>JACCID010000014.1:0-2400000 GCA_018906775.1 Sycophila sp. Sp_5 | reverse complement strand
TTTTTTAACCACGAATATTTTCACTGTAAATTGTTTTACCTGTTTCGGATGCTTTATCGTTCAATAAACATAAGTAAATGAATTTTCAAATCGATTGTTTCCTAAACTATTCTAAAAGCAATTACAAATTATATTTTTGAAGATAATTACAATGTTCAATTGTAATAAAAATACATAATTTTATAACAGCTTAATATAATATCTCCATGTATTACACTAAGAGACCAATTTGAGAATTTTCAGTATATATTTACTTGTTAAATATGTCCTTGAATCAACTAATTATTTTGTTGAAACCGTTAAATTTATTTAGAAACAAATAAATTCAACAAATTAAAATTTAACAAGTACTATTCAAGTAAATATTTACCGAAAATTACACAAATTAGTCTCTCACTGTTACGTAGTTTAAAATTGTTGGGGTGACTACTGCCCCAGACTCAAAGTAACGGTAAAAATAGTACGTTTTTTTCTTTTAAGATAATTCAGGGAATAATTTATATGTTGTGTGATAAGAACAACTATCAGCGCACAAATCAACGATCTTAAAAAAAAATTCTCAACGTCTGACCCCGCAGGTCCTAAAAAAAAACACCCATATTTCAAACAAAAAAAGAGGAAGAGAGAAAGATAAAGCTCCTCCTAATCACGGATACTGCAAGAAACACACTTTTACGCGCACTACACCAACTTCCTACACTATTAGTGTCCGCCCGTGATGCTCGCGTCAGCGCCGACAACAAAACGGGAGCATCCGCTCAAAGTAAACTTCACCCTGGCGCTAGAAAAACACAGGCTTCCAACGTCGTTCTCACACGACGGCGGCAGTCCTGCAAAAATCGCGCTCGGTGCACGTCCCAATCGTATCACTGCCATTAAAAGAGCTCGGCGCATCCCATCGCACGGTTCCGCACTTTTTCCCCTTACTTCGTTTCTTTTTTTTCTTTTTTTTGTTCGTTGCCTCCCGCGAATAGGCGCCCGCAGCACCGCGGGAAGCGCCTCGAGGGCTCGGCCCGCGAAATTACACGCTCGGCTTCTCCACGGGCACGTCGATTATATCCGCGAATTTTTTAAATGGCCCGGCGTGCCCCCTCAACTTACTCACACACACGCGCGCACGCACGCAGTCATGCACACACGCGTACGCACACACGCACGCATACACATACACACGAACACGCACGCATACGCGCGCGCACGCGGATATATACGTAATTTTATGTACGTATATATAAATAATAATTATACACATACCCGTGTGAATATACATATATATATATATATATATATACGCACAAGTGTGTACACATGTATGTATAAATGTATCTATATATTTTATGTATATATAAATTTGAGGATTTTAAAGAACAGAAGATATCTCTGTCTATTTCTAATAATCCTGTATAAGCACAGGCGGATATCTGAGGATTCTTCTCAAGATATACCCAATATATAATCCCCAGATTTCCGGATGCGTAACGAAGTATATTCTCAGATTTCCAAATGCACGCGCACACACTCATATACAGAAAAACAGATACATATTTCGCGTATGTTATACGCACGCGAACAGGCGGTACGTACGTAGTTACTATAATAAGTATATACATGTATACATATACATATATAAACATATAAGTGTTTTGTACTATATATCTATATGTATTTACAGTACAAAACACACACATATATACATATATATACTGTATATATACACATGTATATACAGAGTAGGTTATATATCGGAAGAAGCGATCCCGGCTTGGAGGACTCACCGACGGCGTACTTGGTCGTCCTCGTGGTCGTCCACATCGCGGCGGCCGGCTACATCCTGGGCGTGGGCTTTTCGACTCCTGCACACCTGCGACTCCCCTTTCCTCCCCCTCGACCCCGCACTACACCTTCGACAGTTTCGCTGTCTACTTTTTCGTTCTTTTTTTTACTTTCTTTTTTAATATTAAACTACTCGTGAACTTCGAGCGCGCACTGACGGGGGTGTGTGCGTGTATACACTCGCGGGGTTTTGGAGCAGCGCGCGCGGGCGCGCGTGGCGTCGGCAGCGGTGGAGCGCGACGCACTGACAGCAGGGACACACGAGCAGCCCCGGCGTGCCGCCGCCGAGCGAACGAGACTGCCGAGCCTCGGTACGCCGCCGCCGGCGCCCGCGAGATGTATGTACTCTTGCGGCCATCGGGCGACCCCGTGCGACGCGGAAGCGCGAACTTTCGAACCGGCGGCCTTGACTTTGACGGGGCGACCCGGAGGGAGGGTCGCCGGCGAGGACGAGCACTCCCTTAAGAGTTCGCAGAGAGAATTTCAATATTTCAATAAGTCGATGAGGCTGTTCGCTTTCGAAATCGTGAAAACTCCCCTTCCTTTTTTTAAATAGAGCGATTGTTCAGCGAGTAAAAAGTGCACGTCCATTTTCACTGTTTAGAAAGTGAGAGTATTCACTGTTTCAGAAGTGAGCAAACCTTAAAAAATAGAGAAATTTTCATTGAGAACTTTTGAGAGAGCAGGATTCCCGCGCTGCGATAGAATTTTTTTAATTAATTTAATAACATTTTAATAGTTAGATCGGGTTCATCTGTAACTCAAATTTTGTTACGAAAGGCTTAATGTCTGAATAAACGTGATTACCTTATTGAAAGGGTCTTATAAAAATTCATAAATTGGTGCAATAATTGCATAAAACCTGATAAATAAATTGTCGGGTTTTAAACAATTTGCACCTATTTATGGTATTTTAGAAACTTGTTCCCAGGAGGTACGAAAAAAATCTTTTTAAATCAGTCACAAAGCAGTACAGCACGAAAGATTTACAAAAAAATGTACTCTTTTTTACTGTTGTCAATATATATTTGTTAAATTCTGCATTGTAAAGAATATTGAAGCCCGTTTAAGGTTAATAACCAAATAGTTTTTTTTTTAAATCGTCCGTAAAAATGTTCAATACACAAAGTGCAGAACGGTTTTGCTCCAAAGTGATAAAAAGTGAAAAATTTTTTCTTGTTGACTTGCTAAATAGATACATGTGTGCAGCACTACAGTCTGTGAATTAGCACACGTAATATATCCATATCTATGCAAATGAAACAGGCTCCAGTCTAATCAAAGTCGATTTCATCTGCTTAAGCATTTGGCTCAGGCGATCTTGTACAAAGCATTCAATAGTAAACCTTTAAATTTTCTTTCTTGTTTTATACCACCTTAGTTATCCTTCCTGTTCAATGAGAATGAACAATTAACATTCACATTATTTACTTATACAAATTAAAGTTTCAAAATATTTATACATAATTTTTCTGTAACATTGAAGGACTTGAATTTTTTCAAACAGCAAGAATTATAATGTATAATGAAATAATAAGTCATCTATGAATGAAAATGATATGCAAAAAAGTATTTGTCGTTAATAATAAAACCTACGTGAAAATCTATACTTGAGTCTAATAATAAGAACAATTATCTGATGAACATAAGAGTAGCAGAAACTTGCAAAGATTTTTCCATAAAGTAATAGTGTATACATTAAAAATATAAAAATAGCTTAAATTAACTACAACAATTAAAAAAAGGAAAATTGAATTTAAAATTGTTTGAGATAGATTATAACGTTCTAAATTTTTTCTTTATTCATTGTATTACTTTCAACATAGTTTCGTGCTTAAGAAAGCATAAATATTAATGAGTTTTACTCATTAATTCGTATCTACAATAATTTTTTTTGTCATTTACACTTTTATTTATTTTACATGTAGCCAATTATTTCTATCAGATCAATAACTAAATAAATTATATAATGTTTTGTTTTTTAAGTTGTAAGATAAACCGTTTCCTTATTCATCAAACATAAGTTAAATCTCATTACATTCGAACAAAAACACAAAAACGAAGGATTGATATTTCCGTAACATAAAATGCACATTGAACGAGAATGAGAAATGTGATGCGGTGAATTAAAATTTATTCAATTTTTTTAACTAAGAAAATCTTTTTCCTTGGGTAGGACTTCAGAAGAAACTCGATGCGAAATTTTTCACAGCCCTATACGCCTTAACGGCGTAACGGCTACCGATTTATTCTCAATAAATACGACGCTTATAAGACAATGATAACCCTATTAGAAGAGGAACAAACGTCCTTCGCTTAAATCGACAGTTTGAAAATGTTATTATTATTTACAGTTTTAAGTTTGCGTTCTTCTTCATTTGTCTCGTTCGTGTATTAGCAGTGTTCGAGCAGCGGACGACGATGACCGATTGTCGGCGGCATTCGTAGTCCATCACCTCGGGGTGCAGCGTCTCAGAATGCAGACTAGATTTACCGCTACGAAATGCCTTCCCGAGAAATACGGTGAACTTACACAATCTCGTAACTTCTTAGAAGTTGATTGGCTTACCGAAGTACGCTGCTAAGTGCGCCTCTCTCAAGGCTTCTGAGCATGTCTACAATAAATAAATAAATCATTTAGCTTCCTTCAAGATCAATTATGCATTTATCGCTAGCACGATAGAATAATAATTTTATAAAATGTAGGAAAATAAGCAGTAACAAACAGTTCTTAGAACTTACCGGGTGAGCGTGACAAACCCTAGCAACGTCTTCAGCACTAGCACCGTACTCCATAGCGAGAACAGCCTCATTAATAAGTTCACCGGCATTTGGTCCAATCATGTGAACTCCCAAAATTTTGTCGGTGTTTTTATCAGCAAGTACCTTGGCGAATCCGTCGGTTTCCAAGTTCGTCTTTGCTCTGGAGTTCGCCATGAACGGGAACTTTCCAACTTTGTAGTCGATACCTTCTTTCTTGAGATCCTCCTCGGATTTACCAACCCAGCCTACTTCTGGATGTGTGTAAATAACACTTGGGACACAGTTGTAGTCTATGTGTACAGCACCTGAAATTTTGTTTTGTTTTTATTAAAATTTGATTCAAGAAGTAGATTGAATTACTTAAAAATTATTCTAAAAGCTTACCTCCAGCAATGCCTTCAACTGTGATGATACCTTCGTCTTCAGCTTTGTGAGCAAGCATAGGTCCGTGAATGCAGTCACCAATAGCGTAAATGCTAATAAATTTTTAATAAGTTAAGTGTAAAAAACTAATCATTTGCATAAAAGAATCTATTGCATTAACACTCACTTTGGAATAACCGTTTGGAATCTGCTGTTAACAGGTATCCTGCCCTTCTCATCCCTTTCAATTCCCATTTCTTCCAAACCAAGGTTTGATGTGTAAGGTCTCCTACCAATACATACCAGAAGAACATCACATCCTACAGTTTCCTTTTTGCTGGGATCTTTGGCATCTTCTAGAGCAACTTGGATTTCTCCATTATTTTTAGCTGCTGCTGTTACTTTGGTTCCCAATTTAAATTTAAGTCCTTGCTTAGCCATTACTTTCTGCATTGTTTTACTAACTTCTGCATCAATACCAACGCCACCAATAGAAGTCATGAACTCAACTGCTGTTACATCAGATCCCAGCCTTTAAATAAATAATATTATAAATTATAATAATTATAATAATGTAAAATTTGAAGGTGGAACTTGTTAATTAATATACCTCTGCCACACAGATCCCAGTTCCAAACCAATAACACCAGCACCAATAACTATCATTCTTTTGGGAACAGAGGGCAGAGATAATGCACCAGTAGATGAAACAATGGTTTTCTCATCAATTTCGATTCCTGGGAATGGTGCAACTTCACTGCCAGTTGCAATGAGAATGTTTTTAGTATTAACTTTAGCAACTGGTGATCCATCTGGACCAAGGGCAGTGACTTCATTCTTTCCCGTAATTTTTCCATGTCCATTAACCAATTCTATTTTATTCTTTTTGAATAATCCAGCAATACCTCCAGTTAAAGCCTTCACAACATTAGACTTCTGCTCCATAAGTTTTGGAAGGTCCAGCTGAACACCGGAAACTATTATTTTAAAAAAATAAATAAAAAGCAAAAATTAGATTTCTTATGTAAGCACAAATAATTAGTCTATTTTGTTTAAATTACATTAAATTACCTTTGATTCCTCTGTTATCTAGATCCCCACTGTGTGCCATGTGATAAAAATGTGAGTTATTAAGCAGTGATTTCGAAGGGATACATCCTACGTTTAAACACGTTCCTCCTAAGGTTGGATCTTTCTCGATGGATACTGTTTTCATTCCTAATTGAGCTGCTTTGATTGCAGCCACATAGCCTCCAGGTCCTGATCCAATTACCACAACATCTGCATCCAAGGTACTGGCATATCTTCTCTGCTGAACGGCAGCCAATACAGGATTCACAGCACGTTTCATACACGTCGGCTGAAAAATACACGAGTCATTGAATTCTAATATGAAAGAAAGATCTTCAGAGATACAATTATTTCTGCGATTAAAAAAAAAATCAACAAATGGATCCTTATACGATAGCTGTCAAATTATTTTTCATTTAAAAAATGTCATTGAGATTTTACTGCAAAATAATTTTAACAGGCAACAATACAAACCAGAAATTATTATACTATTAAAAAAAAAGTTACAAATGCAAAAAGCATAAAGCCTTCATTATTCCCACCTAAAGAACGACTAACAGTCAACACTTGTTTTCACGCCGCAGAGGCTCGTTATCTCTGTCTCAAGCTTATCAAGGGCGTAGATCCAAGAAGTCGGTCGGTCGCGCGATTTCCAAACCGGACAAAATTTCCCCTCGTCTCACGGACCGCCAAAGACACTCAAAGATCGTCATCACCTCCGCGTCCAGACGCACTTGCCACGAGAGCGAGCGAGACAGCAGCAGAGCCGCACACGACCTCCCGCAGCAGAAGCCCTGGCGCGCTCCAAAAAAGTGACATAACCAATGCCGCTTTTTCGGCTGGGCGACTTCCTCGGCCTCGGCGAGGTCCGGGAAACGCGCACCCGTAACCTCCCTTCTGCCGGAAAATCCGCGGGACGCGCGGGCATTTCACGGGGAGTGCCCCGCGGGGAGTTCGGTGCCGCGGTGTTGCCCTTCAGGTGCACCCGAAGGAGAAAAAAGTGCAACATCTGATCGAACGCGAGGAGGGCGGGCGGCGGTATGCACGTACCTTGACGGACGCGGCCATCGTGCTCCAGAGGTTCGCCTGCATCCTGACGCAGTTCCGGGTCGTCCTTGCGCTGGCCCCGACGTCGTCGACGGAGATTCGAGGAGAGACGGTGAATGAGACGGAGGGGGGTTAAGAGCCGATCTCGCTGAGATTTTGTAGGTGCAGTGATCCCCCGGAACAGTGCCGCGTGAATTGCGCCGCGAGAGAGTTACTATCGCGCGCGCGCGCGCGAGGACTGCACTCGGGAACTCGAGATTCGCCCGCTCGCGGTTATCGATTGCGCGGGATTTTTCAAATCTGACATTTGAATTAATTCATTTTGCCGTAATGTGTATTAATTTTTTAGTTGTTTAATAAAGTTTATTTATCTTTAGTTTTATAGTAAAGTTTATTTGTCTTTAGTTTTATAGTAAAATTTATTTATCTTTAATTTTATAGTAAAGTTTATTTATCTTTAGTTTTATAGGAAAGTTTATTTGTTTTTAGTTTTTTAGTACAGTTTATTAATCTTTATTTTTGCAGTAAACTTTATTTGTTTCGAATTTTATAGCACAGTTTATTAATCTTTAGTTTTATAGTACAGTTTATTAATCTTTAATTTTACAGTATAGTTTATTTGTCTTTAGTTTTATAGTAAAGTTTATTAATCTTTAATTTTATAGTAAAGTTTATTTACCTTTAGTTTTGCAGTAAAGTTTACTAATTTTTAATTTATTAGAATTAATGCATATAGATTCTTGCGACTATTTATGATGACATTTTTTTGAGCAACTAATTAGAGATATGAATTTTTAAATTGAGTAAAATTTGCTCTGTTTATAGTATATAGTAACTAAAAGGGTATATGTTCATCAAAATTTTATAAAATTAATTGTTTTCTGCAACGAAGTTATGAAAAATTACCGTAAAAAATGTTTCAAAATAATGCATATATGTGTATGTATATCTACACCTTGTTTTATGGAAGAATTCTAATAACATTATGTATAAATAAATAAAGAAAAATATAATTTCTTATCCTAAAAATGTACAAAATTATTCGAAAAATCTTTTCTTTATCAAATAGTTTTATTAATAATATTTCCAGTGTCCTATTATTTATACATTTATACAATCTTATATAAATCTGACTTCTTTTAACTAAACAAAAAATCGATATGATAATAAGCTCATTATTACAATTAACTACGTTCAGTAAAATCGCTGTGTTGATAAGGTTTATTTGCATTTCCTTACGAAACTAAATAAGAAACCGAGAATCCCTTGCATAATGAAGGAGCGTCTCTCTGTATTTCGAAATGCTTTGGTTTTTTTAAATTTACGACGCCGACCCCTCGCTGCATGTGTACCCTACCTGGCAGCTAAAAAAATCCACTATACATATAACTATAGAAAATTAGGGAAGCGAAGATGTCATTTAATGAACGAAGAATTTTTTCTTATTCTTGTAACGAGGAATTAAAGAAACTAATAATATTTATCTAATAATATAGCATTTTTATATTCTACACTGTAAAAAAACTTTGCATGAATTTTAATGTAAATGCTGGAAGCAAATCTTAACGGCCTACATGAACTTCGTCGAAATAACATTAAATTTAAATTTTTATATTAATTTTAATGTAAAATAAATTAAATTTCATGTAAATTCAGTAAAGTTCATGTAAGTCGATAAATTTGTTTCCAGTATATGCATTAAATTTAATGCTTTTTTTATTGATCGTATAAAAAATGTTGTACTTATTTTTATATTTCATCCTACTTATATTAAGAAGAGATGTATATACTATAAGAACTTATAGTATTATACTAATTTGCTTTTTAATTAATTTTGTCGGCAACTTTATTGCCCCTGGCGTCGAGCAAACTGTCACACGCGGTAGTAGACAGAGGATTTCGCAAGTGGCTCGAAGGTCGTTTTGAAAAAAGGCGATGTTTTAGCATAATTTTTTGAGGAAGGATGAGCTTTGCTGCACCCAAGAGAATGATATGGAAATATCGCGAAGATTGCCGGCAGACAAACGACATTTTTTTTACAATAGTCGTTCAGGACTAAGGAGTATAAAACGGTCGACCGTTGAATCTGACAGCACACTCAGTCTCCGACTCCTCCATCGATTCAGATCTCTATCTGATCCAATAACCAAATTTTTAACCAACCATGAAGACGGTATGTATCCTGCAAATGTCAATAGCAATTCAATTTGACCGATTAAGTATATATACAATATGTTTTTCATTAACATAAAAATGTAGTCAGTTTTCCGCTTTTTTTCGTTAACTTATTCACAAGTAAATTGATTTCGCAATTTTAATGCACGTTGATTATCAATTGTACAAGATTCAAACTTAAAATTCAATTTTTACCTACACTGAGATACGGAATTAGCAATTTCGAGTAAATATTTACTTCAATAGTACTTGTTAAATATTTCTTTAAATCATGACTTATTTTTTAGAAACTTTTACTAAATAAATAATTTAATATATTTTTAAAGAAATATTTATAGTTAAATTAAAGAAATATTTAACGAGTACTATTGAAGTAAATATTTATTGAAATAGCCATTTTTTTCAGTGCTGATACATCCTTTTTAAAACTCATTCCAACAGCAGATTATATACATCAAACAAAAATTAATTAACGAAAAGTTCTGAATTACAGTTCGTAGCTCTGACCGTGATGATTTTAACTGAGCAATAGAGTTAATTATGTTATATTAGTAGATAATATTCCAGAGTCTTTTCACTATTGAAAGTAGAATAAAAGCAAAGTTTGAGTGACAATTATTTTTTAAGATAGGCCTATGGATTCTAATATTGTAAATAATCTGCCTTGACTCAAAAAGCCCGATAAGTTCTTCACAATTAAACAATATATAATTTACAAAAATATTCGAATTGCAGTTCGTAGCCCTGACCACCCTCTTCGCCGTCGCCCTGGCCGCCGTTCCGACTCGTCACTTGACCCCCGTCAAGCCCATCGTCCACCACCTCGCAACCCATGCCATCACTCCAGTCCTTCACAAGGCCACCGTCGCCACCGTACCCCATGTACATACCACTGGTACGACCGGATCCGACGTCGTCCTCGTCAAGGAGACCCTCCACAACAACCTCGGCATCGACGGCTACCACTACAACTACGAGCTGTCCGATGGATCCGCCCGCGACGAAACCGCCCAGGTTGAGATCCGAGGAGTCGAGGACGCCATCCTCCGAGTCACGGGATCCTACCAATTCGTCGGCGACGATGGCCAGACTTACACGCTTACTTACGTCGCCGATGAAAACGGATTCCATCCCGAGGGTGCCCATCTTCCCGTACCCCCTCAACTTCATTGATTTCATTGATTCTTATTATAGTTACTTTTTCTAATAAAATTTTGAAATAAACTTAACATTAATTGTTTACTTTATCTCCCTTCCACCACCTGCCGCTCTATTTTACGTAAAAGTTTACGTAATGCATTAAAGAAGAGTTAAACATTTTTTTATATTGTTTTCATTATACTGTTCACGGTGCTCATGTCACCTCGAATTTTCTATTTTTATTTTTTTTATGTAGTACAAATGTTTTAAAATGATTTTTAAAATCATTTAAAATGGATATTTAAAAAATGGTTAAAATAACATTTTATTAAATAAATTTTTTAGCGTGTTTCTGCTCACTTAGTATTAATAGAATTCATAAGAATAGCAGAAATGAAACGCTTTTAAATTTTGTAAATTAAAGTGCTCATTATGATTATAATGACAGAAGCTTAATATACACAAATTAGTTTGAATACTTTAAAGTACACTATTTTAAATATAAATTATATATGAATCACATAATATTTATACATAAATAAAAATTACTTTACCTGTTAAATTTAACGTATAAACAACAACTTTACACACTAACTTTACAAGCACACAATTGCAAAAAAGTTGCTTCGATACAGTGTACATAAAATTGCTTTTATGCATTTTACGCATCACTATAACGCTATAATTAAAATTTCGTATTGAAAAAAATTGCTTTTTCGCTCCATACCTGATCTTTCATTAAATTTGAAACAAGGAAGATGTGATAGGCAATTAAAAAAATTATGCATTTATTTGATAGTTCCGCTTCTGTCGTATAGGCCACCTTAAACCGTATTCAGATCGAAATCGAGCTTTTTCTATCAGTGTAGACGGCTTTTCACGTATTAAATGTCACTATTCGCATTTTCCAAGTGAATTTTACGTTTTCAGATTTACACGATTGGTGTATACTTAAATATCTTGGACAAACTTTGTCATTATCTACACCTGAAGAAGAAAGTTGCAGTGTACTTTGCAGTAATATTGTCTTATGATTTTGCATACTTGGCGCCAACTGCTATATGCGATCGATCCACTTGGCCGCCCACAAAATTCAGCACAATCAACTTATTATACTGCATCGATCGGATTTTTTTTTTCTGTCCTCCGACCAGAAAGTGCCAACTCCGACGCCGTCGAGCAGAAAAATAGTATACATACGTATTACAGGCCTGTATAATAAAAAAGCCTCAGATCACATGTTTGACTACCTCAGCTTCGTCTCGGTCGACAATTACATGTGATCTGCGACATTTTTTATTATACAGGGCTACGTAATATACTATTTCTTCGGTACGGTATTGAAACACGCAGATGAAAAAATTAGTACTCCAAATATATTTTAGAATAAATCGAGTACGCTTAAACAGGTACATTCGCGGTGAAAAACGTTATATTAAAATCTTAATATATTTTTTAGCAATTGGAGGACATACTTGTAGTGAGAGAAAAATTACTATATTTTATTATAAAATTTAATATAATTAATTTTATTAAAAATTAATAAATAGTTTTTTATTGTGCATATTGTAAATATTAGAATAAAATATACTAAATTTCCTCATATTACAACTATGTCTTTCTATTACTAAAACGGACAGTAATTTTTAGTACAACATTTTTCTCAGTGTTGATGATTTTTAAGAATAATATAAACTAACGTGTTTGAAACTGCCAATCGTAAACCATTTATCGATCCTAACTACTTTTAAAAAGTTATTTTTATAGTCATTTTAGGAATACCAGTCCATTAAATGGTTATTCATACACGAAATTATAAATACGGAATTTCTTATATATTTAAAATATGCTGAATTTTAACAATATTTATAGTTTAAAATTTTTTGTTTTAAAATCAATAAAGTCGACAACGTATCAAAAAATAAGCTATTTAAAAGAAGCGTTTTATGTCAAAGGTATTAAAAATATAAAATTTCTATAGATTACTTTCTTATCTTTTTGAAAATGGTAAATTTAAATACATAATTACCGCAGAGAAACAATTAACTCCGGCAATATAAACGTTTTTGTTAGCTGAATTAATTTGCATTTTCATATGAAACTAAAGAACGCCCAAGAAATCCATTGCATAATATTGCAACTATTCAATCGAAAATATTTTGAGTTTTTAAATTTATGCAACTGTTACCTCATTTGGCAACGATACCTCGTAATAAAAAAAAGGATGCATATGAAATTTCCTGCGACCTGTTCCATTCACTTTTTTGTTTCCTTTTTTTTTTAAATGAGCTACAACCACAACTTTGATCTGACATGTGGATGCAAACTATTTAATAGTCACACGTGGGAACCGAACGTGGATTGCGCAACTCGAAAGTCGATTTTAAAAATTCGTTATTTTTGCATAAATTTTTAAGGAGGATGAGCTGCAAGCTATAATACATCGCGATACAGTCCCGCCGGCACAACTTTTTTTTTTCAATTGTCATTCAAGATCCAGGAGTATAAAACGGTCGACCGTTGAATCTGTCAGCACACTCAGTCTCTGACTCCTCCTTTGATTCAGATCTCCATCTGATCCGGTAACCAAATTTTTAACCAACCATGAAGACGGTTCGTATCCTATAATTATCCGTAACAATTGCGTTTTATAATTTAAATAAAAGTATAATTAAATAAAAGTAATAAAAGAATTAATTACATAATTCTTTTATAAAATGTAACAGTATACATGGAAAGCAAAAACTTTATAAAAATTGTTATTGTGGTTAGGAAAAGAGTGACAGTCTTATCAAGTGAAAATTTTTTATATGCAAAGTAGTAATTTTAAAAATTTTAAAAATTGCTATATTTTAATACTAAAAATTGTTGTTTACGGTAATAATAATACTAAATGTTCTCGCTTGTCAAGACTGTCACTCCTTTCCTAATTACAATAATAATTTTTATTAAGTTTTTTCTGTCGGTGTACTATCTCTATGTACATTTTACTCCGATAGAAACTTCGATAATTAAAATAAAATTGAAAGTACGGAGATGAAAAGATATAATGTACATTTAGTATATCATTTTGGGCTTCAAGTGAACGCAGTGATGATTTTAACTATAACTAATAGAGTTAATTGATGTTATATTAGTAGATAAATAATTCCAGAGTCTTTTCACTATTGAAAGTGGAATAAAACAAAGTTTGAGTGACAATTATTTTCTAAAATAGGCCTATTGATTCTAATATTGTAAATAATCTGCCAATAATATCTTCACAATTAAAAAATATTTAAT
The DNA here is from genome assembly GCA_018906775.1 of Sycophila sp. Sp_5. Lineage (NCBI taxonomy): Eukaryota > Metazoa > Arthropoda > Insecta > Hymenoptera > Eurytomidae > Sycophila > Sycophila sp. Sp_5. Next base: position 2,386,326 of record JACCID010000014.1, on the reverse strand, counting down.
TTACAAAAATATTCGAATTGCAGTTCGTAGCCCTGACCGCCCTCTTCGCCGTCGCCCTGGCCGCCGTTCCGACTCGTCACTTGACCCCCAGTCAAACCCATCGGCCATCACCTCGCCACCCATACCATCACTCCAGTCCTTCACAAGGCCACCGTCGCCACCGTACCCCATATACATACCACTGGTACGACCGGATCCGACGTCGTCCTCGTCAAGGAGACCCTCCACAACAACCTTGGCATCGACGGCTACCACTACAACTACGAGCTGTCCGATGGATCCGCCCGCGACGAAACCGCCCAGGTTGAGATCCGAGGAGTCGAGGACGCCATCCTCCGAGTCACGGGATCCTACAAATTCGTCGGCGACGATGGCCAGACTTACACGCTTACTTACGTCGCCGATGAAAACGGATTCCATCCCGAAGGTGCCCATCTTCCAGTACTCCCTCAACTTCATTGATTCTTATAGATACTTTTTTTTTAATAAAATTTTGAAATAAACTTAACATTAATTGTTTACTTTATCTCCCTTCCACCTCCTGTTGCTATATTTTACGTAGAAACTTTCGTAATGCATTATAGAAGAGTTAAACATTTTTTTATATTATGTTTTCATTATTATTATTCTTGTGTGAATTTTTTCATACATTCTATTTGTCTAATTATCAGTTAGAAAAGGTGCCATCTAGGAGTTCTATAAGCAGAGGACTTGATCTCTAACTGGATTCCAAGATGGAACCTTCTTTCTCCAGACCGACGATACAAAGCTCCGTCGAAAGCAGTTAAAAAAATAGTAGTTGGATTATTGTTGTAGAAGTATTGTTTAGAAATAACTGATTTCACATAGTATTTAATAAAATTTATACAAAAACAAAAAAACTATAAGGAACCTATATGTTTTTAATTGTCCTGTTTAATTACCTATTGTTTCTAATAAATGCCAGGTGCAAATACACTATGAATTATATCATTTTTTTACACAGAATTAGTGTTTTTTTACTAAGAAACATTAATTTCAACCTCATCCTTCAATAGTTTGCCGTAGTACTGTAAAATAAGATATTGACGTTCTCATGACCTGAAAAAAAATGTTTAAATAAAAAGACCCAAAGAAAACTTTTTCAAATAAAGTAAGAATTGTTTGCTTACCGATGAAAAAGTATCGAGATTTAAAGGACAAAATTTTCCGACGGTCAGTATGCAAGGCCTGCGTGCGCGTTGCATCATTATTTGAATACGCAAGGCGAAGTGTTTGTGAATCTTCGGATTGACTACGCGAAACCACTTGGCGAAATAAACGGATTGCAAAATTTGTTCACTTTCTACGGTGATCTCATGGGCAGAGTAACAGTACAGATAGAACTGCATAATGCTCCCTATAAAGATCTCGGTGCTCAGTACAATCTGATAAAATGGAATGGGATTGATGGTAGCCTTTAATTATTAATTATTAAAATTTAATTATGCATACAAATATGGTAATAGCATCTAATTATTAGTTATAAAAGATTAGAGAAATTTTGCAGTGACTTCCATTATAGATAATGATGTTTTTTTCTAAGTATTGAGAAAAAACTTTTTTGAAAAAATTTTCTTTTTATAATAATTCTTTTTATAATATTACGACTTACTTGATAAACAAGATTCGTGATCACAACTAGTTTTATTTGTAAAACATACTATTTTATACACAACTATATAAAACTACATTACGTAAATCGTGCAAAATAGTTTTAAAAAAAATCATAAAAAATAGTCAATTTCTAGATCAATACTTCAAATTGAATCCAAATTGAATGCAATAAATTGAATAAATATTTTGAATATTATGGAAACCTACTAGTAAAAGTTGAAAACAACTAAAGCAGATTTGTGTCACAGAGCCAAATGTCTGTACTAATATAACGTAAGAGTAGAGCTCCTCGATATCGTTAGTGTAATTTATAAGCAGTTTATGTTGTTTAATGTAAATTTTTAATTTTTCATACGATGCTTGTTGAAAGTTAAAATCATCCGCACTAGATTTCCTTTCTAAATCGCAACAAAGTTGCTCTAGATTCGTATTCAAAAATTTAAACTGTGCTGCTGTAAACATGTTGCTTACGTAGAAAAAAGAGACAAAAATCGTGGCGCAAAAGCCACCGACAACTATTTCCAACACCTGTGTTACAAAAACATACACAAAATGTAGAGAGTATTATATTTTGAAAAAGATTTTGTACATCGTAAAATGTATGAAAATCGGTTTTTATCGAAACTAACGTCTAAAGCTTAACATTTTAAAAATATTCTTTTTATTTAACACATTTATTTAAAAAGTTTACATAGATATATTTACAGTTGTATTTTTACTGTATTTTTAGTTATAATTAGGGATTCGTCAAAGAAAATAATTCTCGTACCTCTACAGTATAAAGAATCTCATAATACGGTGATTGCCAGACTGGAAACATATCCGTATATACGGGAAAAGGTAATCGTCTTTCTGTCACGTTTAAAAAAAGATTTTCTACGAAAAAAAAACATTACAACTTTTTTAATGTAATAATATTAAGCATAAAATTTATATGTATATTCAACAGGTCACGCCACCCTTACCAAATATTGGAGCACACATGTAATTTGAGCCTACAGCGGTGCACATAATAATGTAAGAGACGAGAGAAGAGAAACATCTTTTTTCGTACTCGTTAAAAAGTTGCGTGTCTTTGTTGTCGTAATCCTTTTTCCAAAAATTTATATCGACAAAGCGATTTAATTCCATAACTTTTTTTCGATTCCATGTTAATACGAACAATTTTAAAATTTCCTTTACGATGACGCTTAAGAGGGGCGCAGAGTACGATAAAAGCTGTTGAATAAATTCGTGTGAAGTAAAAAAAAAGAAGAAAATTGTAGAAAAAAAAAACAAATTGTTCAGTTTTAGTTTTTTTATTTTTCATTAATCGTATACCTGGAGGTCGTTTAAAGAATAATAAAATCCATTCACCAGAGTTAAAAAACCAATATTCATGAACAGTAGTGTAGCACCTAATTTAATATCGGAGATAAATTGTTCTTTTTTACTGTTAGTATACCACAATCCAATGAGATTAAAGAAAAATATTATTATATCTAAAGATCTAGTTATCTTCTTGGAAGCACGGCTATCTCGTTTCATTTTTAATTTCCAATAATAATTTAACTTAAACAATTATTTAGGAAGCGAAAGTGGATAACCTTCGTTACAAGGTATCCTTGTTTTCTTCAGTAACTCAAATAATTTTAGTTACACGTGTAAGAAACTGAAAATTTTCTCCGATAAATTTTAATAAAATATTCTGAAAAAAAAATCAAGACATTATATTTTATAAAGCTAAAATTTTATGCGAACTCTACAAGCATAAAGTTTGGCAATTTCTTGTAATAGTTTCAGCTTAGATTTAGCTTACTCTGTCACCAGCTATTATTTCAGTTGCGATCGATTCATCCGATCTGGTATTAAAAGAGAAAAACGTTGATACAGTTCAACAAAGTTATGTAGCAATTTAACACGCACTTGCACGTTACATCATATTCGTACCGGGAAAATTTGCTTCTTACTAAACATTTTTGCCATTATCTACACCTTACCTACAGCTTAGCTTGCTTTGCAATAATATTAGCTTAGACTTACTTGCCGTCAGATATTATTTCGTTTGCGATCGATCCATCTGACCTCCCGTAAAGCTTGGCATAATCATCGTGCACCTAATATGTACAGACAACTGGTAAAGTGTTTATAGGACATTTTTTTTTGACTGGAAATAAAACCCATACAAAAAAAACTGGGCATTCGAATTAATTATTGCTCGAAAATACCTAAACAGGCGCTTCGTTGGTGTTTTATATTAAGAAGAAACACGGAAACTGTGACGTTTTTAAATTTAAGTAACTTAAAAGAAGTGTATATTTCTACGTACACGCGTATAACAAAGGTGTATGATGCTAGGCTCACGATCCAGAAGCAGAAACCTTCACATGATCATCAATATTCATACGCAGGATGAATTCTAAACATCTATCCATTATAAATGCATGAGAACAATACTGGCATATTTATAATGATAATAAATAGAAAATGAAATGAATCTCACGAGTTTCCAGACTTCCTATCCGACAAAAGCGACTTGGTATTCTGAAAAAAAAATCATAGTGTAACGCTTTACTACACTCAGTATCATGGACGAAGTCGTCATTTATCTATATCTAGAATATAGATAAAATTACCCAGTGGATCAAAGTTTTAGTTAACTTCGTCTCTTATTATTTCGACTCTGAATTGTTCCACCTGATATACCATTAAAACTTCTAGCACTTTGGGTAATCAACGTGCAATTCGAAAAAGTTGTTCAGTAATTTTCCAAGCTGCAAATTTAGTGTGAATTCAGTATGAACTCGGAGGACGTATAGTCTCCTTGCACAGAATGCCTGCTTTGTGTTTACCTGTAAGTTCATTTTCCTTCCACCAAGAGCTCACTTTGGCGCCGTTACCTCGCCAGTGCTATTGCAGACAGCGGATGTAGTGGTACCAGTTGATAAATTCATTTTTCTTAATTAAACTAGAGTGCGTTGGTTAAAAAAAATTTAAAAGTATTTAGAAGCCTGAATTAATTTCGTTGCGGAAGTTGAGATCTTCGTCTATTAAGAAATTTAGTAACAAGGTTGGGCTTAGTTAATTAAATTTCGAGAATTGAACTCAATAATTGATAATTAAACCATTTTATTATCAATAATTTGGGCGAAAATTGATAATTAAATGATTTAACGATCAATAAAAAAATAACTGGATTGGTAAGTGGATATTTCATATTAATTGCTAAGATAAATATACTATAGGGAAAACCTTTATTGCGTTAATTTCTGTATCCATTGATGGACAAATTTGTGAAGAATTAGTTTACGAATAGTTAATTTGAAAAGTCTTCTTCATTTTTTGGTTATTATTAGACTCAAAGTACAATTTAATACTGTGACATGAATTTTTAGCTGACTGTATCATTAAATTGTAAGATATAATACAATGTAAAAAATAATAGAAATACATTTTTCTTAAAAATTGTTCTTCAAATGGTGTCAATTTTTTAAAAAAGACTTGACTATTGTATTTTAAAATAAGTTTTTATTATCGTCTAAATAGTACTTTCTAAGTGTTATTAAAAATAAAGTAAATTTTACATAAAACGAATAACAGTTTTATCGCGTTGTCACACTATTTAGCTTTTTAAACCCCGTAATCATTTTTTTTTTTATTTAAGTGTTTGTCGTAACACTGTAAAATACGACAGTGACGTTCTCATGACCTGAAAAAAAAATTTTTAAATAGAAGCAAGCAAACGAAACATTTCGAATTATTTGCCTACCGATGAAAATGTATCGAGATTTAATGGACAGAATTTTCCGACGGTCAGTATGCATGGTCTACGAGCACGATGCACTAGAATTTGAACAAGGAATGCAAAGTGTTTGTGATACCTTGGATTAATTATTCGAAACCACTTGGCGAAATAAATGGATTCCGAAATTCTCTCACTTTCTACAATTATCTCATGGGCAGAGTAACAGTACAAGTAGAACTGCAATAAAGTTCCTAAAAAGAACTCTGTGCTCAGTACAACCTGATGAAATGGTATGGGCCGTACAGTAGCCTTCAAAAATATTTTAAATTATTTTAATATTTTAAATTATTTATCTCTTTTTTGGTTTAACAGGTCAGTAAGAATCTACTACGTCAGCCACGATAATTTCTTATCATATAAAAGGTGCAAATATCATAAGGACATGAATTATTTCGTAATTTTTTTTGTTTACGTAAGCTTTATATATTTACAGTGAGTAGAATTGAGTATTTGAAAATAATGACTATTACATAAAAAAAAAATTTCTTTTTTTGCGCTTGACCCATACAAATCGTCATTTTGGTATACCTACTAGTAGAATTTGAAAGCCACAAAAGCAGATTTCTATCACGGAGCCGAAAATTTGTACCAGCAAAACGTAACAATAAAGATCCTCGTTTTCATTGACGTAATTTATGAGCAACTGGTGCTTCTTGATATAAGTCTTCAATTTTTCATAAGATTCCTTTTGAAGAACGAGCTCATCGCAGTTTGTTTTACCTTCTGCGTCACAAAGCTGCTCCAGCTTCAGATTTAAAAACTTAAACTGCACTGCAGTGAATATGTTGGACACGAAGAAGAATGAGACGAAAATTGTGACGCATACTGCGCCGAAAAATGTTCCCAAAATCTGTAGTACAAAATCTCAGTTACAAAATATTTAGACTTACATATAAATAAAATAAAATAAAATAATAAGTAATTCAATGAATGCTAGGTGTACCTCGAAAAAATATATTATCTCGAAGTAGGGCGTTTGCCACACTGGGAATAAATCTGTATATATAGTAAAAGGTAATTTTCTTTCCGTTCGGTTTAATTTGAGGTTTTCTAGAAAAAAATTAAAAGCGTTAAATATATTAATGAAATATATTTCAAAACATTTTTTATGTACTTTATTGGTGATTTTTTTTTCTAACCGAGCATAGGAGATGTCAGGAAGTGCGTACCTCCAGCAGAACATATACAAGTGTAAACGAATAATATTGTAAAACAGTATTTATCGTAATAGTTAAAAATCTTCGTTTCGTCGTCATCGTAATCTTTCCTCCAAAAGTGTACGTCGATAAAGCGATTTAGTTCCAGAGTTTTTTTACGTTTAAATGTTAAAACTGACAGTTTTAAAAATTCCATTAAGACGAGGCTCAAACAGGGCGCATTGTAACATAATAGCTATCTTGTCAACGCCAAATAATTTGTGAATAAAAATTAGTCGAACTTTTTATTTATAAATACAAATTTGTCGAATACTCACCTGCAAGTCGTGGATGGCGTGAGAAAATCCATTCAATTGAGTTAATACAGCTGTTATCATTATGAACGTTGTGGCGTACAATTTTAAGTCTGAAATTAATTGCCCTTTCTTGGTGTTGGTGTACCACATTCCAATTAAATTCATAAAAAATATGGTTAAATCTATTGATCGCGTTGTTTTCTTCTGGATTTTATTATCATCTTCCATCGTTTATTTTTTTTTTATCCAATATCCACTTTAATTTTTTCTTTGTTATAATTGATTAACTTAAATTTTCTATATACTCAATGACTATTAAACACAATAAACTATTTAACAATAAAAAAAAATATTATACACTATTTATTTATTTAATATCAAATGGACTATGTGATATTGCACAAAGATATAAAGAAACTACTTGTTATTTAATAGTTCAAGTTGATCTACAAACTTGGGCTTCCGATCTTCCTTCACTTCTGCCCCTCTAAAGCGAATAAACTATTCTGGAAAAAATCATAGTGTAACGCCTTCGTTCGAGGCATAGATGAAGCTATCATTATCCGCGCTTAAAATTTAAAAACTTTTACCGGGACGCACAATTTTTTTTATTCAATTTTAGCTTACATTGTCGCCTGCGATTTTCAATATTAAATGAGCACCACTTAAAATAATGAACGTGCAATTCGAAACTAGTTGCAACTTTGTAATCTATTTGCAGTGCCATATATTTTTTTATCAAAGCGACTTTGCATTCGATCTATGTATTTCTGCGAATCACACTCCTCTATTAAAGAAAATTTCAAGCTTCTTATATTCAAAGGAACTTTACACTCTACTCACCCACCGTACCTAATAAAATTTCCTTTGAAAAATTATCTATAGCACTTGGAAAGCTCTTTTTTCTGGAGCTTTCATTCAGTGTCGCTTGTACATTGGTAGAAGATTGCAGTTTGAGGAAAGCTTTAAACGAGGGACAAATAAAGTTTTTTTTCAATGATTTTTGAACACATTAATCGACTCCAAAGAATTGCTGAATCAAGGATCATGGATAGTATGCTTATTATTATTAATCTGAACATTTCTAAATCAATGACATTTTATATTTCAGAAAAGAAATTTCAACGCTTGTTGAAGTAAAGGAGCTTCTTCTGAACCCAAAATTATGAGAAAGACATAATTGACTACTGAAATTGGTCCTACACGTCACTCTAATCCACCAGGATGAACCAAACAGTATTGCTGCTGCTCACTTTGTCATGTAATTTTATTAATTTTCAGTATGCTGCCTTCGATTTCACTAAAGAATATTAAAATATCAAAATAATTTACATTTAAATTTGAACTTTTCTTATCCTGTAGATGCTTATAAAAAATTGCATTGCCTATATGAAAATTGCAGCAAATATCTATTCTATGACTACTGAATCGTGTAATAGATATTCGATATTTAATTAATTTCTATAGAAAGAAAAATATACTGCAATTTTCTAGATAAATTAATTAATATGAAAAAGTTTAACAGGAAAAACTATAAACCAAGGGATTAAGTCTAAATGAAAGATGGATTAAATACACTTTTCTGACCATTCAAATAATACAAGATGATGTACATGGCCATCTGCCTGCAAAATGAACGTACCACATGGATGTGGCCAACAGTTTACAAAGGAGCCAAATAATTAAGGTAATAAAAAAACAACACAAGAGCAAATTAATTAAGAACACATAACAACTTTATTTTACATTCAATTTCAAGAAATGCCTGCACATAATATGTAAAATTTTTACAAATAAAAACAAAACATTTGCCAGTTATCAGTGAGCAAATGAAATAGCTAAAGCACTTTACTCAACGTACTTGTCTTTATAATTTTAAGCACAAATTTGCAAAAAAAAAACATTTCGTTTTATAATTTTACGCAAAAAATTGCAAAAAAAAACATTTCGTTTCAACTATTCAATACATAAGCAAACGCATATCTCCTTCTCCGAAATTTCATTAAAATTCACGCGCACTGTTTAAAGTCAAATTCAATACATATCTAATTCATTATATATACATGTACCCTGCAGTATACCCCCGTGAGCTTATCAACGATTCAATCTTATCATCGCCAGTAGAAATTCAAAGTTCGCGGCAGTCCCGAAGCCCCGGCGACAGTGCAGACTGGAGGTTGTCCTATCGAGTGACCCGAAGATTGTCTCCCGGGGAACAATTGCCTGCTCCTTCGGTACCGCGCAGTTTCCTCGCGCGAGTTCCGATCGATTGGTACCCCCGTCAACCCTTCAAGGACAACCCCATCCCGACGTCGCGACTCCCCCACCCTTATTCCGCTTCCCCTCGAGTCTGCTACTTTTTTTATCCTCGCCCGGTGTCTGCGTGTATGTGTATCTCCACGGCGCAGGTAAATAAACAGGAGCCCGAGGCGCGTTCGTTTATTTCAGGATGCACGCGGCGAGGTGCACTTTTATTTCAGATTGCGTCGCGCTGCTGCTCTTGCAGCAGCGGCGGGATGAATGACCGGGTTACACTTTTTAAATTGCGCGGGCTTTTTTATTTCTTCTCTCAAAGAGGCTTGGAGTAATTTAAAGAGGGTGCGTTCCCGGGATATTTCTTAGGGGGTGGTGAAGCGAGTTTACTTTCTAAATGTGAAAATGTGAAAGACACTTGGATAATGTGAATAGTGACATATTCTATGAGAAAAATCGTTCACACTTATTAAATGTCACTGTTTACATTTTCCAAGTGAATTTCACATTTTCAGATGTACACGATTAGTTTTACGGTGGTCATTCATCTACGTCGTTACTTCATTTTTCAATATTATAAAAAAGCCTGCGAAAATTCATAAATGCATATTGGTGCATCTACATATGCACTCCTTTTACAAAATGCATTAAGGTGAATTTTTCGAAATTTTCTTTTTTCTGTATTACACAATTTACTTAAATAACGATTAAATATTGTGTAAACATTGCAAGTGTAAATTATTTACAGGAGAATAAAAAAAAACCTAAGAATAATACAAGTGTGATTTAAGTGTGGAGAGTTAAAAAAATCGTTGCATTAATTTTTAAATTAATACGAGGTTAAACCGACACCTTTGTATTTTATAATGATAGCATTCTCCAACATAAATCACAGCTGCAAAACACATCCCCCTATAGAAAGATACCGACAAATAGAAAATCCAGCTTTATCCCAGTCTGCTCGACACACGAGAATGCCCTTTGTTTTTCCAACGAGTCGTGTTTGCTCGGTTACTTTCGTCTATTTTATTTTTTGCGTTTTTTTTAAATTAATATTGATTAATATTAATTATTCACATTTTCTAAGTGAATTTCACATTTTCCAAGTGAATTTCCACTTTCCAAGTGAATTTCCATTTTCCAAGTGAATTTCACATTTTCCAAGTGAATTTCACACTTTCTAAGTGAATGTCATATTTTCCAAGTGAATTTCACATTTTCACATTTACACGGTATGCATGTATATTTTTTTGACGGTTCATTTTATATATTCGATGCATTTAATTTGAATGAAGATTTCGCATTGTTTTAAGGGGCGATTTGAATACTCGTGCATATTTAAAGTGCGCATTCATCACGGCACGTTCCATATGTAGGTGCGTCTTACAAAGCTTGGATTTGAATGACAATCCTGCTTTCAGCGAAGCACGATATTAAAACAAAGTGCTGTCAATTAAGTGCAGATACTGCTGCATGGTTAATTATTAAAACATCCACTGATGTTATTTAATAGTTTTCTTAAATTTTTATTTTTAATAATAATTAATTAAATAGTATTAAATTATTAAAAAAAATGATAAATGTGGATGTAATATGTATGTTCGTAAAAATGATCTTAAAACACGTTATTCAGCGCGAAAAATATTGAAGTTCGCTGATCCGGTTATAATATATTCATTGACTTCTTTCCATCTCAATAAGAAATTAAAATTATGCAAATGATGTTACATACACAAATTATTCTACGGATTTATATTCAGTAATGCATACACTCAATATAAATTTCTATCTGAAAATGCACAATAATAATGTACAACTTCTTTTTTATTAATAATAATGTACATCTTCTTTTTATTAATAATAATGTACATCTTTGCCTATTTCTACAAATACATGAACTTTATAACTCTGTTTATTTAATTATACCGCACATTTGATTATTGCATAAATCATCATCGATGAAAAGCACGTACTGAAATTTCAAGTTAAATACATGCATAAATTTTTGAAAATTTATTCGTCAATAATTTCTATGTGAGTAGTTACATCAGGGACCTTTGAATGTAGAGCTACTGCAGATCAAAGATGGGGATGTCGGTTAAATTAACGGAAACAAGCTGTGAATTCTTTAATCGCGACGATGTGCTTCCCGGCGACTCCCCTGCACACGTCGTCACCCACACCAGAGAAATGCATATTCATGCCAACAGCCGCACGAACGGAACCGCAATCACTTACACTTTTAACCCCACATATAACCGTCACGCTTACGCCCTCACACTGTACCCTTTTCCCTGGGAATGGGGGTGGTGTGTGTTCGAGTTTTTCGTATCGAAGTCAAAATTGTACCTTCAAAAGGAAATTAGTTTCTCAAATGGAAGTTCACAGGCACGAAGTAATTTTATTCACTATTTTTATGTAAATTAGAGCATTTTATATTCGGTAGATAGGGGACACCCGGACAAGAAGGACAAAGCTTAATATGTATTTATTTATTATTTAAATGTTTATTATATTTGTTTAAATAATATTGGAGGGCTGTAATTGTATAGATATATTGATTTTCAGTGCTACACTTTACGTAATTTAATAATGCTGATTGTTTTGTTAGTCAGTACCTTTTTTTTTTCATTTTTTCGTTAAGGTGTCCGTCTCTCCTATATAGATCGCGGCGATGACGATCGGACAATACAAATGTAAAATACTGAATTAACTAAGTTTTTTTACAATAACGCAGGAATGATTTCACACGAGTCATATGTCGAAAATAATTACAATTCTACAGGAATATGTATCCAAATAAACACTTTAAATGTAGTTGCATGTATATACAGAATTATTGGCAGTACTGTCTAATAAAATTTACTACGTTTGTAGAATATTTTAATGTACAGTACACTGTTGAAAAAGCATTAAATTCAATGCAAATGTGGAAGCAAATTTCATCGGCGTACATGAACTTTACCGAATTTACATGAAATTTAATTTAATTTACGATAAAACTAACGTAATTATTGTTACATTAATTTTACATTAAAATTTACATTAATATTAACGTAAAAACGTAAATTAATCATGATACATGTACGCCAATGAAATTTGCTTCCAGCATTTGCATTAAAATTCATGTAAAGTTTTTTTACAGTGTATATATAGCAGTTTTATAACTATTGTTTATCTTAGGGTTTCAACCCACTTTTCCATTATTAATTTATATTAATTTCTCAAATAGGAACTTTTACTATAACATTTCTCTCCGTGTAATACTTTTCTACTATTAATTCATTTATTGCACCTACACAGAGAAAAATGTTATACTAAAAATTACTATATTTTTTGGCAATGGAAGGACATACTTGCAATATGAGAAAAATTAGCATGTTTTATTTTAAAATAAACGATATGCGTAGTAAAAATTAAACAAATATTTATTAATTTTTACTAAAATGATATTAAATTTTAGAATAAAACATAATAATGTTTCTCATATTACAAGTATGTCATCCAATTGCTAAAAAATATAGTAATTTTTAGTATAACACTTTTCTCCGTGTATGTAATGCAAACTACAAAAAATTAACTCGAATCATCCAGCGCGTCGTTCAGAGAGCCACCAGCACAATTCATAAAATAATCATTATGAACGGTAATATCGAAATAATATAATGTTCTCACGCAGCGAGTCATAAAAAATCGAGTGCGCGAAAATGACCCTTCGCAAGGTTTGCGCGCACCGAGCGTCTCGCAGCTGTTGATACGATTTTCTCCGCAACGGCGGCCCGCACTCGCATTAAACGCACATTGTGCGTACTCGACTTCGCGTGCACGCACTGCGTACGTGTAAGTAAGTGCGGGAGCGTCGCAACCGCCAGGGTGGGCGCGCGCTTTTCAAGGGGGGGGGGGGTGGTCGAGGCGAGGGTGGCTCGAGGCGGCGGAGCTTGCACCCGGCGGGGACGGCGTGAAACGAAGCGCCGACTGCCTCGCTTTGTTCGAAAATTTATGAATTTTTACGCGCAGCTTTTCGGGTCTAAGCTGCGCCTCCTGCTTTTCTTATTAGTTTATGCACGGAGAGAAATGTTATTAGCAATGCAAAGAGAATTTTTAATAAAAATTTCTCGCGCAGAATTTTTTTAAAGATTGAATCGCTGTAATGATTTTTTATATAAGGGAATGTTTTAATTTTGTTTAATATAGAAAATAGCAAGTAGATGCAAATTATAATTTACTTGATATCATAATTTTAGCAAGCTCTTAATTAAAATTCAAAGAATTTCTACGTAAGCACCCAAGAGAGCATGAACAAGTGGATATACAGTTCTCTTCGTTAGGGTCAAGTGCAGAATAAGAAGACTCTTCTCAAAACGTATTTTTTTAATATATTTACATTTTTAACCGTTTTAATTAAAAGAGCTCTACGTTTCATCAGTAGGTCCCATAGGAAATATTTATATTTGATGAGTTTTTTTTTTATTCTTTTATATAGAAAATTCTGAAAATATCTGATCCATAAATAACCAAGTAAATAAATACATGGAGTCACGATAAATAGATAAATAAATAAGAAAGTATACCCTTTAAAGCTCGAATCAATCTCGCGTCCGATTCATAAACAAACCTTTCATGACGCAGCATTTCAACGGAAATAGTACAGCATTGCATGACAAAATTGAAAAAGTCCAGTGTCTATTTCGGTACACGCAGTCTTTCTTGATGTCTCAGCGTGTGATACGACTCCCGGCTAAATTGGAATTCCTTTCGAGAATTACTAAGACCACTGGGTTAACAGATTCAGGGGATTGAAGCGTATCCTGCCCCAATGCGAAGCGATGCTTCCAGGATTCTAACGCTTGCAAAGAAGTGAGATCACATCGAAAATCGTAAAAGTTTATGACGACCGTTCTTGACGATTCAATCCTCGGCTAATGTACGATTCGTCATTTGGAAAACGTCGCGGGAGTGGTGAAATTATCAGATGAAACTTACTGATCCGAGGTTGAGATGACGCGCCCCTTGTAGAAGGGTGTCTTCACGAGCAATTTCAACTCGTGAGTTTTGACGATAGGAGGCGACGCAATATAATCTAGAAATGAAATGAAAATGCTACATACTTCATATTAGCCATGAATTCGTTAAAATTTAGATTCTCGCCTTGAACGCGCGGAGCTTTCTTACTGTACACGGTAAAAAATAATTCGCTATTGCAGCCAAAAAGCTTTTTTTTTGTTACCCAGAGACAGCAAGGTTGAATTGTTGGCATAATCAAATAATTCATTCTGTCACATTAACAAAATAAAATCACTGAACGAGCAATGATTACTGCTAGTTTAATCACAGAAATCATTACTACAGCAGGTAGCTACTATAAATAAATTTTTCAAAAGTATTAATGCAGCAATTATCGGATTGCTAGATTTAACATGAAAGCTTCTGAAAAACGAAATGTAATAATTGCAGCGAAGTTTTTGATCAAACATACAAGCTCATTCACTAAATCAATTTAGCAATCTCTACCTAGCTGTCCTGACTGTACTATTTTTTACCGTGTACCCTGAAGTGAGATATCGAGATATTATAAAATAACACCTGTTTCGCGTGGAAATAAATTTTTAATACGGCAGATTCGTGGAGGTACGAAGAATAGAAAAGTTAATCGACGGTGGCCATTTTACGCAAACGGAAACTGCCGATCCTGCCAGATTAACGACTCCGCAGGCCTACGTGAGAAAAAAAATTTCATCCCTTGTCAAAACTTGCCAGTGTTTTCCAGTGCTCGCCCGGCCTTCTCTCCGCAGGCTCTCGTTTTAATCTTGCGACACGCGTATGAGTAACCGAGAGAAGAAAAAAAAAGTACAGGAGAGGGAGACGCCGGGAAGCGGAGGAAAGGGCTCGCCGGGGGTAGCGGAGCGAGCGACCAGAAAGAGAGAGAGAGAGAGGGAAGGAGAGCTCACTAAAAAGGGAGCGACAGATGGATGTGCACATGTATATATACGTACGTGGCCCACACAGACCACCGAGTGACGCACTTTAGTGCACGCTTACACACAGGTTCACGATTTCATGTGTTCATGTAGTCCGGGTGTTTCTACAATGACGATAATAGCAAGGGGCTTGTCTATATTATGGGAGATTCCTGGATCTGTTTAAGATTTTGCAAGATGATTCTTTAATAAAGATAAAATCAACGAATCTTTCGAGATCTTATTAAGACTAAGCCCTAGATCAAGTCAAGGAGACACTATTAGATCTGTTTTAGATTTTACAAGACGATTCTTTAATAAAGATAAAATTAACGATCCTTTCGACATTTTATTTCGCAGGAAGTGTAGTACTGAGACTATCCCTACTTCAAGACTAGAAGACATTAGATCTGTATCAGATCTTACAAGACGATTCTTTAATAAAGATAAAATTAACGAACCTTTCGATATTTTATTCCAGGAAGGGTAATATCGAGATTATTCTTAGTTCAAGACTAGAAAAAATTATTATAGATCTGTTTAAGATTTCGCAAGATAATTCCTTAATAAAGATACAATTAACGAAATTTTAGGGATTTTATTCCAAGAGGGGTGGTATCGAGATTAAACCAGTGACGAGAGTAGGAGAAATTATTAGGACGACTTTTTTTTAAATAAATTCCAATAATTTATTGTTTTTTTTTTGTTATTACGCTCCATTGAATACAATTCGTTAATTTTTATCAAAGAGCCAGTTCTCAAAATTTCACGGCAATTCCGACCTTTCAATTTTTTGACACTTTATTTGAAAGCATATTGGTTGCTGCTGCGATTTGTTAAATGTACTTCAATTTTGAATAATCTCTCTCATTATAGATAAATGGATTTAGTTATCACGAAATTTAAGAGAAAGAAAATTTCTGTAAAAATATACCTAATGGAAACACATTAATGGCTAATTAATCTGAGTGTCTTTTTAGCATGAACATTCTTTTTAAAAGTGCGGTTAAAAGTGTTTGCGAAGTTGAAGCTTCAGGCGCTTACTTTCGCGATAGTAAAAAGCTCCGCTTTCAGATAGTTTTTTTTTTATAGGTACTGCGCTTATGCTAACAGTAATAAGAAGCATAAAGTTTTCAGAGGATTCTCATTATACCAAATGAGGCATTACGTGCTCAGACCCTTAAAAAAATTCCCCCGTTTTTCAAATAAATCTTACGTAATGTGAACAACTTTAATTAATCGGTAGCACTCAATTTAAAGACCTCAATAATCAAAGTTTTACAAGAAAAAGAAAAAACCTTTAAAAATTACGTGGATTTTCTCTCACACTGAGAGAAATGTTTTGAAAAAATTACTACAAACTGCATCCAGTGAAAAAATTATTATTCTGTATTATAAAATTAACTAGAATTCTAATGTTTACTCGAAATCTAGTAAATTTACTAGATTTAAAATTCAAATTAGTAAAGATTTAAATTAGTAGAAATCTAGTAAAAATTATAATACAGAATGGTAATTTTTTCACTAAATGCAGTCTGTGACTCCACTCCCAGACAGGATAGTAATTTTTCCAAAAAATTTTCTCTCAGTGCAATAATTACGGTAAATCTTCTCATAAACATTACCGAGCTTCCCCGTGGAAAGAATCTTATAAAACACTATAAACATCTAACAATTTTATAAAATACGATAAATCATTTATCGGGTTCTATGCAGTTTTGGCACCATTTTATGGAGTTTTATAAGATCCTTTAAATATAATTTCCTCATCAAAAGTACAAAGCTTCACCAACGATCCAGATTCCCCCCAAAAATTTCCAGTACTCGTTAAACCACCCCTTATAAATCCCGCGTTTTCCCATAACTTTTCCGGGAAGCTTCACCGTACAATTTTTTTATACAAGACAAAAAAAAAATTCTCGCAGGGCACAGACGAGTAGCGCGGAGGCACAGCCATTTTCCATTGCAGAGTCAACCTGAGGCGCGGCGCACTCGAACCATGGCTTGCGCTTACGGAGCCGGGCATTAGGCGTGCACGGGGGGTGTTGTTGCGCGCGCGCTGCTCGGTGTCTCGGCGTCGACGCCATGGGGCGAGTCGTGCTGGCTCTGCGCGCGTCTGCAGTCCAGTATAGCTTCCGCCGGCGAGGAGCTGCACGCGCGCGGACTAACCTTGCCCAGAAACCTCCAAATCAACCCCCTCGCGCATATACACATCACGCTCCACGCGCACCCGCTTAATTGCATTGCGCGCCGATGACGCGATTCGCCTGATATCTTCTGTCCCTCTGGTTTGGTCGCAGCTGCTCGTCTCGTTGTTGTTGTTGGGAATTTTTGTTGTTCTTGTTGGTCTCGTTGTGGTTGATTGTTTTGCTGGTGGGGCGATGGATGCGTGACGGGGAGGAACTTCCGAGTGAATCGCAGCTGGTTTCGTTGGATACTTTGGATGTAAGTTTTTTCTTTGTATATCGATACGATTTTATGCACGGAAAAATTTGGAATGATTTAAATTCGGCGGTTTTCGGTCTTTGTACATCTTGAAAGGGTGTATTTTGTTTAATGAAATTGTACTATGCGGATAAACTGTATTTAGTCTGCTTAGAACTTAGAATAAATAAATTAAGTTTAAAAACTTTCAATAAATAGTAGCTATAAATTCAATTAAGAACTATATATTCAATAAATAATTATGGAAGGCATTGAGAACAGAGTAAATGTATCGGTAATTTCGAAATAGTTAAGAAGAAGAAAGCTGTAAAGTAGAGATAATAAATACAAAAATTTTGAATCTAGAAAAGGATAATTTAAATTTACATCGAGAGAGGATTCCTATTGAAAAGGTCTTATAAAACTCTACAAAATCCTGCAAAATCGCCAAGCTAATTTATGGAATTTTATAAAATTTGCACATTTTTATAGTATCTTTGAATTTTTTTTCATGCGAATGGCTTCAGACGACTATGCGTAAAAAAACTGTAAAGGGTGTGATGTTGACAGTTGACTCATAAAGAAAACATTGCGCGACTTTAAAAGGCTGTATTAATACCATTAACCCTAATAACGTTAAGAATTTAATTTCCTAGAGTGCCTCTTAATTCATTATGTTCTATTAATAAACCCAAAATAGTCATTAAATGAAGTCTCAATCGCATCCCCTAAAAATGTAAATGTAAACACTATATGCCAAACAGGAACTTTCACTAGGCGTTTAAAGCTCATAAAGGAAAATCGCAATATACCCCCATTAATCATTATTTTCAACGAAAAAGAAAAAGACGAGTCATGCACTGCACTATTTACAAGCAGCCGACAGAATAGACTTTGTGCTCGGCCGGGGAGTTTTTTCCGTATTGATTATACTGGCGCGCGGGCGCGGGGGGTTCGTTGCACGTGATTCGTATATATGCGCCTCCTCCTTTGTTTACTATCCGGAGTTTATGAATGAAAAGAGTTGTCAGCACGAGCGGAACGTGACGCGTCAGCGGGCGACGTCTGAGCCGCGGCGGATTTTGCAATGCAAAACACATCGATAATTGCCGTTGAATTGGAGACATCGAGTCCTCTCGTCTGGCCTGGAAATTGGGTTAATGGTAGATTAGGGCTATTGATTATTTGCACGACGAGACAGGCGCCTCACAACGTCGCTTACCTTTGCCGAGATTTTTTTTATGCACGTGGGACACTAAGTGCTTTTCGCTTTTTTAACAGCTCGGACTTTATTGGCTATTGGAATTGATTTGATTGTGCACTGAAAAAAGAATTTGTTAATTTTAAGGAAATGATTTACTTCAATAGTGCTTATTATATATTTCTTTGAATCAAGTAACAATTTCATTAAAACTAAATGAATTTATTTGTTTCTAAATAAATTGAATAGTTTAAAAAAAAAATAATTTTTTGACTAGATAAAATATTTAATAAGTAATATTTAAATAAATGTTTTCTTAAAATTAACAAATTTTTCTCTCAGTGTGATCGGGAAGGTTCTTATAATGCCGTCGAATTTTCTTACTCTTTAAGTCTCTAAGGCTTAATGACATTTTTATTTCGAATAAAGTGGGTACTCAAATTATTAAAATAAATTTTTGCTTAAAATTAACAAACTTTTCTCTCAGTGTTCTGATTGATTCAGAAATTGAATATCGAGGTTGACGGTGTTTCATATTGAATAAGTTTGTATATGTGGTTGATCAGATAGTGAAACGTAGTAATTAAAAAGATAGTAAAAAAGGAATTGCGAAAAACATATTGACTAAAATAAATTGATGTATCATTGCATTCAATTTCACGTTTCTCAACGACTTCAATTTTAACTGTGGTATTTTCAACGATGTCTGAAATAAAATAATACAATTCTTACTCTACAATTTATCACGCCTACATCGCAATGCTTACAAAACAAATAGTTTTTTTATATATATATAAAATGAATGAATTATTAATTTATGAAATTTCCATTACTCTGATCCAACCAAATTACACGCTACGACACGGAACTGTGATAAAAACTCAAATCATCAAGGAGTCAAATCTCGCAATAGTGTCGCACGAAATCTTCTATTTGAACGGCTCTCGCCGACCAGCCGACGACTTTAATTAATCAAATTACAGAGGATATCTCGAAATGTTCGTTAATAAAAGGCGAGTCTCAGAAATATTGCAGCGGATCGCAATTTCTTTCCAGCCAGGAGGATCGGAACGCTTCAACCGACAGAGTCACTCCGCACTTTTTTTTTTGTTCTCAAGGACGCGAGGGTGGAGTGACTCAGACGCCACGGGTTAATAGACCACATTTCCTTTCGCCTCGTCGCTATACTTTCCTTTTTTTGCCCCTGCGGAAGCAGGGGGTGCCTTTCGTCTTATTCACTTTTACGGACGAGCTGCAAATGCAAACCACCATGTTACGAGCGAGGAAATGTGCCGTACGACGGAATGGAATGAATGAAAATGCGATTTTATTTATGGCGTTTAATGGATGTCATTTTTCCTTTTTCTTTTTAAAGAAAGGCATTCGTTTTATAGAAATTTGTAATCAAATTGTGTAACTGGAATCGTGGAATTTTAAATAAGAAAATTTATTTTTATTAATAGGACACTGCCTGTTGATTATTAATCAACGTATGAATAATAAGAAGCTGATAAGATGAATTACTGTCATGGTCGGAAGTCGGAAAAATTGAAGGGGGATTTGAAAATGCGATTTCCATTACGAAATAATCGTTCGTTTATATTCATTTATTTAATCAAATTAGACAGACTAAAGAGTCCTAAGTACAAAGTATAGAAATATAAATAATAATACATAATAAACAGTTATACAACAAAAATATGTAAAACGCAAGATAAGAATTAATAGTATAGATACAAAAAGTAAAGATTAATGATAAATAAACTTATTATATACATAATGCACTGACTTTAAAACTATTTGTATTAATCTTAAATTTATTTATTGAGTCAATAATATTGCAACTAAAAATGCTTCTATTTTAAGAAGAAAGTCGCATTGAATTCTAATTAAACATTTTTAAATTTCGTCAAGTATTATAATTATAACGGCTCAAAACAAATCATTTTTAACATACTTTGAATATAGATGTTTCGACATCAATATGTTCACAAAAAAAAATTATAAAATATCTGCACAGATATTACCTTATCTGTCATCTGTTAAATTATTACCCCCAAAAAAATTTATTCCCAGAATATTTTAGTTAAAAAAAAAAATAATCATAATTTCTCGATCGGTTGACAACAGAAGAAGTCATTAACGTCTAATCTTCCTTGGTCCGTGTCGCGGAAAATTTAAAATTAATCTTCCGTCCCGCCGGTCCATTGTCGAATCCTATTGTCGCCCGGGCGCTCCCCGCGCGTCTAAAGGCCAGGAGCACGCGGCGCAGCAGCTCCCGAGGAGAGAAAATTCGTCTGCACTTGGCGGCGGTCAATAACTGCGTCTGGAGGACTCTCTCTCTCTTCGTCGCTCCCTCTCGCTCTTTCTTCGCTCGACTCCCGGCTGCCAGACCCATTCACCCGATTTCGGTGCGGGCGAGATGCAGCGCGTCCATTATACGCAAAAATCAATCTCGAGCGTGTCGCTTTGACATCGCTGGGCAGCCCCGGTTCGGATCTTTGACTTTTGCCTTTGACGCGCGGCGTTTCACGGTGAAATTGGGCATCGATTTTGTAGCCTACATGCAGTAAACGTCGGAAAATTGCCCCAAATCTCGTGACCCCCTTTTCGCGTCATGTTGATATTCATGAAATTTTCGTCGAGTTTCAAAGTTTTTCTTTCTTTTGTCAAACTATTCCGGAGTCAATATTCATCCTTCTTTTTATTTTAGCTCTATTCTGAGCCCTTCGTATTCTGTAAACAGTTTTTTCTTTTTTTTTTCTTTTATTTAATTTGCAAAGATGAGTTTTGGGGTAATTGACTGTTCTACTTTTATTGTAGCTTGTCAACTTAGAACTTTCCTTAATAAAATTATTTCGATCTTAGGGGTAAATCTTTTTTATGCAAATACACTATAAAACATAGTAAAGATTACTATGTACATCGCAATATTTACTGTGTTTTATAGTAAAAGTCGTCATAAGTCGAGTATATCCCACTGCTCCTGCGGAACATAAACAATTTTTACTATAACATATTTTTCTTCGTAGGAGAAATAAATTAATTTCGTCATTAATACTTTTCATATTATATATTTTATTATTCTCTATACAGTCAAAGATGACCTTTTAAAAAAATAAACTAAGTATAGTAGAGTATAACAATCAGAAAAATGATTAATCAATTAATCGCTGTTTTGGAATTCTCTTTAATAATCGAATTTATTTTTGGATTAGATCAACTGATAATGTGCGACGTGGGCGAGACGCGGGTTCTGCCGAGTGGAGGAACAGCTCCGTCAGTCCTGTCGGCGGCGAAGCTTCGAAGGCCAAGTTGCGACGAAAAGGACAAAAGCTCACCATCGAGTCCATCGCGGGCGTCTCCCAATACACCCACCAATCTTAGACGAGCTTCCAGTCTTGAAAAGTGCTTCAGCGATCCAGAATTTTTTAGGTAAGAATAAATCATACACTGATTTAAAAAAAAAATATTTTTGATACACAGAGACAAAAGTCCAGTAAAAATTACTATACTTCATTGTAATGCAGGGACAGACTCGACAAATAAAAAATTTTACTAAAAAGTATAGTAAAATTTGCTAGACTTGCAGTGAATTTTGTTGAATTTGCACATTTTACTACAGCTGGGATGAAATAGAGTGAAAATTAACTCTATTGGAGTCAAATTTAACTCTACGCGTGTTTCCCTATAAACTAAGAGTGAAATTTGACTACAACCATTTTAGCGTGTAACAAATTTTGCAACATACTTTTTTTTAAAACTTTTTATTTGTCGAGTTTGTCTAGCCAACTTGTTTACTTATATCGACTGTTGTATTTTTATATTTTCTTGTACTCACTCAGTTATATATATTATTATTTTATACTAGCCGGGTTAATCAGTCCTTTTATCATATAAAAGAATCCTACTTTTTAAAAAATAAATATATAATGATAAAAAATAAAAATAAATTCATTAGCATGAGAAGAAGCATTATTGTGAAATATGTAAAGTTAAATAATTAATCAATGAACTTTATTATAAAAAATTTATATGTATTGTACACCGAGAAAAAAATTCATAAAAATTACTATTATGATTAGAAAAAGAGTGACAGTCTTAACTAGTGCGAAAGTGAAGTATGGAAAATAAGAATTATTAGTACTCAACATAGCAGTTTTTAGTATTAAAATATTGTTTAAAATTCTAGGTACTAAAAGTTACTACTTTTCATAAAAAATTCTAACTTGATAAGACTATGACTTCTTTCTTAACCACGGTAGCAATTTTTATTAAGTTTTTTCTCTCACTGATATAATAAAAATTCTTTCAAATAAAACTATAAAGAAAATATCGTTATAATATACATTATATTGCTTTCTAAAAAAAAGCTGCTACGTAGGTTCATCAAAGCTTGCTTGATTTACCATCTTCTTGATTTTGCGCATCGTATTGTCTAGGACTTTACAGGCACCCCGCACGAGATAAAAATTTATTTATCCCCAGCCGCACAAATCGCACTCGCGCGTTATCTACGTAGGAAGTAAATTTTCCACGTGCCTCCGGTAATGCCCCCACCGCAGACCCAACTAAACACATCCTCTCCTCCTCCATAAAGTATACCGAAACTCAAATGCGCGCACGCGATTTTCTCGAGCAATAAACAAAAACGGGCACAGCCGCAATTACCACTTCGCTTTGCAGCCGCTCCCAGAGAGCGCAGCCCGTCAAATGACTCGCTTTCAAAAGCCACCCTCGACCCAAAAAGTCTCCTATCAATTTCTTTTTTTTTCTCCGTCATCGTCATCGCAATTTTGAACAAAAAAAAAGGAAGTAAAAGAAGAAGCAGAAGAAGTAGAAGTATAGAAGGAGAAAAAAGGCTAAAAGCACGACGAGGCTGATGATACTCATCGAGACCCTCGGGGCTCTTTTTGCCACCAGGAAGCAGCGTCAGCGTCAGCAGCGCGGACAGAGGAGCGCCGAGGAGCGCTGCGCGAGCCGCGAGCCCGAGGCGTGCAGTGAACCCGCGCCCGAGAACGGCAATCACGAGTGCAGCCGACTAGGCGGCGATGCCTCGTCTGCGCCGCCGCTAGACACCGGAGAGGTGAGTTTCTGTTAACTTTTTTTAATTGCAACGGTCAGGTTGTCTTAGGCTCATGCTGAATACGCGAATTTGTTGTTTATTATTTTTGTGCAATTTTTTTTTTTTTTTTGAACGTGCTCTCTAAATTTTATTGAGTGAAATTTTCACTAATTTAAACAGTGATTATCGTGGTAACTGATTAAATATATAGTAGGATGTTACTGAGTTAAGTGGAGATTTTTGTTTTTCACTGAATGAAAAATGAAATGAAGTTTTCACTTATTAAATACTCTGTAAAAAAAAATCTTTGCAATAATATATTTAAAAAAAATTACTATCCAGTGGGAATCACAGACTGCATTTAGTGAAGAAATTACCATTCTGTATTATAAATTTTACTAGAACTTTAGTAAAATATCTTAGAAATTCTAGTAAATATTACTAAAATTCTTGTAAAATGTATTAGAAATTCTAGTAAATATTATTAGAATTCTAGTAAAACGTTTGAGAAATTTAAATAAAAGTTACTAAAACTCTAGTAAAATGTATTAGAAATTCTAGTAAATATTACTAAATTCTTGTAAAATGTATTAGAAATTCTAGTAAATCTTACTAAAATTCTTGTAAAATGTATTAGAAATTCTAATAAAACATCTGAGAAATTTTAATAAAAGTTACTAAAATTCTAGTAAAATTTATTAGAAATTCTAGTAAATATTACTAAATGCAGTCTGCGGCTCCACTCCAAGACTGGACAGTAATTTTGAATAGAATACCAGTAATTTTTTCAAAACATTTCTCTCGGTGTATGAGTTCATAAACCCAGACCAATCGAGACCCCCGACGAATGCCACATAATCCTCCGATCCTTCGACCTCGACCTACGCCATGCGATAATTGCACCGTCGACAGTGGATGGATTGCAATCTCCGCTCTCCTCGTCCCTCCGATGCGGTTCTCGGCGACTCGTCAGGTAGCATCGTCGAAGATTCTCGGAATATCCCGGGAGAAAATCCCCGAGGCTTACCTTCGAAATTTCGCCGGCCGCCGAACTCGCTGGCCTCCTAAATTTCGAGGAGCCTGTTTTGCCGTCCCTCTGAGGATCCCTCATCCGTACGTAAGATCTCCTTTTTGAATCCCCCTCGAATTCAGGTGCGAGCAGGTGCGTGGTGTACCTCGAGGCCTAATGTGTGCTCAATATGTCTTGATGGCCGGTGAATCGAATGTAGGTGAAACTCGAACGAGACTGTGGGATCGGATTATTCCTAATGCGGATGTTTCTTCTTTCAAATTGGGTATGTGATCCTGCGACATAAGAACCGAAATGTACACGGAGAGGAAATATTATAGTAAAAATTACTATACTGTTTTGTATCGGAGGGATAAATTCGACGAATAAAAAATGTTGTAGCATTTTGTAATGTTGTAAGAAATAAAAATTGTTGTAACATTTTTTATTTGTCGAGTCTTTCCCAGCATTACAAAACAGTATAGTAATTTTTATAAGAATTTTTCTCTCCGTGAATACACCTATTCCTTTCTTTTTTCTTGATTGCTCAATTGTGTATATGGTGCATTTTATGAACAATTTATTATTCTTATTAAATTTAATATGTTTCATTAAATCATAAATTATAATCAAATTTAATTTTTTCACTTCCTTTTTTTTTTTAATTATTGAATTATTAATAAAATAGAATGTAGCTGTTTGTTGTCAAATGCACAGTATTTCCAAATGCTAAAAAGTACATATCGAAAAAGAGTACGTAAATAATTTGAGTATATACGATAAAAATGTTATTGCGCTTTAGTCACATGATAATTTTTGTAATAAAATTAATTATATTACTGCAAATGTACTGCAAATGAAAATATAAAATTTAAGCGGACAATTAAAATACCGTGAAAATAAAATTGCAATTAAAGACATACATTATACGAAACATACTCAACAACAATTTTTTTTTAAACAGTGTAAAAATAGACAATTTAAAAAAAATGGCTTAAAAAAGTTATACAAGTGCATTTAACGCTGCACTCATAAACGTTTCCCAGACTACCGCCCGCATATGCAGCGCGAACTCAACTCGCGTACCTTAACCACGAAGCAGAAGAGAAGAAAAAGAGGAGATGACGGGAATAGGGGAAATGAGAGGGTTTAAAGGGCGGACGCGGTGAGGAGCAAGAGAAACGCTAGTCCAAGAAGGGGCAAGCGTAATAGAGTGATATTAAGGCAAAAAGAGAGCCAAAGCGAGTACAGACCGCTATATACCAAGAATTGAAAAATTCCCCGAGAAAACTAAGGGACATACCCGAGCAACAGTCGAAGCCATGCATGTGAATGAAAAAAAAATGCAGACACGTGCACTGCGGACTCGTAAAAAATGAAGTAATATCAGGAGGAATGGAATCAAAGCCCAGCGAGGAATGTGCAGGGGAGAAAAAGATTGAGTGAGCAGGCGCGTGCGAAAAAAAAAGGGAAAAAATCTGGCGAGATCAGAAGGAGGCTCGTAAAAAGCGAGAAAGAAAGGAGAGTGGTGGTGGGTCCTGGAGAACAGGAGAGAGGAGAGCGAAGGAGATGAAGCACGCAAGTGTGTGTGTGTGTGGGTGTGGAGCTGGAAAGGTGTTCCTTTGTGCGGATTTTCGGCTTAGGCGCCGTTCACAGTTGACCCCGAGAGGACTACGTTGGCTCAGTCTGCGGGAAAACTCTACTTGGATTTTTTCCCATACCGAAGACTGAGATTCCCGGAATCGAGTTTTGTACCAGCCATCCGATGAAAAATGAGGCGAGGGCGCGATTTTAAATTTGATCGATCGTCTTTCAAGCACGAGCCTATATATTTATAAATGGTTAACAATTTTAAAGTTATTTTGTTTTGCTTATATGGTTTTAACGTCATTTTAATGCACCGAGAGAAACATTTTGGAAAAATTACTATCCAGTCTGGGAGCGAAGCTGCAGACTGCATTTAGTGAAAAAAATACTGTTCGGTGTTATAAATTTTACTAGAGTTCTAGTAATATTTACTATAGAAATCTAATATATAATCTAAATGTAAATCTAAAACATACTACATATTACCATACATTTATATTCATTTATATTTTATTTATAATAATGATATAATTACATTCCATGTAAAATTATTTATGCACTTATAAAATAAAAAGGTCTTTCTCTCTCTCTCTCTCACTCCATCGACTATCCGCGGTCCGGTGCGTGCAGCTCCGGAGAGTTGACTGTCCCGCTAATGGCCCTCGCCTAGACAATGATGCACCGGATTTTTAATGCTTTCTTCTCCCGCTAATTCGACGGTCGCGCTTTTCTTCTCGCCGCTAGACGACTCTAAGTACGAATGGAGGATTGGCGCGAGGGGCTATTGTGTTGCGCACCGCCGCGCTTTGAGGATTCTATTTGCTCAGGACGCGAGCTTTTGTTTGCTTTGGGATTGCCATCGGGTTCGCTTTGCTGGACGACGATTTTTAATAGTTAAAGGAGTAACTGTACGCGTCCGAGCGATTTTAAAGTTCAAAGCTCCGGGCGATGATACCGGTTTCTCGTAAGTCGAGTTTTCTAGACATAAAAAATCGGAGCTTGTGCGAGTAACTGTTATTTTGCAAATTATCATGATGATATTTCATTACATACACGAGCATAAAAATGATGAAGATTCTATCAATATTCATCGAAATATCAGTAATTAATATTTCCGTTTTTTCTCTTCAGAAATAGATGTTCATGACTTTCTTTTGATACGTTCGTATACGATCATTATTGAATGTTATTTTGCGATTGGTAAAAAATAATTTTTTGCTAATAAAATTCAGGCCGAGAGTGATTTTTTCTACACCATCTCAAAGCAAGCTGTTTATTAGCTGTTAATTTCTTTATTTTTTATGAAAAATAATTTAGACGAAAATTAATACAAAATTAAAAAAAAAAGTGTGCTTGTAAGGGCTTATATAAATGAGCTTCTTTAGTTCACAGCAATAGTACTAAAAAACTGTTTTTCTCTTAGAGATACCAGACATTCACTCACAAAAAAACGATTTAGATTAAATGATATTGATAAAAATATAAGATACATCTTTATAGTGAACAATAAAATAAAGATTAAAAAAGATCAGGTAAACAAGGATTTTAAATCGTTTTATCAATATCTATCAGATGTACACTGAGAGAAGTCTTTTGGAAAAATTACTGTTGTTCTAGTAAAGATTACTATCCAGCCTGGGAGCAGAGCCACAGACTGCATTACCATTCTGTATTATAAATTTTACTAGAATTTCTAGCACGTTTTACTACAAGTTTAGTAAAATGTATTAGAAATTCTAGTAAATATTACTAAAATTCTAGTAAAATGTATTAGGAATTCTAGTAAATATTACTAAATTTCTACTAATTTAAATTTTAAATCTAGTATTTCTAGTAAATATTATCCATTTTGATCGAGGCAAGGATTAAGGACCTGCGATTTTAGTAGGAGAAAAAGAGACAGAATGAGAGAGGAAGCGAATCCTCGCGGGCGGCCGATTTCCGGTGCAGCTGCGCGGTTGTGAGCGCGGCCTGCGGACGCTGCCACCGCCGCAGCCGCCGCTGAAATACGCCGTCGCCGAGCGACCAGCCTCCAGTCCGATATTTACGCCCGTGCGGAGAACACCTCGCGCCGTGACGCGTGCGCTCTTCCGAGCCGCTGATTTTTTTCCCTTCTGCTTCCTCTTCAAATTTATTCTCGATTTTCTGTTTGTACGCCTCGCGTTCGGCCGATCGCGGACTGTTCACCTGAATATTTTTTTTGTGGAGCAATTGAGAAATCGAAAGTTCGTCGATTGGCGCGTTCCAATTTTTGGTTGATGCGACACGCGCGCAAGCGGTTGTTGCTCTCGTTTATTTGTAAACGGAAAAGTGCAGGCTGTTATACCGATTTGGGGATTTGCAGAGTATCGTCGATATAAACGTACGTACGACTTTGTGCTCCCTTTCGAAATAACGATGTAGCATTGTTTAGACCGATTGTTTCAATAAGCAGTTATCCCGTTTTTTTTATCCCTCGTAAATAACTGAGACAAACGTAAACTTATTTTTTAAAACAGACACTTCGATCGTTAGTCATTCAACTTGAATTGAAAACGTAGAATACTGGCTTGTATTCCAATATACATTGGAATGTACATAATGATTTTATCGATCTTTTTAAATTATGCATCTATTGAAACAGTTACAAGCTGTAGGGGAAATATAAAAATAATATTAAACTAAGAACAAAAATTAAAAAAAAATATATAATATTGCATACTCTTTTTACAATAAAAAAAAAAACAAATGTACGTACAAAAAGCAAACTAATACTATAAGTTAATATTAATTAATAATAAATCTTAGTTAATATTAAATAATAATAAAATAAAGTATAAATCAAAATTAGATTAAAAACATCTTTCACAAGAAAAAACATAACAGAACGTAGTATAGGTACAAAATTCAAACTATAATACTATAAGTTTAAATCAAAATTAGATGAAAAATATCTTTTACAAGAAAAAAAATAACAGAACGCAGTAGCTTCAAAATGCAAACTATAATACTATAAGTGTGAATCAAAATTAGATTAAAAACATCTTTCACGAGGAAAAATTTCAAGCAAAGTCAGCCCTCAAAAGATCGATTAAATGGAAAACTTTGGAGAAAATCGGTAACGCGGAAAATAAAAATGATCTAAGAAACGATACATCGACAGGACGCGCTTAAAAAGCAAGAAAAGGAACGTTTATCCTCAGAACACAATGAGTATCGGCCGCACGGCGAATGACACGGCGATTTTTGCTATACCGTGCAAAGCCGAATTCTCCGCAATCGGCTCCTACGGATCTCGGCGTGCGCGCTCGCCAACGCGACACCTCCACCGCGGGAATCCGAGCGCCGCATTCCTCGTGCGCCTTATGGCACCGAGCGCCGATCCGGACGGACTTGCGACACGACGCCGACGCACCGTCACCTGCGCTCGCGCGATCGGCGGCGCGCTCTTGCAAAACGACGGCGAGAAGCGCAGTGTAAGAGTAGCGATAAACGCGGATTTTTATCTGGGACCGTTGCGCCGTGAAAAGGGAGTTGCCGAGGTGAGGGAGGCGCTTTTTTTGTCGATTTATGGAGAGGAAAGCGGACTCGAGGATGTTGGCGGTGGCCTTGAAGAATGCGCAGGATTATTCATTTCCGTTGAGATATTTAGAGGCTAATTGTTTTTCCTTTGTAGTCATTTTTTCTATATTTGCAATGAGCATTCGTAGCTCGGAAGATGGAGTGCGTGCGAAAGGAAATATTGGACTTTTTAATTTTGCGTAGAAAGTTTCGGCTAATTATTTTAACAAGCTTTGTGTAAATGCAAATTGCTTTAGCATACAGTAGGGAATAATTATGTTACCTAAAAACTTTGGTCATTAGAAAGAGTAAAGAAATTTTTTTTTTGTACGACTAAATTATTATCGATTAATAATGTTTAAAAGTATGAAATACTCAAGAAAATTGTAAACGTAGTGATACAGCGAATTTTACTTAATTGTTAATATAGTATTGTAAACACTGAGAGAAATGTTTTGAAATTTTTTTATAAATTTTACTAGAATTCTAGTAATGCGTATCTACAATTCTAGTAAATATTACCAGAATTGTAGCAAAATTTATAATATAGAATAGTAATTTTTTCATTAAATACAGTCCGTGGCTTCGCTCCCAGACTGGATAATATTTTTTATTAGTATAATGGCAATTTTAACGTTTCTTGCGGTGCACGTTTTTATTTCTTAATAAAGAAATTTTTATTTCCTTTGTTAGGTAAGTTTTTTTCTCAATATATATATATTTTTATTTTAATCTATACACCAACAATAGTATATTACACTTATAAAACATCAATAAAGATAATAAAAACATAATGAAATATGAAATAGCTTCAACCTACATTTACAGTTTATTGAACATTAAGATTAAGATATAACTTAAAACATGTTCCTAGTATTCGTACTTCCAAATTCGTTTTTAATTATATTTTGTTTCAAAATTAAAGATAAATTAGTTAGAAGAACAAAAAAAAATAGTTATTTAAATTGAACTTAAATTTTTTTATATTATTACGCATAATCAATTGAACCGATTTGTTGTTCATATATTTTCTCAAAAAGCTTGCTAAATAACATCCACATGGCATTTCTAATCAATTCATGTGAAAGGATACTCCATGTCTCGTACCAAGTGCACAACATCCAGCGATTTGCAGAGCGTAAAAATTACCACACACATCCAGTAGCACCCATTAGTAGGTATTACCCCATCCGAAAAATTCCCGATCGATCTGCACTTAACGCGCACAAAAACCCGAAAAGCCGCTTTTTGCGCAACTGCGAAAAATGCAGCTGTGCGTGCGCGCGTTAATCGAAACGCAAATTCATGTCGCGTAATGAATGCGAAAATGATCAATTTTCCCGGCAGGAAGAAAAAAAAAATTGCATACCCGATCGGTGGCCGGGTGCCATTAATTATCCGAGGCGAGTCGTGGGCGCAAGCGAACGGAGGTCGATCTCGAGTCGCATAAACATGTGCACACGCGGCGACGATTTGCGTAAGTATAATACATTATCGTATCGGTGAAGTATTATACACTTATAAGTATACGTAAACTTTCTTCACGAGAACATTAAAAGACGCACGTGAGGCAAGAATTTTGCGTTAATTCTCCGGTTATAATACGTCGTTAGTGGAGTATAATACAGTGGAGTGTATAAATCAGCGTTGGTTACGACACACAAAGGAAGTCGAAAATCTCTCGTTGGATATTTTCTTTTAAATTCAGCGTTGGCGCATTAATCATATGCAGGCGCGTTTGTTCTGCGCGAATTATGTTTCGCCAGTATGAGATATTGACAGTGTAAAAACTGGCATTACTGACACCATCGGACCAGTGTACTGACACTTCAATGGCGAAGGATTAATCATCCGACGAGATTTGGTATGCGCTTTTTCCGGTGCTGATTTGACGTAGGAAGGATCAATTCTTTTTGTAATTGAATAACAGGCGATCGATCAGTATATACTGTATCGTCCAATTTTTTTTTTTTTTAATTTAGAGTGGTCGAGTTAAATCGACGCGCAATAAATTAAAAAAATGAATATATACACGGAGAGAAAAGTTTAGTAAAAATTACACTATACGATTTACTAATAGAAGGGACAGACTCAATTGATAAAAAATTTTACTAAAAAGTATCGTAAAATTTGCTACAAGTCTAGCACATTTTACCATACTTTCTAGTAAAATTTTTTATTTAGTCTGTCCCTGCACTACTAAATAGTACAGTAATTTTTACTATAGACTTTTCTCTCCGTGTAGTATTTATTTTGCTTAAATAACATGATTCTATTGATAACTCTGATACAATTTATTCTATAGTAGTATGTATATGCATTTCCAATCAATTTTTTTTTTGTTTTCAACAATATAATATATTCAATTCACACGGTCCAGCGAGTAACAGAACCTCGAGAGCTAAAATTAGCCGGTTCAAATGCAAATTCAATTTTATACGACCGCCTGTGAAAAGAATAGAGACTTTTCCCTTTCAATGCCATAAAACTAAGCGAACGCTTAACATTGACCAGAGAATGAAAAGATTTTCTAACAGTTTTAAATATTCGTCTGGCGGTCAACACCTTTGCGGCAAAATACTAAATTTGCAGTCCGAGCCCAATGACATCAGTGTTGAGGCGATATTATGCCTATATTCATTTACGAGTGTATTGCGGTCGCTACGGTACGCGTAATAAGCGGTTTGGACTGGAGCTGGCCGTTTTTAATGCTCGAGCTTCGTGAATCTTTTACCACGATGCTGGGCTAATGCGAGCGATATTTTACGGTACGTTCTTGGAAGCCGGCGAAAGTAGAAGGTGATACTCGCTGCCTCGGCGGCGAGGCACTTAGCTTTTTCAAAAATTCAGCGCTCATTCGACGCTAAATGAAGCAAAACCTGTTCGTTAAGGATTGTAGTTGCCTTGGGATGGATCCGGAGTCCGAGTCGACTTATCGCTTATTTTTATTTATTTTTTGTTACCAGATATATAATAATTTGTTAAGTAAAAAATTGACGCATTATGCTATTATTTTGAACTCTCTAAATCTCTAAATAGAAATGAGTGAAATTTAAACAAGCACTCGTATTTTTTAACATTATAAATCGTTGATCTATTAAATACCGAGGCTCTTATAATTATTTATGAATAAGATGAATATTTATTTGTAGGATGAAATGAATGAAAAAAATTTAATTACTAGTTTACGAAATCAGCAAATTTTAAAATAATTGCAACGCTCGAATAAAAAAAAATACTATATTTATTTTGAATTATCGATAATTAAGTACGTATGGTTTAATAATAGTATTCGTAATTTACGTTAAGCAATAAAATTTATGTCATGCTTTTTAATTACTTGAAAAATGAAGGGACTTTGACATGTGATAATATTTACTTCGCGTAATAAATCAAAAGGCTTAAATTAATATTTTAAAATGTAGCCTTAATCATCATTTGTTGAAAAATTTTGCACAACAGTTATAAGCTAACTTATAGTATCGTAAAAGAAATAATTTGCATAAAGAAATAAAATTTTTTTTTAAGCTTTTGTCGTAAAATCTACGGTTCAGTGGAGTTCCCTCTCTGACTCATATACTGCATTTTAGGCTTGCATTCTAAATGTCTATCTAATATGGAACTTCAAGGCCAAAATATAAAAATTGTATTGAATTTATAATTAATATAAATTTAAATTCTTGAATAATATTTGAATCGTCATATAAGTTAATCATTTTCGCTTCAGAAAATTTCGCAAAATACGAAGTCTTCCTTTCAAGAATTTCAAATTCGCCCCACTTTCTTATATCCAAGCGCCAAAAGATTTTCCGATACATCGGTATAATTTTCAAAGGATACGACGTGCAACCTCAAAATGTCAAAATGGAATTCCGGTTAGTTTTACGGACTGATAATTTGCAAATAAATCAGTAAAAAGTTAAACAAATATGAAAAGTTCCACATCGCCGTTCGCCTTTTAATGACGACATGACTATCGTAACTCCAGCGATGACAACCACATCATTCTGTCCGAATATAGGCATAAAGTAAACAGTCATTTTCTTTCAAAGATAAGAAGGCGGATGAATCATTTCCTGGTGCCTTAATTATCTGTAATTCCTATAAATTCTTAAATCGCAGTCGTTTAAAGTATATTGATGCAATCAGAACTAAACCCATACTTTCCAAACGGTATAATAACAGATAATTTAAAGTAACAAAAAATCGTAAAATTCAAGTCACTTATAGTCATCGCCTATAAATTTTGTGCACGTTGTGCCTAATATATGTAATCACAATTTTCAATATATTTCAAATGACAATAAATTCTCGTTAAAAAAAGAAACTAAAATCACTAAGACTGAAGCAACAAAATTATGGCAAAAGAAACGTTAAAAAATGATTCGCAAAGGAAATTTTTGTTCAGTCTGTGCGGTAATGCTGCATTTATCTCGGAAGCGTGGAGGCGCACGTGGGCGCTGGTCGCGTGCGTGCGCTTTTAACCGCGAATGTGGGTATGTGTGTTACGCAGTCGTCGTCGGCGACGATGTCCAGCGTCGTGTACCGTTCGACGGTTCAGATTCGTGCAGCACAGTGACACGAGCCGCGCCGGGGGACGATCGAGGATCGAGCCGCCTCGATGGCGTATTTATGGGTCACCGCTCGGTTTATACACGCAGTGCTCGACTCTTCGCAAAATCGCGAGTCAGCGCTCAAAGATTCGCGCTATGAGAGTTTGTACACGCTGAAACTGTTGCTGTTAAATTTCACTCTTAGTTGATAGTGAAACACTCGTATCTCACGTGAAAAAAAAAATTGTAAAATATTTCTTATAAAACTTGTTTTACAAAAAAGTCGACATATATAAAGCTTTATAAATCCTTTATTTATTTATTTATTTATTTTTTGTTATCAATTTTATAAAACTTTATTTTAAAGTGTATGAATATTTTAAGAAAATAATAACGGGTTTTATAATTTAAAAGCTTAGCGAAAAAATATTTAAAAAAAATTTATAAAACTTTGTATGTCCATTTTTTTTATACAACGAGTTTTATAAGAATTGTATAAATATTTTACAATTGTTTTTTTTCACTTGGGTAGAGTTAAATTTTTCTTTACATGAACACGCTGACAGAAAAGATCCTTTGACCCCTAGTCAGTGTTTTTAATATAATGCCGTGCGCATTTAATAAATCCACAGGCATAGGTATTAGATGTAAAAAAAATGGTAATTACTAAATAACTATTAATTAATGCTAATACATATTTCTTTATTTCAAATTACTACGAAAAAATTATTTTTCAAAGGCGCCAAGATATTGGGTCAAAGGATCTTTTCTATCAGTGCAGAGTGATTTAAATTTACTCTAAATTAGAGTAATATTCACTCTAAGATATTACGAAAGAAATCCCTACCATATGCTCTAAAAGAGTAAAACAATCACTCTGTTTCACTCGATCAAGAGTTAATTTCAATATAATATTAGAGTGAAAATTTGAGTGATTTTGTTACTCTATTTCACTCCAGCTAATTTAGCTCGAATAGTGTAGTATTTTGTATGAGTAAAAGTTGAATGGGATACGAAATTTCAGTTCGCACGGTCACGCTGTTATTGTGCCTATATTTGTCG
The DNA here is from genome assembly GCA_018906775.1 of Sycophila sp. Sp_5. Lineage (NCBI taxonomy): Eukaryota > Metazoa > Arthropoda > Insecta > Hymenoptera > Eurytomidae > Sycophila > Sycophila sp. Sp_5. Next base: position 2,350,803 of record JACCID010000014.1, on the reverse strand, counting down.
TCGACTGTTATAATTACTGTAGTGCAGGCTGTACAGACAAACGTTAATTTGTCAGCTAAAAGTTATGGTTATTTTCATTAGAAAAGAAGTTTCTTTTATTGCACTTTCAGTTTTTCTTGGAAATGGTACACATCTTCATTTTAACACCGAAGTAAGGTGATGTACTATTGACCTGTACACGGAGAGAAATTTTACAGTAAAATTTAATAGAAATCTAGCAAAAATTACGATGTTTGTAGTAAGCGGATCATAGACTCGTCAAACGAGGAAAATTAGCATACGCATATTAAAAATTAGTCTATACTGGCTAGCAAAAGTTGTTAGAGTTCTAGTAATTTTTTACTAAAATTCTAGAAATTTTTGCTAGAATTCTAACAACTTTTGCAAGCCAGTATAGTGATTTTTAATATATATATGCTAATTTCCCTCGTTTGGTGAGTCTTTTGATCCGTTTACCTATATATATCAATTTTTTCTAGATTTATACGAAATTTTACTATATAAAACTTCTTTCCGTGTAGAATTATTTTCTTGTTCATAAATTTTATTCTAAAAATGAGTATAAATTTTTCTCTTTGTTTTCGACTAAACTGATGACACTTTTATTTTAAAATTGTAATTAATGAAGAAGTGACTCTGATTAATTAAAAACTCAGTAAACTATTCTTTTTCAATTATCATATACCACTATATATCGATCTACGTGCTTGGAAGAAAAGGTGGATTAATTAAGTTAGAGCTTATACCTACATATATAAATTAAGAAAATATATATGGTTTCACTTTCAAATTCAATTTCTTTTGCAGAAGAGTAGACATACTATTTTATACTTATTTAAAAAAAAACAATAAAAATTGTAAATAAATATTTTAACTATTTAAACTATTCAAACACGATAAACGAGGAACAAAATTTGAAAAATTAAATCCTCAAATAAGAAGTTCTAATGAAAATTAATTTACAGTATACCAACTATGCACCTGTATAGAATTTAACTGAAATCCTTGCGAGTTTTAATTTCCAAATTAATTATGCCTGACAATGTCGGTATTTCACGATCATAGAAGTTTAATAAAACGCAATACTTAGAGCTGCTGTGCAATGGACCTAAGTGATACGTTAACGACCGCCTTGCCATTAATATACGGGAAAATTATTATTGTTTCCGGTTAAAATAATGAGGACAGTTGAATAAGTTTTACGCGGTTCAATTCAAATAATGGACTTGAGTTATTTATTTATGAAGAGCTGTTAGCATCCGACAATTATTTGCAACTTTCTCCACTTCATCACATCACTTCGGCTCCCTCTGTGCTCTTAGATTTTATGATTTCGCGAAAATGGAAAAGTACACAGTGCCATGCAGAAATTCAGTGCACGCAGGAGAGAGGCGGATATGATCTATTCCAGCGATCCATCAATTTTAATGGACTAGATTTAGACTATTGATAGGGAAGTGCAGTCAACTAAGTGACTGAAATGTGAATGCATTTAATTATATGCCATCTGCATTCATCTTACCTCTCTAAAATTATTGAATCTAACATTATTTTTACGTTCTTAATTTACTTCGCTATATTGACGCTATTATTGACAAGCTGTAATTATTTATTTTTCAAATAACACAATTTTAATTGAATTACATGTTATACCCAGATCCATTAACATACTTCACGTATAGACATGAAAATCATTAAGATATTAAGATTCTTATTTAAAATAAGTTAATAATTATATTAGTAATCCATTTTAGCCAAATTAAACAAATGCAAACTTTTTCGATCGTATATAATTAAATGCTAATTATTTTAATTAGTACACCTGCTCAATCTGTAATACATATAAAATAACTAAATTGAATTTCATTAATGAATATTTTAGATATGCTTTATTAAATAAATTTTGTTATCAGTGATCTATGGAGTATTTAATCTACACGGAGACAAAAGTTCTAGTAAAAATTACTAAATTGCTTTGTAACGCAGAGACAAACTCGACAAAAAATTTCGACATAAAATTTGCTAGATTTACAGTAAATTTTATTAGAAATCTAGCAAATTTTGCTATACTATTTAGTAAAATTTTTTATTTGTTGAGTCTGTCCCTGCATTAAAAAATAGTAAATAGCAATTTTCACTAGACGTTTCTCTTCGTCTACTGAAGTCATTTAAAAAAATCACACTAATGCGAAAAACTGGTCCCTCGATAAATTCAACGTTAAAACGTTAAAAAATTCCCTCAATATCTCAAAGAAACCCCTTCACTGCGCAAACTCGATCGTCCCGTCTGCACAGCGTAAAATCGAGGGGGTGGGGGTCACCGACCTCTAAAGACGCTCGGTGCTCGGGAAGACAGGCGCGGGAGTACCCCCGAGAATCCGACGAATTTTTCCTTCCCGCCGTCTCGGCCGTCGCGACGATGAATATAAACGCGGCTGATTCGGAATCGACGGCGGCGCGCCCCAATGCCCGCCACTCGAGCACGTCGAGCGCGTCAATTAAGGCCCTTCGCGAACTCCGTCCTTCTCTCCGTGGAGTATGCCACTTCTCCATCCGCCCCCGAGGGGGATGGAGAGGATCGGGACTCGCGCCTCTTTTGTACGGAAAACTGAGCTTTTGTCGCCGGCTCGTCGATTGAAACCGGGGGAAGGGCGCGGAGGGTATATAGACCGGGGCGAGATGAGCTCCACGGCCATTGTGCGACATTAGAGGTACTAGGGCTAATTAAGTTAAGGGTGATTTTTGTCTTATGCGAAGTTTTGTTTTCTGCACTGAGAACAAAGATTTAGCAAAAATTAATATTTTCTCAATGAAAAGGGAGACCTACTCGACTTTTTTTTTAGTTTTAAGAACAATTAATATAAAATATTTTAATTTCGTTATTTTGTTTAAAAATATTACAAACCCTTCGTAAAATTCTACTAATTAGCTTAGTAAAAATTGGAAGTTATAAAATTTCCATAATGCGTAGAATATTATTCATTCCTTGTATTCGTAGAATATTTAATAAGATTTGATACAAGCAATTTTTTAATTCTAATTAAAGTAATTTGTAATTTTTACTAAAAATCGAGTAAGTCGCTTCGTTACAATACTTTTTTGAATTTTTTTGTAGAAATTCTTAGAAATTTATTTTTCATTTTTCTCAGTGTGAGTGATAACGGTCGAGTTCCTTTTTTAAAAGGCTCGCGTCATTTTTCCGGGTCGGGTTGAATTTAAGAGTGGTTAAAGTTAAAATTATTAAATAATTTTTTTAGCGAATCGCAGATAGTGAAGAATCTTTAAATCCGTTCTCGTAAAAGTATGTCTTCGAGATATTTTTAAGATATTCTTTTTTAATACTAGAAAAATCCAGAAATTCGTTAATCGAAAGAGTTAAATATTTGATAAAAATCGTTAAATATTTCTTTGAATCAAGTCATGATTTCATTGAAACTAAATAAATTTAGTAGTTTCAAAAAAATCATTTTTTAATTCAATAAAATATTTAATAAGTACTATTGAAATAAAAGTTTGCTTAAAATTAGTAAATTTTTCTCTCAATGCACGTAAACGTTTTTTTTTCTTTTTCAAAGAGAGAATACTGAAATGTTTCACGTTTAACCGAAAGAAAATAGGAAACGTTTAAAAGTCATTTTTGATTTACAGTCTGTCGGCGAATAGACACAATAGAGCCTCTAGGGTTTCGCCAGCAATAGAACCAAATTGGAATACTTGAAAAGGGTTTTACCGCTGCTTACAACTTTTGCGTTGAAACGTATAAATTGTTTCTTGGAAGTTTCCAATATATCACACTGACACGTGGGTAATTTTATCACTCAAGCATAAATATAGATGAATGAAGAGTTACAGAGTTATTACGTTGATATCGGATCTACTATTCATCAATGAATGTCATTCATACCTAACAAAAGATGCCTTTCTGCACCAACTGCTGCACCTATACTCGATTCATCGATAATTCTCATCTTTACTAACAAAGAAGAGAAGAAAAAAGTCTGATAATAGAATTGTAACAGATTGATTAAACAAAAGAGAATGTAGATGCTCCGCAAAGTGTTAAACACGAGAGAATGATACTGTAATTAAAAAAGTTTTCAACGTTTGCCTTGAGGATGATCAAATGCCAGACTAAAGCTTTAGCTCGAAAATCTCACATCTTGCATAGTCTTATAGTACAAAAATAGTTGCAATTCATCTTTTCCTTTTCTTCATTTTCAAGCCCAAAAAATTATGAAAATTTTCTTCGCTCGTCACAAATGATTTATTTATTTATTTGCATGAAACATGACAATATTCTTTTACAATACATGATAAAAAACAGTAGCACAAAAATAAAGTTTCTCTAATGCAATAGTCTAATGTGCAGCACATTTCAAATTTTATAAGAATATAAAAAAAAAAACATAAAATTTTGCTCTTCATAATTAAACGTACCTCCTCTCAACACGTTAACTAGACGGAGAAAAATCTTATACACAAAAATTACTATATTTTTTAGCAATGGAAGGATATACTTGTAATACGGGAAAAATTAGTACATTGTATTTTAAAATTTACAGTACGCGAAGTAAATATTAAAAAAATATTTAATAATTTTGACTAAAATTAAAATAAAATATAGTAATTTTTCTCACATTACAAGTATCACATCCAATCGCTAAAAACTATAGTAATTTTTAGTATAACATTTTTCTCCGTACAAACATTCAATAAATAATTCTTAATCAATGATTAACGTAAACTATTATTATAAAAAGCATAAAATTTCGCGTTTAATAAATGAGCGCACCTCCCCTCAACAAATCAACTAAACATTAAACAAATAATTCCTAACGGGGAATTCACGAGTGCCCTGACTGGGTTATACGGCCGAGAGAACCTGCGACCATCGCGCATCCACAATCTTCGAGCAGAGCACAACAAAAAAGAACGAGCACAAGCAGAGTGACCCCTCGACGCGTTGGGAAAACAATTTTTTCGCGAGAGTATCATATACACCTTTTCGCGCGCTAAAACGCGCGTTGCGTTTTCCAGCGCGCACGCAGCGGCCTGCAATTCCTACTCGCATAATTCATTGTGCGGAGCGTGTGAACCGTGAATTAGCCGTGCGCGCTTGCGTACGGCTCTTTTCGTTCTGCCGACGCGCGTGTGTACACACGCGCTCGGGCTCTGAATTACAGCCGGTCTTGCGCTTCTAATTAACTCTTGCAGGTGCCTTCTTCTGTTTTTCTTTATTCAGCCCCTCTTTATTGCGCTACGGGCCCAATTTTTTTGGGGCCTGTTTTTTGAGCTTCTTTTGTGTGTCAAGGAGGCTGGAATAATTTTTTGGAAATTGGATATCAAAGTGATGAGATTATTGAACTTTGGTATTAGTTTATATATAGTGAGAAAAAAAATTGATAAAAATTGCTATTGTAGTTAAGAAAGGAGTGACAGTCTTAACAAGGGAGAGTTTTTTTTGTATGAAAAATAGTCATTTTTAGTACGGAAATTGTACAAATTCATATTTTAATAATAAAAATTGCTACTTTTCATACTACAATTGCTCGTTTGTCAAGACTGCCACTCCTTTCCTAATCACAATATCAATTTTTATTACGTTTTATCTCTCCGTGTAAGTTAAGGTAAAGAAAAGTGTACTTTATTTGAGAGAAAAATGTGATTAGAAATGTACGGGAGTGACCGAGTGTACCCTTTAAAAATATGATAGCCAAAGAGAGAAATAAAACCATCAATGAATTATTCAATATAATTATTCAATGAAAACAATTTCTATTATATTGAGGTACTTTCTGTGTCCTCTCTAAATCTAAAAATTTGAAATTCACTTAGAAAATGTTCACAGCCGTTCACATTCTAAATGTGTGAACGATTTTTTATATAAAATTTATTACTATTCACATTTTTCAAGTGAACTTCACATTTTCAGATGTACACGGATAGTTTACGGTGGTCATTCATCTACGTCGATACTTCATTTTTCAATAATAAAAAAAAGCCTACGAAAATTTATTTATCTTCTAAATGCACGTTGGTGCATCTATATATGCACTCCTTTTACAAAATGCATAAAAGTATATTTTTCGAAAAAAGAGGAAACCATTCATTTTTTTCTGTATTACACAATTTACTTAAATAACGATTACACATTGTGCACACACTTCAAGTGTAAATTAATTACACGAGGATTGTAAAAACTAAGAATATTACAAGTGTGATTTAAGATAATCGTGTATACATTACAAGTGTAAATTAATTACACGAGGATTGTAAAAACTAAGAATATTACAAGTGTGATTTAAGTTTGGAGAGTTAAAAAAATCTTTAGCAATAATTCTTACATTAATGCGGGGTTAAACCGACACCTTTGTATTTGTAATGGCAGCATTCTCCAACATAAATCACAGCTGCAAAACACATCGCCCTATAGAAAGTAACCGACAAATAGAAAATTCCACTTTTACCCCAGTCTGCTCCACACGCGAGAGATGCCCTTTGCTTTTCCAACGAGTCGTGCTCGCTCGGTACTTTCGTCTGTTTTGTTTTTTGCGTTTTTTTTTTGCTGGCTGGTTGCCTTCACGGACATGCGGGTCGAGTGGATTTTCTCAGGCGGCAAGCCGCCAGAGGTTGTGGCGCGTTGCGAATTAAAAGCTGGAAGTTTTACGATGAATGCGGCGGCTGCGCCGAGGTCGGGCCGCATAGGCGCGTTTCATTCGCGCTCACGTACTCGAGAGCCGCAAAGAGTCCGTTCACTGATAAGAAAATTAGTTTCAATTTGTATACGTGAACGCCGCCGTTGTATTCGTAATTGCGTTTAGCTGCAATTATCTGCTGCTTTAACGGAGGAGCGAATGGAGATTCAGGGGTGTCGCCCGATGCGTTTATTGAGCGGTTTGCGACTTTTCCTTGAACGAAAACTTTCATTTCCCATCGATCAGCTGTTATTATGATTTCGTTTATTTATTTATTGAGCGGACCCACTATTTATTCTTAATTTATTTATCGAATACGTCCACTGTGTACTTTTTACAATATTATGGAGAGAAAAATGTAGGATATTATGATTTCGTTTATTTATTTATTAATTTATTTATCGAATACGTCCACTGTACTTTTTACAATATTGTGGGAGAAAATGTAGGGTAGCGACCACAGGAATTTGAAATTTTTATTATTGAGTAATTAAAAAATTTTATACTATATGCGGTTAAAAAAATTCTCATCCTTCGCGACAAACTCTTTGTTTTATAATAATCAGTGCTGCGATAAAGTAATTTACACTGATGAGACCAAACGCCTACTCTAAACCTTCGTTACTTTAAATTACGCATCCCACGTACTTATCGTGATAATTTATTCTCGTGGGTAAAGTGAAGGTAGACGATTACGGATGAACTTTATTTTCTGCATAAGCGTTTTGGTAGATTCTTTATTACCACCTTCATCAAGAGAATATAGTGAAAAAATTGTCACGTGTAAATAAAACAACGACAATTTATCACCTCCGAACTCTGCAATCCGAACTCGTTAACTGATCTTTATTGACCAATAAATGAGTGACCTCACCCAATTCAAAATCAAAAAGTAAATCGAAGTACCTACTCAAATATCGAGTACTACATCGAGTACTAAAATAAAAAACAAATAATTAAACAATTTAAAAAAAAAATCATAAATAAATTAATCATCGTAATATATTCCTGTTTACTAATATCTATACCCTCCGTCAGCGAGTCGTTCAATTTACAACTTGTACAGCACGTGTTCACTCTGCTGCAGCATCTCTGCGTCAACCACGAACATTTGCAAAACGGAAGCTCACTTGATACTTTCTAAAGCGCTGCACTATTGAAATAAAAACTAAACTAAAATAAAAATCAAATCGTGAAACAACCAAGAAAAAATTATTCGTAAATAAATTATCATCATATAATTACACTGAAGAAAATTCGTAATTTTCAGTAAATATTTACTTCAAAAGGGCTTGTTAAATATTTCCTTGAATCAACTAAATATTTCTTTAAAACTAAATTAATTTATTACTTTCTAAAAACATACAGTGACTTTGAAAAACAATTACTCAATGCAAAGAAATATTTAGCAATTCATTTGAATATTTATTATATTTATAGTATACTTATTGAAATATTTACTTATATAAATAAATTTACTTGAAAAATTCTTATAAAATAATTTGCTTCAAATATTTGCTTACATATTTACTTGACTATTTACGTATGTTTGAAATAATTTTACTTGAAAAATACTTATAAAATAATTTGCTTGAAATATTTGCTTAAATATTTACTTGAATATTTACATATGTTTTAAATAATTTTACTTGAAAAATACTTATAAAATAATTTGCTTAAATATTTACATGGACAATTCAAGTGGATCGTAAACTATTTCTTCGAACTAAGTAATTATTTGTTCAAAATTTCACCAATTCAGTAAAATTGGTCTCTCAGCGTGCGTTCCTCTTGCATAAATAATATCCTCCCGCGGCGAGTCCTTCAAACGGCAGCCTGCGCACATGCTGCTCGCGCGTCAGCACCGAGGATTTGCCGCTCGGCAGTTTTTCAAAAGCGTACTTATATGCATACCTACGAGAAGCGGTCCGCCGAAACATGGAAAACACCCGGCGATCGGCCGTCGCGTTTTATCGCGCAATTAAAGCACAGCGAGGCCGCGGCATTCCAGGGAGGCCCAATTACGCGGCGTTTAGCGACTCCCCCCGTTGCTTTCGTCGCGGCCTTGACTTTCATGAGAGACGCACACTGCATGTACGTGTGCGTGCACCTCTCGGCACTGGCGTCTTGTCTTCTAGCGAAGCGCTATAATTGCGAGCGCGCGCCTGCCTCAATGACGGCACTGTGTCGCGAAAGGGAAAACGGCGGGGCGATGACTTTTTACGAGTTGCCCCGTTGATATACGGCCGCTCGTCATTCTATCCCTCGCGTGGGCTTCGGGATATTGTTAAATCTGCGCTGCCGAATGCTAAAGGGGAATATTAAAGATGAAAGAGAATGGGACGAGGGTAACAAATTTTATAGCGCGGGTGTACGTGGGAGGAGGCTATTTATTGTTCAATAAGTGTTTTTAAAAGTTAACTCGACTTTTGCAATCGTTTTTAAATTCATGATAGACGCGATGGAGGTTGTTAAATTCATTACAGATGCGATGGACATTTTTAAAATCGCATGATAGACGCGATGGAGGTTTTTAAATTCATTATAATCATAGACGCATTGAAGATTTTTTTTCTTTTAGTGTGAAAGTCGTACTATTGTTGAAAATCTGCGTGAAAGCGACGTGGTGACATTAATAAGAATAATTGCATTTTTAATGATAGATGTTCTCGTGGTATCCATCGTACGTGTACTTGAATGCAATTGGAAATTACTTGTATACACATATAATTGAATATCGAGTCGTATACAACCTCAGGTTTGACCGGGTAGTGGTTCGAGCAACACTTCGAGTGATTAGGAAAGCACATTTTAATCCAATTTCTATGCATTAACCTACTTTGAAAAATATTTTACTCCCAATCTAATGAAAAAAAAAATGTGTTTGCAAAAAATAGATAAGATTTTTTATTCTAAACGAGTTACAGTGTCAATACCATACTACCTTGCTCTCATTAAAAGATTTGAATTTTAAATCGCCAATACTTTTGTTGAATTTATCTACGCTAATTCTCATAAAAATAATACGCAAAAAATGTTCAGAGTATACAACATTTACCAAACGCGGAATTTGATGCAATAAATTTCGTTACGAACTGCCCTGATTATAAAATTTTTAATAAATACCAAACATTCCTGTCGTTCCATAAGACTAATTTATACACTTAACTGGCACCAACAAAAAATTAATCGTTTGAACTAAATATTTCTTTAAAGAACGTACCAATAAAATTATTGCTTCATAGCATAATAAAATTTTTTTTATTATGCTACTAAAATTTAGAAGCTTCAAACAAATATATTCAGTCTGTATTTTACCTTAAAGAGACCTTAAAGAGACATTTCTTCTAAACCAACTAAATTCCTTGCCCTGATAGAAAAAACTTAATAAAAATTGATATTGTGATTAGAAAAGGAATGACAGTCTTGACAAGCGAGAAATTTTACTATGGAAAATAAGAATTATTAGTGCTCAAAATATCAAGTTTAAGTATTAAAATAGTAATTTTTTAAATTTCTGCTTCTAAAAATTACTGTTTTTCATATAAAAAATTCTCACTTGATAAGACTGTCGCTCCTTTTTTAACCACAATAGCAATTTTTATAAAGTTTATCTCTCAATGTGCAGATAAATATTATAAAGTAAACTAGCAATCCTCCAATTTTTAAAATCGTCGGACTTTAATTGCGAAGCTGCCGGAGAGGAGAAAAAAAAATCTTCGCCGGTGTCGTTGTATAACAAGCCACTACCGCCCAGCCTGCAGGGTGTACAGCTCCGAGGCCTCAGTCGCGACGACGAGTTGCAGGAAACCCGTCGGGATTTCGCTTTCCTGGCGCGATAACGTAATAAAGTCCCGGCGCCTCGACGCCGATTCATTACGACGTTCTGTTCGCGCGAGAGGCGCGTCAGCCACGCCGGTTTTGCTCGGCTTTTGCAATTTTATGCAGTCACCGCGGAACGCCACTGATGACGTCTGCGCACCCGGAAGATGTCTATACATATATATTTAGGGGCGTCGCCGAATTTCCTCGAATACTTCAGGGAATGGCAGAGAAATTAACGTAGGAAACTTGCAGGTACTTATAACTTGGCGTAGGAGGATGTCATGTATTAAAAAAAAAATAAAATAAGCAAATGGCTAATTATTAATCCTTCTACTGTGATATTAATGACTGTGCCCGCGTAAAAAAAAATTAAAGTTAGGATACAGTTTAGCTAAAATTCATGTTTGGCGGTCGTTAATATGAACATGGGCAATGAAACTAATTAATAAATAATTTTGCAATACTTTATACAAACTTCGGATGAAGTTTTTCTTAATTTAGGGTGATAGCACATTATTATAATCTATTCTATTTGATAGTATAATATTGTATTGTACCAATTATGTATTTTATATTCTATTTTTTGTCTATATTGAAGGTGACTAAATTATATCTATCTATATTATGCTCGATTTTCATTAAAAAAAAGACATTTAAAAAGTTATTTTTGTTTGAAAATAGATTTTTCGTACATCAGGCGTCATCTTTCATCAAATAAATTAATTTATTTATTATCGCAACGTTTGAAGTAATCAATGAAGAGAACTTTACAGTCATCGAGGAAAAAACAATTTTTTTTTTATTCCGATGTAATTGAATAAAAGACTTTATTCCATATAAGGTTTCACGTTTGCGCAAAGTTTTAATTAAATGCTCTTTTTTTTTCTTGAAACTTTTAAACCCCGCTTACTAAGAGGGCAAATTTTTCGTGGAGTTTGAAAATGTACAGTAAGTGAACCCCCTTATGATAATTATAGTCTTGATCAATTTCTCTGTGTTAAACAAATTATGTACGGGTATAATTAAATTAAAAAAAAAGTTATTATACTGTACGTAAATGTATAATGAATGGTTTTTTTTTCAAAAAAGCGAGTGGAGAGAGCCTATTAAATATTATCATATTTATGAAAAATCCTGACAATAATAGCAGCTAAATTACATTATAAAAACGTTTAAATATATGGAAGTTAGATATTTTTAGCTTTCTTCGGCATTGCGTTGCTTATGTAAACCAAAAGAAAGTATAGTCATCGATCGGTGCATTACTTAATCACCATCGATTATCAACTCTAAAGAACATTATGAATATGGAATAATAGAAATTACATAACATTCCTTAGCTCGATAAAATCCAGTAATATTTTTTATGCTATCATAAACATTACAAGTTTTCTTCCCATTAACAGGTCAGTTTAATCGAAACCTCCAGCAAAATAAAATTAGGCTATTACTTTGCTCGCGTTTTATAACTACTTTCGTAACTCTGATTACCGCATTATACTATCGTACTGCACCATTTATAAATAAACTTATATCGCCATCTAAAATTTCAACCGAGCTACAAGCTTAATTAACTACAATTAACAATATCGTAAGAAAAAAAAAATATCACGAAAGGTACGTAAAGCGCATTAACATTTCTAAAAATAAAATTACCTCCAAATTAGCCAATACACCCACAGCTACAGCCTCACGCTCAAATTAGTCCGGTTATTCAGGGCCAAGCGCAATTAAAATACAGCCAAAAACAGGCAGTCCAACAACTCTATAACGCACGCCGGTCTTCGTAAAGCGAGCGCGGCCCCGATGCAAATTTCCAAAAGCAGCGCGGAACAATTGCAGAAGAAAAAAAAAGGATCGAGCCGCCTTTCCGCGCATCACGCGAGGTCCCTTGCACGCGCGCGGCCTATATATAGCGAAGTGACCGCGACTGCACTCGTTTCCCGGCGGCCTCCCCTGCGCTCGCTAATTACCCCCGGACGCGCGCCTGCCTCTACGAATACGACGGGAGTCGACGGGTATAGAGAAAAAGAGATAAAGACAAAGAGAGAGCGAGACAGAGGCCGAGAAGAGTATAAAGAACGAGAGAGATGGCGAATGGCGAATCGGCTCGATTCACTTTCTAGAGAAAAGGAGGCAATTAACTGCTGACTCGAGGCTGCACGCGAAAATCTCGCGGCGTTTTTCCCGCGGGTAGTCGAGTCATGGCTGCTCCCTTTTTTCGGTGGGAAAAATGCGCGAGAGTGCAGAGCTCGCGGGGAGGATGTTGCGAGCGCGACTTTTCGAATAGGCGGGGGACGCTGCTGTATAGTGCTTTTACGGCGATATATGGCCTTTTGTCTGAGAATTATGCGCTGCGAGTGATGAAAGAATTGATGGTGCTCTTTTTTCCCTTTCTTTCTGGGTGATTGCTAGCTAATTTCTTTTTTGCGACGGGCTGTTAATATTTGTTAGTGTTGCCGAGCTGCTGATTGATAGAGAAAATATAGAATGTTTCTGTTTCATCACAAAAAAGTAAAATTACACACCGAGAGAAATGTTAAAAGTAAAAATTACTATATTCCGAAGGAACAATGAGACATACATTGAGCAATTTCTACTATATAAATAGCAATTTTCGCTATGTGCATAGGAATTTTTAGCATTTTTTATAGTGAAACTCGTCACAAGTCGAGTATGTCGATCGTTAGAAATGCATTTTATAAGATTGTCAAAATTATACGTATTTTATAATTTTACCAAATTATTCGTATTATATAATTTTATCAAATTATTTCGTATTTTATCAAACGAATATTTTTAAATTTCACACGATAATTTTTGAATATTCGCGCCTTATACAATACGCTTAAACGGCGCCAAAATTCAAACACTATTGCTCACAATTTCAACTGTGTAGTAAAATTTATGTGAAAATTTATGCAACACGTAACCTATTAATATACGTATACAATTTAATATTGTTTTTACGGAAACAGTACAAAGTTTAAAATCCATTTTCCGAATGCATCAAATTTCCAAAAAATATAAATGTGGCAAAATGATAGTTAGGTACTATATATTTTAACACTACACACCAAAATCTTCAATAAAGACAATCAATTCTCTAATATTATTAGCTTTAAATAATCTTACAAAAAAAATCCATTCTCCCGCTTAACAAAATACGATACAAAATATCCTTTAAACGATACGATCCGCAGCCGCGCACAATATTAAAAGCAAAAAAAAAGGCATCGTTAGAAATTCTTCCGCGAAACCATCTGAATAATCCACCTCTCGATTGGCGTAAAAAACTGACCGAGATATTTTTTTATTCGCCATATCGATCGGATCGGCGATTAATTTACGCCGCGTGCATTATTCGCAGGCGCCCGCGAAAGGTCACGAGCGCGCGCGGGGAAGGGTCGGCTTCTTTTTTATTTTTAAAACCGGTGCGAGGTTGCGTACTTGAACGCGCACCTTCCTTTTTTTTTTTTTTGCTCGACACTGCACTCTTCTCCGCCTTTTTCCCCGCCGAAGGTCTCCGTTGCTCGATCTGATCCGCCGCCTTTGGTAGAATATTATTTTTCGGGCGGTCACGCGGAAACGCTTGTGATGGGGTCGTTAGGTCAGTTTTAGAAAGTCCGCAACGGGTTTTCGCCATTAGTGGTGGCGAGATTCGATAATACGCTCTGGTCGCTTTTCACAGTTTCTCGGTATCGGTCCCCTGGGAAGGAAGCCAGGGGCTCCGGGTTGAATGGCTAGAGGCGTAATAAAACGGACGCTGTTGATACTTCAGTTCGATACGAGTGGCAAAAAATGTATGCATCGAATTTTTCTTAATTATTGGGTGGATTGTAGGGTAGAACAAAAAAAAAATGCGGGTGAAATAATTTTTGCTATGTTGCTGAATAAAGTTTGCGCAATTTTTGTTTTAATTACTGCGGGTGGGTAATAATGTTATACGAACAAAAGAAATAATAATGTTTTATAAAAATTCGGAGGTGAAAATTATTATTTTGCCGGTGTGAGTGCTGTAGAAGTTATTTAAAAAAGCGTGATATTAATTAAATGTATTTTATTTTATTATTATTTTTTTTTAATATTCAGTATTTGGTCCAAAATGTACGTAAAATTGAATAAATAAAAGAATTATTAACAAAAAGTAAATTGTAATTTTTGTACGTAGTGCAGATGATTTTATAAACGATCTGAGGACTTGTCAAAGTCGAAGAAATTCCATCTTTGGGGAATTGGCTCTAAAGCTTGCCGCATAACTGTCAGATTTAAATTGATTGCACGAGGAACGGCACGTGGTGCTAAATTTGGCGCTGATCGCAATTTGAGCAGCCTACATAAATCTCGAGGATATTAATTTTTCACAAAATTGCAAATAAACTAGATGCGTTGGTCAGCAGTTTTAGTAATTAGCCGTGACTTCGAATTATTTTACACGTATTCTACCATTTTTCATTATTAAGACTGATGAATATCGCTCAGCCAGAAAATGCGCATCTCATCAAATTGATACGTTACTTTCGTTAGAATTCGATGTTTTCACTTTAATACTCGGTCGTTGCACTTAATATAGTTCAATAATTTTCTAATCATTTTTCATTCTGTTTTATTTCTTGTAGTAGGCAGATAATTTACAATTTAAAAATTAACTTCTTGACAAAAATGCAACTTCTTTTTTTTTAATAAAACAGTATAGTTACTTAAATAATAATAATATTATACTGATTTATTTTCTGAATTTTACATTATTCCTCACTTCATTATTTTTGCTATGCACACAGGAAATTTTAGTATGTTTTGTAGTAAAAATCGTCATAGATCGAGTATGTCCCATTGTTCCTTCGGAATATAGTACTTTTTACTATAACATTTCTCTCCGTGTATTCACATTTTCCAAATGAATTTCACATTTTCAGATGTACGCGGTTAGTTTACGATGGTCATTCATCTGCGTCGATACTTCATTTTTCAATAATATAAAAAAACCTACGAAAATTCATCTATCTTTTTAATGCATGTTGGTACATCTATATATGCACTCTTTTAAATGTCACTACACGGAGAGAAATATTATAGTAAAAATTACTATGTTCCGTAGGAACAATCAGATATACTCGACCTATGACGATTTTTACTATAAAACATACTAAAAATTCCTATGTACATAGCAAAAATTGCTATTTATATAGTATAAATTGGTATCTACATATGCATTTTTAGTATATGTTTTATAGTAAAAATCGTCATAGATCGAGTATGTCTCATTGTTCCTTCGGAATATAGCAATTTTTACTTTTAACAATTCTCTCCGTGTACGTGCAACTTTCCCACTGTCACACCGCAGAGCCTATTTAACTTCCCCGAAATGACGAAGAAAAGGCAAACGTCCCGTCCGTCCGTAAAATAATCCTCGCAACGTACATCGCGTCGACCCCGTAACTCTTTCCCGCTTACAAAAAGCTCTCGCTCGTCGATAAGCCCCGTCGTGTCCTCGTCGGCGGGTGAAAGAGGAGCCCGCCCACGCGACGTCGATTAGCGCATCGCGATAAACAGCCCGGGCATTCAGCGCGCCCGCAGGGGCTTTTCTCCCAAAAAAAATTCAAGGGGGGGGCTTTCATCAGCAGTCGCCTCGGCTTTGCCCGACGATCCGCGACGGCGACAAAGGGGAAGTAATCTGGGCTCCGGCCGCCGTGTTTGTCGATCGGGCGCGAAAGACTGAAGAATGTAGCCCCGACGGTGGTGTCTGCGCGCGGGGATCCGCCTGATGTGCTCGAGAAGAAACTGTCGCGGCGTGGAAATATGAAATTTCGTCGCGCTGGAGGATACTTTTACCTCGTACTTTACTATAAAGAATAATCGTGAGTTTCCGAGGATATTTGACTTTAAAGCGTGGGGGCTATTTTTTACGATGTAAGGTAAAGTTCCCAAAATCGGGACACTTTTTCAGAGTAGCAAGTAAGAAACGGTGAATACAGAATGAAGAAACGAATTGCTTGAAACATTCTTAGTGTAATCATTAATTTATTATCTGTTTTGTCGATTTATACAAAAGCTAAATTATTTTAACTACGGTAGTTATTTATTTACTTTTTTATACATTTATATTAAATTTATTTATTTTGTTATTTATTTATTTATTATCGGAGTATAAAATAGACAAATATAATGTTAAATAATTATTTAATAATAACCCAGCAGAGGAAAAAAGCTTCCTGTTTACTAGTTTGGCTCTATATAAAACTGCAATCTTAAAACTAATTACTTAATAACTAAAATAATTAAAACTATTTATTTTGACTCTATTAGCTTTTGAAATATAGTATTTTTTATACGGATAAAGTCTCTCGAGGCAAAGATTCACCTACGCACCAGTATGAAACATTAGCAACAAAAACATTAACATAAACTAACAAAGAAATTTTATTACCTTTTTGATCTTTTATTTTAATTATTTTTGTTGTCCATTTTTTGGTGTCATTCTAGAAGGTGTCCATATTTCGAGTACTTTATACCTCTTATAAACATTCCAAGAAAATAAGGTTTACAAATTATTATGAAATGTATAAATCGAGATAAATTATACTAAAATACTTTTTTGTACTAATTCAATGCTTTATTTTGTACGAAATTAATGTGAAATGATTTATAACGATTTTATGCCGATTTCTTGATTAGTAAGTCATGTTGATTTTAGTTTTATCAGGCGTACATGATAAGACTATACTAAAACAATTTTTCTTTATTCCATTTTACAGGTCTGTCAGGATACTTTCTATAACATTGTGAAAGCACATGGGAATTTCAACAAAGACATTTAAAGAATTTTATACTGTATTAAAATTAACCGACCATTAAACGGGCAGGTCCGATTTCATAACGCATAATTCAGCTGCGGCCGAAAGTGAAAAAAGTCCAACAAGCATAAAATGTTTTTTATATTTTCGCGTAACTAAAAAGTGGGCTTGAAAAAATTCTTTGCTACAGTTATAAAATTACTTCTAATTCCTACAATTTCTTATAAAATTGACTTAAATCTAACGCTATAACTTTTATAAATTTCTTCAGCACGAACATTAAAGCTGTCGTACTTTTTAGTAAAATTTTTCCTCTACAAAAAGGCATAACATTAGTATTTTCGAATGCAAGATATACCTACCAATTAAAAAACAATTTCCGTAGGTAAAATTCAATGAACATTAACAATGCCTCTTAATAAGACCCATTAAATCTCTTCGCTCCAGCAATAAAAAAAAATCGCAATTAACCACTTAAATCGTGCCATTGAAGCGCGTCTCATTGAAAAATTCCGGTGCTCGAGCAGCTTCACGAAGCTCATTCTTTTTTTTTTCGTGTTCTTTTCTGCACGAGATAAAAAGGCCCCAGCCCGGCGTGAAAAATTAAAAGTAATTACGCGTAATAGGCTGATAATCGAGGAAATGCTCGGCTAGCCGCAAAACTGAAACGCGGCGGCTCGCAGCCGCGGTCGTTCGCTTCGGAGGTTCGCATGCAACGCGGCCGCTCTCGCAGCGTGCGAGTGCCCCGAGATCGCAGTTCTCTATTAAGTCAGATCGTCCGATTATAAACCCGACGCGCAGTGAAAGTCTCCACCGCGGCGCTATTTCTGCGGGATGTAACCGACTACCGCGCGGCCGGACGCCGCGAGTCTTATGCACGATGTTAACGAACGCCTACAGGTTGCTTCGTTTTTTTTTTTATCTCGCTTTGGAAGGTGGTAATTTTTTTCCTTTTTTTTTAGCCAAGCGTAGGGAAATGTAGAAAGCTCCGTCGAACAATGAGCGGCGATCGGTACCGATTGGAAAGCTATTTGTTCTTTTTTTTCGATTACATTATGTGGGTGTCCTTGAGTTTTCACGTTGTATTGGTTTTAACGAATTTGGTTTGCTTTATTTTTTGCTGATTAGATAAGTTATTTATTTTGTTGAAGCTTCGGTATAATTTGTTTGCTATTCTGTTATTGTGACTGTCAATTTAAATTGTTACTATGCATTATTTAAGTGTAAATAGTTATGTAAATTTTTATTATATCCTTTATAATCATGTAAATAGAATTTATAATTACAAATAATACAGATTTTTTCGAAATCTAAGGTGTGCGCTGAATAATTTTATCATCCGGTGCGATTTAACGAGTACAAAAATTTCTGGGAAAATGATAAAAAATTGTCTCAAACGTTATACTAAAAATAGCATCACCTTTGTGATATTCTTTTAAAAAACTCTGGGATAATTTTGATCAGACTAATTTATCTCAAAATTACTAAATTCCATAGTAATTTTCCCATTCGGAGAGTAATTGCTCTATTAATGCAGGAAATCATACGGGTATGCGGAAAATACCTCCCCACCGATCGTGAAATATAAACGTCCACATTCCACTGGTAGAATTCACAAGTGCAAAACGTACGCGATACAAAGCAGTTTCTAAAAAAGAAACCTTGTATATCAGACATTTTACGAATACACAAGCTAAAAAGGTCTCAATGTGTATCTTACGCATACAAATTTTATGTCTTGCCGAATCTGCAATGTACAGCGCAGTACGTAGTGAAATTTTATAAACGCCTCGTTAAATATTATGCAAATACTTTCCCTGGATCATTAATTGACTTTTCCTCGATCATTATGTAGATCCCGCACCCAGTAAAAACCTTCAACAAATTGTTCCTTTATTTTTCTAGTTTCACCTCTGCGTGTATATTATAAATCACGCACAAAACTACGCAAAAAAGGCGCACGAAATTCTCCGATAAATTTTACGAGGGAACAAATTTATTATAATACCCATCGTAAGAAAAAGCACGCAGGCTTCTTTTACTCTCCTTGAAAAAGAAAAATATGACTCGCTATTTTCCTTGGAATGACTGGCGCTATACTTATCAATCAATCACTCCCCAGAAGATTATCATAGATTTTTGCGAAAAAAATATATATATATCTCCGAACAGTGGGCAGATCGAACAGTCGCGTCTCCATATAGACGTTCATGCCCTTGCAACAATCGAGAAAAAAAGTGTCCAATCGTACTTATACTTTTCTCGTACTTTTACGTTTACCCATACATACGTAACGAAATACGCAGAGCACAAGAACATTTAGTCGTATGTGCAAACACTCAAACCAACACACAAACACAAGCTCATACATTAAAGGAATTATTGTTAAAAATTACGTACAAAAACGTAAACGTAGGAAGGTTGGCACTGTATTGTAAAATTTTGCAGAAAAATCATCGTAATTTTTAGTTGAAAAAAAAGCTCTGCAGTATTTTTACGTACAAATCCTCGTTATTCCTATTGTTATTTTTTTAGTATTTAATGAATTAACTCTATTGTAGCCAATAGAGTTAATTCATTAATTTTTAGTTAATCAAATTTTATTCTACTTTAGAGTGAATTTAAATCACTTTATTCGTGTAGAGTCAAAAATCGGTCTAATAGAACTAAATTTAATTCTACGAGTGTTTCACTATACAAACTAAGAGTGAAATTTGACTACAATTGAGTTAAATTTCACTATAAACTAAGAGTGAAATTTGACTCCAACAGAGTTAAATTTAACTCTACAAGTGTTTCACTACAATCTAAGAGTGAAATTTGATTCCAACGATTTGAGTTCGTATTCTCGTTTCCCGAAAATTTTACGAAAAAAAATTCTCTCCGCACACAAATTACGCATTCTGAGAGAAAATCGGCCTGGAAAAGCTCCGTCTGGTCTTTCCTCGAGGCTCGTCCACGCGCCCGCGTGTCGCGTACCACCCACGGCTCGAGACGACGCATCCCTCTCCACTTATACTGCTCGGGCCGCCTGCGCGCCTCTCGGTCCCCGCGCGCGGCTCAGTTTTCAAGCGGCCGGCGACGGGCGAGCATCGCGCGCGGCACCGACTGAAACTCTCGCACACCGCGGACTTGATTTACGAGGCGCGTCGTAAAAAGGAAGAAAGAGATAGAGGGAAAGAAAAAAATTTCGTCGCAGTCTGCGCTTTTTCCACGAGCTCGCTCCGCATAGTCGTCGACGCGACGAGCGGTCGCTCGGAATTACGCGCCGGTTTTACGTGAAGCGGTTTCGAGGGGAGCTGTCCGTCTGTCTGTGAGCGCGTCGCGAGTGCGGAACTGCTACTTTTTACTAGTGATACTGTGTGTTTTTTTTTTTGCACGATTGAAGGATTTAATTTGAGGGTGAGAATCGAGTTTGTTTTTTACTTTGTTTAAACAGAAATACAAAATTGCAAATGTAGACGGAGAGAGAATTCTAGTAAAAATTACTATACTATTTAGTAGTGCAGGGACAGACTCGACAAATCATAAAATTTACTAGAAAGTATGGTAAAATGGGCTAGACTTGTAGCAAAATTTACTGTAAGTCTAGCAAATTTTACGATACTTTTTAGTAAAAATTTTTATTAATCGAGTCTGTCCCTCCATTAGTAAATAGTATAGTAATTTCTACTAAACTTTTCTCTCTGTGTATTTTTTGTAATTTTTGTACCGTCATTACTATTTTTTAATTAAGAAAGAATTTTTAATAAATGAAGATTAGGGATTATTACAATTAGAATTGTTAAATTTTTAATCAATAAAATAAAGAATGAATGGCAAAATATTATTTAATTCAAATTACCAACTGAAATTTTGTTGTTGCCTATTGTATTATTTCCAATATTTCTTTTCGCAATTTTTAAGAAAAAAGTATAGTGTTGCTCGATTAAATTTCACCATAGAGGATTAAAAAAGAAATATTGTAATAAATTTCTACCGTTTATTACATTCACAACATTGCATGCTTCCGTTAAATTATCTTAACCTTGCAAGAACACAAAAAAAGGCGGTCAATGAAAATGAGTCAAAGACAAAACAGAAAAAAAAACCCATCGACGCAATCTCGCCAAGTTAAAGAGCCGACTAAAGTACCGCGTTGCGATCGCACGCTATCAGCGCCCTCGATTAAAAATCCAAACTGAGCGAGGCCAGCATCTAATAGGCACCTCATTAAAAAGGCAACAAAGACTAAGAACAAAAAAGAAGAAATGACATGCATCTTATCTCCCGCCCTCAGGAAAATTCTTCATATCCGCGATCCACGTAGAACTTCGTCTTCTTCATACACGCTAAATCAGCTGGAGTGAATGATGATTAACTCTATTGGAGTCAAATTTTTATTCTAATTTTATAGTCAAATTAACTCCCTTGATGGAGTATTTGTTTTACTCTTGATTAGAACGAAAGTGTAATGCTACTTTACTTTAGGGTGAATGTTACTCTACTTTAGAGAGATTTTAAATCACTCTATTCATGTAGAATCAAGTTTTAATCCAATAGAGTCAAATTTAACTGGATAAGTATAGTTTTACTATAAACTATACTCATAAAAATTTACTCCAACTGGTAGAAGAATCTGCACTAAATAGCACTGGATAATTTGGTTATTATAGAGTCAATTTAATATAATTTATTTATGCTGTGGATAAACGAACCATCATTTATGCTTAATATTCTAAAACATAAACGATTTATTCTTTAAACAAGTAGATTATCGTCTTCCAATAAATAAACTGCATGATAAATTCTAAATTGATTCATTAACTATTAGTTTCCATTTAACATTATAAAAAGTAAAAATTGAATTAATTAAAAAGTCTCTAACAAGCAGAAAATTATTAACGATAACATATTTATGATATAATTCAGAGGATTATATGCTTCTGTAAACTTATCGAGCATTATACTGAAGCAGATGTATTGATCAATTTAAAATAAATTCATTTTAAAATTAAATAGATAATGTTTAAGAGGATTTGTTTACTACGACTTAGAATCTATTTTTGTGAGTGTAAGAGTGAAATTTGACTCCAACCATTTTAGTACACGGTGAGAAATGTTATAAAAATTACTATGTTCTGTAGGAACAGTGGGATATACTCAACTTATGAAAATTTTACTACAAAAAATACGAAAAATTCCTATGTACATAGCAATTTGTACTATATAAATAGCAATTTTTGTTATGTACATAGGAATTTTTACGATAATAATTTCTCTATGAAAATTTTTACTACAAAAAATACGAAAAATTCCTATGTATATAGCAATTTCTACTATATAAATAACAATTTTTGCTATGTACATAGAAATTTTAAGTATGTTTTATAGTAAAAATCGTCATAGGTCGAGTATGTCTCATTCTTTCTTCGGAAATAGTAATTTTTACTATAACATTTCTCTCCATGTAGTAAAACCACTGGAGTACAGTAAAGAGAACGCCTTTGTTGTCATTCAAATCAGCGACTTGTCTGTCTAAGCTTCATTATTTTATTAAAAAAAAAAGAAAAAAATTTTACGATAATAATAGTATTATGTATTTAATATATAGAACAAGTGCGTCGCGCGGGACCCGCGGAAACACGCCAAGCGCTCGCCACGATTGAAATCGGCATTGTTCACCGCGGACGGTGTACTCTATGTGTTGCAGGTGGCTGTGCACTGGCGAGCTTCTTTCGACGATTCCCGCGCTGGTAGACCCCGATTACGAATCGGCCTGATGTAATCGCCTCTTTTTTGCGTAACGCTCGTGAGCCGCTGCTTCAATGTCACGTTTATTCCCTTTTGTTTCACGCTGGGATTTTTCTTCTCCGCTGCGGTTTATACGTTTCTTTTATTTTGTTTATTTTACTTTGTTTGAATGTATACGGGACTGAAGCTCTTGTGACGTAACAAAAACTTGCTTAGTTTTTAATTGTTTTATGTACGGGAGCGAGACACTCGTGCGATGTACGAAACATTTATATACCCAATTGGTATTGTCAATAATTATAAGAAAAATTTAGAATTTGTAGTACAGTATTTGAGGAATTAGTATTTTAAATTTACTGTTTTACGCGCTCTAGACAATATTAAAATGTTGAAAATTCTGGTGATAACAAAATTAGTCATATTAAAGTCAGTTAAACATTTCCTTGAATCTATAAAATGAAATTAGTTTTGAAACAAAAAATTCTGCTTTGTCGATTGGAATATACATATTTACGCGGTAATTTAAAAGTACATTTTATTTTAATATATACATACTCTTTCTGAATGATTTTTGCAAAGGAAGGCGATGAACTTTTTCTTTCTATTTTTTTCGAAATGAATAAAACTTTGATAACAAGTTGTTGAGTGAGTGACGTGTTTTCGAATGGCAATAAAACTGATTTTTTGAGAGTGTGAGTATAAGCACTGTTAGTTTGAAACGTGTTTTATCTTACTCGTTATATTGTTGAATTAGCGTTTTGTATCAATTGTTCTTTGATCAGCCTTTATCAGTCTTTTTGTATTCTTATATTGTCAGGAAAAGGAACAGTTGAATTTGATCTTTCAGATAAGACAACAATAACAATGGAAAGATAAGCAAGTAAATAAGAAGTTGGGAATAGGATATTTTTTCGAAAATGAATAACTAATAGTGATTCATAAATCTTTTTATAAATATTGTGTAAAATGTTTCATATTTCAAGTAGTTCAGTGAACCTAATAATTTACGAGTATTTATACAAAGTTTCAGTTACTAAACTAAATAATACCATGTAATGACTGCAATTACATTTTTAATTAACAATTATTACTTTTTATGTTACAGGTAAGCAAAAATTTATGCACACCATATTGACGTAGTTCAGTTGGCATTTTAGAGGTAAATATTTACGAAAATGATTGTGAATATTTTACAGGTATAATTATATCTGGTTTTAGAATCATAATTAATAAAATACGATAATTTCTTTTCAGAGACGAAAAGAATGAAATTAAAAGATAAAAAAGGCTTTGACACAAATAAAGTGAAAGACGCAGTAAAATGAAAGATGCGTTTAATCTCTTAATTAAAAATTGTTATTTTTAGTACGTTTTATTGCACTCTCTATACCTGAAAATGTGAATAATGACATTTAATCAGTGACAAGCCGTTCACATACTAAATATCGGAACGATTTTTCACATAAAATATGTTACTATTCACATTTTCCATGTGAATTTCACATTTTCAGATTTAGAGAGTAAAAGTCGTCATAGGTTGACTATGTCCCATTGTTTCTACGGAATATAGTAATTTTTACTATAATATTTCTCTCAGTGTATAAAAAATACTAAAAATTCCTATGTAAATAGGAAAAATTGTTATTTATATAGTAGATATTGCTGTGTACATAGAAATTTTTAGTATTTTTTATAGTAAAAATCGTACATAGGTTTTTACTATAAAACATACTAAAAATTCCTATGACGTATATCTCATTGTCTATCTCAATCTCCTAGTATGTAAATTTTACGTGAAAAAAGAAACATTCTATATTTTATATAGTACAGTAATTTTTAGTATATTTATAATAAATATCGTCATAGAGAAATATTTTAGTATGTTTTATAATAAAAATCGTCATAGGTCGAGTATATCTCATTGTATATCTCATCTCCTACGGAATACAGTAATTTTTACTATAATTTTTCTCTCCGTGAATCTAACCGAAGAAAAGAAAGACCGAAGTGAGCCCCTCTATCGCAGCTCCGCAAGTCGTCAGCCGACGACGTCCACCCCAAAACCTGCGGCGTTTAATCGCCGCTGCACGCGCAGGCGAGCACGGAGGCGGTGATGCGCGCGAGCGATGACGCTCGGCCGGTTTCCCTCTCTACTCTCCAGAAGGCAGCCGCTATCGGGCGCGTCGCTTGATCGGGGCCGCGTTCTCCTGGCCAGTCTCGGCCGATCAGCTGCAGGAACACGCGAACGGTGCCGATCGAAATCGCCGGCGCAACGCCTTAACCCACTTGAGCGCTTAAAAGCACGGCCGCCGATCGATTTCGCGGTGCACTGCGGGCGGTCCGGATTCGCCGTGGGTGTAGTGCTTCCTTTTTCATTCGCGATCGGTCAGCGGCGGTCCGAGGAGCAGGCGGACGCTGCGAGGAGTCCAGCTGCGCCGGAGGAATGCTCAAGGTAGACCTTAAGCGAATGTGAGGCGGATGCGATGCGGCGCCGCGCGTTATCCGAGTGTGTGTTAACTTTGTGCTTGGCAGCGTTTTACGAGTTTCTTTTTTGCTTTCGATTTTCGGTGAGATTTGTGCAGAGGTGGTCGAGGAGTGGGTGCACCTTTTTTGGGAGGCTCAGTGACAACGGTTGAGTTTACTTTTTTTTTGTTTTAAATATTGGTGGATCATTTTGGAGAGTTAGGCAGCGTTACAATTGCGAGGCACGTGTGCGGGCTATTTATAAGTATGAGCTGTACGGAAAAATCGGCGGATGACACTTTAAACATTTTTTTTTGCTCTTTCATAAATTAGCCAGGGGAGTGTCGCACGTCTATGATTTAACGCTTTAGATGAAATGTTAGACAGGCTATCTGTTGAAAAAAACTTCGTGGGATTAAAATATGATTGATTTATTTTCGTCATTTATATGCCTTTTCTCATTACTTTCTACTTAATAAAAAAAATGTTCAAAGTTGCATCCGCATTTTAGATTACTCAGTTATGACGTGTAACAAGGAGAATTCTTGGTATTAAGATAAAAAAAGAAATGGTTTGTTTCGTGCGAAACAGCGGTGCTAAAAAAACATTTTTTTTTAAACAAAATGTGTGAACATTAAATTAGTAAAATGAATAGTTCTATATAAGAATCACTGCTGTCAGATTTATATATTTAGTCTAACAAGGAATGAATGCTAATATCGTGTTTTTCTTTTCGGCAATAAGAATTTATTATTAAATCGAAACTCAATCTTTTATCTCAAAAAAAATTTTTATTAAATTTACTATATAAATAATTTATTGAAGTTACACTTCTTTTTCTTAGCAGCACAGGGTTATAAAAATATATAGAAATAAATATACCGCAATTCATCGCGTATTCTTTTTAATATCGAAATTCTAAATATGCTCGAATTCATCGCTCAATCTACAATTCATTACACCGCAGAAAAAAATCTAACGTTTTATAACTCAATAACCCAGAATGAGTTTAACATTCGAGACCAGCTCAAACATTAAAGGGGCATTAAGTGAATGCAAACGAAAATTCTTAGCCCGTAACGGTTTCACGAGAACTAGTTTTTATCGTTTGTGTGGAGTGCACTTTTTGAATCATCGCGCGCCGCGCTCACATTTGTGCGTGTATATACACACGCGCACTTGCGTAATCCCCCAGAAATATACACACACCTTTAAGATACATTTAAAGCGAAGAATACCGATTTCGATGAGGTTTTACAGCTCTGAAAGTTTTAAGATCCACATTATTTAACCAGCGAGCTCGACTATTGTAGGCTGATCGATAAAGCTGTTGCTTGGAATATTTATGAGAGTATGGAAGGAATTTTTCCTGCGCTGCTCGTGCGCCTTTCGGCGTGCAGCCGTAATTAACGAAACGCGAAAAAACTATTTGCAACTTCTTAAGTTCGCCGTTTTTTTTTCCTCTCACCGTTGGCAGTTTCTTCTCGCTTTATTGACTGACAATGAGCGTTGTTAAATGAAAATTTGAAAGTTCGTTAGCTTTCATTATGGCTTTGAGGTATTTTTCACAAGTCTTGTTTAGAAAATTGAAATCCGCTAGTGTTAATGGAAAATAGTTTGCAAAATTAGCTACTCTCCGAATAAATGGAGGAAAATTTTTTTAAAAAATGTAAACTTGTAACGACTGTTGTGTAACTTTCAAATTTATTGTAGTTTTATTCCTTTCGTTTAGAACAATCATCGCAGATGTTGTAAATTGATCGCAACTATTATTGATTTCAATTTGTGTATAATATTATTATGCATTAAAATT
This sequence comes from Sycophila sp. Sp_5, assembly GCA_018906775.1. Classification (NCBI taxonomy): domain Eukaryota; kingdom Metazoa; phylum Arthropoda; class Insecta; order Hymenoptera; family Eurytomidae; genus Sycophila; species Sycophila sp. Sp_5. The sequence continues at coordinate 2,323,480 of JACCID010000014.1, read as the reverse complement.
AGCATCTCAAATTGTGGTCAATATTAATCTCCTATTTTTTTTTTAGTATAATAAATTATGTGTACTATTGTTACGTGCATAAATACGAGGGTGCCGTTGTAAAGCATGAGTACACGAGTACATGAGACAGTTTATTGGTGGAAAGACGTAAATTTGTGTAATAGTTAACAGTCGGAGAAGCTTGCGCATATTTATTTTCATTTAAACAAATAAATAGATGTATTCTAAATATAAGTGTATTGAGCAAAAAGTAAATTCCATTAAGATACAATTTCTCGCCTGAAAAAGTAAAACACCACATTCTTACTGTTTTAAATTTCAAATTATTATAAAATTAAAGCAGTAAATTGAAACAAAGAAAGAAAGTTCAATTATAAATATTAATATGAAGAGCGAGATTAATCGATTAATTGCCTTTCCGCATTAAAATTTTTAACACAAAGAATCGCACGGCTCACGGAATCCCCTATACAAATTATTCTTCGAGCAAAAATTGTTCATATCTACATAGCATTAATTCACGTATTCTGCCATCTCGACTCCTTTCAAGTCATCGTCAATTCAAACGACTTTAATTCCATCGCATCAAATTTCAATACTTTTATGCCATTCAGAATTTCCCCCTAGATTGGCGGGTACTATATCGCCTCTGATTGCGTTAAATTGACCGCGAGAGGCCAATGTTTAGAAAATCACGAAATTGCCGCAGTTTTTTTTCTCCCGCGAGCGTAATGATCACTCAATTTATGCACCGGGTGCAAACATTATACCAACCGCTGAATGCGATAAAAACTGGAAATTCTTATTTTTTTTTACGCAGGCAATTCGACTCTCCTTTTACATCCTCGTCAAATCGAGATTTTTCCCACCGAAGGTTTTCTTGAACATTGCCGCGAAAGAAAAAAAAAATCGCCGACTCGTAACATCCTCGTAATTCACACTTCCAGGCATCGAAAGTATCTTATAAAAATCAACGGAACTATACGCAGTTGAATCCTGCTCCATCCGCAGCAGGAATCAAGTCTTACGCCACTTCGAAACAGCCTCGCGGTTTCACCTACCGTAAAAGAACAAAAAAAAAAAAAAACGAAGGAGCAAAAAAAAAAAGGAATAAAGAACGGCTGCACGCGGAAGGCGGTTTAATAACACCACTCCAGGCGGTGTAAAAAGCTGCAGAGCCAAAATAATCCGCGCGCATCTTCTATAATTGAAGAAGAATCCCGCGTGCGCTTCCTCACGTTTTACGTAAGAGTCCGTGCGCTGCGGGTTTCGCCGCGAGTTTCACGGTCACGAACCCGCAAGAAAAGGCGAAGGCGAGATGCGAAATATATTTTTATATATCTATATATAGAGATAGATGAAGTGAGAAAAAGAAATGAATCTGATAAAAAAATTTGCAGATCGACCAATCCAATTTATGTATTTATTAATTTGTTTATAAATATTCAACGGACGACAAGTCCTTAATATAAACGAAAATTACAAATTTCATATCTTAAGCTTAAAACTAAATTATAAATTTTAAATATTTATAGACAATATAAAAATTGATATAAGTAACTTTATCAATTTTTAGTCTGTTGAACTTTGGTATATGCTTATGCAAAAGCAAATTAATTCAATTAATGTAAGCATTTCAAAACAGTTTTGAATTTGAATTAAATAGTTTACTGAACTTTCCTTACAAAATTATTTTATTTCTTAAATCTAAATACACTGATAAAAAAGATCCTTTGACCCAAAGTCTTCGCGCCTGTGAAAAAAAATGTTTCATGGTATTTAAAATAAAGAAATATGCATTAGCAGTAAAGAAATGTTTCTTAATATTTAATAATAAATCCCGTGGATGGCACAATAGTTAATGCACCGTATCTTTATATCTAATATATCTGTGACATTAAACTATATTAAATTACGCACGACTTTATATTAAAGACACTGACTTTGGGTCAAAGAATCTTTTTTATCAGTGTATATAGTAAATATAAATTCGTTTGTATGAAATTAACAAAGTTCTTAGTTGAAGAATCGATCTAACTAAATATGTTTTATAGATCGACTCTCTAAATGTGTAATATTTCTCATTTAAATGTGAAATTTACTTGGAAAATTTGAATAGTGACATTGAATTCATGAAAAGCCGCTCACATTTAAATGTACTGAACGATTTTTCACATAAAATTTGTCACTATATTCACATTTTCCAAGTGAATTTCACATTTGCATGGGAAATATTTTCTTTAAAAATTAAGCGTTTATATAACTAACGAATTTAATTCAGTGAACTAATTTTCTCAATTTTCCGTTGCAAGGGATGGGGCTCTGCTTATCGTGTATGGCGCTTAATAAAATAAATAAAAATAACTAAAGAAGGAGATAGATCGAGCGGCCGCGTGCATTTCATGCTCAGTGCCCGCCGCTGCGTATAGTTCTGCAACCGACGTGTCTCCCCTCGTGTCGTGTGTTACATGCGTGTGGTTTATAAACGCGAGGACCCCCGTTGATGAATGACTGTGTGGACGGGATAAATCGGGGCCGACGAAAAGAGGCGATTAGCGCGCCGGCGAGGCTCGATTTACTTACTCCTCGTGGGAGTGCGCGGGTATCTGCTCGTTGAAAAGGAAGGAGGATGACCTTTCTTTTACGCGGGATATGGAAATAGTTAGGCACGTGCGTAACTTTGGGACTTTTTGGAGTGGGCACTTCAATGTTGAAGGGAGTCCAGCACGGTTGTCGAGACTGTCATGTTATAATTATACATTACGTCGCTGGAATTTTTATTTATTTTTTTGATCATGTGCTACGTTGTACGTACTGTGATGCTTGCAATTGAATGCACTTGACAAAAAATAAATAGTGGATAGAAAAGCAAGTGAGTGGATATTATTGAATGAAGTCATAAAGTAATAACTTCATTCTCTTTTAAGATGAGGTGATAAATCTTATTTAGAAGTACACATAGAATGTTGTATATTATTATTTTGACGTTGCTTTTCCGCAGGGGAATCATAGAGTGCACAGTAAAATTATATGTATTCTTGTCACAATTAATCTTCTCTTAAATAGTCGATGATACAAATAGTTTGATTGGCCAGTCAATAAAGACGAAAAAATTTTTATACGATTTCTATTATAAATATGTTCCGTTCTTTAAAGATTTTTTGTCTTCGTCGCAATATGAATCAACATAAGTACATTTGAACGATAAAATTTTAAACTCGTCAGAAATAAATTTTTCAGCTTACAGTTGTAAATGATAAATTACTTTCAATTCTCCGCGTTACCCGTATTCCTAATATTTTCCTTTTATTGTACAAAATGTACAAAATCATGTGCAATTTCAATGAACCTGCCGAAAGAAACATTCACGAGCAGTCCTTATCTAATCTTCACTTAAAAAAAATTCTCACTGCAGCCATCAGTGCTAATTCGCCGGACAAAGTGAAGCAAACAAAGCCGTGAAAGCGACGCGCGCAATAAAGTCATCAGAAAAGGCGCGTATTCAGCAGCACTACGAAAAATCGCCTGCCACTCTCTCACAACAAAAAAAATTTATATAGCATGTCCTCGCTGCACAGCGCATCCCAACTTCCTTCCGGCCGATAACAAATATAATAACGAACGGTCAGGCTTCTTTTCTCCGAAAATTATGATCGGCATATTCAACGGTTTAGTTCCTCGTTGACTATAACTGACCACGTGTCTGGTCAGGTAAATACGTCGCTTCTAAAGCACACGTCCCATCCATGTACACTGCCGGCCAAAAGTTTGGAAACACTGTTGAAAAAATACGTATTAGGGACATTAATTAGTAAATTAGAGATTGGAGCAACATTAATTAGTGAATTTATTTATTACTTGTTTGAAACGCAGTGCAACAACATAGAATGAATATTTTACAACAACAAAAAATGTATATACAGTGTGACACTAGACATCGCTGTTCTAAAAAGAAAAATACAAAAGCACGTAAAGAAAAAGTATGAATGTATCAGATTTATTTTCATCAAAAAATCCACCTTTACTCAAGTTACCTGTAAAGACTTATTTCTCTGTCATTATGAGCAAAAAATACTTTTCTCAAGGCAAAATCCCTGGAAAAATGCATATTTCGAAATCAGAACGAAGTGTTTCCAAACTTTCCAAGCTGGCAGTGTATAAGAAGCGTCCGGTCTATCCATATTTATTTTTGCTACGATTTTTAGCGAAGCTCGTTTAGACTTTGATAGAATCATGGCTGCGTCTTCCGCACTCCGTGCTCGTCGTTTTCCTTTGTTTTTTCATCTAAACGTGCCGGGGGCCCGGCAGCGGATCAACCCAGCGTGATTTATCGCGGAAAAGTCGAGGCGCGATTGTTTGACGCGCGCGCAATTACGAGGCTTATTAATTGCTCCGGTCGTGCGGGCTTAACGGTGCAAACGCCGCCTGTGAGAAAGGGAAACTTTTTTTTCGTCCGCAATAATAGTTTGATCTACGGTGGCATTGTTTTATAATTAATATAATACTTACGCCGTAAACTTTTTACGTTGTCCTCTTTTCTATTGCATTCCGCTCAATGTTTTTCAGGTAAACATAATCAGTTACCCGGAGAGAAATGTTATAGCAAAAATTTCTATGTTCCGTAGGAGCAGTGGGATATACTCGACTTATGACGATTTTCACTATAAAACATACTAAAAATTCCTATGTACGCAGCAATTTCTTCTATATATATATTTTTATTAATATTTCTGCTATATAAATAGCAATTTTTGCTATGTGGATAGAAATTTTTAGTATGTTATATAGTAAAAATCGCCATAGTTCGAGTATATCCCATTGATCCTATGATCACATTTGTACAATTAAAACATATAAATAAGTTTTCGTCTTAATTCTAATTACAGAAAAAGTTGACCCTCCGTTCGAGATTTTTTACTTTCTTAATTAAGACTCCATAGAGGATAAATATGTTATAGTTTTTACTTAATTTATTTTATATGTTTAATTTAAGAATTTGAAAAGAATTAATTGTATGAGCGATAAAATAGAATTGTTTGTACACTTGCAGGTATGAAAAATAAAAAAAAGTCACAATTTTTTATACGAGGCTCTTATAGCGGCTCTACTTTATTGTTTACGGGGAAGGCATAAAGTACTCAATTTACGCGCAGTGAGTAAAAAATTTACATCCAGTTTGTATCATGCAAACCTGTTGCATAGGATTACAGCTACCGTGAAGTAACATCAGTTACATTTAAATCTTTAATTACTAAAAAGATAAGAAAATCGGCCAAAGAAAGCTGCGTAGTGTATATTTATACAATAGCTTTACCGAGCTATTTTCCATTAAATTGGCTCGACGCTTATTAATTAAGTGTTTCGTAATACAAAATAGAGGCTAAATATTATCCTCTTTTTTTTTATACATCTTTTTAAAGTATTTCAAAAGCAATTAAAAATCTACATAAAATTTATATAACACAGAATTTGTTGATAAAAATTACAACTGCCCCGAAGTAACATCGCTCGTATGTATTTATCGTAAACGACGATACCTGTAATAAATATTGTGTATTTACGAAAAAGATAAGAAAACGTGGCGAAGAAAGCTCCACGTTTCGTACATCTAGCAGCGACTTTTCAATCACCTGCTCGTCAGAGTTGCGCAATCCCCTCTGAGATTTTGCAAACGAATAAATCCATTCCTCGCGAAACAAAGCGAGAAAAAAGTGTAAGATCGAGTCGCCTCTCCGATTAAGCGATAAGCGGCTCGCGCGTAACTCGAGCGAACGACGCGCGCAAAAAGGCGGCGGTGCCAATTTGCATTGCCGCCTCGCGTAAAAATCCGGAAAGCAAAAAAAAAAAAAAGTGTACAGACTGTGCACACGTAACGAGTGTATACCTACGCGCGTCGCGGCTCGAATTAGCACGCAAAACGCGTAAACGAAGAAAGTCCGTGTAATTGATGCGCGCCGCGTTGCACACCGCAAAAACCAGGGCATAACTGTAAAGTTCATTTGGCTTCCGCGCGAGCAACAAATGGCATGCGACGGCGATGTTTGATAACGCTTGCGGCACGGTGATAAGTGAATTGGGTCGCAATTACGGGACCGTCGGTGCTAATTCTTCGAATTTTATTTCGTTTTTTCATTCGTTACTGATGCTGGAATTTTGATGGATTTTAAATTTTTTCCTGAGGTAGTAGATAAATCTATTTAGGTACTTGTAAACTTCGGAGAATGTAATATAGAGGATCCGCATCGGAATTTTGTGCAGTTATAAATTTTTTTTCTTCATTGATAAAATGTGTGTAGTATAGAATGACCAGTTAAACGTTGATATATAGGTAAAAAATTTGTTCATAATGATTTTCCCACAGATTAGTTTTATGTTTTTTAATGCAATTAACTACATTCAAGCGTTTCGCTATATCAATTAGAAAGGCACTTATTTTTATTGACAAACATTATGATGAAAATTATATATTATGATAATAATTAATTTTCTAGAATTTAGAATCAATGATATCGACATTTAAACCCATTTCATAACAAGAGTTACATCACCCCAACCAAGCAGTCATTGAACAAATCGTGAGTCATGAATTTTAACAAACTGAAATTAATTTTTTTTTATTGAGTAACTGAAATTAATTGAATGAAATTCACATTATTGATCTTATTGAGATGAATAATGAGAAACTATCACTTTCATGAAATAAAATTGTAAAAAGTAAAATTTGCGTTCTTCTTTATAAAAAGAGGCTATAAAATACAAAATGTACGTAATAGTTAAAATTACTGGCATAAAAATAGGCGCCAGGGAAAAAAAAGTAAATATTATATTTAGCAGTGATGCTCGAGCAGTCATGAAACGGATCAGAAAGAAAATATCTGGCGTCCGGCGATAAAAAAACTGCGGCATCAAAGAAACCACTTGACTAAAAAAAGAGCGGCTTGTTAAACTTGCGAATACGCGTTAAACGAGTCCTAAAATTAAATATTAAAAATTGAATATCATTCACAATGCAGTGTAATGCACAAAATATCTTTTATTCTTTTATCAATTAAAATATTGCTTTGTTAGCTATATTTAACATATAAAACGTGCGCAAATATAGGTAACAATTTTCATTTTATTTATACACATATACATTTTTATGTGTTAAACAAGTTAAAATAAACATTTTTTATAGAAAAGTATTTCTTTATTATCAGAGGAATTCCGTCTGTATTTATCACTACTAAAACACTGACACCGCACATTACATTGATAACTTTTTTCACAGAATTATTTCAATGACTACATTCATAAAAATAACACTCGATATATATATATACGCTTTCCACCGCAGTTTAAATAACTTACTAATTAAAGCCAAGTATTTTTCACGCGACAATTTAATATACATACCCGAGAAAAAAAAATTCCCCCTTTATATCCCGTTATTTTAATTTGAAAGTCTCTTTGATGCATTTGTAATGCAGTGACCTACAATATTACGAGAAAAACGCATTACATTTTAACTAAAACTGAGGGTTATTCGCTCAAACAACGCACCATTATTTAAACCAACAATTTGAAAGTTATATACCCGCGTTCATTTTATAGCCATCCGTTAAAAAAAAAAAAAAAACGGAACCCTCGCATTTTCACCTCGATGAGACGGGAGATATAAAATCGACCATCCGCTCGTCGTTTAAAAAAAAATCTCAACTTCCCGACGCGAAAAACCGCGCAATATTGTGCGATTAGCGAAGAGCAAATCGTTTTATCTCCCTCGGCTCGGCGCTACTCTCTCTTATCAAAACAGTCGGCGCGCCGTCCCCCCGCAGCCTTTCACGGCTGAAAAACACAGCGGCGCTCGCGGAGAAAACCACGATCGTAAAAAGCGACCGGTCGAAAGGCAAATGGGTGAAAAAAAAATTCCGAGAATCGAGAAGCACCTTTTCAGCGGGCCGCCCGGCGAAATCGATCGTCGCGACGAGTTTCGAGCGCCAAACGATCTCCGAGCCTGTGGAGGAATAAATTCTGTTTGAAAAAAAGAAATTTTATTGGTTTGGGCATTTAAATAGCACTTTCGATACTACGAAGCAAGAAGTCGACGCTGAGGAAGTTAAAGCAGCGGCTGCATATCATTCTGTAATATGAGTGTACCATATAACTTAATGAACAGCTTTTTATCTCCATTTTTATGAACTTTCTTTAAATCGATTTCTTACGCCATTATAAATTTTTGTTACAAGATTGATTATAAAGAACAAACTATTTTCTACTTAATTATCTAATTATAGTAGTACGTATATTAGTATATATAAATTGTAGATACCCCTGGCTCTTAAAAATTCTCTAATTTTATAATTATATTTTTGAATGTGTATTAAGGTTCCTATTCCTAGCTTTAACAGAAAAAATAGTTTACATTCAAATATATAGACACGAGATTAATAGGATTATTAATACCCAGCTTAATTCCATTAACACTCGCAACGTTAATTGGTGAACTAATACGAACTATAATTACACTCAATAGTGCTTCAGTACACTAGTAAACATCTGCTCAGGCTCGAGAATTTTTATAAGTGTTAACTGCAAGTTCCACTGCCGACCTACCGACATCCTAATTACCCGTCAATTACAATGGTAATTGAGTATCCGGTGTACCGCCAAAAGCCCAAAAGCCCTCGATCATCGTGCACACCACGAGCCTCAATATTAAACGCACAATTAAGAAATATTGCACCAAAGTCGGAACACTCGTAATAAATTGAGCGTTATTCTGTTTTTAGGTGTTTACGAACGGAGCATCCAAGAGCTGCGAGAGCGACGAGTGCGACGGTCCGACCAACGGTGAGTCATATCCCTCTTCGTTGTATACTTTAACAGTAGATTTTGCTCGTTTTCCATTCTTTTTTTCTTTTTCTTTGAGCGAGTGCCTACTCTGCCGAGTGTGAACATAACGAGCGACTCGATGCAGCTCAACGACGCGATGGAACGCGCGTTCGCGTAGCTACGCACTTTTAAGAGAAAATATTTGATTTGACGGCCGATTCGCGGAAGAAGCTGCACTTTGAAGTGTAGAAAATTTGCGGGGAATGGTCTTTTGAAGATTGTTTCTCGTTGTTCGAACGAAGAAATTGAAAAGCGCCAAAATGCATTGTTCGAACTGTTTATTCTAGTTTTTAGAGTCGACCGAGTTCGCGTTCAGATATTTGATATTACGCTCGACCATCGAGTTTGCTTGATACTCAAAAAATTTACATTATAGAGCTTGAAGAATGATGTAGTTTTTGTAAGGCGTTAAAGAAGAGTTGTTTTATTTTGAACTTTCGTGTCATTCGTGTCATAAACAGGGGGAAACGAGAGAAAATAAACATTCGAAAGGCCTGAAGTAAAACGTTTTAACTTCGTCATCCGAAAAGATAATTGTTTAAACACCTGTCATCGCAAACTTTATATACAAAAATGAAAAAAATTAAATTAAATAACAAAATTGCAGTACCCATTTTCCTTCTCTCGGTGAATCCCCAAAAAATAAACCACCTAAAAAAAATCAAAAAAAGAACAAATCAATTCGACGATAAAAATATCCGCGCATCGCGTATAAATGCTCACGAACGAGTGACCACCCTTCAGCGGGCAGTATACATGCATCGAATATACACGGTGATTAAAAAAAAAAAAAAAACAGCGGGGAAAATAGTACAGTCGTGCAGGCGGTCAAATTCTAACTACTTTTGGCCTTTGGCCTTTGGGCATTTTGCTCAATTTTGGATAATTACTGAGTTATTGTTAATTAAAAATTAAGATAATTATCCAATCAGCGTTCGAGCTGACGATGATCCCCTTGCGCCCCGCCTACCAGCACCAGCTCGATCGTTGATTGGATAATTATCTTAATTTTTAATCAACAATAACTCGGTAATTATTCAAAATTGAGCAAAATGCCAAAAGTACTTAAAATTTGACCCCCAACACGGTTGTAATATTTTCCCGAGTGTTTTTTTTTTGACCACCGTGTATAACATCGCAAAATCGCCAATGAAAACTCGGGCGAGGTCGGGCACAATGCAGCCAAGCTGAGCATAAAGCCTCGTTACCCCCCCGCGTCCCCGATGCTAATCGCGTACAAACGATGCGCGCACAATGTTCCTTCGATTGAAAGCGGAGCGACTCATCGCCACCCCCTTTTCCGCCGGGGGTAGGTCCTCCTTCTCATGACGTTCGTCCCCGCGCCCTTTCTGTGCCCCCGCGTGGTACGATAAGAGTTCGGATAACAAAATGCGCGTAGTTAATTTATGCAGCCGATTTCACGGAGCGATATTTAGTTGTGGCAGCTGCGCAATACTGTTTTGCTGCGTACACTCGCAAAAATAGATTCTTAGTTTTCGTAGAATCTGCTTAAACGTTCATTACTTAATTTTAAAATAAATTTATTAAATTGAAGACTAGATTCAATATGATTCTCAATAAGTTTACTAGAAGAATAGAATCCGCTGAATTTTATCATAAATATGTCACTTTAATTATGAATTTTAAATATGTTACTTTAATGTTGTAATTATTAGTATTTTACTGCTTATTAGAGGCTTCTTATTTATTCAATTCGATTTACTTTTTATTATATTAAATGGCAACTAATGGTTAATGATTCCATTTAAAATTTATCATGCAGTCTGTTTATTGGAAGACGATAATCTACTTATTCGAAAATGAATTCTTTTACATTTTAGCAAATTAATCGTTAATGATAGTCCGCTTATCCACGACGTAAATAAGTTTGACTCTATAATAAGTAGATTTTCTAGTGCTATTTAGTGGATTCTTCTGCGAGTTACATTAAATTTTTGTGAGTGTGCACTCGTTCAGAATTTAATAAACAAAATCGCCCCATAGTTTTAAGGTGTACACTTTCTTTCTTTCTTTCTTTTTTAAGTGGTTAATGTTTGTTTTTACTAACAGTAAACATAAAATATTTTATTTGTTCGTTGATCGATTAATCTGCAGGTGGGCGATATTTATGCGAATAGGTCAAAATTATACTATGAAAAATATTTTCTGAAAAAAACTTTCAAATGGACTAGTAATATGATTCGACCTCGACATGCTTCTATTTATCAATAGGTATAAAAATTCATTACTAACAGGATTTATTGTTTATTTATTTATTGAAATTATCAGTACAAAATTACAACCGGTAATAATTCTTACAGTAGCAAAAGAATATAATACCTATACATAAAATTTATATACAATTATAAATATCCTATTAGAACATTTTGAATTTTGGCGCCTTTATTTAAACTTCATTTAACCGCGAAGTTCAAAAAGTTCAAAACATAACTTATTTCTGCCGGAAGAAAAAATTAGAAAAAAAAAGGCAGTAAACTCGATACAATTGAAAGACACATTGAAATTAATTTTCGCCTCTTTTTCAATGCGCACACAAAAGTAATCTCAGACTTCGCACAAAAAATGTATACAACCACTAATTTGCAAAGATAAAAGAAGTTTTCAAGGCGATTGAGGAAAGGCTCGGCAGATTTCAGAAACATCTCGCTCCTTTTTTTTTCCTCCACAATAACTCGGTGTTTTTCCAAAACTTTACGACGCGCGGCGCTCCGTCGTTTCCTCTTCCAGTGTGCGCCGCGAAGACATTAAAAACAAAAGAACAAAAAAGAAACAATAATTGTCGTTAAGATTTACGCATGGCTTGCGTCGCTCGAGCCCTCCTTCCACGAGCAACATCATAAACTCGTCAATCACAACATGAAAATATGGCTGTAAGTGCCTTATAAACAAGGAGAAAGTGTATAGCCGCGGAAAACAAGGCAAGAAGACGCGAGAGGAGGAAAAAAATCGCCGAGGAATAAAGGAAATTCCCTCGTCTTTTCGTCGATGCCGTAAAAAAATGAAAGCCGTGCGATTGTTGATGAATTATCATCGGTGAAAAGTGGATGTTCTTACAAAATTTTACACCTGGCAACTTTCAAATCTATCGGCGATATCCGACGCCTTTCTGGAGAATCACGTGGACGTTTACCGCATTGCACAAATCGACAGTTTTACATACGCGCGCCTCGCGTTAGAGACGCTTATAGAAAGTTGACAATGTTATGTAAAACGCCAGCATCTTTTTGCTCGCCACTGACTGCAATGCATCCGCGACGGATACGCGATGAAGGTATTGGCGTTCTCCATTGAAAAGCACAATTTTCTCATTGATGCATGCGTAATGGGAAATACAATGACGGAGTCTAATTAATTGCATTGTACAAAAACTGGTATATAAGCCATCTGTCGTTTGATTTTAATTGCGCGGTTCTGTTTGAATATACTTAAAGCGACCGCTTGGAGCTTCCTATACACTGGAGCTAGTTAACGAAGGATATAAAAACTTTCACATGCCTCCGTCTTCCGAATCGGTAAATGTGTAATTAAAAAAAAAAATTAATTTACCATGCCTCTCGATTCTTACTTATTTAGCCGTGCACGTGTCTAAGACACTTAAATCATTTACTTTGACGATAATGAGTTCTTTTTTTTACGTCAATCGATTCGCAATAGAAAAGTACGTCTATATTTATGCAATTGAGATGTAAAGAACGCATAGATTTTTTCTAATTACAGGATGAAACTTGTTATTCTCCATAAATCATTAAAAAAGTTGTATTAGGTATTCAGCTTACAATACATCGTCAAAATACAATTACCGCATGTCAAATTACGATTTTTTAATGTGTGAAAGCATCGGAGACTTGGCCTCAAATATAAAATAAAAACGCACATCTTGTAAGCTAACGAAATATACTTGTTTTTTTTTCTGCATAAACAATTTAGATAATACATTTTTTCTGTCTCAGAAAAGCAAATCATAAATTAATCAGAAAAATTATTCAAAACTGATCAAATCTGCGCTTAAAAAACTCATTTAATCACTGAACGAACAAATTCCTCCCGTTCTTTCCGTGGAAACGACCTAATTAATCATTTATATATTTTGCAACAAAATATATTATACGTATATTTTTTTCAACTACCTGCTGTCAAAAACTGGACTTAATATTTTACATAAAAAGAAAACCATCGTATTACGCAATAAAAAACTGAAAAATTAAAAAATTCAAAATTATAAATATTCTAAATAAAAAAAACGTTTTCCTCCTTTTTCTCTTCTAAAAAAATCAAACAAGTTCCAATAATTGTCTCTTCAACTCGCTCGCCGTCATAACAATTGGCCTGTACAAAAAACACCTCGCTACTCGTACACTCACAAAAATTTACTCGAACTGGTAGAAGAATCCACTAAATAGCACTACACTTATTATAAAGTCAAACTTATCAATGCTGTTGACTAGCGGATCATCTTTAATAATTAATTCGCTAAAACGTAAACGATTTCTTCGTCAAATACGTAGATTATTGTCTTCCAATATATAGACTGCATGATAAATTCTAAATCGTTTCATAAACTATTAATATCATAAAAAGTAAAAATAATAAGCAGGAAATATCAACAATTAACATATTTATGATAATATTCAGACGATTCCATACTTCTAATAAACTCATCGAGAGTTATACTGAAGCAGATGCATTCTTCAATTGAATAAATTCATTTTAAAATTATGCATAGATAATGTTTAAGTGGATTTTTCTACTAAGACTAAGAATTCGTTTTTCTAAGTGTATAATAAAAATAAAAAGAAAAAAAAAATTCAATTCCGCTCTTCCGCTCGCGCGCCAAGGAAAAATTTCACTTTCGGCTCGTAAAAGTAAATCGCGCACGGCGGCGACGAAAGTCTCGCGACGGCGCTCTTCCTTATGCATCGCGAGGATCGATTCCCCGCGCCTCAATTAGGCCTAACGACGCTCGCCGGCGGAAGGCGGTCCGCGATGAAGTCGTCGGCCGACTGCTCGGTATACACACAATCCCAGAGGTGCAGCCGATTTCAATCAGCCGGTCGTTGCTCCACCCGCCGATCGAAAACTCGCCTCTTCGTTCGGATTCTGATGAGCTCTACACCTCGTTTGCTCTCCGCGCTGCTCGGCCTCGTTACAGTGCACATCACCCGGTGGGTTGATGATTTTACGAGGTGCTTATTTATTTTCGCTGCCGGGATCGGTGATTGGACCACGTTAATTTATAGGGCTGGAATATTTTTTTTTTTTTTGGGGCGATTGTTTTTATGAGAAGATTTGTGGGGTGAGTGCACTGAGCGGGGGGTGCACTTAAATTAATTGTTGTTGGATAGAAAGCGAGTGTAAGGTTCACAGGGAAAGTGAACCGACTGTTTATTATCCTCCGTTTTCGGATGGTTTGAAAATTTATTTCGGCGGTGCACTTTAAATTGAACACGTGTAAGATGGAAAAACCAATTTAAATAAGTAATTAATGTCGAATTAAAAAAAAGTTTTTATTTGTCATTTAATTTATTAGTTTCTGGAAAGTTGAGTAAAACTATTTTGTAATGTTTTTTTTATTGAATTATGGTAAAAAATATTTGTTGTTTCTCACCTTCAGACTAGACCTCGTGACTTAAGCAGTATACGATAATACAAACCTTTCTATATGCAGTCATAAAAAAAAAATGCACTGAAACCAACACTTTTACTTATTTATTGTAAATTTATTCCTTATAGTTAGATATTTTTAATAGTCTACTCATGTGAATCTTTTTCTCTAAGCGGATTCGTAATTTAAAATACCAAAAGTACATAAAATTCTGTACAGGCATTAATGGATTACTTTCTCTTCGCTACTTTTACTTTTTAAATAAAGTAAAATGATATTCATCATTGTAGAGTCGATAACATGGTTGAAAATTAATTATGCAATCATTATCTCCGATCTATCATTAATGCTGTAATATAGTGAACAATATATTTCATTTTTTTTCCTCATACGTCACAGTGAAACTATTAGTAATTTTTTTATTTTTAAGATACTTTTTTTTATTTCTTCTATTGAATACATTTGTATTTGATAAATTCGTAGTAAATGCGTAAAGATAATAATTAATCATGAATACACGTAATTAATCATTTCGTATTATCTAACGTTATCTAGTGATAAGCTTGAAAAAAATAATGCGATATCTGCGGTGCAAAATCCTATAAGGAATCTGTTATTTACAACTTCATATCTGCCTGAGGTCTGCACTACGAAAACTTATAGAAATAAAATTTGCGCGTCATTATCTACTATTACTATTACTGCAATAAAAGTTAATTTTTTCATGATAATAATTGTTAAAAATAAACTGCGATTTCTATTTATACAAAATTATTTCTTTTAAAACTTCATTCTAGAAGTAAACGATGTATTTTCTTTTTCAATATATAATTATTTTTCAAAAATCCTTGTGACATCATTTAACGGCCTTCATTATCCAAAAATGAACCGAGAAAAATTATGTTTTGAAAAAAATTACTTTTCAGTCTGGGAATAGAACCACATACTGCATTTAGTGAAAAAATTACCATTCTAATTATAAATTTCACTGGATTCTAGTAAAATTTATAACAAAGAATAGTAATTTTTCACTAAATGCATTCTGTAGCTCCACTCCTAGTCTGGATAGTAATTTTCTCAAAACATTTATCTCACTGTGAGTAAACTTTTTTACGTGCAAACCATGAAATTCTTGTTCACTAAATAAATAACTTTTCGTACAAACTATACATCACACATTCACATTCTTCAAATTGACTTCGCATTTGGAAAAATTCATCCCACGCCTTCGATCACAAAAAGAAATGGTTCACTTTCCCCCCCGCGATTCCGCAAGAAAAGTGCTTATACACGAGCGCTAAACAAGAGCGACGACGGAGGTAAATCCGACCGCGCTAGATGGTATGGTGCAGCCTCCCCGCGCGAGTCGCGGTCATTGACCTCGACGGTGCATCCGCCATCGGCAAAAGTCGGGGCCCCGCGGCAATCCGATCCCTTCCTCCGCTCCCCGGCGAAATTCGCGCGACGTAAAGTATATAAGCGCTGCCTCCTCCTCGATGATCGCGAGGCTGATCCGCCGCGGGGGAGGCGGACACGCGAAGCTACCCGCGCAATCGAGCAATTACCCGCTCCGCTGCGGAGGCAGGCGCTATTTCGACGCGCACCCCCTCTCCCCCTCCCCCTCGGGCTTCAACGCGCCGCGGATCCCAATCGGATTACTTCTGTCTCGGTTATTTCGTTTGATTTGGATTTGCGCGCTTTGAGGCGGGTCTTCTTGGGATTCGCTTTCGGGCAAATGTTATGATGTACTTTTCAATATTTGCCGGTGCTATTTCGGACGAGAGTTAAATTAAATGATGTGTATATTTGATTTTGCGGAAAAATTCGCGTGTGCGGTGTGACGCGTTGATTCTGATGGAAATAGATTTGTTTGTGTATTTATTCTGACAGATTTTAAGAAACTTATTTCAAAAGTGTACACTGAGAAAAATGTTTTGGACAAATTATTGTTATTCTAGTGAAAATTGCTATCCAGCCTGTGAGCGGATCCACAAATTGCAGTTAATTAAAATAAATTACCATTATGTATTATAAATTTTACTAGAATTCTAGCAATATTTACTAGAATTTCCAACACATATTAGTATAGGATTCTAGTAAATTTTATAATACAGAATGATAATTTTTTCACTAATTGCATGAAATTTTATTCTATATATTGAAATTTATTGATTTTAATGAAGAAACTTATGTCAGCAAAGCTATTAATAATTAATTAATAGCATTGAAAACCAAAATTAAAAATATTTTAATGAACATTATATTATTCTGTTGATATAATAATTAATTAAGTGTATGACTCGACAAAAGTCTCAACGGATACTTTAATCAATTTTTCACTTTTTATTTAATTGAATTTTACTCTTTTATTTTTCTTAGATAACACAATATTGTTTACAGACGTAAAGAGGCTAGTTCTTGAAGATTCAAGCTTTTATTAAAATTTTTATTTTCACGTTTGAATAATAAAGCAATTTTCAAAGTTAACGCACTGTACACTGTATAAAATTCAATATAAAATTTAAGCGATAATTTCAGATCTGTTGAGTGATCCTGTAACTATTACTCAATAATATAAATATTTGTACATCGCGTTTCTATTACATAAATCACGAAATAAAATATACAATCATTCTGCAGTACAAATTATACGGAGTACTGCATAACTCTTTGCAGTCAATCAAATATAAATGATTATGACATAAATATTGAATTTAAATTGAATTAAAAAAATTCTAATACCAATTTATCACCGTAATAGAATTTTACCAGGCATACCTCCGAGTGTTTACAAATGAAAGTCGTCTTAACTGAGACTGACGCCGCCGTGAACAAGAACGAAGCTTCATAGATATATCATCGTTGACACTCGTGTTTTATCGCAGGATTGCGATTTATGGAAGGACAAGAAACCTCTTTAGTTGAAAACCTTGTTAAAATTCCATTATCTCGTTGCGACTCC
This sequence comes from Sycophila sp. Sp_5, assembly GCA_018906775.1. NCBI lineage: Eukaryota > Metazoa > Arthropoda > Insecta > Hymenoptera > Eurytomidae > Sycophila > Sycophila sp. Sp_5. Next base: position 2,306,021 of record JACCID010000014.1, on the reverse strand, counting down.
GATAACGAATTATCCGAGTAATTTGCGTTAACCTTTGAATCCTCGGCGCGTAGTATATAAACCAAAAAGTATAAAAAAAAAAACGCAACAAATGATTTTATTGCTCTGCGAGTCCTGTTATCTCGTAAAGAGTAAATACCGCCAAGCGCTTCGTGCAATTTACCAGAGTATACACAGCCTGTAATTACTGTACTTAAAATTAAATCTGTTGTATGCTCGCAATTGTTTGTGAGCAAAATGTATTAAATAAAATTACTTCAATTAAGGGTTTCTACGGTCATTCCCTAATCGTAAAAATCCGTTAATTGTATCTTCAATCGGCAATTATTTAAAAAAATAGTATCAAATTATCCCAAAAAAATGTTAAGAAGCAATTCCTCTAGTATTTGGCCTGAGTGATAAAGAAGAAGGACACATTTTTTCCTCGCTCAGAAACAAATTTACGTAGACTGATTGTCTCTTATAAAATTGATTGTAATTTTGTAAAACAGTGAATGAATGAAGAGAAAATTGTATTAAATAGAATAAATTGTATTTTTACAATAACATTAAACATATGCACTTAAATTTACATGATTGAAGATAAATCATTTCCTAGGAAAAATATGAGCAAAAAATTACACTTTTATGCACTTAATAAACAATACGTAGTTTATTTTTAATTTTGTTCGAAAAGTACATATAAACATGCAATTTTATGCACTTGAGCATACTCACACTTCAAATGAGTTTCTGGATTATTTGTTACAGATCTAGGAGAATCAAACTTTTTTACAGCGTTTATCTCTACATTTATTAATATTCAATCTCCCAAGATAAAAAAAGTTAATAATTACTTGACATTAAAACTTTGTTATGTATGTTGAAATTTATTGATTTTAGTGAAGAAACTTTTGTCAGCAAAGTAATAGCACACGGAGAGAAATGTTATAATAAAAATTACTATATTCCGTAGGAACAATGGGACATATTCGACGTATGACGATTTTTACTATAAAACATTAAAAATTCCTATGTGCATAGCAATTTCAACTATATAAATAGCAATTTTTGCTATGTTTATAGGAATTTTGTAATATGTTATTTTATAGTAAAAATCGTCATAAGTCGAGTATTCCCCACGGTTCCTACGGAACATATTAATTTTTACTATATCATTTCTCTCCGTGCATTGAAAACCATATTAAAATATTTTACTATAAATATTAAATTAAAATACAATACAATATTAAGATATTTTACTTCTCTTCATCTAAAGACTCCTAATTCTTCCCGCCGTACAAAATCTGCATTGATCTTAAAAAAAAAAAATATGCGCCTGCTGTGAGAGTCTGAACCCGCGCGCAACATCTCCAACAGTTCATCGCCTCCTCGTTCCTATCAATTAGCCGTCTACCGGGGAAAGGTATACAACCACAGTGGAGACCCTCTCATTATTCCCCGATCGCCGATCTCCCGACACGCCGAACGTGCGACGCTCCCCCCGCGCGCGGACTCGACGACGCTTTTCGCACGGAGTTTCGCAACGGCGGAGGCTCATAATCGTCGCCGTGAGAGTGAAAGTCTCAGCCGCCGCGGCGCAGTTTCCTCGCTGCCCGGGCCATCCTTTTGTTGCTCTCCTCGCCGAGCGATCGGCTTTTCCGGCGGCGGGACTCCAATTTGCGAGGAGCGACCCCGGTGAAAGCAGCGCGGATTTCGCAAAATTTTACCGGGGACCCACGACAGTGGCTTTCTCCGAGCGGTGCGACGTGCACCGCTGGGCGGCCGATCGCCTTTGACCGGCAACGATCTTAATTGCGCGGCAATTTTATGTAACGCATTGTACGCGTGTTGCGTGTGATGTACATACGACGCCAGTGCAGGCTGCTACTGGACGACGCGATCTGTGTGTTTTTGTTGGCCGACGATCGGTACCGATTTTTTGTTTAAGATCGATACACTGAAAACAAAATTGTTAATTTTAAAGGAAATGATTTACTTCGATAGTACGTATTAAATATTTCTTTGAATCAAATAATCATTTCATTAAATCTAAATGAATTTACTTGCGTTTCTAAATAAATTTAGAAGTTTCGAAAAAATAACTTTTTGACTCAATAAAATATTTAATAAGTACTATTGAAATAGATGTTTGCTTAATATTAACAAATTCTTCACTCAGTTTAGGCTTTTTGCGAGGAATTGTTTGGATTTTTTAAAAAAACGGTATACAGTTGCATGGATTGAACCCCTAAAACTGAATAAGTGAAATTCACATCGAATAAGTGATTAAACACTCATAGAAAAGATTCTTTAATCCACAGTTTTGGCGACTTTGATAAAAATTTTGTCATGGAATTTGAAATAAAAAAATATGCATTAGCATTTAAGAAATATTTCTTAATAGTTAATGCGCGATCATCTTTAACGACGAAAATTTCGTGGGTGACTTAATAATTAATGCACCATTTCTTAACATCTAATACCTACGCCTTTGGACTTTGGGTCAAAGGATCTTTTCTATCAGTGTACACTAATTCTACGTGATAAGTCGCATCTCACTTTATATTTACAATCTTTTTTATATTTGTCCAAAGTTTTAAGGTGTTCAAGCCTAAACAAATAATAAAAACACAAATTTTATTTACAAATTTCAGAATATTTAACTTTGTTGATTTATGCTATTTTACCAACCTAATTTAAATACAAACAAAGGCATCGTTTGACCATGAACTCGTAATGAATACTCATCAGTACATTTCTACATTAATACCTATACAGAGAAAAATTCTCTACTAAAACTTGTAACAGTTAATTTGAATATTCCAGCAGACTGATATTATCGAATTAATTAATGAAATTTTATTTTTTTTTTTTGTAAAATTAACTACAATTTTTTTTTCAAAATTCACTGCAACTTTCACATTCATATATAAGGCTTTGCGTTTTGTAAATGTATAATAATAAATTATTTCTCTTTGAATTTTTGGTAACTTCCATTTCGTAAAAGAACGAACACTCTCTATTCCTATAAAGATACGGAATGATACGTTGAAGAAAATGGAAGAGTAGCAACAAAATATCATGATCAAACAATTTGTCCGCGTTTTCGCTAAATAATCGCTGGAAGTAAGAAAACATGATTTCCAGTGGCGGAACAAAAAAAAAGTTTTACGACGACTATCGTCAGTGCGGATAAGCATTATAGTCTTCCTAATACAATAAAAGCAGACGAAGTGTGAAAGTAAACCCACGGTTTCCTCCGACCACATTGTCATGGTTTTTGATAAAGCCGGCAAATCTTGATTTACTGGCGAAAGTAACATTCAAATTGTTACTGTCCCCGCTGCAGTTTCGCGATTAAGAATTTCCGTCCGGTTCTTAAAATAATGGACCCGCGGCGACTGCTCGCATCGCCCGCAGTTTTATATATTACGCGTTTCGACTTTTTATTCTAAAGCGTAAAATCCCTCGTAAACGCAAAAAGAAACACGTATAACGGGTATATAGAACGTTTAAAACGCCATAAAGCATAAATCGAGATCCGAACGATGAATGTTGTGTATATAAAGTGCCAAAGATATCGCGTCGAAAGTTGCAGAAAAAAAAAATAAATAAATAACAAAGCAAAGTACGCGGCAGTTCGATCGACCAATTTCCCCATTACTTTCAGAATTTAAAGTGCCAATTAATAGGCCTTAATGGAATGATCCGTGTCGCCGCCAATTTTCTCTCCCCATAAAACTCTAATCACCTCCAAACTGTCTATATACACCGACCGAAAATTACCTTTTTGCATTATTAATAAAAAAAATCAAGAATGGCATACTCAATAACAATAAATAAAGTCCAAATTTATATTTTCCACGAATGAAAAAAAGAAAGGAAGAGTGATAAATTTTTCATTTTTGCGGAAGCAAAGAAATAAATAAATCATTGCAGCGGCTCCTTAATTAAAGCGAGAGGCTCGCGGGTGAAAGAAGAAAGAAATATCGCACCGACGTATCGGAGCCTTTGGATTTTATTGCCTCCGTGAAAGCGAAGTGGCCTTTCTAATGGGTTGCGTTTAGCCGCTTCCGCGTGCATTTTGCGGGTCGCCTGCCTACTGTACTGCTTGTATCGCGGTGGTGATTTTTGCCTCCGCGATTGCATCTGGATTGTATGCGTGCGCAAATGTGGGGAAAACGGTTTAAGGACCGATAAGAAGTGGCACGAATATATACTACAAAATAATACATAAATTACTAAGTAAATTATTTTATTGATAAAGGCCTGTGTATAATTTAAAAATTATACTTATTTACGGTAAAAGGTTTTGAATTTTTAAGATTATACAATCGTTTTTTTTTTTTTTGTTTGTTTTTAAGAGAAAATTATTGTGTTTTCTTTTAAAAAAGTATAGATATGTTATTGTATTAATTGTAATATAAATAAGTTTAAGTACAATGATCGAGAGGATCAATTTTTTAGTATTCTATTGTAATGCCATTTTACATTCTACTCTGTAAATCTGAAAATGTGAAATTCACTTGGAAAATGTGAATAGTGACATATTTTATGTCAAAAGTTGTTCACATATTTAGCATCTGAATGGCTTTTCACATATTAAATGTCACTATTCACATTTTCCAAGTGAATTTCACATTTTCAGATTTGCACGGTAAATGCATTATTGAATTAACGTCGTATATACAAACAAGTTACCGTAGAGAAGAAAAAACTTCTTCGAAACGAAAGTGAAAAATTCCTTGGAAGTTCTTTAATTTGTGCAAATATTAGATAGAACAAATTGCAGTGCACGCTTTGTAAAGCATTTTTACTAGAAGCAGTAATTAGACATAAACTGGTACATATTCGAGCACTTTCTAAGTTTTAATACACAGAATGCAATTTCTAGCGGGAGAAAACTAAAAATGCACGCTGTGATTTTCGTAAAAGGCGCTGACCTCTAGCAACAATATAATAATTTCAATTGTTTTACAAACTTCGGTTTTCTTTATCAAATTTATTTCACTTTTTAATTACACGTATTTATACTTTTATTCGGTAAACTACACCGAAACATCTATTTATATATTACCATTTTTATACGGTACAATATATTTTTTCTTTATTGTATAATTTAAATGTAATGATCGTTCTTATATTCACAATCAAAGTTGATTGAAAATCTCGACTAGAAAAAGTCGGAAATTAGGCAAAAAAACTTTATAACTAAAAATAAAATTACTTAGTGTAAGTAAATTTATGCAAATTGAATTAGTCATCGGTACCTTTCTTCGATAATAATTTAAATAGAGAACGGGAACTCAAATTTATTGACGACTGCGTATCGAGATGAATCAACGTTACTAACTGACCTCGCGAATGTGCCTGAACTAGTTTCTCTGTTATACGCAGGCTAAATTCTTGCGCAAAACGAAAAACGAGTTTAGCAGCGCTACTCGTAATTTATCATTTCACTTTTTACCCCAGTGACATCACGTTAGTAAATTAAAATAATTTATCCAAGTGCTAGCAACTGGAACACCATTTTCACCTGTACACACACAAACGTGCGAAGGCGTGACCTTAAAATTGCTTATGAATTCACCGTGAAGTACATTCTCGTTGAATAATTAGGTCAGCACCTGTTACCCGCACAAAATATTATTCCTCTCCCGATACTTTTATTCTCGAAAAAAAAATCTACTACAGAATCGTCGAAATTGAACCATCTGAGTACATAAAAAAATTATATATTCACTTAGAATAATAGAGTAAGACGATAGTAGACAAATAGTCAGCGCAGGGAGAGAAATTTTATATAGTAAAATTTAGTAAAAATCTATCAAAAATTACAATACTTGCAGTAAACGGATCGCGGACTCGTCAAACGAGGGAAATTAGCATAGATATTAAAAATTACTATACTGGCTGGCAAAAGTTGCTTGAATTCTAGTAATTTTTACTAGAAATCTACTAATTTTTACTAGAATTCTAGTATTTTTTTCTAGCCGGTATAGTAATTTTTAATATATTTATGCTAATTTCCCTCGTTTGGCGAGTCGGTGATCCGTTTGCAACAAGTATTGTAATTTTTGTTAGATTTTTATACTAAATTTTACTATAAAATTTCTCTTCGTGAGTTGAAAGTTGATTATACTTGCTGAACCAGAGAACTATTAGTCACATAGAATGTAAACATATTTATTAAAAATTGTACGAACTTTATATACCTTTTTATAAAAGTGTATCTTGTTTAAAAAAATAATAAAAAATAAAATTAACTATTTTTTTAACACTTTACAAATTAATTCATTAAGAGCCTTAGTACCCCTAATCGACGAGTGTTCTAATTTTGCTCCAAATGACAAACTATACAGTCGACTAAAATTCATCATGAAATAACATCAGATTACATTAATCTTCTCGCGCACTACAAAAATTTCTCAAATTACATTCCACACGTTCACATCAATCATCTTCAATAAAAATATCATAATATAAAAAGTAATAACAGAACCAAGGTACACGCTAAAACAATAGGAGTTAAATTTCACTCTTAGTTTATAGTGAACCACTCGCAGAGTTAAATTTGACTCTACTAAAGTCTATTGGAGTGAATTTTGACTCTACATAAATAAAGTGATTTAAATTCTTTCTAAAGTGGAGTAAAATTCACTCTAAGGTAGAGTAGAACGTTAATCGTAATGTTCCTACACAGAGAGAAATGTTATAGTAAAAATTACTATAGTTCCGTAGGAACAGTGGGATATTCTCAACTTCTGAAAATTTTTACTATAAAAAATACTAACAATTCTTATGTACATAGCAACTTCTACTATATAAATAATAATTTTTGCTATATGTATACATAGGAATTGTTCCTACGGAATATAGTAATTTTTACTATAACATTTCTCTCCGCGTCCCTTTCGCTCTACTTATAAAAGTAAAAAAAATCACTCAATTTCACTCCATCAAAGGAGTAAATTCCACTGCAAAATCAAAGTGCAAATTTGAATCCAATAAATTTAATTTTCACTCTTATACTTCACTCCCGCTGATTTAGCGTGTACGTAATAAAATAAAAAAAAAAATTCGATAGCCTTCAAAAGTGAAGATCCGGGGCATGCATACCCGGACGCGCATGTCCGGTGCCCAGGCACACTTGCCCCCGCGTCGCTGAATCCACTCATACGTACACCCCAGTGACGGAGGTGCGCGCGCGCTGACCCGCCGTTGCGCGCACCTCCACCCCCCGGAGGGGGAGGGTTACCTCGTTCCGCGGGCTCACCTTGGCGCAGATTCGCGCGCATCTCGCACGCGGCACATCCGATTAAAGCCCCCCAGTGCGCGCGGCCCGCGGGAAGCCCTATAGCACTTTTCTCCTAGACTCGACTGGCATGTCGACGGCAGTGCTGCGATGGACGACTCTCCGCCGGGGGACGGCGGCTCCGTGCGCGCCAGGATCGCCCTTTTGGAAGGTCCGTCCCTTTCCGTTTCGCCGTAGATGCGCCCCGCGTGTTCTCCGCGTGCAGTGCTCTTCATTTATTTTCATTTTTTTTTTGCGTGTAAATTTTTAGCAGTTTGCAGAACTCTACATGGTTTCGAAATAGTTGCGCTCAAGTTCGAGAAGTGCAGTTGGTTAAATTTGATGAAGTTAGCAAGAGAGTGTCGTGCTTTCGAATTGTCGATTTGAAGGAAACTTTAGAATTTTCTTTTTTAGTACGAAATATGAAACGCACTATTTTCAATTTAAGCCCGTGAGACTTTATTTTTGACGTACAGACTTTTTTATCGACATTTTGATTTAATTTGATTTTTTTATCGAAGGCTTTGCTAACATTGCAAGTATAGCCTATACACAGGAGCCTTTAAAATTAAAGCTCCGCGGACTAATAGTATGAGTGGTTTATTTCAATAATCGCTGATAGAAAAATATTTTCAAATTTTCATACAATTCATCGTTGATCTATTTAATTAGTGTAGAAAAAATTGTTGACATGAAGTTAACGAAAAATTAAGAGATTATAGATACTCGTCGTTGTAAATAAGTGTGAGTGCACTGTTTTGCGGTGAAAAGTAAATGTGGCTGTTTTGAAATTAGTGAAATTTTCTGTTCTTAGTAACATTTATTTAATGGGTCGATGAAGCTCGTCGCTTTCGGTTGTTGCAGCTTTTAATTCGATTGCGAAGTTTAATTTCGGTGAAAGGACGGTGTGAAATGATTAGGTCCAAGGTGGCAATTAAATGCATTGGATGGAAAGGATAAAAAAATTGATTATTTCATTTTCTACCATAATTAAACCGACGCTTTTGGATATTAATTATTCATAAAGTGTGTAATTTCGTGTTACTTAACTTTTATGAATTTGGAGTGCACGTTGCTAAAATACATTGTAATAATTTTTCGTAGTGTTTAATTAATTGTTTTATTCATTTATTAAATTATTTCTGATTAGCTACTATATCTAAAAACTTTTTGTAAAAATATTAATAAATTTAAGCTTCTGCAATTACGTACAACGCACCAGCGTCCCAATTCTTTTATTACATATATTGTAATCTTTCCAATCAATAAACTCTTCCCGCGTATATTTTGAAATTGTTACGAAAACTCGAAGGTCAATAGAAGTTGGAACTCAAATTTTGAGAAAGTTATAACATTTTAATTTTTACACGTGGCAAAGAAATTTAAGTCTAGCCAAATTTAGTCATATAATATGTCTACATAAGGGCGCAATTTGAATTCAATATAATTTTTTTATAATGAATATATTTATTTGAAAATATGTATACAGAAAAATTTATCGACTCGTAAAAGGAATTAATAAATCTTATTTTCTTGTTACAGAAAAGGATATAATGGCCCCGGTTTTGGGTGTACCACCACCTCCACCACCTGCACCACACATGGGTCCAGATGGCTTGATTCTGCCCCGCAAGCCGTACAATCCGTGTTTGACTTCTAACAGCCATAAGGATCTACACAGAGAGCTGCTGTTCAACCAAAAAATGTTTGTGCAACAATAAAATTCTCTTTGTATACAAAACACATTTAAATTCAAATAGCAAAACAATTTACTCCATTGTCTTAGATCTACAAATTTTAAATATTTTATAAATTTAAAATAATAAACTTTTGCAGCTGCTTGTAACATTCATGGGTTACACACGCGTACATGGAGAGAAATATTATAGCAAAAATTACGATATTCCGTAGGAACAATGGGACATACTCGACCTACGACGATTTTTAGTATGTTTTATATAGTAATTTTTACTATAATACTTCTCTCCGTGTACAAAGAAAGAATCCAACAAGCAGACTGAATGACAAATAAATTAATAAATAAATTTACTTACAGATTAAATTTAAAATCACGCGAGACGATAATAATTTTCTGAATGGCATATTTTCGCAAATACTCGTTTAAATTTAACAATTAATGACAAATTAAATTTTTTAACAGGGGAAAAAATGTTCTCAATCAAAAAAGCGAGCTGCAACGAGCGCTGGAAAAACACAGAGAAATGGTTTCTCGTAAAGAGGCGGAAAGAGTGCAGGAGGAATCGTACAAGAACGACCCGCGGACTGCCTTGCAGCGAGCCATCGAGCAAAGAGCGAAACACATACAGCAGTCGGTAGGTCATCCTATTTTCTCAAATTTTGCAACGAATTCGTTTATAAATCAACTTCGTTTTAATTTAATGAACAAACAATGCAGAAAAAAAAGCAAATTTTCCATTTGCAAAAAATATTAAAAATAGTACACAAAATTAAAGTTAAAAATTATATATGCATTATATAAATTAAAAAAACTTTAGTTAATAATCTAATGCTTAAGTTTTCTTTTAGTTTACTGACGTGCAGTCATACTTTATTAGATTTAATCTTAAATGAACCTGTACACGTGATAAAAAAAATACGGATATCAACATAAAATTATATTGCAATATGATATTTGATGATTTTTATTTATTTAACAATATTAATGATAGTTTTTTTACTTTTTTGCAGCAGCAACCTCTGCCGACGGAGCCTTTGAACCCCCTGGCGTCCGCGAGGGCGAAATTGCGATCGCGCATGGACTCCCAGTGAAGAGTAGCTGTCAGACCATAAAATATGTTTTCTTTTTATTTTGCGATAACAAAAAAATCGACAGAGATAAACGTTAACGACGAATCGCGAGGTTTCAAATGAAAAAACATAGTATATATATATATATTATAATACACCTGAGAATCTTACGTTGTAAAGACAAGGCGCAAAGGCGCGGTGGTACTTCGTAAGTGTAAATAATCCGAAGAGCAAACAAAAAAAAGAAGAGCGAGAAAGAGTAAAAAGCATTGCGTAAGCCCTTTACCCTTACCTCACATTATATTTATACACGTGTCGCACTTGTATGTACATCGCGGATAGAGAATCGATGTCAGTCAGGAGCGAGCGAACGAATCGGCGGGCAAAGGATGCGCTGCGGAGGCGTCGAGGACGCGCGAAGGTGGACAATTTGAAATTTGGGACCAGCTACGACGGGACAAGTGTCATCCAAGACCGCATTGGAATATACAAATCGACAGCTGCTGAATCTTGAATCTTCTTCGACTAAGGCCTTACTTGTACTATATTTCATTTTTTTTTTTTTAGAGTGTAATCTTTAATTCTTAACACCACTAGATTGGTTGTGCCGTTCCAGTTTTTGTAGAAACTCCAAAATCCAGGGTTAACTTTTTATTGTATTGAGAGAAATTTAAGAAAGAAAGAATATATATAGAACCCATAACCCTTGCTGTTTTTTCTTTTCTACGATTATAGGATGATCTGCAATGATGAATAATGGTATTATTATAGTCATAGAGAATAATAAAAGATAAAAGAATATTATTGTCGAAAAAAATTCAAATAAAAATTGAAATTATTTTATTTGACTCAAGTGTTATTTTCCACCCCGCTCTCATTTTCCAAGAAAACGACGCAGTCAAAGTGTTAAATCAATTCACACGCAGGATTATACAAAGTATGTTGCTTACGCATATGCTGTGTATACATACTTACAAGAGAAAAGAAAAAAAAATTAAGAAAAAAATACTTTCATTACATTGAGTAGAAAATAAATCAAAATTATCCAGTCCACTGTCACGGTTCACGCCTCTTAGAGTGCTAATTTTTTGTTATCAGTGCATTTTGAGAAACACCTTGCAAAGGTCAGATTGCCCGCTGACACTGTTCATTCTACGTTTACTAACATTATATCGCAGATAATTTTTATTAATCCCTTTTCTCATTTAAAGCTTGATCCAACAAATGATTACTTGTGCATAAAAGGTGATCCCGACAGTAAAGCAGATAATTTTTCGAGATTTGTTTTTTTAATAATCGTCTCCACGTGATATAACTTCCTTGCAGGTGGGTCTCAAAACAATTGTATGTTCAAATTGAGCTGTGTAAGACCCTTTCACGTCGACTAATGGAGGGTAGGCTTCAACCGCACCCTTATCACAAAGATCCTTCAGCGCCATTTGGTACTTAGTACAGCCAACGCGGTCTAACCAGCGTTTACAGAAAGCCAATGTGCCTAAAATAAATACATTTATTTAGTAAGAACTTTTGATTTGTATAATTGCTTATTTTTAAAATTCAGATAAAAGCTAGCTTGTCCAATAATTGAAGAATATTTTACAAAATCTTTCAAACTTACTGAAATGCTTGTTTATTGTATTCAAAAGTGATTTGCTGCTTTGTAACCTTAGTGGAACAAAACCAGCATCAAAGCTCTTCATATAGTGTGAACAATCATAGTCATCATGTACAACACCTCGTCCAGTAGACCCAAAGGTCTCTATAGCATAAAATTCATTTTCTTCCATTCTTGTGGCTTCCCCTCCTTTAACTATTGGCACAGTTTTTCCAGCATGGATACGGTAAGGTGCAATGGAGTGACCATTCAAGTTTCTAATAGATTTGACCTTGAACAAATTGTAAACATATATTTTATTCATTCAATGAAACATATTTGTAAAATAAATGGGAAAATAAAATTATTAAAATTTAAAAAAAGCATTGAAATATTGAAAAATTAATATTGCAAGTTAAAAAATAAGTTACCTGATAATTCTTTCCATCAATTTCCACCTCATATGACTCCATAACTTCTTGAATAGCAGCACCAACATCACAGAGTTGCACATCTATTCCAGCTGCCTTTATGCCAGTATTAGTGGCATCCCTAACAGCTTCAATAAGTCTATCATACTTTGGATTAAATGCTAAAGTAAATGCACAGTCAATAATACGACCATTGATGTGTGTACCAAAATCAATTTTAGTAACATCATCATATTCAAGAACTGTTGGATCACCAGCATTTGGTGTATAATGAGCAGCACAATGATTTCTAGAACATCCAGTTGGAAAGGCTAGACCAGCCTTGAGACCATTTTCACCAATAAGTCTCCTAGCGGTATCTTCCAATTCATTGCAGATTTCAATCATTGTCATACCTGGTTTGATCCAATTCTTAATATGTTTCCTTGTGCGCCTGTGAGCCTCTGCTGCCAATCTTGCTTCATTGTAAATGTCATTATGCATGCGATCAAGGGCTCGTGCCTCTTCACTCGTGAACCTATCCTTGGCCTTCCTTTCATCAATTCCTGCTGCAGGTGGATAATCCATGATTTCTCCAATTGGGAAATTTCCATCAGTGTATAGAGAGGCAACCGGAAAAGCTATGGGATCTTTATTTGCTCCTTTTCCCTTGTTCTTGCGCTTCTTTTTCTTCTTCTTTTCGTCATTATCTCCTTCATTCTCAGCAGCATCTTCTGCTCCATTTTCTTTATCTGCAGCTCCTTAAATATTACAATATCATGAGATTCACATTGAACAAATAGAAATTTATTGTTGGATATAAGAACGATGTAAAATTTTAAAACACAGATTGTATTTAAAGTTATTTATTGCTCAAAAAAAAGAATAAGATGCTAGTAAACTGATAATTAATCCAATAAAACTATACCTTCAGCTACAGTATCCTCTCCTCCTTTATTTTCATCACCCTCGGGCACATCAGCACTGGCCTCTCCAGCACCTGCGGATATAAAAATACTTATAAAAAACACACCTAAACTCAATGCCAGTCTCAATCAATAAGCCCCGCGTCGCAAACCTTCGACATGTGCTCGCCGACAAGATAAATAATCTCCAACAGCTCAACAGAAAGAAACGTGGTTATCTAACCCCGCTCGCTCCACAAACTCGAAGAAAAATCTCTCGCGCGAAAATCTGCGAAAATGCCGACGCGAAATGTAAAGCAAAAAATTCTCGCAGAAAAATAGACTCGCGACACGTGATACTTAAAAACTGCTTCGAAAGGAAAAAGAGAAGCTGCGGCACACCGAATTCGCGACTCACCAGCCTTCTTCTTCTTCTTTTTCTTCTTCTTCTTCTTGGAGGCCTCGGCACCGGCCTCCTCGCCCTCGTCGACGATCTCGTCCTTCTCCTCGTCCACGAGCTTCTCCGCGGACTTGCCGACCTCGTCCAGCACCGCCGCCATTTTCGAATGTGTACGAGGAAAGTAAGGCGAGCGCGATACACCTATAACGATATCTGCTCGGATATTAGTATAATTGCCAGGCTAAAAAGTAGCCGCGCCGTGAAGAACAACGAGTGCTGCTGCTGCGATGGGGATATATCGGAGCAGCTGCCCTGCCGCGGCACGATGGCGCGCTGGATAAAGATATTTTCTATACGTGTGTACAATGTGTGCATGTGTGCACGCATAGAGAATGTTTCCGGTCGGTAATGGTAGGAATCTGCTGTGCTTAGTCTTCCCGGACTTTCGACGGGACTGGATCAGTGGCATCAGTGTGCGCGAACATGGCGGATCCGTTGAGTTTACTTCGCCAGTACAATGTAAATAAAAAGGAAATTATCGAACGCGACAATCAAATTATATTTGGCGAGTTCTCCTGGCCGAAAAATGTGAAGACTAATTATATGACCTACGGGTAAGCTTTTATCACTTCGCCACGGGCCGATTTACGTTCATTAATTTTTTGGCGTGCAACGCCAATCTGCTACTAATCTTCGTTTGTTCTTTTTGTTGCTAAGCTGGTTTTTATCTATTTGATTACTTTTTGATCGTTTTTGTTTATTTGTATAGAGTGGTTAAAGAGTAACTTTTAAATTTTTGAGCATATTGTGTTTGCTTTTAAATCTGATTTACGTTTACTTAGTTGACGAAACGGCGTCTTAGAATCTTATGAAGAAAGTTGTTTATTATGTTTACACATCATTATTGTTGTTTTCATTTCAAAGTAATAGTTGTGTTATGTATAGTTTCTTAAAGTATTTCATTCTAAGGCATAGTAGCTTGTCGATACAAATAACAATTTAGAGGTTATAGTTTAGAGAACTTGAAGTTTGTGAACTTTCAAAAGCCATCGAAATTATTCATTTCTGTTTATTTTATAATATAATATTCTAATTAGTTATTGGAATTTCTTACAGTTCCGGGAAGGAAGGGTCAGCAAAGGAGTATTACACACTCGAGTGCCTATTGTTTTTACTTAAACATGTGCAACTTACACATCCAGTGTATGTGCGGCAAGCAGCTGCTGAAAAAGTATCAGCTGTGCGCCGTCCAGACAGAAAGGATTTGTTGGCCTACCTAAATGGAGAAACTCTTACTTCGGCAGCTATTGACAAATCTGCTCCTCTTGAAATTCCTACGCAAGTAAAACGAGTGGCCGAAGATGGCTTGGAAAGCAGTTCTACAAAGAAGCCTCGTTTTGAGGAAACTCATGTCCAGAAAGTCAAAGAACAACTGGCTGCAAGGCTGGATGCTCCAAAAGAAGCATCTGTCACAGTTGAAAATATTAAATCTCTTTCAGAGGCTATGTCAGTTGAGAAGATTGCTGCTATCAAAGCAAAACGACTTGCTAAAAAAAGAACGACTATTAAGGAAAATGATGATATTGGAATGGGATCTGATCTTCGTGTCATTCTGGACATGGATGTTGATGATACAAAAGATATTGTATCCAGAGAAAGACAGTGGAGAACTAGAACAACTATTTTACAAAGTAGTGGAAAGGTAAAGAAAATTTTTCTTTTATTATAAATTACATTACTAGATCATTTACATAACAAATTGATCACAATTTCAGGTATTTGCTAAAAATATTTTTGCGATTTTAACAAGCATTAAAGCAAGAGAGGAAGGTAGACAGAAAGGACCAATGCCACCAACACCATCTATGGTCACACCTCGTTCTACACCAGCAAGACCTATGCCACAGCCAGTAGTGTACAATCGTTATGATCAGGAAAGATTCATTCGTCAAACTAAAGAAACAGGAGAATTCAATATTGATACTACAGGAACATATCACGGAATGACCTTGAAATCCGTGACAGAAGGAACTAATCCAGCTAATCGCAAAGCTCCCCCTACTGTTTGTAAGCAATTTCATTTCTACAAAACAAATAATTGAAGTTACATGTTATGTGTAATACAGTAAGAATCTAATATTTAAGAAAATACTAAAAAAAATTTAATTATTTTAATTATTTTGCAGCTGGAAATACGAGTGCTACACCAACATCTGGCTTATTACCAACATCAGCGGCTAAACTGACACCGCAACAGGCAGCTCAGAACAAGCGTCCAAGCCGAACACCCATAATTATAATCCCTAGTGCCAACACATCCCTCATTACTATGCATAATGCTAAGGATGTTCTCCAAGATCTGCGATACATATCCAATGAGGAGAAGCGTAATCAAGGTGTAAAACGTGAGAACGAGATCCTGTTACAGAGGCGTAAGGAAGGCGGTACTGTACCCTATCGGGTAATCGATAATCCGCAAAAACTCACAAACGCAGATTGGGAAAGAGTTGTAGCAGTTTTTGTCATGGGCCCTCAATGGCAATTTAAGGGTTGGCCCTTTGATGGTAACCCAGTAGAAATATTTTCGAAGAGTGAGCATTTTTCTAAAATTTCAATTAAGTTATAAGAAGGTAATTCTGTTGACACTATTAATATTTTGATTTTGTTTAATTACAGTATGCGCGTTCCATATTAAATACGATGAAATGCGCCTTGATGCAAATGTTGCACGCTGGGCAGTAACAGTGATTGAATTAAGTAAAACTAAAAGGCATTTAGATCGGGCCGCCATTATGAAGTTTTGGGAAGTTTTAGATAAGTAAGTATCACCTCGTATTATATCGACTATTTTTTTATTAAATTGGCCTGACCTTTAATTACGTAACTGTGATAGCAATACATAAAAATTTTAATAATATTTAAGTTTTTCTTTTTGTAAGAGCATTTTATTTAAAATATTGAAGTTTTAATATATAAATTATTAATCATATCATTGTTTTCTAGGCATCTTATTAAAAATAAGGCACATCTACGTTTCTAAATAGAAACGTATGTCGCCATGTAAATATGTATGCTCGATCTCAAGCAGAGGTCACAGGAAAATAGAATATTGCTAAAGCCGAAATTCAACAGCTTCAAGGATAAAGCCGAAACACTGAATCGGCTAAAGACCCGCTTAAGAAGATCTGAGAGGAAACCGTGAATCGTTTGATGATGAATGATTTTATTCAGATTATTGCGTCATTTGCTTAACGCACCTGTGGCGTTGCACGTAATATCTGTATACAACACGTATCTAATAACATTTAAGGATTAGTTGTTTCCATCCTTTATTGAGCGATCGCGGAAAAAAAATGTAAAAGCTTATATTTCAAAATCATTTCTAGATTTCAATTATATTTAGGTTTTGTTCACATTCTAAACATTTTTCTTTAACAGTAATTATCTATTATCTTTAATTGTAATTATCTGGTCGACCTTAGTATTTGTAATTTTTTGTTCTTTCAAATCTAAAACCGTTCTGTAATTTTAAAGTGAAAAAATCAATATATTATTTTATTGATTCGACATCAACTCATTGTAGTAGTCATTTATACACTTTATACCTCATGCGACCAATGCGATTACAGAGTAATATAGAATTATTCTGGTATTTTCTGACTAGAAATACAGTATGTTAGCTTGGCGATATAATCTGTCCTAGTCTTAGTTTGGCGATTTTTCAGTATTCTTATACCATAGCGTTTCCATGAAATATTAAAAAAAAAGTTCTAACTAAAATAATTCAAGAACCTTTAACTGAAATATTTCATGGGCTGCATCATCGACGGAGCGCCTCGATCGAATTCGACATTATACAAACTCACGTGCATATGTCTGTATACGAATCACCAAGTGAAGTTTTCTAAAAAGAAAAAAGTTGGGCTCGAGTTCTCTCGGCTCGCGCGATATAATGCGAGTCACGGCACGGCCGCGCGAGTCACGCGCTTTAAGACCGCTGTATTTTCTCTCCGTCTGCTCTATTACCCCGTGCTCGCTTGGGCGCTGGATGGGCAAATCGCTAAAGTAAACCCGCCGCGGGCGTCCACTTGTTTATACATCCGATCGAATCTTCCTAACTCGATTGCTTTTATGCTCTCGGCGCCCGATTTTTCTTTCTCCTCTCTACAATTGTGTATTGTACTACGTGTATGTGTTGCAGCTAACATTTACACTTTCAATCGGGCGTCTGGAAGTTACGGATCCTTTCTTCTTTTCTCTTCTTTCTTATTTGACGTGGTGCGCGTCGTCGCGCACACACTCTATCAATTTCTGTTATTAAGCGTGGCCCCGCTTTGTTGTTTTTTTAACGTTTTTGACACTTTTCGCTCTTATGTTTCTGATAGGTTTCAGTGAAGGATTTTTTTTATTAAATTAATCGTTAGTTTATAAATTATCAGTAAAAAAACGTATAGAGTTATTCCGCGTAGTAAAGAAAATGATCAAATATTTCCTTAAAGATTTAATAAATACGTTTGTATATTGAATCTACTAAATATTTCTTTAACACTAAATTAATTTTGCAGTGTTAAATAAATATTTATTAATTTGATTTTTCAGTACAGAAAAAATTTGCAGAATTTTTATTTGAAGTTTTCTATAGAATTGTACTTTTGAAGTTTCAAGAATTCAAAAAATTTATGTTTATTTACCGTGGCAAATAGTATTAGCCCATTAAACTACTTTCTTTAAATAGAAAACACGAACAAGCCGATGCTCTGGAGGCCGAATGAGCAACTTTTTTCCGAGCAAAGTCGGATATGCGGCTTTTTTCAACTCAATTATCCATATCAAATATTCAAGTGTACAGGTAGGCCATAAAAAGCCTAGCTGTCATTGTAATTGTAATAGCACTGTTAAAGGGTTTTAAAATAATTTCAAATTTATTAATGGAATCTTTTTTCAAATGATAAATTTGAAGTGTAAAACGATTACTTACTTATTCTTTATTTACCACATTGTATAATCGTATCCTCTGTGTCATCTTAATTTAAGCTTAATAATAATTATAATGTAATTATAGTTAAATAATTATAATATCTGGAATTAAAAATCAACAATTTAATCGATCAATGCATTTTATCAATCTAATAAACATCTTATAATCATCACTTATCAGTTTCATGGTAATGGTTAAACCTTTGAACTAACTTAAAATTACATTAAAATTTTGATTTTAATTAGTTAAATGCAATTTCGGAATGATTTTCAGGTGAAATCCCAACTTAAATATCGCCTGATAATTTATTACTATACGATTGTAAGGAAAACTCCGATGTTAATAATACACTGAAAAAAGTAAAAGAGTCTCCTAAAAACTTATAAGAAATTCTCCTTTTTAATAAACTAAGAGATTCTCCTTGAAAACAAAAGAAACTCCTAAACGAAAAAGTAGAAACTCTTTAACGAAAAAAGGAAATTCTCGTTTAGGAGATACTCCTTTTTTGTTGTTATTGAAACAATTAATTTATAAAAAAGAAGATTTTCCCACAAGTTTTTAGGAGAAAACTCTTAGACTCTAACTTAAAAAACAATTAATAATATCATAATGCAAAGTTTATCATTCGTATCCGAGTGCATACAAATAAAAATATCAACATCGAAATTAATTTTGGAGAGAGCCAATTAAAATAAAATAAAAAAAAATTGTTCAAGAAAACTTGTAGCAAAGCAGACAGTTGGGCTGTACGCAGGGGATGCGTGGTATGAAGGAGGGCAGATGAAACACCGGCCGCTGGGGAAGCTGCGCTGGCGACTGCTGCAATCCTGCCTCGATGAAGTTGCGCTCGTAAGTGGCCTGCTTGCTGCTCAACGGGAATCCACCCGCGCATACCTCCAGGCCCCTGGACACCGGATCCGAGACGACGTTCACGAAGCAGCAACCCTGTTGGTTTAATTTCATTAATTTATGCTAAATTGACCAAGTGAAAGTTGGTTTATTTAAATTTTTAGTGTAAAAATCAAGCGATTCAATTTCACAAGTTGTAGACCATCGTCTTTGTTGTTATTTAAGGGGCGTTAGACCTGGACATTTAATGGAAAAGTAGGAAGAGTAAAATTAGATACATTTTTAAAGAGTTGACGAGAAATTTTGATTTAAATCAATATGGTTTTCTTTTATAAACTTTTTATTTCGAAGAATAAATAACCAGAGTAGAGGTAAATTGTTTCTTTATAAACAGTAAAGCAATTAGACAGATAATTAAATGGATTTATACTGCAGTTAAATTTCACTCTGCAGCTGGTCACGGAATAAATTGCACACTGTACTATAAAATTTAACTGGTGCATTTGAAATATGAAATTTTATTTCCGCCCTTTCTTTTTAATAAAGCTCTCGTAAAAGCTAAATTAAAAAATATAGCCGAAGGACAGTCATCATTAAAAATTTTTACGGAGAATCCCTGTAATTTTTAGTTGAAAGTATAGGGTTTATTGGCGAAGCTTGAGAACTTTTACAAATAACTCTTCGTACAAATTACGAGGCTCTTGTAAAAATTACGAGGCTCGTCTTGTAAAAATTACGAAGCTTGTCTTGTAAAAGTTACGAGGCTCT
The DNA here is from genome assembly GCA_018906775.1 of Sycophila sp. Sp_5. Lineage (NCBI taxonomy): Eukaryota > Metazoa > Arthropoda > Insecta > Hymenoptera > Eurytomidae > Sycophila > Sycophila sp. Sp_5. The sequence continues at coordinate 2,286,072 of JACCID010000014.1, read as the reverse complement.
TCTTGTAAAAATTACGAGACTCTGCTTTTAAAAATTACAAAGCATCCCCATAAAAGTTTCTAGTATTTTACAAACTTTCCTGTGATTACGTTTTTTTCGTACAATTTTTACAAATAAAGGTTTACTAAAAAATTGTTTAATCGCAACTAAAGTACATGCTGAAACGGTTGGAGACAAATTTTACTCTATTGAAGTGAAAATCAACTCTATCGGAGTCAAATTTGAGTCTACACGATTAGAGTGATTTAAATTATCTTTAAAGTAGAGTAAAATTCGCTCTAAGGTAGAGGAGTAATAGCATATTACATTCTTAAGAGTTAAAAAATCACATTATTTCACTTCAAGGGAGTTTAATTTCACTAGAAATTGGAGTGAAATTTTGACTCCAGTACACTGAAAGAAAAATTTGTTAATTTTAAGCAAACATTTATTTCAATAGTACTTATTAAATATTTTATTGAGTCAAAAAATTATTTTTTTGAAACTACTAACAAATAAATCCACTTAGTTTTAATGAAATTGTTAATTGATCCAAAGAAATATTTAATAAGTACTACTAAAATAAATCACTTCCTTAAAATTAACAACTTTTTTTTCAGCGAAGAGTTAATTTTCACTCTACTTTATTCCAGCTGATTTAGCGTGTATTATACTCTCTAAATTTGAAAATGTAAAATTCAATGTAAATATGTGAATAGTGACATATGTTATGTGAAAAATCGTTCACATATTTAGCATGTGAACGGCTTTTCACTTATTAAATGTTACTATTCACATTTTCACAGTGAATTTCACATTTTCACAGTGAATTTCACATTTTCACAGTGAATTTCACATTTTCCCAGTGAATTTCACATTTTCACAGTGAATTTCACATTTTCACAGTGAATTTCACATTTTTAGAATTACATGGTAAGAACTCGTACCAGAGATCCATCGGAGTGCAAATTGGCGGAATAAAGTGGCGGCAAAGCGAAGGCGTCGGTAGACCTCTCGAGAGGAATTGGGAGCGTTGCCGCAGGCGTCGACGTCGCCGTCGTCGGCGCTCCGACGTTGAGCTCCTGGGGATGGTGAGGCCGACTCGGTGGCCGGAAGGCTGATGTGCGCTCCGAGCCTCCGCGGGCGAAGTACTCGATGGCCTTGAGGAGGTCCTGGCCGCAGCGTTGGAGCACGAGTTGCAGCACCGAAAGCTTCGTGCCGGGAAAAAGGCGCGCCAACGTTTCCACCGACGTTTGGGATATCGTCGGCGGGGATCGGGACTCTGACAGTGTGGCCTTTTCCGAATCGAGTGCTGACTGCTGCGACGGAGATTAGTAAATTCAAAATTAATCCTTTACGCGCCTGTTGCTAAGTGCGCAATTATTATTATTATTTAATAATATTTAATTAAATGAGCACGGTTTATATTAAAAACACTGATTTTAGGTCAAAGGATCCTTTTGATCAGTGTATAGTGTTTTTGACTGCGTTAAGAGGCCTATCTGGGTTAAGTTGTAAAAAATACACTTTCCAGTATAATAGCTATCAAAATTTTATTTATTACTTTTGGTTACTCGAATTTTTGACAGTTTAAGTACTCACAAAATTGAAGCTATTTATACACTATCAGGACCCAAAACAGTATTGTTATTGTTATTATTATTATTATTATTATTATAGATATTTTACATGCAAAATATTAGTAAGTGCCTAATATTTTGCGCGTAAATGTCCTTAATAATTTCTACAGCTTGTAAGTGTGTATTTTTTAATAATTATTGTATACTAACATAACATGTAAGGGCTATATTGTCATACGTTAAATAAATTGTGACTTCTATTTTGATGGTAGAGGAGGGGGGAATAATAATAATCAAAATCTGGATCGTAGACTGTAAAAATAGCATGAATCAAGCCTGAGATAAAAAGTATAGTTTCTTTTTTATTTTATACGTTTCATTAATAAATTACTTACCTTCGCAACTTTAGTCGTTATTTTCGAAGAAACTGTAAAATTTAGATCAGTATTGTTGGGATCCTTTTTCACGTCACTCTTTACTTCGTTAAAAATTGCTTTTGAAGAGGATGTCGAAGAATCTGCCTTTGATTTGGTTTTGGTATCGGGATCAGTCACGGTCATACCAAAAATCTTGCCCTGCGGTAAGCGATTTAACTTTTGTCCAGTTGTTACTTTTGCCATACTCAAGGCTATTGCATCTTCAGCTGCCTGTTGCCTTTTTAGAGCTACCTTTAATAAAAATTCACATGTTTTTATGTAATAAAACAAAATTGGTAAAATTACTTTTCCTTAAATCCATACTTTCTTTGTACACTTAATTCCATTAGTGTTCAGTGAAAAACAGTATAAAATTCTTGGCATTATACTTAAGCTTCGAAAAATTAAAATTTATGAACGTACAATTCTAAATATTATCTTAAAGAAGACAAGGCAAAGTCACGAACGCATAGTTCTCTAAAATAAGTAGAAAAATCAAGATTTCACGCGACATTTAATCACCACCGAAATAATTAATAGTAAAAAAAACTATTTTCTTTCCTAATCTAAAGGACTAAAATTCTTATCATTATATTCATTTATTTATTTAATAAATTCGACGGACTATAAGTCCTTAATATAAATGAAAACCACAAATTTCATATAATAAGCTTAAAACTAGATTATAAATTTTACATAAATACTAGAAAAATTAACAATTATTAATCTATTGAAATTTGGTGTGCGCAAAAAGGGAATTAATTAAAACTTGCATGTAAAAGATTTTAGATCGGCTTTGAACTTACCAATAGAGTCTACGAATGTTACATTATAGTGAAACATTGAAAAATAAAAAATCTGAATATGATCAGGAAGAAATCAAGTTAAAGTCGTGAAACGGATCCCCGTGGAAACTATCTTATAAATACTATAAAAATGAACAAATTTTATAAAATCCGATAAATTGTTATCAGGTTTTATACGGTTTTTGCACCATTTTACGGAGTTTTATAAGACCCTTTCAATAGGGACACTCTCTAAATCTGAAAATGTGAAATTCACTTGGAAAATGTGAATTGTAATAAATTTTATATAAAAAATCGTTCCCACATTTAGAATTTTTTCACGTATTAAATGTGACTATTCACATTTTCCAAGTGAATTTCACATTTTCAGATTTACTCGGTAGTTCTCTATTCTAAAATAAGTAGAAAAATCAAGATTTCACGCGGCATTCTATTACCAGTCGAACTAATTAATACAGTTAAAAAAAAACTGCTTCCCTTCCTAATCTAAAGGAATAAAATAAAAGCCCATGAATAGATTCACCTCGATACCCCCAACTAAATAATCTCCCCCGAGTATAAAGCGCCTGCCTTCGCCGGCGATAGAAACAAGTGTCCACCTCGGCGGCCGTCGAAATCACTCGCTCAAGTGCGTCAGCGTCTCCGGGTATCGCGCACCCCGCGACGAGGATCGGGTGTCGTAATGCCAAGGCAAACACAAATGAAACTCGACGAGGCGCGCGTCACGTTAATGGATTTGCCTTGCGTCGTCGCGCAAGGATTCAAACGCTCGAGACGCAGATTGCCAACCGGACATTAGTGGCCCGTGAACTCCTCTTTTTTTTTTTTTTTTTTGTCGTGCTCGTCTTTTATGTTTCTATTAGCGCGGGGGAGGGACTGCGGGAACCGGAGAACTGGAGGACGATTGATGCATTTTTTCGACGGATGGATTGGCTACAGGGTGAAGTGTATTGTTTATTATGGATCGCCAGGGAAGTTTGCCGGAGACTGTGGTGACTGAATGTAGCTCGATGATAATTTCAATGTTTCTTGAGGGATAAAATGTTAGATTTCCAAAAAAAAAGCAGGGTGTATATTATTTGTAAAAAAAGACGTAATATTGTTATATTAAAATACATAATATTATTTTAAGTATATGCTACTTTACAAGAGAAAAAATTAAAAAGTATTTAACTCCAGGAACAAGTGTTTATTAAGCCTTTTTTCAATTTTCGCAAGTTTTTGGCTTCGTATAAAAGAAAAATCACTGCTAGTAAATCGAAATTTAGCTTTGTCAGGCTTGAATTAGTTAATTTTTCTCCTAACATGTTTCATTTAGTAATTATAAATGTTTTTATTTAAAAAGTATTTAACCGTTTAAGCGTCCTTTTAGCACTTATATAATGATCAAATCCAATTAATATGTGGCATGACGTTCCGATAATTTGGATAATCGTCTTTTTCATTAATACTATCGTATTCTTTTTTAAAAAATATTAAGCACTTCAATTAGGACTGCAGGTATAACAAATTATTTTTTCACTTTTATGATCAACACACTCACAAAAATAGATTCTTAGTATTTGCTGACCAATCTACTCAAACATTATCTACTTAATTTTAAAATGAATTTAATAAATTGCAGAATACGTCTGCTTCAATATAATTCTCAATAAGTTTACTAGAAGAATAGAATCCGCTGAATTTTATCATAAATACGATAATTGTTAGTATATTTTTCTGTTTATTAGAGACTTTTTTCAAATATTCAATTCTTTTCACTTTTTGCGATATTAAATGGCAACTAACGGTAAATAAATCAATTTAGAATTTATCATGAAATCCAGTTATACCAAGGCGACAATCTACTTATTCGAAAATGAATTCTTCCACATTTTCGCAAATTAATCGTAAATGATGGTCCGCTTATCCACTGTATAAATACGTTTAACTTTATAATAAGTAGATTTTCGATTTCGTAGATTCTTCTACCAGTTAGCTTAAATTTTTATGAGTGTAGCGCTCAAAAAAAGAAGTACACACTTACTCTTAACGCACTGAAAAATTAAGAAAAAAAATGTCGAGTGATATATTTCGATGATAATCGAATAAAACACAATATAACGCCTCCGAGAAAGCGCGGACTCACTCACTCACCTGAGCGGCCATGACCCTCTGCCTTTCGGCGATCAACGAGCACTTGGGGCAGAAGCATTCGCGATATCGGCACTCGCGTTTGTGGCCCCTCAGCCACGAAATCAGCCCGTGGTTTCTGCACCTCGCGCATTTCGGTCTCCGTTGTTTCGGCTCGCCGACTCCACCCTCCTCCTCCTCCTCCGACTTTTTTTTACTACCACGCAACATGAATTCTCTTCAAATTATTTTTCCTTATGCCACACACAATTATATACTTTTATATACACGCTTTTTTCGCCTTTTTTTTTTATTTAAAAAAGTTTCATAATACTTGTTTAGTTTCAGGAACTTTTAAAATAAAACAAATCTATATACCTTCATTATTCTAATCAACGATCTTAATGAAATTTGGATACACCGCATTCACCCTTTAACTCTTTAATTCTTTAATTCCGTACGATTTTAGTCTCGAAGGCATTCGTTTGGAAGTTTTTATTCAACAAAAGAACGATGAAAAATATTTCCCTACATGGAAGTATCTTAAGAATAAAATTTGCGTAAGCGAAAGTGAAAGTAACGCGTATACGAGGCACGAAAAGCCGAGAACGACTAGCGGTACCGCGAGGCGAGTGGCTGCGGCGGTCGTAAGGATCGGAAGCTGTGCGCGCAATCGGCCAACCCCTCTGGGGCGGATGGACCCGCGGCGGGCCGCGTCGATTGGTTCGAGAGCTCGCGGCTTGTTTGTTCTTGGCGCGACTGTGTGAGTACGTGCGTGTGAGAGTGACTTTTTCGCGGCCAGCCTCCTTTGTCTCGGCGAGCCGCTCCCTGTACCCCTGGTGCATCGGGCGCCCATCCGGTGACGGCGGCCTCTGTATCGTTGGAGTATCGGTCACCCCTTGTCCGTTAATTTTGTTTTTCTTTCGTTACGGAGAAATGTATGGCCTTGGAGATTCGCTGCCGTGATAATCGAGTTAAGCTATTTAACTTGGGTTGATATTTCCGATTCTATTGCCTAAGAGATTCAATTTGAAGGAGGCCATCGCGCGAATTGTTTTTCGAAATGGTGCAATGTTTTGCTTACGATGAGGCAAATATTGTTTTTATAGATATTTATAAGAAGCTTATAAACTTTATTGCTGTTGCGGGCGGAATCGGATTTGTTATCCTTCGAAAAATTATTGAAAAAGAATCTCAAAAGTAAATGGGCGGTGTAAACGTTAATTTTATTGTTCGTATAAAATAATTAATAAAAATGTGAATATATTAATCTACACTAACAAAGAAGCTGAATCTCCTTTAAGAAAAAGGAGATTCTCGTAAAACTTATAGGAAATTCTCCTTTTTCGTTAATATATGACGAATTAAGTCTCCTTTTTATGAAATAGGAGATTTTTTTCTTTAAAAAAAGGGAGACTCTTCTTTTTTTATCAGTGCACAAGAAATTTTTTGTCACAAATTTTGGCTTTAAAAGAAAAACTAGTAGTTTACGACTGACCATCATAAAGAATACCCTCGGACCCAGGAAATCTTATTTCGGACCGAGAAAAACTAAATTTTGCCCTTACTAAAATTTATTGAGAAAAAGCTTTTTACGGAATATGACACATTTAAGAAAAACACAAAATTTGGTAGAATAGTCGCATCAGCCTGCATCCAGTCGTGTCCGAGGAAGGGACCGACGTCAAGGGTAGTTTTCATTGTCGAGGGTGGTAAAGTACGTATAGAGTAATTTAAAGCGACATTTTCAGCTTTTTCAAAAAATTTTCAAACTGAAGGTACGACTAATGTTTGTCTCGATTATTTTTGTAATGTACGTCTATATTGACTTCACTATTTTTCTCGCTCTTGAAAATTAAATATTTAGAATAGTAAATGACGAAATGCGATAATAAATTATTACAGGAAATCAAGAACTATAATTATCGTTTTAAATGGTGAATCAGAAGTAAATATACTTACTGTTGGCAGGTTGACTTTCATTACCGACTGCGACGTCTATCGCATTATTATTATTTTTATTATTTTTATTAGTTATAATATTATAAATGATCAAGAGGTAACTGTTGTTGCAAGGTTCCTCGTCTCAGGATAGCACTTACAGGATATAAAAATCGTTACGTAAAACTTCCAGTAAAAGCTCTAAAATAACATTTTCAAAAATACTTTCAAAATAAAACTCATTTTTAAATAATGGAACCTTTAACTAAATTATTTAAAAAATAAATTCACTACAAATTTGCAATATCATTGGAAAAATGCAGCTCTATGATTATCAACCGAATTGAAAAAAAACACCTTAGTATAACTCATCTATTTCAATCAATTTTGAAATAATGTATTTTTAAGTTACTTAAGTAGTGACAAATTTATGATTTTTTTTTTCAAATCTAATTGATCAGAAAGCTCGCGAGGAAAAGTTGGATAAGGTAAGGGCAAAAAACAACGCAACAAATGTGCATGCCGAGAATCAAAGATTTTATAATTCTTACATATCCATAGTACAGATTTGTTCATCAATAATCTTCAGCGAACGATCATGGCTAATCCCTTAGTTGTTTTTTTTTTCAACACCATCGAGTACAATCGACGCGCTTATTGATCGCACAATCTTCACCTCCTGCCGTACGTCAAAAACACTTCCGAACACGCACACACGCCAACGCATTTATGAACTCGCTCGAACGGAAATTTATACGCGTTAGAAACAACGTTTTTTTTTTATCTTCGTTGTTAACAACGACAACGGCCCAATCCATGTATGTGATCAGCCCGCGTCTCGTGCTTCGCTCGTTATCGACATCAACAATATGGGGTTTCTTTCTCGCCACTCATTCAATAACAGATAATGCATTTGACAACGATTTTTTTTATTAATTTTTTTCTCTTTTATTCGTGACGCATTTTTTTTCGCATTAATCAATATACTAACGATGAAAAGATGGTCCGGCTCAACAACGACGCACGGCTCTTTGCTTTTGGGATCGGTCGATTATTTTCTTTCTTTTTTTTGCGGTTCGTTTTAAATGCATTTATTATTTTTATTGTTGTTGTTATTGTTGTATCGTCGGACGAAGTCCTGCAGATATTTATGCCTATGTATTGCAGCTCGTTTTTCGACTATGGGCGCTGAGACAGTGGATGCTTTTTAAAAGCAGGTGTCGATTTCGACATCGCGCGCCTTTTTTCAAAGCAGTACATGAGAGATTCGACAATGGCACGCTTTTGCAAATAAATATTCGTTGAGCTTAACGGCGCTTCGCAGGCTCTTTATGCATTTTCGCTATTTACAGTGAATATTGCGCACTTTGCTTATTTTAAAGTATTATCCTTTAAAGTATTAAAAGTAAGTTCCTTATAAATAATAAAAAGAATTTACTTCTATAAGTATTCCTTATAGTATCACCGGAACAACGGCAACCTTTATAAATTAATTTTTTTTTTTTACTTATTGCGGGATTGGAAAGATTTAAGGAAAACTTGACGTACTTTCTCATATTATTAGCTTAAGAAAGCTTAATAGAAAACAAGTTTTTATTTAAAAAGACTTTAAATTATTTTATTTTATTCCTCAGATAAAATAAGTGCATTAAAAATATAAGAGATAATAAGAATATTAATAAATTTAGAGCAGATGCAAAGTGCGCAATCTCATTGCAGGAAAATCCCGCTTTTCTGACTATTCGCCAACACTGCTTGCAATGAAAAAGCGAATGGTACAATAATTACAGTCGCCCAGCGCTTTCAAGTCCCCTGCACTTTCCCTTTCCTCCAAACGTTATAACAACGCGATTTCGCCGACTCGAGCGAATAAGAACACAAACGACTATCCAGCCTCCAGTCAGCGAAATCAAATTTATTTATCTTATTAATTTTTTTTTTCACTAATTAAGTTCCATTTTTTTTCTCTCTCTCGTTTTAAATCTGCATACGCTTACATTAAACGCCATCCTATGATGATTTGTTCTCCCTGTGGATTAAATGCGTCTTATAATTAATTATAAGTCATATATCATATATAATATATCTTTTAATAAGTACTTCTTTGTTTATCTCTCGGTCGACGGTACGTTTTACATAATAAATATATAATCGGTATAATTAGCTTTTTTTTCTTTTTTACTTCGTTCCTCTGTGCATTTTTTTATATGTTCGTTGATAATTATTTTATACGATCTATGTTTTCTTTTATTTCCTCTCTTCTTTTTTTTCGATATATGTGGAATGATATGTGTATGGTTGCGAGCTTATTGTTGTACTTTGTTGTGTTTTCTGGGGAAGAAAATCGTCGTTTAGGAGATATGTATGTGACTCTGCGAGCTTTTTTGTGCTTCATTATATGTTTTACCGTCGGATCGTTCGTTCGCCGTTGCTTCGTTCGCTGTTTCCTGTAAGTCCGTTTCCGGCTTCGTCGGTCCGTCGCGGTACAATCGATGTTGCTCATCGATGTTACAATTAATTAAATATTCTGAGATCACGAGAGTAATTTATCGTACTTGAGTTTCTAAAAATTCTCTCAATTAATTAAATTACGCATATACGCCTTCAGTTAATTCAAAATACGAGTTGAAGTGAAAGTTTCTTGCGGTATGCTCGGTAAATTCTTTTTTCTTTAGAAATAAGCGTGCAACTGCGTCTAACGGAGAGTACAATTATTTTTCGGAAATATTCGAGAATGAAAAAGTTCGCAAAATATTTTAAATATAACTTTATTCGAAAGTTTGTAGACTCGAAAGGAATTGTTTTTGTGTTTGCATTCACTTATTTCTTTTATTTTACAAGTTTTCTTTTTAGCAACGGGTTTTGCTTGTTTATATACGCAAAGATAAAAAAATTTTCAGCTAATATACACTTGTCGCAGCTATTTTTTTTTTTTTGTATTCTTAATGCACATGAATTTTTTTTATTATTCCATCTCTAAAACACACTTTGACTAATTTTTTATTTAAATGTAAATATCAATTGATACAAGTATAATAAAAAATGTTTTTTTTCTTTTATCGGTACAATAAGAATTTTAAAAGATATATACCAACGCATATTTTCTATGACACTCAATACTCTTCGTTTGCGTCCACAAATCGATGAAAAAATGATTTTAAAGGTATCCGTAAAATTTACGGAATATTTTGATATGATAATCGCTGTTTTATTAAACATTCAAATTATTATCGTGTATTTTTTTGTGTAACTTAACATTTGTTCACGATAATCATTCGTTAAAAAAAAAAAAAAGAAGACATTCATTTTTAAAAATCATTTTTTCAATTTGCTTATTTCCGCACTATTTTTCTCTTTCATATTTCTCTTTCGTCGGTTCATTTAATAAATTTTTATTTATTTCTAAGAGACGTACAAGTTTATTCTGCTTTTTTACCCTCTAAGTCCTTAAATTAATAAATCTTTTCTTTTATCGCTCGGCAAAATTAATTAATACACGGAAGAATCGGCGATTTCCCGAACGCCGGTCATTAAAATCACATGGACTGCGCTAATCTTCGCGCAGTCCGATGGCTAACTTTGTTTATTTGTTTAAATATTAAGGAAATCAGGTGCTTCGTCGGATATCGTCGGCTGAGGTTTTACGCTAAACTAGACGGAAATTATTCACAGAATAATTCTTGTCTATAACATTTTGTCTATTGATCGTGAAAGACTGTATGCAATTATATTCAATGAATGCACTTAAAATTACATTAAGTACCTTTTTTTATATTTTCTTTTATTCGTTTTTTTTTATCTTGTTATACGTAATTCAAAAGATCGTGGACTTAATTATATATAATATTTAAAAAAATCGAGTGTACAAATAACGAATCAATCACACTTTGTAGCCTCTTCAATTTTATACACGCAGACTCGAAGGATATTATTTTACTGTACGTTTTTTTTGTGATTTTTCTTTTTTAGATAATTTTGTTATTCAAGTAAGAACGGAAAAAGCATACGATTCTTATCCTTATTAGTTTTTAAAAAAAAGCCCCTCGACATGCGGCTACAAATTGTGCGTGCTCCTTAGTTACTGATGTATTCTCCACCTCGTCTCACCAATTGGCCCCGAAAATCAGAAGATTTTTAAGTCGAGCTTATAAAGTCGAGCTATTGCTTTTTTTTAGTACGTATTTTTAGTTGATCAGTCGCCTTCCTTCTGAAAATTACGCAGCGAGAACAGATTTAGCGCACTCAATGAAAAAGTAAAATTTGCTTATTGATTTTATAATTTTACGTGTATAATTTTTCAATCCTGCGTAATAATTATCTAGTGTCGCAATAATCTATTGTAAATTAATCTTAGGCATTATACGTAAATATTATAGAATCTTAATTGAACATTCATTTCATAATAATTAAAACTATGAAAATGTACGATAATTAGCCATTTTTATTAAATGCAATATATATAATCAAAACTTTTCAACGTGACTCGGAATAAAATTGATATACTTATAAGACGTTAAACGTTAAATATTTTCCGTGGTGGTGTTTAAGCCTTAAATTGTTCGTTCAAAGTTAGGCCACTAAGAAAGAATGGAAAAATACATTTTTCTCTGATACCAGACAAATGTTATACAGTGCAAACTTAAATATACAAAAAAGAAGAATTTTCGGAAAAAAATTCAGATAACTTTTTTCAATTTTTTCTGCTAAAAGAGTTATACAGAGGAATTCCTTGTTAATATCTGAAGACAAATTTTTTTACAAAAAATTCGAGTCTTTTCTGTATGCTTTCCTGAAGACGAAATCTGTAGAAAAAGCACGCAGAATTCTTTTCTGCGCTAACAATTAAACAATAACCATTTTTTTCAGAGATACAACCGGTACATTGGTACTGTTATGTACCCAGCATTAAGCTTCAAAGTGAATTTTCCATTTTGCTCAATCTTTTTAATATCATACAGTCACTCTACTTCAGCAAACAGAAATATTCTTAATTGAAAAATGCCTAATTCGACGCATCGTCGATCAATAGAAGAAAGAAGTTTTTTACGCCGGAAGTAGAAGTACGCCTGCATCCACGTCACCGTATCATTTACATCAATAGCTCGCTTTACTCGCACAACCGAACGTGAGAATTTTATTATTATTATTTTTTTTTTTAAACTACTCTCTCTTCTTTCACAGTTGCCTTAATATGCATACGCTTTTATTTCGCCTCGTCGCCATTCTCGTAGATTCAGCCCACTTGTCTCAATCATTGTCGTTTATCATTAAACGCTAGATTCATATTTTATTCATAATTATTATTAAATATGCATTTATTATTTCTCATTATGATATTTATTAAATATTATTAATATATTTCCATTTTTATCGAATAAAATCATGCGAGATATGTAAGTTTTTCTGGCTCTAAAAATTCGCGTTTGCACTACAGGATCAAAGCAGTCGTTTTTTTTTTCTTGTTTCTTCACGTGTGTATTATGCCTCGCCTCTTTCTCCTCGTCCTCTCGTGCACGCTGCATTTTCACTGTTTATTTTTTTTTTCATTCGTTTTTAGGACACCGCGCGTTACATCCTGCTTCCTATACGCTTTTCAACTTGGTGTTGGTGACACTCGTCCGCGAAAAAATCACTGCAGAGTCGCTGAAAAAGATCCCAACGTTCTGTGGTCTGGGGTCCTTTTAAAGTGGACTGCATTGAATGAAATTTCGCGGCTCCCTCGATGACAGCTTCCACCTCGTCGAAGAGAATAGCTCGATTTTTTTTAAAGTTTGTTAAATGCTGCAACAATCCACTCCGCTCTCTTACGAATTTGTGTTCGCTATATAGTATTGCTGGCTACCGTGCGCTTCCTCTCCTATCGATATAATAGGCGAGAGACTAATAAAATTGTCGGCGAAGGTCCGACTCCCCTCTTCGAATTTTTTTTGTTTTTTTTTTTTTGATAGAAAAGAGGAAACGGGAATTCGAACAGACGCCGCCGGATGATCGAGGCGAGTTTTACAAAGGTAAAAGAGTCGACGGGAGATTAGAGCGAAGTGAGTGGTTCTACCTGGTGATCTACAGTATTGTGCCGTACTCCTGGTAGAAAATTAGTTATTTTATTAAATTCATCAATCGATTTATTAGCTAATTAAATTAATTAAGTGTAAATTATCTTTTTTTATCTAATCGTTAGTCATTGGCCAGACAATTGATTGTATATTGAAAGTTTGATAAATTCATCGTCATCATCGTATCGTTTTACCATAAAATTGTAATCTAGAAACTACCACTGAGATTTTATTTTTTTATAGAAAATCGATCAGATTCTGATAAGAAACTGTCGGTTGCCAGCACCTTAAATCTTTGATCGTAATTTTAATCGTGAGTCGAGCAACCACCAGAAATTTAATTAATTTTCTACCAGTGGTACGGGAATTCTTTTACACGGGGTTACTCGCTATAGCATCTACAATTTTATCCCTCGGTGAGTTTCGGTATCTGCCTCCTTCTATCGGACTACATCCTCGTATCTCCTCTACAGTACGACTACATCTTTTAATTATCTCGTTAAATCGCAGAGTGATTTTTAAAACTGTCGCTATTACAAAAATCATGGGCCTAAGGCGGATACAACACACGCGCACTGGCTATAGGCGCTCCGCTACGGAATGAAAACCATCGCTCGTACGCGTCCTCCTCTGCCTCCTTGACTTCGTCCTCGAGCTCCGACGAAAGCTGTGAACGATCGGCTGGATCGCTTTCATTCTTCGTCTCTTTCTCTTGCAAGAGGGAGGCAATCGAAAATAGATTTGGCTATTTTTTTTTCTTTGGTGAACATGGTGCTTCAATTTTGCACGGCTTATCGATCTGATTATTTATGGAGCGCAAATGCATTAATTAAACGAGGAGGGAGATTCGAATGCGGAGGAATTTATTTTCGGCGACGTCGTTCGGCAAAAATAACGCAGGAGAGTACACAAGCTTTTTGGTCGGTAAAAAGTTGTAGGGGTATTCACAGCTTTCGTCGCGCGCACATAAGTCTTAAAGACCAAGTGTTTTATTTTATTCATTTATTTATTTAATTTTTTTTTTTTTGCTTTTCTCTCTTCGTTTCTCTTTCTCTTACTCTCTGTCGAGTCACAGGCATTCCTCGCTTCTCGCGCTCGCTCAACGATAATAAATCTTCTAATTAGCAATGTTACAAAAATTCTTACAACTATTCAACAAAAACCAATCTCGGTAACAATTCTTACGCTGTATATTTTTTTTAAATTCACTTTTTCATTGTCGCTCACACCCGGTGTGCTTTTTCTCATTTATTTATTACTTTTTTTTTTAATGCGCCTTGGCCCGTCTTTTGCTCGCCTTTTATTATCCGCCTCTCCGATGTGCATTTTTCTTTATATAATATTTTTATCACGCGCGCGTCATTCATTTTTATGTATACGTCGTAAATCGTGGAGCTGCTGTAAATTACAGGTGAAAGTGCAAGTGATTAAATTCCTTTTCGGGGGCTCGTCGGTTAATGAGACGAATAAATCGCGTAGTTTCTTTCTTTTTTTTTTTTTTATCGAGAATCGCTCTCGAACATTGGTCGAAAAGAGTCACCGAGGCGGTCCCCAATTGGACGGATTCGTCCGTCACGGGAAACAACAGCGACACGCCTGTGAAATGAAAACACCCCTCTCCGAACAGAAACTGCGTTCGTTAAAAAAAAAAAGAAAGAATAGAAAAGGGGAAACGAGCGAGTAAAGCGACATCGGAGAGAAAAGGTAGCGAGGGCTTTTCAAATACCCCCCACCCTCCCTCTCTCTCTCTTTCATCTATAACAGGAAGATAAAAAAAAAACATCGAGGCGTTGCAAACTACGCAAGCCGAACGGCGACGCTACACATTTTTTTTACCATTTCCTCTTTCTTTTTTCGCTATCTCCGCCGAAAAAAAAAGTCATGTAATGGCGAATCGTTTTCCTTGCCCCCTGTCCCTCTCTCTTCTTTCCAATATCCTCGGACTCCGGAAATCACGTAAAGAAAGACGTAAAAAGTGTATGTATATAAAAAAAAAATAAATAAAAAGTACAAATAGAAAAACGCCACTGGTCGGTCAGCTTAGCGATCGCCGTCTTTTTTCCCCTCGATTTCAGCGCGAAATAGCGGGCGCGGAAGCTCCATTGTGCGAATGATTTTCCCGGCTCGGCTTAGCGTTCCGCTCGTTTAATTGCGCCGACTGCAAGGGCCGCCAATTTGCGAGCGGACTTTTTGCCCTCTTTTTTTTTTTACACTCGTCAAATCGCCGTCCACTCGGTCGGCCGAGTCTGCAGCCCAGTGTTATCGGCCGATCGCGACGGAGCCGCGCGTCGCATTTATAACGAATAATCCGCGCGTTCGTTTATGCGCCAGTTTTCCCTCCTCGTTTTGAGCAACGCGTGCCAGTTAAACGGGTACTCCCAGCCAATCAGCTTAATCGGCACATTTTGTGCGGTGCGATAGAATCTTTATCGCGCTCCTTGGCCTCGGAGGTTTAGAGCGCTATCGGCCACGTGTTTCCCAAAGCTACACTGAGAGAAATGGCGTAGTAAATTTTATTACGTGTGCATGGGATTTTACAAGGAAATTTGGTAATCTAATAGTTAATGGATGAAAAATTTTAAACTTTTCACGAGATTTTATGTTTCTTGCGCTACAGCTCTATTTGAAATTGACTACTGTTTGCTCGAGAAATTATTTAAAGTATTATAAAAAGTGCCAGTTGAATTTTATGGATTTTTAGTATGTTTTTAATATATTGTATATGGTGTTTGAGGTATATAAATACTGACAATCGTGTTTTATTTATAAACCTGCTTTTTGTAGCCACCAGGGGAATGAGAAAAAAATTAACCAGAAAGCGGCAACTTGTTTACTTTGTTATAATTAGTGTTTACATTAAATTAGGTGGTTAGCACGGTAAAAATCAATTACAGTCAGTGATCAATCATAATTTGATTTTCAGTATGTAGCGTAGATGTGCATCAAGTGGAACTATCCACAACCGTGTAATTTAAGATTAATTATAATATAAAAAATAATTTTTTTCCATAAATTTTTCGTTTGAATAAAGACAGGCTAAAATTGCTACACAAAGTAATGCAAAAATTACGAAGTAGTACGATAAAAATTCGAGTTTCTTCAATTTTACCATATTTTTCATAAAAATTATTTTGCTCTCAGTCCGCGAATAGATACCAGGATCTTCTATAAAAATTCGCGCAAGAAAACTTTCGGAAATTCGTAAAATAGATTACTTAACATTATAATAAAATTTACTATACATTTTTTTCAGCGTTTGCACCGACCCAGTTTCCTCACCAGGGAAAAAAATATTTCGGAAATAAAAAATCTGTATGAACTTCTTTATACACAAGTTTTTTTATCGTTTATCGAGTCGCGCAACGAGAGAGAGAGAGAGAGAGACAGGACGGAAAATTAATTCGTCGCATCGGCAACACTATACACAGGACACGCTTTTTCCTCCCTTCTTACGGTTGCTCTCGCCGCCTCCTTTTATTAAGCCCTGATGAGATTTCCGCTGGCCCCTTATTCCCTGGATTCCCACCACCACTCCCCGACGAATCCTACGACGAGCAAGACGGTGCCATCCTCTTTAAAGTTAATCTTAGAAACATTATGCGTGTCCCTCGGAATCGCGATCGAATTCCATTCAACGACGACGGATGCGCACTTCGACAATCGCGCTGCGAGAAAATTACGCCTCCTCTCTCTCTCCCTCTCGCGGGCGCGCAACAAGCGGAAATTAACCGCATCCTGCCGATGAGATCCGGGCCGAGTCAGTGCCGTCTGGCCGATTCGATTAAACTCGGGCGCGTCGTCGTCGCCTCGCGCGGCAAATTGGCCAAAGCCGAGGCCAAAAAAGAGGTCGTCCTCTTGGAATCTCGTCAAGTTGGCGTAGTCGACCTACCCTGCCTCTGCGCCGCTCGTGTCAATCGGCTGCTCGTTTGCCGCTCGAGTAGCAGGTCCCATGCACTTTGAAAAAAATTAAGGACACTGATTGCCCGGAGTTCATTTTTTCTTTCGGTTTTAGTTAAAACTATACCTAGCTCCGTTCAATTTTAGCTAATGAGAGGAAATAGACGATAGTGCGGTTTTAAGTCATCTGCTCTCTTAAAAGTTCCCGGGGAAAATTTCACTATTTGAATAAGTGAACGGGTTTTCACTTCTGAAGTAGTGAATATTTCACTTTTTAAGTAGTGATTATTCACTGAGTATAATGGGAACCCCCATTTTCGCTATTTAAAAAGTGAAATTTTCACTATTTTATTCACTTATTCAAAATATAGAAATTTTTACTGACAGCTTTTAAGAGAGTAAGAATTCAGAGTCCATGTATGAAGATTACTGAGTGATCGTAAAAAGAGTGTCAAAACTTTGGATTACGACTTATACGCTTAAACATACGAGCTGCGTATTTGCACACATGAAAATCAAAGAAGCTACAATTAAAAATTAAGATTGTTAAAGTTTTATGTTTAAAAAAAGTGTCCCTAATCTTTTTCAGCGCAACCGCAGAAAATTAGAATCTTGTGTACACAGTCGTCCGCTAAAGGCGCATCTCGCGCGCGATCGATCCAGCCTGTACATTCTCCTTTCTCCCGACCGACGAGGATGCGGTATGTTATAATTTTTCAAAAAAAAAAAAAGAAAATCGTTCGGCTTCTTCTCCGACGAGAGTGCACGGCTCCGCCGAGACTTCACCTCCGGCGACCCAATTATCCGAGCGGAGTCAGTCGAGATCGGCTGAAAAGGTCGCAGCAGGTCGTGCAAAAATCTCCCCAAAAAATCGATAACGTAAATATCGCAGGGTGGCTCGTTGAGTGCCGGGATCGATCGGTCTGCGGCTCGTGACGCACGCCGACTCAAATCGGGCGTTAAAAAGTAATAGCGCAGCGTCGCTCGAAAGAGAGGGGAGGAGGCTGTATCGTCGGCGAAAGAGAAACAGGAAAGTAGGTAATGGAGAGAGAGAGAGGGAGGGAGATAGAGAAAAAGAAAAACGCAAAAAAAAGAGGGAGGAGGGGTCCGCACTTGGAGAGATGCGATTCACATGACGGCGCATTTCTCCTTAAGGCTGATGGTGTTATTGCTCTGCACGGGCTGGAGGGAGACCGAGCGGTTCTTCTCCAGGGTGAGCAGGTCCCGGAACAGGGCGTTCACGTTGTGGTTCGTCTTGGCCGAGGTCTCCAGGAAGCCGCAGCCCCAGTTGGACGCCTCCGCCTGGCCTTCGCTCATCGTCACCTCTCGCCTCGACGGGCTCTCGTCGCACTTGTTACCCACCTGAGGATCACACACAAGATGCAATTAGTCGAGGGGCGAGCGTCTGATTGGACGGTGAGAAGCAGCGAGGGGAGGCGAGGGAGGAACGAGGAGTGGGTGTACGCTGTCGCGGGGAAAATTGGAGCCGCCGGGAATGAGAGCGGGGTCCGCTGTATTGATTGCACTTTTTCTTTTTAGTCTTCCTCTTTTTTTTTTGCGACGCTCGCGATTGCTCTCTTGCGGCTGATTTTGGGGAAATTTCCATGAGATTTTAGGATTTCTAGCTGCGGGATATGGATTTTGTGCTTGGTTTCTAATATGCTGAAAAACATTTTTTTCTTTGAGGTAGAACTGACGTCGAAGTGGAGCGATCAAAGTTTACTCCTTTCGATTAAAATATGTATTTTTTCTATCTTGATTTTAAACGAATTAAAATTAAAATTAAAATTAGAAAGGATTTCGAATATTCGTTTGTAATTTTAAATGAATTTTTTATAAGTAGAAAGTACTATTTTTGTATAAGTCAGGAAAATATTTATTTTTCGCGATGTCACGCGTTGTAGATTTTCCAGGTAAATATTTCTTTAAAGTGATCGAAAATTTATTTAAAATTACGAAACGAATTTAAACTCAAAGCAATAATTTAGTAAAGATATAATTTTCTTGGTAAATTTAAAAAAATATTTTATTAAAATTACTATTCTTCAGTGTATTCTCGTGTATTGATTTTCATTGAATTTGATTTGTTTGTAAAATGAAAATAAAAAACGATAGCATCCAACAGAATTGTTATTTTTGCTTGCAAAATTACCATCTTTGTTCCCTACTGGTTACAATACATAAAAAAGGTCCATAAAAAATATAAAAGTTGACTGTATGGACTCAATTTGATTCTCAAACATAACACCGTTTTTTTTTCAATTTATTTTTATGCAGTGCACACGTCAAGTAAATGGATATAACAGAACTTGTTAATACAACAATTATTAATAACGAATTCGTACTCTTGTACAAATAATTACGTTCGTTCGGTATTTTTATTGACATGAAAAGGAAATCAATTTTTATTTGAATGCACAATATTTATTTAACCTGCTACGCTTGGACGATCTGATCTTCCACTTTATTAATTATTTAATAAAAAAACGCGGAAACTTCATAAATAGTTGGAATAAAAAAGCATTTGAACTTCTACAAAAGATAAATAATTTAAAAAAAAAAAACAGAATTTCAATCAACTGAGTAAATACTTCTTTACATTTTATTTTTCCATTTAAACATTAAACACTGCGATAAAATTGAAGTAAGAAGATCAGCTTTTAATCCTTCGCGAAGCCATTGAAGCATTTTATTTAATCCGCCGAGGGTAGGCGGTATATATTTAAAGTTAATCGCGCACTTAAGTAAAATAAGAGCATCATAAAGTCAGAACTGTAAACATTGCTGTAAATAAACTCGATTTGCACGTAGAGTTCTTTAAGTACTTTCCGTAGTGCCTAGTAAACCGAAACTTTAAGGGGAATAGGATGAAACGGGCATTAAAACCAAAAAAAAGCGGGACCGTATAACAACTTTCGAAAGTAGTTAAAAGCATGTGATTTTTCATTTTCCTATCGAAAAAAAAAGCAGATAAGAGCCCGGGCGAAACTCTTCGTTTCCGCCTCTTTAGAATCTACCCCTCGTCGTTTGTTTGCTCGAACTTTTGAGAAAATGCAATTGAAACCCCGGCCAAGTCGAGGGAAAATGGCAATTTTGAATGATTTAGCGGAGTTACTTAGAGATGCCAAGTAGAGTAAACTCGACATAGTCAGCCCACGCACTCTACTCTTACATCGCGCGTTTATTCTTGAAAATCCATCCAATTCGCTTTTATAGTGGGATATTATTTATTTATTTAACAAATTCTATGGACTAAAGAGTCTTTAATACAAAATAAAAATAAACTGATTACAACAATTTTATTTTTATAAACTGAGGAAAATGAAAAGTACATTATCCGCGTCATCCGCTAATAAATTATCGCAAAACCGAAGGAAGAAACCTAAAAAAAGTAACCGAACGTTCCGAACATGCTGTATAGGTGAACGAATCTTTTTTTTTTCCAACAAGCTGCATATTCGCGTCATAAAGTCCAAAATTCAGCGACGTGTACTCCACTGGTGCTCTCGTTATTCCATCCCATAAACTACAAAAAAAAACAATAAATTTCCGCGCACGCTTTTTTCGAGCAATGTGCTTGAACATCCGTCAGTCTTAAATTCTTGGGGCATCCCGTCCGCCTGATGAATTCAACGAAGCGATTGCACTTTAACGAGAGGAGCCCGAGAGGGATAGAAATGCGGGAAAGAGAGAGAAAGAGAAAGGCAAAGTGAGATAGAGGTACAGCGAGTAAAGAAGAATGAGGGAATGGGAGATAAAGTGAACGAGAAGAATGGATGTATGATGTAGGGAATGAGAGAGTGAGAGAGTGAAAGTGAGAATGTGAGAGAATGAGAAAGTAAGGAGAGAAGGTATCTGCACGATCTGCCAATTTTCGAAGGAAGCGCAGCGAATCTTGTGGCTTGCCTATTTCCTCTTAAACGCAAGTTAGGAGGAATCGCGTAGGCTATTAACGTTTATTTTACTTTTTGATTACGAGAAAAACTGCGAAGTTTTCACACGACTTTGTGTGTCCTCAAGGTGTATTATTACGCTACTTATTTTTTTTATTTTTATTATGCTTTTTTATTTCGTTATTCACGTGTTTAAAAAGAAAATGTTTAAATCGTTTATTTGTACATTTTATTTTGCATAAACTAAATGAGAGCGCGAAAGGAAGAAAATAGATTTTTTTTTAAAGAAAATGGAGTGTCATTGAGAAATACCGCCTCCATGTATAGAAATGCTTTCCGAGGCGAAATATATTCCTTCCACTCTGGCCTTTCAACGTTATTTAAAATTTACGAAAGTTTTTGAAATATTTTATTTAATACCAATGAAAAGTCGCAATAAATTTTTTAAAAAGTCAACTACGTTTTTTTAAGTTAACATTAAAGCTACTTCTTTGCTTGACCTTTTTGATTTTAGAATTTTCAGTACTTCATCTCACACTCCTTCCCAAGAGAACTCGAACCTTTTACCTGATGAATTTTAATCAACCCTTTAGAGGTGTTTTAGAATATCCAAATGGTTCGGATGTGGATGGTTCTTAAATGGACTTTTATGTTAAAAATTAATTAATTGATAAAAAGATAATATCTATGACGAACAAATTTTATGATTTTTTTACTTTTACAAATTTATTTTATATAATTCTTAAATGGAGATTTATTTATTGTATTTTTTTTTTTGCGAAAATACTGCATTATACATTGACTGTCATCCAACTCATGTTTAACATTAATAATTCAAGAAAACCTTAGTGATTCCACGAAAGTCAATTTCTCCCTCTTTTAAAAGACAGAAAATAAGTTTTCCTCTTATTTGAAGGCGAAAAAGCCTCTCGAGAAATAATACACATGTATATTGAAAATTTTATGTGAGCACTAAAATGATATTGACGTGTCAGAGTGAAGTTTAAAAAAAAAACACAGCATTTTTCGTCCCTGACGTCAGTTTTGGGGTGCATGTCACGAATAATAAGCAGTTTTTTAAAGCGACCGTAAAAGAGTTACGTTAAAAAAACTATTAATTTTGAAGATATTATACGACCGATCTCGATATTAGTATTAAAAGTTCATGAAACATGTTATTAAAAACTGCACAAATATTGTTTGCCCTTGTACAATTAAAACTTATGGACCGCTAAGACTTTGCATTGTATTAACACATTATTATAGTTTTAGTGTCAACTGGACTTTCGTACTAATAGTACTACATAAATTATATCGCGGACTTGCTTTGTGCGCTATCGTAATGTTTGCTTTGCAAAGCACGTGGCTATTGCGACAGAACTAAAATTAATGTCCACTTCAACTACTGCTTGTATTAACTTTCTTTTTTGCAATAACTTCACTTTGAAATACAAGATTTACTATTTTACTTTCTCCTTGCTTCACTGAGGAAAAGAAACATTTATTTTTCTGGCTGAGCAATTAATTGTTCTATGGAAGTTATTGAAAGTTTATCCAGTTGAGAAATAAAAGAGAGTGAACTGCTTTTTCTAATTTCATAGAGTTTATACAGAATTTACTCTCAGACTTTTCGCGATTTTTTTTTAAAGCTCCGGCTTTTTGTCTTTACTTTAGCATTTTTAAATCTTTTTTTCTTGTTTTTACTTCAGCTTTGTCTTTAACGTTTTCACAAGCACAAAAGAAAATGTTTTTATAAATTTTGAAGATATTAAAAAAAAGAAAAATTACTCAGTAGAGGGAACCACACTTTTTTAGTAAAATATATTAATAAATTATGTGCGATAACGATAAACTCTGTTATGCGTTTTAGCGACCACAAAAATTCTCCTCGAACAATTTCTCTTCGCATGAAAAGCGCAAAAAAGCTTCTGCGATATACGTGGCGGAAAAGTTCAGCAGTCACGTAGAGCTGCAGTTAATGACAAAATTTCTATTATAGAATTACAAACGTTATCAGAAAATCGAAACTAGTTCTGCGGCAAACGTGCTGTACCCTAATGTGCACACTCATTGCTCGTCTGACCATTTCCGACCAATTCTACTTGATATATGATCTTCCATGAAATCACGTTATTTTCGACTGACATCTAATCGCCCCTGCGGCTTTACTCCTAAATGCAGTGTTGCTTCTTTAATAAAGTTGTTAACAACATTGTCAATTATTATTTTACCTAAAACATGTTTATTATATTCAATGTTTATGAAAAAAAAAATGTGTGACCACAAAAACGTAATTTATTTTCTTTACTACGCTTCTAATCCATAATTATTCTTTTGTAAATAAATGATTGTTAACACTATATACTATTAATTATTATCAACGGACATTACGAGTTTTAATGACAAATAAAGATATAAACTGAATGTTTGTCATAACGTAAAATAAATAGTTATTAATGTCATCTGTGTTTTCTCACAATTTAATTTAGATTATAAGTATATATTAGTTTATAAAGTTGTTATTATTATTATTATTTCTATAATATATTTTACGTAACTTATATTTAAGAAGTATTAATCCAACAATTATTAATCCTTGTAAATTTACGATTAAATACATTAATAAATTTACCATAATTATCCAAGTTTTTATTAGCGTAAAAGTATATTCGCTTATTTCATTAATTAACGATATATATTTTGTTGGAAAATGCAAATCCTTCGACGATAATTTAAATTATTAATATTATTATGATATTTTACGTAGGTTATATTTAAGATGTACTACAGTTAATCTGTAAATTTCAAAATTTTTTTCGTCATATAAAAATATTACTAATCCATGTAATTTACGAATGCATATACGTTAATAAATTTAACATAATTATCTGAGTTATTATTAGCGCAAGGGTACAATCGCTTGCTTCGTTAACTAACGCTGTATTTTGCCGGAAAATGCAAAACCTTTGACAGTAATTTAAATTCTTAATATTATTATTATTCTATTTTACGTAGGTTCTATTTAAGAAGTACTACAGTTATAGTCTGTAAATTTCAAATTTTTTTCGTCAAACAACAATATTGCTAATCCATGTAATTTACGAATACATATAGGTTCATAAATTTAACATAATTATTAAAGTTATTATTAGCGCAAGGGTACATTCGCTTGCTTCGTTAAGTAACGCTGTATTTCGCCGGAAAATGCAAACCTTTGACAATAATTTAAATTCCCCGGCATTGTCGCGAAAACAATAAAGAAAATTCCTGGCCGCATTACACCGTCTATTACACGTCTCGCGGGTACCCAGGTCACCTCCCCACCCACCTGCCCTCTCCCCTCCGTTCCTCTCTTCAACCCCTTGCCGAGCAGTCCGACGGCCATCGCGAAAAATCCTCCCTCTTATTTTGGCGTTTTTGCGTCGCGCTCTAAGGAGGCCGCGGCTCGAACGTACATATATATACCCATAGCCGGTCCCTGGATTCCGGGTGCATCGATAGACATCGAGCCTCTCTCGGGGAGGCGCCCCCGGGGCAAGAAAAGACGCTCGAGAGATTGGAGTTTTCGAGGGCTTTTTCGAGTGTCGGATACACTTTTCTTTTCGCCGACGAGCCGACGGGAGGACGGCCGGCTTTCCCCCTTTGATTCCGGGCGCGCGCTCGTTTTCCAGTGACCCTCCGCGCTCACCCTCTCCTTCTCCTCCACTCGCTCGTCTCTATTTGTTTTGGTTTTGCGTTAGCGCAGTGCACCGAGGGCCTCGAGGATTTTCTCGTTACATCGACCTATTTGTGCTTTACAGTTTTTAGACGAACGCGTTTTCTGTGTGTTTAATTTTTTTTTTTTTTTGTAGAGGATCTGGAACAATTTATAAGCGAACGTGCGGTGTTTATTTTTTTGAAGGAGGGATTAAATTAGAATGGGAATAAGGGGCGGTATTGTAATGAGGACCGTAATCTTGCGGAGGGGGTACTCTTGAGATTCGCATTTATGAGATGAATTTTAGATTCATTTATGGATCTGAACTCGGGTAAGATAATAATAAACAAAGGCTTTGACTTGAATTGCGGTTTAATAAGGGTGCTTTTAATTAAGGATGAGATCTGATTATATCTGTGTTTATTTAAAATCTTCAATTTTTTACAAAGTAAGGTTTTGTTTATTTGCATTAAGCGCGGAAAGTCGTTAATTTATTCTTTATATCAGATGTTGCAAACTATATTTTATAAAAAGTTTTCTTTAGTAATGCTATAATAATGTTGCTGATTATTAGAAGGTTCAAGTACTTATTTTTTTAATATTAAAGTACAGAAATAATGCGTAGATTGTAAATGTTAAAAAAGAAGATATGAAATTTTAGAAAGCTAATCTAAATGACTTTATGGAGGTCTTAAATTCCTTAAGATCCTCAATACAATTAAAACGCAATGGAAGAGTATTTCAATTTGGCCTCGGGCGATTTAAAATGAAGTAAAATCCAACGCTAGATGGACAACAATCTTATTGCAGTGCAAGAATTTCTAATATACATATAATAAAAGATGTTATTTATTTTTTACTTGCGATCATATAATAATTAAATTAGTTGTTTACAATTTACTGACATTTTTTATAAGATAAATTGAGAAATATACGTTAACGTAATGATTTGAAAATAAAATGAAAATAGTTTATACATTATAACATTTTTTTTTCATCACTGTATATAAATGGGTGTTTACAATAAATTGCATAACGAACACCCCATTATAAGTCTAAAAAATATTCTTTCAAAAATAATCTAAACTTATTTAAGAGTATTACTGAAATAATTTGAATGCGTGAATCTTTCATAAATATGAAGCCTCCAATTTGTCTTATTATAAATCCCGCACCGAAAGCTTTGGTTCGGATCATTGATAATCTCAAAAGAGTCAGTCCTCCTTTAAATAGCTCAAATTCAACGCCACAGTAAACAACTTTATTCAATAATAAATATAATTAATTAAAAATATTATAAAATTAATATTTCTAATTGATAAATGTCTCCAAATTAAAACTCAAAAGTAAACGAAGATTAAATAAAAAATTACAGTGCCGATCTCAAAAGCTGCACTTATTCATTCCCCGCAGAGGGGACCCTCTTCGCCCTAAAATATCGCCGCGATTTATTTTTCATAAACTTTATCCTTCATTAGTTCACTCTGTTCGTCGAAAGAATAACGACCTCGCGTAACACATATTCGCGGAAATTTCGTTTGGAACGACTTCGACAATCGACCTACGCGCTGAAAGTTCCTCTCGATTTACCAAGTTTGCTCAATGAGAATCTAGCGGGCGTGCGGGCAAAAGCGAGCAAAAGCAGTCGGATGCTTAAACAAGGCGACAAGATGTCTCGACGTGCCTATATACCCGTGAATATGTGGATGAAACGAAAATGGAGGAAGGAGGCGGTTGGGGGTGGGGGGAGGAGGAGGGAGAAGGCGGAGGAGAGAAGTAGTTTTCGCCTTCACTGACTCAAAAGCGCCCCGCGTGGTACAACTGGGACAAAGCGACTTCTTTATTGCCTCTCTGAGCTGCTGATAAAAAAAAAGAGATTTCGGGGCTAACCAGCGACCGCTTGAATTCTGATTCTATCAAAAGTTTGGTTGTGCCCGAGATGAAGGACTGTTTTTAAAACGATGAAATTAGCTTTCTTTTTGCGTTCATTCGGTTCTGTTAAAGAGTTTTCTCTTTCTTTTACTGTTCAATTATTCGTGATTATTACATGGACAAATGGTATTTACATAAGTAGCGTGTATGTAGAAATGAGTAAGTTAAAATAAACTAAAAGAAAATTCAATTAACAAGCGGATTTAACTTTGCAGAAATCTATTGCACTACATAAAGTAATTAAATAAGAAAAAAACGCAACGATTTTTTAATTTGCAATCCTACTGATGATACAACTTCAATTATTAAAATTTTATTAAGTGATTTGTTAACTTTATTCACATTATTTACAATTATTTATTACTTGTAGTTCTATTTGATTACAAGAATTTCAAATTATTTAGATCTTTTCAATCACTTCATCTTCGGTATCTTTGGTTTAGAAAAAAATAATAATTATTGATTCTACGTTTAATAAGTTCTTTTCACGTTGTTTAAAAAATACCACCATTTCGGCAAGTTAACTAATTAATAGTAGTTTATGATTTGACGTAAAACAAATAATTCTTACAGCAAAAGCTGAAGTTGAAATTAAAGAAAGTGTACGATGACTTTAAAATCTATAAAACTGCATAATGATGAAGTAAATTCAATGAAAGTATGCAAAGGTGAAAAGTTAGCGTAAACACAAATTCCTCTTTTATGAAACTTTAATCAAAAAGTAAGTGTAGATTTTTTTCAGACGCTAAAGGAGTTTTTAACGAGAAAATCTCAGAACATTAAGAATGCGTTTTCCAAACGCCCCGTTAAAATTGCTAATTTTATGCCTCCCCGATATGCGAGGGAAAATTCTCGCAAGAACAAAGGGAAAAAATAAACTTTGTCGCATTAAAGAAACTGAAAAATCTTAAAGTAACGATTCCCCTCCCCACCTTCTCATTGAAATTCAAATGTTCCACCCACGTACATGATACAACCATCCGAGCTATGTATGACATTAAAAGAATGCGCGTGTAAGGGAGGCATTCATAACAATCCCCGAAGAGCTGAAAATAACTTCACAAAATAGATCGAATTTCTAGCTGGTAAATGTTTAAAAATGAAGGTAAACTTCTTTTTATTTACTGCATTGCTGATTTCTCTTGGATCGATACCACCCTCATCAATATCCCTTATCGCGTTATTGGGAAATAAACACGTCATTAAAAAGAAACGCGGCACGTTATGAATATCAAAGATGACGTCGCATAAAATTTTGGACTTTACGAGAGAAAATTTTTTAATATATCAGCGCACACCCTGAATAATCAATTCGTCATTTCCCGTTATATACACATTATCCAAAAACCTTTCTCTTTTTTTTTACAACACATTTTCGAACATCAAAATATATTAAATACGCCGTAAATGATTTATTATTATATATTATGTATTACTATATTTATCACTGACTTATAGTAATAAATAGTTTATTGAATATTGATTACTATTATATTTTAATTTAATTTAATTTTAAAGAACATATTAAAGTAAAAATCACCTTTGGATTTTTTAGTACCCACACTGAAAAAAAAAATTGTTAATTTTAAGGAAATGCTTTACTTCAATAGTACTTATTAAATATTTCTTTGAATCAAGTAATGATTTCATTAAAACTAAATGAATTTATTTGTTTCTAAATAAATTTAGTAGTTTTAAAAAAATAATTTTTTACTCCATAAAATATTTAATAAGTACTATTGAAATAAATGTTTGCTTAAAATTAACAAATTTTTCTCTCAGTGCACTATTTAGGCACTACCGCTACACGGAGTGCCTTATATTTTTCAATTCTAAATTGATCGCAAGAAGGAAAATCCACTCTCCGCGTTCGTGGCATTAAGGATTACGTGCAATATACAGTGCGTCATTGAGGAAAGACGGGCTCGATCGGCCGTGAAAGTGCAGTTGATCCTTACCAGCATTATGGGTATCTGCGAGATGTCCTGTCCCTTGAGCTCCCGTATGACCGCCCAGATCGGCCGCAGCTCCTCGAAGCTCTGGCGCGACGACACCGAGTAGACCAGGATGAAGGCGTGGCCCTTGCTTATCGAGAGTCGCTGCATCGCGGGAAACTGATGGGACCCCGTTGTGTCCGTAATTTGAAGCGTGCATATGTTTTTGTTGCAGCTTATCACCTGGAAATGCCGTCGCAACGCGTTCCAATGACTCTTATCATCTCGCTCTCAATTTTAGTTTTAATCCGCGCTAGATTAATTATCGATCGCCGCTGCGAGGCGGAGGAGTCTCGCGGAGAGTGTCTCGCCTGTGGATTTGTTTATTTTCGGGATAAATTCCGAAGCGATGCATAAAGTGCGGTGCGAGTTAATTCAGTTTGTGATTAGATTTTCATGTTGGGGATCATTCAAGCTCTTTCTTGCTTCAACAAAGTGATTACCGGCGGAGTACTAGCGCTCGAGTTATTCGCATAAAAATTAATAGTCCAAGTAGTCGCGTAAATAGTCACAGTCGAGTTCCTCGCGTAAGTAGTAACAGACGTGTTACTTCGGACATGTAGTAACCACTAGGTTACACACTTTTTTTATTGGACATTTCTTTTTTAACATCAAAGATTAATTCGTAGTGGATTTTAAAGAGATAAGTCACTCGTGTAAGTAATAACAGTCGAGTTCCTCGCGTAAGTAGTAACAGACGTGTTACTTCGACATGTAGTAACCACTAGGTTACACACTTTTTTTTATTGGACATTTCTTTTTTAACATCAAAGATTAATTCGCAGTGGATTTTAAAGGGATAAGTCACTCGTGTAAGTAATAACAGTCGAGTTCCACGCGTAAGTAGTAACAGCCGTGTTGTTTCAGACAATAGTGACCGCCAAGTTACACACTTTTTTTTATTGGACATTTCTTTTTTAACTTTAAAGATTAATTTGTAGTGGATTTTAAAGAGATAAGTCACGCGTGTAAGTAATAACAGTCAAGTTCCTCGCGTAAGTAGTAACAGCCGTGTTGTTTCAGACAATAGTGACCGCCAAGTTACACACTTTTTTTTATTGGACGTTTCTTTTTTAACTTTAGAGGTCAATTCGTACTGGATTTCAAAGAGATAAGTTACTGTTTTTATTTTATAAGTATATTTTTATTGTATAAGTATTTTATAAGTGGCGCTCGTTTTTATTTCATTAGATGTTCCATTTTTAGCTTAAAAATCAATTTGTACGATATACATTTTTTTATATTCTTATTAAACAATTTATAAAAAAAAGTAGTATATAAACATTCCAGTTTTATTCCAATATTGTAAACAAATTTTAATTTATTGATGTTAATAATTCTTATTTATTGAATGAAAATAACAATCCTAATCAAGTTGATTCTAATATTTACATTGAATCCAATAATTGATATGGAATTAAAATAACTGGATTTATTATCAATGATATCACGTGTCTCCGGAGTTCTAAAAAAAATAACGTTTTTCCGTATTCGAAGCGACAATGTAAATCAAGATACACGGTTTTATAAATGCTTCTATTTTATGGATTCTCAACTGACTGAGGGTCGTTCAAGTCCGTCCTTAACAAATAAAACAAATTATTTTATCAAAAAATTGCTTTTATTTTATAAATTTCATTGCATTCAAGTGACTGTATACTCCGCTTCTTTAATCCACTCTGCTGTCCCGCCAGATCCACCTTAATTATCCCATTTTTTACCAAATCTCCTTTGAAAGCCAGAACAATTAGCCTCTTCCACGTGGTTTGAACACACGAACCCTGAAGACCACAAATCTCTTAAAACAAAAAAAAATCACCCCCGCAATATCTAATCGCCACAGGTTTACCACACGCGTCCAAAATACATACCCATCGACACGAGCCAGGATCCTCTGTCCTCGCTTTGCTTTATTCATCGAGCAGCCAAAGGCGCCGCCTCCATACATCAAAATCCGTGACGCAAGACGAGACACTCTCCCCCATCAATCACCGCATCCGTTTACTTGCGTCCGTCGATGCCACCCCCACCCAACGACGAGCCTCTCCATAAACACGTCGAATTTAACCGCTCGCTCGGATAGTATACGGAGAAATATGTTATAATAAAAATTATTATATTCCGTAGGAATAATCGGACTTACTCAACCTATGACAATTTTTACTATAAAAAATACTAAAAATTCCTATGTACACAGCAATTTCTACTGTATAAATAGCAATTTTTGCTATGTACATAGGAATTTTTAGTATGTTTTATACACGGAGAGAAATGTTATAGTAGAAATTACTATATTCCGTAGCAACACTGGGACATACTCAACCTATGACAGTTTTTACTATAAAAAATACTAAAAATTCCTATGTACACAGCAATTTCTACTATATAAATAGCAATTTTTGCTATGTACATACGAATTTTTAGTATTTTTTATAGTAAAAACTGTCATAGGTTGAGTATGTCCCAGTGTTGCTACGGAATATAGTAATTTTTATTATAACACTTCTCTCCGTGTAGTAAAAATCGTTATAGGTTGAATACGTCCCATTGTTCCTATGGAATATAGTAATTTTTACTATAACATTTTTCTCCGTTTATAAAACATACTCAAAATTCTTATATACATTGCAAAAATTGCTATTTATATAGTAGAAATTACTATGTACATACACCGAAAAAAAATTGTTAATTTTGAGGAAATGATTTACTTCAATAGTACTCATTAAATATTTCTTTGAAATTAAGTAATGATTTCGTTAAAGCAATGATTTTGTTTCTAAATAAATTGAGTAGTTTTAAATAAATAATTTTTTGACTCAATAAAATATTTAATAAGTGCTATTGAAATAAATGTTTGCTTAAAATTAACAAATTTTTCTCTCAGTGTAGGAATTTTTAGTATGTTTTATAGTAAAAAATCGTCATATGTCGAGTGCGTCCGACTGTTCCTACGGAACGTAGTAATTTTTACTACAATATTTCTCTCCGCGTATAAACGGCCGGCGGTCGGGGATGGCCCGATCGATGTCCGGCGAGCAAGCGCCTACTACGTGGAAATTAGTCCTGAATTCGGCCGGCACGAGTCTTATCGCGAACACAGCAACGAGTCCCACCAGTCTCCCACGCTCGCAGGCGTGGTGTCCTCGTGACGGCGGGGCTGCCGCGCGCGGCTCCGGGGGAGCAGGCCATCGTCGGGGGATCATCACCTGCTCGTCTGACTCTTTATATGCTCGTACTCTCTCTTTCTCTCTTCCTTTTTTTTTTCTCTCCATTATCTTCTTTCTTTTTCCGAGCTGCGCGATCGTGACGGAAATACGGCGAGGAGGAGTAGGGAAGGAAGACTCGTGACTTTTCCGCGTGAGGATTTTTCTTTATCTTTTTTGAACGAGGAACGCGTAGGGTTTATATTAGATGTACTGTCGTGTGCGGGAGCGATTGAGGTGCCACGCAGTCGATTTTAGTCGTCGCCATTGGAATTTTTACGAGGCTTTTATTTGTTGAAATGGCTTTGATGTTTAAAAGGAAAACGGTTGTTTCTTTTTTATTTTATGCTGAGAAAATATTTTCGTAAGATTAATGATAAAACTCATGCGCGTGAGAGTGTAATCGTCGGACTAGAAATTTTTATGGTAAAATCAGTGTAGGTTTTCATCTGAATCTTAAATCTTCGTTGGCGGAGCTTTGCCATTTTTTTATAAGAAAAGCTCCTTAATTTTTATATGGGA
Organism: Sycophila sp. Sp_5; assembly: GCA_018906775.1. Lineage (NCBI taxonomy): Eukaryota > Metazoa > Arthropoda > Insecta > Hymenoptera > Eurytomidae > Sycophila > Sycophila sp. Sp_5. The sequence continues at coordinate 2,254,047 of JACCID010000014.1, read as the reverse complement.
CAAGCTGCGAAGCTCTTACACGAAAATCCTCCTAATTTTTACACAGAGCTTTGTTTTTAAAAAAAATTCAAAGCTAGCGGCGTCGATCGCTTAATTTTAAGTGCTTGTAAAATACGCGTAATTTTAACACGGAGCTAAAAATAATAATAATCGTGCAGCATTTGATATTGAATAACTATTTTTCGTAATAATAGATTAATACTATCGTCATTATGATGAAATTGAATTGCACTGTTTTTTTTCTGTTCATTTCACGATATAAAAGCAAACAATGAAACTAACTAAACTATCTTTAAGTTCGAGCAGTACACATTACAGAAACATTTATTCCTATTCGTTTGTCTGTTAAATAAGTTTTGGGCTTTCGAATCTTAATATACAGTTTCCTGGCATAAATCAAGCGTAAAGCTTCTAGCCGTACTGTTTTAAATATCACGGTTATATGAAATTTCTTTTATAGTCTCTATTGACTTTCCATATTGTAACACGAGCTTTCACGACTTTGTAAATTACAACTTTTAATACTGTTTTTTACGATTTTTCGTTGGAAAAATTCTATAAAACTCCAACCCCGGTATTAAATCTCTTTTATATCCGCTATTGGCATTCTATATTGCAAAACGAGATTTAATAAATTTGTAAATTAAATCTTTAATAACTGTTATTGACGGTATCCCGCTAAAACGGACATAAATACATTTTTTTTCGACTCTCTAATAATTATCGGAAAAATAATACTTACAATTTTAAAGTAAAACGCACAGAACAATATTTAAGAATAACACAATTACCGTCTTTGCAGAAAAATCAAATGTATTTACCTAAAAAGTACCTATTTTTTTAAAAGTCTATCTTTTTTTTTATCTTCAGGTAATACCAATTGAAAATGGCTCTTCAAAGCAGTTTATCATTACACAATTCTTGATCACGAAAGTACAATTTTGCTTTTTACCTAGTATAAATTCATATATATATACATTTTTCATATTTTAATAAATGCTCGCAGCTTTATAAATCAAAAATGTCCAAAGAACGAGAGAAAGAGAGAGAGAAAAAATCGCAAACTTTTTCCCACTCGCTACAATAATCGAATGACGATGGCCTGCTGCTCGGGTCCGGCGCGACGGCCGGAAATTTCCTGCAACTCTCAACTCAGATTTGAGCGTCAAATGGGCCAAACACCGGGACTTTTTATTGGCGTCCGGGGAAAAATCGTTGCAGTGCGGAGGAGAAAGTCGTGAGCGGCCGTGACTACATGAGCATGCCTCTATTATGCCAGCTAAGTGCTTGCAAGTGCCAATAATGTGTGCGAGCGAGTGAGTGGCCAAGTCGTTATTTTCTTTTTCCTCTTTTTTTTTTGCGTGCGGTGCGGAAACGGCAACATTCGCTGCGAAGCTTTCAGCGGGACTCGGTAATTGAGAGATATTGAAAGTGTGTAAAACAGCGAGGACGTACTTTGACGGAGGCGAGAGGTACAATTGTCGCGTGAGGGAAGTGACTCGGTTTTACTGTAAACGGTCACGGAAAAAGCGACGCTTTTTATAAAGAACGATAACCGTCTGCCAACGATGTTTTTACCGTATTTTAAAAGCTCCAGCATTACGTCATAAACACTTTTTCACGGTAAATATCTCCGTTCGTGCCGGAATGGAGTTGTTTGTTGATTTATCATGAAGCGACTTTTTTTGGAATGACGTAGTTCTTGCGGGAGCGTGGGACAATTAGGAATTAACGGGGTAAGCTTTTTCCGATTAAGACTTTTAACGTAGGATCTTATGGAGCTTAGCAGCTTTATTTAGTAATAGAAAAGTAATTGAGGATGAAATTTTGACGAAATTGATTTTATAAAACGGATTTGGTTTAAGAATTATTTATTAATAATAAAAATACGTAATTCTTGGTGTTAATGGTAAGAAAAAACGTTAATTTAGTTGAATCCGTTGTAAATAAACTTTCGAATAAGAACTATTGTAAAACTTTATTCGGAGTTTTTATTCATAAGCTTTATTTCAAGGTATGATAATTTTCTTATTACCACTAATGTAGGTGATGTACCTTCAATATTATAAAAGAAAGGCCTTAAGGTATCTTTTGAGAAAAAAATTGTAAATAATTAATATTAAATTTTTCACTTATTAAAGCTCGAAAATTTAGCCAAATTATTTTTATACCTGACTTATAATTCAACTTGAATTATTTTTAAGGGTAAATTAAATTTATATCGCTTTTTAATTTTCAATGATAAATTAAAGTGCCTTTTTTACGAAGCATTACTGTTTCGTTGTACCGTGTAAATCTATCTTTTGTAAACATACATCAATGGCCTATTTTTTGTAATTTTAGTAAGTATAACAAAAAAAATGTAAAAAAGTTGCGTTACTATCAAAGCCCTCTATAAATTACTACTGCAGTGTGAATTTTTAATTAAAACTGTTAATAAACAAATTTAGAAATGTTGATTACTACCGAAGTAAAATAGTTTGTTCACTTTTTTTACCGTAATTTAATTTGAAATCTGCGCAAACTTACACAAAACTAAAAAAATTAAAATAATACAATAATTACGAAAGTGATTTGACATTGCGCAAAATGAATGCCCCCGTAAAATGTTTTAAAAATGCTGAAAAGTTAAGTTTTAATTTAAAAAAAAAAGCGCTTGGCGCCTTAATTAATGAATGTGAGACGCGCGGCAGTTAAACGTACGGTAATGTCTCACCAGTGCCATCTGTTTCTACTTACGCGCCTTTTTAAAAGCCCCACCTTTCATTCCAGTCATTACCGGATATTAATTAATTCCCGCGAGTTTCTTATCCGAATTTTTAACACTTAATTAATCACCGACAATTTAATCCCTGCCGCGGGGAAATTTATCAGCGCGAGCCCCGTTTGAAGTAAATGACCGAAGATTGCAACGCCCCCGTTAGAACGACAATAAACGAATTTCACTCGTTACCACTAATATCAATTTTCTCGGCGTTGTACGCATCTTCCTCAAGTTATTAAGCAACGAGCAATCACTCGTCGCCCGGTTTCTGGCGCGCCCGAGGGCCAACTCCCAAACTAATTTAAACTATCGCCACGAAAGTGCGTGAGCGGCCAATCAAACTTTCGCGCGCTTTCTCGAGCCCGGCGGCCCGATTCAAGTACACCACCTCCGGGAATAAAAAATACAGGAGGATGTATAAAAAAAAATACTGGTTTTAATGAGTTCATACCTCTTTGCGAAGGAAAAGTTTAGATGACTTACTTGTCACTTTCAATCAGGTCTATTAGCAAAATTAATTGTATCACCTTTCTCAGGTTTTATTGCTAAACGTATAAGTGACCCTTACCAGTTCTCTTAGCCAAATTATTATGACTATTATATCGTCGGTCTGGAGTCAATCATCTCGGAGTCCGGTTGGAAAAGGTGCCAACTCCATTGAAAAAGATGGTGCACGATAAAACGGTTGGAGTCAAATTTCACTCTTAGTTTATAGTGAAACACTCGTACGGTTAAATTTGACTCTATTGGAATTAAATTTTACACTACATGAATAGAGTTATTTAAATTAACTTTAAAGTAGAGTAAAATCCACTCTAAAGTAGAGCAGCACGTTATAGATTAAGTCCCTACTTAATAGTATATAAACTTATAGATTTCGTTCTACTTAAGAGTAAAAAAATTACTCAATATCACTTCATCAAGGGAGTTAGTTTCACTAAAAATTCGAGGGAAAATTTTACTCCAATAGAATTAATTTTCACTCTATTTTCACTCCAGCTGATTTAGGGTGTGAAATGGCACTTTTTCCAACTGGACTCCGAGATGACCCCTTTTCCTCCAGACCGACGACATCACCTTTATCAGGTCTCACAGCTAAATGTAAAGGTGATTTTTACCAGGTCTCACAGTTAAATCTATGTCACCTCCCTGTTAGAAATCCGTATAGTTGAAATGGTCAAGAAACTAAGAAATGACTTGTCCAAATAGCTTGGTTTTAATGCTAGATAAAACGCTTTTTTCAACAGCCTTCACGAGAAAAATGGGGGCGAGCATATCCTGCGGTCTCGACATTTATTTAAAAACATTTAATAAACACATATTCGTAAATTTCAAACGCTTCTACAATATTATCTTTTGCCATATTTGTATGTCATTTTTTTTTTCTATTAATCGTTCACATTAAACGTGAGATTATGATTTAAAAAAGCGTTTCATCACAAGGGTAAAACTGGTCTCTATTTTTCGAAATTGCCATTAAATGATTTAAATTTCTAGCAGGGCATCATCAGATCTCATAGACAAAACCGTGGTACCTTCATCGTTTCTCACAACTAAACCAGTGTCACCTTCATCAAGTCTCATCGATAAAGGTTCCCTCGAAAGAAACAATCAATTTCTGCTCATCCACTCAAACAGTTTTTCCTTGGTAGTGTAAAGAAATATTTACGTTGCAGTTTTTTTTTCAATATAACGTGACCTTCATTTAGTCTCATCGATAAGACTATGACACATTTTTCAGATCTTCTATAGCCGAACGAGATCTACTGAATCTGATGTAAGTTTAGCTATGAGTCACTATCACGTTCGCACATCAATTGAACGACGATAACTGATGAAGATGATATTAACAAAGTAACGAGACCTGATTGATGTGGCATTGGTTTAATCATACGAGTCCTGATGAAATTTACGTAAGTTCAACCACAATCAAACCAAGGATTCTATGAAAATTCTCTGTAGAATTTTAATAGATATTTGACCTTTAATAGTGCGTCAGTTCCCTGCGATTGCTCCTACAGGCATTGCCTATCGCTGCCCACATTTCTACCGGAATTGATAAACGTGATAAATCAATCATCGAAACGTCATTTTCGCAAATACACTGACTCGTTAAAGCAATCGCTGTGTTTCATTTGAATACTCTGCTCGAGTGCTTCAAACCATGTCGAATAAAAAATAAAATTGAAAGAGAAAAAAATAAAAGCCGCCCCGCCTCGTCGTCGCGTTTTATGGATCGGCTCCGCTTCTTCGCGCGTCTTCGCCTCGTAAAAATAATAACGACCTCGGGGAGCCGCGCCCGCTCCCCACGCGCGCCGTCCTCGCCTTTCCTTCTTTCTCTCCCCTTTCCTTTTTCTCCCGTCACGCCGATATCGCCGGGAGATAATAGGCGCCGGCGCGCGAGACACATGAAACGGAAGAGCCGAGGCGCGAGGTCTCGCGGCTTCGCGTACGTGCGGAAGTGGCTCTCTCCCGATTTGGCGCGTGGGAGGCACGGGATATAAGTACTACTGCGAGGAAGAAAATTTTCGCGATTGGGCATAAAAAAAAAAGAATTTTTTTTTTATATCTTTATTAACTGCGCCTGATCTGATGAAACAATGAAAAATAATCGACATGAATTTTTGTTTTCTTTTTTTGAGGTGCACAGTTTTTTTTACGGAGATACAATAGCACGCGTAGAAAACATTGCTGCACGCAAGTAGGTATAAGGAAATTTACAAGAAAATTTGGTCACCGGGCTAAATGAGATTGTTTATTTAATGAAATAATTTTATTTAATCTTATTAACTGCGCCATCGAAACAATGAAAATAATGACATGATCTTGTTTTCTTTTTGAGGTCACGTTTATTTAGGGATACAATGACATGAGAAATAGCAGAGAAAATTTGCGCACGCGTGGTTAAAATTTATAAGAAATTTGTCACCGGTGATTAAAATGAGATTTGCTTATATTAATGAAGTAAAATTTTTTTTTTTACAATTTCCTGTACACACTGATAACAGTTACCATATAATTTCTCTCGGTATAACCGCGCGTGGGAATTACCATTGACACGACGATCGTGCACGATAAAAAGATATTAGATATCCTACGCTGCAATGACGTCTTTCTTAAATCATTGAATTAAAAAAAGGGAAAAATAGTTGTCGATTGTTTTTCCCTATTCTTTCAGCCGGTAATAATAGAATTTTTTCACTTCTCTGATTACACGGTGCTGTGGTCTTCGAGCGGCGCATGCCGCGGGAATTTTGGTCGGGGCCTCGCGGTGGTACGATGATTATGATTTTACAGAATGTAAACCGGCGGTGAGCATGCTCGTGGTTAAAAATGCGCAGTCGGCGCAGCGGTCAATTATTAGGAAAAATGAGTTTTTTTTTCGACGTTATATTGCCGGCCGCGAGGGTATTTTGTATTTTTTTTTTTATTTTGCGGTCAGATTTAACGAGGCGGTTGACGGGGAAGCCTTTTAGGAGCGATGTTATTTGAAAATTAAATGGTTTTAGCTTGGAGCTGATAACGTTTTTAAAGAGGGAATGTAATAAAAAGTTTTATCGATTTTGTGATAATAGCTCCTATATAAAGAAAGACAAAATCGATTCAAGCGTTAATTTAAAAAATTTACAGCACTTTTTGAAAATAAATGGCCGATCTTTGTCGTGCCTGAATAATACACGCTATTCATTCAATTATATCAATAAAAGTAAAAAGAACACCGATTTACAATAAATGCCCTAAATCCAAATATTTTGAATATTTAGTTTGTTTTTTAAGAAAGATTTATTATTTCAATTTCAATTTTTATATTTTCATTTTAAAGAGGAAACACGGTAAAAGAATGTACAATGTTGTAATACATAAAAATAAATTCGCTAACATTCAATCTTTGCTGTTATCTGTGTATAAGATTTAAATCAATGTACAGGTCACGAACGCGACTAATTAGACTGCGAATAAAACAGTCGAGATAAATATTTGTACATTTTTTCCTCTAAAAGGCGCAAGGAAAGATTATCACAATTATTAATGAACGAAAAAACTAATTTGAAATTAAAAAAATTCCTTTTCTATTAGAGCTAAACAATCATTAATCGTAAACGACATTTTGCCTACGCGAACTGCAGGGTAATTAATTACTCGCAGTGTTGCTTTATTGAAAATGACTAGATTTTCATAAGCCAATGTAAATGCACTTTTATAGGTCGTTAGAAAAAAAAACTTTATTACCGCAAGCTTCCTTTCATAGTTTCGACGTAATTAGAACATTCTAAGGCTGTAAACAACAAACTGTTAAAAAGAGAATTAAGTTTCTTTTATGCTACTTATTTTATGTGTGCGGAGAGCCTTGAAAAAAATAATTTAACGCGTTGCAAATGTGTATATATAGAGATAACGGATGTACAGTTTCATAGATTTCTTAAAAAAGTTTTACTTATTAAAATATTCTCATTTATGAACTTGAACAATGTGTATAATTAATAACCGCGCACCTTAAATATTTATAGGGGTTGGAAAAATAAAAATATTTCAATAAAATATTACAGTCTTCAGGTAATTTTTAAGAACTTTAAATAATTTTTAAACTAAAAAAAATATTCTACCGAGTTAGAGCTAAATTTAAGTTAAAATCGGAGCTTATGCCGAAGCTTTAATAAATTATGTCATAAAAATTTATTAAATACTGTATTAGAGCTTTAACCCGATACCGCGCGATTCGTTGCTTTAGTATAAGCTTCATTATAAATTTGGTAAAGTTCGCTTTTGAAAATAATACGATAAATAGGCAGAATAAGTTCCTCTGTATAGGGAAAGGTCAGATCCAAGAATACGTACTTTAGCGAGGGTAGAAGCTAAATTTTAGGTCAATTGAACCATTTGTTGGATTTTAATCTCGTGGCTAGTACGGAAGCATAAGAGCGCATAAAGAGGTCTACCAGCCAAATTACTCATAAAGTGTTCGCCTCCAGATAAGTAAGCTTGCGGTATGTGCCCTTTTTACAGCGAAAATGAAATGCAGCGTCGAAATTAAGTTTCCTCGCGGTGCCCTGCGCTCGAGCTTTTAACTTTGAAACAGAAAAAATATACAAAATTCTCTTCGTCAAGACTATACTTTTACATTTTTACACTTTTTTTTTTGTTGAGAAATTCTTTATTTAATCCGCCTTTTTTGTTTCAATTTTCTCTATTTAACCGGTACAGAAGTTCTTTTGCGCGCTTTGTACTGCGCACTTTTAAAATTTTTTTTCGACTGAGGATAGATTGCCTTTGTCGTGCGCGCCGATTATTTCTCTTGCGTTTGCTTAAATGAAAAATTCACGTCGACGAGTATCGCTTTAAAAAAACATAGAAATATAATAAATAATTCCACGAATCCTTCGGTACACCGCGTGCGCAATTTAAAATTAATCGTTGGCTATACGCCCTGTACACAATCGAACCGATCGATTCGATTAATCTCAAAGTTTACGCATGAAAAATTTATCCAGATGAAATCATCTAGCTACACAAACCGTTAAAAAAGTGAATAAATCAATTCGAGTATTTCTTTACATTTTATTTTTAATAAACTCAGCAAGCTAGCAGGTCGCCTATTTCATCTCAATTGGTGCATTTAAAAACGCGTTACTCTCTAAGTCTGAAAATGTGAAATTTTCACACATTTGGTATGTGAAAATAGTTTAACTTCTAAATATGCGAAAATTTACTATACTACTTTTAGTATGTAAATCTTAACATCTTGAATTAGTGAATTTTATTTTTTACATATTGAATTAGTGAAATTTGATTTCACATATTCAATTAGTCAATGTTTGTTTCACATATTTCGTGTGTGAATATTCACATTTAATTAGTCGACGTGTTTTCACCTTTTCAAAATGTCACTATTCACATTTAATATGTGAAATTTCACATTTTCAGATTTAGAGAGTACACTACTTCACGAATTTAAATTTTAATTAAATACAATCGTTTTAATTTGTTTAGTACTTATAATCTTTGTATTTTAAACGTAAATTTATGCTATTCCTGTCATTCGCAATTTATATAAATGTTATTGAGGACTTTGAAGCTCGGCGTAAATAAAATAAAATAAAATAAAAAATTGACACTGTCAAATACAAATCTATCAGATCACTATAAAATATGAATGGGGAGCGGCTATTCAAAATGAGTCGTTAACGGCGTACGACCGACATCCCTATTCATAATCTATCGCCGATCGGGATTTTACGGCTCGAACAAACCAGTGGCTGTCATAACACCGAACTCGAGGTACGTAGTGCTTACGGGCGGGCATAGGTTATGCAAAGACCTGTTTTGCCTCCCCGGTGATGCTTACAAGTGAAGCAATGTAAATATTGCACCTCGCTGGACTGCTGCCACCCGTTGCACTATGCAAATATCGCGATGCCATCCTCCCTCGCCCCCTTTTCCTCCACCCCCAGCCCATTCGCCACGCAACGTCAATATGGGAGGAAAATACACCCTACTGGAAAATTTATCTGTAAAACTACGCCGCCGGTGCCTTTTTTCCCTCTTTTCTTTATTTTATTTTTATTTTTTTAACACGAGGCGGATGGACAGTGATTTATCTGCTCGAAGGGAGAATGAGTAGAGATTTGCATGAAAGATTGAAAGCTGATTTTTATTAAACTGACTGCGGAGGAATATTTCTTGTTTGATTTTAATTGATATTCGGGCACCGTTTCGTTTTTACATCAGCGCGCGAAACAGAATGCACAAGATTCCAAAAGCGTCACTCACAATTTAAGGTACATTTTTTCTATATTTTTTTACGAAATATTGAATTTCAGTTCTGACGTTCTGTCAGATTCTGTAAAATGTATGAAATTTGTATCAAAAAGAAAAAAAAATTATTTTCTTAATACTATCTGGGGTATTTTTACGTTCTATTCGTGAAATTTTAATAATTATGGATAAAGAAATAAAACTTAACGAATTTAAAATTCAAATTTAAGAATGTTAAGTTAACAGGTACTTGTCTACTGCAAAAAAAATCTATTTAGGATTTTTCAAAATGATTATCTAGGAAATTATTTTGCATTTGAAGTTGCCATTTTTATTGACTGACATTTTATTTTTAAACAAGTCAATCTTTAAGAGTCTAATCCGAGAAACTTTCAAAGCTTCGCTTATACGTCAAGACATATTTTTAAATTATTTTTGCTAAAAAACTAAAGTCAATTTTTGACGAGTCAGACTTTACGTGGTCTGTACAAATAAAAATGTACATACATAAAAAGATATAAAGTGTTTTTAAATATTGACTGGATTAATATGTCTTGTATTCTTTAAATTTTAATAGTTTCACGATAAAAAATAAAACAAAACATCTAAACCATCCTACTGAAAAGCGTTTTCGCTTAATTTCAGCCATTCAAAATTTTAATTTAAAGTTAATATATTCGTTCTTTATGCATTTTAAAATGTTATTTCGAGCTTAAAAAAGACACGGACAAACTTTTCTATTTAAAATTTGTGCAGTTGCAGGCAAATCATTTGTACATAAACACCCGAATTACTCTGAACAATAGTTTTCCCGACGAAGAGTCCAAAGTCAGGACAGATTCCAAAAGAAAAAGAACAAACTTGAAAATTCACACTGCAAACCGAGCGCGACAGTTTCTCCGAACCTAAAAAAATACAGAAAAAAAAAACAGAAAAAAAAACAGAACAATGAGCAGCAGAAAAATATGAAAGGTTAATGCGACCCGCGGCTATAATCGTCACCGAGCAAACTCCTCCCTTCTCCACTCGCATTGTTAAGCCTTTAATTGGAACAACAGATCAATCGTGTGCCTTCAGCCGGCCGGCCTCTACATAATGAAACAATGAAAAAGTAATGCCCGCCAATGGCCTGGTTCTGCGCCGCTTTGGTTTCCGCGAAGTCGAAAAGCGCAATGACATTGACACGACGCTTGCTCGTAAATATTCAGAGTCGCGAAGGCGCCGCCGGCCGATTTACGGCCTGCTCGGCCGGCGGTCTTTAAGCGTCGCGCGGCGATTAAGCCAACCCTCTCCCCCTCACCCCCTTGGCGCCCCCTGCGGCCGCATCAATTTCTCCGGCTGCCCTGACAGCTTCCGCACAATCGATAACTCACACTCGCTTTCCATTTATTTTCCCCCACGCGCGGCCTCCCTCGAAGACGCTTGAAAAAGGCTGGATTCCTTTTTGAAGGCTCCGCGAGTTTCTTCGCACTGAGAGAGGAAAATATTTAATTCGAGCGTCCGCTTATTTTTAGAAAATAATTGCGATTTTTTTTTCTCTTGATGTACCTTAATTTAATTTTACGGCACTTATTTGAAGTAAATGTTGAATTATTAACCGAATGAATATGTAACTTGTTATAAATTTGTTTTGTATTTATTGTCAGAGAAATAATATAAAAATACGTAAAAAAAGTTATTCCTATAATACGTGGAATATTTACTTATTTATTGCATGAAAAAGAGTGTGTATAATCGACAGTATAAGAAAATCTCGTAGTAAAAATTCAACGTTAAAATAAATAGACAAAATTAAAATTCTTTCATTTAAAAATTTATATTTTAATCTAGCCATTCTTAGTAAAAATTATCAGAATCATCTTAGAGAGAAGTTATTATACGAATTTCTTTTTTATTTACAACAACAGAAATTTAAACAATTTTTCACAGTTAGATATTCATATTTTTTCTATGCTCTCAGCTATTTATCTAACAATCGATTGAGTTATTTTATGGAACTTTCAATAAAATTGCTTTATTGAATATCAATTCGATGAAACTACATTTGCAAGCAAAGATGATTGATCGTTTAATTTAAAAAACAATCGTTTGAAAATAGCGTTTTCAATAGAAGGAAACTAAATCCGATACGAAATTAAGTTTAAATTAAGAATAATCTGACGTCACTGCATCTTATTTCACGTGCACACTTGATGAGTTTTATTAAATTTATAAATACGTATTCTACGTTCATATACGAGTTTGTTTACCAGTATTCTACGTATAGTATCTTTTATTCAACCATACCAGCGCATATTAGCAGTAAAGATGCCGTTTTAGTTTAAACACTTTTCTCCTCTCAGTGCACACTCCACGGTACAAGTCTTCCCTCGACGCTCTCGTCGCATTTATTTTCACTCGGTTATTCGAGATCCCGCAGAAAATCAAGCGTTCGAGGGGGGCCGCCTGAATTTTCATGAAATCCGAGATGCTTCTCGTTGATGGAGTTTGACGCTCTCGGGGGATCGTTTCAACCGCACTTTAGGCGGGGAGAAATTAACGCCGACTTCGTCAAAGTGTCCATTACAACGGGGGCGTTAACTTTTTTGTTATGTAGTTATTTGGTACGCGAGCTTAGCAGAGTTGGGATATCAATTTATTTATTTTTTTTTTCTAGCGATCGTTCCGATTTTTTTATAACGCGAAAAGACGTGATTTATCGAGCTGCAGAATTTATTTTTTGTTGTAGTACAGAAAACGGGTATCATTTATTTAGCTCACGGAAATCTGCATCTCGCATAGTACGAAAATTTGGTATTCAAATGTTTGACATTCTTTCCTCTATACTGTGCTGCCTGAGTAGCTTAATGCGAGAAACGAAAAAATAAAAAGCACACTTCCACGAGGGTCGCCGGGACTATTATAAAATTTTTCAGATGGTGCGAATTCTATGAGACTGCTCGGGGGAATATTTCATACCAAAATGTGCGCGGTTTAGAGGAGAGAGAAAAAAAATACAGTGTGCATATAATAAATAGTTCGCGGGGATCAGCGCTTTGACTTTAATTACTCCAATATCCTTTCAAATTAAGCCCGCGCGATAAAATTGGGGTCGTAAAAAGCTCGGCTGAAAATTAATTAAAAAATGCAGCAATTTCCTTCCCTCTTTCTTTATTTCTTTGTTTTTTTTTTCTTCTTCTTTTTTTTTTATTCAGAACGATTGTACGGTAAAACGGTTGGTATACACGTTGGTCGAACGAAGCGCATATATAACTCTAAACTTTTGATTATCCGCATCCGAACTAAAAGCCGCTTTTACTTTAATTACTTTGAAAATTTGGAGCACGAGCTGTCAGATTTGTTTGCTTAAAAAGGGGCTTATCGCGAATGTCAATAAACACTGGAGTATTTATAGTCTATTAAAAATAAACTCCCACGGAGTGCAGAAATTCACAATATAATTTATATAGGTAAATCACGTGTACGATTGTCATTATATCGTTACATAAATTATAATGCACTTAATTTTACTGAAATCCTCGATTATCGATATTGCAAAATTTAAATATTTATTGTAATCTCGGTGATGGCCAGCATAGAGCTTTACGTAAGCCGAACAAGGGGACACGTCGAAAGCGCGTATTCTGAATCATATGCTATCGCTAAAAAAATATCGATTGAAAGTTAGTCAATCCCAAGTATGCATTCAACGAGTCCCTGCGGTTTTTGCTGGTCAGCGCATTTTAAATATAACTTTCGAATGCAGTCCTCTACTCGCGTTCGGCGCGATACTCTATTTTGCTCGGAAATTTAATGAACTATTTGACGCGTTCATTAATTAAACAAAAATCAGCGGGGATCGCATTACGTCGCTCGCATTATTCAAACATTTATAATCATCTTTAATCTTCGAATATCTGGAATAATATAATTATCTATACTTAATTAACTAGTGCTTTAATTATGTTAATATTATGTAAAATTCGTTAATATTTTGAGCGTATTCGCGTAGAATTGAAATGCTTGGATTTTATTTCAAAATAGGCCTTATTTAATTTAATTATTCCTGGTTTATATACTTGATAAAATATTATGAATGACGAATGAATGACGTTTCGATCTGGCAATTCATTTCCGCTGGCGAGTTTATCGTACGCGCAGAGATAATACGAACGTAATCGGGCTTTTGTGTTATTTTATATTCCAGTATGGTATTCTCGTGGTTTCAAATTATGAACGTAAAATTTTCGACGACGGAAAATTTTTTAAAGCTTTTTCTTTTCATCAAATTTTACACCGAATATTAAATATCTTTATATAAAGAGATTTTTTTGTTTAAGATATTTTTGTTTAATTTATTAATTACTTTATCAAGGGAATTTAAATTAAGAAACCTTTCAAAAAACAGATTTTACTATTTAAACAAAAAAAATGGAAAATGATTCTATTGGTTTTATTAAATTTTATACTTCAGAAAAAGGTACAAATAAAAAAGTGTCGTTTGTCCAATGCTCAAGAAAATTAAAAAAAAAAAAAAATAGTCGATAAATAAAACGAAGCTATTAAATGACCCCGAAAGGTTTTCCTATCCGATAAAGAAATAAATCAACATCGCGAGCGATCAAGCCGAGGCAAATAAAAAATTCATTCGCGCATGAATAAACGCGAGGAGCGAGAATTCAGCCGATCTCGAGCAAGTTTTCGCCGGCCCCCCTCCCCCCTCCCCAAGCCCTCGCAAGACCAACATCTCATCGCCTCAGGAAAATCCGTCAAAGCACTAATCCTCGGAAATCCCAACTCTCGGGTCCCGCTCAAAGGCCCGACGAGTCGAAGCGCCAAGCCGAGAAAAAAAAAGCAGCCCAAGCACAGACACACATCCACCAGGATCAACAAGCGGCTAGTCGTACCTGCTCCTCAGCCGCGCGTACGCACACCCACCGCGAATATAAAAATAAAAACACGAACCAACATCTCAAAAAAAAAAAAAAATTGAAGTATATATACACTGAGAGATAAAACTTAATAAAATTTGCTATTGTAGTTAAGAAAGGAGTGACAGTCTTAACAGGCGAAAATTTTTTGTATGAAAAATAGTAATTTTTAGTACGGAAATTGTTCAAATTCATATTTTAATGATAAAAATTGCTATTTTGTGTATTACACGAAGAGAACTGTTATAGTAAAAATTACTATGTTCCGTAGGAACAGTGAGATATACTCGACCTATGACGATTTTTACTATAAAAATTACTAAAAAATCCTACACTTAGAGAACAATTCGTTAATTTTAAGTAAACATTTATTTCAATAGTACTTATTAAATATTTTATTGAGTCAAAAAATTATTTATTTAAAACTACTAAATTCGAAATCATTACTTAATTTCAAAGAAATATTTAATGAGTACTATTGAAGTAAATTATTTTCTCAAAATTAACAATTTTTTTCAGTGTATGTATATAGCAATTTCTGCTATGTATATAGGAATTTTTAGTATGTTTTATAAACGGAGAAAAATGTGATAGTAAAAATTACTATATTCCGTAGGAACAATGGGATATAATGAACCTATGACGATTTTTACTATACGGAGAGAAGTGGGACATACTCAAGCTATGACAATTTTTACTATAAAAAATACTAAAAATTCCTGTGTACATAGAAATTTCTACTATATAAATAGCAATTTTTGCTATGTACATAGAAATTTTTAATACATTTTATAGTAAAAATCGTCATAGGTCAAGTATGTCCCATTGATGCTACGGAATATAGTAATTTTTATTACAACATTTCTCTCCGTGTACAAATTACTATTTTCCATACTAAAAGTTCTCGCTTGTCAAGACTGTCACTCCTTCCCCAACCGCGATAGCAATTTTTATTAAGTATCTTCTCTCGATGTAGACACAAAAAGAAGCCATCCATGTTCCATCCTCAGCCAGCAGCTCCTCCAAAATGCGATCCTCCTCCGTACCTGTCTGTAGGTATCCTCGATGGTCGGGACGTAGGACTCGCGGAAGGTGCCCCTCACGAAGCGCAGCACCAGCGAGCTCTTGCCGACGCCGCCGGCGCCGAAGACCACGACCCGATAGTCATTGCTCTGTTCCGGCATCCTGACATCTGCCGTCGCGCCGCCGTTGTCGGCCCCTTGCGAGGCCCTCCCGCGCCGCGCTCGAAAAAAACCGGAGGCAGTGCCCCCGCCGACACTCGCGCACCTACACACACACGCGCGCGCGCGCCCCGCGCCCCAGCAGCCGCTCGGGCCCGAGAGCCTCCACGTGGACTCCTGCCAGCCGCGCTGGATGCGCCGGACGGGGCGGAAGTGGCCGGTGGCGCTCGATCGATGTGTAACCTCGCCGACGGCGAGGGGGACGCTCCCACGGGGCGGCGACGGCGAGCAGCGGACGCGCGTCCAAGGGACTAGCCGAGCCGCCGGCCAGGCTCCGCCGTCCTCGGGCAGTGGCTCCGCATCTCCCTTCCTCGGATCCGGGCTGCTGCGACGGCGTCCCCTTCTCTCGGCGCTCCGGATGGCTCCGCGGGGGTGGCGATCCAAGCTCTCCACTGGCTCGTGGCGTGCGTGCACTCGCCGCGAGACGACTGATGCTGCGGCGACGGCGAGCGCGGCTCGCCCCCTGCGCCGCCGGGGGGTGGGGGCCGCGGACCCGCGCTATTGGCCTGGCGCCTGGCGGCTCCTCTCTCTCGGGCACAGGTGCGCGAGGAGGAGGGGGGGGGGGGAGCCGAGGACACCCTCGTGCGTTGACACAAGGGTTGCGCCGCGGCTCAATGGGCCGTCCGCGCCGCCCTCCTTCTGTCCGGTGGCGTTCTCTCCCCGTGGCCGTCGCGGCCACCGTAATTTGGCCCTGCGCGACGTCGGGCCTATTTTGGCGGTGCGCGCGTGCACGCGCCCGAGTTCTATAGGGGAGGTGCGTGCGCAGAGCGGAGGAGCGCCGGTGTGTGTCGCGCGCGCGCCTGGAAAATCAATAGGTCGACCCGCCGGCGGCTGCAGGCGCGGAGGGCTTTTCCCCCCGCGACGCCGCTGGCGGCTCCTCGGCTTTTCCAGAGAGCGGCGGGCGCCGGACAGCGAGGCCCCGTACGCGCCGGCCGAGCCGGGCGGAAAATCGACTGGCCGGGGGCTCTTTCTGCTTTTTTTCCCCTTTTGTGTCCTTTGATCGGCGCTTTTTTTTTGCTCGCAGTGTGATTGGTCGCTTTTTGATTGATGGAGGCGAGGTGAAAGGAGCGGGATGTCGGTGATCCGCTTGACGCGGCGAGGAAAAGGTGTTTCAAAGGGACGTCTATTAGATTATGATCGTAAAGTTGTTAAAATGTGGGTACGGATGTTTTTTTTTTGTTTTGCTGAAAGATTTGGATCGACGATTTTTTTTTAAGGTTTTTTAAATTTTGTTGTAGAATCGCGCACATCGATTTAAAAAGTTGAAAAAATATTTATCGTAAATGTCCGAAGATGAGAAAATTTTATTTTAAATAGACGTTGTAGATTCCGTCAAAATTTTGTATTCGAGATTATTGTCACGATTAGTCCACTCAAAAAACGTATGGAGACTCGGGCAACATGCGGACACCTTAAGGGAAAATTGAAAAAAAAGGGACTGAATAACGAAACAATCATATTATTCAAGTTTTTTCGTAAAGTAGGAATGGAAACCAATATCCAATAAGCACACATAATAAATATTTACTAACAAGCAAATTTTCACTAATAAGCACACATAATAAATATTTATATAATAAATAAATAAATAATAGACTGTGTCTTCCTTGCCTGGATCTCTCCCCTAAGAATTTTTTATTAATCGTCCTGAATTTCAGAACAGAATTAAATAACCAGGAAATTTCCGAATTATTTTTTTATAATAAAAATGTGTTGTTTGTTTTTGCATTTTTCTTAAAAATATGAATTTTTTTAATTACACGTGGTTTTATTTCAATAACGTTTCGCGTCGTCTTTAGCTTTCAGCGCAATCCTGATCGCATGGATTTCACGCCATCAAAAACGCTTCGGCGAGTCCTTAAAGCAGGTCCTCGATGCTATCTCGTTTAATGGTTGATTAAAGTTTTTTAATTATATTTCAACGGCGCTTCTTTCATTATGTCCAGTGAATCTATATCGCGTGGGATGAGTAGGTGGTCTCGATCAAGCCAATAAAACGGTGAATTTACTGAACTTTAAATTACCCTTCGCGAAGAAATTTCTCTTCAATCTGCAAGAGAGGGAAAAGACTTAAAAAAATTGATTAGAACCTAAAAATAAGTTTTTTTTTTAAAGGTACCAAGGTTAACAAATACGGCGACAAGTTAAGTAGATTACGCGTATTTCGAGCGAGCACTTAGGCATGCAGTGCATTCGCTCCGCGTGCGAATGAGAACAGCGGTCTTTAAGTAGTTAAGGTATGTGTGCGGTAAGACGCGGCGAGTGCGACTTTACTAAAGCCGCTGTAAGCGTGCATATAGGAAAACTTTTCTAATTGATTTAATCGCATGAACAATGCATTTATAATGATTTAATAAACTCTTCTTCAAAACTTATTTTCGTACTTGACTGGATTATTTATGCTGACCGTGTACTTATTACGATCAAACTTTTTTTATAGTTTTATGTATATACTATAATTTGCTGCGTTTAATTATTTATATTTTTGAGCCTTTTATAGTGTACCTTTCTTATGGAAAAACTATTACCCTTTTGTAAAATCAATCTTATAAAATACTATAAAAATGTGTAAATTTTATAAAAGGCGATAAATTATTTATCGGCTTTTATGAGTTTTTTTGCACCATTTTGTGGAATTTTATAAGATCCTTTCAATAGGGTTCATAAGTGCCGATAATCCTTGTAATTATTCATTAATTGAATGCAAGTTCACTTGATCGTTGTTTTTGTAAACATTTTGTAAACGTCAATTGAAACTTTACACATCGCTGCTCTATAAGCATCAGACTCCATTGTAATTATAGATTACAATATAATCTATAATTAGAAAGGGTATAATTGAAATCAATTTTTACTTATTAAAAATCCTTCTCTTACATTAATTAGTTAGTTTATTAATTAATTATTAATTAGTTCTTCTTTCTTAATTCTACCCAGCGTTTTTTTTTAAGATCAAAGAGGATCGATATTATAGATTTAGATAAATTGTAAATTGCACTAGACTTTCATTATTAATTCGTGTAGAAAATTTTTATAATTTTCAAACTGTAACAACGTAGTAGTTATAAAAAACGAAGTAAATCTAAAAGTAAATTTGTAAATTTAAAAAAAAAGCAAAAGCAAATCTTGCCATGCTTTTGAACACTAGAAATTTTCTAACCGAATTAAATGTACTCGAGCGCAGTACGTAGTCTCAATAAAAAGCGCATAAAACCTGTACGAGCATTTGCACTTCAGGGAATGAACGATATTCAAGAACAAAACCGCGGAATAACCTTTACTTAGCAGGAAAACTTTTAAATACTTATTGAAAATCAATGTCTTGTCACATTTGTCGGTTTCTACTGGAATCGTGAAAGTCGATTAACACGTAGCCTTTATAACGTATCCCAGATCATACAAGAAAGTGAATTTTCTAACAAAATGAAACTTTTCTACACGCACGATATGATAGTTGCATATTAATATTATTTTACTTCGCTAATTTATCGCACAATTTTAAAGTTATCTAAATATTCGATTTCCTGAGGCCTCCGAATCTTCTTTTGTAAAGTATTAGGTATCTTGGAAATACTATCCATGATATATTTTTTTTTGCGAATACTTGTACATAAATTTGCAATTAAATAAATTGAAGGAGTGAAGAAAAATTATCAAGCTCGTAAAAACAGATGAATTACTGCGTCTTTTAATTACGTGGCAATATTAAAGTTCTCAACACTTTATAATGAATGCGGTTTCATTAGCACTATTCTCGACATCTAGCGTTTCTGGATTTAGCATCCGCTAGTGTATACACATATATAAAGTTTCCTTCCTCGGTACTCTTGGTAAGTATGCTTGAAACGGCAGGGATGACACGGCGGTCGGCCGTTATATGCACACAGGCTTTATCCCAATAGGAGAATTCAGAGAATACGGAGAACGCGCAAGAAAGTCACTGTAGATTTTATTAAAAAAGCTTAATTGAAATTTACTCGGTTAACAATTTATGTAAATATTTGTTACGTAATAATCGGAAAATTTATACTTATAGGGTGTGATGATATAAAAATTGATCTTAAGAGGGTCATACACTTCAATTTTTTTTTAAATTAAAAAATTATAATAGTCCATACGATTTACGTTTAATATTAGTAGGGTCGATTAGTTTTTTAATAAAAACAACAGAGGTAAGAGTTGTGTGAATTAGAATTTTTATCATATAAATGTATTAGTTTAAAAACGGCAAACAATTAAAAAATTTATAATTTTGAAGACGTTTCGTACTAATGTAATTGCACGATAACAAATTCAAATTCATACAAGCCTTCACACTACAGCCACATTATATATCAACAATTTAAGCCAAATTCCAACAAAATTGATGCATCGGTTGAACCTCCAGGTTATGCCACTTCTGAATTTTTAAAAGTAATATAACTCAAAATAAAATGAGTCTAGACCCTATTGAAAGAGTCTTATAAAACACCATAAAATTGTGTAAAAACCGCATGAAACCTGATAAATAATTTATCGGATTTTATAAAATGTTTCACATTTTTATATTATTTTATAAGATTGTTCCCACGGGGGAGAATCTTACCACTGATCATTTTATAAAAAAAGTTAATAGATTAATAATGTTAAACATAAATAATACTAACTGTTATAATTTATAAATTCCCGTTGATTTAAAACAAAATTTAATTGTGTGTATGACCCCTCAAGAGTGAAATTTGAAAAATTTATTTATAATGAATGGTTTTATTTGCATTTATGATTAACTATTAACAATTAACAATTATAATAACAAATAATCATTTACAAATAAGTAAATTGATTAACGATGAGCAGTTCACTTTACAAAAGCGGCTTTGTACAAATAAGCGATGTCTGACTATGCCCGCGCCGTGACTACTTAAAAAAGGGCGCGCCTTGCTATACACGTCCCTTTACTACTTAAATTATTAGCGGACTTATTTAAAGTAACAAAAACTATTCAAAAATATTAATTGATCCATTTTGTTAGGATACGTATTATTTATAACTGAACAGTCGTTAACTAATTTCTTTTTATTTATCAATAATTGCATTAATTAATTTGAACAAATATTACACATTACTCCTTAATAAAATAAATTATTACCTGGTCTGTATATAAACATGTGCAAACATACCATTATTAATAATTCTAAAATAATAATTATAATATAATAAGAATAACAATTAATAATAACTTAACAACAATTTTACATGCGAGTATAAGTTTGTATGAACTTTTTCCCCTATATGCGCTCTGAAAATTTCAGTAAAATGAACACCTGCATGTATTATTTGTGTGTGTGTAGGTATCCATCTTTGCTCCACGCGCTGTCCGCGCATGAAATTGGCGCGCATCGTCGTAAGTTTGCCGGTTCGCTCAGATTGTTTACTTGAGGAAATAGTAAATTTTATAATTTTAAAAATGTCTCTTTGGGTGGATAAATATCGACCTACTAATCTTTCAAAGTTAGATTATCACACGGATCAAGCGCAACGATTGAAAAATATGGTAAGTAATAACAGTGAAAATTGAAAAGACCCTTGTTGGAAGAGGTTAAATTATAATTTTGTGTGGAAAACCAATTTTATTTTACTTATAACTAATTGTATTTGCAATGATATTTTATTAATACTTTAGAATTAAGTAGTAAATTTGAAATTAAATTTTTAGTTACATAATTTTGATATTCAAAGTAACAATTAGATCGGAACAAAATTTAAGAGAAAGGTACTGTGTACTTTTATGTTTACAATGTATTACCATTGAAGGTTCAACAAGGAGATTTTCCACATTTATTAGTTTATGGACCACCTGGAGCTGGAAAGAAGACTCGAATAATGTGCTTGCTTAGAGAACTTTATGGAAGTGGAGTTGAAAAATTAAGAATGGAGTCATTGCAGTTTGAGGTTTGAATGTTGTGAATCTACAAATTTGATTATTTTATACTGAGTACTTTTTAAATAAATTTTTTTGTTTAGACTCCGTCAAAGAAAAAACTTGAAATTATGACAATCAGTAGCAATTATCACATAGAAGTCAATCCTAGCGATGTTGGTATTTATGACAGAGTAGTCGTAATGGATCTGGTAAAAACAACTGCTCAAACTCATCAAATTGATCCTACTGGTCAGAAAGAATTTAAAGGTATATCTTAAAATATGATTTTTAAGTACAATTTTTTTTATAAATATTTTCTATAATGGTAATATTAATTTTTTTAGTTGTGGTGTTAACAAATGTTGATCATTTGACAAAAGATGCACAGCATGCACTTCGTCGAACTATGGAAAAGTATGTCGCTACTTGCAGATTGATTCTTTGTTCCAATTCAACATCAAGAGTATTGCCCGCCATCAGATCCAGATGTTTAGGTATCAGAATTCCAGCACCCACGATAGATGAAATAAAAGATATTTTACAACTGGTGACCAAACGTGAAAGTTTGCAACTGCCTGATGAATTGGCCACCAAAATAGCAGAATCAAGTGGAAGGAATTTAAGAAGAGCTATCTTAATGTTGGAGGCTTGCAAAGTTGAAAAGTAAGATTTTTTTTGTATTATTTCTTTATTTTTATCTTTGAAAGAGGATTCAAATAAAATATTAACTATTATTATTAATTTCATCTATTTTATTAATAATCTTTACAATGTTCTTATCTAAATTGAAATAATGTTTACAGTTATCCATTTACCGTGGATCAAAAAATTTCAGAACCAGATTGGCAAATTTATATTAGAGGCATCGCAAATCTTATGGTTTCTGAACAAAGTCCAAAGAAATTGTTGGAAGTTAGAAGTAGATTTTATGAATTACTGACACATGCAATTCCTACAGATGTTATTTTTAGAGGTTTATTACAAGAAGTTACAAAGAACTGTGATTTAAAATTAAAAATTGAAATTGCAACTATTGCTGCACAGTATGAACATAGAATGCATCAAGGTTCTAAAGTAATTTTTCACTTAGAAGCATTTGCTGCTAAATTTATGTCTATATATAAGAAATTTATGGCTGCTTCATTAGAGGCGTTTATGTAAAAAATCTGTTTAACGCATTAATTACATAAACATAGTTTAACTAATTTTGTATTTTAAATTATTTCTCATAAGATATTAAGTCGTTGTAATACTTTTTGTAATAAATAATTTTATTTTACATGATACAGTGCCTCAATTCTTTCATAATTATAAAAAAAATTTACATAGCTGCCAAAATCAATGCAGCAATACTTGACAAGGCTACAACAGTCCAACCAGTGCTGTAGACATCTTTAATTGTTAAGAATTTACCCATGTCCCAGGACTGAAAAATATTAATGTATTAATATCAGATTAATTAAAAAAGTGTATGAATTAAAGAGTTTATACCAAGTGCCTCAGTCCATTAAAATAATGATAAGTTAATGGATAAACAAATGCTGCTTTTCCCAAAAACAGCAATGCTCCTGGTAATCCCCAAGCAGCTATAGATTCAATCATGCAAGGAATTCCTCCAGGAATAAATAAGGTACCTGAGAAAGTGAAAATTTAATAGCAGTTTATTGAAATTTTAAAAAATTATAGCATTTTTAGAAATTTATAGGAATTTTAATTACCGAGACCAAGGATGACTGAATAGCTTCCTAAAATCATACCAGTGGCACGATGTGATATAGACAACATTGCTGTAAGCTGTACTTGATAAATTGTCAAATGAGGAGACATTGGTCGCTTCAAGCGCATATTTTTTTCATCATGTGTTTCACATGTTGTCGTTTGTAAAGCAGATGATGTTGCACTAATAAATCCTGGTCTGTAGAACAATAAAAATGAGTAAATTATCATATGATTATTAAATTTTTAATCCATATGAGAGGTTATTGTTATATAACTTACTTCGAAGTATACAAACATCTAAAATTACGGAGATCCAAAGAACGTCTGCATAAAAGTCTAAACAATCAATTAAAATGATTTAATAACGGTTAATTCTACAGAAATGTTATTTCAAAAGTTCAAGTTATGTTTACCTTGTGTAAGAGAGGGCCATTTTTGTATTTAGTAATCAAAATTACTGCAAAAACAAATTAGTTTGGATAATATTTAGCACAAAAAATTAAAGCTTTATTGAAATAAATTGGTGATATTGTCATTAATATTTAAACTTACTGATATTATACCTTATTACTCTATTGAAGCTTGAACACAAGAAAAATCCTAAATATCTGAAGTAGGGAGACGTTTACTGCCATGAAGTATACCGCAAGTGCGCGATTTCTGGCGATTTTCGCGCCTTTTTATGAATTTTATTTATTTTTTTTGTAATTAAAGTTCAGGCAAATAATTAAAACATAATAAATGAGTAAATAATTATGAAAGGAAATTAATGGAAGAAATAAAGACACTTAACTGTGTACTTATCCATATTTAATATCGATATATTGACAATTTCATTACATACATACACAATGAACTCTCAAAGTCCATAAAATTCGATTAAATATAATAATTACAATTGTTATAACATGTGTATTTATACGTGTCAATGATAACTAATGCACACAAACGTCATTCTCGCGGATAAATCTTTCAAATTTGCATTTCAGAAATCAATGTGTTGCCTTTCAAAAACAGCGCAATATACAATCAACGATGAATTTTGACAATTATTTTATTGCACAATTACAATTACTCGTGGTATTCTCTTTTAATATGTCTATCGTAACATTTTAAACGTTGGCATTTCGTTTAAAAACCTATAGAATCACTGATAAAACCAGTGAATCAATTACAAGTCGATCAATTACAAAAAGAAAAAAGAAAAGAAAAACGAAGTTTTAATTTTCTTATTTTCCGAATAAACAGAAATGATCACTGTACATTTTGTTTTGCTTTGGGCGTTGCTATGAATGCTTTGTATTCATGTTTTTATTTCTTCAAGAACAATGGTTTACTGAACGATTACTTTTTTTTACAGTCGATTTTTGGCCTTGACGTAGTCAACGAATAGGCGTTGGCATATTTTGTTTTTGTTTTAATTTACAACATGCTAACCGCGAGAAATGTATTTAGTTCTTACAACTGAGCGGATCGCTTGATTCCGCGCGCCTACCAACATCAGTTTAACAATCATTCACTAATCGATTTTCGCTACTTTTGGTGGCGTTCAATAAACACAAATATATTATCTAGCTGTGTCATACAAACGACAGACTTTGACCTCATCTACCTTTTATATTTAATACATGTCTTAAAATGATGTACAGAGTGAGCTTTCTTTTCCATAATGAATGAATAAAACTTTGTCGAGTTCATTTCGTCCGATTGTAAAATTTTATATAAATAGGGATATTTATATGTAATTTTTCGTTATCAGAAAAATGAAACTCGACATGACTGCTGGAAAGTCAAAAAAGTATCGTAGACAAAGTATAATGATAAAATTACATATAACTCGCTTTATTTGGAAGTCATGCGTATTATGATCGCCCGAATATTAAAGTATATAATGATTTTTTAAAACTAAACAGAACCAAAATGAAAACTAGCATATTCTCGATTTAAATTAAACATACAGCTTCTTTATCACAACTAATAGCAAACGATATGCTGCATTCGTTTCACACATCCCTTTATCTCTCGCTGTTCGTTGAGAACTCGAAGAGTCTTTTATTTCACGTTTACACTAATTTTTTTTTATTATTTATAATAAGCTTATACCTAAAATGTACTTAAGGAGGCCACGTTTAAGCTGACTGATGAAATAAAATTCGATCTTTGCTAACATTTTATGAGACTTGGGTCAGTGTGTGTGAAATGTATTTCTGTATTCTGTTAGGAAGTTCTGTCTAGGCTCTCCATCAGAAGAGTTTCTCCAAATTTAACAGTGATGTTTTTTTATGTACAATCAAATCGTTTATTCAAAACGTAGCACTATAAAGTATTTATGGTACGCAATCGGTTATCGTCAACAAAAAGTCAAATAAATAAAAATTATAGTTTTAAAAGCATCGTAACTCGCATCATCTCATGCAATTATATCGAGCACGGAGTAGTCATTTTGGTATAAACCACTTTAAAAAAGAAAATCTCAAAACATGCACGTACAAAATAGGGTAAAACGGGCAATCTAATATAAAGGTACTTCTAAAACAAACGATTTAATTATTATTTTTTTAGAGAAAAATTTCTGCAGGAGAAAATTTTTATCTACATAGGAGACAATTGCCACGGCTAATCTAAAGTTATGTAAATTTAACCAGGACATCGATACCAGCTTCCAAATCGCAAGTTAAACAGCAGTGGATAATAACCAGTCCCCAAGTCTTTTCACTCTTAATAAATAAATATAAATCCCTAAAAAATAACAGGAATGTCTAGGAAGAAATTGACAATCTGGACTTAAATTTAGTGTTCTTTTAGCTAGTCTTTGATCATGGCAAATCTTTGTAAGAAGAAATGTTGTATAATAAATGATTTCCTTTTAACTAATGACAGTCCAATCCTACCTCAATGTTTCTTTTGTATATCTGAATAATCTCTAAAATTTTGTAAAAATATATTCTTAAAATATTAATGAGATCAACAACAATAACATACGTATATTCTTTTTTATATTGTATTTAATCGAATTGTATTTTATATTATTTGGAGAAGACTGTCAAAAGCTTAATTTAAATCATAATATAAAACACTTTTGAAAACGGGAGAAGGTAATTGACAATTTCATTAAAATTTCGATTGTTAGATAATTGATAGAACCTATGTGATTCTGATTAGAAAAAAGTATTCAGTTTGTGCCGAGAAAAGAATAAGAACTTATTCACTAACTTATTATTTACTAGATCTTAAAAAATAATCAAAGAAACATCTAGAAAACAATAGTTAATAAAAAAAAAAAAACTATAATCGACGCTTAGTAGAAGACAGGATGGAAGAATTTAAATCACAAAATTATCAATTGAAAAATGAGAAATCTACTAATATATAATAATGGTAGGGAAACGTAGGTGAAAAAAGATTAACATTTAATACGTTAATATAACGTGATTAAAAGTTACTACGATTAACAGCATATTTAAGTTAAATTAAATAATTAAATAACTTTAAATAAATTTTTCATCAAAGAGTTGCTAAAAATAACACTAATTTTCACTAACGTTTTCCCTGACGAAAAACTCATTGAATCAAATTGGTCTAACAATAATAAATAAATCTTACGTTACAGTTCAAGTAATTTTAAAATTTAAAAAGTCTAAGAAATTCCCTTGTTTGACTTATACAGTTGATATCACGTAACCATTTTCTGGACTGAATTCTGTGGTCAAACATTACTGTCAGGTCTCTCGCTTAAGCCCATAGGCTGAGCATTTTCCACTAATGTTGATTTATTGTTGGATGAAATCCCTTGTGAATCAGTGGCAGCTGCATTTCTCATTTCATCTCTTGATGCCCTGCAAAATGAATTAAGTAATTATAAACAGGTCTCTTTGCAGTATTATATTATTTAAAGACAATAACTACATATTTAATTGCTTAATTGACTATCTATTAATACATAGTAACTACTTGAGCTAAAATTAGAAATTTTTCTGAAAAGAATGACAATGTCAAAGAATATCTAAAATATAATAGTTATATAATTTTTCACTGTAAATATAAAAATGGTTAATTTTTAGAAATAAATCAGCAGATTAAAAGTAAAAAAACAAGCACAAGTTCAGAAAAGAATTTAAACTAAAAATGATTCCAAAAATAAGAAATGGTTTTGGCTGTTTCCATTTCTTAATTTTTTCAGAATCTTATTTAAGCAAACCAAATTAAAGCCTCAGTAAAACTACTTGATACCAATGAAATTATTTAATGATGTACACAAGGATATGAGCAAGCAAGGGAGAATACGGTCAGTGTTTTATTATTGCCTGGTTAGTGGAGTAGTGCGATTAATGTTTTTGCGGCTTATGTTGGCCTCCAAACATCAGGGTCCTCCATAAGAGTGGTGTGATGATCACCAGGTGGCATTGGTTCTTGAGGTGAGCCAACTTGTGATGTTGGCAGGCCGGTTGTATCAATCCCGCTACCTCTGTTATTTCACACATTTAACACTTACACTCCATTTTTGGTATTTATATATCATGTTTTTTTTTAGATAAAAAAGAAAAACAATGTCAAATGTTAATTATCCATCACCATGAAATTAGTAAGAAAATATAGTTATTATACATTTAATAATTTTCAAATTGCATAACTTATATAAAGTGATTAAAGGATGAATTTATAATGTTTTTATCTTTGTTATTATTGAGATTGTAGCTTATGCATTTTCATCAGTGAAGTGATATGTAGAAACCAAGTATGTCAATCTACAATCAACCTAGTCATGTGCATTAATGATTTTTTTGTAATACTTTAGTTTACATTATTGAGCTAGTGATAATTTAGTTAAATTGAATTTGTTCTCTTATTCATTTTAATTTTTCTGAAACTTGAAAATATATAAGTTATTTTTAGTGACCAAAGACCAAACAAAGAAATTTTTTTTTAATAGTATTTACAGTACTTATGATAAGCAAACATAAAGTAGTATTGTGTAATTTTTATTAAGTGGAAAATGGTTAATTTTTGTTTGTTTAAATAGTAAATTATATTCATATTTTTTTTACTTACTTTTTGCCGACAGACATCATTCCATAAATTACGCCTGTAGCAAATATCAATCCACATCCAAATATAGTACTAAGCCCAGGACAAAGGAAGACTGGTGGAACTGCAATTCTATAATTGTCATGAAAATAAATAACCAATTTTCTATTTTAGAAAATTGCAAGTCAAAAAATGTCTATAAAACTTACGCGCAATAAACTGCTGCTCTGTTCCAATAAGGTCGCTTATCAATCCGCTCACTTAAATTCTGAACAAAGTCAATAAACATACAACAACAAGGTGCTTCAACTGTAACAACTAAAAAGCCAGCAACCATTTGCCATAATCCTCCTAAAAAGCAGCTCACATTGGCCAGCAAAATTGATGCACAGTTCCATGCTCCCAAAAATATTGCAACTGAAAATATAAAAGTATAATAAATATAATATTTCTCTACATAATAGGTAGATATTTAAATTTGTATAAAATAAGTGAGAAGTAGAAAATATATAGTTGTTATAGATTACTATAAAGCGATTGAAAATTTTATTGATTTTTAATAAAGAGTCTTGAAATCAATTTGTAAGTACTACATGGATTCAGAAGTCTTTCTTATATTGCATCTATAAATAGAGTTCTTTGTTTTGTTGGTGAACAAAAAATACACTATTGACTCAGTAACTTTTCTTCAATATGTACATATTAACTAAAATATTACAGACAAATTATATTACCATAAAAGTATAATATTTATATCCAAATCTAATAAATATATATATTCTTTTATATCTCAATTAATGCGACACAATTTAGCAAAAAAAAGTATATATTTTTTAACTAAAAGTATCTGCCACAATATCATTCTTGACTGACATAAAAGAAAAAAAAATCCAAGCATGTACTTCCAACAGTGCATACATATTAAAAACTGCAATTAAAACATGAATAAAGAGTCGGTATTATTTTCAATAGATGCTGATAAATGTATAGAAACGAAATGAATAATTTTCAAAGATAATCCACAGAGAAAGAAGTTATCGGAGCAGACAGTACTTCACTGCACGCTAGATTTCCCCAAATACCCCGAGAAGCTCCAA
Organism: Sycophila sp. Sp_5; assembly: GCA_018906775.1. Taxonomy (NCBI): domain Eukaryota; kingdom Metazoa; phylum Arthropoda; class Insecta; order Hymenoptera; family Eurytomidae; genus Sycophila; species Sycophila sp. Sp_5. The sequence goes on along the minus strand of JACCID010000014.1, from coordinate 2,224,636 downwards.
TAACTTCACACCCAGTTCTAAGGGCCTCCGAACAGATGTTACTCCTCCCGGTCAGTAAGATCAGTTCAACAGACCCGACCAAGTACAGCCAAATAGTGACCTCCCTTCTACCCGAGGCAAAAGAGAAACCCTGGCCAAGCATAAGTTTGTAACAAAAAGGCAATTACTGAAACTTCCAACGGTGCCTAGGCCACGGCCAGCGTACTTCATCCACCACGGCACGTCGTCCTTGGCGACGGGGTCCTGTCCGGGCCTCTGCATGAGCGCCGCCAACTTCTCGCCAATCGCCGCCTGCAACGAGAGCGAACGCATAAATTAACGGGCCATCGTCCGGACGCGGGCCCAGTCAGAGTCACTCACCATTTTCGGGGGGTCACAGCCACACGCAGCCTCGTACCGCACCGTCCGTCCGCCTCCTCCTCGGGGAGCAGTCGGGCCCGGGCTCAGCAGGCGATCAGCGACGGAACCTCTCGCGCGGAGGAAACTGCCACACGCGCAGAATTTGTTGTTGGTACACCAGTGCGGCCAGCGCGGATGAAAAATCGACCCCGCGGACTACCAGACCAGCGACGTTCTCTCGCCTGTGGTGGCGCCACGTGCGCCCGTCTCCTTTTCTTTATCGAGCCGTTCGGCGCGGAGGGGGGTGGGTCGAAAAAAAGTGCACGCGGCGCACCAACGCATATTATATATCAATCACTCACCCACACATTACAAATACTCACATTTACAATTGCACTGTTTATAAACGTATTAATGTGTACATGCAAACTCTCATAATTTATAAATTCTTAAATTTATATATTTAAAAAAAGTGCACGCGGCGCACGATTGTATATTATATATATATTTATTTTACTTATTTATTTATTTAATAAAATTCAACGGACCAGGGTCCTTAAAGTTACAATTGGAAATTACAAAATTAACTTAAGATTAGTTAAAAAGGAACAATATTGTATATATAAGTAGAAAATTGAATTACATATAAATTAATATATATATCAATCGCTCACACACACATTACAAATACAATTTCACTGTTTACGTTTACATGTGCATGCAAACTCTCATGATTTATAAATTCATAAAAATATATATTTTTTTTTCTATACATATACCCGGTGGAAACAATCTTATAAAATACTATAAAAAATGCGTAAATTTTATAAAATCCGATAAATTATTTGTCAGATTTTATGTGGGTTTTGCAACATTTTATGGAGTTTTATAAGATCTTTTCAATAGGGTACACACACATGTGTATGCATATTATATACAAATATATATTCATATATGGATGTATTCATGTGTTTCGTGCGTACACATTAATAACGCGCTCTGGATACGGGATTCGAAAGCGTGAAGGTGTGTGGGTGGATCGGGGCATTGTATTATTGTAAACTCGTATTGTAGAACAGCCAGGCTATTGGCCGCCGTTTATACGGATCTTTCGGGCGTCTGCGTCGATGCGATCGATGATGAATTGATGATGTCTCGAAACGTGGGCTCGAATTTTAATAACTGTACTTCGTGAATCACTGCTCCGCTTTTAAATTTTGCCTTTTATTTCGACCTTTATCTGCATTTAGTCTTGTTTACACTTTATCGCAGGAGATAGCGATTTTATCAGCAAAGTTTTATCACGAATGATTATTCACAACATTAATATTCACTAAAACTACTTTTTGTTTCGTACTTACTAAATATTACTCAATTTTTCTTGTTATTGGAAAAGTAAAAAATTGTTTATTTCTGTACTATTTTTGGAACGATTTTTAAATAAAAATGTACTTGGGGTAGCAATAAGAAAAATAATTAACTAAGTGAAACTTAAGAATATGTATAGCATTATTAACAACTATAATTCCTACTTGTACTACTATAAATTACTTCAGTATTTTTTTAAATTATAAAAATTGAATATTGTTTCTTTTTAAAGTGATATTTTAATAATAAGACTTTTAGTCAGTCGAAATATTATTAAATAAATAAATAAGAAAGTAAAAGAATATTTAAAATGTAAATAACAATAATTATAAAAAGTTTAACTTAAAAGTACTTAATATAATAAGAATGAAAAATGCTTTTTTTTGTTGCATCAGTTTTAACAATATATTTTTTTCATAAATCTTTCGACAGATTTGTTCCAGTATATACAAAATTAATTGCTCATGTACAATACAATCATAGTTATTGTTACAAACTTAAAAAAGTCTGCCTTGCGCGCAAATTTTTTTTCGAGTTCTTCAGTCCTCACTTAAATTTGTGACATATTCTCTGGTGTATTATACGCTGTTTAATTCTTTAGAACAGTGTGTGTGACTGAGTGCATCATTCTGGCTTTTTTAGCGGGTTTCAATTCATATTTATTTGTATAATAATGCGCGTAAACGAGAAGTGTAAAGGTACTTGCATTCCTCAATTTTTCCCTTGAAACTTTAAAATTACAGACTTATTTAATCCTACGACTTGAGCCTTAAAAATACGAACAGCTGCAGTTTTTTTATTTTTTTGCGTTACAAGATTGACTTGACTGAACACAGAATTCATTTATTTCCAAGTTACTTTAGCAATACACATGTATTTTCACTTCTTCAAGCAAGTTTGGCATTAATTGTTATTACTTAATTACAATAATTTAATTAATCCGTTAATGACAAGATTAAAATCTTGTGCAGAATCTATACAATCTATATATCGTTTGTCTTTTTTTTGTTAAAAAATTTTCGTTTTTTATCTTTCAGGCAGAATGAAAAAGTAGTGGACACTTTTTAGTGTGAGAACACTATTCGAAAACAATTAAATTTTCTTCGCAGACGTCATATAAATGATAAAATATAATAAGAGTAGATGTATGTTTATTTATATTCATATCACAAGAAATTCTATAAAAATTAAATTAAAAAATAAATAAAATGCATGCTTTTAGCGAATAATTTCATTAAAAATATAATTTCAGGAAGAGTAAAGGAAACTTTTTACGTCTTCTTTTAGGCAGTAGAAATCAGCAATTAAATAACAAATTTTTTCTATTGAAACTGAAGTATGTTAATGCATATAGAATTGTTCGACCTAAATGAAAATAAAAAATTTCATTTCTTTTACATAACAAGATAAACAAAATTTCCTACAATAATTTTTTTTTTTAAATTATAGCTTTATCTTTAAATGTAGCTATGATATACCTATAATAAAACAGTCCCTGACTTGGGTGCGTATGCGACCCTTCATTTGCAATATAAGCCTTTACGATCATCTTTCGATGAATGTCAGCCGTTTCGATATTATTACGTCGATTCGATCACGTAAGTCTTTTTAAAATTATCAATTAACGCCTCTGATTATTCACAGTGATGCGCTCAGATTACTCAGTAACGCCTGTTGCGGCAATGAACGATACAAAGCTCCTGTTTCAAATAAACGTCTTAGTGATATTTGATGAGCTTTATTCAATTCAATTTGCTGGAGGAAGAATAAAACTTAAGAATTCAAAGAAGCAATAAATAATTTTGTGTAGAGGACATAGAAATAGTATCATATGAAAGACAATTGGGTCTGTCTTGGATTTAAATTAGTAGAGAAATCGACTTAATGCAATGCATTTTGTGTAAAAAAGGATTTTTGACGTTCTCTTTTACATAATTTTATAACATTTATTGCTTATAACTTAATTAATTTCTAGAATAACTAAATCATTAAAATTTTGGGTCCCTTTCGAATTAATTAAGTTAATAAACGTACCGCTAAATAAATTGTCATGCTGATCTATAATAAATATTTTTAAATAAATATTACACTAAATTTGTTTCTAATACTTATAAGAAATACTTCAATTGCGAGAAGAAAAGCAGAGAGCTGTGTTTTTTCGAGTCAAATTAATTTTTAGCAAGATTATCCGATTAAAATATCTGCCGTTACCAATTAAAGTAATCAATTTTTCGTGACCGATCGTGCCCCCGATAGTCACAAGTTTTCCGCCGCTATAACTTTTCTATGTCCTCTCAGAGCGGATCAATGTTTCATGACCCCTCGTTGATGTGCACACAAAAAAAAACGCGAAAAAAAGATACAGGAAAGATGGGGCGGTTGTCTATTAAATGATGCTCATTGAGCGCCGATATCGCTTCCTCGTATTGGTCGAATTGCTCGGCTGCAGGGGAGCGGAGATCGGCGCTGGGGGTGTCACGGGTGTCACTGGGGTCACCGGCGTCGTCAGAGGCGTTGTGCATTCAGCCGCCACTGCGGAGGCTGAAGTGGGGGGCCTGAGCTACCAAATATAGCTTTCGGTCTGGGGTGCGCGCATCACGCCAACGCCTCCGCCAAGGCGCCGGTAGTTCATGCAGCCACACAATCGCCACTGGTTCTGCTCGGGGTCGTACACCTCGATCGTCTTCAGATAGGCCGTTCCGTCGAATCCGCCCACTGCGTAGAGCTGGCCATTCACCACTGCTAGGCCGACCTAATTTTTTTGACAGAAAACGAGTTTTTATGCTAATCCGCTGTGAGTAGGTGAGGAATACAGGAAATTCTGGATTGACCGCTTACTTGTATTCGCATAATATTCGATTAGTGAAAGGCAAAAATTTAATAAAAAAACAAGAAATCGAAATTTCATCATATTTGAAAATAAATTCGACCGCAGTGTGCATTTCTAGTGAATTTTTAAATTCGTTTGAGCAGACATAAAGATCGGTATTTCGTAATTGCAATTTTTACCCATTTCTAATTAAAAAATTATATTATACTTTTTAAATTTTAGTTTCTTTTTATATTACGGAGGAACTTACCCCGCTCCTTCTCGAAGTCATAGCAACGATAGGACTCCAGGAATTTGTGTGAGGGTTGTATCGTTCGGCGCTGGATAACTCCATGCAATCGTCCCTACCACCTACTGCGTAGATTAAATTATTGAATACAGCGCAGCCCAAATGCTTGCGCCTAGTCGACATGGGTGACACTTGGGACCACTTGTTCTGCCTCGGATCATAACGCTCGACAGTGTTCAGTGGCGATTGCCCATCGGACCCGCCGATGGCATACAAATATCCACCGAGTACCGCTACAGCTACGCCCAATCGTCGTGTCGTCATTGGCGAAACCTTCGACCATTTGTTTTCTTTCGGATCGTACCTAAAAGAGTATTATTCGTTCAAAAATCGTCTCTCTTATTTCCCATAGATTCACGTTAAAACTTTTCTAAAATCACATGATGTTTCATAAATGCGATTAGAGATAATCTTTAGTATTACTCGTTTCGTGCATTTCGTATTATCATTTACCTTTCAACGTGATTTAAACACTGTACTCCATCCTGACCTCCAACGGCGTACAGGAAGCCATCGAGAACAGCGACTCCAACACTGGTCCGACAAGACGTCGTGGGAGCGACATCGCAGGACCACTGGTTGGTCTGTGGATCGTACCTCTCAATGCTATTTAAGTAACTCTGTCCATCGTGCCCGCCTACGGCGTACAACAAGTCGTTCAGTACGGCCACACCGACTCCGCATCTCCTTTTACTCATAGGCGCTACCATCTTCCAGTCGACAGTATTCGGATCGAATCTTTCTACACTAGCTATCGCATCTCCGGAACACCAACCTCCCACAGCGAACAGTACCTGCAAATTAATTTAACGTTTTACACTGATGATTTTTTTAAAAGCAACATTAGCGATTGAATATGCCGTATAAACAAAACAACAAACACCGTTCTTCAGAGGTTTTCAAGTAGATATTAAGTATTAAGTATCCTTTTTTGTGTAATATGAATGAAAAGACTCGTGAATACATAATACATAATTGCTCTGGAGTAAACAAAAACATGAAAGCATGTAAATCGAAATATTTTCACTCCGGGAAAGGTGAACTGTACAGAAGAGCACTTGTGGTGTACCTCGCCTCTCCTAGTGGGTTTCCTCGGGCGCGTTCTCGGGCCCTGCATGAGGGGCCTCTCCTGCGGCAGGAGTAGGTAATTCTTAGCCTCGTCGACGAGATCGCGGCACGCGTCGTCCGAGCGAACCAGCAGGTCGGAGCCGACGGTACCCACGAGGAACTTGGGACTGAGGAGGGGCAGCCGCACGTGTTGGAGCACTTGGGCGAGATGCTGCCGCCTATCGGTCACGTTATACTTGACCCAGTTCATCACAGCGCTAAACACCTGCTCCTCCGTGCGCACATTAAGCTCGTCCGAGGAGATTATATCGACTAGCTGACCCACCGGTAGCAGCAGGAATTCCTCACTCTCCATCACCTGTAATATTAATAAGTTTCAATGAGTTTTGCAAATGTTAGCTCGTTAAAACTGTTACGCGATTTACTTTAATATTCAACGAAGATAAGCGCAAAGCACACGCAGAAACGCTGAGTTTGTTTGACCTTCTGATTACCGGGATTTTTTCTTAGAGATGAGATATTTGCTATCAAATAATTTATTTATTCGCAAAGGCACCCTGACAGCTTTTAGAGTTTAATTTATAAACTTTTTTACAATCCGGTAATCAAAATATCGTACTGAATTAAACATTCGCGTTATAAATATACATGAAATGTAACAAAACATTTTTTGTTTCACGGTATTCTGTCTTAGTTCAAATAAAAGATGAATTAAGTTAATGGACCTCTTGAAAGTTGTGCTGTGTAAATTTGTCGGCGATGCGAAGTAACTCGCGGCAAGAATGAGTGTCGGCGAAGGCGCGTATGCCGAGGCAGTTGGATGGATCGAGCTGTCGTTTGAGGAACTCGCAGCAAATGTCCTGAATTTCGGCGAGCTGGAGGAGACAGGCGGCTGGTAACAGGGTCTGCACGTTCGCCTCCTCGACGATTATGTGCGACGTGTAGCAGAAGTCGATCAGCAACTCCATCGCCATCTCATCGATGTCCCGAATCGTCACCTCTGTCTGCCGCGACTTCCGCTAGTTCGCCGGTGAACATGGCTCTGTCGAGTAAAAAAATCAATTGTTAGAAGAGTAATTAAATTATCATAAAATGTTTGTTTTGTTTTCTAAGTAGTTCATAACAAATGCAGCGAGATAAGCTTCCTTTTTTAGTTGAATTAATTAAAATCTACGAAGTAGTGTCTTAAAGTATCTTACTAACTTTAAGTAGTTTTACAAAGAGTACAGTTATTCTTAGTTGTAAAATATCGCCTACTGTTGTTATGCAATTTGATATAAATTAAACTAAGAATAATTATGCATGGAATAAACTGTTTTATCCCTTGGAGTTTACTTTAATATTTCCTATAAATTTCAGTAATTTAAATCTTTCAATGTTTTAATTAAAAAAGAGTTCTAAACGCATCCAGTTATATAAAAATATTTCTGAAAAAACACAGTTGAAATGAATTCAGAAATTTAAGTTTCAAATTTAAATAGCTTCATACTGCAGTAATGTATTTTTAGAACACATAAGAATAAGTCTTCTAAGGTATTCGCTGAGATTATGTTCTCTAAAGCTGAACAAAATTTTATATCCTACATTTCATAATAAGCTTCTCAAATATATTTAGGCGCTTTTAAGCAGTAAATTGTCAAACGAGTTCAATGTGCTCAGTATAAATATCCTAAGGTTCCTAAGACTGTATCTGAAGGAAAAAATGAATAATTATTATTTACAAAATTAAATTTATTACATAATGCTGGTGGAATTGAATGAAAATGTGCTCACCTGAAGTATGGACTGCATGCTGAGAGTATGACCCGATGAGCGAAGATCTTCCTGGAGCCGACGTTGAGGACAACGTCGCAGAGCTCGCGATGCCGCCTCAGGACGGTGAGCTCTGTGAGGGTGGCTCGGGGATGTTTCTCCGAGGTGTGACTGAGGCGTGCCGGCGAGGGAGCGCGATCCACGACCATTTCGCCCATCCTTTGGGCCACGATGCCCGCGCTCCCCGACGGCCCGCGAGTCCCCCCGGCGGCTACCTGCTGCAGGCGCAGCGGGGGTGACGCCCAGCCCCACACTGAGTCTATCTGTTGGCACAAAGTCACATACTATTAATAATCATCAAAAGTTAATCAACTGTTTAATTATGTAGGATTACAGTTAGGTGAAGCTATGTTTCATATTTGGTTTGATTAACGTATTAATTTTTCTTGTATTTACTACTAAATGTAAATTTTCAACATATAAAATGTTCTGTTAATCTATGATTTTCTTATGCTTTGAGCAAAATGGAAAAACCATTGAACATTTCTGTTTTATTAGAAACCCTTTGTTTCGTTACTAATTGTTTCTAAAATAATTGTAATTAATCAGGGTTTCTATTCTAGCCACTGACAACTTTGTGGACCATCCAATTTAATTAAATCCGTAAATATGATAAATGATTGTTACTTTTAAATGGATTTTCAGTTCTTCGGAAATTACATTTACTGAAGATAAATTGGTGCAATTAGTAAGTTTTTAATTGCTTTCGTTCTATGGAATGACAGTGAAGTTTATGAGTAAAATAAGCTATTGTTATTGACATCCTGTAGAAGGTGTTTTCTGATAAATCTTGAACTTAACTTTAAGATGCTCCAATTTGTTATTTCAAAAATATAAAATACATCATTCTACTTCTACTTTTGAATATTTATAAAATATCTTTCATTATCAATATCTAAATATCTATTGAACAAACTTTCTAAATTTAAAGATCGATATACTGCTACTTAATTCTTGTTAAGTATTCTTTTAGCATACAAAGTCATGTATCGCACACCTCAATTATTTTGAATAAACAAAAAAAAACAATAAATTTCAATATATCAATAGTACATTAATTAATAACAAAGAGAAAAAATATTTAATATCCTTGTTACGCAAGCAGATACAACAGTGCAGTACCACATTTTTGCGGTATACAAAAGCTGATTAAGAAAGTGCTTAGCACACGTTTCATATGCAGTCTTCTGCTCCTATCAACAGAAAAAAGTATCGCCAGCTTTTTTTCAATTCCAGCATGTTTAACAAAAACCGATTAATACATTCGAGCCATCACACACAGGTGTTTTCAGTAAAATATTCAGTGACCCGATTAACACAGGTAGGCACCGAAGAATATAAAAAAAAGCAATCAAAACCTGCAGCATGCACGGTGCCACTGTTTACACCACTCTGCCTCAGCACTCATCGTCATTGTTTACAAATTGGAGCAAAAGGCGCGCAGCTAAGGCAAGCGCATAAATTCGCAGCCACAAATGCAATTGTGCATCGCCGAGCGTCCCGTCAGCAGAAGACAAACACACACTGGCGGGGATAAAGGCGAGGGAGGGCTGCGCTTACTCATCGAAAAAATAAAAATCGAGCCCAAGGTGAAAGCGCGAAGACAGAGAAAGAGGCACGCACGGAGAGAAAGAAAAACGCGGAGATCTATCCGTACAAGCTAAACCCAATCAATGGACGAGGCACTGACCTTTGAGACTTTTCGGGACCAGCGGACGAGAAACTGCGGGAGGCCACGGAGGAGACGACTGGCGGCGTCGGCGCTCGGCTGGCTGTCCTCGGCCGGGCGCACCTCAGCACTCGGCAGCCCGGAGCATCGCTCGCCGTCGAGGCGGACGACCCGCACCTGCGTCGTCGCACTTGCTTCCTCGCGGGCGCACTCAAGCGCGCCTCACGCGCTCGCACGGGCACTCATGGTCGCGCGCGCGCCAGCGTCTCGGCGCGCATGCAGTTCTCGCTTTCACAACGCGCCCGCACGGCCCACGCAGCCTGCGATGTGGGCGAGCGCACTGCACGTCGACGGGAGCGTCTCCTTCGCGTCCGCGGATGGAGGGCGACGACGCGTCGTGCTCTCCGGTGGGACGGAGCGACGGAGACTCGGGTGGATGTGGTGCAGGCCTGGCTCCGTTTTTTTTTTATTTTAGTTTGTCACGGCTGAAGGCGAGTGTCTATCGCCCACGGCGGCTGCAGCCCGTCGGTCGGAGCAACACACTGCGGCGATCAGCGAAGCCACTCGGGCGGGGGACGACGTCGGGGCGGCCAGATGATCGTAAACAGGAGCTTTGATTTTTCGTCGCTGCGGTGGCGCGATGCGCCGGCGTCGCGATGACCGTCAGTCGGCGGTCGTTATGAAATTGCGGAAGGCCGCGCGCTTGCGCTTCCGCTTTTGTATTTCTTTCTGGTCTGTAATTGTCCGTGCTCGATAAAGTACTCATTTATACGTTTTTTATATACTTCTTTGTAGTTTTTCGTTGTTTGTTCGAGTTTGTTTTTTACTAAAATAATTTTATTAAAATAAAGAGATATACAAATTAAGTAGAAACGCATTCGATAGCATCTGTGTAGAGATGAAATAAAAGTATTTCTAAGTGCGTTAATATATATGAATTACAAGTTTTTAATTTGTTTATATATGTTATGCTTATTTTTTCAACTTTGGTAACATAATTTTGCATTCGAATGTTATGATTGAAAATTAAATTACAATTTAATATAGACTTTATGCATATACTTAGTAGATTCGCTCTTTCTTCTGAAAGAATCTACTGTATATGTATTATTTATTTTACTTACAACAAACTTACAAGTATTTTAAGTGCAAGAAATATAAATTTATTTGCTTATTTACATTTTTGTAATTTTCTCTTATAATATCCCCGTGGAAACTATCCTATAAAATAGTATAACAATGTGCAAATTTTATAAAATTCGACATATTATTTATCAGTTTTTATGCGTTTTTTTGCACCATTTTATGGAGTTTTATAAAGACCCTTTCAATAATTATTTATAACATTTTGTATATGTTACATATTTATATGTACTCAAGCGTATATATAGATCTATCAATTTTTAATACCTTTACATTTAAATTTATTTATACAAAAATATTCCGATAATGATAGTAATACCTAAGAAATACAAACATTGTAGAATTTAAATAAATTCTTTTTATTTCAAAAGTATCTCCTGCATTTTTGCCCTTTAAGTACTTAAAATTTCTAAACGTATGTCTATACATATAAACATATACTTACAGATACACTCACCGGAAATAAATTCGTATGGACTAGTTTTAAATTTTTAAAAAGAAAATTCGATTTTATCTCCACTTTATCGCTTTCTTAACATTTTCACTCATTACATATACGTAAAATGATAAATTAAAGTAAAAAAAAAAGCAAAATTGAATCTCCTTTTCGAAAATTTAAAAACGTTCCACAAGAATTTATTTCCGATGAGTGTACATTGCTCTCTATGAAAAACTCTTCGAAAATCAATAAAAAAATAAAAGAAACAATATGTAATCATAATATATAGTTCCGCTGACGGTCAGCGAGTCTACTCACTATCACAATACGTTGGATATGGTCGCAATGGTCGTCCTGATTTCGGCCGCGCGGGTGGCCCGTTGGCAGGGGCGCGACGGAGAAGGGATAATCTGAAAAAAGCGATGTTCACTGTATGACGACCAACTGCTGTGTGTCAGTGTGTACCGTGCATGAGCACATCCGTGTACTTAGTAAGCGCGCCTCTAGCCTGCGGAGGCCGGTGCCGCGACGGAGTGCAGTGCATGCGTGCGTCCCATCCTCGCGTCGGGACGAGCGTGGTGAGTGTATGTAGTGCGGTTCGCGCGCGCGTCTATTCGCCGTCGACGTGCTGCAGTGCAGAGCGCGCCTCCCGGCCGAGTCTGCTGTGCCGCGGCTGACGAGGGGCCACGGCGCGCGTCGAGAGCCGAAAGATGGACCAGGCGCCGGCAGGTAAGCATCGCCGAGGGCCACCCGGGATTTCCTCGCCCGAACCTCTTCCCAGCGTTTTGTCGTCAACTCCCGTGAGCGAGAGCCTAGAGGATGGCTGTCCTCGTCGGAGTGAGCTCTGCGCCTCGGCCGATCAGAGCTTGCTGGGGCATTACGCCGCCGCGGTTCACATGCGGTTTCGAGGTTATTTTCTGCGTATTTAGGCAGGGGATGCTTGATTTTCGTAGCTTTTTACGGTGCTCCGACCGAGGGGAATTAGTGTTTACAGTTTTTCTTTGGTTTTTACGCGGGATTCGGCGTTAGACTCGCGAATCGAGCGTTGCGTTTTTGTAGGTTAGAAAACTGGGATTGCCGAGTTTGGAGGGTGCGAATTATACAGTTGATGAATGGGGAGTGCGTTTTTGACGCTGTGAGAGCCTAATGCAAGCTCTGATTGTAAAGTGTGTTGTGTTGATAAATTGCTAATTTTTGTATTAATTAATGAGAGCTGACTTTACTATGTTCGAAGTTGAATTAAAAACAGCTTAGTTTATTAACAGGTATCTCAAGTCAGGTACACAATTATGCTCCCCTAAAGATATTAATACTGCAAGTACAGAATACTTTCAAATAGAATGTTTTTTCTTTCCAATACAGATACCGAACTGCGCAACATCATTGACAAATTGGCGCAGTTTGTCGCAAGAAATGGCCCTGAGTTTGAGCAAATGACAAAAAACAAACAAAAGGACAACCCCAAGTTCAGCTTCCTGTTTGGTGGAGAGTACTTTAACTACTACCAGTACAAAGTGACAACTGAACAAGCCAGTAAGTGGGGCAAAACACCTTTACATCTACAACGTTTGAGACTCATTGGGAAGGGATAATTTTGATATAATCAAGATGATTATTAAGTTCTCGGGAGTTTATATGTACATACATAAGAAATATTATTGTGATGCCATCAATTATTGGAGATGATTTATAATGGAGAGAAAAAGGAGTTGGAGTTGCATAAAAATAAAATATTATATTTTTGACTGAGCTTCTAAGCACCATGCAATAATTCTCCATCATTCGTTTGCAGTTTTAAAACAAAAAGGAATAAATCCAATGCAAAATGCAGATCCACGTTTAAACGTTTCGCAGCAGCAGCAATCAGCAGTATCTGTTAATAATGTTGGCATGTCTCAGAATAATGGTTTGAATTCAGTAAACATGGGTCCTAGCAACAATCCTTCAATGATGGGTTCTGGGCCACCAAACTCAGGACCTGGACACTTGCAAGGACCACCAAATTCTGGACCAGGTCACCATAATTCTGGACCTGGACATGCTGGACCTCAAAATAATATCAACAGATCATCGGGTTGGCTACAGAATGAACTAGCCAATCTGCAGACTCAGCAAACAACACTCCAGGATCAAGTTAGACAGTCGGAGCAGAATTTAGCTGCACAGCATGCTGCTTTAATGGTTCAACAACAGGGAAGAGTTGAGGATGCAGTTAGACAAGCACAGGAAAACAATCTTCAATCAAATGCACAAAATACAAATACAGATCTACCAGCTTTTGATGCTGTTCTACAACCAATTATAGATTCCTGCACAAAAGATAGTATCAGTGCTGGAAAGGCTTGGATACTACAAAATTCTACTTCATTAGAGAGTAATCAAGTAGTGGCGGAACATTTACTCAAAAGGTATATATTTTATTCTAATATATGATAATAGTTTTTCCAATCAGTAAAATTTTGTATACATAATAAAAAATGTCAATTAAATTTTAGAGTAATACAAGAAACCACTTTTACACATAAGCTTCATATTATTTATCTGGTAAATGATGTGTTGCATCATTGGTAAGTGCATCGGATTCAATGTTGATAAGTTTTGAATAAATTTCAGTATTTATATTTTTAAACAATGTATTATGATGAATTTCTAAATTTTAATAGTGCTCGAAAAAAATCATTGGACTTGCGAAAAGCAATGGAAAGTGTTGTGGTACCTATGTTTTGTAATGCATCATTAGCTGCCACAGAAGAACAAGTAGTCAAATTGAATAAATTATTGAGTTTATGGGAATCAAAGAGTAATTACTTTGAAGAAGGGATTATTGAGAAATTGAAGAATCCAAGTCAGTCGTGGTCAGATTATCAAGCCAGCGTTATGACCCAACACGCGAATGCCATTTCGTCGATCGCCGCAACAACAAAGCAGACGTTCGACAATTACCAAGCGCAACATCAGGCATTTGTCAACCACGCAATGAAGCAAATTCAGAATTTAGAACAACAAAAGATTGCGATTGATAGACAAATGAAAACGCCTCAAGGGCCAATGGTGAGCTTTTTATTTCTGATGATTTATGTTTTGTGTTTAAAAGGTAATAAAAAGGAAATGGTATATTGTACTGAGAGAAATAAAGTAGTAAAAATTATTGTACTGTAATAGAAAGAGATCACTGAATAATATTATGAAAAAATTATCATAGTTTATAGTCAAATTTGACATAGATACAAAATTTACTATAAAGTATGGTCATTTTTTCACGTTAGTCTGTAATCACTTTCTCATACAGTAAAGTAATTTTTGCCGCTTTTATGGAAAATACTTCACCGCCATTGAATTTAAGATTCAAGACTTTCTAGTTAACTCTCCAATTGTAAATTTAGCAGAATCGTGACGCATTTGAATATAAATATTTTCAAAACTCGAAGTGCAAGTTAACATTTACAATTTATTCTAGAATCAACAGAACGCGTTTGATCAACATGGAGGACCACCGCCACATGCAGGACCCCCACATGTAGGGCCGCCACATGCAGGACCACCACATGGAGTACCACCTCACGGCGGACCGCCACATGGAGGACCGCCTATCGGAGGACTACCACCCCACGGAGGACCGCCACACGGTGGACCTCCGCCGCACTCTGCACCACCACCTCCGTCTCAGCATCCAGGTCATTCAAATCACCCCGGACCAGGACACGATAGCCATGATGGACCACCGCACTATGGTGGCCCTCCTCCCGGCCATCACGGGGGACCCCCTCACCAGGGTCCACCACCCCTCGGAAGTCCCCCTCATGGAGGCATGTCTCATTCAGATTATCCACCGCACAGGGGCCCACCACTATGCGATTCACCACTTGGCGGACCCCCTTACGGAGGTCCTCCCCATGGTGGACCGCTTCATGGAGGTCCTCCACACGGTGGCCCGCCACACGGAGGTCCACCTCATGGTGGTCCGCTTCATGGAGGTCCTCCACACGGCGGTCCACCACATGGAGGACCTCCTCACGGCGGTCCACCACCCCATGGAGGGCCACCACACGGACCCCCTCACGGGCCGCCACACGGCGGTCCACCACACGGACCTCCTCACGGACCACCGCACGGCCCTCCTAGAGGTATGAATATGGGATATAAGTACTTTTGATTTTAAAATTATTTGAAAGTATAGAATTTTTTTATATCAATCATTACAAGATTAATGAGTTGAGTAAACATCGATATTTGATTGATACTTTACAATATAAATAAATTGATTAACTAATTCTCTTATTAGTAGAGTACAGTTGCTCAGTAACTAAGTGTCATATTCATACATGATTGACTTAGGTTTGCATCTTTATATTTTCATTTATCCACTGGGGCTCTATACATATAGTGGGTTGGCATTGTTTTAAAATAAATGTGGTAATGTTTGTGTTGTCTTATACATTAATTTATTTACACTGTTATTTAAAATGCGAAATTATACGTAACATTTTTTAATAAATATGACAATGCAGATTTTAACGCTGGAATGGGGCCGCATCACGGAGGCATTCCGCCGCATGGACCGATGCAGCATGGAGGTCCCCCTCATGGCGGACCACCTCATGGAGGGCCGCCAAATCTCGGTGGCCCACCTCACGGAGGTCCACCGCATGGTCCACCGATGGGTGGTGATATGAACTTTACTCAGCCGCCACCAGGTTGGAACATGCCTCCGGGTGGAGGTGGTGCTGGTGGTCCTGGCCCTGGCCCTGGTCCTGGTCCCCAGGGTGAACCATTCGGTCACGTACCTCTACCAGATTTTTCGAAACCGCCGCCGGGCTTTGGACCTCCGCAACCACCGCCCCTTATGGCGCAGGAAGTTTGCATCGAGGATCTCATGCCCAGCATGCCTTACTTCGAGCTGCCTGCTGGACTCATGGTGCCACTTATCAAACTAGAAGACTATGATTATAAGCCTCTCGATGCAGATGCTATTAGACTACCGCCACCCGCACCGCCCAGTGATAGACTTATTGCTGCCGTTGAGGCTTTTTACGCACTGCCTAATCACGATTCACCTAGAGATAGGTAAATTTCTAACGAAAGTTATACACTTTTTCTACTTACACAAAAAAAAATTCTTTATTGTCTTTATTAATATATTTCAATGAACTTTTTAGTGACGGCTGGGAAAAATTGGGATTATATGAGTACTATAGAGCGAAGAATGCTGCTAGAAAAAGGAAAGAGGAGGATATTAAAATGGGTGTAAGACAAAAGTCAAGATCCCCATCGCCGATTATGAGGCCACGTTCAAAAAGTCCTAGCCCACCAAAGAAACGCTACAGGAGTAAGTCCAGGAGTCGATCGAGGTCGAGGTCGCGGGGAAGAAGTAGATCTCCATCCCCATCGCCGAAGCCAACACCGAATCACAGACGAAACAATCGTAATACGAATCATGCGAGCCGCAATCGCAGGAGACGGAACAGCGGTAAAACAGACCAACAGCAACAGCAGCAACAACAACAGCCGCCAACGCCGCATCGGTCGCCCGATAGAAGGATAGACAGGTCTGAACGGAGTCCTACGCCACCAAGTTTCTTGTAAGTGAATTAAATTCTCTTTAAGATGATTTTAAATAGATTTAATTTGTGTTAAATAATATTTATAACTATTTAGATTTACAAAGGTTTCATTAAAAATTCATTTACAGTTTTATTTTTTGTTTAATTAATGAGCATATCTGCCTCATAAGAAGACGTACGATATTATAAAATAAAATAAGATAAGATAAAATAAAATATTATATTATAAGATAAAATCAGATGAATATTTTTGATTCAAATGTAAATCTATATTTGAATAAAATGAGAGTAGATAAATTTTCATTTAAATTTTGCAGAGGTTCGACCTACAGTAAAACAAGTCAAGATATGGGTATAGATGAGAGTAATAAGGGCCATCAGTTGCTCCGAAAAATGGGCTGGGGTGGAGCAGGCTTAGGAGCAAATGAACAAGGTATAGAGGCTCCAATATCTGGTGGTGAGATACGTGATCGGACCGATCAGTACAAGGGTGTCGGCGTAAATCTTAACGATCCGTATGAAAACTTCCGTAAAAGCAAGGGTCAAGCCTTCATCACGAGAATGAAAGCAAGGGCTGAGGAACGAGCTGAGGAAAGAGGCGATCGAGATTAACGTAGTGATTGTGAGAGTGCAAGGGACAATTTTGTTTTAATTATTGTGAACATTTATTACTGCAATGTAAGAAGAGATGTGTGAAAATAGTAGTAATACGTCGTGTTGAAACGATTGCTACAAAGCTATTTTGTTAAATATCTCAATAATGAAATGGGTTTCCGTCAGAAGCAGCCTTATGGGAACTTATAACGCATGAGAGAAAGAAAAACGCGACCTTTTAGAGATTCTAGATTACTTTTGATTCGTGAGAACGGTGAACACTAAATTTGGCTATCCAATACATTTTTTTTTTAACTTTGGTATCAAATGGTAGATTATGACACACTTAAATTAAGTCGTAAGAGATACTTATTTTTGTTTGGTATTGTGCCAAGTTTATTAGATCATTCTTCTCATCTTAATAAGTTTTACAGCTAATAGCTTCGATTAATAGATAGTCAACAAAATTTACAGACGTGCATTAATTTTTATAATTTCTAAAATATTCGAAGCTTAATATTTTTAAAATGTCTCGACGTCACGTAAAAACTACGCGTTCAATTGTACAAATAATAGTAAAATGAATCGAACAAAGAGGAATTTTTCAATATTAACCTTAGAAGTTAATAGTTCATTCCCAAAAATGAAATGTTGCGCTAAACTTCCAAGAGTTTTTCCATATTATTTGTACCTTGTTACCTCATGTTTTGTAAACAAATAAGTTGTTTAATGATTAATCGATTAATCATTGTTGTAAAAGCTGAGAACTTTGCTCATGCAAAGAAGTGAAAAATTGATGAACTTATTGCAAATGATCACACGAATACAACTTGTATTTATAGATTTAATAATTATATTGATTACAGTGTAACTAGGCATAAAAATAAAAAAAAAAACTGTACATTTCATAAAACAACCGTTGCATTGACAAACTTTATTTAAATTTATTTTAAATAGTAGTTATTTAATTTTTAATATTTATGTTCAGTTATAAATAATAAAACAGCTATTTTGTGACATCAGCTTAAAATTAATATTTATTTATAAATCTATATAAATTGTGCTAATTAAATAAATCCATATCGGAATTAAAATAGAATGCAAAATTAAGCACGACGCAAAATAGAA
Source organism: Sycophila sp. Sp_5 (assembly GCA_018906775.1). NCBI lineage: Eukaryota > Metazoa > Arthropoda > Insecta > Hymenoptera > Eurytomidae > Sycophila > Sycophila sp. Sp_5. Next base: position 2,206,396 of record JACCID010000014.1, on the reverse strand, counting down.
TAATTGCAATATTCACCGCGTTTTTCGATGATATTTTTCTGTTAAATAATTATTTGTAGATAGACTTATATTGATTCTTAAATAAATTTTCTTGTTATTAAGTATTTAACCGAAATGACACAATGAAATGAAAAGAGCAGTTACTATCAATTTATATCGACACATTTCGAATTAAAAAACGGTGTTCACTCGCATTTTCTCTTTGCAAATTATCGCGAATTATCGCCGCGGCGTAAAAAAGCGATGCGTGCGCCGTCGAGTTTCGGGGCCGCGATAAGCGGACGAAGCCCTTTTATCATTGTTCGTCACGTGTGCCCGCGGCATATCGAGGAACGCCGACTGATAAAGACGCACAGCGACATATTGATAAGAACAGGCAAGCGAACCGACCGGGTTGAGATAAGGCACCAACGGAGCCTCTATCATTGGCTGTTAGCGGATAATGCCGTCTCGGGACTTTTTCTTCTCGTCTTCTTATCGCCGACGCGATGCCCCCACTCGAAGTTTTTTCCGTGTTTGCCGGAGAAGTACGCAGAATGTGTTTTAACGATTCTGATTTGCGGAGAAGCGATGAATCGTAATAATTTTTTACAAATGAAAATTTTATATGTATATCTTAGAAACTTGTAATTTATTATTGCAAATACGATATTCTAATTTGTCGATTAACTTGCTTAGCTGTTTTCTCAGCTGAATGGATTTTTTACACCAGTAAAAAGATTATGTCGTAAGTTTTTTCGCTGTTTTTAATTTGAAACAAACGTCACAAGTGAATTCTTTTAATTTTTATATAAATTAATAAGTAAATAAATTCGTACATTGAATAATAAATTATAATTTTGTAATAAATTGTAATGGCATCAAAAGCGACTATAATTAACAGCAGGTATTTTTTTCGTAAAATAAGTGAGTTAATCCATCGGTGTAGATTAATAATTCAAATAATTCAGGAGAAACTGCTAATCTGTCATTAAGATAAGGCCTCCCGCGGAGGTGAGAGCTGTGTAATGTGGAAACAAAGTTGCGTATTGTGCGTAAGCCTCCCCGCCGACGAGATGCGCTTGTTATCTTAACGTTTGGCTGTGAACACGATGGGTGATGCGTGCAATCGAGCAGGAAACCTCGAATTACGTCCGACGCTGCAGGAGAGCCCGACAGAGACATATAAGAGTGTCGCACGTTTCCGACAAACGTGACCCATCTATTTTTAACATCACGTTGGAGGTGCGTATCGCGTCCAAACAAAACAAAATACGACGAGCTAGAATCGCCGAGTATAGGTGGTACGATTAATGTTGGTTTTGTTTTTGCAAAAGGCGGCAAAAGCTGCAGTGTCGATCCCAAAGATGCATGTGTTTTTGGGTCCTCGGACTCCTTCTACTCATTCAGCAGACTGTGGATGAGACTGTGGCTTAGATATTTTTTATATGCGATTTATAAAAATTATATCTTGAAGAATTACATAAAGTTCCAATGAGTTTTTTTAATTATTATGATTTGCATTTGATCTAGATAGTTATGATGAACATTTTTTAAAATACGTACAAAGAAAAGTGGTAAACATAGGTAATTTTTGATATACAATTATCTAAAAAAAATATTGAGAAAAAATTTACTTTACAACCTTGCGATTGATGTACATTTTCTGTTGAAAAATATGCGTATAAATTTTTTGTTGTTGAATTAATTCTTGGTTACAAATGTGTAGAAATTTAAATAAGTTAGTTTTAAAATCTTTAGTCTTGCGTTCTACTCCGCAGTAAAAAGTGAGCGACTCTTCTTTTAACGTCTGTCAATACTTGATTCAAATAGTATTTATTTCGTTTACTTTTTTAAATGTAATTGATGAAAATGTTAAGTAAAAAAAATTCATTTTTTATATATACTTAAAAGTTTATTTTTTCTATAGAAAAAATAAATTTTTCACGAGTCTGACTTCTGATGAAGCTTTGGGTAATTCATGCGAGGTTCGTGGTTCATTGTCTTCTTCTTGCTTTTTCTTCTCAACTATTACGCCTATACGGCCGATCCATAAAAACCGAGGAGCACGCTCGAGAAATTCGTCCACGGCATGCAGGCACGCGATTCTGCCTCTATAAGGGCCTTGGCACTTGCGACATTATGCGTGGACAAATAACAAAACCTAAATTCTTTCGACCAGTGTTGCCATATATCTTGTAGTATTTTTCTAGGATGACCAAGAAACGCACTGGAGATTCTTTCACCGGACTAAGAAGCGAAATCGCCGTTTGCACAGTTGCGTAAGTGGAGACGCGTGCATATAATGAACTAGTGATTAATCATCTGAGTTTCGTTACAGAATTTTATTTTCATCGAGAGATTACGGTTGAAAATTGTAGTAATTTTTCCGGCAAAAATAATGTTAAAAATTTCGCAAAAATTTTGGACAGTTAAAACTTTGTTATTTTTAAATAAAAGCTCTGAAATTTTTACGGAAAAGTGCAATATTTAAAGGATAAGTTCCATAAAGTTTTTGTGAATAAATCCTTCTAATTTTTAAACAGCTTATTTATAGTAAAAATTGCAAAATTATACAGTGATTTTTTCATTAAAATACCTAGTGTTTTCATATCAACCTATAAGATTACTGGTTTTTTAGAATTTTTATGCTTAATCGCGATTCTGAAGGTAAGTTTCGACGTGATTGGATTTTTATTTTTATTTATACAAATGCCTGGCATATTATTTTACGATATAATCTGTAATATTATATTACAAAAAAAAATCGCGTCCTGCGGTAATTCCTGTAAGGAGATAAAAGACAGGTTCAGCGAAATATCGATTTAAACGTTTTCGATTAGAGTGCAATAAGATTATTTTTGTTTTAAATTTACTTCAATCTACAGATATTAAAAAAATTAATTTGATATTAACCCACAATTCAGTTTTGATTTATAAAACATAACTCATTTTCGATCGTAAAAAAAATTTCGTAATCTAAATAAAGCGCCATTTTCAATTTCACTTTCGCATTCCCGTCATATACATTTTGCCGTAATCATCACAAACAGTCCCTTGAAGTTCTATCGAGAGTCATTTAATTTATCTGCTTCAAAAATGCCAAACGCGTTTTATAATTTTCGACGATTACGTGAACTGATTTGCTTGACACGCAGACTGCCGTAACTATGTGCATCTGCCGTGCAGCTGATGAGGTCCGCACTCGCCGGTCGCATCGTTTACGTTGCACAATCGCCGCGATTTTTACACGTGCAACTTTTTATTATTGACCTTTCAACCTCGGATACCTGTTACCGCAAAAATTACCAGATAGATGTTAACGCTTGGAGATTTGCGAGGATTAAAAATAAATTTTGGAGGAAATTCACGGACAATATTTCTACGCGTTTTTTTTTTTTTTTTTGATACCGTTTAAATACGGATAATAAATTGTATAAATTGCTGACACTATATAATTCACGTGGTTTAAGCAGATCCTGTTGTCGCGTGAAGTTTTCGCAAAATTACGTCTTTTTACACCTTTCGTTCGGAAAGAGAAACGTGCGCTGGCTGGATATAGTAAACCGAAGGAAGAAAAAAAAGTTAACGATTTTCTCGTTTTGCCGTCGTAAAAGTCACGCACGCTCGTGCCCTGGTAATAGCTTCATAAATAATTCCGAGCCAAAACCGCGGCTCGTCTCGGCACTTGTTCTCCCCAAGTATACGCCGTATACGGTCAGTTCCGTATTACAGGTATTTATTTAAAAAAAAATTATTCAGTCGTCAGGAGGAGTAGTACACTTTCGCTGATGCAACTACGCTTTTATGGCGTACACGGAGAAAAATGTTATAGTAAAAATTACTATTATGTTCCGAAGGAACAGTGGGATATACTCGGTCTATGACGATTATTACTATAAAACATACTAAAAATTCCTATGCACATTGCAGTTTCTACTATACAAATAGCAATTTTTGTTATGTACATAGGAATTTTTAGTATATTTTACAGTAAAAATCGTCATAGGTATAGTATGTCTCATTGTTCCTACGGAATATAGTAATTTTTACTATAAAATTTCTCTCCGTGTAGGTTTTTGTTTATCGATATTCTCTGTGCACTTGCGAATCTACATTGGTTTTTTTGTGTGCTTCTGTTGGAAGGCATTGATTCTAATCATTTTTTTATTGCCCGTTCGATGACTTGAATAACGTTTTTTTTTTTGAGTTCCTGCGTGGTATTGAAAAAAGTCGTTTTATTGGTAAAGTGAGATGGAACATTGACTTTCTAAGCGAACCTGGATAGATAATGCGTCAACTCGTAAATAAATGATTTTATGCGTGGACATTAGCTTTTTATAAATGACATTTTTTAATAATAAATTTCTAGTGTAATTGTAATCGTTAATGATGCAAAAAGATACAATGATAAAATAAACTATTAGAATATTATTATGGTTATTTATTATTTATTAATTAAAAAAAGTTGTAATTTATAGTACCTTGAATAAAGGTAACATAGAAGTTCTGTGTCTCTATTTAGAATAGGTGCGTATTGTAGAATGCAGTATTTACAAACTGAAACTTAACTTAGACTTTTATTTTTTTATTTTTTCTTATTTATTTAAACCAATTACAAATGTAATCTTACAATAGACACATAAAATGCCCGCCTGTAGGTTTGGTATATTAAACTTATATAACTAATCTTACAAACTAGCATACTTACTAAAATTGCACAGTATTGTTTCGCTTATCTTAATAATGATTATTCTAATGTGAAATAATGCCTTATTCTAAATATTTCATCTATTATAGCTTCTATCCAGATTTCCAATCTTTTTTTTATAGTTCTTTTGCCACATATTGAATTTTTCAGTTCAATCGGCAAGGAATTGTAGCTTCTAATAACTTTAAAATTTTCATATTAAATTTACGAAAAACTATTGTTTGTACGATAAAGAAAATTATAAATTAATTAATAAGACGCGTCTATATTCACTCTCTGTTTATACATCCTCGACAATATTCTATTTTTCCTTTTTTTGTTGTTCATAAACAGTGCATAATTTTTGAACTGCAACTTCAACACTCCACCTCCAGCAAGACTATATAATCACGGTTAACAAAAAATCTATTTTTTCTTTTTTTTCGTTTAAATTTCTAGCAGCGTTACCTTGAGTAAGCCGTCGACGGCGAGTCCGGGCATAATCATCCATTTCTTTCTCTCTGTCTCTGTCTCTTTCTCACCTGCTGGCGTCGAAAAAAAAGGAGTGAGAAAGAGAGGCGCAGTGAAGGGAGAGATGACTATAGGCGAGCAACGGTGCAGCGGGGACCGCGTTACGATCCACGTGAGGTGGCCTCGGTCACGCGGCCGAGCACACGCCTCGGGTCGGCGGCGCACGTGCGCGCAATGTGCTCGCGTGTAGGCTCCGACAAAAAAGTCCGCCTGTAACCGGGAGTCACGATCGCCGGCCTTATCCTCTCTTGGCTTAGCGCCCGAGATTCCCGACCAGGGGGAGAGAAAAGTCGGGCGCGCGTGTTGAGCAATGCGTTTTACCGGCCGATGAGTAATTATCGCCGCTGAATTCCTCGCGAGGATCGTGCGTGCTGTTTTTCTTTATTTTCCTTTTCTCTTCGCGGGTGCGCGAGATATTGGACGAGGTATTTTTTTTTACGCGTGGGGATCAGGCAGGGTGCGCATTTGCATTGCTGAGTGATGAATGGATGTGTGTTATTTGTTTTTTTTTTTTTTTAATGTGGATAGGTTTAATGAGAAAGGAAAGTGTACAAACAACAATAAAATTGCTAAACTTATATTCCTGCTATTTTTCGCGAGATGTAGGATATTCTTTGTTATTTGAATATTTTTTTTTTGTAAATATGGGGCAGAAGTATCTTATTACGGAAAACGAATTTCTTTGAATAAATTTCGTATTTTTTTTTTTGTTAAACAACATTTGTTCTATAATATGAATGAAATATTTTGTTGATTCAGAGAATTACTTAATTGGTAAAGCTACGAAATATATATTTAAATATATATAACGAAATATTTTGTTGATTTAGAGAATTACTTACTTGGTAAAGCTACGAAATATATAGTTTGATAAATGATGTACTAATTTTCTTTCAGTTTATGCATTTATTTACTAACTGCTAAGTTTATGGCGATCCACGATCTATTTTAGTAGGTAAACGTGAAACGTACGAGGTGGCGCTTTCAGTAGATAAAGTCAAGTATGGCTAGACGACTCCTTTGCCATTTTAAAGTTACGCAGAAGAAAAAGATTTACTAAAAATTGCAATAGTCAATGTTAATTTCCGTAGACATTAGCACACATATTTATTGTAAAATTGAAATGAACTGTATAAAATTTTGTTACAATTCTAATAAATTAAAAAAGATTGTAGTAAATTTACAAAAAAAAAAGTTATCGAAATTTTTTCAACAAATTCCATCTGCGAAGATACATATATTGACATTACATCTTTTAGTTAACATATTTATCGATGTTATATTTCGTGCGAAAAAAACTATTGGCAATTTGCAATTAATGCAAATTGCAATGGAATTTACTTCGTATCGAATTGCACAATATCGATTCGAGCCTCGTCTGTCTCTCCAATTACTCGATTAAACGGCCAAAAGGTCTGCAAATTTTTATTCCAAAGAGTCTGCACTCCTAACTCGGTAGTCTCACGATTTCGCCGCGACAATTATTATGCAATGCAGCAGTAAAATGTCCTCACCGCATTCCTCAGTAATAAATCTGCATTGTCATGGAAAAAACGAGAAGCTCGACGAATTTCGGACAGTTTCGTGTGAATAAATTAAAATAAAAATATCAAGCGTGCCCCCCCCCCCATTGCTAGATATATAAAAAAAGAGAAGCTCAAAGAATCTTGGTCAGTGCGTAATAATATATAAGATCAATTAAAGATCGAAAAGTGATTTATCAAAATTATGGCACTTTCTAGTATAATTTCAGATGAAAAGTCTTTTACAAATGTTAGAAGATTTTGAGATCACTTTAATATGTGAACATTTTAAACTTTATTATAAATAAAGATCATATTTTTAACAACGCATTTATAACAATCAAACAAATTTATAATACTAAGTATTTTTTTATTTTTTATTTTTCTTGTAATTTCTGCTTTAATATAAAATTTAAAACGGTGAGATCTTAAAATGACTTCAAAATCTTCTAATATTTGTAAAAGACTTTTCATCTTAAATCATACTAAAAAGTGCCATAATTTTGACAAATCACTTTTCGATCTTTAATTGACTTTACACGTCATGCAAAAAAAAAAGAGTTGAATTTATGTTCATAGTTGCTAAAGACGATGCACGCGCGACAAAAGGAATGAGAAAAAAAAGGAAGGAGGCAATACGTAAAGGGAACCGCAATTAACCGCACGTGCGCTTATTAATATCGCGGAACGAGCGCGCGCAGCTCGGCGCTTATCACTGCGAAACTTAAAAATAAGTCACGAACGCGAGGTTTCGAAGTTTTGCGGCGTCGCACGTGTGAGCAGTAAAACGTTACCCCCACCAACAGACTGCTGCATGCAGACTCTTCCACCAACGGCGCGCGTAAACGGCGCTTGTATGCCGAGGAAAATAGACGACGACCCCCTCCTCGAAAGGGCGAAAATAAACGCATCGCGATGTGCTCCACTTATCGGCGCTCGTTGTTCCTTTCTTTCTCTCTGTTTCTTCGGATAATGCCTGCCGATTAAATCTGCCTCTACCTCGTTTTCCCCTTTACAACGTGTATACGGAGAGAAAAAAGTTAATAAAAATTGCTATTGTGATTAGGAAATGAGTGACAGTCTCGACAAGCGAAAAATTTTAGTATGAAAAGTAGCAATTTGTGATACTCAAAATAGCAATTTTTATTATTAAAATAGTAATTTTTAGAATTTTCGTAGTAAAAATTACTATTTTTCATACACAAAATTCTCGCCTGTTAAGACTGTCACTCCTTTCTTAACCAGAATAGCAATTTTTGTTAAGTTTTTTCTCTTAGTATAAAAGGATGTAAACGTATTTTCCGACGTTGCATTTTTAATTTATTTTTTTCTTGTTTTGGGAAACTTAAATTTAGTGATAACTATATATATTTCGAAAATATTTTTACTTGTAATTTTTACGTAATGTTTTTGCTATAGTCTTTGGGTCTTTTCATTTTGTTGTTTATTTTCTATCTGTATTCTCTATCTGAATTGATCGACCTTTTTTTTTAATTAGGAAATTAAGGTTGAACGGAAGCTTAATTGAGATGATTAATTGGTTTAGACATTGATGTGTAGTTTCTACGTCGTAGGTGTGGAAAAGAGGCGGGATAAAGAAAAAAACTTGCTCGTGCATCTACTTCGTTATTAATTAAGGTTTTTTCCACTTTAGTGAGCGCGGTAACTGTTCAATTAATGCAATAATAGAAATTCTTTGGAATCAATTAACTTGCGTGATGGATTACCGAAGGAAGATTAAATAATCTTTTATTGTATATCATGAGACTATTAGATTAATGTCAATGGTAGAACAGGATGTACTTATATTGATGAGACTTTAACCGATGACTATTATTAGAGTTTTGTATATTACGATATTTTATATATAATTAACTTTTTAAAAATAACATAAATGGACCACGCACAATGAATACAAAAATAAGGATTAAATAATTCTAGTCATATTTTATTAATTTATTTATAAATTACAATAAACGATAAGTCCTATAAATGAAAATTACAAAATTGTTATAATAAATTTAAAACTAAATCACAATTTTTTATATAAGTAAAAGAGATTTTAACAATTACGATCTTTTGAAATTTGATGTAGCTACGCTAAAAAACGATTTAACTAAATTTGCGTATGGACAAATTATAAAATAAAATTCATATTTATTTACAAACTCGTCGATTTATACAACAGTATTTTAAGACTTTAGTGAGTAAATGAATTCCTCCATAAACGTTATAAATGTAAAGAACAGCTTAAAACATTAGGATTTTAATAAAAATAGTTTCTTGGATCAAAGTGAATTTGATCCATCACTTGAAAACTCAGGAGCGCCGGGCAATCAGAGAGAATCATCAGTCGAAGATGAAACTGAATTTAGCAGTATGCGCAAATAGCGGAATTGGGTTAGCGTCGATGGCCGCAATTGTGTAACGAGGCTTTTCAGTCATTGATTCGGTCAACGATCATCTGCACCTCTCCGCTGATCTTTCCGTCGTGGCTTGCGTAATTAGCCCTGGTACAACTCTTGAGGTTTACGTAAAACCGTTTATTGTCGATCGCTGTAATTGAATAGTGACATAATGCACGCGCGGCTGATGAATTAACCGGATCGATCCACTTTTCATATTTCAGGTGATTTGCCGATATACCATCTGTTTAAAGTAAAATATTGGAAGACTACACAAAAAGTTCGCACACAAAAAGATAATTTTACTTACATTGGAAATGGCTATTTTTCACTTGCAAATGAGTTAATTTGTTTTTATTATTTAACTTCTTAAAAAATGTAAATATGTAGTCATTCGATATGAGAATATCAACTTAATTTTCACTTATTTGCTGAGCGACTCCACTTTTTTCGTACAAGAGAAAATTTCAAGTAACTACGCGAATGTTTTGTAATGTTTTGAAGGGTATTACATACTTATAATAAATTTCGCTATTAAACTTTAATTTTAGGTTGGGTGTAATCGTGTATTTATTTCTATTTATTGCTCAAAGTAATATTTGGTTATTCAATTTTGTATTTTATTTGTTCATTAATAATTGATAGTAGCTTCCGTGATTTTAAAAATTGTAACAAGAATATTAATTTGTGTTAATTAGGAGTGACAAGCAATCAATTAACGATTTAACATATTAATGAGATCTCGACTTGTTGCATTTATGAATGAAGTTAAATTATTTATACGATTATTTTTTAAAAAAATATTTTCAAATTGATCAAATACAGACTTGTTTCCACGTAAAATATATGAAATGATAAATTGATTGCTTAATATCATTGAAAAACTGACAAATGATTCGTATGCATATCATTGCATACAGATTACCAGAATATTAAGTTCAAACAATTACGTAACTATTTAGGAACGTCTCTGCTAAAAAATAATTTTCTTAAATATTTAAAAAAATTTATTTTTTATTCTCTGCATCGGCTACTAATCCGCGAAATCGGATATACGTTCGGTTGCAAGCCTTGACTATATAGAAGCAGTGACTTAAATTCCGATATTCATTGAGATTTACACGAAATGCGATTGCGTTTACGCAGTAGGAGATAAAATTGAAAAGATTAGAGATACGGAAAAGTTGCGGTAAACTGATAGTCGCCAGGTCAAATCTCGTTGTTTCTAAAATATGCAATAAAGTCCGATTTAGCGGTTTTAAAGACAGTTAGATAAATCAATCTCTATATCAACGTATAAAAATGCGGTTATAGTTTATTTAACAGCTTCGGCTGATTCGGCCTTAAATAAAATATGTAAATTCAAAGGCAATTAGTAAAGTTGGTTTTTTCTCACCTCGAATTCTCTTATCACTAAAAATATCCCCATCTACCACCATTCCATTGGTAATAAAATGATAGTTGAAAAATATATATGAAAAAAAAACCTAGACATGAAATATAACCATACAAAATTCGCCGCAGCAATTTAGAATTCATTTAAGTAGTAACGACCCGGGACTAGCTAGACGTCCATGAAAAATTAAAAAATTAGAAATCGATGTAGCGGATATAAATTTTTACTACTAGAATAATATTTTAAAAACAATTAAAAAGAAAGTTTCTGATAACCAATTGAAATTCACGACTGCAACTAAAAATTCTGAAAAAAGAATTACTTCATTTTGTAGTAATTTTTAGATTGAGCAATTTGCAATATAATGTTTGAAAAATTATAGGATATATTTTTTTTTTTAGAATGTCAGACCATTTTCCCATATAGTCTAGTCATTTTTACCTGCATTTCTCTTAGTACAGAATTAATCGATTAAAACGAAAAGTGTAAAAGCAGTAGTAAATTTAAATTCGTAGTAGTAAAAAAGACATTTAAAACGAACGCATCTAACGTACAAAATTTATCGCTACCTGAAAAGTAAATTTTTTTCTGTGGTCTTTTATGTACAGTTTACGCATCGACCGATAATGAAAGCGAGCGAACCTCACGCGCCTCAGGAAGTTTTTTCGACAGCGAGATTTATCAAGATTTAGCCACCGAGCGAGCGATAAACTCGACGATCGAAAAGTCACGGCTATACTGTGCAAAAGCATATTTACCATCCAATGATTTCGTAAGGCTGGCTTTTGCGTAAAAATCGCCACAGAAACTCGAGCTCTTGCACACGCCCGAACTGCCGAACGCCTACTACTTATTTGACAAATCGACGTATCGCTTTGCTAAATGTCGAGCTTTTCGCTTATCACGAGTAATTTATTCGGCGCAAATAAATTCAGGTGTGCTGTAGGTACTGTATTGAGAAATAAGAGTGCGTTGGAAAATTAATTTTGAGCTCTTGCTATTTTATTTGATTGTCTGACTGGTCCCGGCCGTTACTACTTAAGCGACTTTTTAATTACTACGTCGAATTTCATGTGGTTATTTTTCATGTCCATGTAGTTTCTTTTTAAATATGTTTTTAAAATATTATCCTACTAGTCGTAAAAATTTTTAAACAAAGTAATATAATGCAATATTCTTTTAATTTGAGAAATAACAAATTTAGATCCACTATATAAGAATTTTAATTATTTAATTCTATGCGAATGCCTGGATAATTCGGTGCCTTTACTACTTAAAATATTTTTAATTACTGCTAGAGATTTAAACTATTTAATTTCAAGGTACAAATGAATACCGAAATTTCGAAAAAAGAATAAGTAAAATTTTCACTTATTTTGGAAATGAATACGTAAAAAAAAATTGCGCGAAGGTCGAATATTATTTCACTATATTTCAGTTTTTGAAAATTTGTTTTCTCAAAAAACAAAAAGTACATATGTCATTTTGATTTAGCGTATTTTCACTTTCTTCATTTGGAAAGTGACTCTAATCTTACGTACGAGTAAGTAAAACGTTAAAATAAGTATGCAGTTTTACTTATTAGGAAAGTAATTTTATTCACTTATTCAATAAGTCCACTAATTCGACTAATTGAAAAAATCTTCTTTTAAGTAACAAGTTCTTCAATGCAATATTTTAATACTTAAATTGCAGACCCCCCGATACTCGTAAAATTTCACGGACATTCGCTCGAACATTTTTATTTCCTTTTTCCAAACAAAATAAATCCATCCAACAATCTTACACTCAACTAATTACAATCCTATATCTCGAATCTAAGAAAAGTGCCAGCGACACGGCACTTATCCACTTAATCAAACAAAATCCGCCTCGGCTTCCACAAACAAGCACCGCCTCTCGCTCGGCTTTCCTCGAAACGTTAAACTTCCTATCGGCCGCAGCCGTCGAATTCCCGCATAACGAAACGAAAAAACCTGGATTTCCCCGGGTGTCATCCTCCCCCTCCCCCCTCCCCGCCCGCACTCGTCGAGTCATCCCCGAATCCAGCGGTCGCATTTCATTTCTCGGGCATCGGGAAAAGAGGTGGCGGTATGGCCGCTCGCTGATGCAGGCATCAAGGACGCGGCTCGCCGGCGGAAAGTGAAACGGCGCAGCTGCAAGTGCGAGGCGCGCGTGACTGTACACGTGACCGGGCCGTAGCACACGGTGCTCGCGTGACCGCGGCCAGGCTGACGTCAGGCGCACGTGTCGCGCAGCGTGGCCGGCCGCTTTGCTGCGGCCCCCCGGAGGCATTGTCTCCGCGCGCCTCTCGCCGCCCGCCGTTCACGCTTCCCGGCCGCAGGGTCGGCGCGAGCTTGCGATGGGCCTGCGCCGCGCTCCGCAGGCCCAGGATGGGATTTCGTCGTAAAAAAATTAAGTTACGATAAAGTTTAGCCAAACTTCATGTTTGGCGGTTGTTCATATGTTCACGGGCAATGAGACTAAATAATATAAATACTTTATACAAACTTCGGATGAAGTTTTTCTATTTAAAAGACCACAGGTACCGCGGGTAGTCCTTGTTTTTTTTTTTTTTTTTGTTATCAAGAAAGAAAAATTTAGGATAAAGTTTAGTTTGGCGGTTGTTGATGTGAACATGGGCAATGAGACTAAATGATAAATAATTTTGCAATACTTTATGCAAGCTTCGGATGAAGTTTTTATTAAATTTTAAAGACGTTCACACGACGAACGTTAAAAACAAATAAACGTAAAGAATTATTTTCTATAACTTCAGCGGTAATTTATACGTTTCTATCGCACACCTACATACTTCTATAAAATATATGAGAAGCAAGTTCGGTAAAGTCTCATTGCCCATGTTCATGTGAACGTCCGCCAAATAGGAACTTTGGGTAAGTTTTATCTTATAGTTTCGAAAAAATAATTATTTGATTTAAAGAAATACCTACTTAACAAGTACTATTGAAATGTACTTAAAATTGCTAAATTTATCTCTGTGTGAGTAATAGATTTTCTAGGTAAGAGTTTTTCTGTCAGATTTAATAAGGGCGATTTTATTGTATAAGTCTGGCTTTCAAATTACATGACGATGGATCGAGCATTTAAATAAATTGAATAAAAAATAAAATGATTTTTACATAAAAGTTATTTTTAAAAAAAATCGTTAGATGGTTGATAATATTTAAAATTTTTACGGGAAAATCGGCCTAATTTTTATCCAAATTTTAGATGGTTGTTCAAGCTTTGTATATTTCTCAATAATGCTGTTTTTTAATTTGACGTAGGTGATGAACTAAATATATATTTTTTTCATTAAAGGGAGGGAATACGATTGACGTCTCACTGTCGGATGGCCGAATAGTTAATACGAAAAGATAAATGAGAAAAATATCTACTTTAGTTAATAAATTTCACTTGGAAAATGTGACGTGACATTTAATTCATGAATTGTCGTTCACATTCTAAATGTATGAACAATTTTTCACATAAAATTTGACACATTTCACATTTTCAGATTTAGAGAGTTCATTAAAAATATGTACAGTAATAATTTTAGACGGTACAGGATTTATTCAGTGTTATTCAACTAACTTCGCTTTTCGAAATCCTAATTATTTCTCCAAGAAATTCAAAGGAAGAAATTACAAAAAATATCAAAGAAATTTTTATAATAACATTCCAAAAGTACATTAACTGCAGTGGAAAATCAATTTACGCCAAGACACCCCCAGCAACTCTAGAAGCTCAATTTTCACTAAATTATATTTCATTCCTTCACGTTTTGAAAATATTTTTCGAAAGTTTCATGAGAAAATGACTCTTTTAATTTTTTTTGGGGTAAATACAGTTGGTCTTTTAATTCCTTATAATTGCAACGATACACATGGACTCTTAAATTCTGAGTTAAAAAAACAAGTTTCTTTCCTCAGGACAAACTAAATAAACTCAGCGAGTCAACGTAATCTTGTAAATCTGCGATCACCTGCGTAACCATAATAGCAGAAGGTACAAGTGATGTGTTTGCTCGGCTTATCATGCACCGTTTAGGTGCTTATTAAGTTTCGCCGAGGCACTTTATCGTCGCGATAATGTGATGAAGCGTCACATGCCTGATTAGTCGAGGGAAAAATTCGAATGTTTTATTGTCTGCGCATTACATTAGTCGCAGGAAATCGACGACTATTTTTCTTCCACTCGATAAGTGATGTAATTCCTTGCCATAGTCGTACAAGTTTTTCGTGTTAAATTTGCATCGCCGACTTCTTCATTCAGATTTTTAATTGAGTAGCTATAAGTTTCGCGTATGCGCTTTGCATATTTATTGCAGTTTTTTTGAAGAATAGTATCATATAATTAATAGAAAAATTTAGAAAACTATCATTACTAGAAGAATTTATTAGGTGTATAAAAATTGATCTAAAAGATCGTTATAAATATTCCTCTTCTTTATCTTCTGGTAGGAGTAAATAAATCAATCTCGTTTATTTTTTAATATTTCTGCTTTTTACACTCCTTTTTTATACCTAGTATTTTACTTTTTTATTCGTACCAAACCAAATGATTATTTGTGAACCAAATAAAAAATATCTGCTTTTTTTATTTTTAGTCTAATCATTTCTAAGAGGGAATAATTCCTTTAAAAGAGTATTTAGCGCTTTCAAACATTCCAGGTGAATCTCGGATCTGATTTCTCAAGTACGTGCACGAGGCAATGTTTTGATTTAAATTAATTGTCGCTATATTTTTCTTTGTGTTTCGTCATTTTCAGGCCTCGATAAAAGAACGAATTCACGGATGCTGATGCGTCGAGAGGAGAGTGGGGAAGAAAGAAGCGATAATTTAACGAATTGACGTATTTGTAAATTCCGACGATTACGGCAATGGGAACTCGGCTATTGCGTGACTGTCAATGAAATTTTCGTGTGGAAAATTCTGACATCTCCTGTTTTACCCGATAAAGTGCCTCTCGAGTTTCTCCCAACAAAGTTGACAGTCATCTCTTTGCTGGAGGGCGAGTGCAATCTGCCCGAAGGCTCATAACCGATTCTTATCTCGGATTTTTTGAGTTTCAGGTAATAAAGTAGTTCAACTAGGTGCTGCTTTATTTGATCAGAGGCACTGCGAAATGTACGTCGCTTAATTAATCAAAGATAGTCATAGTCACAAGGTGCTCGTGTTCAATTCGATACGCATTCCGATAGCGATAAGACTGATGTATAAATAGAACGTCAGATTGTACGATGCGCGTAAAAACCGAGACAATAAATAACCAATTATGTAACTTAAAAATATTACCTACTATTCTATGGCTATTTCTGGGCTTTCTAATACCAGTCAAATTGTAAACTTTATATGCAATTACTAAAAAGTAATGAAATATTGAGTTTAGAGGCCTCGTGGTCTTATAAAAATGGTAAATTCAAAAATAATTTTTTACAATGCGCTTCTTTTTGTTCGAGATAACGATGTATACTTGCATCGTCAAATCTGCAGTTCATATCTTTCCTTAAATACACGCGAGTATAATTTTGTACTTGTAGTCTAATTCTGATCCAAAAATACAAATTAAGATACACTCGAGTGAAAAAAAGTCAAATCATCCTACACAAGATTATATAAATTTGTTATCACCTGAATTTCAAAAAAAAAGAAGAAGAAAGTGGTTGCATGCCCAAAAGCGCCACCACATGCACATTCCCTTGTGAAAGTGAGAAAGGCGCGTGGGTCTCGACGCTGTAGTTCGCACCTGAGCCCGGGGTGAGGGAACGCTGGCCTCCTGGAGGGGGCCTCGGTTGCATGCCGGAGTCCATCGTGCGCGCCAGAATCGAACGCGCGTATGGAGAACCGTAGGAACCTGCCTGCCGAACGAACGCGTGCGTAACGAACTTGAGCCCCCACCTCGCTGTCGCCCACAACTCATCACCCCCGCGGAATTTCGCGAGCGTCATCGGATTCCTCCCAGCCTCCCCCCTGCCGTCGGTGACGTCACAGTCCGTCCGCGAAATCCTCCGGGTGATCCTGGTCGACGTATCTCAAGCTTCCGCGGGGATAATCGCAGTGTCGATTTTCACGAGGCGTAGGAGTCTCCGGAGAATTCATGAATGGCCGATGAGACTGCATGAATTGTTGATTGTACGCGGTAGCTGCGAATGGGAAGTTGGCATGGGAACACTGTTCCGGGTATCCTGCTGTTTTCCGGTGCTCGACTGCACGCTTTCGTAAGTGTTGGTATATAGTGTGGGGATTTAAAAAGTATCAGTTGGATGATGCAGGCATTATGATTTGTGATTTGAAGTGCGAGTGCGACGCGTCCATTAGCGGTAATTGTAAATTTGCAGCCGAGTTAGGATTGACCATTTCGATCAAGGTAACATTTAACTGTTTATCAGGTCAAGAATTTTATTTAACTTTATGAATTGACTGATCTAGGAATGATTTAAAGATGAAAAAGTAATAAAATTAATACTTCAAAGGTATAGGGGTGATAATGCAGAGTAGAAAAAATTCAATAGAATGCCGATAGCTTCTTTCTCAATTAATTCTAAACAGTAGCGAAATTTGATTTTTTTTTTATTGAACTGGATAAAAATTGTTTACGCATGGAAATATCAATTAGACGTTGGTGAGAAAGAATTTTTATTTTAACGTCTTCAGATTTTTATTGCTCGTAATCTAAAAACTCTGGAAATTATGGTTAAATATGTGTAATGTAAGAAGCTTAGAAGCTTTAAATAGAATTCAAAGATAAACTACGAAATCTTTGTCGAACGTGTAGTCAAATCTTCTCATTTTGCTGGTGTAATTCAAGAAATACTTGCGATACTTTTAAGTATTTAAACTACTGCCTTTACATATAGTTCTATTTCAAGCTATTTTTAACAATGAATCAATAAAAAAAGAAAACGAAAAGAAACAATTACAAGTCACACTTCTACTGTAACTTCAAAGTAAACTACTGATTCAAAGCAACACACACAACTTCAATTTTCTCACTGTTGATAAACAAAACATATTAAAAAAAAAGAAGAATATTACTATTAATTAAAATAATTTTTTAACTCTTATCAATCTTACATTACCTAGACATAATCATTATTCGCAATTAGCGTTATAGTTAAAAAAATTGCCTAACCATCGCGTTAAAATAGAAGGTACACACAACGGTCTGACCACGCTAATACGTTCTCCACTCACTTGTGCGGTCTCCCACATGCGGCGCAGTTGAAAAAATTTCGTGGTGGTCGTAAACAAACATTAGACTACAGGAACGACCGAAAATAAGAAAAAAAAAGTCACGAGAGTGCTAATCAGTGCCGCGGCCGATAAGACCGAGACGCGGACTTGCGCGAGACTCTCTCGACGTTGCTCGAGAGAGAAAGAGATAAAGAGAGGATGAGAGAGAAAAAGAAATAATTTTTTTCATCCGTTACTCGGAAAGAAAAATCTAACTTTTATAGTAAGAACGGGGGTACTAGCAGAGTTTATCACCAGCGTTACTTTATTAGTATGAAAATTCATGCAAATAATCATGGATTTTGAGCTTTTAAAGTAGACTATCTTTTCATATTAAAAAAATAAGCAGTCTATAAGACGATTTTATATGATTTTATGACGGTTTACGTTTTTTCAAGTGCTTTGTAGTAAGCAAATCATAGTATAAAGCATGTATACTAAAATTCTATAGTAATACTATATAACTATTCTATTCTAACTATTCTATAGTTCTATAGCATTTCTGCTCCTGGAGGACCATACGCATACTTTATTTATATGTGAATAAATTATATTTATATGCACTCCTTTCTATTATACTATAATTTAATTTATATCTTAGAAGACTGTACTAAACACTTTGAAAGTATGTATAAAAACTTTAGAAGTATGAAATTATACTATAATAGTATAAGGGACTTTTCCTGAATTACAATCATATGGATTCTAGTAAAATACTTAGATTTTTCTTTCCGAGCAGTTAAATAAAAATATTGAAAAAAAAATAATAAAATTGAGAGATAGAGAGAGGGAGCGAGATAGACAGAGGGAAAGAGAGAGAGAGAGAGAATGGCAGTAGTATACGTGTGACGCGTCGCCGCCGGCTCGTCGCGCGCCTCCTACTTGCGGGCTCCGCTCCCCCCGTGCCGCCGCCCGACGTGTCAGTGAGTCGCCGACGAGCAATCTAACCTAAGCGAGCCTCTCGCCTTCCACGCCCGTGCGTCCGTGTAGCTGTACAGTCGGAGCCGCTTTTTTTTTATTGCTCCGCTGCCTTGTTTTTTTTCCCTTTTTTTTTAAAAAAAAACTTTGCTGAAATCGTGTGTCGGTGCTTATTACAGTTCCAGCGGGCTCCAAGATTGATCCAGGAACCTCCTGCCACTACTGACACCTGCGAGTTTTCGTAGGGTAAGGGTCGAACAATTATTAAAGAATTATTATTAAAGAATGTGGATGAATTTTTTTTTTTTTTTAATAGTTAAAAAGATAGATAGATTCCTACTCTTTTATTTTCAAACTTGTAAAAGTGCAATGTAACGCGATGTATACAATAAGTTGCGATTTCTTTATAAAAAAAAACGGGCAATTGAATATAGTTACGATAAATTGAATTTACGTAAAAATAAGATAATGCTCACAATAAATCACAATAAAAATACAATTATTTCGGCTACGGTTCGGTCAGATAAGAGAATTTGTCTAGACGAGAGATTTGATTACACGCGGCTTTAAAAAAAAAAAAGATAAAAAAATAGACTTTTCATCTTTTTTTTTTTATGAATGTAATACGTGGGTGGAAAATATGAGGGTGAACTGTGCGTTGAATACGATTAACGAAGCGTTAAGCTTCTTACATTGAATTTTTACTATTTACATTACATAATTTTGTTAGAAAAATTGTCTCTCACGCGGCACAATTGAATTATGCGATTACACCGGGTTCAGCGTAAGATTCAGATATCACGAAAGCTCGTCTGGTTATATAAAAAGTTTTAAAAGGATTAATTTAAAATTGCACGCGTTCGCCGCAATGGGATGCAGCAGACCCGCGCTGCATTTAGATTCTCGCCATACCCGGGGGATTATTCGCGATCTGAGCATTGCATAATTTTCGATTTAAATCGCCGGGCTTATTGATTGTCCTTGGCCAGCCGTGAAAGTACTATTCTACGTGCTCAATCATTATTTTTGTGTTTCTCGTAATTATTGCGAAGAACTGGATATTTTGATATTTAAGGTCATCGTCCTTCAGATGAGTAGATTGCGAAATTTCAAAGTTGAATTGTAGATGGACCTTTAATGTTGACATTTATTATTTTTTTAAATAGCAGTTTCCTTTACAAAAAAATAATCAATGCAAAAGCGCAGTCGTAAAACGCAAAGGTAGAAATGTAAATTAAATTGATAATTACAAAGAGAAAGAATTAGCAGCTTGCAGCACTTTTAAATTCGCTATATAGAAGTGTTTTTAATAATTTTTAATAGATCAATAAGAATCATTTTTAAATTCTCTTATAAAAGCAATAGTTGTTAGTCACCTTAGAATAGTATTCTAACATTTTCTCAGTCTATTTATAGATAAGTAAGAAAATGTGGGTTATTTTTTACGTTTCTGAATTTATAAGTAAAGTACTCAATACTACTGCGTAAATTCTCCGAATAAAGCATTTAGATTTAGAATTACTACGATCCCGTTTTTCATACAGATTAAAAACTATAAACAAATATAAAGTATCCATGGCTTTTTTCGGAAACCCGAAAGTGCTTCTTTCGTGTCATAAGCGACCATGTGCAAATGTAAAAAATCAATGTGTACATACCGTTGGCCGATTTACCGCCAGCCTCCAGTCAGCACATTTGATCGACTGAAAAGAATTGCAAAATCCTCATGAACTAGGACACGAAAAAAAAAAAATCGCGCGAGACAAGTTCATTCCACAGCGCAGCGTGGCCGAATAACTTTCGTTCACGGATCGTCGATTTCTTCGAACTAAAAATAGAAATCGTGAAATTCACCTCGTTCATCAGACGCCTCTCAGCATTACATCTGCCCATAAATTATTCATCCAGCTCGTCTCCTTCTTCCACCAACCGCTGGTTCATAATTTCATTATTTCTTCGCTTCATTTTTTTCAGGGAGAAAACTGCCTTGAGAAGCAAGAGGGAAGCAGCCACTTCGCCAGTGTCGCGATTCTCGCGAGAAACCAGTGAGTGAGTTTTTAAACAGTTTCACTTTGTGACGTAAAAGAATCAGTGCATCTTTCGGTTGACAAATAAGTAAAATAGAAACAGAGAGTAGAGCAAACAGGTGGGTAGGAGCGATTCCAATTTGTGACGTTTGTGAGAGAAAGAGAGACGGAGGTGTGATAAAGTCGAGAGAATCCAGGAAGGGAAGCAGCGTACCGGCTGATTGTGCAACAGGACTGTTCTATGCGGCAAAATGATGGAGACACAGAACTACTGGGAGGACAGCTCGATGCAAGTCAAATACGAGAGGTGAGTCGACGGTGTATTTCTATCTTTTTTTTGTTATTATTTACACCGTTATTTCGGTCTTTTTTATTTTCATCTCCACTATTGACTGAAAAAATGGGATTTATGCTTTTTAATCGAAACTAGCGAATGCCTGCACTTAGCTTAATTGCTTTTGAAAACAATTAACTTGCCTAACATCATGAAAGAGTTAATTCTTACTTATTTTGTAATAATCTACAATAGTCTGATTTTGCGCTCAAATTTAGGGATAAATTTTATATATCTTACTAATTCTTTCAAATTATGGGTAGATTATTAAATTAACTCCTAAAAATAATAAAATTATGATAAATATAGCTAATAGTAATATTGCTAGTATGATACTAATGGCAATAATAGTAAAAATTTGAAATCAGTAGATACAGACGGAACCGGTAAGACATATGTTCGATAAGACTTAATTTTCTTTAGCTTAATTAATAACCCTTTAATTTAATAATAATAAAATATTATTAAACAAATATAATAACATTATATAACAATGCATTTACGACTTTATGATTGAAAATATAAATATTCAGTTACTCCATAAATTTTTTTAGATTTGCACTGTTTAATTAGTATTAACCTATGTGGGATTCGCTCTTTGCTTTTTCAGCTTCATCAAATAAGTTTAATTTATCAGAAATTGTTTACATCGAAAGATAAATATAACTAAATATATCCGTTCCTGTTTTGGAAAAATTCATTCTTGACGCATCTACTTAAGATAAAAGCTTGAAATTTGTTAAAAATATGTTTTCGGCATTGCTGATTACGAATCTCTTATCTCATTTTTTAAATTTTACACATGGCGAGTCAGAAATAATGGGCGTCAAAATCAGCATCATCGAATATCGATGAAAATCTTACGGAAAAAAAAAATAATGCACAATAATTGCCACACTGAGAGAAAAATTTGTTAATTTTAAGCAAACCTTTATTTCAATAGTACTTATCGAATATTTTATCGAGTCGAAAAATTATTTATTTAAAACTACTAAATTTATTTAGAAACAAATCAATTCTTTTAGCTTTAATGAAATTTTTACTTAATTTCAAAGGAATATTTAATGAGCACTATTGAAGTTAAATCATTTCCTTAAAATTAACAATTTTTTTTTTCAGTGCAAATAAAAAAAATGAAAAAACATGAAAATCGCAGACACGTGATACAAAGCGACAAAAGGTCACGAATGAAAAGCCGAATCGTCGTCGTGCCTAACGGCTGCTTTCCTCTCTCTCTAGGCGAGCTCGCAGATCTCAGGCGGATAAAAGCGCGCCCCAAGCGAGAGAGTCGATCTCCCATGCCGCGTGACTTGCATCGCGATACGCCGTACTGGGAAGGCTCTCGCGACGCGTCCGCCCGGCTTTCACACGCGGAAACATCGCGGCGAGTTTCCTGTCCCTCTCTCGCTCACTCGCGCACGTACACTCGGGCGCTCGATCAGACGGGCTCTCGGCCGATTACGTGAGCGGAATCGAGGCTTCGAAATTGCCGTGGTGATCGATGTCCCCCTCCTCTACGCTTTTGCTCGTTACAATGCCTGGAAAGAAGAAGAAGGTACGGGACCTTCGATGGTGCGCGTGGAGACGATTTTTTTTTTGTCGGGAAGAAGAGGAGTGAGTGTATTTTTAGAACGCCATCAACGGCCGGGGGATTATTTTTGGATAGCGATCGGTATTATTAAGATGCGAGCTGTCCGACTGCGCCGGCGATTAATTTGTCATCGGGCGGAGATTTCACTGGAGTCTGTAGTGGAGAATGCATCTTCTGATCGGGAGGATCTCCGTGGTTGCGCGTTGATCAAACGTGTTGGTGATTCCCGATTAATGTGAACATTCAATTAGGAAAGTAGCTTGGAGTCGATTTTTTAAAATATATTTTGGATTGTGGATAAGTTAATTCTTTTTTTTAATTCTTAAAAATTAGATTACAATTTTTCGGTGAAACAAGCAATGATTCTTTATCTGTATAAATATGTTTTTTTTAATTTGTACATGTATAATATTTTGTATAAATGCTTCTATAGAAAAAAAATTCTTATAAACTTTATTTTGACACAATTTTTTCTTTTACACTGACGATACACATTTTTTTCCTGATGAAAGATACCCCGGGCAGATTGATTTTTCGTTTACTTCTGTTGAAGTTTTTCGCGATGCGTACAGCATTATTGATGAGCAAAGAAGTGTCATTACGGACGAGGGAAAGCCTATCCATTAATTGGCACTGTTTGAGTGTCCTGACATTTTGATTAATGAAGATAGCGAGCGATTCGAGAAAAAAATTAAAATTTTCCTAGAAATCGTCTGCGATGTTGCCATCTTTACTTTAATAGGCAGTTTATCAATGATACAACACCGCAGGTGTTACACTGTAGTACACTTTTATTTATTTACAAACATTTTACTTGATGAGTTTCTTATCGATCGCACTTACTTGTGTATTGAGCACAGCATAATTTCCAAAAGCTTCTCTATAGCTCAAAACGAAATGTCAGTATGTCGTATTTTACATGTCTATCCATTACAAATGTCTTGTCTCAATAAATTGGTATATTAAATTTTTTGTTTTTCTGTAAACTTATTTTGGCGAAAAAATTCTATTTAAATTTTTTTATAATTCTACACTGCTATAATATGTGACATATAATTTACCTATTTTTCAATATATTCAGTTATATTATATATTGTATAAATAAAGAAGCACAATATTGAAAGAAAAAAAAGAGAGAGAAAAAATGATAGACAGTTCTGGCGCTTCACATTGAGAGGTATAGTTACACATTACATACTCTCATCCTTTTCTTTTTATTTTAATTTTTAAATTTCACGCACTGATCATCTGTACACCTTGAACTCGTAACGCTCATCTTCTTTATTATTTTCTCGAATCACGAATAAAAATAAGTAATAAAAATCGTCGAATTGGAGGAAATAAATTAAGCATCGCGGACACGCTGTGGCATGATGCAATTTTTGTGAAAAATTACGAGACGCTTACGAAAAAAAGAAGTCGGCGAACGCGCCTGTAAAGGCGAAGGAGTTGAAAAAAAAGGTCGATATGCGGAAATCTACTAAATGCCGAGATTTATCGTGAGTACTCAGGTGCTCGCCGCTTGATTTTAGCGTTTTGGTAGCGAATTTTTCGATATTTTTTGCACAGATAGGCACTTTGGTCTTAATATCATTTTGCTCGATGAAATAAAATAGTTAAAAAATTATTGGACACTGTTTTAATTGAACTATAAATTCGTGTTCGTACAAATTTACAGAAGGTCGATTTTGATTCATCGGTGCGTCGACGTGAATGCTAAGATGAAACGGCTATTGTCGCGTCGAACTATTACGATGGATTTTAATCAGTAAAAAATTATTTTCTAATTCGATGTGACAGTGTGTATACACTTTTAAAGTATTCCTGAAGCAGTTGAACTTCCTTTTTGTTTGTTAAGTACACTGGCAAAAATTTTGAAGTAAGTATTAACTTTTTGCTCTCAACTATAACTAGCGCATTAAGTAAAATTTAATATAAACAAATATTCAGAGTTCAGTTTTACCGATACGAGATTATTCTTGAAAAATTTGTAGACCCGCAGTTACATGTTTCAGACGTAATTGTATTAAAAATTCATTTTGGAGAGCTAAAGAACACGGAATTTTTTGGAAAATTATTAGTTTGTGTTTTAAGTATGCTTGATAAAAATAAATTGACAAATTGATAATACTTACATTTTTTTTGCCAGAAAAACAGTAATTAAAAGGTATTTATTGATAATAAAAACATGCAATATTGCTTTAAGTTGGCGTTTCTCGTAATGGCTTATGTCATGCTCGCACGTGGAAGTGAGGCAAAGCGAACATCTCTCTACGTGCCTAAGTATACAATACTGCATCAAAAAAAATAATAAGAAACTTCTACTTTTATACACAGTAAATTTAACTGTGAAATCGGCGTGTGAGCATGAGTATAGGTATAGTTAAATACAAAAAATTGAAAATGATTCTTTTTGTTATTTTTCGATTTTTTTTTTGTTACTCTTCATCGTAGACTATCGTAATTTTTAATGTAAGCAACTGTTATATTCTTATCAAATTTTAACACTTGAAATATCAATACAAAATCCGAGTAATTTCTAAGCACAAAAAATTATCGCCAAAGTCACAAGTCACAAGCAATCATATGCCTTTTTTTATCTTAACAGCTGCGAAATCAGGTCTAACTCACAAGTATGATTGCATAAGCAGCAGCGCTGGTGAATTAGCACAGTGGACAAATAGCGCACGACAACAAATGTCTCCGTTGAAAAAAAAAATGAAAAAAAAAAAAAATAAAGAAGGGAAGCAGTCAGGGTCACCGAAAAAGATGATAAGATAAGAGGTTCGAGGTTATTTTCACTCGCTCGCTGGGCCTTGGCCGGCAATTAAATTGCAAGAGAGCGAGCGCCTAGATCACGAGACCGCAGTTCTGCTCCTCCGGTCGCTCCCCTATACAGCCGACACTGGAATTTTACTCGGCCGTTTAAAACGCGTTTGAGGACTCCCATCGGCCCCATTGCTTTCCTACGTATACATTTTAATCGCGGCTCTTCTTTTTTGCCCACGAATTTCGGTAACTGCTGATTTAAGCGCCGAGGAAAGCCTCGTGGTTCGATATCGTATATTTTATTTAACGTCGGAGCTTTGTTTTATTTGTTGATCGAAGCTATAAAAACTTTCGGCTTGATTGAATTTAGAACTCCTTTATATTTAGAGAAATTTGGCGGTAAGTTGGTTGTAACGATTTGTTTGCAAGAAGTTAAATTGTTAAAAATAGAATTTTTTTTTTAGCATTTTTTTTTTAACTTTATTATATCGCCAAGCTTTGACTCTTACAACACCAAAGTAGCTGACTAACGTCAGATTAATTTCCGACGCGCGGGAATGTCGGTGTATCTTATCAATCCAATTTCGCTCCTGCGATCCTTTAAACTCGACCGAAAATTCTCACCGAAATAAACGAAAATCATGATTTAAAATACCCCAGTATAGTTTCACCTCGAACTCGCATTACAAAAAAAAAGGAAGAAAAAAAATTGGCTGAGAAACAGTCTAATCCAAACAGGCAGTCTAAAAATAAGTTACCAAACTAAACAAATGAGCGGAATCATACCTATACCGTGGACATTCGATCCTCGAAATCTCACTTTTCCTCTTAATCAGGCGTGAAATCAGGTGCTCGCCAAGCTTAGGCGCCGTGGTGATAAGGCTGTTTATCTCTCTCTCTCTCTTTTATTTTTTTTTTTCTACTCCGAGCAAGTTCGTCGCCACCTGACGGCTGCTCGAAGGCCGCCGCGGGGAAGTTCATCGCCGTGTGTATTCTTCCACTGCCTGCGCGTGATACATTTTTGTGCGATCTCTCTCTTTTTCTTTTTATTTTTCTTGTTACTAGTCTGTACTTGTTACTGGCTGTACGTCGGGCGTGTTATTTGCCTAGCGTTCTCGTTGTGTGGTCGATGAAAATCTCGCTACTATTCCGTGTAAATCTGAAAATGAGAAATTCACTTGGAAAATGTGAATAGTGACATTTAATAAGTGAAAAACCGTTCACATGCTAAATATGCGAACGACTTTTCACATAAAATATGTCACTATTCACATTTTCCAAGTGAATTTCATATTTTCAGATTTACAGAGTTGATCGCGCGAAACTGCGAGGTAATGAAACATTTGGATGGTGGAGTGATTCGTACGTTGGGTAAATGACCGATTGCCACTGAGTGGTAATTACGTTCGCCAATAATGCGGGTGAACTTGATGTTTTTTTTTAAATTGATGCGGATCTGTTACGTAACGTAAGAGTATGTATAACGTAAGTGCTTTATTGACGAATTTAATCGATCTTCAAAATTATAGTGATATGACATTAGTTGGCAGATTTCGTTTTGATTGATTTGGTATGCAGGTATCGAAAAGTGTTACGAAGATTTTAATATCGAAAAATTTTTCTATTTATCATTATTTTTTTTAACGCAATTGCACTATGTTCGAATACAGAACACCTGTTTTATGCACAATTGATCTGCATAAGTAATTTTAAGTATAATACATAACTAAGCTCGTAATGCTATATTATGTATTTATTTTCTATTTCGCTCGCGCATGTTACACTGACTACACCAGGACAATTCCTTACGCAATATAAATGAGTTAGCAGCTCTCGTTCTCATCTTCTTCTTACGACTCATGCGTGGGAGGATAAACTAGTAGCATTTTTGCAAAAGTAAAAGTAAATAAATTTAGGCATACTTCATTAGTTTGAATAATGGCGCAGCTGCTCGAGGTAGTATAAACAATTTTTTCTACAGATCTAAGTTTTTCAGAGAAATGTGAGCAAAAAAATCAGCAGATACTAATATATTTTGCAAAAATTTCGGCATTTCTTTTACCGTTAATTAAGATCTTTACTTAATTTCAATTCTATCCGAAACATTAAGGTTCGTTGCGTTAAAGTAAGGCTATGAGTAAAAAATAGATTAAAAATAAATAAATATCTGTTTATTAAAAACAAAAAACAAATCTCCTACGCAATCATAAGTCCCACCAAAGCCCATTCAATTGAAATAGTTGCTTCCTTCATATATCACAAGGAACATTATACAGCTAAGAATCGCTCGAATAAGTTAAATATTTATTAAATTAAATAAATATCCATTTTTTTAGCGACACTTCTACCTTAAATTCTGGACAACGCATACTTCGTTAATTGAATCGATATCGCGAGGCGCTCGCTCTTCCGCGAGCGACGGAGCACCCGACGACAAGGTGTCTTCCGCGTAGACAAAAGTTACACGTCCCCGCGTTCTCCGCCGGCGTGCATAAATCAAACAATAAATTTTCAGCGCCATTCGTCTCCCGAAATATCTTCCCCGGGGCTACAAAACGAGAAACTCGGTTCGGGCTAATCGAATTCCTCGCTGACTTTAAAAGGTCCCTTTGCGCAAAAGCCCGCCCGCCTATCCTCGAGCTTGGCGATACACCGATGCCCGCATAGACACGCACGTCGCCCATAAATAAAAGAAAGCGCGAAGGAGAAGCGCTCATAATCGATTCCCGTCGTGAAAAACACCGTCGGAAAGCTTGCGTCTACGTAAAATCAGATTCAGACTTTCGGGATATCCCCCTTATCTCCCTCCGCGGCTGGTCTATACGCACAAGTGCGCGGGGCCAATGACACCCGGCGATTGATCCGATCGGGAAGGCCGTGGCGACGCTTTCTATTTCGAGTGTTTGCTTCGATCTCCAGCGGCCGTTAAAATAAACGGCTGCTTATCGCGGGGGCGTCGGGCTTGGAGGGGGGTAGTCCGGTGGGGATAGTGTAGAGTTACGATCGATCTGGTGCGAGGGAGATACTCTCTGATGATTTTAGCGGACTTGATGAAGATTTATGATTGCACGCCAAGACGAAGACTTACGGAATGTGCTCTCAACGAATTTTCCGTGGGGTGAACGTACCGTCGATTGTGTACTTATCGTCAAGGTGCTGTGGGGAGGGCATCATGGATTTTAGTTTATTTTTCCTCGGTGACGTAGGATTGTTTTCTTTTCCTCGGAGTTAGTTTGACAAGATGTAACACTAGTTTAGAAAAGCATATGTTTAACGATTTTAAAATGTTGAATAAATCATTCTTGAATGTTTTTCTTTTTAAAACTGTCCTTAGACACTTTGTTGAAAAACAATAGTGTTTTAAATTACTCGAGCTATGCAACGAGTGGGCATTTGCGATCCAAATTGTTTGCATGTAGTGCAGCTGCATAATACAAAATAATAAGAGCTTTATTGTTTCCTTCATTTGTGATCATTCCCATTAATGGAAGTTTGAAAGAAAACGATTGAAAGTTATTCATATAGTCGATAATTTTTGTGAATAGTTCTAAAAATAAAATTATCAGGGGAAAATACAAATGATTCTTTAAACTAGAAATGATGTTAAATAGGTTTCACTCGTTGAACTAAAAAATAAATAAAACATATAACAACAGTTGAGTATTTTGTCTGGTCACTAAATACTTTGATGGAGCTCATCGAAATGCAGTTCAGCTCACTCTGAAAATAATTAACTGCACAAGTTTTTATAATTAGTGTGCTATAAGCTCTGCAAACCAGAATCAGCATTATCCCAACCCACCTTCTGTCAATTATGCTGTTCAATACTTTCTCCTAGTCTCTTATAAAAAACACTTATAGTATTTTGTTATTCAACTTCCTGTTTCATATTTGTACCAAAAAGCTTTTGATTTTAACTTATTTTTTAGAATTGAGAAATTAAATCGTCTTTTAAAAGCATGATGAGTCGGTAAAAATGAAACCGGTTATTTTTAATTAGCTGGGTTTTAATAGATTGATGCATGTGTTACACATGTCAAAATGTGGACAGGAAAAACGAACCGTAATTATTATTCGAAATACGAAAGACTAACCTAAGTATAAATTATAAAGTATCGGTGTAATTTGCATAAATCTATTATATCATTCCAGCTTTTATTTCAGAATTCAAAAAAATTCCTCTCCTTTTTTCAAATTATTTATAAAAAAAAATATCCGATCGTCAATTTTAATTAACTTTCGTTCGATCAAACCCGTAAAATGAAACTTGTACGTCGAAAGACAGTGAGCGTTGCCTCAAAGCAGTATATATCGACTTTGCACGTTTGTTTGACCAGCGATACGTGACCTTTCCAATTGTGTAGCGAGAGATAAAATAATAATTACCAAGCGATAAAATGCGAAATGCTTATCAAGAAATGCACACGTGATTTTCCTTCTTCGTTGCTCTTATCGCTTACATTTACACTGGCGCCTTAGTTATTTTTATCAGATTCCTAAAAAATCAGACTCACAACCGCTCCGAGTTCCACGTCGTCGGGCCTACCTAAAGATTTATCAGTACACTCTTCCGTCAGCTTTATTTGACTAATTCACGCATTAATTTGACAATTTTATGTCATCGTTTCGATGGAGAAAAAAATTCTTTTTTTTTATTTCTTATCGAATATTTGCTGATCGGGTCGTCGGTGACGTACAAGATCTTTCGCAAACCATCCGTGAACACGTTTTTCTATCTTCCTTATCACCAGGTGTTTCGTTTTTTCAATTCATTATTTTAAATAATATTATTAATAACATTATTGACTATGTTTATGATCGCCAAGAAGCATTTTGCATTGACCTATTTCCCAAGCGTACTTTATGCTTTTAAATTACTTTTTTCCCTTTTTTTCTCTCGACGAAACTCGGAGACAGGGTAGTCTATATCAATTATTTATGTGACATGTTAATTTTGTTGGACGTTGCTTGAATTTTATTGGAAATGAGAATTCGTCAATTTGAATTTAATGTGTTTTCACTTGACACGAGTAACGATTACTATTCATTTCTTATTGTTTTTCATTGCCTATGTATTCATTGAGCGGTTTGTTAAAGAAATAACTATCATTTGCCGAGGACTGTGAAACTGACTGTGTAAATTATAAAAAGACAATAAAATTTAATTTCTTTGTGTCAATAGCCTATTATTAAATTCTTATCTCGAATCCCACAATTCAATAATACTTCTTTATTTTCCACAGAATAAATAAAATTCGACGTTGAATTAAATTTACATATTAAACGATTCTAAAACATTTGACGCAAACGTTGGTGGTAATTCTAATATTCTTTTGATATTGAATCATAAAATACGGTTTATTTATGAAGGATTTTTAAAAACATTATGATCCTATCATTCAACGCGTATTAAATGAACAGTGAAAACGACATTAGAAAAGCAATAATTATTTTAAGAGAAGTAAATGTTAGTTTTTGGTCAAAAAAGGATCAAATAAGTAGGTGTATCATTTTTTTTTTTAATAATTTCTAAGAATTGCGTTGTCTTCAAAATCGAAATACCGACAGTTCGACTCATTTGAAAACAATTACACTCAACAGTATATAAAACAGTGCACAAATTGCAGTAGTAATTGTGCAACCGTTTTGAAATTGGTGAGTTCTTTACAGTTTCTACAGTAAAGGGCGATAATAGCCGCCTTTGAAACCCGGTATCGATTTTTTTTTAACAAACGCTCGCGACAGAGTTCGGTCTAGACGGCAAAGAAACTGAGACAATCCAGTAACGAGGGAAGCCAAAAGAATCGCAGATACACTAAGAAATCCTCGTTGCTATAGGATACAGACCGACGCCTCGTGCAACGGCCGATTAAAAGATTTTCCGCTCGATCGATCGCTCGTCGCATCTCGCTTTTGCTTCAAGCTGCCTTCACAATCGGCCATAGACAACGATCATCTTATTGTATTTTATTAAGTATTTATTAATATATTTATTAATAAAATACTTAATAAAATACAATAAAATACAATTAATAAATATATTAATAAAATACTTAATATAATATAATAAGATACAATTAATAAATATATTAATAAAATACTTAATAAAATACATAAATATATTAATGTATTTATTAACAAAATACTTAATAAAATACAAAAAGATGAACGTTAAAATTGAAAATTCGCTCAATTGTTATTCATTTTTGTTATTTGTACCTATAATCTAATTTTAAACTTTTCGTAGTCAGACTCGGATGTTACACGATTACGTTATTATTCTACAGTCTGTTCTTATTATTATTATTATTTTTTTTTTTTTTTGAAAATTTTTAGTGTATTCAACGTGTATTCG
Source organism: Sycophila sp. Sp_5 (assembly GCA_018906775.1). Taxonomy (NCBI): domain Eukaryota; kingdom Metazoa; phylum Arthropoda; class Insecta; order Hymenoptera; family Eurytomidae; genus Sycophila; species Sycophila sp. Sp_5. The sequence goes on along the minus strand of JACCID010000014.1, from coordinate 2,174,639 downwards.
CTTCCGTCGTTAGGCCGCTTCTCGTTCGTAGAAATCAGCGACTCCGATCACCCGTGAAGAACAGTCACGACGTTGCGGCGATTCCGAGAACCCGTAAATATTCGCATAAACAATCAGTCGGAAAGAATAGCCTCGCTCATGACGAAGATCAACGCGCGAGGTGCATGGACTTGCCGCAAGGTCAGGCAAGTAATGAATGAGCGTGGCACACACGAGCGGAGTGGATGCATATGAAGCCTTGAAGTGGAATGAGCTGTTTAAGTGTATAATAAAAATTATATTCTATATGTACGTGGCTGTGCCGTGATTTTTTGCAATCGCCATAGGGGATTGCTTTATTTTGAGCAAACTACGCGTGTCTATCGCGTGGGATCAATTTATAATTATTTTAGATACTTTTTTTTGCATCTTTCAGATAAAGAAATACATTTTTCATTTAAAGTGACTGTTTATTAATAACGAATACTTCATTTTATTATGTTTTTTAAACGTAGGTTTACACTCATATGCAATAGATAATTCTGATTGATTAATATTCGACAAGTAAGCTTTAAAACTAATAATAACACGTGGCGTTAGCAAAATAGAACTAAACTAGTAGAACTTATTTATAATGGCAATTGTTCTTTAATAAACCATAATAATATACGATTTTTATCAATAGTTTATTTTTAATTTACTTTATTAATATAAATAGACCTAAGAGTCCTTGCAAAATAGAGCGGCGTGCATAGGAAATTGAAATAAAACACTGCTATACTCAAACGTTAATTGCAAAAATTACTGAAAAACTTTGGAAGCATTTTTTAAAGTAGAGAAATACGTAAGCTATAAAAGTAAACAGTAAGAGAAATAATAAATAAACAATTAAATAAATTATAAAAACGAACAACATCGAAAGAAAATTAAAGTACAAAGTAACGCTGCATTATGCTGCGCGTAAGTAGATAAACCCCGGGACTGGTAAGACTGCGGTGACGCTCCGCTAACCCAAAAAAAAAAATTTTCCATTTCGATGCAATCCGAAATGACGATAATTTTTCAAAGCACTCGTCTCCCAGGAATACGTAAACGGGGTGTTCGTTATGAGAATTTAATGCGTTGTGCGAGCGCAGCCTCAAGTCGTTAGCCGGAGCGTCGCGCGTGACGCAAATCGCCCGCGGCCGCGGGCACGTCACGTGCGTCATGGAAAGGAACGGCACATCTCCGGCCGCGCAAACATACCGAACTGGTCGACATCCCCTTCTTTTTTCCTCGGTCGCCTCCCTCCCTGTGTATAGCCTCGACTCGTCGGTGCGTTCGATTTATTCACGCCGGCGCCTCGGCCTCTGGTCAACTCGACTGCTTTCGCATGACGTCCTCGGTTTATGTATTGATTGATTTTTGTCTATACTTTAGGTTTAATCTCGAGGATTATTATTTATTGAACACTTATGGTTTGTAATGATTTTACGGCTTGGGTGTCTATTTTAGTCTGTATAGTGTTATTTTTTAAGCTTCAAAGGATGCGGGCTAGTTAATTATGGTTGGGTAGGATTTCTTGAAGATTATTCAGCGTCACTCAACTGTGGGCATGACATAAATATTACATTTTGCGAGGTAAAAGTTGCAATAATAGAGAATCCATTAATATGCCAAATTCAGACATCTCAGACACTTATGGGAATTTTTAGATAAAAGCTGATGCTATTTCTTGTCTGTAGTTAGTAATACAACGTTAAATAAGTATGTAACGTATATGTCAAGAGAGTGTCACACTTCCGAATTTAGCAATTTAGGTGAAATTTTGAAAATTATTTTCTGAGTTGATAATGAAACGAAACACTCGTTTTTTTTTAATTTTAATTTCAGAAAATTTTCTTTGGTAGATGTATTTAAAAACATCAGCTTTGATTTTATAAACAATACTACGAATATCATGTGTGTGTGTATATGTATATTACTTGAAACATTGAAGGGGTATGATTCATAATTCGAAGCTACAAAATAAATTTCTTAATCATCCAAGTCGATAATTCGAACATGTGACACTGAAATTTCTACATTAAAAATTCGCTCGAAATTTTGATAAAATGACAACGCTTTAAAGGGAGTTTACGTTTTACAAGTGTTTATTATATTGAATCTTCTAAACAAACATGAATAATCATATACGCGTTTATATCAAACTGACTGGTCGGCATTTATTTATACTACTTAACAACAAAAATAATCTGATAAGGTCCACGTGATTTGGCGGAGATCCCAATTGACGATTATTTTCACTGATCTCATCGGCTGCTCATCAAAGTGCCGGTTTTAATTGATTCTCTTCGTTTTACTCGCAGCCGTATTTTTTCTAGTATTTCTCTCGTGTTTATTTAGAGTAGCTCAAACATTGCGTATGTGGAAATATTTTCAGATTTGAAGAGCTAGAGGGACGCCTTCGTATTTGCTTCGATCGTAGGATGTTTGCAAATAATTAGATGCTTGTCTGTAATTTAGTAATCACCATCCTCCGTTCTGAAGAAAACTGCTCGACTCGGTATATAACTTATCTACTTTCTTACTATAATTAAAGATGTTATGACTGTCGGCCTTTTTAATTACTAATATTATCGAGTGTTCTTTTCAGTAATTTTTAATAATGCACATTATTACTCATTTATTATTTCTCATCCGCGCAGAGGAGACGCCTCCGCGTCAATAAGGAAGAAAGAAAATAAAACGAACGAGAATAAATCGCGAGTCCTCAAGAACCTACATAATTTCCTTTTATACTTTCTCGAGCAAACTTTTATTTTTATATCTGCCCAGAGGAAAGACACAACTTTTGTATCGCACAAAAGAAACATTTTCACCAAGTTTTTTTTTTTCGCTCTTGATATGTATGTAAACGTCCGGCACACGTATACATAATACATGTGCCAAAAGACGACAGAGAGTCTCCCATCCTTACTCGAAATATGACCCACTTTTCTCGCGTATATTTTGCAATACCTCTCCGAGAAGAAAACAAACGCGAAACGCTAAAACCGGAGACACAAGATTTTTCTTCTCCCTAAAAAATAAAAGAAAAAGTAAAATCAGTCGCAAGCTTGTCTCGGTTAGTAGCCGGAAAAAAGGTCAAAAGGACTCTCGCTTCGCGTATTTGCGAAATGGACGGAGAAAAAAGCAGGCGATACCGGAGACCGCGACATTGAAAGCGTCGATTCTATATTTAGTCGGTGCGAGCGTATACCCCGGGGCGATTGTCCTCGCGGTTTCGAGTCGCGCGACTAGTGCGAAGCCCAAGGGCGATTCTCGCTCTCGTATTTGCCGGACGATCGTCTCTCTTTTTTTTTTTCGCTAGTAGATTGCGAGAAGGTCCCGAGTATTTTTTTCCTTTCGATGACGCGCGGAGACGGACTGTAGGCACTGATAGATTCGCGATGATAGATTCGCGCGGCCTGATTTTGCCGGTGACTCGGCGGATTTTTCTTTTTTCGAGGTTTACGCGTAATTTCGGGGCTATAGATGTACTTATGAATTTGGTGAGATTGAAAAAACGTTGGATATCGATGTGGTGTGTTAAATAAAGAGGTCAGATTCGACCCGAGTGTCGAAAGGGACGATCTTTCTGGAAGCGATTGTGGGATCAGTAGCTAACGTCATCGTTGTTTTAGAGATCACTTCTCTTTTAATCGAGTCGATGGTGGAGTAATTTAATTTATTATGTTTTGATGCGGCAGATGCGTGAGGTTAGTTAACAGGAAAAATTACATTTGCCTGTTGAACAATGAAGACGTACCTCATAATATTTTGATTTAAAAAAAAATATTCCATTTATCAATGCGTCGATTATATATAGTAGTGTTTTGAAAAATACTGTAGCAAAATTCTGAGATTAGAATACTTTAAGGATAAAAAATTTATTAAAGCGGCTTTATGATAATACACACTTATTTAAAATAATAGTTTCTTTCAGTCTGATTATGTATAAAGGAATTAGACAACTTAAAGATTTGATAATAAATATTGTTACATTATCTAAATTATTAAAAAAAAAAAATGAAGTTCTTTTATTCTTTTCGAAGTTTGTAGAATAATGTAAATGGTAGAAAAAAGCATTGTAATTAATTCACTTTATAAACTTTAAATTCTTCATTTAAATGTTTCTGTAGTCTTTCGTTTTGAAGTTCAAAATTTTAAAAGCAATACTATAAACTCTTTCATTACTACTATATACTAAATTTGACTACTTATATACAAAATTATTAACTTTTAAAAGTGAAGCTGTTCAGACAAGGCAACTTTCAGTATGAATTTCAGTCAAATGAAGTGTGTTAAAAAAAAAAAAGTGAACGTTATCGGTTATCAGTCTATTTTGCTAAATAGGACAAAGCAACACTTGATTTATTCCGCGCACAACTAATACGCTTAATGCGCGCCTATCGCTTCACAAGTGACCTAGGAAAGTGTGTTTTCTTTTTGACGTTGTCGGTAAATCGTCCACTCGATCAATTATGATCTCGATCCAACAATTACGCCATTAGTGATTGATACTTGAGCACCGACTGAAATCAGTCGGCTCGATCTCCTTCGTCGCTCTTCATTGTTTCGAAGTAAACAATTTTTTCATTAGCATTAGATAGGCCTTAAGTATTTCATTGATTATCGCACAATATACATTTATTTTACAATTCAAACGTTACAAATAAATGTTCTCCTTCCAATGCTTCGCATTTCTTAAGTATTCCGTGAAATTCAATGCACATTCCGCGCTTAATCGAATTTGTTGATTTATAGCAAAAGTTGTTAATCGGAATTCGAACACTCATGAAATGCTTTAGAAATAGATAAAAAAAACGTATCGCAATTGATCGTCTGACTTTTTTTTTTTGTTTACTCTTAGGTTTAGCTCAAATGGTCAGTTTATAAAATAAAGTAAAATTAAATAACTTTCTATAATTCTGATATTTTTATTTTCAAAAACTTGAGTCTCTCAAGTAAATTCTTCTAGTGAAAAGTTTTGTTCATCAGAGACTGGGTAGGTACGTATATTTATTGCGTTATCAATGGTTTCTCATTGAGATTACGTTTAGTACTGACTGGATTCTAATAATCTACCAGTTAATTTAACTGCACTTAGAAAAATGTTATATTAAAAACTTATTATAGGCTTTATTAAAATAACAAGAAATACGAAAAATAAGTTGGTATCATTATTAGCACTTTTTATTATAAACACTTAAAAATTTACTAGCTAGTCTATAGTTTTTATTTTACAGGTTTGTCTATATTTTTTTTTTAATAAATAATATGATAATAATTTTTAATGCAACATTTTTCTCCGAGTTATATGAGCGAAATTTAAATAATTTATGAGGAGAATTTGAAAATTCTCTTTGTTTCTCATACCATTGAATTTAAAAAATTATTTACTTTGCATTTCATTTAATTTTATTCTTTCGTTGTAAAGTTAAACAAGCCCATCGACGGCATTGAGTACTAAATTACTACACGAAGCTCACATTTTAATTAAAAATCCACGCTTTCAATATAATCGTCGTGTACATTCAGCTACTGGTTCGTTTAAAAGGTTCGCTGGTACTCGTCGGGAGGCGAAGAAATCCGAGAAATCCCATGTGTTTCGCCACGATCGCGCAGTCCAGCAGACAAGGGGGCGACGACGAGAGCCACGTAGGTGTCCTGACCGGGTCGGCCTGTGGAATGCGCCCGTCACAAATTAAGAGCGTCCAGCTCGCGCGAAACTCGACCCTCGCAATCGCGCGAGTCGCGGCCTTGGGTCCCGTCGTCGCCGCTATTAGTCGTCGTCTCCGCGCTACCGAGCCGGCGATTTTGCAATAGACCGCGTACCTCCAGCCTCCTTCTTTCTATTTCTTTCTTTTTTTTTCGCCACGTCGCTTACCCCATTCTCGCCGAGTCCGCGCTCGGCTCTGACGCAAAGCAACTTGTACTAGAAAACTGCGCTCTTAGAAGTGCTTTTAGTTTTCGGTTGTGCGTAACGAGTTCAGTTTTTTGTGGCTATAAGTTTTGGTAAAGTAGTTTTGCTATTCGAGGGTGTAGTGGGGAAGTGAGTTGAATTCGTAATGCTGTGGGTTTTTGAGCGATTAGCCAATGTTACTTCATTTTTATTTTGTTTAAGTAGACGGTAGTGTGACTACTTTATTTTTTTATTTTAGCTGAATAGGAGAGATTGAAACTAATTAATTAGGTTTAAAAAAATAGTAATATAGCAATGTTCGTGTATCTAAGAAAGTAAAAAAAATTATTCGATTAAATACTGATTCAAATTTTTATAAATAGGGCTCGTGATATTTTTTTTTTTTAACGTTTTATCGAATTCCAAGCAACTTAATAATTTTTTTGAAACAGAATTCGTTTATTTATCATTGGCAAATAGGGTAATTTATTTTGCTAGTAAATGAAAAAGGTATGCTACCGGTTGGCTATAAATATGTGAAGAATTTACTGAATTAAGGAAAACGTCCAAAGAATCCTTAATGGGAATAAATTATTGAAAAATTCCAAAATGATATTATTCGATTATAAATATAGATTCATTAAAATTTTATATGGATCCTAAATTTAGCTGGACCAGGCGCATATCATTAATAATTTATTCATATATTCTCGCTGAAAAGTTGCTTAAGGACGGCAGATGGGAACGTGAAATTTTTTTTTTTTTGACAAAATACCTATCAGTATTTACATGCGCGATGCTTTTTAATGTTTCGCGATAAACCGTTTAATTTCAATGAAGGCGGATTAATTTTTATCTAAACGGAATTTTTTTTTTCGTAATCTAGAAACGTCTGAGTGCAATCACTTTTACGGGACATTAATTACGATTGCCTTTGCACAATGTAACCATAACCAGGGAGATTTTATTGCCGATAAATTTCGCATTATATTGCTGCATGAATCACTATTGTAGACTAGTTTGTAATGCTATTGTTAATAGATCGGATACTCATTATTAATAGAATTATCATCAAGCATCTTTAAATGTTTAATTAACATTTTTCATATCCCTAATCCGTTCCACTCTCTTTCTTTCCGTTGGCATTAAAACAGTATTATGACTGCCTTCAAAATGTAATAGAAATGCAATAAAAAAAGAATGTTAAGTAAAATTTCGTTGTATTTTAACAGAACGGTATATATATACACCATGTAAAATAAATTCTTATTGAATTTATTTTACTTTTTACAAGAATGATCCAAAAAAGGTACCATGTATAATAGCAATTTTTATTATAATTATAGTAGATTTTACTTGAATTAAAAGTATTTTTCTCAGCACACGGAAAAATACAAGATGAGACTCAAATCGTACCGCCGACGATCGAAAACTTTCCGCTGTTATTTAGTGCATTCGAGATCTCTAGAGATAACGAATTCGTCCCTTATTTGTTTGTTTGCCATATCTCAGCTCGAAGTATCTGAAATTGACGACTTTTATAGTTTCTCTAATCTCAGTCTGATTTTTATCGTTTTTTTAAAAAAAGATTTCTTTCGAATTATAAACAGACGACCCTTTGAATTAAACAATGGATCTTCTACCTTTTACAAACGTCAAAAAAAAAATCTAATAATTTCACAACATTACGGACCTAAGTCAATGTCCGAGACGTCGCCTCTTAGACTGCGCAAGCAACACACACTCATACACCTGCAGTTTGATTTGACACCATATTGAGCAAAGGTGAGGATAAATAAAAAAGGCGCCGGAGTTACTGTCAATCAAATCGACCGATTGGCCGAGTACGTGCTCGTCTCAAGGTGTGACAGTATTCGGAGGAAAAAAAGAATGGGCCCTCTCGAGAAAGCGATTCTCATGCCTGTGACCGCAATGCACGTAGATAAACGATGGTCCTTCGGATTCGAGTGCCTTAAGCTTGCACGGGAGTCTTTTTTCTCTCAGCGCTTGTTTACCAACGGAATTTTAATTTCCCTCCCACGGCAACAGCCTGCTTTGCGGCTCTCAATTATGTACGCGCACATTTAATAACTACGTACGTGGTATGCATACAATGTATATATATAGGTATACGTTTATAGATGCGTTCGTTATTTGAGGAGAGGGAGGTTCATTATATTGTTTTTGCATGCATAATTTATTCTTATCGACGCGCGTTGTTTGTAGAGGTGTTATAATTTTTTACGTTCCCATTTTTGTTTTAGGTGAGCATACTTATTGACAGCGCTGAGATTATAGTATGGGTATATGAAATGCTCGTCGTCACGTGAGTAAATAAATTACCTTGATTTATAGTTCTTAAGGCCATGTGAATCACGTGGATTTCTCGAATGGGAAAGAACGTGGCAGTTGAATTAGTCAATGAAATTGATGCGGAGGTAATTTATTACCGCGAAAAGGACACGATGGAGTTCGTAAAGTTGGCATTGCTTGTTTACCTCTCGATGATTAATTTTACTCTCAACGACTTGTTTCGATTTTTAAGGAAAGAAAAATAGCGAGTAACTTTTTTCCTTCTAAATAAAATACAATGACAATAGTTCTATAATAAAATAAAAATAGATTATCAAAAATCGCTCTATTTTTTTGTAGCAGTGGGCGGATGTAGCCTCCGCATTTGATTTGATACTCTGCGTGGTAAATATTAGTCTAGTTTTGATAAAAATATATTTAATTGATACTAATGTCTACCACGAACTGGCCAGAATTTACTGACAGAAATAAATACTCAAATCTTGGGTTAAAGTTATTTGTTTAAACAGAAGAATAGAATAGAATAGAATCGTTGTTTATTGTAATTAAAATGTGTACAAATATTTATAAAAATAACATTTCGTAGAAAATTTCATTTACAAACAATTTGCTTTAAACATTCATCTAATATAAAAATAAATCGCAGTCTTTTTTAAATAAAGTAATAACCGTAATCCTACATGCTTAATCACTGTAAGTCAACAAAGAAATTTATATTACAAAAAATATAAACTTGAATAAAAAATTAAGAAATTAAGGAATAAAATAGGAATATAAAAATTCGATCTTAAACTCAATATACTGAAAGCTACTAAAAAAATCGTAATTCTTACAGTGTTTCCGGAAATTTTTACCAAGCTAAGAATGAGTATCATCAAATAGATCGCCTGCTTCTCAGATTACCAAACACACAGTAATATTTGCAAAAAAGTAGGAGCAATTTTTATGCTAAAATTTTTTCCACTTCAAACAGGAATTTTCCTCATAGCACAAGTCTGCATCTTCCACGCACCAACAAATGTGTCATTAATACTTTGATAAACAATTTTTTTACCGTTTCTCGAAATCTCATTTCCACTAATTGCTTCTCCAAGAAGATCTTTTCGAACCCGAAAACATTCGGCACCACCGAAAATACGCATCTCCGTCTATAGTTATACATGGAGAGGGATGTTGTAGTAAAAATTACTATGTTCCGTAGGAACAGTGGGATATACTCAACTTATGAAAATTTTTACTATATAAAATATTAAAAATGACTCTGTACATAGCAATTTCTACTATATAAGTAGCAATTTTTGCTACGTATACAGGAATTTTTAGTATGTTTTATAGGAAAAATCGTCATAGGTCAAGTTACAAGTATGTTCCATTGTTCCTTCAGAATATAGTAATTTTTACTATAACATTTCTCTATGACGATTTTTACTATAAAAAATATTAAAAATGACTCTGTACATAGCAATTTCTACTATATAAGTAGCAATTTTTGCTACGTATACAGGAATTTTTAGTATGTTTTATAGTAAAAATCGTCATAGGTCGAGTATAGCCCATTGTTGCTACGGAATATAATAATTTTTACTACAACATTTCTCTCCGTGTACTCAACCCATAGTGCATTGCTAAACGCCAACTTATCGTATTCCGCTCCCCGATAAGCCGAAATGGCTCTTTCCACTTGGAGGCGAACATCCCAGCGTAAACATAGAGTGTGGCCTCCTTAGAGCTTCCCACATCGCCGCCGGCGATGACTAGTCGGGGGCTCACGTGCGCGCTCCATTTTTCGGTTGGCTACGATAAAGGCCCGTCGGCGGCCGCGCGGAAAGTTTTCATTCGCGAGCTTCCGCCGGGGATTTGGCGCGAGGTTTGCACGCTTTTGTGACACACTTTGTCGTGACTATTTCGCTCGAAAGTTGATTTTTAGAAGTTCATTCCGGAGCACTGCCACGGGAATGCCTTTATTTCTTCTAAATGTATTAGAAGAAAGAAAAAAGAGACGGTGGCTTGAATTCGACGTTGGAATGAGGTCGCTTGGTGTAAAAAGTTCAATGTATTTTTAGGGAAACGTTGTGTGCGGACTGACAGGTTGTGAAGGAGGTTAGACTAAAAAAAGTGTGGAAAGTGTATTTTGGATAGCATTTAATTGTACTGTTAAGGTATCGTGCATCGAATTTAAAAATAGTACAGCCGATAAGATAAAAATTAAAATAATATATATTGTTTTGTTCCTTTGCAAAGGGCTATTAAGCCGGTTTAATGTTGAATAAATAATTGAATAAGTAAATGACAATGACTATTTTCTAAAATAATAATTTTAACATTCCCAGATGTGTGTTTATTTAAAAAATAATTCAGTGAACTTCCTAAGATACAATAAGAAAATACTCCAATTTTTTTCTCGTATGTTAACGATAAATTATTTATTTCTTTTATTTTTACAAATGACAAAATAATTGTAGCTTGCAATCAGCTATCAGCAAACGCAAAAATGAACATAAAAACAGTATCGATATCAGCGGAGAATAGCTCGCCGGAGTTAAATTAATTTTGTCTGGCTACATCCGTCCTTTATCTACTGATTTTTTATCGTATATCTTAACGATAAATTATTATTTTTTTTTACAAATGACAAAATAATTGTAACTCAGAATTAGTTATCAACAAACGTAAAATGAACATGAAAAAAGTATCGATACCAGCCGAGACCAGCACACCAAAGGCAAACTAAATTTGTCCGAGCGTACTCGTCCCTTATCTACTGACAAATCGGTCTAATTTGAAAATCTAATTTTCCACGTGTTCGAGGCTCCTTCCCGATTAAAAAACATCATTTTCGTTTCTCACGTGTTCGCTCGGAATCGTCGGAAACTTACACTCTGCCCACTGCCTCTCAAATTCGATTGTCATGTGTCCTAGCCATCTCGCCGCGCTCCTTTCTCGTACACCCCCGCCGGGCGAATCGAAAGATCCCCAAAAATATCCCCCGCGTCCGATATAACTTTCTCGCTTCGCAGAAATCCGCGACGCCCACGCGGACTTCCGGCAAATCACGCGAGCCGTTTACCTCCTGACCGGCATCCTAAAAAAAGCGAGCCCCGCGTGAATTTGGGTCGTCGACGCTCGAGACCGGCGCGCCGGCCGGTCTATTCTGGTCGCCCGGCTAATTATTCTCGGCCGCGAATTCCACGCCGGCTATTCGCGATCCGCTCCCCCGGGGGCCTCATCACGAGTGCCTATTGTACATACGCGAACGGCACTTGTTGAGACTGCCTTCCGAAAAAATTTATAGCCACGTTTTGTGGATTGGTGCTGTACTGGGATTTGATAACTGATATACATGTATATATGTAACAAAGATAATAAGGATTTTTACCAGATTTACGATTTGTGTATATAAATAAATAAATATAATGTTCAGGTTAAACCTTGCAAAGTTACGTTATCTTAGTGTGGTATATGAGGTAAATATATTGGATGTTAAATTTTAATTGTCATCGTCCTTTGTTAGCTCATATTGACGGAAACCGCTGACTTGGTATTGGAGCGAAATCGGATAGTGATGAAAAGTAAAAAAAAATTGTAAATATTGAAGATTATTTATTTGAATTGACGAAATGTTTATTTAAATAATCTATCTAGTTGATAAACCTATTTAATTAATTTAAACTAACTTTGATTACCTAAATCTTTCTGTAAATTAATTAAATAGTTTTTTGCAAGGAGTATAAAAAGATATTTTCCTGTATTCACGGCCCACCGTAAAGAGCATTAGTACCAGCATACCGATATTGAGACAAAATCGATTTTACGATTGACTCAGTGCTGAAATTTTCATAAAAGCGGGCGATTTTTTCCGGGATAGGCTTGTTCCACTGCAAACCGATCGCAAATCACGTGCCGGCGACTTGCAGCTTGTCCGTTTATTTTTAGCCGACCATTAAAATGCAAAATTATTGTAGTATCGTTAAACGACGACGACAACGACGAAGAAGAAGAAAAAAAAAAACGAACGGCCATAAACTTTACTCCTCGTTGATTCTCGGCGCGTGTTTGAACTTCGGCGCAGGCGTATCTCGACCGACTAATTAAAGCGGAATATTTCGCAAAATGCGCGCAGACCCATTTCAATTGCTCCGATCGATGATTAAAAAATTCCCAGTATCTCTAGCTAATTAAGTTGCGACCTCTGATACTCGATCTCTACGACTCAATTAAGAATCGCGAATAAATGAGCAAATCAATTTTACACATATCAATCGAATCCACACCGTATAAATAAAACAAAAATAAAGGAAAAATAAAAGTAAAAAAAAAAGCAAGAGACTAGGATCGACGAATATGGCTCGCACCGTAAAAAGGCAGCAGCAGTTTTGCACAGTCCCGTATCACCTATGCAAGTGCTAGTGTACGTACGAGAGGTACTTGCGGCGCATCGGCATGCCCCCGGCGGCACGTGCGGACTACAAGCGGCGCGTCAGGGTCGCGAGAGCCGGAGTCGAGTAAACAATGAATTAACGAACGATCCAGATCGCGCCGGTTGAGCCTGCCTCGCATGCACGAGAAGCGAGAGCATTTAATGGGAATTTCCGATTGATGCGCTGCGCGCCGATGAACTTCGAGCGAGCGCCACGCGCGCTATCAGCAGCCCACACTGCGCTTCTAATCTTGCACATACATGGCGCTGGCGAATTTTCTGCTCCACTATTTACGGGCACTTAGGCTTTTATTTTCGATGTTGCAATTACTGATTGCGACGTTGATAATTAACCAGGCTCGTTGAAGGGAATTTATGGGGTGTGTTAAAAATTAATTGAGGGTGTGTATTTATTTATTTTGAAAAGTGGATATTTTTATATTTTTATATTTGCTCTGACGTGGTATAAGAGTTTCTGGAACTGACAGTTTATACGAGTGGAATTTGTCCGAACGATCGAACTGTCGATGAAAAAAGACTGGAATACCTTTTGACATTCTGTCTACAGCAAAAAAATTGCAATTAGTGGAGCAACTGTACTCGGTAGAGGAAATTCAGGTTGAAATTGTCGAGTAAATTTTAAAAGGTGCCATAATTGTAACGTACCAAAAAAATTTTCTAAAGAACCTACGAATTATTTTTTACTTACAAAAATGCCAATAATGGCAGGCTGTAAAGTTACTGACACCTTAGAGTATTTATTAGTTAATTTTTATTTCCTTTAACTGTGTAGTAATTTTCATACTCTAATACAGTTTTATATTTTTAAACAGTGCATAAGCAAGTTCGATAAGCTCTATGATAATATTTTGGTATTTTGGATTTTCTCGATAAATGATTATACGTTTAAATTACAGAAACAACGGTTTAAGGAAGTTGTTACTGCAAATTGCGAAACAGTAATAATTTTCGTAAACTCCACAGTCTGACAATACAAAAGTAAGAAATATCTCAAAAGTCATTCTACGAGTTTAACGTGAGTCACTGTGAGGTCGAGTAGCTCCGTTTTCACACGAGCGAAGTGCTTTTTCACTTCTCCATTTTATCATAGGGCACAGTGATATTTACAATGCAAAGTAAGCAGTAATTTTTCTCCTTGCGCAAATTTAAGTAGTTTTTGCTAAATAAAATTCTTCGTATCACATCTGCAATTAATAGTCCAACGTTTACCCTAAATTCTTCTGTAACCACTATGTACTCGATACATATCCTTTTTTTTACAAATTTTTACGTAAATTGTAAAACTTTCGTACAGTTAAAAAAATCTGTACAACATTTATTTAAAAACAAATAAACATACCTCAAAAGAATCAATACAACGATCTACCTTAAACCTAGCAGCACTCAATCGTTCACACATACTCCATCGAGAAATCTCAAAAAACATTCATTCGAATTACTCAATCTCGATTCCACATAACAAACACTAAAACCCAATTCAGTAGTACCCTACTCGGCAAAAAAAAAAAAAAAAAAAAACACATGAAAATGCCGTCTCGACAGCCTACAAATCTAAATATACCGGGCAAGTCCGAGAATAATTTCAACATTTCCTCGGTGATCGGCGCTGTTTCCTCGGCGGCGATTTCCCGGAATCCACGCGTTGCAGGGGAGAGGTGCGCGCGCGCTCCGCACACATCCTTAAAAGCGCACGCCGTTGGGCTGCGACGCCGAGTAAGCGGTCGGCGAGGGGGCGGGGGAGCTGGCGCATGCACGAGCTCGAGCAGTCGCCCGATGAAAATTGTTATGCCGCCGTGGCTCCAAGTCACGTTGCAGGCCACGCGCTCCTCGAGCCTCGTGTGATGTAGGTTAGTATTTTTACGAGCGGAGCGGAGCGAGCCTGCGCGCTCTATATCTGTATGCGCGTATATCCGCGCGGGTAAACGCGCTGAGCAATGCCAGCGCGTCGTGCAGTGTTTTGCAAGAGGTTGCCGCTGTTTTTTTTTTTTCTTTTTGTTTTGCGCTTTACGAGGGGAGCGGAGTGAGCGATGCACTGCTGGCCGATTGGACGGGCATTTCCCCCCGATGCGGTGGAGAAAATAAAAGGGTTCGGGTAGATAAGAGTCTCTTTTTTATCCGTTTGATTGTGTGCGTTTTGTAGACAGGCGAGTTTTCTTGCTTAGTGCTGTAATGATAGTACGACAAATATTTTGTGATAGCAATGGCTTTGTGAAAAATGCTTTGGCGAGCTTATCGATATTTTTGTTTTTGTCACTTACGTAATCGGGAAAGTGCATAGGTAAGGTCACATTGTACCAATAAATTTCATTTTTTTTTTTGCAAAGTGCGAGATTGTGGCATATCCTTTTGTAAGTGTACAAGAAGATAGATATTTCAGCGGTGTTAGATAAGACTGGCTTATCGAATAACCGAAAAGGCAATTTTGTCTGACTAGTCCCGGTCGTTATCTACTGAAGCATCGATTTTCTTTTAACAGCTAATTTTGAAGTACTTCAATGCTTGGCGTTGTTTTTCGGATTAACATTTTCGCTTTTTATGTGCTCATTTGACATCGTTCGAAGTTTATCCATACATAAAAAGTAAAAAATTATTTAAGAATTAGGTTCAGGTTTCAGTAATGTTAATATTAGTAATTTTCCATTCTACACATTAGGTCTTTTTACTCCGCTCATTAGTATTCTTCTATTTTAATTTATTTTTAATATAATATAATGATTATCGTGTAATCGTTTACAGATAAATAAAAAAATATATTAAAGCGGTAAAATTTAATAAAAAATAATTTAGTGAAAATAAAAAGAAACTTTAATTGATGTACTATAAATAGATGTTGCAGTTTTGCAACGATTGATTTCACAGGTGAATTTAAACACACTGTTATAAATCATTCGTTCAATGCTGTTTATTAATCCAAACCATACCGTTACGTCTGCTTTCTTTTGCTTTCTTTATGAAAGAGGAGTTCGATCGTAAAAACAATAATCAATTGTTACCCGAATAATAATTAAATATTAATTTTAATACTTTATTGTACTTACATAAAATTTAACGCAGCCATATGGCCACAAATCTTGACATATTTTTGTATTCCATAAATGTATGAGAGAGACGTAAAAGGCGCTGTGGGGCTGGAAGCGAGTCACATGCCGCCTCGGATTTCTCCGGCGGTCTCGCGGTGTCGTCAGATCGCGTAGATTCCGGGATCCCGTGACACCAGAGAAAGGTGTACGCGCACGCACTCGCGTGTATGCCCTTGCCGCCATCGAAGGCTCGCGAACAACGCCACGTGACTGGCCGTCCGGTTGCCGGGCCACGCAAGGCCCGACCAGGAAGTTCGGCCGATCCCGAAATTTTATTTTATTTATTCACACGATTGAGACTTTGTTTTATTTTTTTATTTGTTTCTCGAAAATTTTTCCTTGAATTGCTACAAAGAGATCGGATTCGATGTTTTTACGGAAAATTTCGAAACGTTGATTCTCATGTTTTTGTGTACAAACAATATTCGTTGATATTTAGCAACGCTGGTTTCGATGTCTAAAAGTACGACGCGTGAAAAATACTCTGCTAGTGGAAATAAATTGTTAAATATGGATTTATACAAGTTAGTACTTTTGATAGTTAAGAAAATAAAGCAGTTTTTTAATGGTACACCTACTTGTTAGCATAAGTGATTCGATACGCTGTAATTTATGGAAAACATTTCGTTGATCTATAATTTGTCGGCAGACATAAAGTGCGTAAGATTTTTTTTTTTGTAAATTAATTGCTGATCGTTTTTATTTATAGGAGCAGGTATAATAGGATTCTAATGACTGCAAGAACTTTTTTGTAAACCAGCAGCGCAAAAAAAAAATTCATTGTGTTACTGCCGTGTACTGGCGTATCAAGGAAACACCTTTCGCGAGTCGACGCGGCACTTCGTCCGTCGGTGTTTTTGTTTACGGAAATTTTATGCATTCCGACGTCAAATTAAGTGCATACATTTTATCCGTTTGCATCGCTCGTGCATCGACAAAAATATAGAGTTCTCGAAGGAAAATATTTACCGAACTGTAGCGACACATCCGTGATATAGTTCCTCTCGAGCAGTTCAGAATATCGACGTATACGAAATCAGCGATAAATCCTCCTTTTTCTCTTCTAATAATAGACGAAAGTATTGCAAATAGCCAGCACTACTCTTACTCAATCCACACCAAACAGAAAAAAAAAATCTAATTTAAATGTTTACGCGAGCTGAAAGGCAACCGCTCGTTCTCGCCGATCGTTAACTCCCACCGAGCACCTTTGAAAGCTCGTTTCCTCTCGACAAAGGGATACACCTCCGGCGTTGGCCAATTACTCCGCAAAATCATCATCCGCCACCGGCGAGCGCCGCCGAGTGATGCAAGCCGCGAGAAATCGGTATAAGGGAACTATACTCGAGCGTCGGGAAAGCGGCGACTTTCGTCAGGCTGCGGAGGCGCGCACGTGACGGAATTATCCGGAGCCGCGATCTCGACCGAGCCCACGCAGGGACGACCCGCGCATTTATAAATAAAACACCTATGACGCTTAATTTGCTACGAACAACTGTTTTTTTTTCCTTTGCGCGATCACCGGGAAAATCGAATGTCATTTTTCCTCTTCGGGCGTATTCTCTAGACGATGAAAATCAAATTCTGGTGTGGTGAAGAGTAAAAGAAGAATTTTTTTTCTTTATGAAGCGCCGAGTGTAGCTTTTAATCGGTTTAGATCATTAAAATGCCAGTTTTATATTTTATAAAGATTAAGTTCACACACTTCACACATTAATTTGATGCTTTTCTACTGCATAAAGAAGAAAATATAGACATTAAAAATATCAGGCACTCCGCGTAGCAGTCGTATGTAAAAACTATATTCTAGGTATAATCATTATAATAAAGAAAATGTAAAAATTATAATCTGTATTAAAAGTGTAAATGCGTCAAATTAATCCTTATAAAGAATGTAATAAAGTAGTCATAAAATCTGCTTTATGCTTTTTAAAGTAGAAAACTGGTCTATTAATCTACCTTTAATTATCTTTTCCAGATTGTCTTCTCCTTAGGGTTTAGAGCGAAGTATATAAAAATAAAACCCCTCCTTTTTTATTGTTCTCATTTTATTACGCGACTTTATGGGATATTTTGTGAAATTTATTGATCAATCGCCAGTATACGATTAAACGTAATTAGATCGATAGAAAATCACTTAATCCGTTAAAAGAAGGGTAATTACCAGGTAAATCGCTGACTATAATTGGATAAGTACCTCTCACTCAGTAAAATCACTGTGCTTCCTTTAAGGAAATTAGAACGTTCATAACGATTATAAGGCATTTATCGGATTATAGAATTACGTACAACAGTGTTGCCCCTAAAATATTACCCTTGCATAAGGTCCTCAATTCAGTCGAATCAAGTTTCAATAACAATGAATGCACCAGAAAAGAAATTAATGTTCCATTGCTCAAAACACTTACTCACGCCGAAACATGCGGAAATAAAAAAAAATTTAAAACACGGAATGAAGTCAAACGAATTCATTCGAGTTGGTCCGTACCGCCACGACGAACGTTCGAGTGGACACGTAGCGCCTGTCCTTTGGTTCAATTAAAAAGTCTAGAAGCGTCGCGAGGGACTACCTCGACGACTGGTAGAGGAGGCGACGCGCGACGAGTCACGCGGGACCGGGAACCTCGGCTGATCGACCGATCGATCCAGTTTCGTATATGTGAGTCTGCACGTGCGCCGTCTCTCACTTTCAAGGCGAGAGGAGACGGTCGCCGGTACCTTGGGCGACGGAACCTCGATGCTGCACGCGAGAATTTAATGTTTTTCCTGGCGCGCTGCAATCGGTGCTCTATCGTCGTGGATACACGTAGTGCGAGCTCGATTAACTTTTTTAGCGATGGTTGCTGATCATTTACTGATGATATCTTCCATTTTTTTCGCTGGGATATCATATTCTGCACATTGATTTTTTTTTAGATTATTCGTCGTTCAAGGAAGTAGATACAGACAAGTACAGTCGGCCAAACTGAAATTTTGTATTTTTTACCTACGCAATTGGTATATAAAAGTCACTTTGCCAGTGTTTTGTACCTCCGTCTTTGATATAATATGAACAGTTTGAGGAAGTAGATACAGACGAGTACAGTCGGACAATCTGAAATTCTGTATTTTTTACCTACGCAATTGGTATATAAAAGTCACTTTGCCAGTGTTTTTTACCTCCGTCTTTGGTACAATATGAACAGTTTAAGGAAGTAGATACAGACGAGTACAGTCGGACAATATGAAATTTTGTATTTTTTACCTACGCAATTGTTATATAAAAGTCACTTTGCCAGTGTTTTGTACCTCCGTCTATGGTATAGTATGAACAGTTTAAGGGAGTAGATACAGACGAGTACAGTCAGACAATCTGAAATTTTTGAAATTTTTACTTAACCGATTGTTAAGAAAAAAATCATTTGCAAATAACTTGCCCAAACGACTTTGTATAATATTAGTAGCTCAGTACGGCAAGACAATTCTTATTATTTGAAAATTTCACTCAAATGATTGTTAATCGTAGTTCCTTACGGTTCTGATAAATAAAAAAATATAATAAACCCTGTTAAATTATTACCAATTAATTTTTTGCATCCTTATGAATATAATCTCAGAACTTCTGTAATAACTAAAAAGTAGGATGCTATCATTTGAATTAATTCTTCTTTCTTCTATGAAATAGCCATTGTAAAAAATAAATTCCTGCGTACATGAATGCATAACTCTTAGCGGATTCCAAAAGTTCTTAGCACCGGAAGTCGTCACAAGTCTTCTTGCAAATTATAAAAGCACAATCCACGTCATCAGTCGGTAAAACTGTGCGTCAAGTGTCGCTACTCCCCGAAGTCTCGCGTGAACGAGAGCAACTCTATTTACTCCAGTCATTGTTCGCCGCACACCTGACGCTCGCGCCGCCTCTTTATAATTAGAATCGGAACGCTCGACGGATGCAAGATCCGCGGCTGATTGCGCGAGAGCGCACCTGCGCACCGCTTACCTGGCGGCGCCCCGTTTCAGACAGTCGAACCCCTCCCCCCTCCCCCGATAGCCGATGATGGATTTGCAATTGAATCGGTCGACCTTGCGATAACGTCGCGGCATTCTGTAACAACACCGCGGAAAGATAAAATGACGTTCTTTATGCGGAGATAAATTTTTATTGCAAAATTTACTATGAGTCTAAAAAAGATTGCAGTACTTTCGATGAAGCAATTTTCGGACTGGCCAATTTGTAATTTATATATAAAAATTAAAGTTTTTATTTAAATTTGTGACTAATGAAGCTTTGTAAATTTTTCGAGTTAACGAAGAGCTTTGCCGTAATTTTTACGAGAATATCCTCACAATTTTTTGCACAGCTTTTCTTTTGAAAGTTACAAAAGCTTGCAAATAAATTAATTTACATTAATCGTGTAAAAAATTCCAAAGCAAGTCAGTTATTAAATTTTTTCTTGTATTTTTACGAGGAGCTTTACTAGTGCTTTAAAGTTTATGCAGTGTAGATTAACAGATAAAAATATCACACTTCTAATAAAAGTTAGTGTATGGATTTTTACTATAAAGCTGACCACTTTTTTGTTCCTCAACTCTTTGACCCCTTTTATAAGATTTTCGAGTTGAATTTGCAAGCTTCATTTAAAGCAAATCCAATGCATTTTAAATATTTACATAAAAAAAGGAGGTGACCCCTTTTGTAAGATTTATTAGTTGAACTTGCAAGCTTCAATTCAAGCAAATCCAATGCATTTAAAATATTTACATTAAAATAGGAGAAGACATATTCGATTAAATTTTTTTTTCAATAAAATTCACTTCGTATACTTCCAGACTTTGCGATGATCGCAGATAGGGAATCGCGTTTTCTTTTTTTTTGTCTGGACGCGAAGATAATGCGATGTACACGACTCTACTGTTTCCCGAGTCGAGAGGCGATAATTTACTTCGACGTTTCCTCGCTTGATAGATCGTCGACTTTACCTTTCAGCCTATTGCGATTTTTTTTTTTTTTCTTTTTTGAAGTGCACAACTTTTGGTAATCGTCGGGTGAATTTTTAATTCGCCACAAATTACACTTGGGAACATGCACAAACAAGATTTACAGCGCAATAAATTTTTTATAAAGCGAATCGCGTGTTTCGCTTTTCGCACGCAAACTAATTGTTTATATTTAATTATACCCACGTTCGGAATCCATCGAGGCGTTACATATTTATAAAAAAAAAAGAAATTAAAACCGACCAATTAAAGTTACACCACTTTCAGTTGTTCCTTTTAAATTAACAGTGGGGAATTTTAAAAGAACCATCTTTTTAATTGTATTCCATTTGACTTTTTCGTTTTTTTTTTTATTCTACTAACGTATTTTTCCGACCACTTTGCACGTGTTATGTAAATTATTCAATAATACATACCGGTGTCAACGATACCGCAGAAACGATTCATTTTATTACTGAATGTAACGTAGAACAAAAAAACGCAATTAAACTAAATTACCGTGCAAAAAAAAAAGAATATGGGAGTGAAGGAAAATAGGCGAGAATACGAGTGAAGAATAATAATTCAGCGTAAGATGATTATAATTAAAAATCTAAAGCAACCGCCGTTTAGAAGGCACACGCGTGTGCAATTTTTCGAGCCGCGCATACGGACAGTTCCGCACGCGTTGCTTTTCACGGCCTCCACTCGCCTCGCACCTTCGGTCCTTTCATTATAGCGCTCCGGCGCGCCGCACTTGTCCGCGTTTCGCAAAAGAGTTTATAAAAAGCCGCGGTGCGCCGCACGTGTATAGGTATCGGAGGGCGAAAATGAAAAGTTCCGTGAGGACTGTTAAGCGTCGCATTTGGGAGGAGACGAGCAATTAGTTGGACGTTTTTTTAAGGCGATTTTAGAGGTACGAAGTGAGACGGGAAAACGAAAGAGGCATGGCGGTGAGATTGTCCCAGGGGATTGGAACATTGAGTAATAAAAGTGGCTACTGCTGTTCAAGTTGCTCGATTCGATTATCTTATTCCATTCATTTATGATTGCCATGTACCTTTGGAAAAAGTAACTTCACATGTTTCTTGTAATTAATCATTTAATTCACGATTCTTTAAGCGGAATGTCTTTTATTAGGAGCAGTACATATTTTTTTTGACGTCTACTTAAAATATTTATTGAGTAAAATTCCTTTGATCTTTGATCGAATTTTAAAAGAATCTTTAAATCTGATTTTTATTTGTTCAGTATTTGTAAGATAATCTTGAAATAATAATAATTTGTCTTGAAATTCATTAGCTTGATTGAAATTTGAATTTTAAGCTCAGAAATCTTGGATCTTGCAGTTGAGAAAAAAAGCAATCGTAATTTACCGTTTGCTTTATTTTTAAATGTACGCAGAAAAAAAAATCAGCACGCGAATTGCCATGTGAATTCTAGTTTCATTTTAATCAATTAATATTTATGATACTTTAAGTCACTTACATCACTCACGTCTAATCATATCGTTTATATACACAAATACTTTTTGCACATTATCTTGCCGACTGCACACGATGAAAAAAATGTTTTTTAAAAATATTTATTATTAAATAAATCGATATTTGACCGTTGACGACTTGCTGTAATTGATTGATAATATAATAATTTTCTACTGTTTTCATTATGTTTTAAAATATTTTTGTTTTTCCCCAAGATTTGTCCTCTGTCTAAAAATTTAATTAGTAGTTTGGCAAAGTAGATGCAGCCGAGTATAGTCAGACGCCTTCAAAGTTTCATCCACACGGTTGTTAAATAAAAAATCACGGTGCGGGTGATTTGTACCCTCCGCCTTTGATATAATATTGACAATTTGAGGAAGTAGATACAGACGAGTACAGTCAGACATTCTCAAATTTTGAAATTTTTACCTAAACGATTGTTAAATGAAAAATCACTTGATCTTAGTCCAATATTAGCAGTATAATATTAGTTGTACTCAACAAATTACACAAGTTTATTATTATAATCGAATAAAATAATAAATAGATAAATGGTGTGCGTGCTCCACAAATAACGCAATACAAAGTGTTAAAACGAGCAGCTTATAGATCAATTTCCCGCAAACACATACTGCAGTCCGCGAGGAAAACCTTAAGAAATAAAAACAAAATACTTTCCAACTGGTCTATGAAATCCCTCTGGTGGCTCGAAAAAAAAAAAAGGAGTGCAGGTGTCGAGCGGCGCGCGCCGACCTAGAATCGCCGACGCGCGCATTCCGCTCTCGGGAAGAAAAAAGAAGCGGAGGGGCCGCCGCTCGCGGGAAAGTCAAAGCGAGCTTACTCGCGCGCGCGCGCGGCTTAAGGTCGTCGAAGGACGTCGACGCCGCGCGGATGCCATCGGGACCACTCCCTGCGTGCACCTCCTTTATGCGGAGCGATTTTATCAGCGCGCGGCGCGCTAATGACGCGGACGGCCGCGGAAATCGATCGGCCCCTTGTTTACGAGCGCCCCGCCGACGATGAAAGAGTGCGAGCTGCTGCGGACAAGTGTGTGCAGGTAAATACTCGCGCGGTGCGCTCGTGACAAGACGCTGATCGCGCGGATGAGGCCGGGCGGCGCTCGGAATTTAATTAAAATGTAAATGCTCTTTGATTAAATTTTTGATGGGGAGTAAATAATGGCCTCTGCTCTCTTTTATCTTAACAGAGGTAAAAATTTTTAATTGCTGCGGGCGCGGCTTTTTATGGGGGTAATTACGAGAAGCTGTTTGTTGAACGGGCGCCCGCGCACGTGATTAAAGCGGACGCTTGAGTCGACGATTTTTCGGTTTTACGTCGAGTAATTTTGTGGAGGCCATCGCTTAAAATCGTATTAAGGATTTTATTTTTATACGCAGGAATTTATTCGATCGTGGAAGATAAATTGTTTATCCGTGGAAGCGTAAATATATGTGAGCTTTAACGAATTATTCTTGAATCTGTATATTGCTTTGTATTGAATGAAATATTTCCCATAAGAGCCTGCATTAAAAGAGATAATAATAAAATTGGACTATTAAAAGTTTAATCGAACTCTGTTATTAACTCTGTTACTAAAATTTAGTTTCTTATTAATTCTTTTACTGACGAACGTCCTTAATAAAATAATAATTAAAATTATTCATTCACATTGTCACTCTGTATAAATTATAAATATAATTCGTACTAATATTATCTACACGATTGCCAAGAAAATTACGAAAGGGATTATTTCAATTTATCTTGTTCTCGCCCGATCATCAATCCTTTCCCTTAGTCCGTCGTATCTTCTCTGCGATCCATTAACCTGTCATCGCGCACATTTTCGATCTCGTGGTCAATCCTCGCAAGACACGAGCCTTTCCCTCGTCTCCCGCTGGAAAGTGATAATATGTCCAGGATACGCGCGCCTCGAGTTTTCTTGGTGCTTCATCTTCGCCATCTATTTCCATGTTTTTTTTTTCGCTCGAGGGTGTGATCTTCCCTTGTGGGTTTCTCGAGGTAACACATGACAGTCCGGCTGATGCCTTCGAGCGACGGCAAGTATTGCGGCGTCCAATATTGCGCAAAAAAAAATTAACGAGAAAAAAATATTTTTTCGCTCAAAGAAAAAAAGAGAACCGATCATCGTTGGCTGCGCGAACGACGATATATTGAATTAATATTGTTTTAGGTTGGCCAGATAAATTTAGTTTCTGCTCAAGAGCAATGCCAGTATTTGACTGAAAACAAGAATCGCGAATCAAAAGCAAGGGAAAAACAACAACAAACCGAGATCTCGAGAATACATATATATATATATATATATACACGTGGACCCGCTGACGAATTCTAATAAATAAACTAAAAAACCTGCAGTGACAATTTTAAACGACTACTAAAATAGCGACTACATCCACAAAAATAATCTTAGATAAATTCATTCTAGCACACGGAAAATTTTGCTCGCGCTCCATAGTGTCGCATAACACGTTATTATCGCTCTCATCTCGCTTGAGAGAATGCGTTATAGCTTATTTTGTTTTTTTTTTTTTTTTTTGCCTCGAATAACAATATTTTCTTGTAGCACTGTGCAAGGTATTAGTCCACGAAATCTAGTAAATCTAACGAAATCTAATCTTGAAGAAATAATGATTAGATATAAATTTATTTATTAATTTACGCTTATACTTATATACAGTTTATATATTCTACATAACGTTGTAACGAATATTATATATAGTTTAACGTTTTTTCCTCTGAATAAATAAAAAGTATCTATATACAACTACATGTGAAAGATAAAAGTTTGTACACTCTCTAAATCTGAAAATGCGAAATTGTCTTGGAAAATGTAAATTACAGTGACATATTTTATGTGAAAAATCGTTCAAATATATTTAGCATGTTAACGGCTTTTCACTTATTAAATGTCAAAATAAAATTGGCGTCGCCGCTCGGGACATCACATGTCACTATTCAGATTTTCCAAGCGAATTTCACATTTTCAGATTTACAAAAAAGCTCGAAGTGTTCTTTCTACGACTTGATCCAAGCGTGATCGTACGCCGAGAAAGAAATCGTCAGGAATTATGCGCACCCATTGCAAAATAATGAAAATGGACTGGTTGACTGGCCATCGGCCCACCTCGCGATCGGCAACGCATAAAGCGATTTCTACGTGCACGCGGGCGAGAAAATGCAAACGTGCGTGCGGTCGTTCTTAATTGCAGTTATGCGCCTTATCGCGTAACGCGCCGACCTCTTTGTCCTCTCCGGGAATGCATTTAGTCCCCGACACGTCGGTACCTTTTGGACGACGGCGCTGGGACAGTCGGCGCGAGCCACTTCGCCGTTGTAATTTAATTATCGATGCAAATAGCGCTACGGACTTTGACCGGTGCTGAGTGATTCATGGCGGAGTTATTTCGATGCGTTTGTCGCGTGAGTTTCATGGAACTAAAGATTGTGGTGTAGGTTGCGGGGAAAACTCTACACAAATGGAGAAATTTTTTGAAAAACTTATGCGGTGAAGCTGCCCTTGTAAAAATGATTGCAGCTGTATTGCGATAAAAATGCTTTTTTTTATTATTATTTTCGAGCTTTTATGTCACAAGATGAAAAATAGTATAGTTTGGCTGTCTAAACACTTTTTGGCTGATTAATAGGAAGGTACTCGTCTTATGAAGCGATTTATTAAGGGTACAGTAAAAAGTTATTATTTACACTTGCTCGTGCCGGTACGATATTACAAGTTATCTAATTGCAACAGCAGTAGATATAGTCTTGTATGACTATTTTGACTAAGCGCGCTTGAAATTTAATTTTAATTTTTTTAATATAAAAAACAATAAATCACGTACCTTTTTAAAATAGGTTAAATTCAAACGTAATTGTCTTCTAAAAAAGATGTAATACTTTTTTCTAGTTATTACTTTTCCCTAAAAAATGGGAAACAACCAATTTATTCTCTAAGTACTTTTTCCCTCGGTTAATGTACTAATTTTTAATGAAGTAATTCATTACGATAATTGCAGCTATCACAAACTATTTACGATGGTAATTAATTGAATCTTTAAATAGTATAGTGGATTAATGAGAATATAAGCAGAAAAATATAAGTTTTGAATGCGAAGTTAATAAATATTCTTGTTGTGACTATAAAAGGGCAAATGAATTGATTAATTAATTTATTGTTGAGTTTGTACTTCGTTATGTCGCAGTTATTTTTTCAACAGTTATCAACTTGTAGCATGAGGATAGCGACATAAAAAGATTTTAATTACTCAGAAGGGGAATTGGCCTGACGACAACTATAAGCCATAAGTACACTTACACGATTTATATACTAACTTCTTGTACATCGCCTACTTCCAATATGCATACATTTGTCTTATAGACTCTGGATAGTCGTATTCTCGTATTCATTTATGATTCTCCTTACGAATCGAAATAAAAGCTGCCGACAAAAATAACCACCTCATCCAATCAAAATCTATTTTTTCTCACGCGATACGCAAATACACGCGTTGGATGTAAAATACATTGGACCGAAAGAAAATATTTATAATAAATCTGCGTAAACATGGGCTCGCTGCTGGGCGCAAAAGTTCGATGAAGCAGTTCAATTATTCTTTGCGAATTCCGATTAAAAATCCATCGATTAATTGACATTTCTCCAGCCATTTTCGTCAGTTTTATTTTCTTAAATTTTCAGGGGCTTTTTTCATAACTCACTTCCGCTCCTGTCATGAGATCTATACATAATCTCGAGACTGCATAATGCATTATAGACGTGCGGATGTATGTTGCCTATATATAATCCCGACATCTGTCTCCCACGCGGAAAAATAATAGATTTCTATTGTTGCACTTTGTATCAAGAACATGCAATTCCATGGGTTTAAAATAGTCAAATAATTTCGCATTCTTAATTTTGACTGGTGGAGTTATATTACTTGCGACGATGAAACATTTTTTAAGGCTTGAATGAAGCTGTAAAAAAACACGTTGTATAAATATTTCATGTATTTTAATACAGTTTATATAAATATTTTATTCTTCGTTTAATCTTACAAGTAAAATAAAATAAAATAAATTATGCAGCATTTATTTTAGTGCACAAGTATCAGAAAAGGAGGAAAAATAAGCATGAAAGAGTAATTATCAGTAAGTGATTCTTTGTGTGTTTTTCTTTTGTTCACAGCATCGATGGCAGATCCTGTAAGGACGAGATCTACAGGATGGGTTTAAACAACGGCTACTGCGAGGGAAATTTGAATTTCGCAACGGCCTCCGAGGACGATGAGGTTTACACGAAAAAGAAAGTATCGAGGGTGAGTTGACAGAATTTCTCCTCTCTTGCGTCACGGCTGATATTTCGCCTTTTTTTTATCGTTCATTTCTTGCATTTCGCAACGCGAGTTTCATTCATCACTCCTCGTTAGCCAGCGTTTGACGGATCTTTTGCCAATTAATGTTCACTTTGATTATTTGCAAATTTATTTGGGACTTTAAAATTAAAAAGGTGATTACTGTGATACAATTTATTAAAGCCTCGTTATTATTGATCGTTCTTGCGCACAAAAGTAATTTACAGCAGTAGTCTTTTTTTCACAACTCTTGTTACCTACTTTAATTAACTAAAAAAACGATGTTACCTGCAGTTATGATGGAGGTTGCTATTGCGCTATTATTAGTTGAGGAAAGGAATGACAGTAATTTTAAATGAAAAATAAGCGTTTCGTAGATTTACTCCAGAGAAAAATACGCTTGGAACTCATGAATTTTTTTACACGCGTCTGCTTGACTTATTACTTGGATCTACTTAAAACGTTAATGATCGTACAATACGCATTGGTTAGTATTTTACACATTTTTCATTGATAATTTTTTTTCCTTGTAAAACATCCTTCTAACGTATTTAAAATTACAATTTTTTTAATTCTCGTAGTTAATAATTTTTCGAACTGGTTGTAGACGTAAATCTATGGAGAGAAATCCGCTAATGGTAAAGATTACTATTATACAGTCGTACCATTATGACTACCACTTTTATTTTATCGCAGCTATAATTCAAAATCTTCCTTAGAACAATTCGTAGAGTCCCGTAAAAAATTCGTAAGTATCTTTACGGTACCGTAGAAAATCGTTTTATAGGGTAAATGTTCGAATCGATTTTAAGTCACTAAATAAAAAGAAGAAGAAGCATTAAAAATCCTAAAGAAATCTATTTCATAAAAAATCGATGAAACATTTCAACTCTCATTGTCTCTCGAGTAAAAAACCGCGCATTCGCATTTTTTTTTCCTCGAGCGTACGCAGCGAAGTATGGCGCCGTCGATTTCTCAACGGATTCGCGTTCGAGAAGCCAGTCACACCTGATGCATCGAACTCCTACCTGTCGAAAGAGCCGCGTGGACGGTTCATCGACGTGACTTTTCCCGAGTGTAAAGCGGCCGTGCAGCCCCTCCTCCACCCCCTCGGAAAAGCGGAGCCGCTGACGGGTGAGCAACGCCGGAGGAATGTCGACTGTTTTCGCTCGGGCACGTGTGCCACGGCGGCTTTCCTGTTTTGACACGCGTGCGAATGTGTGTGCAGTCGGACGGCATCGCGGGAATTCAGGCCAGCGACGACGACCACGCGCCGGGGAGAGTCGCTTTTCCGCGTTGCCGAATCGGCGAGCGCTGCAGCGGCCTCGACGACGAGTTTCTGTCTCTCTCTCGAAGTTGCCTTGGCGCCGATGATTTTACTCCCCTTCGTCTCTCTCGATCTCTGAGCTTAGGTAAATTATTTTTTTAAAATTTTTTTTTTGACGCATCGACACCAGGTGCACGAAGCGGAAGCTATAAAATCGGAGGTAAATCGGGTGACGGTGAGAACTGCGAGGAGAGTGACTCGACGGATTTATTATTAGGCGATTATATAGCCGAGGCGATGATGGTGTTGTGCGGAAGAAGTTTCTTTAGCTGGATTAGTTTCCTCTGGTTTTGTCTTTTAGAATATTCGGAAATCGTTTTCGTGGCAGATAATAAGTTGATAAATAATTCCCCGCGGTAAAAAAATTTAAGTTAGGATAAAGTTTAGCCAAAGTTCACATTGGGCGGTCGTTGTTATGACCATGGGCAATGAGACTAAATAATAAATAATTTTGCAATACTTTATACAAACTTCAGATGAAGTTTTTCTTAAATTAAAAACACGTTCACATGACGAACGTTAAAAACAAATAAATGTAAAGAATTATTTTCAGCGGTAATTTATCGCGCATCTATACAAACTTCTATAAAATACAAGAAGCAAGTTCGGCAAAGTCTCCTTGGCTATCAACGACCACCGACCATCAACTTTGAGTAAACTTTAATTTATTTACGCTAGTTAGCTGATTAATGACCATGCGTGTAATTAATAGCAGCTA
Organism: Sycophila sp. Sp_5; assembly: GCA_018906775.1. Classification (NCBI taxonomy): domain Eukaryota; kingdom Metazoa; phylum Arthropoda; class Insecta; order Hymenoptera; family Eurytomidae; genus Sycophila; species Sycophila sp. Sp_5. The sequence continues at coordinate 2,145,049 of JACCID010000014.1, read as the reverse complement.
TTTTTATGTATTTTTAGAACATGTTTTGTTTGTTGATCCCAATATGCGTAAGTTTATTTATCTCTCCTAAATTTTTGTTAAAAATTCATTAAAAAAAAAAAACACCCAAGGACGTAGCCTATACAATTTGTGAAAACTAAAGCATAATTTCTACGTAAAAACTTTTAATAAAACCTTCCATCCTTTCTCTTGAACAAGCAGTACTCATCTAAACGCTTCTAAAGTTTACAGTTATCGTCATTACAGTTAAAACACAAAAAGAAAGTAGTCCGATTCCTCGCGAATTCCTGGCCACCACGTTAAATTTCGCTCGATCCCAAATTAGTCGGCGGTGCTTTCTTCGCCGAGTTGCGCATCGCGAAACGTGTGAGGCGTCGATCAGAGGGCAAGTCGCGTGTGATGCACGTGTGCAAAGCCCCGCGCCGGAAGAAGCCAGCCGCGCGACCGACATTCCCCGCGACGCGCCGAAAATAGCCGGACACGCCGGGGATCGAAGATCGCATCTCGTGCGCGCGCTTGTTGTTCTCTCCCGCGCCGCGTGCAATTAACCACGCGATGCGTCAGTGCGCCGCGGCTATTTCCGCAGCCTCGGGCTGTTTACCGCTCCGTCGTTTTTGCACACGCGATCGGCAATAAAAAAAGCTATCGTCTTTGTTTTTTTTTTTTTTTTTCTTGAGGTTCGACGAATCCTGCACGTTTCCGATGAACGATGAATTCGACCTCATCGAGTTTCAATTAGTTATATTTATTATGAAAAAATTATGTATTCATTTCATTCGGAAATTGTACAGAATTTATACCGATTTTTTATACGTCTGCAGAAGATTTATACTGAAACTTTTTCTGGCGATAGTTTGTTCAAATTCTACGTGTACATTCTACGGATAATGTGCAGAAAATTTACAGCTGAAGATCTACGGATAATGTGTTAGAAAATTCACAGAAAAAAAATCAGCAGGAAATCTGTATATGTATAGAAAAGGCTTTGTAAATTTTACGTAAACCCAGCTGCATACAATTTTTTCGTAAAATGTATGCAGAACTTTCTCATAAGGTCCTGCTGTCAAGGTATTGATTAATCGTGTGTTTCGTTGCTCGATCGGTTGATCTATCAGTTTACTTGCGATTTAGGAATTAATGGGAATAATTTAGGAAAGGGAAATTTGTAAACTCAATGCGTTGCAAAAAGAATCGAGAACAAAAAAGGATTATCTATAAATTTTTGTCTCGAGATTCGACGGAACCTGCAGGATGCGGACATGCAATACAAGTTGATCGAGTTAAAATTAATCGCTGTTCTCGTGAGCAGGAAATTTGTTCATGGCATTGACTAATCGCGTGTTTGGTTGACCCGATCGTTACGCTGACTTAGAAAAAGATAATAGACGTACTGTACACGGTGCAGACAAGTACATTGTACATTTATAAAATACAAACGGAGTTTTTTTCTTTTTGTACGTTTATTACGCTGACGGCGAGGCTTGACGATCTACAAGCGCACCTTCATTTTGCACGCGCCTCTGCTTTATAGGCGGTGACGCGCCGTCAAGGTTCCTGCAGCGCGCGCGTGTGCGCACGTGAAGAGGCGACGAAATAATCTTCGGCCGCGAAACGTTTACTTCAAGCGCGTTGTTTTCGTCGGACTCGTTGTTCTTCCTAAACTTGTAGATCGCAGATGTTGTTTGTTCGCGAGCGCGATACTGGACGCACGTGTCATATTTTTTAGGGTTTTTTAAATTGAGAGTGCATTTTTTGTGCTTCGACAATGGAGATTAGTATTTTTTTATAGTTTCGATTAGAAATTAATTTTTTCTTCAAACTCGTTTGATTCAAGTTTCAGTTTTTCAATAAGTTACCTAACGATGAAATGAATTTTCTGGTAGGTGCTAAATGTGATAGAAATTACAGAAAAGAAGAAAACAAAGATCCGAAATAAGAGAAAATAAAATTTCTTTTGGTAAAAAAAAAAGAAATGTTTAATTGAAAATCATAAGAAATGGCAGGATTTTGTGAAAAATTCTTGACCGTGTAGAATGGCTGGCGTTGAAATTCAAAACAATTTGGTGCGTATTATAAATAATAAATATTTTAATTTGACAAACAAGTTTTTTTTTGCAATATTATGAATAGATTAGTAAACCTAATAACCATTAAATACTAAAAAAATTTAATTATACCATGAAGTTTATCAGAAGTACAAATTAAATATGAATAAACGTTTAGTTTGGTAAGACTTCTTTGTTGGTAAAATGAATAAACTTTTACAATACTCCATATACTAATTGACGCTATCGAAAAGATATTAATTTCATGAAATTATATATAGATTTTCTTAAATAGAATCAATAAAACTATTGATAATTTTATTATCGCGGAATTATTTTAATTCTATTGCTTCACTTCAAGGAGCACTTCTAAATGCTCAGCGACGATTTCACGAAACATTAAGAAACTCATGCATTTACTACTGGCGCAACAGCTGCAAACTTATTTTATTTTTATATACATTCTACCAGATCAAAGATTCCGAAGCCTTTCGTGATTGGCAATCTCTTTAGGTAATAAACAATTTACGGTTATACTTTAATTTTCAGCTCGATACATTAACATCTGCCTTTCAAGCTTGACTCAAGCTCATTACAAATTCCGCTCCTTCGAAGAAAAGGAAAAAAAAGGACGAAATCTCATTGGGTCAGTAACAAGCCTCTGACTAATAAACGTCGCTGGTCGAGAAAGAGGAGACGCGCGTGCGAACGTGGACGCAAGTAGTTACAGGGGCGGCACGGTTAGACGTCGCGACAGGGTCTTATGTAAAGATGGCACGTTCCGACGAGTGTGATCGTCGTGGCCCGCGAGCATCGTGCACGCTAATCAGCACGAACGAGAAATTCTACTTGCGAAACGAACGAACGATCCATCGATCTGCTCCTTACCTCCTCCCCCCTCCCACCGTGGTCGTGCGTGTGAACTTTGATGCGCGTGTAGCTTTCGAGTTGTCTACCGACGAGGTACGCGGCGATTAGTCGGTAGGCTTTTTATTTTTTGTTAAGCGATTCGACGCACGTCACGCGGATAAGCTTACACCTGCAAATATGTTTTTGTACACTTGACTCGAAGTGTGCGGGCCTTGAGCTAAATAGATTTTACATTTGTTGTTCCTTTTTTTTTTACTCGAGTAGCCACGCGTTTTAAAGAAGCGATCGGAGAAGTGTTTCCTCAATGTCTACTTGATTATTTGTGAGCATCGTTTCTGAGTAAGCGATTTTGAGTGACCCCAATCTTTCGAAAATTGCAGCGTTATGAGTTCGAAAGGAGTTGCGTCGATTCAATTATGAAAGCTACGTCTGCCCATGCGTGAATCTTGAAGATTTTTTTAAGGTAACGCGACGTTAGTTTTTACGAATCGGTACAAAACTTGCAAAGGAAAAAAGAGTAGCAATATTCTGCTTCAAAGTATGAAAATTAATTTTTATTAACGAAGAGATTTACTGGAAAATCAATCTCTATATTTTTAATTCTAATTGTAGTGCATATTTATTATGACACTTTTTCAAGAAAGTGCATATTTATTTGTTTTATAAGTCACTATCTCTACTAAGTAATACGAATGTTTATTTATTTATTTATTTATTCTACGTAAATGACTTTAAACAAGGCGAACATGTGATGCATATAATTTTTTTCTTATTCGGGAAATGAATTTTTTTTTTTCGTAAAAACAAGTGAAATATATACTTTTTTTCATTTCTTTGGCAGTAGATTTGAATAAGTGCACTTTTTAGAAAAGTAATTACATGGGCTTATTAAAAAAGTACAATAATATTTGAATCATTGTAAATGTTATAATATTCACTTGCTACTTTCAAGACTCGACAAATCGAATAAGTGCATATTTACTTCGAATAATTGAGCTACCATTTATTTGAATTTATAAAGGCTCTTGCATTTTCACTTCCAGAGACTATACGTTTCCAAATCCATCTCGAATGATCTATATTTATCTTTGTAATTACTCGCTAAACGCAACTCACGATGTAATCGCGCTGTTGAAAAAAAAAATCAGTCATTCAAAACACTGCGACGGTGGTAAATTGTTCACGAGCTCATCGTCAATAAACTCCGATAAGAGTAGAGCAAAGAAACAATAAAATTGCACACACGCAGACAGACCAACGCGGCTCGAAACTTATGCGGCCGAGCTCGTGCCGAGCGGCGGCTTGAATTTCATTAATACCCGCGCGATGCACGTGGACTCGCACGGCTCGACGGTTTGTCACGTGAGCGACTCGCAAGGCGCGCTTAGAAAATCACTTTCGCAAAACTCCGCGCAGCGCGACGATCCCGTGCTTGCGCAATCCACGACCGTCTCGTTTTCCTTCCTTCGCTCGCAGCGCAAACTTTCCTCGGCTTGACTTATCGCGTCGCGTGTTCCGGTTGGCTCCTTTTTTTTTTTTTATTATTTCTTTTCTCTCTCTCTTTCTTGGTGTTCACGATGATTCAGGGTTTCGGGCCGCGCAGGTTCGTTCTCTTTGGTGCGGCGACGTCGGTGCACTTGATTATAACACAGGTGTTTCGAGATCCACGTGCGTCATGAGTTTTTCCTTTGGAAAATATTGAGTGCTTTGGAAAATTCGGGGAGCTTTATTTGCTTTTTATTATTGCGCATTTTCTATGCGAGTGTTCTGAACTTTCCTTAAGGTGTTAATTTTTTTTTTAAGAGGATGATAAGTCCTTATCGAATACTAACGAGGACGTCGTTTAGTTATCTGGAGTAAAGTTGATCAATCTACTGTGCATTTGAAATCACCATACTAATTGAGGGGTACGATGTGAATCTTTTAGAATAATACTCGAAAAGTTTCGGGTTAACGATCGCGTAATTTTTTAACTGGATATTGAATAATTCACGCTATTTTATTCGAACAAAGAATTATTTCATTGTTTTTTTCTGTATCAAAGTTAGTTGAGAGAATTTTTAATGTAACCATGTTTTATAGGTAGGTGCAATCTAAACCGAATATTCAACCATTAGAAGATGGGGATTTTCCGATTCAAAATGAGTTTCTATTTTTACAAAAATTAATGTCTAAAAACTTTGATTTCACTAACTTCAGCCACTTTAAGTGATAGACGGTCATGTCCTCTAAATGTTAATAACTACATTTAACAGAAAGAAATTCTTAAAATATTCCATAGAATATTAAAAAGATTTTATAATTTATAAATATTTATTAAAAAGTTTTATTTGGAAAATTTAGTAGTAGAAAATTTTTATTTACCCACAAATTTTTTAAGTACTCAGATCGCTTTATTCTTTGTTTACACGTTTTTTTTTTTTTATATTGGCATACTTTCAAAATTGAATAATAGCACATTTTTTACTAAAATAAAAATTGAGTGACCTTTTTGAACGTTAAATTATTCCATGAAAATTTGAGTTTTTGTTTAAACGCGATTTTTTCTGCGAATGCCATCTTCTTCGGGCAAAATTTTACGAGGTCGATAAGGCCGATACGTGTGGCGAATTTTACTTCTAAAAAAAAGTGCGCGTTGATTGTGCCGTTTTTTTGGTCACGGCTGTCATTCGAACGAAGGTTGCGACCTACTAATTTGATGTTCGCAACTTTGATTGTTTCTGCCGGCATTGAGAGGAAAAAACGTGGCCTTTCCTTCGTTTCCTCTTCGCGTTATTCTTAGCCGAGCCATTCAGACTTGTAAAACGTACACGCGCACATTTCAATTGTCGCCGAATTGAACTCGTCTCCCAATTGTTTCGCAATAATTTACAATCGAACGACTGCAGTAGCTATATAAAATCTTGATTATCTTTATTAATCATGTGTCTGCTGACTCAGCTGATTAACTGAAGCTCGATAATGGTCACGTTTAGAAAAATAATCGCTAAGTATTTGCAGTGGGTAAACAAATATTTGACTTTAATAACTTTCAGAGAAATCTTTGGCCTTCGGCTTCAAGTTTTTTTATTCCTTTTACATTGATTTCTTCAATTTTCTGAGAACTTTAAAGGATTAGTCGTTATTAACTCGACTAGTCTAGACTCATTTAAATTTTCATTAAATGTTTTTGCTGTATCGCTTCCTTTCCAATAAATTATTTATTTAAAAAAAAAATAGGCTATATATATTGCTCCGTGGTTTTTATAATTCCATTCAACATTTCTGCCTTTCTGGTCTTTACACTGTAATATTTGTCGACCTGTCCCATTTTAGATCAGACTTCCTTTTTAGACTCAGAATTTTTTTAAAAGTAAAACCTGTTTTGCAGAAGTAAAGGGGAATTCATTTATTTACATTTCTGTAATTGAGAGATGAGACGGAATTTTATATAAAATTGTACTTATGTCCATCTATTCCTCTATTAATTAAAAACCAATTCAACTGTAGTTTTAGTAAATTAATTATTGTTTTCAAATTAAAAAATTAGTCACTTAATATTTTCTTCAACAGCTCATCATATTTTTAAGCGAGGATAAGCATAAATAAATTTTAATCTTTTTCCTTATGAGGATACGTTATTTATTATTTTGTATTTTCCTTAAAATAGCAAAAACAGTTTTTTTTTCTTTTATTCGCACGCAAGACCAAGAAAATGATTTAAAGCACTGCCCGTTCAAAACTCAAACAAACTAGAAACACGCCAAGCAAAAGATAAGATCATATACACGGAGAGAAATTTTATAGTAAAATTTACTCTATATTCTGTAGGAACAATGGAACATACTCGGCCTATGATGATTTTTACTATAAAACATACTAAAAATTCCTATGTACTATATAAATATGCAATTTTTGCTATGTACGCAGGAATTTTTAGTATTTTTTATAGTAGAAATTGTCATAGGTCGAGTATGTCCCACTGTTCCTACGAAACATAGTAATTTTTACTATTACATTTCTCTCCGTGTACGATACGCCTCTGGTCGATTCGAACGACGAATGCTCGTGAAAGTGGTGCATAGATACCGCGGGAATTCGGATGTCCGTCTGGCGTACGTGTCCTTCGGCACGCGAAAATTTCACGTGCCGACTCATCCGGCGGGAATACCTGAGGCTTTCTCGGTCACGGCTCGCGCCGATGGGTATGACTCAGGGCCCGGTTCCTTGTGCACGACGCCACGTGCTCTCGAGGCTTTCGAGGAATTCACGTGCGTGCGGGACGTTTCGCAATCGATGCCATTGCGTATCCTTTTTTTTCGGGGCCTCAAGCGACGCTGCGCCGATTTAAGTGCGTCGATCGACGATTTTTTTTTTTTTTTTTTTGCGGAACCGAATTGGGTTAAGCACCGTGAGACACCTTTGTTTTTTCAGCTGCGCTTATTTGGCTCTGAGTCATTTTCGCTTTTTGAGGCGGGACTATAATGAATGCTGTAAATTTTAAATGATTTAAAATTCGCCGATCGATGAGTTTAAGTCTTTAACAGTCATTGGAAATTTAAATAATGCGGGGATAAGCAAAAAGGTGATGAGTGCAGCGGTAAAAGACGCGAGGCTTAAATCTTTAAATATTTATATTTCGAGTAGTGCAAAGATATTTATTTCTGAGGAATAAAAATCATTTCAGGGGATGCTTTATCGCAAATGTATACTGGTAATACTGCTTTCGTTGCTCGGGAGACTTGCTTCGTCAACAGATTTGGAATCTGACGAAATTCAGCTTAAACATTTCGTTTTGTCCTCTCAATTATCAACGGCTCCTTTTGAGCGAAAAAAAAAGTAAATTGAAAATTTCGCGAAAATATTCTCTCGATTAATATTCAATCTTGTAGAGTCAGCTGTTGGAGAACTATAAAAGCTGTGGAAATAACAGTGTAAATAAGCATGTTTTTTTCTTCAAATTTTGTAATATAAGTAACTAAAAATGTACCTTTTATTAATATAATTAAGAAGAATTGGTACGAATACGTTCGATGCAAGTAAGGAGTCTTGTTAATCGAGGATTTATCGATTTTATTATACTAAATTACACGCACTTCGTTCACATATTAATTTCTCACAAAAAATATGTTCAGTTTGACAAACAACATTGAAAAAAATAAAAATAAATACAGTATATTAAGGATAAGTTTACATTATGAAAAAAGGTGCTACATTTTTAGTGAAAATGTCGTATCTTCGGAAAGAAGTTAAATTTCAGCGGGGGTGAAATCTCACGTGCGAGCGACTTTTTATTGCTCATCACGTGGTTATACGACTACATATCCCGAGACATTATCATGACTCTCACGTGGATCGTCACAGACGCGTTAGTTCGCACGTGATCTCCGGAGTGCAGTGTCGCGCAGTAATGCGATATGCACGTTTTACGATGTTCGCGTGGATATAATAGTGCATCCCACAAGATATAGGAAAGTCACTGAGAGGAGTAAGATTTTACTCCCCGGACGTGTCAGCATTTATTTGACCGGATCTCGGAAAAATTTAAAATCAGAAATATATTACTCAATTCAAATGAGAAGTCACTCTATTTATCGTAAAATCGAGAAAACACTTTAGATTAATTTGAAAAAATTATATATAAAATAAAATAGATTTAAGTGAAACGTCATTTAGTCCAGCTTAATTTTTGACGATAGAAAATTCGAGTTTATCAGTTTCTTTAATTATTATGCTTTGCCGACGTTGATTATAAAAGTTTACGGAATAATTAGAGAACAATATCAGAATAATCAAGAGTGAAATTGAAAAAAGAAACATGAAACATTGTCCAAATGATTTGATTTAAAATTTAAATTACGCGGAAATCTTTTGGCCTTCTCCCCGACTTTAAATAGCCTATTTACGAATTCTCCAAATTTCAATATGAAAGCGGAAGGAAGGATACCGGACGTTGGCTGTACGTAATCGCGCGCACGTCGCCGATGACTACGTCGAGGCCGGAACTGCAGTCTGCGAAAAACAAACTTGGCCGGGTTACCTTTTACGAGAATCACGCGGCTTATAACTATGTACCATGTAAGCGAGAATGCGATAATAGCTCGGTTGCTCGAGCACGTGGTCCCTCGGGGAGAAGAGACGTGACGACGTCGGCACTTCCGAAAATAACTCGTCCGCGCCAGATTTGAATGGGCGAGTATTCCTGAGCGGCGGATGTGTAGGAAATGTTATTATTGCGAATCCCAGTGACGTCGTTCGGAAAATCACGATGAACGATTGGTAATAGAGTGCCTACTGGACACCCAGTTATTTATTATCGGTTTCTATTTTTGATGGATTTTTTTTATACCTCGAGCTCTCCTCGCTCGATTAGTATATTTGTTGAATAATTTTTTTATCGCGCGATGCGATAATGTAAATAATTATTGTATTCGTTAGCCAGCGGTATGATACAACTCATCCTTTCGAAAATAATAAATGATAAGTTGCTGACGATAAGGCAGTACTTCGAATTTTGTATATAATTGATAGTTTGCAGATTTAATTTCATTAGCTAAAATCACGCGCACTTCATAGTCTTTTGAAGATTGTATAGAGAATTAAAAAATTAATTGTTTCATTAATATTGTTAGAATTTTTTTTAATTTTCGGACTAGTCGACCTGAAACTTAGCTCTAAGTCTCCTGTTTTCCCTAATCCCTATGTTATCCCTTTTTAAGGAGAGGATTTACAACGTCGGTCAACTTTTACTATACTACTTCAAAAAAGTGAGTCATTGAGTGTTACTTATTCATTTAAAACTGTAAACAACATTGTCGTAGAGCTATACTTTAATTTCTTAAAAGTTAACGTTAATGTAACTGAACATAAAAATGTTTAAACGGACAATATTAAATATCGATATGCGACTACAAAGATAACAACGTTTAAAAATAAAAAACTTACAATATGTACATAAATCCGACGTATATAAAAAAGTTGTTATTGTACCTCGTAATCTCTTTATCTCTTTTTCATTCTCATACAACATATGATCAAAATAAGCTCCTCCCGCGCTCGTCCAATTTCTTCTACGCAAATGCCGCTTTCGCCGCTCGATTGCGACCAATCGCCAACCCGAACCCGCGGCAGGTGGCCTACACCTCCGCTCGGCCGGAAGCGAGAGAATCGCACGCGTTATCGTCGCGGACCCGCGGTCGGCACGTCCGTGATCCCCCACCACCACGATGCAATTTATCCGCACTTGCGATAGCGCGAGGGACACGTGCGCGGCGATGTGACCGCGCGGTCACATGTCTCGTGGCTCCGTATCACGCCGGGGAGGGGGGAGGGGGGAGGCCACCCTCTCCCTCGCCGGGGGTCTTCGATCCCGCGAACCGGCTCGACCCAGAAAGAAGCCAAGAGCCCGACACCGGCCGGTTGGTTCTCCTCGTGCTTGCTTCTCTCGAGTCTTTTGATGCCGACGAGAAGCGCGGCGTAATCATTGTAGCTTTCAGATGCCGTTTACTCGTAATTGAAGAGCTGCGGTAAAGACTACCCGTGGTATTGCGAGTTTGTTGATTTTTTTTCTGGTCATCGGTAGTTTGCTTTGTAATTGGATGGCAGTCGACGGTAATTTCTTGTAATGGGATATAGCATGAGTTGTTTGACTCGGGTGAAAATAATGTAGAAGATTTAAAAAAAAAAAAACATAATTGCAGGGGTTACGTGGCACATTTTTAGTTTGATAAAGTCGAAAACGAAAACGTTTGAGCAACATTTGTAGAGATATTATTTTATAAATTGCGTAGAAAATTTATACAAAAAATATTCTGAAGATTTTGCTGTAGATGTACGTTTTATTTGGTACTCGTAAATCGAGAATGCAAAAGATTTTTTTTTAAGATTTAGTTTTAAAAATTATTTACTGTGATCGTTCAAATGATGTATTTAAGTCTTAAGAATAAGATTGATAAAAAAAGTGTTATAATGGATTTGGATAAAGTAAAACTTTAAAATAGCTCGCCAGTCACCGGTGACTCATTTACTTTTACAAGTATTAATACATTTCTTGGCAATTATTATGACGATTACTTCATACATTTCCATGATATCGTGCATTTGATAAACTTGTAGCATTGGACAAAACTTGATCGGGTATCGTCAAATAAAAAATATGTAAAATTAAAAATACAGAGAAGAAAACAAAACAAAATACTTGGTAAAAGAACGTGGAGTAGAACGCCGATAACAGCTTATCAGTAATATCACTACAATTGAAATGACCTTTTAAATCTAAATTATAAAAATACGTAAAATTTAATGAAATCATGTTAAAGCAAAAATTTGAGATGACACTGCTTCAATGCCTCGTTAAATTTTTATAAATTGACTTAAAAAAATTTGTATTTAAACCTACACTCAGTGGGTATATTTTTAAGTAATCGAACTTGGAACATTACTCCTGAAGCTAAAGAAACTGAAGAATGCAAATTATAAACTACTTAAGACTTTCGCGATCAATAACCATGAAAACATACCATTGGTTGCAAAAACATATTTAGCGCCCACCCGTTTTTAATTCATTTGCACTTTATATATACCAGAATTAATAGGAAATAAATTGTCCGTTTACATCAAGGTACTAAAGTAAAACGTTATTATTATTTTTATCGCGAATGTCTCGACTATTCCCAAGGTGATCTCGAAAAGCCGATAATCGCTATCTCTAACACATTATCTGTTTAACGTAGATAATCGAGTGGTCAATTTGCGCTCTTGCACGACCGACCAAGAGTATAAACCATATACATTGAAATGCTTAGGGACAGGCATTGTTTGTCAGCCCTACTATTTCCCGTTATGTCGTGGCGAGAGAAAACAGTGCGACGGGAGCGAAGGTCTTGTTTTCGAATTTCGTCCGCTCGACTGGACCCCGTGATCCGTATAAGATCGTCTAATTGAACCCGTGTGGGCGCAACTGACACGTGACGCGAGCTCGTGATTCCTACGACTGCTCGGATAATTAAGCCACTTGATCCAGTAATGTCTAAAGATCCAGACGAGATTATTTACGCCGTTGAGTGCAGACTGACTTTTTTCTCAGCGTCACCTATTTACTATTTAAATCTTATTTGATTCTCGCGTGGTTTTAAGTTTAGATCTGTTATCTATATAAATTTACTACTAGTGCGATGTCTCACTTCGACAAATTGCTGCTACGAGCGATTTTTTATTTTGTACCCTATGTACTAATTAAAATAGCACATTTCTATAAAGAAAAGAAAGAAGGTTTTAGTTTAATATTTAAACATTTTTTTCTTTTTTTTTTTTAAGTGTGTGTTGAAAATAAAATTCATATTACTTTTTAAACCACTTCGCTGATATTTCCATGAATAAATCTCGTTTTCGGGTGTCTGTAACAGAAAAAGCTCGAAATTTTAGAGCTTGAGTCATACTTAATTTTCAAAGGTTTTTTTTTCGTGGGTATTTTAATAAAGTTCGTTTACCGTCGCTGGAAAATCGTGAAATCGGTGAAACGCGCATGCTTTCGGAGAAATCTATGAAACGTTTTTCTTTTTACCTTTGAAAAATGCTATTCTTTGCGAGGTGCTTGCAACGAACCAGTTTCTACTGGTAAATGAAATGTTTATTTGTTAATTTGAGTTTGGAGGAAGAACAAGCTATTGTAATTAACGTCGTCGTAGAATGCAGTGTTGATATAGAGAAGAAGATATATTTTGTTAGCAACTTTGTATTCCACTGTAATCTGGCACTGTTTCTGTAAACAATAGATATTTTTATATGCCCAATGCAGTTGTTAATGACCCTGATAGTTACGTCAAGCTCGAAACTCTCTTCCTTTCCTCATCGCTCATTTCTTGATAATTGCACTGTAAAAAAACTTTGCATATATTTTAATGCAAATACTGGAAGCAAATTTCATCGGCGTTCATGAATTATGATTAATTTACACTTTTACGTTAATTTTAATGTAAATTAAATTAAATTTAATGTGAATTGCATTCGATTTAATGTTAATTAAATCATGTACGCCGATGACAATTCTTTCCAGTATCTGCATTAAATTTAATGTTTTTTTTTTGTTAATAGTGTGATGAATCAGATTCCTCGCCTTAGAAAAATAAAATCAATAGAAAAATAATTGAACATCGTTGTATAGCAGTAGTCATCGTTATAAAACACCGCGTGCTTTCGCTACGAGTCGAAACCGGTCGCAAAAATCTCGCCGGTCGCCAATGACTCCCCTGATAAGGGTCGCGTCCAGTTTCATCCAGCTCGACTACCATTTCCCGCGACCGCCTCGCTCGCGTCGCGAGAGACCTACGTGTAAAAATACACGCGGCAGGCCGAAAATAGGCGCAAATCAGGCAAGCCTCGTTTTTCGAAACGCGACGCTGAGATGCCGCGAGCCTTGAAAGCTTCGCTGCCGATAATGGGTCGCGCTTCGGGAGGATGCTGCCCGTGACGTGGCCAGCGGTATCTGGAATTTTTTTACAGACCTTGCTGAGATCGTACGTTCGTATCGCGCGGTCGTGTTGTTTTCATCGCGAAGCTACGGCTGAAAAGTTGGCGCTGAGGTTCACGACTACCGAGGGCTCTCGTTGAAATTTTCGATTATGTTGCTTTTTAAAATGTTGAATACAAATAATTTAGAATGCGAAATATAAAACTAATGAGTGTACAAGAATTTCAAAAGAAATCGCGATCGAAAAGTAGAAAATATTTATTCGCTTGTAACAATATAACAGGTCAGATTTAAATTTATAGTAGCAGATATTGCAGTGTACGTTATCGGTACTACTGTGAGTATATAATAATTTATAATTACAGTATAATTTACTATAAAATAACTCCTCCCTTTATTCTGATCATTATCATCACCGTCACGTTTTCAGTGTTTGATGGAACAATCATTATCAGAATTGATGTAATCAAATACATCTGCTACTCAATTCTGAATTCTTTCTCTCTGAATCTAAAAATGTAAATGGTGACATTTAATAAGTGAAAAGCCACTATTCACATTAAAAAACGTCACTATTCACATTATCTATGTGAATTTCACATTTTTAGATTTAGAGAGTTCCAAGTAAAAAATGTCCCTTCGTATTTTTCTCCTCAAATTTTTGTTTATCCGGAAAACAAATGAGAATCCAATTACTCAAGACTGATTTTTTTTTTCCATCGTTGCAACTGCTTGTTGCCCAAGACCGATCCGTTGCCCGAGCTCTCCAAAAGAAGGCCGAGGCCGCATGAAAGAGAAATCGTCCAAAGGCATCGAAAAATAAAAAATTCCCCGGCATATCGGAGCAGCCAGCGAAGTAAGATCATCCGTCATTTCCTTCCCGGAGCGTGACGATGCGCACGTAGTCCAGTCCTGCAGCCTGTACGGGCTGCATATGCCGACGAGCGGTCCCTCTCCGTGGGACGTCGTCACCGCGCGGCGTCGATAACCGCGCCAGAGAGACTCTCAATGAGGCCGCGACTTATCGCCCCGACAGCCGGATCCTACTGGCGGCGCGCGTGATCTTCGAAGCGGCGCCCAGTCAAAGTTTATCAGCAGTCCGCGCGGGGGAGCCGAACCGATAAACTGACCGTCGGCGGTTCGCTCTCCTTATTTGGAAGTCAGGAAACGCATCGCCGAGTGATCGTTTATTATCTATTTTCTATACTTATTTATTCTTATTTATTTAACCAGTTGAAATACATTATACAATTACAATATAATTGGATATGTAAATCAAGTTGCAAAAAGTAATCCAACAGAGGAAAGCATATCCTGTACTCTGGCCTGGCTCAATATAAAACTTTAAGTAATTTTAGTTTAAAAAACTTAATCTTAAAACTAGAACATGTCTATAAGCGGATACTTTGCAAAGTGCACATCTTTATGCTTAGTAACATACAAATCGATATGGTTTTATTGCCGGTATACAGCAATACTGCAAGACTGTATTGTTTTGAGAAAGTATTTGTTTTGAAAAGTGTTGTTGTATTGAAGGGCAATAATACTCGCTAAATTGCAATTTCATATGGATTAACAATATTTTTAATTTATATCAATTAAAATTTACTGGGAAAAAATTGTCAGATAGAACACTTGAGGAAGAATTTTAAATTTCGCGCGCTGCAGTCCAATGGATATAGCTTGCTGGATTTCGAGATTGAGACGCATAGAATTGGAATGGCGACATTCAGAAATCTGCAACTCAGCATATTATTCAGCTTGCTAAATCGATATAAAGGAAAGGACTATTTTTTCGCTGCTTGCGGGAGCTTTCGGATCGCGAGAATGGAGCTTGCGACAGATCCGCGTCACATGGGGGCGTGGGTGGAGTGTTGGAAGAATATATAGGTTACTTGGAGCGAGGGCCCTCACCGTTTTTTTGCAATGTCGGCGGAATTGCGCCAGCGTTTACACTTAGTCAGAGGAGCGATTTTTTATAGAAACGCCTGCGACGCAATGTTTCCACCTTTTCGGGGGTGGTACCCATTTTTTACGGTTCCAGCGGTCAATTGGGTGTTTGCTATGTAAATGGGAAGAGGAAAACGACTGTTTTAAGTAATAAAGACAATCAGCACCCGCTGAGAGAGTTTTCTAGTGAAAATTATGGTAAAGCTCCCTGTAAAAATTATACGTAATCGTGTGAGGGCTTGCAAACTCTCGAAACTTTCACCATAATGTCACTGCAATTTTTGCTTGCATGTTCACCTTTTCAAGACAGCATCTTGAATAATAAAAGTAGCTTTGTAATTTTTACATGAAAAGCTCCGAAATGAAAAAAAAAGCTCTTTAATATTTAAAAAAGATATTCTCTAAGTTCCCCAATACGTTTCTTCAAAAATTTTTAAAGCTTAACCTTTAGAGGGTCGGCATACGCCATTTAGCATAAAACCATATTTGACATCAATTCAGACCTTTATCATAAGCTTCACATCACTTTTCCACAGAAACAACCATCTTTTATAATTCCTCGAGTGCTGGTCTTCTAAAGGTTAATTTCCAAAGCTTCCACATTCAAAATACTGTTTACTCACAAGCCGCCTCATTTTTCGGCGCCTCTTGCGTAAAATCTACTTTACGCAAATGCATTCCGCATAAAATTTACATGCGCTCGAGAGAAAAAAGTGCGGCATTTGTTTACGATCGAAAAGTTGCGCGTAAAAAAGCTTCGCGCTTCGGCGCTCGAGCTCTGCAAATAGAAAACCTCGGCGCTCAACTTTCACGTAAACAAACCCCCGGCGTGCGTCGCTGTAGTACCGCCTTGCGGGCAGCGAATTGATTGATTACGCGAGCGACGGGCCTCATAACGCAGCGACGTTTCGCGCGTATCAATGGACACGCGGCGGCGCCCCGAGACGAGCGATGCAACCGAGCCAATTAAATCCGCAGCTTTCACTTAGAAAGCTCCTTTTCCCAGGCGGGTGTTTCGAATTACGCAAGTCGAGCGCGCAAACTCACGTTTAGAGTCCCGCGGCAACAACTTCTCCCTTGACTCCTTCCTCGACGCGCTTCCCTCCTTTTTTTTTTTTTTTTGTTACCGAGTGTCGCGTTTGCACTCACGTGTCTTTACATCTCGCACGTTTGCAAACATACTTTTGCATGCGCGAGCGGAAAGTTTGCTTAGTTCGACCGAACTCAGCATACACCTGTTTTGGTATTTTCCACTGGCTTTTTTCTTGAAAACAATTCCATTTGTTTATTTATATTATTTTTTATATTTATTTTATATTCTGAATCTTTAATTTTTTGTAAATACCGTATAATTTCCAATAAACGTCTATTCCATTCTATTTTAATCTATTCTGTATTTGTAATTATATTAGGGATGTAAAAATACAAATATTTAAGTATCGATTTATTTGAAATTGTTGCATAGATAACTTGACCTTAACATGTAGCATACATTTGGATTGAATTAACGGAATTAATTTATAACAAGTAATGGGGAAAAAATGAATCGTTTATGTCAGACGTTTAAATAAGGGAAGGACAAGTAATGACACAGCAATTAAAATTAATTAAGTAGTACGAATTAACTTAGGTAAGGTACAACCAGATCGCCCCACCTTCTCTTATTATCCAATCAATTTGATTTCTCCCTCATTCTGCACCCGACCAACTTCCGGCAACCAATAGCAAAATATTTATTTTATATAAATAATAAAAATTTAATTCATATGCAAAAAAAAATCAAATTGATCTTGTATGCACATATCGTCTCCTCTAGTCAAGAAAAGCAGATTTTAATTCGCCTCTTTTCTGTATACCTACAATAAACTCTCCTAGAAGTCAATAAATTTGAAATATCATTCGTATAATAATGTATTCTTAATTTACCAGGATCTAAAAGGATCTAAAAATAACAAACTGAATTAAGTCCTTGTCTGAAATGCAACGAAAGCACATAGTTTCAGTTTTTTTTGTCCCACAGTATTCGATCTTTTCAAGCTCAGCCGCGTGTAGTTCGTTATCCTCTGACGCGCGAGCGTGAATAGGACGAGGGAGGGAGGGGTGAGGTGGTTGGCCTTATCATCCGAGCACTTCCAGAAAAATTCCCCTGGCGTTCGCTCGCCTCTCGGTTTTATCCGGATTCGCTGCGGGGAGACGAAAACACGCGACGTCCGCCGATATCCAGTTATTTAGCGCATATCTGTCCCCTTGCAGCAACAAAACACGGATCGGCGCTTCTGCCGGTCGAGCGCAAGCACATATTGCCGAGCAACACAGTGGTGCACTTGAACCGTTATCAGTTTGAGCGGACTGTTTAAAAAAAAAATTTATTCACGATTTACAATTGCAGGAGATAATTTTATTTTAATAGAACGTTGCGTAATTCAGAGGTCATCGTTTTTTTTCGCATCCGGTGGGGACTGTGTATATTTTTATCGGTCCCAGTGAAAAATTATTGAAAAACCAGCCGAGGCACGTGATGTCAAGGTTGCATATGCTTAATTTATATTTGAGTGAATGGAGTCAACTCTGTATGAGCAATTTTTTCACTGAAGCTAAGGAAAGGATCTTCTATCTTTAGAGTGAATCGCGTATTCTCGATAGGTCAGAGTCAAAATATAAAATAAAACAGTATTTATTTTGTAGTAATTTTTGCAGCGACTGATATTAAAAATCCACGATTTCTTATATATAGAGTCAATTAAGAGACAATAAAGTACGAGTTATTTGTACTCAATGTTTCACATTCACATTTTATTGCAAGCAGATTCAAAATAAAAATTTTATGCGCGCACTTTACCTACGTACTGAAGAAAGTTTTACGTGAAGATTTTTAGCTTGTTCTTAAATTGGAAAACATTCGTATCTCGCGATTAATTAAGAAATACGAGGAAATAAACACAAGTTCTGGGTGGATAATTTTATTTTCGCCCGCGAGAATCCGACCTTTAGTCGATTTATCGAGGGGCCGTTCACGCTCCGTTGACAATTACCGATATACTACGCTATCCGCGCTTTTTTTTCTGACCCGTTCCGAAGCCGATGGCCAGCGGAGTATATATCACGCGCAGCCAAAACTCGATCTGTACAAAATGCGAAATGACGTCCGAATTCACGTATCTTCGTCGCAGCCGTCGATGGGGTTGCGAAAAAAATACTGATATTCTCTGAAAAAAACGAAAATTTGGCAATCGCTTTCTATATACAGATCCATTCGATCGAGTCGTTCCATCTGTCAATTACGCAAATACCTCCTCACCCATCGATCTACATAATCACAGAAAAATAGATATCCTCCTGTAAATCGCCAGTCGGAATGTAGTACAGCCCTACTGCGAGTTTTAGATGAAACTAACCGCAGAATTTAAAAAAAAATCGAAGAATTGCCGTTTAATAAAAATAATAATAACAATAGACGTGGAATATCGAACGATGGGAATCCCGCAGCGAGCCGCGGATTTCCGCATCAAGTTCGGCGCACGTTTCCGCGACGGTGCGAAAAAAGATATCGGTGTCTACGGGAGTGAGCATGAAAGCAGACCCTCCCGAGTGAAAATGCAAGTAAGGAGGGAAAAATTCGCGTGCGAAAAAAACGTGCGCCCGATGCGTGTCACGTGCGAGGTAACGTTCCTCGGAGCCGACAGCGCGGCGTACACGTGACGGGGCAAGTCGGGGTCCCCGGTGTCGACTTAATTATTGCGAGCATCGTTGTAGCCTATTTCCCGTCAATGTAAAAATTATAAGATGTTTTGTAGATTTTTTTTTTGTGAATTTACAGGTAATAAAAATAGTGTAGATAATTGATAAGGGATTTTTTTTATTCGATTTTTATTTAACTCGTTAGTAGCAGTGATAAGATGTCTGGTTTGTGAAAAAGAAGCATAATATTTTTCGGCTGGATACACTCTACTACTAAGTGTTACAGCATAATTTTTTTTTTTTTTGCTTTCATATTAAGAAGAAGATACTACCCAAGTGTTAACTAATCATACGTAAAATGTCGAAATGGCTGATAATGTGCAGTAGTAAATATACTAAACATTTTTTTTTTCTTTCGGTAGAATCCGAAGTAGGTCTTGCACTCATAAGTGAGCTCCCCCAAGTATAATATATTACTTAAAAAACGTTACAGATATAAAATTGCAAAGAATATATATATATAAATCTGTTCTCCGCTTTCTCGAAAATATATGTAATGCAGTTACACCCTTTTCTCAGCAATAGGCGCAGAATTAAATACAATTCTACGTTTTATCCTCTTCTAGAAATATTAATACTATGATCTCATCGCATATTACAAACGTTACGACGATGGCATCATCCCATCAAAATGGTACAACGTCCGAATAACAGGAAAACACTTCAATACCTGTATTCCCATCGAAGCACGCATTAGCACTTTAAACGCATACACTATCAAGAAAAGAAAAGTAAAAAAATTCCGCGTTAAGCTCTACCATCCCACGACCGTTAAATCCCTATCCGTCCGCGCCACGACCAATCCGGTTCAAATAGTCGTTTACATGCAAAAATAAAAAAAAAACGAGACAAGAAAGAGAAAAAGAAGAGGCAGACGACCGAGAGGGAAAGCTTCCGCGCGCGTCTAAAATTGATCGGGCGCGCCTCGGCGCGCAAACTCATCAATTGATCAGTCGCGGCAGCCGTGACGCCCCTACTCGGGCGCAGCGCGTCGGCGGCCGGAGACGAGCGAGCAGAGTGGGGATCGTGAGGAGGAGGACGTCGGCGGAGGCTCCGAGGCCGCCGCGACGTCCGTCAGCCGGCTATTGCGCTCGCGAGCCTCGCGAGCTTCGCACCTACTTCGCTCGAGCGCTCCGTGAAAGCCTCGTACTTATCGCTTTATATACCCTCCGCGTGATTGGCGATTCGTGCCGCGCGTTTCTCGCTTCCTGCATTATATACCGTGAGTCGGCGAGGATACAGCGGGAGTGCGACTGCACGTACCAGTGTGGTGCGAGTTGGCCGTGGGGACAGTGTGGACGGCGTTGATTTTTTTTGTTGGGCTACGATGGTTACGCACAGCATGGAGAACATTTTGAATATGCAGTATTACGCGCCGGTGAGTGACGAGGCGCTGCACTCACCGCCCTCGAGGAAGAAGAGGTGCCTGGCCAAAGAGGTGATTTGCTTTTTTGGATTTTCCGGGGTGTCGGTCGAATCGTGCTGTTCGCCGATTTTCTTCGATTTCAGTGGGGATTGGCAGTGGTTTTAGGCTGTTGTTTGAGAGTGAAGTGAATATTGTGGTGTACGTGTACGGAGACGAAAAATTGTTTCCTTCGGAAGTTGCTATAGAAATTGATTAATTAGACTTGCCTAGAGGCGCGGTAGCGCCTCTTGAAAGATCTACATTTATGTTACTTTTTTCAGTATTTTAATGTTTTGTCTTCGGGGAATATTGGAATGGTGCGTTTTAAACCCCAGATTTTAACGACTTAGGAATAAAATTAATTAATAAAATGGAGCGAAGAATCTAATTCAACTTGTTGTTTTTCTTTATATTTTTCTTAAATTCTAAATACTATTTTTTAATTTGTGGACGATTTTGTCCTTTTACGTGTTTAAGTGAGGCATAGTATACTTAGTGCTATTCTATGATAAAAAAAAATAATAAAATGTAGTTAAATAATTTAATAATAATAATAGTCGTATAGTTGACATTTCAAATGATACTACTGGGGAGCTCTTGAATGATACGTGTTATAAGAATCAGAGCGACCTACTCCATACTTAAATTTGCATTTAAGAGCGCAATTAAAGAATCCATTAAAACCGTATACTTTTTTAATCTGTTTTAGTCGAAAGTTAATGACGCGTTGAAATAACTACACGGAGAGAAATGTTATAATAAAAATTACTATATTCCGTAGGAACAATGGGACATACTTGACCTATGACGATTTTTACTATAAAATGTATTAAAAATTCCCATGTACATAGGAATTTTTAGTATTTTTTATAGTAAAAATGTTCATAAGTTGAGAGTGTACATAGTAATTTTTCCTATAACATTTCTCTCCGTGTACCGAAACAAATTTAATCGCAATAACATGGAAATTAATAAACGAGATATTCGTCAAGGTTGACATCAAATTTCCTGGAAACTTATCATTTATTACTCATAGAAAGTAACCGCATATCGCGAACTCGTGTACTTATCAGGCAATGAATAACACACTCGATTCTATTTCAATGTTGCAGCAAGATCCGATGTCGCACAGAATCATAGAAAAGCGCAGAAGAGATCGAATGAACAACTGCCTGGCAGATCTTAGCAGACTAATACCCGCGGAGTACCTGAAAAAGGGCAGGGGTAGGGTCGAGAAAACAGAGATCATTGAAATGGCCATTCGCCATATGAAGCATCTGCAGGGTCTTAGACAAGGTACGTAACTCCTTGTATTAACACTATTATCATTTACGAACAACAATATCCCAACTCTATTAAAATAATCTTTAGGGATTTTCTTCAAAATTTTCTTCAAAATTTTCTTAAGAATTTTCTTAAGAATATATTTAAGGATTTTTTAAAGGATTTTCATCAGAATTGTCTGAAGAATATTTTAAAGGATTTTCTTCAAGATTTTCTTAAGGATGTTCTTCATGATATTTCTTCAAAATTTTCTTCTGAATTATTCTGCAGAATTTTTGTAGGATATCCTGGTATGCTATGCGATTGATACAGGATATCAAAGGATTTTCCGGAAATATTATCCGTGAAAAAATTCTGTGGTTGCCAGGATTTATTTCCTGGAGAAAATCTTGCAAAACATTTTTTAGCTCTAGTCATAATACTCTCTAGGAAGACGCGCTATTAAAAATCATTTATTTACACTTAAATCAGTAGCTTGAATGGCATTTCTGTTTTGCGAAACGCAACTGTTTATTTATGAAGCTACAAAGTTGTACTTTTCTGTAAAACTACACTGAAAAAAAATTTGTTAATTTTAATGAAATGATTTACTTGAATAGTACTTATTAAATATTTCTTTGAATCAAGTTATAATTTCATTAAAACTAAATGAATTTATTTGTTTCTAAATAAATTTAGTAGCTTCAAAAAAATAATTTTTTAACGCAATAAAATATTTAATAAGTACTATTCAAGTAAATCATTTCCTTAAAATTAACAATTTTTTTTTCAGTGTAGATAAACATCTCCGCGATAAAAGTAGCCGTAATGTGCGACTGAAAAAGATTTCAATATAACTAATAAACTAATTATTATTACTAACAATATAAACTAATTATTGTTTTTCCGTTCAGACTCGAAGCATCACACGCCGGTATCATCGGTGCACGGCATACACGCGGAGGACAGCGTGGACAGTGTGTCCCATCCATCGCCGTCCAGCTCCAGTGCCGCCGAACACTACAGGCTGGGATACCAGGAGTGTTTGAGTGAGACGATGCACTTCCTCGTGGAGATCGAGGGCTACTTCGCTCGGGATGCCCTTTGTGTCCAGCTTATCAACCACCTCCAGCAACACTGCGAGAAAATCCTCGCAACGAGTAAGTTATCGCACACGGGTGTATTATAATTAGCAACCAAGTGATTACCAATACTTTTGGGTAAACTTTTCATACTGAGAAAGATAATTCACTAAGATTCTCAAATCTTACTTTGTTTCACTCATTTATTTCCTCTACTTTCTCGTGTTCGAAACTTTCGCTTTAACTATGTATGGTCATGACTATACGCACTGATTTTACATTTTCGTTACAAACAGGTGTACAAATTGATTCGGGATTACGTATACCATCGACCTTCGCAAGGGTCTTTGATATTTAAAGTGCTTTTGCGCCCTTTTGCAGCGTCGAATAACGTAAAGTTTAAAAATACTAGTCGGCATGACGGTTTTTCGTAAGGAGCGTGTGCCTAGAGTTGGAACTGGACGGCTAGAGACTGGTTCGAAGATAACCTCTCATGGTGTTTTCTCGAGTTGATCATGAGGCAGGACTATTTCTATCGAGTCTTTTAGAGTGAATGAAGCTTCGCTAAAATTTTTTCACGACGAGGGGACCTTTTTCGAATGAACGCAGGTGACAATCAGGTGATCGTAAGAATAGCTTAAGATATTTACCCGACGAATCGATCAACTGTCCACTGCGACATCCGTTAAGGTATGTTCCAATGCATGTTGCTTTCACGTAGGGATATGTCTGTGATTGCCGCTGTCGAGATGTCCCCTACGTCTTGTTCTAATTCAAGAGCTTCTGCTTTATACGTTTAGACCCACAAAAAGACATAGAAAATTTGTTGGCACTAGTGGTGTCTTACTTCTTTAATATTCGACGAGTTTCTTTATATTGCAGTGGAATTCATCAATTATGAACATTTTACATTTTTTTATGAAATTTGACATCCACGTCAGTTTGTACACCTAATAAAACTCTTTCTTCCCTCAGTCGGTACTGTGCACGTGTCAATCCGTAAAATACAATTCCAGTCGCTCTTCAAACTCTTCTTGATTTTTAATTTCTATTTTTGAATTCCAGGTGACAGATTAGGCTTCCCTCACCCAATGGACCTACCAACATCCAATGGATCAGCCTGCAATGGCGTATCCTCCTTCGACAATGGCAGCATCCCAACAATGTGCCCGTCAAGCAACGGCGTCACCAGTAACGGCATGAATCTGAGCAACGGCAGCAGCAGCAGCAGCAGCAGCAGCAACGACAGCCCCAACGGCAACTCAACCAGCAACGGCAACGGCAACCACCAGCATCAGTCTCTGCTGCACAGCAACAGCAGCAGTGACCGTTGCTCCAGTTCGGGAGTCTCTTCGTTTGACTCGAGCGAGTCGAGGCCTTTGCAACGACCACTCATACCACCGCCGAGCCTCGTCAGCGATGACAGCAACCACAGCAGCCACTCCCACGGCAGCACCAGCCTGTCCACCAGCAACGGCCTGCATCACCACCACCTGGACACCCAGAGGCCACCCACCAATTACAAATTCAAGAACTCGATAAAGCAGAGGTTCTCGGCAGACCAGAGGATCAAGACCTCGGCCTCACCGCCACCCAGCAGCTCTGAGGCCTCCTCGCCCAAGCACCAGAGCCAAAGTCACCACCAGCAAGGCGTGCCGATCTTCGCCCTCCACGACAACGGCGGTTTCTACGTGCCCCTCACCGTTGAGGCTGCCGTGCTCAGGCCACACCTCGGTTTTGGCACCGGTGACCTTGGGCCGGATACGGTCCTTCATCCCGTCACGATATCGGTGAACTTCAACCACGCGTCGACGCCCGCGTGGTCCCATCATAGTCCGCCCCATCAAATACAGTAGTGGGAGACCAACCACTGCCTCGAGGGCTGGTCTGATTCTCCTACATTGTGAAGAGTCATCGATCCGAGGACTTTTCGTGATTCGCTGTTCCGCGGAGCTCGTCTCCCTTTTGTACAGGACGACTCGTTACTTTCGTGTGGACATCCATATTTATTCACATCCTGCACTGTCAATTACATTTTTACACACTTGAGGTTGTTGAAAAGAAAGAGAGAGAGAGAAATACTGCAAAGATGTGAATTGATGAGTTTGTCTGCTTTGCTCGACGGACAAAAAGCGCCTTGTATTTCGTCATAGTATTGTCAGATTTCTCCGTACAAATGTTCTTTTTTCTAGATTCGATACTTTTATTCTGAAGAATAACAGCATGTTCTGTATTGTACGAAGTGTAAAAGTGTAACTCTGGATTCAATGAAACAAACACATTTTTATGTACGAGTCGGTTTGCGTTTATTAATTTTTTTTAGCGATATTAGTATTCTGAACTGACTTTCGCGGGTCGATCGGAAAATTATAATCGACATAAATAAAAAGCATCTAACTGAATCGCGACAGAAGCTGTCCAAGTCTGTCACAGCATTTACTCGACGAGACAAGTCGACGAGTTTCGGCCAGACTCGCTAAAATTAAAAAAAAATCGTGAACCGTCGTGGAAGCTCGGCTGACCTTAGAGTTAAGATGATGCATGATACAACTCACAGCATACACAAAAAAAAACATACTAATATAAGATATTTTCTCATTTTTATCGTATAAAAAAAAAGACAAAAAAAAATATCGAAGGAAATTCCAGATCACGCTGTATAGTTTTTCGTCGCGACACATGAGAATCATTTCTTCTACGAGACTAATAATTACTCCGATCGACGAAACGTTTTTCTTGTTAGTCGTGTTGTGACGTGAAGTCATTCGCGTTCTTTATTAATTTTTTTTTGTTAAGATTAAGCTAGGTAAAGGTGATTTATGCGAGGGCAGACGAGTGAAACCGGAGGAAAGCGTGTTTGTACAATTAATCTAGACGGTTCGAAAGCTTAACAATTAATTTAAGGAACCTTAAGCATCTGTTGATTTAATTAAACAGTAGCTATTTTTTTTTTTGACGATTGTGAGGCGAGTATTGTTGACTTTTCGAGGAAGTTGGACATCAGTTTTTACCGTAATTGTTACGTTTAATAGCTTTATAAATGTTAAAGACTTTTTTTAAGTGTACGATAATGTAAGCGAGAGTAGCCGTAATAAACTTTTAGCGTAAAGGATAAAGAAAAAGGAATAAACAAAATATAGAAAAAAATTTGTTGATTGCAATGCAAAGTGAAATGCACCGTTCGCGGGTCGCACGTGGTAATTTCAACGGTTGTCGCTTATTATTTGTATAAAGGATCGATTGCATACACACAGGAAAAACGAATATTTCCTTTCTTCCAGCATTGTTATGAAGTTTTTTTTCGATTTTAGAATGCAGCGGCGCATTTCAAGGCACTCTTGTTATTCTTCCAATTGTGTATTATTTCCAACTGTGTAAATGTTTGTGATATTATATTTGGCATAAACGAACGTTGGTGAAAAAAAATAAATAAAATAATAACGAACTCGCTATTGGTTAAACGGGCAGAATGTTTTCAAGTATAACGATGATACACTCAATAAACATTTTTGACGGTACGTCTCTATCGTTTAGATGGAAGAAATTGAAAACAGGTGTATATACACATGTTATGTATATATGCGTAATAGAAAATATAAAAAAAATATATTTTTATTAAGAAACCTACTGCCCTTTAAATAAATCTCGAGTTCACTTAGGCTAAAAAGAGGAGAATTCCCCGACGGAACTTCGAATGCGCAATAATTAAATGATAAAGATTTGTAAAAAAAAGAATCATAACAGGAACAGGAGTGTGCGCATTTGATGTACAAAATATGATATGAAAATTGTAATGAAAAAAAAAATGTTATGTTTAAATTTAAAGAAGTAAAAAATAAGCTGCGAAGCTCGGCGCGACGCCGTTAGCTTACTGGGCAGCGGGCCTCAGCAACAGAAGACTGACCGAGACCTGCATTACACTCGAGAGAGAAACGAAAAAAAAGAAAATTTTTTTCTTCTATAAGATCACCCATACCACATACTTGCATTAACTATTATTTGTACATACCACGCTTAGCTGTATAAAGAAGAATCGTTGAGAGAAGAGTTTGTGCGAAAGAATAAATTATATATATTTACCGTATTATACCGATTGTTTTTATTTACGTATGTCTTTTCTTTAGATTTTTTTTAAATCGTTTGAAAGGTAGTCAGATTTTTAAATATAAATAATATAAAATAATATGCTGTAATTGCCTAGAGATGTTGGTTTTCATTCCTACTTTACGTAAAAAATTTAATAATGTGATAGTTTTGTTATTCAGCTCCTTTTTTTTCAATTTTTCATCTTCTTATAAAAATTATAAATATTTTAGAATGTAATACTTACTGTACCATTTGCCCTGGTAAAATAAAAAATAAACAGAATTGACACTAAATTAAACTAGTAAAAAGTAAAGCATAAAAGAAACAAACAAATTCAAAATGGAATGAACACTAACTTTATTAAGACTTAAATAAAACGAATTAGGTATACATTTTTAAAAATAATCAATAGGCATAGATTAATATCAGCAGATACAATAAAAAAAGTCAAAGCCATCTTAAAAGCAAACACTAATGTTGTACTCCTACGTAAACATAAAGAACGACATAAAATTAATAATAATAATAATAGTAATAATAATCACAATGATTAGAACAACATAATAATTCTAGAACAAAGTGTGGCGATTAAAACTCGTTTTTTTATTACATCAACATAATACTGACTATAGGAGAAATGCGAATAAACGCAATTCGCAAAACGCGCCTACATTACATTTATATGTTCTACTTAGGTGTCATTGGAGGGGGGAGGGGGGTGTTTAAGGCGTCTGGGCATCTATAGGAATGGTATTTAGGGCGATTACAAGATCCAGGCAAATTTTCGATCCCCGAATAATACGATTTGTGGTAAAAGGTGTCGATCGTTTCCGCTTAACCTTCGCAAGTGTTAAAATTGTCATCCAGTGAAATTTCCGTTATCATCCGAGTCAGCCGCGTCGGAACTTCAATGCTCGCGGATCCCAATTATTGTTATAATCATTGTCGTCATGGTATCACTGGTAATAATCGCTACATACATTTAAAAAAAAAAACGAACAATAGTCGTGCTCGACGCATATACTTACATACCGGTACATTCGTTTTTTTTCTTTTTTTTTATAATAAATAGTAATAATAGCAATAATCGCAACAATAATACTAATCGTATAATTAACGTACGGTGGATTAATGATAATATTAGCAATAATAGTATTATTGATTAAATGGTGATTCGCAATCGATACAAGTGACTTCAAAAATTAACGCACTTTCAGCCTTGACGATACCTACGATTGAGGAATCGTAATCCCTTTCAGGGTGAGTTCGAGAATTAGACTCGACTTTTTTCTTTTTTTTTTCACTCACATGCTTGATGATTTTTTTGAATTTTTTGACTTTACCTTTTTTCTACTCGGTATTTTTTTTTAAGTAGTTGTTAGTTACACTTTTTCCTTTTTTTAGATTTTCCAAAGTAACTTTTCTATACACGTAGAAGCAAGTAATAAACAGGAATGCTCTTTTCATAAAAAGAGTGTACAGTGTGCGTTCCTTGTATAAAATTACAAAAAGAACCAACAAAAAAAATTCAAAAATCGTTTTTCTTCAATACCGTGGAGAGTCTTTATACATCGTCGTGCATGACGAGTGCAATCGAAGTGAAAAGCGTGTTAGAATATCAAAAAATTGCTCGTCTCAAATGAGCAAGTAGAAAAGTGTTATTATAGTCGCTGCGAATCCTCGAACACTGCACCCCGAAAAATCTTGTTCTCTCTCATTTTTTTAAAAGGTTTATTTGGTTTTTATTCGAGGTCTCTCATCGTCGATTGAAAAACCTAACTACGCCCGGCGTGTCAGGGGGCGAGTGTCATCGTTCCGTGCCATTAACGCACATTTTCCTTCACACTCTCTGCGATCTCCTTCCGATTATTACTTTTTTGTTGGATGAATCTGTTATTTACCAACCGGTGAGTGCGACTTAATCGTGCCGGAGAAAAATTAAACAATTCTAATTTCGTCCAATTTACAATCCGATACAAATCTCGTCGATTTTGTATATTTTTTAATTAAACAAAAAAAAATTATGTATTATTTTTTATTAAAATCAACTTTCTAAATATGAATAAGTAAAATTTTAAAGAAAATACATTACTGAAAAAATATTTGTAAAACTATTGGCAACTATTGATAAGTATCTATCAGTACGCTACTTGAAAATGCTTCCAACGTAGTCAGCAGTTACTAATTCAATACTGCAATCAAAAAGTTCATTGGCATTTTTTAGTGGTTGTCTCAGTTCTTGTATTTGCTTTTATCCAGTAATTTATTTTTTTTTTAGTTAACCAATTTGACTTATTCACATTTCGAAAGTATACAGTCATTAACTGTCAACTATATTAACTGAGATAATCATTCTAGTAAAAATTATTACACTTTCTGGGAAGGTGATCGAAGACTGACACAATGACAATAATTGTCATATATTATCTCAAAATTTGCAATACTGTTTCCTAAACTTTGCTAAAGTATTTCAATGTTTTCAGACTGTCAGTCTGCCAATCACTTATCCAGACAGTATCACATTCGTAGACCAGGATATTTCTCTCGCTGCAATGACAGAAAAGCTTCTTTGACCCAAAGTCGGCGGCACTTATATTAAAGACACTGACTTTGAGTCTAAAGATTTAAAACCAATGGCATTTGTACACTGAGAGCAAAAACTTAATAAAAACTGACTATTGTGATTAGCAAAGGAGCGGCAGTCTTGACAAGAAAATAAGAATTTTTAGTACTCAAAACAGCAATTTTTAGCATTAAAATAGTAATATTCAAAACTCAGTTCAGGTATACTAAAACTGGCTATTCTTCATATAAAAAATTCTCACTTGATAAGATTGCCCATCCTTTCCTAAGCACAATAGCACCTCTGCTAAATTCTTTTCTCTCAGTGTATCAAAGACACTGACCTTGGGTCAAAGGATTTTTCTATCACTGCGAAGATAAAATATTCCTCCGATTTTTCAGTTCCGACTAGAAAAATGTACGGCGTGCGATCTTGCTTTTTTTGGTTCGTTGGAAAAAAGAGCACCAGAGGCATACGATGACGCGCCGTGGACGCGACGACGATGGCGAGGGTCGCGCCGCGGGCCCCGCGTCCGCCGGGGCCTACGGAGCCGAGTTGTAGACGCACCTAGGCCTCGCCCCCTCTCGCGCGTCCGATCGATCGGGCTCTCGAGTGCGCTGCGGTTGTCCGAGCGAGGGTCTGGGACTGCTTACCGCGCGGGCGGGCGACTCGGGCGCCGCGGCCGGCCCTAGCATATGGGCGGCGTGCGCGGGGCGTGGGTGAACTGAATGTGGAGGTTCGGATAGATGCGCGGATTGAGGACCACCGGGTAGTGGAGGATCACCGGGTAGAGGAGGAGGTGGTGGCGGCCGGGCCGACGGCGGTGGCGGCGCCGGCACGTGGTCGGGGTCTTGAGCTGGTGGTGGTGGTGGCTGGGGCGAGGATGACGAGGGGTCCTCGGGGCCGCGCGCTGCGTCGCGACTAATACGATGGGAGCAGCGCCAGGGTGGCCGAGGACTGACGGGCTTCCGAGGAAGCTTGATGGTTACTTTTTCTTCTGGGCCTTCTCCGCGGCCTTTGTTACCTTGCCCTGCAGATCTTTGAATGTCACGCTCTGAAAGCAGAAGATGTTGCTCGCTTTTAAAAACGGTGTTTTAAAGAAATTTTATCATTTATTTCAGTGAAATGTTCAGTGTAATAGAAAGAACATATAGTATTTTAAAGAAATTTTAACATTTATTTCAGTGAAATGTTCAGTGTAGTAGAAAACATATAGTATTTTAAGAAATTAACATTATTCAGTGAATGTCAGTGTAGTAGAAGAAATAGTATTTAAGAATTACATTTATTTCAGTGAATCTTCCCTGTGGTAAAAAGGAACATACACGGAGAGAAATGTTATAGTAAAAATTACTATGTTCCGTAGGAACAGTGAGATATACTCAACTTATGAAAATTTTTAGTATAAAAAATAATAAAAATTCCTATGTAAATAGCAATTTCTACTATATAAATAGTAATTTTTTCTATGTACGTAAGAATTTTTAGTATGTTTTATAGTAAAAATCGTCATGAGAAGTGCTAATGTACTTAGTTCGGTCTGTTCACTAAAAGCTCAGAAGTTACAGTATAGTTTGTTTAATTATTCGGAACTAGAAATCAATTAAAATAATACGAAAATCTGTAAATGAAAAGAACTTAGTTTTTGTTATATTCGAATTACCTTAATGACCCCCACAGCAACGGTTTGTCTCATATCACGCACAGCAAATCTCCCGAGCGGCGGAAACTCCTGAAAAGATTCGACGCACATTGGTTTGGTTGGTTGGAGCAAAACGATTGCTGCGTCTCCGCTCTTGACACTCTTCGGATTTTCCTCAGTAGTTTTACCTAAAATAATATTTTATTATGTTTATTTACAGATTTGCGCCTTAAATTTATTACTCGTATTTAATGTGTAATTAATATACAAACTAATTTATTTCCTTGTTTATTCATATAAAAAATATGTCATTCATATAAAAAATTTGAATGCATCAAATAAGCATGTTAAATAATAAAATCATCACGATATAATACAAAAAAGAATGTAAACTCAGTACCAAAGACGAGCAAGATCATATCGTCAGCTTAGTGCAAGAAGGTTCCGTCTCATTAAAGTAGTGAACAAGGTTCCATATCATAAAAGCGGTGAGAAAGGTTCCGTCTACATAAAGCGGTACTTTGCATATAGAACTTTTCTTACTTCTCATCGTTTTCTTCAGATGGAACCTTTCTCACCGCTTTCTTGAGATGGAACCTTCATTCTCACCACTTTCATGAGATGGAACCTTTTTCACTGCTTTAATGAGATGACACCTTCTTACTCTAAGTCGACGATATAAAAATGACATTCTTAACTTACCAGTACGACGGTCACATTTCTCCTTGATCTCAGCGAACTTGCAGGCGATATGGGCGGTGTGGCAATCGAGCACCGGGGTATAACCATTGCTAATCTGTCCAGGATGATTGAGCACGATCACCTGAGCGGTGAAGTCCTGGGCGCCACGAGGCGGTTGGTTCTTGGAATCGCCGGCGACGTAGCCACGGCGGAGTTCCTTCACGGAGATGTTCTTGACGTTGAAGCCGACGTTATCGCCCGGAAGGGCCTCAGTCAGTGCCTCGTGGTGCATTTCTACCGACTTGACCTCAGTGGTCAGAGCAGCCGGAGCGAAGGTTACCACCATGCCAGGCTTCAGGATGCCGGTCTCAACGCGGCCTACCGGTACCGTACCGATACCGCCGATCTTGTACACATCCTGGAAATTTTAAAGTTCCTTATTGGTCATCCTAAATTAAATTTGATGTAAGTTTTTCGTTTCAGACTAAAAAAATGGTTAATTTAAGACGTAAAAGTTTATTTGGTTAGTTAACAAGTATATTTTATTTTTTTATCGAGTCAAAATAGAGATTTTAGTGTTTTCGTACACTTATATTAGTCAAACCGGTATTATTTTCTACCAATTTTTTTAAGAGATTAAACTTTTTCGGTAGGTAGTCTCGAGGAATACAATAAGTTATAGTTAATCATTTTATCTATTTACAGATTTTTTAGTAAGACTTTGACGATAGTCTAAACAATTGAGAGAAGTAAATTGAATCCGAATAATTAATTAAATATTAATTGTTTGATTACTCCTACAGTAGAAGGGTTTTATTCAGTAGTATTAAATAATTAATAGTCAAATTGATCGAAGATAAATATTTGAATTACATTAATATTAATTAAGGTAGGATTTTAAATTTTGTTAAACCAATAATTAAAAGTGGATGCCGATATTTATATACAATCAATCATTAATTAAAAAAAAAAGTTGAAACATAGTTTCAATCAAATATGCAATTCCAGAAGTTATAATATGAACAAAGAAAAATTCCCATAAAAACTATACACTCTTTCAATCCTCAATCAATGAACTAACTTGAAGCGGTAGACGCAGCGGCTTATCAGTAGGACGAGAAGGCGGTAGAATAGCATCAAGAGCCTCGATGAGGGTTTTGCCGTCGGCGTTGCCATCCTTGCGCTCGACTTTCCAGCCCTTGTACCAGGCAGTCTTGGGCGATGGTTCCAGCATATTGTCGCCGTGCCAACCGGAAATTGGCACGAAAGCCACGGAGGCAGTGTTGTAGCCGATTTTCTTGATGTAGGAAGACACTTCCTTCTTGATCTCCTCGAAACGGGCCTCCGAGTACGGTGGCTCGGTCATGTCCATCTTGTTCACTCCTACGATCAGCTGCTTCACCCCCAGGGTAAACGCGAGTAGGGCGTGCTCGCGGGTTTGTCCGTTCTTGGAGATTCCAGCCTCGAATTCACCTGTTTTTTTTTTTTGTATATATTCTTTTTAATTTTTTTATTGAGACTTATTTATTTATAAGTACGGTCATATACTTTTTACAGAAGCCTGACTCGCTGAGATTTGCAATGCATTTAAAATGTAATCGAAGGGTATTACAATAAAGTAACGTTAAATCAAATATAATTGTAATTGTGATAATGAATTTTTAACCACGGGAGGATTGAATAATAAAAAAATCGAACGATACGGTGTTTTAAATATCGATTTCAGAACGTAAAAGCTGTAAAACGAGTTTACACATTAACCCGTAATCAATTAAGTATAGGTAACCTATTTTACAAATTAGTGCCGCACGACATAATTTAGGTCGCTTGTAATATTACTGAAGTAATATTTTAAATCGATAAAACAGTTACTTTTTAAAATAGTTGCCTCCTTGCCACTTTACCGGCATGCCTTAAGCATTAAAAATCTCTTTAAAAAATGTCATCTTGATTTTGCACTGATACGTTTTTCAGTAACTCCCTATTTTTTTAGTAACATAAAAACACACGCAGTTGCACTATGCATCAGACTCTAAACAGTTCAAAGACCTTTTACCACACCAAGACAATAAATAGAAAAAAAAATTACCAATTCCGGCAGCAACGATGAGAACGGCGCAATCAGCCTGGCTGGTTCCAGTAATCATGTTCTTGATGAAATCACGATGTCCAGGTGCGTCGATGATAGTGACATAGTACTTGGCAGTCTCGAACTTCCAGAGGGCTATGTCGATGGTGATTCCACGCTCGCGTTCGGCTTTCAGCTTATCCAGTACCCAGGCGTACTTGAAGCTTCCTTTGCCCATCTCTTGGGCCTCCTTCTCGAACTTCTCGATGGTACGCTTGTCGATACCACCGCATTTGTAGATCAAATGGCCGGTGGTTGTAGACTTACCTGAGTCCACGTGACCGATGACCACGATGTTTATGTGAATCTTCTCTTTACCCATGATTGATACTCTTCAATACTTTCTCGATTGATCTGCGATTAATTAAATTTTTAGTTTTTGAATTACTACCTTTAGAATTACTAATTACTTTTTTTTATTTTTTTTAATTATTTTAACTCTAATTAATTTTAAAATACTTATATATTATCTGGCAAAATGCCTAAGTAATTTATGTTAAACAGATTCAAGTTTATCAATTAAGAAATCAAGATTAAAAAAATCACGATTACTACGTTTTTATTATATATTACAATTTTTATTCTTGTTGTAACTATTATTCTAAATAAAACATCACTAAAAACTGTAGATATAATTAAGAAAAGTTGTAAATATCTTATTGCACTACATTAGAAAGTCGCAATAACTATTTCTGGTGAAGTCACATATTTATGAACATCTAGTGTATGTTAGCTTCGAATAGAAATGATTCAAGCCGCAGTTCAACGTATAAACAAACGAAAAAATGTTGCAACAATACATAAAAAAATAAAACTTATAACGAAATACGAAACAAAAGAGAGTTAATAAATTCTAGTCGTATTGCAAACAAAGTAAAAAGAACCACAATGAAGTCAAATAAACTGAGCCAAGCTTCGCTTTAAAATTAGTTTACGAAACTGCAGATCGAAATTAAACTGAAACTACGAAAAACTGCAAGTTTGGTCAATAGCAGTCCCACTAGAAAGAGTTCGCGCAATAATTTCGCCGGTGCCCCGCAGCCGTTCGATTTTCGCCCCCTGAAAAATTAATTTCCCCCCGGCACGATCAAACAAGCGACTAGGCAATCAAAAAAAGATCGCCAGCAGAGCGCAAGCTTCGGCGCGGTTCTATTGTTAAACCAGCGCCGTGCAACATGACGAAACGCCGCCGGCGGCGTCGCTAATCATATTTTGCTAAGAGTATAAAAATATTGATTAACTCGTCCCATTGCGCGCCGCGAAGAACCAATGGAAATAAGTATCCGAGCGTGACGATAAAAAAAAGAGCTTTAAAAAAAGCGATCGTTTGAAAAGGAATATAAAGTTGAATCAATGCTACTTAAAAGCTTCGCATCCCCAAGTTTTCATCAAGCGAAGAGAAAGAGAGCCGCCGCGAGGGCTATCGACTTTCGCGTCTCGACGAAGCTCTCAACGCGGTCACCGGAACAAAGCAGAGGTGAAAAAAAAAGAGGATGAGTAACATCGCGAGAGGGCGTTCAACAATTCGAGCTTACGTGGATATTTCGACGGCCGTGCACCAAGAATAGCTTCAATTTCGACCAGACGGGATTTTCGCGGATCGATGCGCCTAACCCCTCGCGGCGCGAAAATATCCGCGAGCCGGGAGAGCGCGCAGAGAGCTTGCAGTGCGCTCGGCCGGGGATCGATAGGAGGGCCGGTGTGCCGCCTCCCCCCCCCCTCCCCGAGGCACTCACCTGGGGGCTCCTCTTCGTGGAGGCGACCGCTGCTGCTGGCCGGTGGCCGGCTGCCGAGTCTCCGGGCGATCCGGGGGTTGAGCTTGCGTGGTGCCGCGGGCGACGGGGACGAGCTTGCAAGTCGCGACTGCGGGCGAAGAGATGAGGCGCGAGACCACCCCGACCGAGAGAGAGAGGGAGACTCGGACTGCAAGCGCACCGCGGCGCCCCGAGCGCGGCCAGCTGTACCCTCTCGCTTCCTCCGTCGCGCATCCCCGCGTCATCTCGCTCGCGCCGCCGCAACCGGAAACGCGCCTGCGCCACCGACATGGCCGTGTTTCCTCCCCGAGGTTGACGACTGGTCGGGGGGATCGGCGGATGCAGGAAAGTGTGCCGAGGGCAGCGATGGAGCCGCGCGTGGCGCTTGAAATTCGTTTTGATTTAAATTTCCCGCGCCTCGAGCTTTTTTGTTTGTGCGCAAATAATTTGAGGATCTGATGGCAGTGTATACAAGCATAAGTAATGGATTATGCGCATACACGTATTCGGTCGTAATGTACGGTCGTTAGAAGTAATCGGTTTTAGTTGGAACTGGAACAACAGAGCTTGCAAGCTTAAGTTAAGACTGCTATTTTTAGGGTATACAGTGACATTACAAAACTGCTGCAATATTACAGAGGACAAAAAATTTTCTGTAATAAGCAATACTCTTATTTGAAAAGGACAATAAAATAAAACTTTTCAATTTAGAAAGAAATTTTTTTTTCGAATTATTCAATTATAAAACGAATTTCTGCCAGGTGCAATTTATTTTCAATGATTATACTAGTGTGTGCACTGTTTCAATGACGCCTCGTTCCTATAAATAGTTAAATAAGCTTTTGATAAGAGAATACTCGCATGTACAAGTGTTCACGAGGTGATGATACGTCGCTTTTATTACGCGATTTATTCAAAACAAATCGAATTTTGGAATTCGCTGACACGTTTATTCAATAATAATCATGTCTGTGTGTTAATTCGCCTATCTCGTGCCAATTGCATTAACAATTGGCATCTTCTAAGCTCGACAATGCACTCACTCGTTGCACCCGAATGATGTATGCACCATGTGAAACTACTTGACTTTTTCGTTGAGAACGATAAGGCGTCTTTTGCTAGATATTAAATTTGAAATTGATTGATTTATAAAAAAAATTGCTTTCTTCTATAATTTTTTTATAAAAAGAAACCAGATCTGGAACGCTCCTTTGGTAAAGTCCAGAGGGCCAGGAGTACGTTGATCGCAGGATATACTGTACCTCAAGCTCATTAGAGCTTTGACTATAATCAGCGCCGTTGAATTGCCAACGTAAATCGCAGTGGACATCAGGATAATGAATACTGTTGTCCAAAATATTCCAATGCCCAGTGTGTACTTCTTTACTATCATTACGACCGGCAAATTTGTTTTCACAATCATATAATCATTATTAAATAAATACGCTAAATAAATTATAAATTATAAATAAATTATAAACAAATTTGTTTTTTTTTTCTATTCTCTAGATATTTACTCTCTGATATCTTTTTACCTGGCATGTGGCTGGTTAATTAATGTTTCCTTCGCCAAAAGATAAGTGCGCTTACTTAAGATTAAATTGCAATGATTCGACGGAGTCACTTTGCTTTGAGGTATCTTTATTATAGTACAAGAATTTGGATCATACAAGCATATTATAAATAAATTATAAACAAATTTGTTTTTTTTGTCTATTCTCTAGATATTTACTCTCTGATATCTCTTTACCTGGTATGTGGCTGGTTAATTAATGTATCCTTCGCCAAAAGATAAGTGCGCTTGCTTTAGATTAAATTGCAATGATTCGACGGAGTCACTTTGCTTTAGGTATCTTTATTATAGTACAAGAATTGCAGAGAATTAAGTTTTTTTTTTTGTAAACTGACAGCAAGTTTTATTCTCAATAAAAGTCGCACGATTTTTCAATGTGTATTAAATAAATGAAACTTATTTTTTGTAGGTTGTATACATTTAAAGCATTCTATACTGTTACTTGTACTATTACTATATAGACTACATGTCTACAATTGCACTATTACAGTCATGCAACCTCATCTACAACCATATAAAAAATATCTACATCGAAATTTCAGCAATTATCGCTTACTTATTTTCACAAACAACAGTTTCTTGCCTTTTCTGGTCTCTGGTCTTCTCTTTAAGGAATTCTGGATCGTTCCAGATTTGTACCTCTCCACTACCGAAGAACAGAAACACAATATTGCAGAAGAAGGCCACGCCGAAAAGAATCCAAAAGACAAGCCGCCACTCTGTCAGCGTCTGATTCGGTGTCAGCACACCGATGAGGTAAGGCCCAAAGATGCCGGTACAGGATGATATACCATTGGTTAGTGCCATCAAGGAACCTGCATAGTTAGGACTGAGATCTAGAGCGTTGACAAAGACGCTTGGGTAGGCAATACCATTTAGGGTCATGGCGATGCAGAACATACTGATCACGAGGACGCGATCGCAGCCTGCGTACGAGCCCGCGACGATGAAACTCGCCGAAACCGTCAGCGCCAGTACTGAGCCAATTTTTCGAACCCACGTTATCGACATATGATCGTTAACGATGAGG
Source organism: Sycophila sp. Sp_5 (assembly GCA_018906775.1). Classification (NCBI taxonomy): domain Eukaryota; kingdom Metazoa; phylum Arthropoda; class Insecta; order Hymenoptera; family Eurytomidae; genus Sycophila; species Sycophila sp. Sp_5. Next base: position 2,106,792 of record JACCID010000014.1, on the reverse strand, counting down.
TAGTCGGCCAGCCAGGGACTCGTATTGGCACCAAACCACATGCAGAGGTAGACCAGGGAGGTGAGGTAGCCGTTGTTTACTGGGGAAAATTTTAGTACGCTGCTCATATACTTCGGCAGGTCAGTGCTGAGTGAGAGGATTGCCCAGGCGAATCCGACTTTGCCGATTATTGTTGCCCACAGAGCTTTGGACAAGAAAATGTGCCGCCATGGGACTCGTGATGACTTTCCATGTGCGTGTTTGTTTATTCGCTCCTGTAGATAATCCAACTGAAAGTAAAATGCATAATGAGTGAAAGTACTAGTTATCAAACAGTTAAACCTAAAAGCTTCATATTAAGAATGAAGCCTGTGTTCTTAATCTGAATGAAATAAAAAATATATTTCTGTATTAAACATTATGAATGTCATTAACAGTATCGACTTCGACTCGACATTTTTGTCTACTTTTAGTAAAATATAAAATCTGGCTTGAACTTTTTTAATATTCTGTACCGCTCACATTTTAGGGAATCTAAAAACATTTAGAATGAATAAACAAAATAAGTCAATATGTTTGGTGTAAGTTGAGATAGAGTGCGATACGGCTGAAAATCTTTTCGAAACTTGTTTTTGCTCTACTACTAGATGTGCAAAGCTAAGGTTCGAATAAGAATTTCCAGTTTGATTCATTTCAACATGTTCAACAATTATAATAGTTGTAATATTTAACTTCAATACGTAAATACATCAAGTGAAATTCATAACATTTAATACATAAACATATTTTTTATTTCGTTCATAATACTAAATTTAATTGTTTAATACATAAATACATTTTGATTTCATTCGGATTCAGAACACAGGCTTGCTCCTTAAATAAATCTAAAAAAGAATTAGTATAAACTACACACTTACTTCCTTTTGCGTAATAAACGGGTGATCCTTAGGCGTACTATAGCACGTGAACAGCCAGATTAGAAACCATAATATGCTGATACTGCCCATGACGTAAAATGTAAGCGGCCAGCCAATGGTTGAATATTGAAGAATCCAGCCGGACACAATAGTGCAGAAGATGGTGCCAATAAGACCTCCGGCATACACGAACGAGGCAATCCTGGACCGCTCCTCAGGCGGAGCCCACTGGGCCAGGAGTGCGTTGATCGCCGGATATGTCGAACCCTCGCTTAAGCCCATCAAAGCTCTCACTACAATCAGGACGGTCCAGTTGTCGATGTAGACGGCAGTGGGCGTAAGTATAGTGAATATTGCCGTCAAAAATATTCCAATACCCAGTGTGTACTTGCCACCATACTTCTCGGCTATCATGCCACCCGGAATGTGAGATATGATATAGCCCCAGTAGAAAGATGAGAGAATTAGACCCTTTTATAAAGACATCACTGCTATTACATGATTAAACATGCGTAAATATTTTATTAACTTTTCAAAGCGTAACTGTTAATTAATTATCAATTATGTGCTTTGGTAAACGTTTTAATCCGAGGAATACTTTAAAATATATGAATATGTCTCCGTCACACCCAGTTAAATATAAATGACACTCTACATTTTAGTAAATAATTAACAACACTCCCTGACTAATTTAGTTATCTTGAAAGTTGAGTTTTAAATAATCATGGTTAACCCGAAATAAACGTATCCTTACAACACGACAAGAGGTTGAAATAAAAATGGAATGTTTTCCTGCTGTGAATTACATTTCATAATTCTTGGTACCTTAAACATTATCTTAATCATTATGAATTTAAAAACCATCAACGTATACCTGTGTGTATTCATCCCAATCGTAAGTTTGTCTCCAATCCTGAGTTTCGTTAACACTATTCGTCGGCAGATCAACATTCTCATCGGTGCAAGCGTCGTCAGTAAAATGTGGTTTGGTCTCGCTGGTTGGCGTTACCATCTTCGTTATGGCTATGGAGATGCATCCACGCATAGCGAATGCATTGAACGCGGCAAAGAAAGCCATCAACGCGAAAACGTAGCGTTGTGGAATGTTTTTGCCTTTTTAGCACGCATTTTTAATTATTAAAAATGGGTATACCATTTCACTTTTTTTTTAATGGACAATAAACGATTGAGAACTTACAGTACTTCTGCATGTCGGTATTCATTTTTGGCAACGTTATTGGGCAGAGTTAAATGCAAAACTTTTCGCTTAGCTACTTGAATGCATATGACAGTCTGACGTGTAACTTACTTAAACTCAGGGCTCCCTGGAAATTTAAAGCTCATTTATCTTCTGCTCTTCAGGAGAGGGAAGCAGATAAAGCTTAGAATACTTTACATACAAAGTAACATAAACTCGCTATTTTAGCCTGCTTCTTCTTTTTTATTAACTGTGTTCCCATTTCTAAGAAATGTATTTATAAATAAATTGTGTACAAATTGGATTTTCTACTTTGAAATATTTTGTGGTATATATTAGGTATCATCTAAATATTGCTGGTTGATAAAATTCTTCATTATCGAACGACAAGGAGCATTTGCTTTTGATTAAATTGCTATGCTGTTGACACATACTAAGTACTATACACTGCATCATGATATGTAATTATTACAATTATAATTATAAATATAAAATTTTTAAGCATAAGATTTTATTGAAAAACTGAAATTACTTTTTTCCTTGAAGACTTGAATTGTAAATATAAATAATAATAAATTTTAATAAGCTTAAAGCTGGGCTCAAGATAAAGTGTGGTGGGAAACTTTAGTTTCCTCAAACACAATTTTAGACTTCCTTTTTTTAAATATACTAATCATATTGTGTTAAGTTTGCTTTTTAAATTTGTTAAGAATTGGCCAATAGTGATAGTAGTCTATGATATGCCTAAAAATAAATTTAAGTACCGAGAAGTATCTTTAAGATTCCTACTAAAAATTCAGAAAGTCGAGGAAAACTAGAAAAAAAAGACTAGAGGAAGGAAAAAAACATCAATGCCAAAAAAATATATAGACACATTTATATTACTAGCACATTTTTTTTATTCCAAATAAGGTCACTGAGTTTTCTTTTTAAAATAAATTTGATTTTGAAAAAAAACAAAATCTACTATGGTTAAACTTAATAAACTAATAGAATGTTTATCAAAATATTCAGGTCAGACTACTATAAGTTAGACGACCGCGCAGTATCAATTAAGATGAAAGCTTGCTAATCTTAATTAGTTCAAAAAGTTTCATGATTATTCAAATTGAGAACATGGTTAAAATCTATTTTTAACTTTCTTTTTTGCATTAAACGTATATAAAAGCAAATTATAAGTAAACATCGCTAGTAAATCGATTGTTAGAAAGACGCTATCTTGAAACATTGTGAAACTTGATAATCTGTGAAAAATATTTAACATGATGGTTATTTATTTCTTAATTATATTACTAATAGTGGGCATTTTTACTGCTCAACACTTTCGTCAACGATTCCGTGCAAATAAATTACTTTTCAAAGTACCTTCACCCCCAACTCTTCCGATTTTTCGAATATTTTGCAACAACTAAAACATTTTTTGTTTGTAACGCAAACTAGAATAATTCAAATTTGCCGCGAAGAAAAGCTCCCATGTATGTAAAAAATGTTTGGGGGATTCCCACAAATAGAATGAAACATTTGTAAGTTTCCAAAGAGTAAGATACTTTAATAAGGAGTAAAATGCTTTTTCGGGGAGTAAGCAAAATAAAAGGAAGTAAAAATTTTACCAAAATAAAATGAAACATTGATGCGACTGCATAGTCAACTGCAGAAACTAATGCTAACAAATAAATCATTTTACCCTTTCAATCTTTCGCCGCGGTTATTTTCTGTTGTCCATTTTTCTGTCCCATTCTGCCCGAGGTGTCCAGATCTCGGGTACTTTAAAGTACCTTACACACAAGCGATATAAAATATGATTTGGTGCGCAGACTCGCGCGAAGCAACGATCAAACGCGGCGACAATCGTAAACACGCCTCACATATACTCACATTGTGCTCCTTCCATCAATCCATCCTCTTCTTTCCCGTGCGTTCCCTCGTGCACACACACTAGTACGCCTTATTCATCTCCCTTTCTCTCCGCCTCGCGCGCCCGTTGCCGCCAGTCTCCGGGGAGCAACGAGTCCTGCACGCAAGGAGGTGGTCGATCGGCCCGTCCGCGCAGAAAAGGAGCCGAAATCTCGACCCCCAAGCGCCTCCTCGTGTTACCCTCTTGGTCGGCGCTTCAAGCCTGCAGATCGGCCGAGACGAATCTACACCCACCACCGTAAGCCGAGCCTCGTCCATCGCGAGTGTCCTGCAGAGTCCGCGACTCCGCTCGCGGCTTCTCGATCGTCTCCTGGGAGTTTTGCACGAAGGACCGACCGCGGGGAATGCGCCGGTGGTGCATCTGATTTTGGCTGGGGCACAGTGCCGGTGGTGATTTTGTGTCATGCTGACACCGACGGGACTTCCTCTGGCGCGAGGGGCTTGACCGATTAACCTCAACGGGAATTCGCTTCGCTGCGAATTTTCTTGAGGTTTCTTCCACTAGTAAGTGTGCTGCTCGTCTTAGAGATTCTATTCGACTCAGTTGTTTTCTAACCGTTGCGGTGGTTCTTTAAGAAATTTATTTGGCTTTTGTGCTTCAATTTGATTTATTGCTGCCGTGCAGTTTTTGTGATCTGCTCGTTTGCAAGTTCCTTCAATTTTTCATGCTTACGCAGTTAATTTTTTTCCATGTAAACTTACAGTACTCGTTTGTTTAAAAAAACGAAACAGAGGACTGCAAACTTTATTGTTTTTTTTTTTTAATTATTGTTAGTTAATAATCTAGTAGATAAAACTTGTGTAGCGTTACCTTAATAAAATTGAAAATGTAAGTGGAAATATTTAAAACAGTTCTTCATCTGCACTGTGTTTAGGTTTTGCGTCTAGGCTATTGTTAAAATCATGTTTATTGTTGTTTGCGCAGAGATTTTGATTTGATATTTTTATGTTAGTTGTAAAGAAAGATTTCCGTCAGTAAACCTGTTAATTCACTTTAAGACATGCACATCTGTATCCATATAATATTTGTCGAAGTTTAAATTAGTTTTCCAAGGTTTTTTATTGTGTTATTGTAACTAACTTAAATTTCGAATCTTTTCTATGTATTAAGTACCTTTTAAATGATACTTTATAGTTGGTGTTAATGTGTTTTCATTTAAGCTTTATTTTTTTTTAGTTATACTGCATTATCCACAATGTCTGAAAGTACAAAAAAAGCTAAAACCAGATTTCATCCCTGCCATGGAGAAAATATTGTACTCTACGATGATAATACAGTAGCCTATCGTAAGGCAAGTTTTGCAAATGCCTTGGTATTCAGTGAAGAACCATTACAGCCTGGTGAAATATTTTTACTGGAAATTGAGAAAGACGAAAGAGGATGGAGCGGGCATATGAGAATAGGCTTGACACAGATGGATCCTGTTAATTACGATGAAACAAAAATAGCTCATTACGATGCAGCTTTACCAAATTTAATGAAAATGGGTTCCAGTTGGGTGTTTGCTATGACTGAAAGTTTAAATATTTGGGATAGCTTTGAGGGAATTGCAGGAACTGGATACGGTAAAAATTACTTCTTGCAATCATGTACTGTCTAAAATAATATTTTAATAACAAATTATTCTGATCATTAGGGGAAGGAATTCCTGTAAGAGAAAAAAGACTTATGACTGACGGTGTCAATGTTCACACTTCCCGAGGAATTATACCATACAGCGCTTTAAGGCCAAATATTGTTGGTTCTTCACAAAACATTTTACCAACCGATACTGGAAGTAGAGTAGGAGTTATGTATGTTCCACAAGCTGGTTCAGATAAAGCAGAAATGCATTTTATTATAAATGGTGAAGATCAAGGTGTTGTTGGAAGAGATATTCCTTACAAATCAGGACCTCTACATGCTGTTGTTGATGTTTATGGTACAACAAAGCAAGTTAGAATTGTACAATTATATGGTGGTATGTATTTTATTAACATATACTTCACATAATCCATTAATAAATTGAAATTTACATAAATCATTCGTAATTTAATTTTTGCAGCTTCGTTAACGCTACAAAGTGCATGTAGAGATGCCATATTACAACATACAAAAAGAACCGCTGTTGATTCGCTTCCTTTGCCAAATATGTTAAAAAAGTACCTCCTTTACCAGTCACAGTAAATTACTTTTTGATATATCTCTTGTTATTCCAAAAACATTAGGGTCTGAAAAGTAAAATTGTGCCTGTTTAAATCTTCGATACATTTCAATTGTTGTTAGCTTTATTTTAGTTTATATATCGCTTATTTACTTTATTTTATTAAAATTTACTTTTTTAAAAAAAGTTATAAAAGTATTTAAAAATATCAAATCCTAATGTTATTTTGATTGCAATTTGTAAATTTACTATGATAGATTATTATAATATAATAACTTTAATTCTGATTAAGATGGCTCCAGTGAAAAGGCTGTATCTACATGATCCTGTAAGGAACTCATAATTTTAATATCTAATAATTTTGATACCTGACAAATTTTATTGAAACGGGTTTAATAAAAATTATTACACATATTTAAATTTAATACTGTAATTTTTTAAAAGCTTAAATAATGGCAGTTACAGTTAATGCATGATTAGAATTAACTGTTAATTAAGTGGAAAGTTTGCATACCTTTTATCAATATTTTTTATTAATATTTATATTTATTAATTTTGTAAAAGCGCTAGAGCCATCTTATATTCTGTCATAATTTTATTGAATAATTTTTCACTCCATTTTTAAATGAACAGAGTTTTTAATTATTGGAGTCTAGTTGTTAAATTAACGTCAAATTCTGTCCTATTTCAATATTTATTTTGTTGTAGAATAAACACCTCTAACATGTGTCTAAACTCTCCTATTGCATAATTTTTATTCTTCAAAAAATGTTTGCAGATGTTTAAATGTAAAAGATTTTTTAAGTAATCCTTAAATGCAATCAAATACATTAGTGAAGTTACAAAAAATAGTCATTACTATTTGAAAAATATGTAGTGAAAATGTTATGAGTGTGTTTTGTTATCAATTAATTTCAGTTATTGAAAAATCTTAATTCATCTAATAAAGGCGATTTATTTTTTGAAGTTAATTGACTGCAAGACACAGTTAATTAGATTATGTCTAAATGAACTTTATTTATCTTCAATTTCACGAAGAATAAAATTTATCAAAAATGATTTATATCGATTTAAAACCGATTATAGTTCAAAATGTTTTCTTATTACAATTATTTACAATATAAAATTTGTTTATTTATAGTTATTCAACCGCGTAGCAAATCTCATAAAAAACATTATTGTATTTACCATCATTTAAAGCTCATGTGTATATAATGTAAGAAGTGTAAGAATATTCAATAATTAAAAAAGACGCTGTAAAAAAGTATCTACTGCATATTTACATACCGTCTTAAGCGAAAACTATGCCTTAAGATGATTCAGTTTTTTTTTTAATTTTTTTTTTGCGAAACTAATTGTACTTTTCTGAAAGATTGTATGTTAGTAATGTGTTTATAAATATATGTGAAGATGCGATAAATTAGATAAATTGCAAATCATTATTTTATAAATAAATGTATTTATAAAATACGACGTTGTACCTTATTCACAGTGATGAAATTGAAAATAAATCCTCAAAATTTAATGACAACAAAAAATAGCAAGCTACCTGTTTTACCTTCGTAAACTTTCTTATTAATTTGATTTTTTTATTTGTTCCAATTGTCAAAAAATGTTATTGAGTTACGAGATTATAATACAGATTCATGGAAACATTAAACAAATTATCTCAAGAGTATGAAAGGCAGCGTACAAATAAATGTAAAATTCAAAGCATTTCATCGTAAATTTTAAAATCGGATCTGTGTTTTTCCATGGCAATATACTTTTTTAAATTTTTTTTTCTAAAATACGCAATTTATTACTTTATATGATCAATTTCTGTATACTTAAAAGTTTCTGTAGATTTCAATCAGAAGTTTCGCAAAATTCCTGCATAATATACAGGAAACCCTCTCCAATTACCCTTGTAATACAATTCTAGTGGTCGAAAAAGTTCTATTAATAATTTTTTTTAAATAGTTGCATACAAAATTAATATTTAAATATGATTATACAAATTATAAATCCTGTTCCTTCGGCGCTATAGCAAGAAAAGAATGTTTAAATATCCCTGTCACCGACTTTTCCTTTGCACCTCAACGCTACAAATCTGTGATAGAGCTATTAAAAAAATGTTTCCTTTTTTTATTAACCACCATTAACACAAACATCATTTAAACAAAACAAAAAGTCCGAAAGTTGAAATACTCCTTCAATTATAAATAAAAATCGCACAGTCATAAATAAAAAAAATAATATATGTATTCCCAAGAGAAATAATCGCAAGCAATCCCCAATCTAAAGTCGCATTAAAGTTGGCCAGTGGCGCGCTTGGGCAAGTAAATCGCGAGCATGACGAGGTAGACGATGAAAACGACGATGAAGGCGATCCAGCCGAGGAGCAGGGCGACGTAATGCCAGCTGGAGTTCTTCTTCCGCGGCCTGACGAGGTCGGCGTTGTCGTCGGCCGTCTCCTCGAGGAACAGCGAGACCTTGGGGTCGAGGATGCTGAGGAGCAGCAGCTGACCCGCTCGACTCTGCAGCACCGACGACGTCGCCGAGGAGATCCACTGCGGCGCCGACGTCGACAGGGACTGCAGCTCCCGCAGCAGCACCGTCAGGATCACGGCGAACGCCGTCAGGAGGAAGGAGCCCTCGTAAAACTGGACTGTTTCGGAGATATGGAAAATTGGTGAGTCCTCGTTCTTCATTTTTTTAGAAAATATCCTATAAGATTCTGTACAATTCTGTAGGAATTCTAGAGGTATTCTCGCATCGTTATTTGTCGCTAAAAATCCTACAGAATTATCATGTAAGATTTACTAAAATCTCATAGGAATTAATTCTATAGAAAATACTACATGATTAATTTTGCAAAATAGCCGCAGAATTTCCTACAGGATTCACAGGATTCATATAGCATTTTCTGCATCTTTTATAAGTTTTTTTATAAGATTTGTTACATGAATCCTATAGGATTTCCTGCAGGATTCATAAGTTTTCTATAGGATTTGTTACATGATTCCTACAGTATTTCCTATAGGATTTATTGGTTTCCTATAGCTTTTCATATAAAACCTTCCTATAGCAAATCTTGCAGAATGTTTTCATACAAGGGGATGGAGTACGTTAATTAGATTTTGTAGAAAATTAAAGGCACTTGATATATACGTCCAAAAAATATGTTCCTAATCGTAAATTTAATGCATTTAAGTATTAAAAGTTTAATACTTACAAAGGCTTGGCATAACTCCACCATTGTAAGGAATTATCTGATGAAGTTGTTGAATAAATGTTAAATGACAAAGAAAAGATAAGGCAGCTACTATCATCCGCTCTGGCGATTGGCAGTCCAACCAAAGTACTGTCAGTGTCATTGTCATCAAAACTAAAAAAAAATTATTTACACTGTCTATATAACTTAAAGTGCATAGCAGTGACTATTAAAATTTTGTTTATACCAATTGTCGGCGATACGTAAAAAATGTGCACAATGGAAATCCTTCTTTGCATGATGAAGTTCAGAGTAAATACTTGTGAGCTGTGATTTGAATTCATCATAAAACTTTGAAGTTTTGTCGTTGCAAATGCTTTTAAAACCTTCCATTCCGTACTCTTGTGCAACTACTCCTTCGTATACCTTACGAAACAAAAATTTTTTTTAGGTTTATTCCCATTCTCTGAAGTGGGGACATTGAAAATCCTTACGAAGAAAATATCCTTTGGGATTTTCTATAGGAAAACCTACGGCAAATCCTGCAGGAACTCTGCAGGAAATCCTAATAGTTTTCCACGATAAAAATACCACAGAATTATCTTCCTATGGGAACTGAAGGGTCCTAAGGGAACTTCCTATGGGATTTCTTGAAGTAGAAGTAATTTCCTTGATTTTGAAAACTAAATATACCTTGTGAGCTACAAATAGATAGACTTCCTCGGAATGGTAGGCCCACGAAGACATGTTGATCGTACAATTTTGGATGTCGTATGGATAATTATCGTAGTTACCGTCACAATAAGCTATCAATTTTATCATCGGCACACACATTATGTTTCCTTCACTCATCAGACCACAATCGGTTGTTGGGAAATTGGTTTGGTCTTCAGCGAAATCGCCCCTAAATTTACGTTAAATTTGAATAAAAAAAGTTAATGTTAAGTTAAAAAAAAAAACATACGAATTGAAAATTGTTATGTCAGGCGTCCAAACGTCAGTGCTTGAAACGTGAAGTGCCGAAGAGCCTTCGAAGTCTTCCGGATTCCATGTGAGGTGAGGATCTGACCAATTCTATGCACGATCATAATAAATCAGTAATTAAACGAATGTATATGCACTGAAAAAAAATCAACTAAATATTTTCTTTTACTTTCAACTATAAAAATATTTCATTGAATATGTGAGAGTAAAATAATCACTCTGTATCGAATGGATATTGTTTTGAAACTACTTCAAGATTTAGCAATTTTAAAAAATGTATGATTTTAGTGCAATTCATCGAAATTAAAATAATAGACATTAAATTAAAACAGGAAGAAAAAAATATACATAAAACATTTTCTATGGAATTTTTTAAGCAGTCTTGTACGTACCGCAGCCATCCAAGCGTGCACCGTAAGTGTGCCCGTTAAGTCATTCTAAAAAGTAGACATGAAAATGTTAATGAATTAATTCTATTTAACGTTAATTTTACTGAGTTTGCAAAGCATTTTTTACTTGCCCTTAATCTATCAGATACTACTATTGCGAAAGGGTACACTGAAAGGAAAAAAAATTGTTCTTACTGTTTCGCAACAGTAATATCTGCTATATAGACTAGAAAAAGTAAAAATTGCTTTGTAAAATCAGTAAAATTAACATTTCTTAAAGTAGATCTTACTCTACAAAAAAGTATCGATGTGGTATTTCTGTAAGGCAGATTCTACTCAAAATTCCTCTGCCGGGAAATTTAGGAGCTAATAATGCCCAGAATATGTTAAATTAAAATAGAATTGAAAATATTCTGGGCAACAACTCCTAAATTTTTCGACAGGGTCGGAGAGCTAAATTTTTAATTGATTCAATTGATTAATTAAAAAGTAGAAAATACTTTTTTTCGGTGTTGTACTTACGAAATCAAGAATTTTCGGCATAAAAGATATGCCGACTTCAGTTTTGCTAGTTGACGATCTATTCACTGGACGCACATCCGTATCGTAGTCGCAGAATAAGTGGTTCTTCAAACGAAGCTCGACCGATTGACTCGTTATGTCCTTGCAAGCATTGACCGATAATTTTGATTCAACGATGAAAATATTGAAATTTAACGTCAGAAAAAGTCCAAGGATAGCATCCGTACGGTACATTTTGGACGTTTTCGCAAAAGAACGCGTCACTGAACTGACTCCACTTACTCTTGGCCATTCGGGCAATCTGGTGCCGTATAGTGAAACAAATACGCCCAGTGAAACCTGACATGATAGTGATGAGAAATGGCATGGTTCACCGCCCCCAAAATGTTTTATGTATAGAGAATTTTATCTTTTGGTGTAAATGACGTTCGTTGATGTTCTATTTTTCTATCTAAAAAAAAATCAGTACTAAAAATGTCTGTGGCTTATTTGATGACATTCACCTCTTAGGCTTGTCCTTTTTTGTAGATAAGAATCTTTTATATGAGGAATAGGCAATATTAAGAGAATTTTCTCATGATTTTTTTTATATATATGTTTTATCAAGTCAATCTAAATTAATTTACTGTGATATTACTTTTAGCATTATGACTTATTTTTAAGTAATAATTATTTATTTTATGATATCACACTAATACATTTTTCTGTATTGTAATTACAACGATTGATCTTGTGCTTAATATAACAAATATTTTTTTTTACTAAAATTTATTATGTTAATATATTAGTTGTCTCATTCAATATTTTTGAAATTTTAAATGAAAGCTTGAATCTTTGTTATTTTTTTAAAATAGAAATAGCGTGTGGAAATGAAGGTATACAAGGAAACATTAAAAATTTAGATAATTTTAAACATTTTTATTGAAAATACTTATATATTTTAATACACAAAAATAGTACAATAAAATTTTTAATAATTCTTAATTCCCTGACATTTATACTACATAAAAAATGCATGATTATTAATTAATTATCTATTTTTTCTTGTTTTCAATTGAATGGTTATACTATGAAAAATAGTGCGCTTCGAAAATCCGTGCTATAATTTTCAATCTGTTATATCTTTGTTAATAAACGCTGAAATGAAAAACAAAAAAATACGTGTCTATTATTTTCTAACATTCTATCTGTCGGGCTAAATGAAAGTTTTCGCGCAAAATCCCAATTAAAAATAAACAATGCCGTAGAAAAATAATTCGTACAAAAACGTTCCTGCTCCTTTACTTCTCGTAGAATTTGGTCTTGGTCGGGTATCCGGACATCGGAACCAGAAGGAAAATCATGATGATGTACGTGAAGAGGCCAATGAAGAAGGCGAGCCACTCGATGATGATGGAGAGCTTCCTCCAGGAGTCCGCCTGAAGCTTCCCCGTGGCCTCGGCGAGAGTCGCCTCCGAGTTCTCCTCGACGTCGCGGATGGAATCGTCGACTTCCTGGGCGCCGTCCAGCAGCAGGAAGCGACCCGCGCGGTTGTTCGCCACCAGCGTCACTGTCGAGACGACCCACATTGGCGCCGTCACTTTCGTCGACTGAAGCTTTCGCAGCAAACTCGTCACGATCATCGCGAAGGTGGCCAACGCCATTGAGTCCCGGTAGAAGAGCACTTAAATTAAACATTTTTTTATTAATAATTAAAATAATTTTTACTCTAATCAATTATAAGGTCCACTATATTGACCTCATCCGAGGGAGTAAAATCATATTTTATTGTTTAGACTTATTTTACTCTCCGGAGAGTTACTTTATTTCCCGAAGAGACATTTTACTCTCCAGAAGGATCTTTAACTCCCTGGAGGCATATGTTACTTTACGGAGAAATATTTTACTCCACGAAGACACATGCTTCTCTTCGGATACACATTCTACTCTTCGAAGACTCATTTTAGCTTCCACAAACACATTTTAGCTTCTGCAAATACCTTTTAGTTTTCATATATGCATTTTATATCTTTAACTTCCGCAAATATATTCTAGTTTTCATATATACATTTTAGCTTCCACAGACACATTTTAGCTTCTGCAAATATATTTTAGTTTTCATATATACATTTTAGCTTTCATAGATGCAATTTGAGTCTTGAAATCAGATTTTATTTGATTTTTTGCTAAATGAAGTGGACAATAAATGATTAGGGTTGAAAAATTTTATATCCACCTCCGGAATAATCGTCTATTTTATTCCCTTGGTGTATAAATAATCGTTATAACTGTGTGAGAGTAATTCCCAGGGGTTAAATCTCACACAGTTGTAAAATTGTTATAATTATTGTAAAAATGGAGAGTGCATTTCTCATTAATACGTTTTCTATTATTTATTTAAAATTTTAAAATCTTACAGATATGAGGAGGATTAGCTCCGTTAAATGGAAGCAGCCAGTGAAGATCGTAAATGCACAGTATGTGGCAAAAGAAGTTTAAAGCGCTAAGGGATATTCGCTCAATGGATCTCGAGTCCAACCACAATACTGTCATAGTGATGACCATCAAAACTAGAATATACAATAAATAATTAATTCATATTTTTCATAAAACATTTATAAATTTTTAGCAATAATTCATTTTTTCAATCATCAGAATACTTTGACTGGGTGAAATAAAAAGTCTTTGACTAAAAATAATATTTCAATAGTTTACCAATGATAGGAGTAATGTAAATTGAATGAAGCATAGGAGAATGTCTCTCCAAGTTGAAAGTTGCGTACAACATTGGGAAAGTGTCATTCGGACAGCAGGAATACTTCGGGGCGAGCCTCTTAACTGAATAATTGCTGATGAGCCATTCTTTGTTATCTACGTAATGCTCCATGCTAATCTAAAATAAATAGCAAAAAAAATAAAATTTGCAAAAAGGAATCAATAGGTTTAGGATCGTAGATACTGAAGAAAAATTTGGTAATTTTAAGAATCAACCTAATATTTCCTTAAAAAACTAAATGAATTTATTGGTTTGTAAATAAATTTAGAAGCTTCGAAAAAAGTAATTATTTGATTTAAAAAAATATTCAAACTAACATCATTGAAGTAAATATTTAATATACTTAAAGTTACCCAGTTTTTCTCTAGTTATATAAAAAATCAATGCGTAGGAATATATTGCGAATATTTTTGGTAAAACCTTAATTTTCAACGTTCCACAAATTTGGAGTAAACGTTAATTGTCAATGCATATTTCAACATTTCCTAAATGTCCGACGTAAATGTTGATTTTCAACGTTCATTTAAGCATTTTCCAGTTGAAATATATAAACGTTGAAAATCAACGTTGAAAATCAGCGTTTATAATGAACTTAAGGAACGTTGAAAAAAATGTTGAAAATGAAAGTAAACGAAGGGTTTATCAACCTTCATTTTTAGTTTTCTATTTTCAACAGAGATTCTCCTAAACATTAATGATTGAAAACTTACAGGCATCTCTGAGCGAAACTCGATATTTATCTCTTCGCCAGTGTGAGCCCACGAGCCCAATCGAAGCTTGCACTTTTGAGTGTCGTAAGGCCAGTACGCGAAAGAAGTTTCGCAAAGAGAACTCATTTTTATCCCTGGCACGCAAGTTACCTCCCCGGTGTTGTACACCTGACAAATTGTTGATGGTATACCACCTTCGGACGTACTAAGTTCTCCGCTAAATAAAATGTATAAAATGAAACGTGTAAATTATTTAAACAACGGGCAAATTACTTCAATAAATATTGCAAAAAATTGTTGCATTTTTTTTAATATGCCTAGCCTATGCGAGAATATTCCAATTGAATATTGTGCAATTTACAGTAGATTTTCACTTCGTATACAGATTTTGCCCTTTCAAGCCCAATGAGCATTGGAATGAACAAAGATATTTTTTTTTGGTTTAATGTCGCAAAAGAAATTTGTGATACTAAATAAAAACACGTGAATTTGATTCAGTGAATGAATTTTCATCTTGTAATGGGTCTTTATTGTAGACTAAGTAAAGATCGAGGAAATTAGCGTTAAAGAAAAAAATGAAAGTTTAAAAAATTGAAAACATTGACGTAAATCATATAGAATTTTTTCACAACTTTTTCGCGCAGGAGAAATGAAGTCTGAAGGACTAATAAAATTAATGTTTCAAAATTCTGATTCTCTCTCTTGTAAAAAGCAGTAAATAATGTGGACTTACGTATTGTAAAGAGAAATATCTGGTACCCATAGTTCGCTACTTTTTACGTGCAGCACTGAAACTCCCTCGAAATCTTCAGTGTTCCACGTCAAATGCTCGTCCATCCAGTGCTATAAATAAAATTAGAAAATCTTCATTAATATTTTTCTATTCCCAAGTGTAAATCGCCGCTACTTACTGTTTTATATTTACCAAAAAAACCCACGAGTGTAGGACGAACAAGCCGCTGCGATCAACCTAAGAGATTAAGAAGTTTTAAAATTTAAGTCGAAAATTAATTTAAAGTGTTGAGTTAAAATTTAAGTTTAATATTTCAAGTCGCCAATAAAAAGGTAAATGAAATATTTTGCTAAAATATTGGAAAATGCATTCGCCAAACATTGCGATTAGTTTGGCGTTCCCAAAATTATTTATATATTTGAATTTTTAATAAAAATAGTACTATCCTATTTTAATACTAATAATCTTCATTAGAACTTAAATTAATGTATTAAAAAGATAGTATAAATTAAAATATATGCATGTATTAAAAAGTTCCTTTTATACTTTAATTTTCAACAAAAATAGTACTACTCACATTAAAAATTAAAATGTAAAGACACCCTTTTATGACTTACAAAATCCATCATCGTAGGCATCAGGCCGACGGTGACGTTGAGCGTCGCATTTTTCCGGCTGACAGGCCTGATGGAGGAGTCGTACTCGCAGAACAGGTGCCTCTTCAGCCTCAACTCGGGCGACTTGGATCCGATGATGTTGCACAGAAGTTCGTCAGTGGAGCACGACACCAGCAGGGGTAGAAATAAAACGAGCACGAGTCTCATGCTTCCCGATTTTCTTTCTCAATTTTTTTTTCTATTAATTTTGCGGGGTTTTAGAGGACGAGGGTCGATCTAATAGCAACTCGAGGTTCCGACGACGCGACGAACCATCGGAAAGAGTGCACCGGCTGGCCCGAGGACGACGACGCCCCGTGAAACCTGAAACCCTCTGAGATATGCGTCCGACGTCGGTTGATAATACGCCCCCGTAGTACTATTTACTCATCTGGATTCATTCATTTAACATGATTTTTAATATTATTATTTTTATAATTATTTTTTTAAAATGACATGAGAATTTGTTCATTTTAAGCTGCGGTTTGGTGAGCTTATAACGGAATAATAATTTTTTTTTTTTGTTTATATTTGAACGAAGGCGAATAAAACATAACATTTGTGTGTTAACTAAGGAATTACGTAAATTACTTTGTTTAATTCTATAATACAGTAAATACAGTTTTAATATGGTAAAGTTTAGTTTTAGTATACATGTTTGCCTTTCGGATCTTCAAAAACTTTTCAGAGTATGGTGATAATGAAATTTTTACAAGAATCTCGTAAAATATTCTTTTCCTCCGAAAGAATTCCATGCATATTAAAAGGAACTTATATTTTTTCATTGCGTGACTTTAATTTTTGCGGTGCGCCTAGGTAGGTGTTACCTTTTATTTCATCAAAAGATACTCATTTATTTTTTATTTTTTATAAAATATTATATTTCTAGGAATATTTATATTCTTAAACAAATCCTAAATTAAAAACTATGGGATACTAATACAATATACTACATCTAAAAATATAAACTACCTGCTAACGAGTAAGAACTTGTTTATAAAATTGTTTTTAATCAATTTTTAATATTATTGTTTTATTTGCTAAACCTTTTTTAAGTAACAAACTTTGTAATATAAATTAAGATTTTCGAAATGACTCTATCTTATTACTCGAATAACGCTGCGTTTTTTGAATTTTTTTACAGCTAAATATTTTTTTAATTTTGGCGCCATAATGTTAAAGTTTTGCATTTATATTCAAAATTAAACACTTCACCTTCACTTATATTCCGGCTAATGCAAAAATCAGGAAATCTATTTTTTATAACAAATAATCAGATATTAATCTAAAAAAAATAAATTAATTAATACATTTGAAGAAATACTGTGCAAAAAATTTTAAACATCAATCCCTAAGATTTCACAAATGGACCTTCTCAATATTTTGGCATACTTTATTAAAAAACCTTTGCTCTCTTTTATAATAATATAAAGAATATTTTTAGTTCCCGCTTCAGTAATCTACATCCATTATTCATAATTACAAAGTAGGTTGAAAAAGCGCGCGACTATAGTCCCTTAAAATTACTTTATCAAGTTCATTAATACAATATAAACATTAAAAAACTTTTATTCTGCTCGATATAAGTGCGTTTCTATATTTAGGCGCCGCAATGTGAATTTTAAAAAGTGGCGGGCGCCAAAACGGCGCGTCATTGCAGTGGCGCTGAAGGGGCGCAGAGGAAAAGGGGGAGAAACTCGATCGCCACGTAAACTCGCCGTTGCCCCGCACGCGTTACACGCACGAGAAATTCAGCGTGTGGCATAGAACTGTACACTCAGCTGTGGGCGTCCGCATAACCTGCAGCGGTCCAATATTTTCCCTTTTTTATAAAGCAGCGCGGGAGGTCCTTCGGATTTTTTAGCGAGACTCGTTGCTGCAGCACCTACCACGATGTACGCCGGTGGCTGGGAGGTCGTCGGCAAAAACAAGAAGGACAAAAGCGTCGCGAAAACCGGTAAACTCAGCAAAGCCGAGAAGAAGAAGTTTATCGAGAATGCTCCGAAAGTCGAGGATTTTCGTAAGTGCATTTTTTTAAATTTCCTTTTTAAATCCATTTCCTGATTCAATTGCGATCTTGCGGCAAGTTTTCAAGCGTTTCCGTAGTGTTTTTATGTTATGAACCCAAAGGCAATTGGCTAATGAGTTCATGTGCCATTTTTCAAAATTTTACAATATTCTGCACCTTTTGTTCAATTCTTTGTGTATTAAAAGCTAATCGGTATTTTAATTGAGCAATGTTTTGGGATTCTTTTTCAAATAAAAGTAAATTTAAATTTATGTCCACCATCTACTGATACGGTACAATATTGTATAAAATTCAAATTCGAATTTTGATTATCTTGTGGGTATATAACTTTTAATAGATGATTTAATGTGTATGAAAGCCTATTTAATGTACTAATTTAAATTTAATTCAAAATATTTGCACACAGAGTATAAGAACATTTACTATCTTTCTGTTGTTTTGCAGTACCATTAGATCAAGTGAAATCTTTATATGACAACTTAGATGGTAACAAAGAGAACAAAAAGCCTTTAAAAGAAAAAGAGAGTAAAACAAAAGAAAATGAAGAAAAGAAGAAACAACAGAAGCAGCAACAAACTGAAAAGAAGAAAGATGAAACTCCTAAAGAAAAACCACCAAAGTCAATTGAAGAGGCTTTAAACACAGTAAGTTTTCTTTTATATTTCATATTCAAAAGAAAATTGTATATTGTTTTAATACATTGTTTCCTGTATTATTTTGCAGATCAACGTAAACGAAGTACAAAATTTATTAGCAACCAATCAAGCACATTTTCCAGATGCTCCTCTGGTTTGGTTAAAGACTCTTGTAGCTTTTTTAAATGCTAAAATACCCATAGAAAAAGATGATCCGATATTCTCTGGTAGACCCGATGGTTACCCCTTAAGTGTTGTACCAAAGAGCTTACGTATTGTTTTTGAAAAAGCTATTGATAGTGCTGGTGCTCCAAATGCACGCCTTTTTTACGAGTTTATCCTCACAGCCTTAGCAATAGAAATGACAAAGGGCACACCTGTAGTGGGATATAAAATATTTGTCCAACTTTTGGCAAAATATGATCCAAAACTTAGTTCAAGCAACATTCAAAAATTAACCAGTATGAGAAATTCTTATCAGAATAGGAAGCCTATTGGCTTGTCTTTGTTATGGTCATTCAATCAAGGTGGAAAGGAAAATTTAATTGTTGGTTTAAAAGTTTGGCACGAAGTAATGGCTCCAATGCTTGAAGCAAAAAGTTATTCTAGTTATGTAATGAAGATATTAAGTGATCTTCTAAAATGGCATAATACTGAAGAAAATCTTCAGCCTGATTTATATTTCAATATTTTTGATGACTTTTTCTCTGGAAAGTTAAATATTTCTCAATCAATAATTGATGAAGGAGCAGCACATCTAAAAATACTAAGAGTAAATATATTTGAAATAAATAAAATTTATGTAAATTTGAAAGTATACTCTAATATTCTTTATTGCAGACCATACTATTTCAAAATAAAAATATAAATTATCGAAAATTGTTTGATACTCTACTCTCAAAAATAACATCGAAAACTCCAGATTATCAAAGAAATGAGATTGTAGAGGGTCTTCTAAGTTGCCTTGTCACTGATGATCGATGCTTTGCTGTTTGGAAATCACTTTATTTGAAACATTTGTACACGTCCAGCTTACTTTTGGCTCAAATTGGTAAGTTATAAATAATAAATATAAATTATAAATCCAAAAATTGATGTAGTTTTCTAAAATATTTTTGAATAGTTTTTGAAGGACTAACTTTATGCTTTTTGTATAGACTCTAGGTGGAGCTCGTTGCAGTCATCTTTAAATAAAAACATATTATCAGAAGTACTTGCAGCTTTTCAATTATCTCATGAAAAGTCTAAAAAAGGCAAAGGAAAAGATGATAAAATTCTACATTCCTGTAACAATATTTCACAGGTAAGATTTTGTGTTCCAATAATAATTTTTTATCAAATGCAATTTTTATTATTTTTATTATTTAAAATGATTATTTAAGAGAGAACTTTCAATAGCACAGATTTGTTTTAACGCGATTTGCTACTTTCTTTTGCATCAAGAAAAGATCTTAAAATCCACAAACATATTTACGTATGTGCAAACTAGAATTCAAATAGCCGCCCACGTTACGCGCATTCACAACCTACGCTCGGATAAAAATTTTGCGATGAATTAAAACTTTAAACGTAAAGAATTTTGCAAAGATAATGATACACGATATAAATTATAAAAGCTTCAAATACCATTAATCAAAGGAGATAAAGTTTTTTTATCGCGTTGCAATATATCCGCAATTTTTACAGTAAGCACATTTAATTAAAGCACAAATAACGGAATTTTACCAACGTATATGCTCAAACGACATTGATAACAGTACTTCATTTATCTTCGACTACTGATTTAATTCATTATTTAATATATTTATAATGAGAAAAAATTAACTTTTATTGAATCGTCTGAATTTTTAATCACATAAAATATTTATGTAAATAATGTCTTTATCAGTACTTAGAGTAAAATACAATATATTAAAGACTTTCTTTTTTTAATTCCGTTTACTTCAATAAGATAACTAATGTATATTTTCTTATTTTGATGCAATGCACTAATTATTAACGAAGATAATAGCAAATTGAAAACTTGCCTGCTTACGATTTTACCCTACAATATTTTACACATACTTGCAAAACATACTTATATAGGAGTGACTTTATACGTGCAGAACTTGCTGTCATCTATATTTTCAATTGGGCTCTTCTTAGGTGATAAACATTGCATTGCAAAAAAAAAAGAAATAAAGTTAGGATTATTTCTCAGTGTTCTATCTCAGATAATAAATGAAATTGTATTAGATTTTTATATATCTCTTATCTTTAGAAAACATTTTTTATTTACTGCATACATTTTAGAAATTAATAAATAAGACGTTGCTTGTTTAAAAGAAACTGATAAACAGAAAATTTTCGCTTGAAAAATTCAAATACTTTCTGAACCGAATGTATATTAGCCGTCTTGAAGTAGAGAAAGTTTTACTAAACTTTCTTCGGCTTAACGACGCACTTAATAATTTCTTGAACTCGCTGGAAACGCGAGTTCCTCGGTTGCTGTGTTTTAGTATCGTTAAATTTAAAAGCAAATGCGTTTTCCAACACGTGGGTCAGTATGTTAATGTTAAAATGTGTATCTTACAAAATTATTCGCTACATAAATCTCAATGTTGAAGGAGCGATGAATTTATCGATTAAATGAATTATCATGAGACTAAAGGCAGATTTTTCTGCTAAAAATGAATTTCAAATTTATTTGCCGAGTTAGCAGCTTCAGTGTTCCAATAGCGCGATTGAAGTTTTCAAAGAAAACAAAATTTAACTAATAAATATCGAGTTGTGTTAGAAAAATTTAGTTTCTTATTGATGAAAAAAAAATTTAATTAATATACGTTCAAATATTTTTTTATTAATATATATCTAACTTTTTTAACAAAAATTTTTATTTTTTAATTAATATTTAAATTTATTTCCTAATGTTATATAGTTAAATAATTGTTTATATTTATAAATGGTGTACTTCTTATAATATTGATGTGCTTCTTGCTCATTAATGTTTTTATAATAAATATATAATAATACGTGAAACATTTAAAGAGCATGCAAAATAGTTTCATCTCGAAAAAGTTGCGACTTATGGCCTGTTTCAAAATTACCACAGATCTATCGTGCGTAAGAAACAAATTTCCATTTAGAGAAAACTTATTGAATTCAGAAAAATAATTGACATAGGCGTGTACGTTTTGTTAATAAACGACTGTTTATAGCTCTTTTTATTTACAAGGTTTTAAATCCTTATTACTTAAGCGATTTAAATATTTTTTGCTGCTTAGTACACGAGTTCAATGTTAACTAACACTTAATCAATTTATCCAAAGCACACCAGCTGCAATGTAAATAATAAAAATTAATTGATTCAACATTGAATAATATTCCGAAATTCGTCAACAACGAAGTGATAATAATATTTATATTATTATGACACGTGGACATCTTCTCTGCTGTCGACATAATCGAAATCGTCATCAATCGCGAGGTACAATCAAAATAAAAGGAAATTCTCTGGAGAGTATGATATCCCCAAGCTCCGCGCACGTACGACATGAATGAAATCAATCACAGGCTCCGGCGATATGCTTCCTGCATCGCTATTATACCTCACGCCGTTGCGCAACGGCCGTCATCAGTCACATCTATACCTATGCACATACCGCATTTGTACAATAAAAAAAAATTCCAAGACAATGCCAAAAAAAAAGTGTCAAACTCAGCATATAAGACACGTTCGATCGAGTGCGTCGACCCCGCGCGTCATTGAAGTTAGCGACAACCGATCGCAGCTGATTTCACGCATATGCACGGTCCCTTTAAAAAAAAAACAAGGAGGAAGCGCGCGCAGGACGCGAGCATACGCGGAAAAGCGGAAAAGTCGCGACGCGCCCGAGGCGCCGGCTGCTGGGCTCCGCTCTCGTTACGCGAGTATACACACAGTCTCGCGCCGCGTCGAGTTTTACTCCCCGAGTGTACGACGAGTATCGTTGGGCCTGGCGTCGGCTCCGCGCACACATATTGATCGACTCGTCGTGTGCGCTCCCTTATCAAGCGGTACAGTAACAACGCGGACAGTCCCAGCGCTCCGCAGGCCAGTTCGCCAAGCCGAGCCGCCGCTTCCACATAGGCGTATAACTCGTACCCGCGGCGCGGAGGACTCCGGCATACTTTTTTTTTATTCCACCGCGGAGAGAAAAAAAAGTTGCGCGCGCGCGCGAGATTCCGAGAGAAGGACGGAGAAAGGTGCCTCTCGGACTTTCCCCCTGGTGTGACGACGCGCGCCTCCGCTTCTCTCCTTTCCATCTCGCCTATACCGCAGGTAAAAGTGAAATCTCACATTTTTTTTCTTTAGATTATTTGTCGCTGTCATACTGTACTGAGTCTTTTTATTGACTTCACAAGGATACAACTACACGAAGGCGAGATACTCTCGTACCTATGACTTTCAATTATGTTTGTTTAGGCGCGAATTACAAAATTACATAAAGGTACAATTAACCTTAAAGCTAAATTTCCTGTTTATTACAATAGGCTCGTGTGTTACCGTCGATTTGGCAAATGAACTTGACGATGATAAAAAATATATCGACGTGAGTTGGTCACTTTAAAAACGCGAGTATTGACTATATATTCAATTTTTTTTTATATAAATATCTTTTAGCTAGGACACTTTCGTTAATTTAAAACCTTTTTTTTTCTTTCTTTCTTTTATAAATATATATATCTATGTATATACACACAATTAAATGACTTTACACTTGTCTGTCAATTAGGCTTTAATGTAAATTCAACTTTGTAATTTTTTATCTAGTAAGTATATGTTTCTTAATTAATTAAATAAAATAAATAAATAAAGTATATATATATATATATAACTTTTATTTATTTATTTAAGAAACTTGTACTAGTTCATTAACAAAAAAAAATTGTATATATACACATATACAGGAGGAGATTTACAAGGTACGTCCTGCGCGTATAATACAGACAAGCGATTTTAACGGTCCCACGCCCCGCAATGGCGTTCCCCTTTCCGCGGACTCCTGTCATTCGGGCTCCCCCAGACGAGGCGCACACGTGAATCACGCACCAGTCGAGCAGCACCGATCGTCCGTGCCTCTACCGAGTGGGACTAGGCGCTCATAAATATTCCAAGTTGGAGTGCCGACGGCTACGCTTCCCGCAGTCGTACGTAGTTTTCCACGGCGCGCGCTTCTCGATCGATTCGACGCCAACGGCCCGCCGCTCGATATTGAAGTTACATTACGCAGACGCGCGTGTATAGACACGATCCACGGGCCGCCTTTTTCCGTTGGGCTCTCGGAGGAGGTTCGTGTGTGCGTGAGATGCACCCTTGCGAGTTTTAAAAATCGAGTGGATTTCGGCAGTTCCGAGGCTGCGATTGGTATACAAGTACTGCGTTGGTCTTGCGATTTGCGTGTTCGAGGTAATTGAGCGCCGGATTAGTGTTAATGCGTGTGGAATAATGAGCGCTTAAATGACGAGTTGGAGGAAAGTGGAATAATTGCGCTGCACACGGTGATATTGATTTCTTCTTCTTCTTCTTTTTTTTTCGTGTTTTTCTACTTTCGCGTTGACATTCACTGTAGTATGCCGCGTACGCGATAAATTTGCAAATATTTTGAGGAGGAAAAAAAAACAGATTCTTCGGGAGCTGTGCATTTTTGGTATGCAGATGACTTTTTTTTTGTTGATGTAATGCTTTATGAATAAACAAACAGTTGGAGCACTGCGTATAAGTTTGCATGTTAAATTGCAAGTGATTGCTTGAAAGAAGCAACAAATATCGCGTATTATCATGAAAAAAATCACATCATTTTCTTGTTGACTGAATTAATTGAGATTCATTAGTCAGCTACTTAAGATATCAGACTGTCTTCAATCGAACAAAGTCCGTTTTCTATAAAAATTATTGTCCCTTATGTGAATGATCAATTGCTTACTTAACTGTACATTCTGAAGATATTGAATATACTTCTATACAACAGGATTTATGCGCTTTCTTTACAACTGCAAAATGTGAAAAATTTTAAATGTCCATTTTGTTGGAATAATAGTAACTGTATAAAACAATACTTTGAAAAGTAATCCAGTAGTGGTATACTTATGAACTAATACTGAAATCTAAAAAGAAAAAACAAATACAATCATCAATCAAGAAAAAAGGAGAATACATTCACCTAGTAACATTTAGCTACTTTGTGAAGTTAATGGTTTATTTATTTATAATGAAGGTAGAGGATTGAATTTCATTTTTTTTTTTTTTTTTTTTTTTTTAGGCAATAATGAAGAAGATGTCATCCAAAAGATAAGCAAAGGAGGTTTCCCATGGAAAGCAGGGTGCTTCTTTCTTTTAATAATGATCAGTGCAATTGTTGCATACGATACTCATAAACATGGGTCTTTCGAAGGTGAAATTTTATTGAACATCAATGTTACATAATTGAAAATGCAGGGATTGTTAAACTGAATAAATATTTTGATTTTAGCAACGAGTACAGGAAAATTCATGAAAGATAATGGAATAACTGCAGTTGTGCAAAAAATTTGGGTGTCTACGAAATTGTACTCCAATAAGGGTCTTGAGTATCTTGAGGCAACTTCACCAGAATATTATAAAGCTGTTGTTGACTTTTCTACACCATATGTTAAACTAGCTGGAGATGTTTATCTAAATATAAAAGCTGTTTCTATAAGATTATATGAAAATGTTTCAAATTATTATGTTGAAAAAACTCCAGTGGTTGTGGCCACGGTAAGCATTTAAGCCATTATTTAAATTACTGTCTAATCACCTTGAAGATCAAATTTATTTAATTAATTTTTTTTATGTAGATTGAATACTACGTTCCTGGATTATTGGACGCTGTACAAAAAAATTCTATCAAAGGAGTGGAATTGGTCAAAACTTATTCTGTGTTGATCGCAGAACAAGCAGTTGAAAATTCTGCTAAAGCAACAAGATGGCTTAAAACAAATGTTTTTGTGTAAGCAATTTTATATTGACAAAATACCTATTGTCATAGCAGTCAATTATTTATTTAAAATATACTCTTCAAATAATCTTATTTACTTTTGCAGTGGTAAATTGAGTCCAGAAAATTTGCAAAACTATGCAAGTCATGCCATCAATACAACGCAAACTTTTGCTACCCAGACATATGATTGGGTATATGAGAAGGTTCAAACACTTTCTAAAGTCGAATGAGAGGGATCCTGAGTATTGCAGCTAACAATTCCAATGGCAACAGAACTCCTTTACATCTGTGCATTTATTTGTTAGAAGACAGGAGTTTTTTGTTGCATATTTTTGACGGTCATGACTACAACGGCCATTTACCTGTGATATTAAAAAGAAGATGCATCTTGTATCTTTGATACATTCTGCAATAGTATCTGAAAAAAATTTTAGTTGGTAAACTATTAATTTTATGATGGGAGATATAAAATGGCAGGACATTTTTTTGAATTGGACACCTTAGTATGACTGTTACAGGACTATGTATGATAGAAACTCTCTTCTACAATTTTTTTTTGTATCATCATGGATGTATTACTTTATAAATGGATTGAAAGAATTGTAAAATAAATAATTCCTTTTTATATAAAAAATTTCAAAATATTTTTAATTATATTAGTAATATAGATAGTTAAAACTTAATAAATAACTTAACAAAACGGGTAAATTAAAAGTTACAAAGTGGTATTAAATTACGTATTATTACTGGTAATAAAAAATAATAATATTGTTTTGATTACCGATATATGACAGTAAAACTGAAATAACAAGTATATATTAAGAAATTACATCGAAAGAGATCCTTCAAATATGTTGAGGCTTACAATTCACGTCGGCACGACTTATCGCTTAAGATGATATACAAATCATCTTCTAATTGCAAAAGCACTTCTATGAAGTCAATACTTTGTGTTCCATATCACTTTCAGTGTAAATTCAGTTTTTTTTTCATAATGCACGATTTGTTTGTATACAGTAAGATGCACTTTTCATTGTACAGAGGTCTGTGTAGCAGGCTGTGTGGATGCAAGTTACAATTCATACGGGAAGAAGAGTTTCATAGTATTCTTGTATATCTGATTACAAAGGTATTCTTCTTCTTCATCTCTCACACTTGCTAATACTTCCAATATTTGACTAAAAATAAACAAATAATTTTAAGTTTTATAAAGAATATGCATGTTAAATTTTTATTCCATTAAATTATTTACACTGCTTTGTAATAAAATATATAAATGATAAAATAATACGTACACAATATTACACGGTTCATTTCTTCCTTTAACCATTCTATCCGATTGCCATTTTTCCTTCTTTACTGAGGGAAAGTGTGTTACTATATCTTTGGCTGAAGCAGTGTGTTGGCCTAATTTCACACCATGGACAATCTGTTTCTATTACAATCCTATCAGACGGTATTGTCGTTACGACAAAGAGATTTTCTTCAGTCTTAAGAGAGCTAAAACACAATATAAAAATTACTTCTTCTATAGTTATTACTTAATAATAAATTCAAAATTCCAAAAATCTGCTTATAATATTTACCAATAAAGTTTACACTTACCATCCATTGATTCCAATATAAAGTCCCAATTGTAACATACTATAGGCATCTTCGGTATTACCATCAAATGAGTGAACAACACCTGCAGTTAACCTATCTTTATGTTCCCTGAGAATTCTTACAAAATCTTCCGCTGCATTTCGACAATGTAAAAACATAGGTAATTTAAGAGTTGAACACAATGACAACTGCATTTCAAAGTACTTTTTTTGTGTTTCTTTGGAACAGAACTGTAGTCTGTCATAGTCAAGTCCCATTTCACCTATTGCTATAATTTTATTTTTGTTATTGAGGGCCAGTTGACATAAGGAATCAAGATACGCTTCTGGATCACCGGATTCCTCAAATTCATTACATCTTGTCGGATGACAACCCACGGTAGAAAATAATCTATCTACAATTCAAAAATGGAATACATTGTAAACAATTAAAAAGCTAATGCATTCTATACAAATTACTTTTTCCTAATGCAATTAAATCTACGTACCATCAGTTTTTGCTATTTCTAAGGCTTTTTTACTCTCCTCTAAACTACCTGCTGTGATGATAATTTTTGACAGGTTGCTGTTCCAGCTTCGCTCCAAAACCTTATCCAAATCAGGTTGATGCTTTTGCGAACCATTGTAAATTCCTTGGAACATAGGATCCGTTAGATTAGCACCGATATCTAGAAAAACAGAAAAAAAACTTTCAAGCGGATTGCTTGTGCTCCTTATTTTAACTATCAGAAAAAAGAATAAGGACACAGAAGCTTCCCCTCGCCTAACCTCGAAAAATCAAACAAAATTTTTATTTGAGATGGACAGATTGTCTAAAACGGGAAGTTCGAGATCTCGGGAGGGTTTTACCTATGAATTTCCGCAAATTAATCATTGTCCTTTTTATCATAAAAAATGTCACGATCCAGCTGTCTTTAAAGGGGACTCCGCCAGTGCGTCCGACAAAGGTTAGCAGGTGTCCGCTTCGTATTTGGCCGGCACTGCCGGCGGGAATCGAAGTCGACGTTCGACTGACTACTGTGCTTTAAAGGTATTCCTGAAATTCGTTCGAGCTCCGTTCTTTCACACAAATGGTTACTAAGTAACGGCGAAGGTGCGCAGGTGTCGGAAAAGTGCCGAAGAAAAAATATCAATTTAAATATCAAATTTTATATTAAATTTTACCCTATTGATTTATTATAATTTTTTTTTAGTTATGTAAATTTGAATTGTAAATAATTTATACTGCTAAGGATATTGCAATTGACTGTAATAATTATTTCGTTTCTTATCTATTTGTTATTTATTCATTTTGTATGTACAATTTGTTTAATGAATGCACTTAAATATTTAATAATTGTTAAATGCTGTAAAAATAATTTTAAATTTTAATCTATAATAATGAATGACCTTAAAAAAGTATTTTGAAGATGCACTTTTTCCTTGATATAAAAATTGCGGCTAATTTATGAGAATTAAGAAAACCTTTTTTTTAAAGAAGAATTAGTACAACGTTTTTAAATTTCATGTACAAAAATTCTTATCTTTAATGATTTTTATTACAAAGTTAAGAATATCTCGTAAAGCTTGTAACACATAAATGCAAAAATGCAAGTACTGAAATGAAGTATAACAATGTGATATATCACTGCAAAGATGACACCAAACATAGTTTTCCTTGTTTTAAAAAGACAGTCCTTTACTCATTTTGAACAAACCTCGTATACAAACAAGGTATTGCGCTGAAAAAGTTTTTCACTGTAAGGATTTGACTATTACATTGATTTTCTCCACACAATCTTCTTTCTTTTTGGCAATAGCTGACTCTGCTTCAACAAACTGTTGACGACCAATTTTTCCAGGCACTAGCTTATCAACGTACATTGATTGCTGTTGGTTGTAAAATTCCTTCAGAGCTCTATCATATTTTTGAAGTTCTTGAACTCGTTCAAAAACATCACCGGATTCTCCTTTTAATTTCTGAGCTATTAAACAGAAATAATTTATTAATAAATTATGTTAAATCAAAGAGATCAAGATTATGTAAATTGAATGCACATTACCTAATTCAGCAATAGCCGCTGTTGCATTTTTATATTCTTGATTAATGCTTTTAACCGAAGACATGTAAGCATTGACATCCTTGTTTGTTTTCAGGTGTGATAAATGATCATCAAGATCATTGTAAGATGAAACTCTTTTATCTTGCGCAGCCAAAATTTTTTCACACTGACCAGCTACACGCAACTTACTTTCTGAAATTTCATCTGTATCAATTGAAAAATCTAAACGAACGTAAACAATAACAAGTAGGAACAAAAGATAAAGTGCCACAGCAACAAGAAGTGGTTCCTGCAACATTAGCAGCTTTGGGAATGTATACTTGAGCTTGAAATTTTGGATATGATTTTGTACCAAATTTTTCTTAGCTACAGAGATCACTGGACGTCCAGTAGTATCTAAATAAGTGTAATGTAGAGAGTCAGGCAAACGGGCAGCTTCGTAAGGAAGCTCCAGTTTCATGCTGTGAGATCCCTCTGGCAGAATAATCTTTACGACCATTTCATCAATAACCATGTCATCGTATATATGGTCTAATAATCTCATGTCTAAAATATATTCATCTCCGGAGTTATATAAATACTCGTAGCTAGGTACATTATATCCAATTGTATATTTTGTTTTCCATCCTCCAAAAAGTGGGAAACGTGGCCTTAAAGTAAGCTCAACCGAATCTTTCTTAATTCTTGTGTGCGATGTTGAAATGTTTCCAATTTCATCTCTGTAATAAATGTCTGAAGCAGCTGCCGGTAATATGGTATCAAAGCTCTGAATGCTTGGTTGTCCAGACTTAGCTTCTCTAGCATATTCGTATCTTGAGAATGATCCTGCAAACAAACATTATATAAAAATTTATAAGTTTTCTAATTTCAATATATTGTTTTAAAAAATAATTACAGTACCTTTGAGCAATGCTCCAGTATGTAATAAATCTACAGTCTCTTCAACAGCAATATTTCCCCAGTGAGATACTTCGATCAGCCTCTCCAGTCTTGTCACCGTTAAGAATTTATTGTTGTTCTCAAAGTGAACATAAAGTTCTTTATAAGCAAATGGAGTTTTGTTTTCATAAGGACCATAAATAATAGATGAGTCGCTTTGCCTTACAGGCTTAGTTTCAGTATACTTGACGATGTTCCTAACCGGCAGCATAACATTCGTAGTTTGCTTAGCCACCGTGTAAGGAGAGAGCAAATAAAGATTGCCAATGTACTTAACAAACTGCTTCTCCTTCTGCGTAATCTCCTTAGGATGGGGAATAAGTTCATGAGTCAGTACCACCTCGATCTCGACAAAAACAGACCTCTCCGGCTGTAATGGATCCTTCAGCTCGATCAAAAAGAAAGCCACATCCGGATGCTCTCTGCTCAACTCGGCATCCTTGACTTCCTTAACTTTGAGCTCCGGTCTTCCATGCTCTCGGTACATAGCATTGATGTAGCTCAAGTTATCTCTCTGCTTTCCATCCAGCGCAAAGAGAAAACTACGCACTGGAGATTTTCCATTGTTCTCGATGACCAGCTTGTTGGTGATCTGCGTAATCTGAGTCTGCACGTCGACCATTCGCACGGCATTCTTGATGTTCAAATTGGAGTCGATGAGGGTGCAACTGGCCAAACCACAGGACAGCAGCAGGAGCAGCGGCAGCCTAGTCCACGGAGTGCGGGACTTCATTCTTCCTCGGCTGACGTCGGGGTGAGCTGCGACTTGCGGTACTTCTTCAGGGACGGAGGGCAGTCGAGAGGCCGGCGAGTCGCTTCCAAGCGAGGTTCGATTAAATCGGCATCGGCGCGGCGGCGTGTTTGCACTCAACCACCTCCACTTCACCAGTTATACCTCTGAGAAGCATGGACGTGGCGCGACGGACGTGGCCGGTATTCCCGGCACCCTAGATTCCGTCATTTTCGCCGATAAACTGCCTAGGGTCTGGTGATAATTTGGATGCGAGCGTCGCGAAGTTGGCGGCAGTTGGCCAATCGATCGATATGCCGCGCTTTTTCGAATTCGGTTTTATCGTTAAAAATTCTTTTGGATTTCATTTTATATCCGTTTGTAATAAAACACTTAAAAAAAAGAACTTTACTTTTTTTTTTGCATAAGTCGAAGCAAATCGCAATAAAAGAGTGAGCAACATGCAATAATTTAAATACTATTTAAAAAAGTAATTTGCGTACCCCTTACTGCAACAGGAAGAAAAAACTGGAAGATTTAAGACTTAAGTAATTTTCATTATTTTTCAAATTTATGCTATAATATCAAGTAAGTGATTATATTTGCTTTTGAAAGAAGTAATTTATAAGGTGCAAGACTTTTTAGACAAATTAAAAGGAATGTTTTCCTGAAATAATTTTTTTGAAAAAGAGCTACATTTTTTTTTCTTACCTCTATTTTGATTAAAAAAAGAAATAAAATCGAAGAATTAATATTTTTGCAATTTTTTTTAAATGCGTCCACATTCAAAAAGATACGTTAAGACATTTTACACAATTAAGTGAACAAAATTAAATGCACATACAATGCGAATTGTTTTATAGAATTTTATTATGAAAACCAACTTTGAATATCAAAGAAAATGTACATAACGAACTAATAAAATAAAATTGTATGCGTACAAATAGAATGAAGTTTTTCATTCATGTGTCGAATAAAAATAATAAATTACACGTTGCTAATACAGTCAGCACTGTCGATATTAAAACTTAACCGAATTTATTCATATTTTTTTTCTCAACTACTTTTTTTTTATCGATATACACTTTTGTAAAAATATCATATAGTACCAAAACTGCTATATCGTAACTTTATACAATTTATTTTTTTAGAAGATAATTTTTTACCTATCTCGAGTTATAAACAAGGAAGATATTTATATCGTATAATAAAAGTATGAAAAATTGAGTTTCATGCCGGTGAAAATGAAAGTATTGAAATAAAAATAACAAAAATATATAGAATTTATCCTTTGTTTTTTACTCCTGCGTAAAACTAAACAAGACGACTTAAGATGTTTAATACATTAGTTTTTTTTTCTTATGATACAAACAATCCTTAGTTTTAGATCTTTCTGTGACGCAGTTCTTAAAGGCAATATGATCTATTTACAAGAAACTGGTGTATGTGAAAAAATGAAACTTTTTTCTACATAACATTCGAGTAATTATTACGAGTTGCGCAAAAAATAATTTACAGCAAGAATCTCGGATGATATTTACAATATTTGATACTCAATGAAATTTTCATGTCTTTTATTAGGAGTGCGCATAAAGCTTTTTTGCCTTTTACTTTGTTGAAATTTTCTTCATGTCATACAAAATACAAAATATTTTTCTTGTGAATATTAGCCAACAATTCGTTCTATTTTTTTAGTAAAATATTCATTTTTCACTCGATGGCGTTTTGAAATTCTGGAAATTTTTAATTCCGGTGAATAGATGATTTACAAGCATTCCGAGACTATCCTTATTTTACTATTTACCTTTTCATAATATTTAAGAAATCTCTTATACTTCGAAAGAGTAAATCATCGAGGAGTATGCTGTAATGATATAAATAGTAATATTTTTTAGACCTTTTAACTTAAATGATTTTAAACTGTAGCGATCACCCATTTAAAAAATTCAACATAAATTTCCGTAGAAAAAGTTTCTACACACCTAGAAATTTTGTCTACGCAAATTTCCGTAGAATTTTTTTCTTGCAAGCAGAATTGACTCTTTGCCCTGGTTTAAATTTTTTTTACAATACTAGCGCACCTTTCATATTTCGCCGTATTTATACTACTTTCATGTCGAGGTCGCTTTCCATACTTTACAACCAGAACAGTTAAACAGAATAGATGAAAAACGGTCAAATAACTGGCAAAACAAGTGGAACAGTTATCCCACTGAATAATGCCGTTCGTCCTCACGAGGCTACAAGATTCGATAAAAATAAAATGTAATTTGAGTGGGAAGTATTACCATGTAAAAAATAATTATTTAATAAAGTCACACCTGTGAATTATCATTTATTTAGATCATTACTGCACACTGCACATTATGAAATATAAGAAATTCTCAACTTTGACTTTTACAAAATCCAAAGTTTGGCTCTAATTTGAGGGTAACTTTTCTCACAGCTAAAATCATGATTTTTGCATGAAGCCTGTATGCATTTAGTATTGTAATAGGAGATAGAAATTGTGAGTACTGAAAAGTAGTTAAAAAATAAATTTTCAACTTCATCAACTTCAAACCACACGTTCCTTATTTGACATTTAGAATGTGCTAATTACTCAATAGGTGGTAGAAAGATACAGAAAGCCAAGAACAATACTTTCAAAAAGAAAAATCATTTTCTGTATTTCAAATATTAGTAATTTGTAAAAACAAAAAAAATCAAGAATTTTTTTGCACATTCCTTAATATTTATCAATCGTTCGAGAATCGCTGATAAAAAAGTTTTTCTCGCACTGCTACTAAATAGTGACCCTCTTTAGTAGACTTCTTAAACACTTTTATCGCAAATACAATTATGCGCAAATGTTTTTTTTTTTTTGTTCTTGCAAATAAATTCCACTCGCATCCTTAATAAATGTATTAAATTAAAAATTCGACGGACGATAGAACGTGCGCCGGGAAGCATAAAATGTCTCTGTGTATCTAAATCTACTTTATATGAAAATCGCTAATTTACACGACGCCGCGGATACAACTTTTTTCTTTTTTATATCCTTCTAATCGTCTTTTTAACGCCCATTTGTTTATCTTTGTGCCGAGTATCGTCGATTTTTTTTTTAAATTATTCTCGCAAATAATTCAATCAGCTACAGTGTATAATATTCACGAGTTTGTTCAACGAGAATCCCGCTGTTACTTTCCTATTCTTTAGCTATCAGTAGTTTGCATCTTTTTTATAGTTATTTCTGTACACGTAGAAAATTTCGTCGCTGTACAATATATTACAAAGAACTTACACTTAAGCGAAGAGGAGCAATGAGTTCGCGTGTTTATTTTGGGAGCACAGATAGAAAGTGTATCGAAATGAATTTTCCACTAGTAGAAAATGTGCCTGCTGAAATAAGTCACGATTTTTTTTGTTTTTTTTTTTATAAAAGATCATTCAACAAACTCCTTATTCTTTTAAGGAATGTGCATATTACAACGGCGGTACAAATGAACAAATCGAATGGATATATTGAATTAAATGAGTTCTCTCGCAATGTGCGAAAAACGTGTACAAAAGTGCCATCGTTCCTTTATTTTCAGCACGGGAAGAATATTCATTTCGATTGTATTTATTTACTTATTTATTTTTAAACTCTGTTAAATGTTAATGTTACTTCTTTTATTTTTTTATTTTCAGAGTGTTAGCAAGCAATTTATAGCGCTAATGAATAATTCGTATTGTAAAATGGAAGAAAAAGAAATTCGACAACGAATTTTATTCTTCTGTCGAGCTTAAATAATTACTTAATTGGTTTGTTTGAATGCGCGGTAGTAGGCACCAATGTTACTCTTACGTAGCATCTTTGTTACTTTTATAATATTCAAATCAGGTACACACTATTTTCTTCGATAATTATTCTCTGGTGAACTCGTTCAGTGTATTTTTTTTATTGAGCAAAGGGCAACAAAAAATTTGCACTTTCTTTAATTCTTAATATCCGCACGCTCATCTGATACAGTCGAAAATTTTTATTGAATGTATGAGTTATGAAGTAGTATATTTCGATACAACGCATAGAAGACACGATTTTACGCAGCTCATTTTAAGAAAGGGTGCGTAAAATTGTATCCCTGCACAAAATCGTAGTTTATTTGAACGCAACAAAATTTTCCGATAATTTTTGACATTGTTTACATGTTTTCTGAGATATTTCAATTTACGATGTCATTAATGTGTAAATGTAACGTAATATGTGAACAATAATAGCTCATGTTCAATTTTTCAATTTTAATCGATTTAATAAATAAATTTCATTTAGAACATGCAAATGGAACATTCAAACTTAAGGATACGGTGTTTGTAACAGTTTTAACCAGTGTAAATAATTTCGCGGAAAATAAATTCTTTTTTTACTTTTCAAAAGTAAAAAATATTAGTCAAATGACAATCACAGAGTTATTAACACAATATACAAATGGAACACATGAACAAAATGAAAAGGCAAATATTATTGTTGACATATACTTCTTTCGCAATAAAACTTTGTTATCATAAATCATACATACACATTAATGACTTGAAACATATCATTGCCTCTAAACGTTTATATAGTTGATGGAGGTATACAATAAATACCTGTGTCTGTTACCCAGGTCAAGATATTCCTTTGAAAATGACGTAATCTCCTAATATTAGAAAAATTTTACATTAAATTTTATCTTTAAGATAAATGCAAATGATTCTTACAAAAATAATTCAAATAGTTAAAACGTATATTTTTTAATATACTTTTTAGAATATAAACATTATCGAGATAAAGGCCAAATTATTTTAAAAAAATATTAATATTTAATACTTATCAACTTTACAATTCTCTTCCGCGACGATTCTGCATTTATATTTCTCCTCTAGAAATTAATCATTACTAATCAACGTGAAATAGCACCACGTTAAGTAACATGCAGATAATTCACCTTTATAACAACGAAATCATCTTTAATAAATTAATCGATAAAATTTCTATTGCAAAATAAAGATACTAATTTTATATAAAGTAACAAATTTTTATTTCGAATCAAATATTAATTTATAAAACTTATGAAATGTAGGATGGATGACATTTGATCATAACATGTAACACAGCCATTTTTTGAAACAGTATGAAATCGGACAAAATGGAATTATTTTTGTAATCATAAATTCGATAACCCACATTTAATGATACGCTCATCGTTTCCAAAGAAACTCTATGACCGTAGTAACACATTTTCACTTGACTTCTCGGTAATTGAAACACCGCGACTCGAAAAAAAAACTATAGTTATACCGAAGACGAAAGAAAAAAATAAAGAAACTTTCTCTACCTTATTATATTACACTCTTTTAAAGTTTCTCCTTATTTCGTCAGTCAATTTACAAATATATAAGGGAAGCTTAAGATCGTCAATTACTTGTACGACACGAGGTTGACAAACGTCCTTTCACTTTATTCACCACCTGAGGGAGTTTCGGCACCCACGGCGATTATTTCGGCGTTTACGAGAAAATAACTCATTAACAACACATAATACACCTGCGTAAACTGTCCGTCAGTTCTTTTTGCATTTTGGGTGTATGTATGCATACGTACTTGTGTGCATATTTATCATCATCAGCAGGAAATCGTTACTTGAGAGGTCAGCTTCTCGCTTAAGCTTCGGCGACGATAAAGCCGATGATAATGACAATAGCGGGATCACTTTAAATAAGACTTATAAAGAGTTGCGCTTCTACACGTTTCTTTTTCCTGTTCGAGTAAAAAGAGGAGATCCCGGAAATTGACTCGTTTGAGACGTGGTCTTAAAGGCATTTGGCGGTTAAGGCCCGCGCCTACTGAGCTAAGGCCGCCATTGCCGCCAGCACTGATCGTTGATGAACTACCCAAATCCAACTTGGGTTTCTTGCGGGGCCCTATTGCTTGAAGAGCAGTTTGATTAGCTTCGCGTTGTCGTGCTTCCTCCATTTCCACTCGTTGCATCTGTTCGGATGAATTATCTCAATTAAAAAGTTGCTTATTTATTTCTTACGGAACAAATTTGCAAATTTCTTTGCAAACATTGCAATATGTATTTATTTTTTAAGAAATTCGTAAAAGTAATACGTTTGAGTCTTCATAAAAGAAAATATTACCTCTTTTGCTTTGGCTTTGAGTTTCGCCTGTTCTGGATCTTCTGTTTTCGCTCGGCTCTTAGCTGCTTTTAGCAGTACTTCTCTTTCCTGTTCTTCATGCCTTTTGCGTTCTACCCTATCTAATTCTTCTAAAAACTTTAACTGTGTCCTTACATCTTGTGTAACTTCATACTTAGGATCAACCTACAAAGTAAAACGGTAAAATATTAGTAAAAATTCTGTCACTGAGTAAGTAGCAATAAACATTAAAAAGCCTTTTGTTTACTTTTACGAAGTCTATCCTGTGCTCCGCAATAACAGCTAATTTTTCGACTAAATTTTTCAGCCTCTCTTGTGCCGCATGAGAAATTAATGAAGCTACTTCTTGACTGGGTTCTTCTAAACCATAACTAGTAACTGTAGGAAAGCGTGATTCGTGTTATTCGTGTAATTAAAAAGGTGATAAAAAGGTGTACAAGTACACCTACCTATTTTATTAATTTTCTGTTGAAGAGGGGTCATATGAAGAAATACTTCATCTTTACATGATCTTATCTGCGTTCCAACAAACTTTGTAGACCCAAGAATTCTCTGAGATTCTTCCGCGAGATTAACTCCTCCCATTGCGGCCACGTCATTAATATCATCATCACCCCTAAAACAAAATAATATTCTTTTTCGTATTAAGAACAATTTAATTTATAAACATTAACCTACAACAATTCTTAATTCTTTGTAATACATTATTTTTAATTATGTTTTTTTAAACTTTTCTTTTAAAATTTAACGTTGAATTAACATTTCTCTGCAATGCAATATAAAACGTACGTGTATCCTGCGGACGAGAATGTCTTTTTCTCTTTTTCCTTGGGTATGGGTTTTGGCTGAACGGAAGGCACTGCGGCTTTATTCAATGTCGTGGTTGTGGTGATAGTCTTGTTTGAAGTTGTTGAGACTATGGACTTGGCGACTGTAGATATCGGCATGGACTTCTGCACGATGATGGGACCCGTCGGTTGTCTCATCGTGTTAGGACTGCTGTTCGCGATACTCACACCCGCGCTGACCGATGGAAGCTGCTGTTGCTGCACTTGCTGAGGATGCTGCTGATGCTGTTGCATGGACGCTGCCGGCACCGGCGTCGTTTTTACAGTATATGTCGGCGGTCGCACCACCGTAGTCGTCATCGGTCGAACCTGAAACACGCGAGTAAACCATTATGTGTTTGTTTTTTAGAGTTATTCCATTACGACAAAGCAACACTCTGATTGAACGCCACGTACGTAGAATGCGCGGCAAGGAGCTTTAATTTTAAAGGTCGTTAAGGGCCCGACACTTGACAATATTAAAAAAAAAAAAGGAACAATAGTGCGATGCGTTTTGTCTTCTTGTGCATCTCGTTGTTTCTTAAGTGCAGAACCTTTTAACCTTTTGAAATAAAATGTGTTAACGTCGAAATATAAATAAAATATTCTTTGCAGAAATTTAAAAGAAAGTATGTGCACAAATTTTACGTACTTTTACAAATATTTCTTATTTTTTAAAAAATTTTGTAAGATTTTTTTTAATGTTTTATGGTAAAAGTCGTACTACGCGTTCGTTTAAGAACTGTTTACATTCGAATATACATTTCTTCAGATTCATTGTTTCGTTAGTAAAAGGTTACTTACTAAGAAAGTTGTAGTTCAGTAGTAAAAGTTTCGTATCTATTTTAAACATTAATTTTTTTAGACTTTTGTCTAAGAAAGAATTATGCAAGAAAAATTGTATTAAAGTTTTAAAAGAAATTAATAAATTATTTATAGTTAAGCCACTTTATTAAATTTAGTTTTTCTGCAAAAAAACTTTTTTTGAAGTGCAATTTTGAAAAGCAGCATACTTTCTTGTTAAATAAAATCATATTTTAAGCCATCCATTTAATTTAAAAAAAAAATAAAAATTAGTTTATGCCATACATTCGCTAGGATGCATTGAATTAACTGCATTCGTGATTTAAAGTAACAGCAAATATGAGTGTTCTATTTTTAGTAAGGAAAATTATACACATGCAGTACAAGACAATGAAATATGATGATTAATAATTATATATTTACTTTTTTATTAAAGGAAGATGCCACTGGTTTTTGAAAATTCTTTAAAAATAGAAATCAATCTATTTATATACATTTTATAATACATAAATACATTTGAAGATGTATTTAGTTGAATATAAGAAAATGTTAGCATTGCTTTTAAAATTAAAAAATATCTTTTGTAACCAGCTTTTTTTCATTTATAAAAAATGTATTATAATTTAGAATTTTCTTTTTTTTTGTACAAAAGATATTTTTTGTTTAATTTACACATTGTTTGCTTAGTTAAAAAAAAAATTATTATCATATTCATACCAGTCTTTGTTGAGCTATTGGTTGTGGAGGTCTTGGAACATTTGTAACTCCTGGCACAGGTGCCATAACCCGTACTTGCGTAGTAGCAGTTGGTGTTACAGCCATTGATGCAGATGACACAACAACCTGTGTTGGTGTAGATGCTACAGCAACCGTTGGCCTAATTTGATTTTGCTATGAAAAAATCATAATTGTAATTTTAACATAATACCATACTTAATTAAAAAATTAAATATTCTTACCTGTGCAACAGCTGGGGTTGCAGATGCAATAGAAAAAACCACATTAGCTGGTGGAGGTCGAATTCCATCTATGACTAATTCTTTAGTAACAAGTGATTGACGCAGAAGTGGCAAACTTTTTCTAAGGAATCCAATAAGACATGGTTGTGGCGAAGCATTCAACAGTTTTTCTAATCGAACACAAAATTCTTCTGGTTCAACTTTAACATCAATTAACTCTTGTATTAACGTCCGAACATTTCGTTCCACATGTTTAGGTTCTCGACTAGACAACTCTAATAAGTTTGCTAAAAATTTACGGCACTTTTCTTTGGTATTATCTGTGGCTTGTCGCTATAAATTATTTAATACATTCAGGTCAATAATATTTTTTTAAATATATTATTATCTATATTTCACATTAATTTTATTTGAAATCAACATTTTTCTTTATTAACTACAATAAAGTTTTTTCATTTGCATTCTTTTATCTGAACATTATAATAGCTCTATTATCAAAAAAATGTTGGTGTTCAATGATTTTCAAAACACTGTTTACATAAAGGAACGAAACAAAAATAATGGGAGTTTATGTTCATTTGTACTTTGACAATTACAAAATCATTGGATTTCAAATAATGTCACATGAAGCCCTGACATAATGAACACTTTTTATTTTTACCTGTGTTGGAGCTGGAGTTGTTTGTGCAGGTGTAGTTGTTGGTGTTGGAGCTGTAGTAGTTGTAGTTGCAACAATCGTTGATGTTGCTGGAGTTACAGTTGTAGTAGTGACAGTAGGAGCTACAGTCTATAAGTATTAAGAAAAATAATAAAATTACTTTCATGTAATTACATAAAATTTTAATAAATGTTTAAGACATTTTATAAACAAAATATTAAATAAAAAATTTAATGATGTTTATGCTATAATTATAGTCCACTTTGTCACTTTTATTTTGTATATAAATGGTACTTTTATTTATGCAATAATTAGTTTAAATTTGTTATCAAAATTGGGTTACACATTTTTTTTTATTACTTATCTTATTTATGATGAAATAAAAATTGATTGATATAAATGCATCACAGCAAATTTTCGTTTTTTTTATTTTTTTTATGGTGATACACGTTAATCTAATCTTATCAAAGTACAGAAGTATAAAAGTAATGAAGTAGAATACTTCAATTTTATTTTGAATCATTCTATACATTCAAGCTAACACATTTTTCTTTGTAATATATGGCTACAGTAATTAATATTTTTTTTGATTTACATCTTTTTATAAACTAGTATTTGTAATTATTTATTTATGTTCATGAAATTTTAATAAATTTTGAAAAATAATTTTCTATTGAATAACACACTTTTTATCTTGTAAAGACTCGTAGTTTTTTGTTAGTTATGGAATTAGTGCAGCTTTTTTAGTTTGAATTTTTTATTGGTCAATAACTACAGTATCAAAAAAATATTAAGTGATTTTTTATGTGCTATTAATATCCAAGTAAGTGAATAATTTTGGGCTTTCAATTTTTTAATTGAATGTACAGTTGATGTAGACATGCGATGATTGAAATATTTCGTATAGTAATTATAATATTAAAAGCATAATTTCATGCAAATAGTATATTGCAGAATAGGTACAATAAAATATAAAAAAATTCACTTATACTCTGAAAAAGCTCTTCCCTCTCTAGGAAAAAAAAAGGTAAATAAATAAGAAAATAAGTATGAGTTACAAGAATTTTCACATGCTAGAAATTTTAACATGTTTAGGGTATTTTATCAAATGAATAATTTCATTCTTGTACTTGTAGAAATTTCTTATTCTTTTTTATAACCCTTAACTTGTTTCAATTTTTTTTACTCTTTAAAAGAACAACGAAAAAGAAAGACTAATTAAACTGATGAAAGAAATTAAATAGAGACAAAATTGAAATATAATTTAGTGGTCACTGGTGAGTTTGTTTTTCCAACCAATCTAATTGTTGGTGACAATTATCCATATTTTGCTAATGATTATAAATAATCATTGACTATAAATACACTGCAGTCTTACATATTTCATAGTAAGGAATTCTTGAGTTGGACAGAGTTGAGTGACCACTACTGGAAAAATAAAAATATCTACTTATATTTGGCATTCCAACAAAAAGAATTATCACAGAGACCAATAAAACAGCTATATAGAGGCTACTTCGAGTCTTGCAAGACTTATTAGTGTGCGTCACCTGAATGGGCTTTCTTATAGTGGCGAGTGGTGGACCAGTGAACTGAGCGTTCAGCCTACTTACAGCTGGCAGAGAGGCCAAACGGTAGGTTGTACCCGTTGCGCTAGGCGATGCTACGACTTGATTGCCTGCAATGCTGTTCGGAGTAACTGTTCCTCCGGGTGTTCCTGGTGTTGGGGCTGGTCCTACCCTTATTAGCTGAAATTGTCCATTTTCTGTTTTCAGTAACAAGTGTCCTTGTGTACCAGCTTGTAAACCATGAAGAGCCTGTAATGCAATCTAAAAATGGCAATTGATAATTAAAATTTTTTAAAACAATTTAATTATACAACAAATATCATAAAAACATCAAAATAATAATTTAAATAGTTTTCTTTTTATTAAAAATGCTATTTGACTTTTCATTTTTAAATTCTAAATGAAAAAAGTTAATAACATATTTACCCATCAATTATGTAAAACTCTTGTAACCTAAACTGTATATTTTCAGTATAAAAAAATTTAGTTATTCATGATGCTCAAATTCATAAATGTGCACCAAAGCAGGTGAAGCCTAGGGTATTGTTAGTATGGTGTTGATTTAAATTTATTTTGTAAACATGCCTTAAATATATTGAATGGATGAACATCATGAATGACCCAATATTGTAAACATGCAGGACAGACATAACCTAAATTATATATAAATAAAACATTTTTTCAATTCCAATTTATAAACTGCTAGAAGTTATTATTAACAAATTAAAACATTTTAACTTTTGGAAGTTAATTATACCTGCAATAATTTCAAAAACTAATTTTTTTGTCTCTCACATTTATTGTAAAAATAATTCTTCAATGTTTAAATATGATTTTAAATTTAATAAAATGCATAATTAATGTATGTACATTGTTAAATATGCATATTATTTTTTATGCTTAATTTATAAATACTGTAATAAAAAATGTACAAAATTGAAGGATTTTATTTAACCAATGAAACATGAAAAATGTACCAGTGATTTTAAGCCAAAATACAATCCAGGAAATCATTTGTAATCACTTTGAGATCATTTTCTAAAGACAAATAAAGAAAATAATTAATTGCAATTTTGTCTGACAGTTCTGACATAATCCAAGAAAAATAATCTCAAAATGACACAATACCACACACAAAGCGAATTAGTTTGTTAGTAATGGTAAAGCTTG
This sequence comes from Sycophila sp. Sp_5, assembly GCA_018906775.1. Lineage (NCBI taxonomy): Eukaryota > Metazoa > Arthropoda > Insecta > Hymenoptera > Eurytomidae > Sycophila > Sycophila sp. Sp_5. The sequence continues at coordinate 2,063,588 of JACCID010000014.1, read as the reverse complement.
ACATACAGGACATACCCCGGTTGTTCCCGTTCCCACTCTTCCTCCCATCATGTGCGGGCCGATGACAACTCTAGGAGGGACCTGTTTGCCTGCTTGTTGGCCGGTCACTGGTGTGCCCGGCCGCATAGCATTGACATTGAGTATCTGAACGTTACTAGGCACTATCGCAGAGGTGACACCGGCCTTCCCCTGCTGCGCTGTGTTAGTCATATTGGCAGCCACTGTGACCGGGACTGGCATAGGGACGGAAACCACGCCACCAGGCGCCACGCTAGTCTTAATAACCAAAGCAGTCTGTTTATTGACGTTTATGGTGGCTTGATTAGTAGTCTGTGTCCCCGAAACATTGCTCACTGCGTTAGATGTGCTCTGCAGCACCGTCTGGGTGGTGACGACACCCAGAGTGCCGTTTGCCAACTGAGCGACATTCTGTGCGGGGAACGTTAGTTTATTGTTAGCATTGACAACGCCAGTGGTCGCAATAACCTGTCCACTGCCAGGATAAACAATCTTCACATGCTCTCCCTGGACCTTGGGCAGTGTGGTGAGTTGATTGCTCTGACTGCTGGTAACCTGATTGCTCGTCACTTGGTTCATGAAAGCAGCCTGCTGCTGCTGTTGCTGTTGCTGCTGCTGCTGCTGCTGCTGCTGCTGCTGCTGCTGCATTAGCTGGCTCTGCACCTGAATGCTCTGTGGCTGCTGCTGTGGCGCGCTGCTGCACGTGACGACGTTGACGTTGGCCAGGCCGACCTGGCCCGAGCCGCTCGCCGGCGCTGGCGCGGCTTTGGCTAATTCCTGCGCTGCCACGCTGCTGGCGGTCATGTTGTTGACCATCTGAGACTGTCCGCTGTTGCTCGCGTTGCCGCTGCCCCCGCCGCCGCCGTCGCTACCGCCGTTGCCGGCACCCGCGCCCGCGGCGCCGTTGGCGACATGCTGCTGCTGGGCCTGCTGCTGCTGCTGCTGCGTCTGCGGCTGCTGCTGTGGCTGCGGCTGGGGCTGCTGGAGCTGTGGCTGCTTCTGCGCTTGGGGCAGCGCGACGACGGCCGCGGCGGCGTTGCTGGCCGCTACCGAGGACGGGCCGTTCGCCTGGTGATTCTGCTGGCCGGGGGCCGGGCTGGGGGGCCGCGCCAGGCCGGCGAGGCTCGTCTGGCCGGCGGCGCTCGTCACGAGCTGCGTCTCGAGGGAGCCGACGATGGCGTTCACCGCGGATTCGTCGACGTCCGTGCTGAGGGCCTCCTCAAGGAACTTAGCTGACGCCATTTTCGTCCGAGCTCCAACCGTAAACTGAGCGGCGCATGCGCGAGGGGCCGCCGCGCATCGGGAGCATGCCGCCGTAGCTCGCGCCGCGCGAGCCGCCGCCGCTCGCGCTCACTGGCCGATGCGCCGCGGTGCGCCGGAGTCCGCGGGAGGAGCAGCGCGGCCGGCCGCACCGCCGCCGCCGGCCGAGAGCCGCTGCGGGCCCAAGCGATGCTGCCCCCCTCCGGCCACGGTGCATTGCCCCCGTCTCACCGGGCCGCCGAGGAGCGGGGGCGCCAGCGCCAACTGGACCTTCGAATCTTCGATCTGCAGCCGATGGGCCTGAGGGCAGAGAATGACAATTTTTTTTCTCGACCGTTGTGACTTTTTTTGTGCTTTTTGCCTTTTTTTTTGAGGGGATGCGCTTTGTTACTATGGGCGTAGGGGTAGGAGGGGTGCGAGGTACTTGGACGGATCGCAGGCGACGCTGCTTTGTTTCGCGCAGCGTTTGCTTTGCTTTGCCGCGCTTGAGCGGGGCTGTTACTACTTACAATGTCGCAAAGTCTTGCCAATTTCGTCGAGGTAGTTGAAGGTAATTATGCCAATTTTAAAATTTAATTTAAAATTTTAAAAAAGTGGTGGCCTTCGTTGCAGAGCACTAATTATGTACTTAAATTCGATTGGCATCAAAATTTAGCTATATTTCTTTTAAATTTGCATTTTAATTTGATAATATTTTGTTCAACAGACGAACTCTTTGCATTATTGTTAAGGATTTAATTAACTTTAATCAACATTCATTCCATATACTAAATAAATGCAGTAGTTTCAAATAATTATTTGATTCAAAGAAATATTTTATTGATATTAATTCTCTCGTTTTTTTTTATCTCAACAATTTTGAGGATTTCTTAACAATTTAGATGTGTAAAAGGTGTATAAAATATATTTTATTTATTTATTTATTTATTTATAAATAAAAGTATATAGACAAAATCAAGTTTCTACTTTGAAAATTTGAACTTTTATATGTCAGCGTGTGAATCGCGAAACTAAAAATCTTCTCTCGCTATAACTGTATTAAAAAGTAAAAAAATTCTATGAAATTTATGCTTTATAAATTGCACCATGCAACTATACTATGAAAAACATTTTTTTTATTCAAATAAGGAAAATTCCGCGGGAAAAATTTCGCACAGTGCAGCCAATGTGATCCATCACGTTTGCACACTTTTTCCCGCTATTCTTTTGGATTAATTCACTGTGCGTAAGCAAATTTTAATTTATTTATGTACAATCGTATGAATGCAAATTAATTTTTAAAAATACAATTTTTACAAATTGCAGTTTTTAACTTGCAACAACAAATTTTATAAGAGTATACTTAATTTATCTCTTACCTTTATGATACAATTAGCGCTGGTTATTGTTTATTATTCAATTAGAATTTAATCATTTTTAATGCACCGCACAACAGTGCATTTAAAATATTTTTATTAAAATAAATAATTTACATTCTCGCTTTGTAATTTTTGTTTAACATTATGAATATTGTGGTATCGTCTGCTTCATTGGTCAACTTTACTTCACGACGGTTCGCGGAAGAATGTCCACACGAGTCCAGGAATAAAGTTCGATTTAGGTACTCATTTGCATGCAGGATGATTTGGCCGCGCCGCATTCGCGGAGCGCCGAGGGATCGATGCAGCCAATGGAAACTTCGGAACAGTAGGCTACGCCAACAATAAACGTATATGTATACTACGTCAGACACTCACGGCATACCTATCGTTTTTTTTTAACATGCAGACCACGTCAACGCTATTTTTTATTAAAAATTTTTTTCAAGAATCAACTATATAAAAAATGTTATTGATCATTTAAAGATCAATCGAAAAAGTATAATGATTCATTATTTAATTAATTTACTGTTCAAAGTTGTTATTGTATTTTATCACTTGAGTAGTACCTGTGATTGTTTAAATCATCGATTTAACAAGTAAAAAATAAATCATTTTAATGGACTAAGCATTAAGTATATACTTACTTTTCTTTTAAATTCAAAAATGATGTATAATAATTTTAGCACGACCATAAGATCACTTTTAAAAATGTTCATTTTACTGTTTTTGCAATTGATTGTTACTTTAGAAATCACTTGGCACAAGCAACAAAAATTATTATTATACAAAAAATGATTATTACAAAAAAACACTCGGGCTCGCGTTAAAAATAATATTTTTTTCGTCCTTTGAGTAAATTGTCTGGCTAGTCCCGACTATATCTACTATAGTGAAATTTTTATAGAAAAAGGTCAGAATTAACTGAATTTGTAAACAAAGTTTAAAAACTCGGATATCTGTTATTAATCGTTATTAAAAAGTTCTAAAATCGTTAAAAAAGTACTAATTAAAAATACGTAGCACCATATATGCAGAAGTATACTGTCTGACCATGCCCGGATTCATCTACTTAATCGAAAAATTGTGCTTCTTGATATCTGTATTAGTTGGTTTGTCGTTTGTCAAATAATTTTAATTATTACAATAGTAGCAATTAAATAACTTAAAACATTAACGGTTAAAGTGATTAAATAAATTAATAAATCTACTTTATAGTTATCACTTTCTACTCGCAGACGTTAAGTCGGCATATAAGTTTTTTTAATCATATGAGTATTTTCTTTTCTACATCAAACAGGAATGGAAGTTTTAGGGGCCTCCTTGTTTATTTATTTATTCAGACTAAGTGTATGTCTATTTACATTCACTTAATGTTAAGCAACGTTGGACGCGGTTAGTACTTAGATGGATGATCGCTCGGGCACCTCAGAAACACTCGTGTTAAAAACAAATTTGTTGTTCTTAAATGATCACCTAAACATGATAACCTTTCTCAATAATTTTAGTAGGACGACAATAAATGTTTAACGCGAACGTAAAAGCAAAAAAAAACATCAACGTTACGCGGGGTTCCCAAGCGGTCACCCATCCAAGTACTAACCGCGCCCAATGTTGCTTGACTTTGGTGATCGGACGAGAACCAGTATTTTCAACATGGTATGAACGTTGACGATAAGTAAGTAAAAGATAATCTTTATATCCATTTATTCATATTTAGTTTGCATAAACTTTTCCTTGTACAAAAAAGGGGTTTTCCTTTAAAAATATAATAGTGCATTTTTTTCTTCTATTCTTTTAATAAAAGATGCAAAATTTTTCGGTGTAAAAACTATAGTGTAAAATGGTACCTATCGTAATAAAATATGTTTTTGTTTAAAAAAAATACAAAGATAAGTACGTATTAAAAGCGTTTGAAGTTCATGAAATTTATTTCGCAAGTGTGTTTTCTTTATTTATAAAAATAATAAAAGACAAATTGAAAACATAATAATATAATGTTTTTACATTAAAGTATGATTTTTTTACATTATTCAAGCTTTGCTCGTCGAGATATTGTTATAAGAAATTCGAACTTTATAAAATGATAGATCGCTACCTACTGGAGGGCAAGTATCTCGTGTTTTTTCGATATTTCATTTGTACTCTTAATTACGATTTGTACGCGAAACTTAAATTTTTAATTGACTGTCATACAAATTTTACTAACAATTTCTCTCCGTGCAATTCTAAAAATCTCTTTTATAACACACCACAGTCTAAATCAGTTGGAGTGAAACAAAGTGAAAATTAACTCTATCGCAGTCAAATTTTCGTTCTAATTTTATAGTGAAATGAACTCCTTTGATGGAGTGAAGTAAAGTAATTTTTGGTCTCTTAAGTAAAGCAAAAGGCTACTCTTCCATCAAGTGATTTCACTACACTCACAAAAATTTAATCTAACTTGTAGAAGAATCTACTAAATAGCACTGGAAGAGTTAAACGTATTTAAGCCGTGGATAAGCGGACCATCGTTTACGATTAATTTACTAAAACGTAAACGAATTCATCTTCGAATAAGTAGATTGTCGTCTTGAAATAAATGGGCTGGATGATAAATTCTAGATTGATTTGTTGAGTATTTTTTGCCATTTAATATCGTAAGAACTAAAAAGAATTGAATAAATGAAAAAGTCTCTAATAAGCAGAAAATTACTAGCAGTTAACATATTTATGATAAAACTCAGCGGATTCTATTCTTCTAGTAAACTTGATGAGAATTATATTAAAGCAGACATATTCTTCAATTTATGAAATTTATTTTAAAAATGAGTAGATAATGTTTAAGTGGATTGGTCTACTAAGACAAAGAATCTATTTTTGTGAGTGTAGAAACTAAAAATGAAATTTTACTGCAGTCGTTTTTGCGTGCACAATAATGACTCAGTGTAGAAACTAAAAATGAAATTTTACTCCAGTCGTTTTGGCGTGCACAATAATGACTCAAGGTATTCGTGACCAGTGATCCCAAGTTTTGATAAGCTGGTATAATTTTTCACCGGGGCTTTCAGTGTTCGACACTTGTCTGTGGCCCATCAGCTTGTAGTCTGCACTAATTTTGCCAATCTTCACGCCGTATTCAATGAAATTTTTAGCAGCCATAATCTGCTTCGGGACGGGCTCCACGAATCTAAAATCTCCGATAAAAGATAGACCGATGCTTCGGTTGTTGAAGAGCTTGGCATGCGCACCCTTCACGTCCCAACCACGACCCTCGTAGACATTACCATCACCACCCACCATAAAGTTATAACCAATGTCCGTCCAGTTTAGCGATTCTACGTGTTGCTTCTGGATCAACTGAACTGACATTTTACACCGTTTAACGTCAAAACAGGGTCTCTGGACCGAGTGGCTTATTATAACGTAGGGTGGAGGGAGTATCGATAGTTTCTCGGGCCTTGTCCTTGGTGGTCGAGCAAACCATTGTGCACGTAATATTATGTCTCCTATAAAAATAATAATTTTTTTTGTATTGGTGTGTATAAACAGATTTGTTGAGCCGAAGACACCGGATCATAGATTTTATTGATACATTTTGTTTTTTATTTTTAAAAATGAAAGAAATTCCAATTTTAGATCCCACTGATGGATGCCTGTTTTACTTAATTTTGTTGAATAATCCATTAATAATTATTCTGGTGTTTTTGTCAAAATTCGATTTAACTGCCATTTGCAATATCAAAAGCCAGGTATAAAAAAATTATTACTCTTTAAAATTTGAATAATCGCGAGAATAACTACGTGTTATTTAAATTTTAAGCAAAAAAAAAAGAGTATATACATAATTTACGATACCTGTAGTGATATTAATGTATGGATTTTCATCGTTTTGTTTAGACCTATTTAATAAAGCAAAAATACTACTAATACTGAATGAAACAATAATTAAAACAAGTAATTTTTCCCACAGTGGCATCGATATTCCACCTGCAAAAAAAAATATAACATTTATTGTAAAAGCAATTGTATATATTGTTTTTACATATAACCAGAGTTAAATTAAAGTTTAAATAATTTCTTTATCTTTTTTTGGAACACTGTTTTAAGTATAAAATCCATGGCTTCTATTCTTGCACTGTATTTACAAAAATAGTCACTTCAAAAAGTAAAATTATGCAGAAATGAAGAAACAGGTGTACTAAAAGAAAAATTTGGTAATTTTAAGTACAATATGTACTTTAATAGTACTTGTTAAATATTTCTTTAAATCAAATAATTATTTTTTCGAAACAACTAAATTCATTTAGTTTTAAGGAAATATTTAGCAAGTACCATTGAAGTAAATGTTAACTTAAATTAACATTAATTTAATTTTTAATTACCGAATTGTTTTTCAGTGTATTTTAAACTAAATATATCATGATCGTGATAATGTGGTCTATTCATTAAAATAAATAAATAAAATCGGTTTTCTTACCTTCTTTTGTAAACATGATATTGAAACAAAGACTTGACGAATCTTTTTAATCGACGTATAATTATGTCACATATCACTGTATTTTCATAGTAAATAAAGAGAAGCCCATGCAGATGAAAGAAAAAACACAATTACTTCTTTAATATTGTCTGTTAGAGTAAGCACTAAGAAGTTCTGTTAAAGAATAACACAACTGTCTGGGAATCCCTGGTACTACATATATTTTTAATTGGACTTATCAAACCTAAAGGAATTACATTTTAACGAATGCCTTGATCAACGCGGATACGACTTTCAAGATAATTCTTATCTAATGGCCTTCTGGCTTAGCTTATCTGAAAATCATTTAGTAGTAGTGGCAATGTATACATATATGTGCAAATTCAATCAAAACGTACATTTGCTAGATCGTGGATAATAAGATTTTTATTTTCAGTCGCATACTAGTGTGCATGTGCTTCGATGGCAGGTAGTAATTTATAATCTGTCGAGTATAACATATTTAAAAAGAAATATATAACAATTCAATTCTACAATGATTTGTTAGAAAAAATCGACGACTTCAAAATATAAATATCGCAATGCAAAAAAAAAGAGACTAACTAATATTTACGAATTGTGTTCATCCTGTGCACATCCGAGGCGTCAGTTCCTCTTCTATTCCCGTTCAACGTCCACATAACCCTCGTCGCAACGTATAGGGTCCATCCAGACATTAAATAATTAGACTGTCGCGCGTGAGAGAAAAAAAATAGGACATCGGGGCAGGACTACGTTACACGCGGTGCATTGCGTAACATTTTGCCGACCCTATATACACGCACTTGCTCGCATTAAAAATGTCGTTTGCTGCAGTTTTATCCAGTATCTGATTGACGCCTTCGGATGTTCACTTTTAAACGTCACTCTTCAGACACCAATCCGTTTAGGACGAAGGAGTCATAATGCGCTCGAATAAACAACGACGTTAATTCTTTATTTTACGTTGCAGTTTGCAAGCAGTTTTACTTTTCGTTTAACTATGAAGACTGGACTCAGCAGAAAAAAATGATCGAATTTCACTATTGATTGAGGCAAAAGAATATTTTCATTGTACTGAACCACATTGAAAATTCATCGATTCCTTTCTAGAAATATCCTAAAGGATTTTCTATAAAAAACCTACGGGAAATTCTACAAGAAAAAAAATCTGATATACGAATTCTACAGGTATCTTAGAGGAAAGTTTTTGGTGCCAAAACTTCTGTATTTGTCTACGGGATTTTATTTATTATAAAAAGTTCTGTAGGAAAGCTTAGAAGGAATCCTGTGGGATTTTTCGTGCGACAGATTTACAGGATTCCCTATAGAGTACTTTCTACAGGATTTTATTTCCTTTAAAAAATTCTACAAGAATTAAAGCCTTAATCTAACACCCTGCAGGATTTTTAATGCGGACGACTTACAGGATATCCTAAAGGATTTGATACAGTACGTTTAATTTCCTAAAGGAATTCCTACAGAATACTTTCGTGAGAGAATTAAAACGAAAAAAAAAGAAAGCCACGTTCTACTAAAGGCAGAGGATCAGAAGTGATCTCAAGGATTACTGATCCAGTGGTCCCACGTCTTGATGATGTTGAACAATTTGTCACCGGGGCTCTTCATGTGGCCAACCTGCCGTTGCCCGATGAGCCTGTAATCCTTGGACAGTTTGTTGGTCTTGACGCCCAACTCGAGGAGCTTGAGGGCGCTGGTAATTTGGTCCTTGGTCGGGCTCTTGTAACTGAAGTCACCAATGAAGGCGAGACCAATGCTGCGGTTGTTGTAGTTGTGGGTGTGGGCGCCGGCCATCTCCCAACCGCGACCAACGTAGACATTGCCATCGCCGCCCACCAGGAAGTTGTAGCCCACGTCGATCCAACCCTTCGCCTCGATGTGGAAGGTCTGGATCAGCCGGACGTTCTGGACGCATTTGGCCTCGTTGTAGCAGGATTGGGTCGCCGTGTCGCTGATTATCGCGTATGTCGCCGGTTTGACCTTGAGACTTCGGGGCATGTCGCTGGCTGGCTGGGCGCCCCATTCTGTGCGCGAAATCAGTCGCACGGCTTCCGGCTTCTTCGCGAAGTCATTCGCTGCTGTGGCAACGTTTTATTTATTTTTATTGATGTATTTGAGTCTATAGATTTGTAGGAATTCTAATCGATGGTGTAGGATCGATTATTAAAAAACATTTTTTAACAAAGTTGGGAGCATTTAATGATATGCTTATGTAAAAATTTAAATACACATTTAATTCGTGTTTCAGCGCAAAAAAACATACATATTTTTAAGGAGGATTTCCTTATTATTTTTAAGCAAATGATTTTAAAACAAGTACAATTTTTTTTCCAATATTATTTAAAAAAAGATTTGAATATCGAACACACAAAATTATTCAATTTTATATTTCTTAAAAACGAAGCTAAATTGATATTTATATATTTTTTACCAAATGTACATGCAAATAATCATAAAAATGTCTACTATAGAAGCTTCGTTGTGCATAAATATTATAAGCTGTAAAATAAATTAATTTGAGGAAATGAATTTTTACAGTCTATTTTGTATTTATTTGTACATTAGCTGATCATTCAATAAACATACTTTTTATTATGAAGAATTCATACATACCTACAAAATCTTTAGAAACTGCTAAAACAACTCCCACAGCAATTCCCAAGATAATAATAAAACAGCGAAATGAAAATAAATCCATTGCTGAAAATAAAAGTATACACAATCTTTTGTAATGTATTAACTATATCGAATTCATTTTATATATTTCTATACACAGGTTAAATAAATAAAATAAATAAATTCTTTAAACAACGGAGTCTGAATAAAATTAATAGGTCTAATTTTTTTGTATGAATGCATACCTCTTTTATTGTTTATGGTAATTAAAATGATACATAAGTTTGATTGTAAAAAATGTTGCAAAATTTCACTTCACTTATGCCGTACGCATAAATGTCCGCAGTGATACGTGCGTCTGGACTAACGCGCACTACTCTGAACGATATTTTTTTAAATAAGCCAGTAGGGGAACCTCCTCTGGCTGCTGCCTACTTAACTTTGCAATATGATTAATGATCCTATAAATATACAAAATTAATGCACTTTTTCTACGCACTCCTACATATGAAAAAACAGCTGCCAATTCATTGGCGCGTAACTTTCTTCAAAATAATATAAAATTTCAAATAGCTTTTTTATTTAAGTTTTTGCTCTACGTAGAAAATCTAATTTATGGAGTTTTTAATTTTTTTTCAGGAGCCACTTTATCAACTGAACTTAAATTTTTACAGTATACAGGCTTCATAGATCTCAATCTATCATTTTTTTTTTAAATTGTCAACATTAAATTTTGTATATTGTAAAATTAATAAAAATACACTGTTTAGTGTTTCAAAAGAAAAAAAAAACGAAAGAACATATCAAACAAAGTAAAGATTTTTAGTATTCACGACAAATATATTCATGACAAAAAAAGCCGTCAAAACATACATTAATAAAAAAAGTATTATCTACGCAATTACTCTTATCTTTCACTTGAAAATTTAGTGATAAGAACAACTGATTCCACATTTTTGTGTAAATATTCTTTTTTTTTTAAAACCAGTGGTCCGTCGTTTTAAAGAATCGAAAAGCTCAGTAAGAATTAACATTTGGTTCCGAACGTTATATTTCTACGTTTTTCATTTTCCATCGACAATCGTAGGTAAGAATGGTATCACATACACATATTATATATTGTACACGGTTCTCTATGAGATCGACCGACCAAAAATTCTTTTCCTCTTAAATATTTTTCCCCCCTAGAACTTCAGCAGTGTACCTGAATTTTTTCAAATTTTTAAGTTAACATTTGTAAAAGATAAAGCAATTCATATATTCAAATTTTACCAACTTTTATTTTTGGTCTACTTTTGTAAATTTATATCAACATTCTAAAATAAATGTGAATATATACATATTTACGTGATAAAATCCTTCAAATAAGTGATTTGAACTTCACTTCTTCATATACACAGCAAATCGTTAATTCAGTTCAATTGTTATAATTTAAATTTTACAGACTAAATCCATCATGAGAGAACTAAACGCCTATTTGGTCATCTTGGCGTTCACCCTTGCCAGTTGCGCTTTCGCTGATGAACAAAGTGAAACTTATACGAAGATCTTTCGGTTTCGACAAGCTGAAACCACTTTGGCTTTGAACCCATTTTACAAGAACGAAATGGTTTTCGCAGTTATAGAAAATAACAAAGGGGAGAAATGGAAGGTTTATTTGGAAACTTTTAATTTAGATAAAAGCGTAGTGAATTCCTGCGACGTCGACGTGACGAAGGACGGTACCAAAATCGCATTATACAACGGCGGAAACTCTAACGCCATTTTCGTCGTTCATGACACTGAAACGAGGATTAAGCTAGTCAACTTAAATCTCAAAACTTGCGCAGTCCACAACGCTTTTCTCAATGTAACCGATGCCAATGTAGGATTTATCGAGATTGTAGTAAACGAGAATGATTACGACATTATTTATCAGAACACGAAAGTCTGCAATGATTTTTACTGTAAAGCCACTTACGACTACGAAGGGAAGTTAGTTGAGCCTCCTTCTGGTTTTTTGAAGAGTCAGAAGGACATCGTTTTTGAAAATGTAGAGCATAATAGTAAAGCTTACTTGGCAATTTTAGATACGGATGAATCAATCAACGTGGTTTTGATTCGCGATAAAGGTGAGAGTTGATTTTGACTTGTTTAAGAAGCTGTTTAAGAAGCTTTTCGATGACATTCATTTATTTATCTAATACTTCTAAACGAACGTAATGCATCTTGGTACACCGGACAAAATTTTGGGGGTAATTTTTACTTTTTTCGAGGCACTGAAGAGAGATACAAATTGATACTCTATAAAATGTAGAATTTGTTAAGGTAAAATTGGAAAAATTACTTTTTATTATCGTATATTTTATAATATAAAAATGCTTAAATAATAATTCTAATTTCAAATAGTCAATTAAAATTAATAATAATTTTAAATAGGAATGTATACGGAAACTTTACGTAAGTCAGTTTATAATCCTTATCTTTTGCTTTTAATCACGCGGTTTCGACCTGTAATTTCTAAGTAATTAAAATTTTTGTAAATACAAATATTTTTTTCTTTTTTTTTTGTTTAACGCGACTCTATTATGTTTCCATTCGTTGATAATAACGAATATATCAAGCATTTGTCAACAGTGCATATAAGTCCTTCGTTCTATCAATCGAGGCATCGTAAGCCTTTAAATGCATATTATTCCCACTTCAAAAAAAAATTGTGGTGAATTTTTTACAAAATTTTCTTTTCCAGTCACGGAGCCCAACGTATTATTTACGGGCGATCGGAACATGCCAATCGGCGTGTCTGCAGCGGAGGACATGTTCGGTTACTGCGTTGGCAAAAACCAGACGATTGAGTGCAAGCAGCTGAACGAGGATGAAGATAAAAACAAGGGAACTGATTCGACGATTAAAACCATGGCAGGTTTAGATATTGTAGACGTTTACAATCTGAAGAAGGGTCTACTTGTGCTATGGACGAATGAATATGCATCCCAAAGAGAGGTTTCCATCGCACACATAAACGAGAAGGGAGAGCAAAAAAAGACCTTGAAGATCGATACGAGGTGCCCATTAAAAAATATTCTTTTCTCAAAAATAGTACAAAATCCTGGCAAAGAATACTGCGTCAACTCCGTGTGTGTTGATTTCCCAGATATATCCAATTTCTCTCGTAGTACCAGATGTTTCTTCACCTCTGAATTATTTTAAATCGCAATTACACATTTTCTGATAAAATAAAATGTAACCAAAATTATGCGATAATAAATGGAAAAATATTAATTTACTTTGTATGGAATTTTTTTGCAGCATGTAAAAGTGTGAGTAGAAAAAGACGAGCATGTCAAGACAATATACTTTTCAATTAAATTGATAAGCTAAAGAATTTGTCATAAACTGAATTGCTTAAACGTATGGCACCCTTCATTTTTTTTCATCTGAATTATTTTAAATTACTATTCTGTTATACCACTTTATCAACTCAACTTAAATTTTTACAGTATATAAGCTTGATAGATCTCAATCTATCATTTTTTTTTCAAAAATTGTCAACATTAAATTTTGTATATTGTAAAATTAATAAAAATACACTGTTTAGTGTTTAAAAAGAAAAAAGCGAAAGAATATATCAAACAAAGTAAAGATTTTTAGTATTCACGAGAAATATATTCATAACAAAAAAAGCCATCAAAACATACATTAATAAAAAAAGTATTATCTACGCAATTACTCTTATCTTTCACTTGAAAATTTAGTGATAAGGGCAACTAATACCACATTTTTGTAAATATTCTTTTTTTTTTTTAAACCAGTGGTCCGTCGTTTTAAAGAATCGAAAAGTTCAGTAAGAATTAACATTTGGTTCCGAACGTTATATTTCTACGTTTTTCATTTTCCATCGACAATCGTAGGTATGAATGGTATCACATACACATATTATATATTGTACACGGTTCTCTATGAGATCGACCGACCAAAATTCTTTTCCTCTTAAATATTTTTTTTTCACTAGAACTTCAGCAGTGTACCTGAATTTTTTCCAATTTTTAAGTTAACATTTGTAAAAGATAAAGCAATTCATATATTAAAATTTTGCCAACTTTTATTTTTATAAATTTGTACCAACATTCTAAATTAAATGTGAATATATACATATTTACGCAATAAAGTCCTTCACATAAATGATTTGAATTTCACTTCTTCATATACACAGAAAATAGTTAATTCAGTTCAATTGTTATAATTTAAATTTTACAGACTAAATCCATCATGAGAGAACTAAAGGCCTATTTGGTCATCTTGGCGTTCACCCTTGCCAGTTGCGCTTTCGCTGATGAACAAAGTGAAACTCATACGAAGAACTTTCAGTTTGGACAAGCTCAAACCACTTTTGCTTTGAACCTATTTCGCAAGAACGAAATCGTTTTCGCAGTTCCGAAAAATAACAAAGGGGAGAAATGGAAGGTTTATTTGGAAACTTTTAATCTAGATAAAAGCAAAGTGGATTCCTGCGATGTCGACCTGACAAAGGACGGTACCAAAATCGCATTATACAACGGCGGAAACTCTAACGCCATTTTCGTCGTTCAAGACTCTAAAACGAGGATTAAGCTAGTCAACTTAAATCTCAAAACTTGCGTGGTCCACGAGGCTTTTCTCAATGTAACCAATGCCTATGTCACCTTAATCACGATTGTACCAGACGAGAATGATTACGACATTATTTATCAGAACACGAAAGTCTGCAATGATTTTTACTGTAAAGCCACTTACGACTACGAAGGGAAGTTAATTGAGCCTCCTTCTGGTTTTTTGAAGAGTGAGGAGTACATCTTTTTTGAAAAAGTGGAGCACAATAGTAAAGCTTACTTGGCAACTTTACATGCGGATGCATCAATCAACGTGGTTTTGATTCGCGATAAAGGTGAGAGTTGATTTTGACTTTTAATTTTCTATAAAATCTGTAGTGTATGCAATAAAAATTTTATCGGGATTTATTTTAGAGATTCTTTTTTTATTATTTTTTTAAGCATAAATTACAGTTCTGTTCGTAAGAATTTGTTTAAGAAGCTTTTGAATCACCTTCATTTATTTATCTAATAATTCTAAACGAACGCATTGGACCTTGGTACACCGGACAAAAATTTTGGGGGTAATTTTTACTTTTTTTCGAGGCACTGAAGAGAGATACTTTATAAAATGTAGAATTTGTTAAGGGGGCCAGCCTGGGTTAAATTGAAAAAAAATACACTTTCCAGTGTAATAGGTATACAATAACAATTGTATTCATCACTTTTGATTGCTGGAAATTTGTATACTTTAACTACTCGCTATTTATTCATTATTAAGATCCAAACAGTGTTCTTTACCTCTAGTATTGTTCTATCAAAAACATTTAAAATTTTTATTTATTTGTCCACTTGCCATAGCTTTTTTCTCAATAAAGTAACTTATATGTCACCGGACCAGGTTTAAAATACTCTTCATTACCTGCACTTCAGATGTATCGGATCACTTTTCTGAAAAAAAATTACATAAAAAGTTATTATAGACATTTTCGTGCAAAATATTAGTAATTGCCTAATTAATTAATTTCAAATAATTAATTAAAATTAATAATAATTTTATAAAGGAATATATACGGAAACTTAACGTATGTTAATTTATAATCCGCTGTATCTGTTGCTTTTAATCACGCGGTTTGGACCTTTAATTTCTAGGTAATTAAAATTTTTGTAAATATTGATATTTTTTTCTTTTTTTGTTTAACGTGGCTCATTTTATGTTCCCATTCGTTGTTAATAACGAATACATGACTCATTTGTCAGCAATCCATATAAGTCCTTCGTTTTATCAATCGAGCCATCATAAGCCTTTAAATACATATTTTTCCCACTTGAAAACAAAAATTGTGGTGAACTTATTACAAATTTTTCTTTTCCAGTGACGGAGCCCAACGTATTATTTAAGGGCTATCGGCACTTGTTGGTCGGCGTGTCTGCAGCAGAGGACAAGTTCAGTTACTGCGTTGGCGCGAACCGGGCGATTAGGTGCAGGCAGCTGAACGAGGATGAAGATAAAAACAAAAGAACTGATTCGACGATTAAAACCATGGCAGGTTTAGAAACTGTAGACGTTTACAATCTGAAGAAGGGCCTGCTTGTGCTATGGATGAATGAATATGCATCCCAAAGAGAGGTTTCCATCGCGCACGTAAACGAGAAGGGAGAGCAAAAAAAGACCTTGAAGCTCGATATGACGTGCCCATTACAAAATATTTTTTTCTCAAAAATAATACAAAATCCTAGCAAAGAATACTGCGTCAACTTCCTGTGTATTGATTTCCCAGATATATCCAATTTCTCTCGTGGTACCAGATGTTTCTTCTCCTCTGAATTATTTTAAACCGCAATTACGAATATCGAGTTTTCCAGGACCACATGCAGATAGAAAATAAATGCAATAATGCGAAGGATGCTACGAACTTTTCCAATAGTAAATTTTTTATTAACTCTGCAGAGGGAGTACAAACATTTTTTTTTACCTGGGCTTTATTTTTACTCTTCGAAAAAAACACCCCGCCCACCCTATGTTTCAATTTAAAAAAAAAAACGTGATTTTTTATGGTAATTTTTTCTTTTAAATTGCATTTTCTATTCAAAAGTGGTCTTGGTGATACCACAAAAGCTCAGGCTCAAAATGTCCAAATAACAAAGTAATACACAGCAATTAATTTTTCATCACTAAAGGGTTGTACGACTACCCCTAAAATAAAAAAATTACGAAAAATCACTATTTTACGGATTGCTGAAAATAAAAGTTCACAACGTTTTGTAATCTATTAACTATGTCGCAATACATTTTATATATTTCTATACACAGGTTAAATAAATAAAATAAATTAATTCTTTAAACAACGGAGTCTGAATAAAATTAATTGGTCTAATTTTTTTGTATGAATGCATACCTCTTTTTATTGTTTATGGTAATTAAACTGATACGTAAGTTTGATTGTAAAAAATGTTGCAAAATTTCACTTCACTTATGCCGTACGCATAAATGTCCGCAGTGATACGTGCGTCTGGACTAACGTGCACTACTCTGAATGATATTTTTTTTAAATAAGCCAGTAGGGGAACTTCCTATGGCTGCTACCTACTTAACTTTGCAATGATCCTATAAATATACATAATTAATGCACTTTTTCTACGCACTTCTGCTTATAAAAAAAACCACTGCCAATTCATTGGCGCGTAACTTCCTTCAAAATAATACAGAATTTCAAATAGCTTTTTTATTTAAGTTTTTGCTCTACGTAGAAAATCTAATTTATGGAGTTTTTAATTTTCTTCTAAAGGGCCACTTTATCGACTGATCTTAAATTTTTACAGTATATATGCTTTATAGACCTCAATCTATCATTTTTTTTTCAAAAATTTTCAACATTAATTTTCTGAATTGTAAAATTAATAAAAATACAATGTTTAGTGTTTAAAAAGAAAAACACGAAAGAACATATAAAACAAAGTAAAGATTTCTAATATTCACGACAGAAGGTCGTGAAAACATACATTATTAAAAAAGTTATTATCTACGCAATTACTCTTATTTTTCACATGAAAATTTAGTGATAAGGACAACTGATTCCACATTTTTGTAAATATTTCTTTTTTTAACCAGCGGTCCGTCGTTTTAAAGAATCGAAAAGCTCAGTAAGAATTAACTTTCGGTTCCGAACGTTATATTTCTACGTTTTCCATTTTCCATCGACAACCATAGGTAAGAATGGTATCACACACACATATTATGTATTATACACGGTTCTCTATGAGGTCCTTCCCGGTTCTCTATATTTTTTTTTTTTCTTTTTCCTAGAACTTTTCAGATTTTTAAATTAATATTTATAAAAGATAAAGCAATGCATATATTCAAATTTTACCAACTTTTATTTTTTGTCTATTTTTGTAAATTTGTATCAACATTCTAAAATAAATGTGAATATATACATATTTACGTGATAAAATTCTTCAAATAAGTGATTTGAACTTATTCATATTCAGAGAGAATATAATTTAAATTTTACAGACTAAATCCATCATGAGAGAACTAAAGGCCTATTTGGTCATCTTGGCGTTCACCCTTGCCAGTTGCGCTTTCCTTGATAGACGAAGTAAAACTTATACGAAGAACTTTCGGTTTCGACAAGCTGAAATCACTTTGGCTTTGAACCCATTTCACAAGAACGAAATGGTTTTCGCAGTTATAGAAAATAACAAAGGGGAGAAATGGAAGGTTTATTTGGAAACTTTTAATTTAGATAAAAGTAAAGTGGATTCCTGCGACGTCGACCTGACAAAGAACGGCTTCAAAGTCTCACTCTACAACGGCGGAAACTCTAACGCCATTTTCGTCGTTCAAGACTCTAATACGAAGATTAAGCTAATCAACTTAAATCTGAAAACTTGCGCAGTCCACCAGGCTTTTCTCAATGTAACCAATGCCAATATCGCCTTAATCACGGTTGTACCAAACGAGAATGATTACAACGTTATTTATCAGAACGAGAATGTTTGCTATGATATACACTGTAAAGCCACTTACGACTACAAAGCGAAGTTAATTAAGCGTCCTTCCAGTTTTTTGAGACATCAGGAGGACCTCGTTTTTGAAAATGTGGAGCATAATAGTAAAGCTTACTTGGCAACTTTACATACGGATGCATCAATCAAGGTGGTTTTGCTTCGCGATAAAGGTGAGAGTTCATTTTGACTTTTAATTTTCTATAAAATCTGTAGTGTATCCGATACAAATTTTATCAGGATTTATTTTAAATATTCTTTTTTTATCATTTTTTGAAGCATAAATATGATTCTGTTAGTAATAATCTGTTTAAGAAGCTTTTGGATTGCCTTCATTTATTTATCTAATAATTCTAAACGAACGTAATGAACTTTGGTATACTGGACAAAAATTTTGGGGGTAATTTTTACTTTTTTCGAGGCACTAAAGAGAGATACTTTATAAAAAGTAAAATTTTTTTAAGTTAAAATTGGAAAAATCACTCTTTATTATAGTATATTTTATAATATAAAATGCTTAAATAATAATTCTAATTTCAAATAGTTAATTCATATTAATAATAATTTTAAATAGGAATGTATACGGAAACTTTACGTATCTCAGTTTATTATCCTTATCTTTTGCTTTTACTCGCGCGGTTTCGACCTTTAATTGCTAAGTAATTAAAATTTTTGTAAATACAGATGTTTTTTTCTTTTTTTTTTGTTTAACGTGACTCTATTTATGTTCCCATTCGTTGTTAATAACGAATATATCACGCATTTGTCAGCAATGCATATAAGTCCTTCGTTCTATCAATCGAGGCATCGTAAGCCTTTAAATTCATGTTTTTCCCACTTCAAAAAAAAATTGTGGTGAATTTTTTATAAAATTTTCTTTTCCAGTCACGAAGCCCAAAGTATTATTTACGGGCGATTGGAACTTGCTAGTTGACGTGTCTGTAGAAGAGGATAAGTTCGGTTACTGCGTTGGCAAAAACCAGACGATTGAGTGCAAGCAGCTGAACGAGGATGAAGATAAAAGCAATGGAACTGATTCGAAGATTAAAACCATGGCAGGTTTAGAAGCTATAGACGTTTATAATCTGAAGAGGGCCTACTTGTGCTATGGACGAATGAATATGCATCCCAAAGAGAGGTTTCCATCGCATACGTAAACGAGAATGGAGAGCAAAAGAAAACCTTGAAGCTCGATATGACGTGCCCATTAAAAAATATTCTTTTCTCAAAAATAGTACAAAATCCTGACCAACGATACTGCGTCAACTCCGTGTGTGTTGATCTCCAAGATAGGTCCAATTTCTCTCGTGGTACCAGATGTTTCTTCGCCTTTGAGTTTTTTTAAATCGCAATTACACATTTTCTAATATAATAAAATGTAACCAAAATTATGCGATAATAAATGGGAAAATATTAATTTACTTTGTATGGAATTTTTTGCGGGATGTAAAATAAATCATGGCCTATACTTTCAAATACGTATGAGTAGAAACAGACGAGCTTGTCAAGACAATATACTTTTTAATTAAATTGATAAGCTAAAGAATTTGTCATAAAAAACTGAATTGTTTAAACCTATGGCACCAGTCATTTCTTTTCCTCTGAATTATTTTAAATTACTATTCAGTTATAGTAAATATTTTACTGATACTGTGGGATAATAAATGAAAAAATATTAATTTAAGTTATTAATTGCGTTCGCCAGAAAATTACCAATGATACAAAAAATGTTTCCGGAATATCGAGTTTTCCAGGACCGCATGTAGATAGAAGATAAATGCAATTGTGGCAATTATACAGCAGTTTAAAAAGTACGAGGAAAAGATAAATAGATTATGACTTTAGTCCTTGGGTTAGTAAATTAATATTATATATATTGTATATACATCTTACCTTGGAATTATTTTTAAATACTACATGAAAAAGTAACAACGTAAAGAATATTACTATGCAAACTCTTTTATTTATACTGTATGCGAAAGTTCCGAAGGATTTTACATACTTTTCCAATAGTAAATTCTTTATTAACTCTGCCGAGGGATTAAAAACATTCTTTTTTGCCCGGGCTTATTTTAATCTACGGAAACATATTCTATTCTACGAAGATACATTTTCGCTTCCGCAGACTCATTCTATTCTTCTAAAGTACATTTTAACCTTCATGGACCTATTTTCTATCTCGTAAATTAATGATCCTAAACTTAAGGAAATGTATTCATTGCGGAAAAAATTGTCAAAACCTACACTGTTGAAAAAGTTATTGTCTACACAATTATTTTTATCTTTGTCTTGAAAATTTAGTGATAAACACAATTGATCTCCCCATTTTTGTGAATTTTTTTTAAACGGGTGGTCTGTTGCTTTAATGCGTTTAAAAGTTCAGTACGAATTGACATTCGATTCTGTAACGTTATATTCCTACGTTTTTCATTTTTCACAACCACAGGTATAATGAAGGTATTGTATACGCACTCACATATTATATGTAACTAAAATTCTCCTGCTCCTAAATATTTTTTATCTTCCCCATAGAGCTTCAATAAACCTGAATTTTTTAATATTTTTAAATTAATATTTTTAAAAAGTATAGCAAGTCGTATACTGTTCAAATTTTAGCAAATTTTTCATTTTTTGTCTATTTTTGGTAAATTTCTAGCTCCTCAGAGAAGCATTTTTTACTACAGCCATAGATAAGGATTTTTGTAATAAATTCTCGAATAAATTGTCTTTACTTTTCATGAAAACTATTTTGAGAAATTTTGATCATTTAGATCAAAATTTCAATACCAAAAAATTCATGAAGATACTTTTCAACAATTTAAGTAATTCCTTTTTGATCCCAGAACGGCAGAAATTCATATTATTTAAAAATCTAAGAAAAGTCAGGTACACTGCTGATGCATTAAGGAGAAGAAAAACATATTTGAGAGGAAAACAAAATTTTGACCAGTCGACCTCATAGAGAATCGTCCACATATTTTAATCATAAGCATATACAATTTCCTGTAAATTATCAACATTCTATAGAATATATGTATGAGTATATACATATTTACGTGATTCCTTCACATAAATGATTTGAATTTTACTTTTTCATATACAGAGAGAATCGTTAATTCAGTTCAATTGATATAACACAAATTTTACAGACCAAATTCATCATGAGAGGAGTAAAGTCTTATTTGGTCATCTTGGCGTTCTCCCTTGCCAATTGCGCTTCCGCTGATGAACAAAGTGAAACTTATACGAAGGACTTTCAGTTTCATGATGCTGAAATAATTTTTCCTCTGAATCCATTCCTGAAGAACGAAATGGTTTTCGCAGTTGCGGAAGATAAAGAAGAGCAGAATTTTAAGATGTATCTGGAAACTTCTAATTTAGATGAAAGCAAAGTGGATTCCTGCAATCTGACAACAGACACACCTTATGTCATACTCTACAATGGCGGAAACGCTAAGGCTATTTTGCTCGTTCGAGAGAATGAAACGATGGTTAAGTTGCTCAACGTAAATTTGAAAAGTTGCGAGACCCACGAGGATTTTATTAATGTGACCAATCCGGACATCAGCTTAATATCGGTCGTACCAAAAGAAAATGATTACGACATTATTTATCAGAATAACGAAGTCTGCAATGGTTTTTACTGTAAAGCCACTTACGACTACGAAGCAAAGTTAATTGAGCCCCCTTCCAGTTTTTTGAAGAATCAGGAGGACCTCATTATCGAAATTGTGCAGCACAATACTAAAGCTTACTTGGCAATTTTAGATACGGATGAATCGATCAACGTGGTTTTGATTCACGATAAAGGTGAGAGTTCATTTTGACTTTTAATTTTCTATAAAATCTGTAGTGTATCCAATAAAAATTTTATCGGGATTTATTTTAGAGATTCTTTTTTTATCATTTTTTGAAGCATAAATACAATTCTGTTCGTAAGAATCTGTTTAAAAAGCTTTTGGATGACCTTCATTTATTTATCTAATAATTCTAAACGAACGTAATAGACCTTGGTACACCGGACAAAAATTTTGGGGGTAATTTTTACTTTTTTTCAAGGCACTGAAGAGAGATACTTTATAAAAAATAGAATTTGTTAAGTTAAAATTGGAAAAAATCACTTTTTGTTAAAGTATATTTTGTAATATAAAAATACTTAAATAATGATTCTAATTTCAAATAGTTAATTAAAATTAATAATAATTTTAAATAGTAATGTATACGGAAACTTTACGTAAGTCAGTTTATGATCTTTATCTTATGCTTTTAATCACACGTTTTCAATTTTCCTTATAATACTTAGTTTCCGGATAAGTCAAAATTTTTGTAAATACATTTTTTTGTTTAACGTCGCTCTACTTACGATCCCATGCATTGTTAATAACAAATGTATGATGTAGTTGTGAACAAATGGTATAAGCCCTTTGCTCTTCCAATCGAGCCATTATCAGACTTTAAATGCTCATTTTCTCCAGATTAAAAAGTATTTTAAAATGTTTATGGAACTCTATCTTAGTAACTTAACGTTCAATAGAACTATTATAAATCTCTTTGCTTTTGTTTGCTTGTTTAATTATTAGTTTGTGATCTACATAGATTTTAAGTTTATTTTAACTAAGTTTATAATTTATTTTATATTTTTGTGCTTAAGGACTCTTCAGTCCGTTAAATAAATTAACAAATTCATAAATGAATAAATAAATAAATAAATTGATTAATTAATCAATTAATATGTCTAAACGTGGCAAATTTTTTATACAATTTTCTTTTTCAGACACGGAGCCCAACAAAATATTCACAGGCGAACGTGACGCGAGAGTCAGCGTGTCCGTAACAGAGGACAAGTTCGGTTACTGCGTTGGCAAAGACCAGAAGATTCAGTGCAAGCAGCTGAACGAGAACGAAGATAAAAGCAAGGGAACTGATTCGGAAATTGACATCGCCGCAGGTTTACAAGATGTGGAAGTTTACAATCTGAAGAATGGCCTGCTTGTCCTATGGATAAATGAAGATGAGAAAGAAAGGGAGATTTCCATCGCACACGTAAACGAGAATGGAGAGCAAAAGAAAACCTTGAAGCTCGATATGAAATGCCCACCAGAAAATCTTTTTTTCCCAGATATAGTTCAAAATCCTGACGGACAATACTGCGTCAGCTCCTTGTGCGTGCATTCACAAGATATGTCCAATCTCTCTCGCGGCAGCAGATGTTTCATCGCCTCCGAATTATTTTAAATCCCAATTACACATATTTTGATGTACAAAAAATGTTATTAATGCTGTGAGATAATAAATGGGAAAATATTAATTTACTTTGTATGGAATTTTTTTGCGAAATGTAAAATAAAGTTAGACAATGATATAAAACATGTTTTCAGAATATCGAGTTTTCCAGGACCACACGTAGACAGAAGATAAATGCAATCGTGTCAAGTATACAGCAGTTTGAAAAAAATACAAGAAAAAGATAAATAGATTATTACTTTAGTGTTTACGTTAGTAAATTAATATTATCTATATTGTATATACTCCCTACGTAGGACCTAGGCATTATTTTAATAGTATATGAAAAAGTAACAACAATGTACAGAATATTCTGTGCAAACTCCTTTATTTATACTGTATGTGGAAGGGTGTTACGAATTTTGCCAATAATAAATTCTTTATTGACGCTGCAATGGGAGTAAAAACAGTTTGTTCCCCGGAGGCATATGGTACTCTCCGCAGACACTTTCTATTCTTTGAAGGCACATTTTAGCTTCCAAAGATACATTTTATTTTTCAAAGTACACATTTTATTCTTCGAAGACACATTTTAGCTTTCATAGATCTATTTTGCCCCTTTTAATCACATTTTACTTAATTTTTTAAAATAAAATGGATTTATAAATAATCAGAATGGAAAATTTTATATGCACCTTGGGATTATTCCCTTAGATGAATTGCTCGGGCAGTAAGCTTCAATTATCGCTTATTTTACTCCCTTGGCGCATAAATAACTATTTGATAGAAAAAAATCTGGCTCTGCCCATAACACCGTCACTAAAAGAATCAAGGCGCAGGCGACCAATGATCCCAAGTCTGGATAATCTCGTACAATTTCTGGCCAGGACTCTGAGTGCTGGATAGCTGCCTGTGACCCAGAAGCTTGTATTCCTTGCTAAGTTTGCCATTCTCCAAGCCGAATTTGAGCAGATTTTTAGCAGCCGCAAGCTGAACATCCGTCGGCATCTTACTGTTGAAATTCCCAATGAAAGAAACACCGATACTCTTGGTATTATATTTAATGGTGTGGGCTCCCGCGACGTCCCATCCGCGACCTTCGTAGACGTTACCATCGCCGCCCACCAAAAAGTTGTAGCCTATATCATCCCAACGGTTGGATATCATGTGACTTGCCTGGATGCTGCTCACGCGGAGGACGCATTCGGGTTGCGCGAAGCAGAAATCTGTTGCGGTATGACTAATGATGACATACGATGGTGGAATTTCCTTTAAGGGTGAAGGAGCTGACTTTGGTGGTTTGGCGCCCCATTGTTCTCGAGATATTATGTTCAGACCTGAAGTAAGAAGTTTATGTGAATTATTTAGGCTATTTATAAACTCTAATCGGCAATGCGGTTGTGCGCGGATATATTTGATTTTGTGTTCACGGAAAATTTCATATAGAACGTCAGATACAATGTCAATAAATAACAGACACATAGGCATAACAGGTAGACAAAAAAGATATTTAAAAAAACATTGTTACAAATGTTTATAAGTCCAGACAAAATGAATTGAAATTAAATGAATTCCTTTCATGCGAAAAATTTGACCGGAATCATCACTCATTTAATCTTATGCAGAACCTTGAAGTAAATTAACAATTTTCTAGTTTAGGTTCTGTGATAAAATCTCTACTATTTTCGTCGCGATGAAATTTTATAAATTCGTATTTTGTGAAAAATTATCCACTTTGAGACACGCGTAAGTAGAAACAGGCGAATGCGGTAAGACAATTTACTTTTCAATCAAATTGCTATGCAAAAGAATTATTCTAGAAAAAATGAATTCTATAAACGTATAATAACATCAAGCATTATTCAAGTGTGAAATAAAAATATTAGGTAGAATAATTAGCAGAATTTTATAATAACTGTGTATAACAAAGTTTCCACTTCGATTGATAAATAATTAAAAAAAAATTGTAGATATAGCTAAAAATGTTGAATCTTTCTTACGAAAATGATTTTATCGATTAAACTAAATATTTAGTTGAATTAACAAACTTTTTATCGCATATCTGGGAAAAAGTAAAAATAAACACTAATTAATACTCAAACACTTTGCAAACTGAACTAATTTAAATCAGATATCGCTTTAATCGTGCATAATCATTAACAAAAATTCTTTCGTGATTTTTCTGTACAAATTACTCCGTTTACTGTTTACCTTCATCGGCTGTCGCAAATCCAACGGCAAAACAAAAGGCTAGAAGAAACATCATACTTGCGTATTATTCAACTTATCCCGTCCAAGTGTCGATTCGTACTAACCGAGTCTTCGGCCTTTTATATATAATATCGCAGTCACCATCTCTTGTGTGAGTTCAGAACATCTACAAACATCTGTAAAATCTTTGTAGATACTTCCTTATGGAAATTACCCGATAATGAATGAATTTGTATGTATATATAAGTTATTGATACTCACACACACACACCCCAGACATTTCCGGATCAAGAGTTTAATCAAACAGAAGGAATAAACTGCAAAAGCAATTGCTACACTGTGATAATTTTCTTGTAAATTATCGATTGTATTTTCTCAAAGTTTTAAATTTTTTTGCACGAAAGGCTCTGAAAACAAAAATTAAGCTGCTTTATACTTATAAAAGTTGTTAACTTCTTCGGTAGTATACAAAATTCAGCATTAAAATTTTAACAAAGACAGTTACATAAAAAAGAAGTTACGAAGTCTTTAAGAGTAAAATTTTCCGTAAATTACATACAAGGATTAAGTTAAAAAATAAAGAGTTAAAAAAAACAGTCGAGAAACCAGAATACAAATAATGGCTGTTAATCTTTTCTTTTTATTTAAATGAACGCAACAAAGAGGCCGAGTTTTGTATATTTACACCAGGTAATTGCAAAAAAAAAATTGAAAATATTAATGAACTGTTGGATTCCCGCGTAATATTGTCGAACCTTCTTAAAAAAAAGAAAAGAATGAGCTTTTTACTGAATCTGGGAATCACAGTGACTTATCGCGCGATCTAATTATTATTCTGTTTATATGCGATTAAATGAACTGGGGAAGTACAGAGAGTTGTTCAACTTGGCTAAGTGTGTATTGCTTGATAAGACGGGGATTAAGTATTGTAGATTACATTTTGTACATATTCTGAGCTTTTTGATTTAGTTCTCTTTGTGAATTTAATAGCTATGGAAATAATCATTATAAACGATTAAAATTGTATTTTGAAAAAAAAATTTACCGTTTTTTTTCTTTCGGATTTTAATTTTTGTAATAACAGTTATTGTTGCATTTCGGGAATAAATCAGGGAATTGTTCCAAGGAGTCAAGTTTGCTACCGGAGTCTTAGAAAGGACATTAATTATTCTTAATCCGAGGGTCTGAACTTTGATACCTCTCAAGGTGTGAGTATAAAATTTTTCACTTTAACAAATTAAATGAAAATCAATAGATTCAAGAGCGATTCAAATTATTGATGTACTTTGGTTTACGTGCATTTAGGATTTATAAAATAAATATACATTAAAAATTTAAATAAAGTAGTTATTGATGAGTATTGTGTCCCTGGAGAGTTACTTTACTCCCCGTAGAGTTATTTTACCCCTTAGAGAGACATTATACTTTCTGGAGACACATTCTATTCGTCGAAGACACATTTTATTCTTCAAAGACACATTTTATCCTTCGAAGAAATATTTTATCCTTTGAAGAAACATTTTATCCTTTGAAGAAACATTTTATTCTTCGAGGAAACATTTTATTTTTTGAAGACATATTTTATTCTTTGAAGACACATTTTAGCTTTCATAGATCAATCTGGCCCGTTGCAATCACATTTTTTATCTTTTCTCAAATTAAGTGGATTTATAAATGATTAGGTTGAAAAATTTTATATGCACCTCAGGAGTACTTCGGTAAAGTTCAGGCAGCAAACTTCACTCTCGGGAATAATCGTCTATTTTTCTATGTTACATGAATAAATATTACTATAATATATTAACAGAATTTTCTTAAACACCCGGTGATCCGTAGCACGTAACAAAATTTATTTATTTATTAACTCTTTAAATCACACCTACAATAAGCATTACAATAAAAATAAAAAATTCCAAGAGAGTCGATGAATTCATGGATTTTCGGTCCAGTGATCCCAAGTCTTGATTTCCTTGTAGATCTTC
Organism: Sycophila sp. Sp_5; assembly: GCA_018906775.1. Lineage (NCBI taxonomy): Eukaryota > Metazoa > Arthropoda > Insecta > Hymenoptera > Eurytomidae > Sycophila > Sycophila sp. Sp_5. The sequence continues at coordinate 2,035,864 of JACCID010000014.1, read as the reverse complement.
TCACCGGGGCTCTGAGTGATGCCCACCTGCTTCTGTCCCAGAAGCTTGTACTCCTTGCCGATCTTGCCCTCCTGGACACCGAGCGCGAGCAGCTTTTGACCAGCCTGCAGCTGCTGCGGCGTCGGCGTGTTGTACCGGAAGTCGCCGATGAAAGCGATGCCTATGCTCCTCTTGTTGTAGCCGATGGTGTGTCCGCCCTCGACGTCCCATCCGCGGCCCTCGTAGACGTTACCATCGCCGCCCACCATGAAATTGTACACGATGTCGTTCCAACCGTGCTGCTTCTGGTGCAACACTTGCATGTTCCTCATGTGGTTGATGCAGGAGCTTTTCTTCAGGCATTTCGACGATCCAGTGTGGCTGATTATCACGTAGTTCGGAGGGATCGTCTCCAACTTCGTTGGCGTGTGCCTGGGGGGTGACGCCCGCCACTCTGATCGAGACACGATGGTCACATCGGTACCTGCTGATCAAGGTCCCGCTTAATTAATTCAATTTCCAATTAACTAACGCTTATTTTCGATACTAGTGCGTAAATAACATTTTTCTACACGCCGTGCGCAAAGGTACTACTTTGCGCACGCTCACGTAAATTCGCTTGCGTAAAATCGCATCTTGCACATCACGTTGTGAAGAAATAGTATTTTTCTACACATCGTGCGCAAGGACAGGATTTTGCGTACGCTCGCTCAAAATCGCTTGCGTAAAATCGCATCTTGCACATCACGTTGTGAAGAAATAGCATATTTCTACACATAGTGCGCAAAAGTACGACTTAATCGATAAGGAATAAAACGATAGGATCAAAATGAAAAATTTTACATACCTTCGCCTTCCTCTGCCAAGACACACGCAACCGTCAAAATAAAAATGGCAAATAAGAGTTTCGTCATTTTGTCCGACTTAATCTGATTCGGCTTAACTGTAAAAGTGTAAATTTATTATCTAATGCATGGAAATTGTAAATTGAAATTGTAAAAAGCAAAGTGTAAATTTATTATCTAATGCGGGGTAATTGTAAATTGTAATTGTAAAATACAAAGTGGAAACTTATTATATAATGCAATTATCTAATGCACGGATTTCGATAATTTTTTTTTTAAAGAATTTTGGCAAATGTGATGATTTTTCTCGGAAATGGTAAGATATTGTTGTTAAAACTCATCGTAATACTTTTTATCAAATTAATAAAGTTTATTTTAAATCGTGATTTCTTTATATATTTATCATAAAGAGCGAAGAAATTAAATTAATAAATCCATATATTGTAATACTGTAGAAGTCATAAAAATTTATAATTTCACTTAGAGTGTAATTATCTTAGTTGAAATAAAAATAAATTTCCACATTTCATTCAGAAAAATGTATTTGCATAAAAAATAATTTCACTTGCCTTTAGAACGGTTCAATGTACGCCAATTGAATATCTGACTTTCGTCTCGGTCTATAAGCTGATTTATATAAGAAATGGATTGGTTTCTTTATCATTTTTTCTGCTCACTTGAAAGCAAGAGCAAACAAAGTAATCGATAAATCACTTTTTTCGGTTATCACTTTTTAGTTCATTTGGTGTCATGAAAGCATGAAAATGAAGTGATAAGAGCTCTATCTATTAGAGTACGTAATAAATTCTGGCAGTTACACTTTAAAAGCTATTCCTTTATTATTTCGAAGAAAAATTTCATAAGAGATCATTATTGGAATGTTGAAATTGAATGAGTCAAAAAAAATGAAGTCAATAGTTAAAATGTATTATTTTATACATTAGGAGTTTATTTTATGCGATCGAATCTTTTCCACTTTTTAATAACGTCAAGTATTTTCTTTCCTGGACTTTGAGTATTTTTCACTTGATAATGCCCAATCACTTTGTAATCTTCTTTCAGCATTTTCAACCGCACCCCCTGGTCCATGAGTTTAGCAAAAACTTTAAATTGCTCCTTCGTCGGTATATCGTATCTGTAGTCTCCCATGAAAGCTACGCCTATGGTCTTCGAAAGGAATTCAGGATTAGCGAATTCACCCTGAACGTACCAACCGCGACCCTCGTAAACCACACCATCACCACCGATGAGGAAATTATAGCTGATGTCGCGAAATTCGCAGCTGAATATGTGAAAAGCCTGGATGAGACGAATAGCCTTGATGCAATCCAGCTTCGTGCGACAAAAAGTCTCCGCAGTGTGGCAGATCGTCACGTATTGGATCGGCAAGCCTTCAAATTTTATTGGGGAAATTGTCGTTGGCAATGGGTTCCAGTCCATTCGTTTGACTATAAAGTCCATTTCATCTGAAAAACAATTTAACGTACCTCATTAATTCAAAAAGCAACTAATGTTTTTCTTTTTTTTTTTTAATTTTTAGGAATGATATGAAAGTAAAAAGAATTTACCATAAATTTTATATTCACAACCGAAAATAGCGTTTGATTTTTTCGTGTTTTTCGATTTATCTTAGAAATTGAAGTTGGATATTTCTATGAATAAATCCATTTTTTTATATATAACTTTTAATTTATAAAAAACACGTGGCAAAAATAAAATTTAAGATTTAAATTTAAAAATAAAAATTTAAGAAGCTAAATCTCACCCGAAGGAAAAGAATCTGCAGAATTTTCTGAAGAATTTTAGGCAAGGTTTACGCCTGCAGAAAATTTCGCAAAAATGTTTACAGATTTTTTTTTTTAATAATTTTACAAACAAAAAATTTAGGTATATATCCGCCTTTAATGTTATTTAAATCTGCTAATTCTTAAATAAAATAAAATTCATTTTATTATATTCCTGCTGAAAAATGTCGGATGAGATTTCCGGTGATTTCTCAGACCAAAATCTCGGGTGAATTTTGAGTTTTGCTATCAATATTTCAGATTTTGCTATTGATTTCGATGAGATTTTAGGTAAAATTTCACTTGAAAATTAAAATGACATAATCTCAACTGAGATATCAGCATCAAAACTTAAAAGTCGCCTGACATTTTGGCTGGCGACTTACCTGAAGTTTTTGTAGAAAGACAAAAAGATAAAGATGCCATCACAGGTAATATAAAATATGGCAATATTATTACTAACAATCAAAGTTTATTTTACAATACGGTATAATCATACACACAAATGTATATATATATATTTTTTTTAAGTTTTAAGGATAATCATGAACAAAATGGTTCCAGGTAAGGATATCACGGTATAAATATTTTCCAGGACTCTTCGGATCTACAGGTGAAACTTGATTTTGCCCTACTAGTTTGTAATCTTCTTTCACTTTTTTTTGATTTACGGCGATTTCCAGTAGCTTCTTGGCAATAGCTAATTGCTCGTCTGTCGCACTTCGAAAATTGTAATTACCGACAAAAGCAATACCAATACTAATATTATTGTAGGACTCGGTATGTTCACCTACAAACTCCCAGCCTCGACCTTCGTAAATTGCACCATCTCCAGCGATCAAAAAATTGTAGGCTACATCGCTCTTATTTTGAATATTTATCTGTTCTTTTTGAATGGCTTGGACACTTCTGATGCATTCTTGCCTGTTATAACAAAAGCTTGAATTAGTGTGAATAATTATTACAAGTTCTGGTCGAGTTTTAAACGGTACGAGTTCTTTTTCCGGTAGTACAGCTTTCCATTCATTTCGCAGCACAAATTCCTTTAAATCAGTAAGATTCAGTTCTCTCCAATGAGACCACTTTTTTATAGCCTTGTACAACATGCGACCTGGACTGTACGAATAGCCAGATACTTGATTTTGTCCAAAAATAACGTAATCTTTGGCTAATTTCTTTTGTTTGACTCCCAGATCCATAAGAAATTCTGCAGAATTTAATTGATTTGGGCGCAGAGTCATAGCTTCATAATTACCGATGAAAGAAATGCCAATGCTTCTTGAATTCCAGTCGTCGGTGTGTTCACCTATAAAGTCCCAACCTCGACCTTCATAAATGGCCGTGCGGTCAGCACCTACAACGAAGTTGTAAGCAATGTCATCTAATTTTCTGAGCTCTTTATCTTCCTCCTGAATTTTCCGAGTACTATTAATACACTTTAATTTGTTTAAACAGTATTCAGCTCCTGTGTAATCCGTGATTATTACATACTTAGGTAAGTCGTTAAATGGTTTCAATGGCTTCTTGGACGGCGAAGCTTTCCATTCAGTTCGCGTTAGGTAACCGATTTCATCCTCCGTCTGTTTTTTTCTCCAATGTCTCCAATGTTTGATTTCGTTAAATACTCTTTTTCCAGGACTATCCGTATCAATTAACTGGCTTTGAGCAAACAGAGTATAATTGATGTCTATTACCTTGTGTGAAGCGCTAAATTCTAAAAACTTCTTTATAGCGTCTATTTGGTCTTTTGTTAAGTTGTTGCGAACTTCGTAATCTCCTATGATTGCAATACCAATACTTCGTGTGTTCCAGGTGTCAGTATGATCCCCTACGAAATTCCAACCGCGAGCTTCGTAAATGGTACCATCTCCGCCAATTAGAAAATTGTAGCCTATACCATCCTTTTTTTCAATTTCCATTTGATTTATCTGAACATCTTCAATAATTTTGATACATTCATCTCTTGTTTCACAGAACTTTGAATTAGTATGAATAATTATTACGTACTCTGGTAAATTGACAAATTGAACTAATCCAGTGACTGACGGCATAAAGTCCCATTCCCGGCGATTTACTAATTTGACTAGGTCATCTATATCCGGCTCCTTCCAATGAGACCATTTGTTTATAGCTTTGTATAAATAGTTTCCTGGCCTGTTTGCATTAGAAATTACTTGATTTTGGCCAAATATAACGTAATTTTCGACTAATTTATTTTGTCTGACTCCTAAGTCTAATAAATTTTGTGTTGCATTAAGTTGGGCCATCGATGGTACATCAATGTCGTAATTTGCGATAAACGCTATACCGATACTTTTAGAGTCCCAACCTTCGCTGTGCTCACCTATTGAATCCCAACCACGACCTTCGTAAATCATTCCATCACCACCCACAAGGAAATTGTAAGCAATGTCGTCTAAGAATTTGATTTTTATGTGATCTTTTTGAATAGTTTGGGTGCTATTAATGCATTGCAATTTTTCAAAACAATATTCCATTTCTGGTATATCAATAATTATTATGTATTTAAGTAAATCTTTAAACGGCAAGGTCGGATTTTTCGGCAGCGAAGCTTTCCACTCAGTACGAGTTAAGTAACCGATTTCATCTTCTATTCGTTTGACCCTCCAGTGTTTCCAATTTTTAATTTCGTTGTCTATGTTTTTTCCTGGGCTGATGGTACTACTCAGAACCTGATTTTGACCAAATAATACATAATTTCTGTCTATTTTTTTGTGCACTACACTGTATTCTAAAAATTTTTTTACTACATGTACCTGCAAATTTGTTAAATTATCAACGAACTCATAATCTCCAACGAAAGCAATACCGATACTTCTGGTGTTCCAAGTGTCGGTATGAGCTCCGACGCATTCCCATCCACGACCTTCGTAAACTACACCATCACCGCCCACAAGAAAATTGTAAGGTAAATCGTCAAATTCATCTACATCCATAGATTCTTTTTGTTTAGTTTGGATGTATCTTATACAGCTTTCCCTCGTTTCGCAAAAATTGGATGCTGTGTGCATAATAATGACGTACAACGGAAGACTAGAAAATATTGTTAGTGGATTTTTCGGTTCCAAAGCCTTCCATTCAGAACGTTTCACAAATATTTTCAAATCTTCAATCGTAATTTCTTTCCAATGCGAAAACGTCGTTATACTTTCGTATAAATTCTTTCCAGGGCTATCGACATCCAATATCTGGGATTGTCCTAAAAGTACAAAATTGTTCGATAGCTTCTTTCGATTGATTCCAAAATTCAAGAACTTTTTTAAATTGCGTATCTGCTCAATATTTGGATTCTCGGCGCTATAATTTCCGATGAAACAAATTCCAATACTGATATTGTTCCAGCCTTCGGTATGAACGCTGGCAAAATCCCAACTGCGTCCTTCGTAAATTGAACCATCGCCACCTACTAGGAAATTGTAGCCTATGTCCGACATATTTCTACTTGTCATGTGCTGCAGCTGAATTTCTTGAATATGTTCAATGCATACTGATTTCGTTCGACAGACTGAAGAAGCTGTATGAGAAATTATCACGTAGTCAGTTGGGAGCTTTTCAAGCATCATTGCTGGGTACTTTGGGGGTAGGCTATTCCATTCTGAACGCTTTACAAAAGTAAGTTTCATTTTCTGCAAAAAAAAGTATCACAAATTAATGATTTAAAAATATTTGTTCCAAAGATGCTGATTTTTACTATTCAAATTCCGCTCAAAAAGTTTACTTATCGGCAATACGTTTTCAATATTTTGCATATTGACATTAAAAAATTACGGGGGAAAAATTCTTTAGTTTCGAAATTGATTGAAAAATGGATCGTCTTACCGTGCTCGTCTGTTTCTACTTACGCGTTTCTAAAAGTATAAGGCTTAATTAAATTAGTCTTAGTGTATATTACTATTATCAAATTCAGTAGTATTAATACATCTTCATTAATAAATACATACAATTTTCGAAGCAATAAAGAATTTTTCACGTTTTTCAAATTATTATTTTGTTTTCTCTGCTGCGTTCGTTCATTTTTTTTTTATGAAATTTCTTGGATAAAAAATATTTTTGGCTTTCTTCATAAGTTAGCACAAAAAGATGCTAAAATCTTTATCGAAATTTATGATGATCCTCATATAGGCAACTTTTGATCGTACTTGAAAATTGTAGAAATTGGAAATATTTTTTTTGTTTTCAAGCTAAACGACTATTAATCTTAATTTGTTCTAAAACTTTTTTCAAATTTATTTTTTGTTACATTCACTCAGATAAATCTTAGCGTAAAAACTATACTGTCTGGAAAAGTAGTATACTCAATGCTAGTTTGTAAAAAAGTTACTACATTTTGTAGTTTAATTTACTGTACGAATGAAAAATTAGGAACCATGATAAAGTATGACAATTCATTTTCAGAATTACTAACTAGTTTTTCAGACAGTATAGTAATTTTGAATAAACATTTCTCTCAGTAATCTATCGCCAGAAAAAAAAAACAGAAAACTACAAAGTCTTTCTGCACCTTTTACTCTAGACTTTTGATTTCCAATGCTCCCACAACTGGATCGCCTGATAGAGATTCTCGCCAGGGCTTATTCGACCGGATAAGACTTGCCTCTGACCGTAGAGAACGTAGTCTTCGCGCAGCTTCCCTTGGTCCACTCCGAATTGCAAGAATCTTTTAGTAACATTTATTTGTTTCAGAGTGGGTTTGATACGACTATCATAGTCGCCGATAAAAGCGATGCCCATGCTCCGTGAATTATAGTAGAAAGTATGGTGGCCCAGGACGTCCCAACCACGACCTTCGTAAATGTAACCATCGCCTCCTACAAGAAAATTATATCCAATGTCAGTCAATCCTTTCTCTTCCAAGTGGTATGTCTGGATATTCCGAACGGATTCGCAGCACGTGGATTTATTTCCGCAGAACAGCGTAGCAGTGTGCAGTATTATAACGAATTTTGGAGGCAGTATCTGAAGTGGCGTCTTTGCATAAAGGGCTGGCTTCGCTTTCCATTCCGAGCGCTTGACTAAGTCGTCAAAACAACCTGTAAAGTAAGATGCATTGGTCCATTAGTTGACGTTCGTATACTGAATCCAACCCTGCTAGAAATCCGTCCAGTAGAAATGGCTTGCCCAAATGGCTTGTTTTTAGTGATATTCTTCCCAGTAGAAAATGTCCATGTGGATTCGTGCCGATTCATGTGAAATCTATGGGGATTTATGTGGAATCCATGTGGATTTATGTGAAATCCGTGTCGAATACATGTTAATTTATGTGTAATGCATGTGGATTTATGTGGAATGCATGTGGATTATGTGGAATCCATGTCGAATACATGTGGATTTATGTGGAATCCATGTCGAATACATGTGGATTTATGTGTAATGCATGTGGATTTATGTGCAATCCATGTGGATTTATGTCTATCTACATGGTATTTACAACTGGGCTACTAAAAAATTTCAGGATCAAAATCACATGGTGCTTTTAAAATTATAGCTGCGTTGTAACTATAATTCCTTACATATACCTTTCTTACGATTATGTGATCTCACCTGAGGAATTTTCAAAATTAATTTTTTTTTGCTGAAATGGCTGCAAATGTAAAAAAGATGTGCATTCAAGGAATTATAGTTACAGTGCAACTTTAATTTTAAAAGTATTCCACTGCAAACATTCAAACGTTTTTATAATTTTTTTATAATTTTTTCAATTTTTCTTTATAGTTTTTATAATTTTCACATAATTTCAAGCCATTTTTCCTATTAATTGTTTACGTTAATTATTCACATAATGTAAATTAGTCATTTAAAAAAATTGTCATTTAATGATTTAAATTTCTAGCAGGTAAGTTTCGAAAACTTTTAATAATTATAAATTACGCGTATGTCAATATATTTTACAACAGAAAAAAACGATTTGTTAAAAACAAACGTAAATGAAAAATTATTAGACAAAATTAGCTAATGATTTATTTTACGTTGTAGCTGTTGTGGGAGAAAAGAGAGTGAAATGGATAAATTCAATGGATAATTAAAATGTAGTAATGTTCTCGTTTATAAAATACAGCGCTATCTATTCAGATACAAAAAATAAAGTGTGATAATTTCGGTGTTTTGATAGTGTACTAGTTATTAATTTTCTTACGATGAACTTCATTAATAATTAGTAAGCAATTAATTACGTATTAATTAATTAATAATTAGCAATTAGTAATTAGCAAGAACAGAAATGGTAACTACATATTTCTCGTCCAAACCAAAATAAATAAAATATAAAAGTAGAGATAAATGATTAGCAATAAATACAAATTGAATACTTATAATATTTTTTATTTTTGTCACAGATTGCTTTTACAATTAACGTTTACACTAGTACAAAGTATAAAATTAAAAAAAAATAGTACAAATCACGAGCCAATCAGTTTTGCCTCTTCAATTATGTTTTCTTGATTTTTCACTTTTGTTATGATTTGCATTTTGCACAATTGAAAAATATAAAGACTTTATTTTTTTAAGGTGAGAAAAATTGAAATTGAAAATTAACATTATTTAAATCAAGAAAATAAATTTGGAGTTTGCTCTTTAGGGAAGAGGAGACTAGTTAATGTTTTTATTAATACATATGTTCAAGTATTACTGTATAATACTAAAAATGGTAATATAACTTATTAATTTTAAAAAATTAATTTTAGGTACACTAATTTTTTAAAAAATAATAGTTTTTTACAAAATAACATTTTTCCAATTTTTAATCAAGTCTTGTAAAAATTGAGATTCTTAAAAAAAAAATGAAACTCGTGCTGGATGAACACTAATTTTTTTTACAGAGTGTTTTACAGAGTTTCAGAATGTAGAGATTCACAAAAAATTAAAAAAACATCAAGAAATTTTGTTGATGCCAGAATTTCATCTTTTCCTCATTTCTTCTGTGTCGTACAGATTTACTACAAATTGTTTTTTTTTTATATTACCCGAATTTCCGGGTAATAGAATAAGAAAAACATTCGGTCGTTTTTTTCACGCCGTAATTACGCCTTATACTGTTAAACACGAGTAAGTAAAAACGTACAAGTGTGGTAATACAATCCACTTTTCATTCAAATTCCTAAGCATTTTTTGTAAATAAATTGTTCATGAAAAAACTGAATTGTCTAAACGAACGACAAACATCTCTTGGTGTTTCGATATTTCATATAAACTCTTTGTTATAAACAAATTAATTGTTTCTTCGTCTGCTATAAATTATGGCGCGAAATTTGAATTTTTAATTAACGGTCGAGGTTGAAGCATTGCAGTATGTAGTAATCGCCCAGTGATCCCATGTCTGGATAAATTCGTAGAGTTTCTTACCGGGACTGTCAGACAGTCTGCATTGTCTGTGCCCCAATAGTACGTAGTCCTTCCTGATTTTCCCATTTTCCACGCCGTATTCTATAAGCATGCGGACGGCGTCAATCTGTTTCTTTTTGGGAAGAAAATTAGAGAAATGTCCCATAAAAGCGATGCCGATACTTATATTGTTCCAGTATTTTGTGTGGGCTCCTTCGATGTCCCATCCGCGGCCTTCATAAGCGTTACCATCTCCACCCACGAGGAAGTTGTAACCGATGTCGTTCCAGCCGTGTTTCTCCATATGGGCAATTTGGATGTCGCGCGCCTGCTTGATGCATTGATTCTGCGTTAAACAGAAGTCCATGGCTGTGTGGGAAATTATTACGAGCGGAGCTGGGATCTTTTGCAAGCGTACAGGTGGATCCCTCGGTGACACAGCTTTCCACGTTTTTGCTTCTATTATCCGCAACTTGGGATTTCTCAAACCTGCAAAAAAAATGAAATGGTCTAATCCATTAGTGATGTTGTTGCTCCGTGCGAGATTCGTCGATGAACTGTGTTATAATTTTTTGAAAATTGTGAATTTGATTTTTTGATCGAAGCACCCCTTTGTAAAAAGTTTTGTAGGGTTTCCTGTTAGAAACTTTTATAAAAAAAAATCCTATGGAAAACCTATGAATTTTGTAAAAGTTCCTATAGTTATTTTGTAAAAAAAAAATCTATAGGATTTCCTGTAGAAGTATTTCTATGAGATTTTAGAAAATCCTGCAGGAAAATCTGTAGATTTATTGTACAGGATTTCCTGTAAAATATTTCCTATTAGGATATTATAGGATATTCCTATAGAATTTCTTAAAGGATATTTTCTTAAAGAATCGCAGGAAGACGTTTTCTTACAAGAAAATCTCAAACGTGGTAAATTTTTGATTTATTAGCAAATTCATCGGCAGTTAAGCTCTTTTGGTATTTTTTTAGTAGAAGCACGGGACTTTTATATTAATACGTAGGTCTTAATATAAATTAAGTTTTCGGAGAATATTTATATCGATCGTGTTCTACTTAATGCATAACCAAGTATCTTTTTTTCATTAAAAATTTGCATACAGATGCGATATTGTCAGAAGCCAGTTAGCACGCTGAATACAAAATGATGCGGACAAGAATTTCATTCGAGCCTTCATACAAATATATAATGTTAAAAATAATAAACATAGTATATACGTGTAAAACATTTATTAGCAACCTGCAATTATAATAAAAAAGAAATTAAGCAAGAAACGGAGAGCAAATGTGCAAATAGCAATTCGTAATTTTGCGTGTACTATTGCGGTGGGACATATAGAAATGAAAACTGAAAAAAAAAGCAGAAAGGCATATTTGTCATTTATTTATTATGGAATACAGAAAATTTGTTAAAATGTAAAAAAATGGTAAATCATTCCAAATAATTTGTATTTGATTATATTATATCATTGGTGATTTTATAAGTCACAAAGCGGTGATAGCAATAATGTAAAAAGTTTTTTTTTAATTTTAGTAAGTATAATGAATTTAACTCCTGTACATTAAACTGAGTATGTGAATTTTAATAATGTCATACTAAAAATTTTATTATTTAAAAAAAAAATATATAAACGCCTTTATTAACACTATGTGTATTCAAAAATTATGTAAATACATTTATATATATTTATAATCAATAAAGGACTAATATTTCAGGACTCCTTCTACGGGTATGGACCTTTATATTCCTTCCAGTGTTCCCACAATTGTATAGCCTTGTACAGATTCTTGCCAGGATTTTGTCGGTTTACCAACTGACACTGACCATACACGCTATAATCTTTATCCAATTTCCCCTCGCGGACTCCGAATTCAAAGAATTTGTTGATGACTTCAATTTGCTTCGGATTGGGATGGTCGCGGATCTCATACTCGCCGATAAACGCAATGCCGAGGCTTCGATAATTGTAGCCAATTGTATGGGAGGCCTCAACGTCCCAACCTCGGCCTTCGTAAACGTAACCATCGCCCCCCACAAGAAAATTGTACGCGATGTCGTTCCATCCTTTGTCGACCATATGGAAACTCTGAATGTTCTGAACGTATTTGACGCACACGGACTTCTTTTCGCAAAATGAGGAGACGGTGTGCAGTATTATGACATATTCTGGTGGCAGTGTTTCCAGCGGCGAGGCCACAGCTCTTGGTGACCGCGCATTCCACTCCGAGCGCTTCACTAAATGACTAAAATTACCTGAGGAGAAATTTTTAATGATTCCTTAGTAATACGGAAGTTAGAGACAAAAAAAAGTTACGTCGATGCTGATTTTTACTTACGCTGATTTCAATCAGCGTTTAAATAAAGGGGATTCCCATCCACAGACGCTGCTAATGTAAGAGTGTCTATTTTGTCTTCGCCGAAACTGTCTATTTTCATCCCGGAGCGAGAATGTAAAAAAAATCGTTTCGAGAGCTCAAAAATAATGCCTAATATCGTATCTCGCTCGGGTGACCATTTACGTGCGATCTGAGATCAATTTTTTTATTATCTCCCTAGGTGCACAATATACGATTTCAATTAAACACTTAAAGTAATCGTGTTTTTCCTCTCGCAAGGAGGAATTTTATATCTAATTTTTTTTCTAAAATTATTCGTAAACAAGAGTTATAATCAAAATTCTTAATATTATGATATTATTGTTTAATATTATATTTAAATATGTTTAATTGTTCACAAAATGAGCATACATAGACATGTCTAAATTTATTTGATATTACGATAAGCTTGTATCTAAAAAATCCATCTGCGCTAACCTACAGGGTCTCATCGCTGCATGGATTTTCATAGGACTGAACTTAAATTAAATTTGTTATCATTCAGGTATGAAGAGTTGTAGAATTTGAAATTATTTGATTAACAAATTGAAAAAATTCAATAACTCAATAAATATATAAAAATGAAGAATTTAATGTAGTATTTGAATCGTGCCTTACACTAGTACACACGCGTAAGTAGAAACAGACGAGTGTGGCCAGACGTGATACTTTACAATCAAATTGCTAAGTTCTTAAAAATCTTATCTTTTTCATCGTGTCTACTAATATTCACCGATAAATCAACTGAACATTTTAGATTACAGCAAATCCCCATTCCTAAATTATTACTTATATAGATAATCATACTTTAAGATTACTTTACAGATTGCACAATGGATACGGCATAAAAGTCCTATTTACAGCGCTAGTTTTGTTTTATTAAGTAATCGTTTACATATTATTCATTGTTTAATTGTTTCTATATAACAGATTACACAGATTTTTTTCGATGTAAACGTAATGATTCGTTAAAAAAAATTAAAAGTGACTTGAATCAACATAAATTGATTAATGAATTCTGATTATGTTGATCGTGCGAGGTGAATAGTCTTTTACATTTTTGGTCTTGGTAACGACAATTCAATTCAACTCTTTTTTTTATCAAATAGTTTTTATTTCTTTAAATGTTTTTAAATGAATTTGTACTATTTACAGTAAAAAATCTCTGCTATAAGTCTTAGTTTAAATTGTTGAAAAATATAATAAGGAAGAAATATTTAATTTTATTGCACTTATTGAATATAAAATAAATAAATTTGTTGAAAAATTAAATATGACTACGATATTTTTTTAACTGGTTTTTGAACTGCTTACAAAAATAGTGTAAAGAGAACATTGAGATCGCGAAGTGCGTTGGAATTTACTAGTTTGTTTAAGTAGTTGCTATCAGCCGTGCAATACATCAAATTATATAGTAATTTTGTTTGACAAGCAAATCTAGAGAGGTAGAGAGCGAGAACAATAGAAAAATGTTTAAAAAACATTCGTGACGAGAATATCAGATTTATAACTACTTTTTTCAAATGCTTACTGTCAAAAATATAAGTTCTAAATAAAATATTAAGATTTTTTATCTCTTAGAAATCGTCGAAGTTGTCAACTTTTTCTCTTGTACTTGATCGTAAAATGTTTGTGTCACATTTCACTTCAGATTGAAGCTTCTTAGTTAACTAAGGAAAAGAAAATTGTTTTTTTGATGTATTTCTTTTTATAGAATTTATATAAGAAATTGAAATTTATATAATTAAAAGAAGTAATAAATCTAATTAAAATTAAAACAGAGCCAAGATATTTTCCACATGAATCCATACGGATTCCACATGAATCCACATAGATTCTACGTCGATGCACGTGGATTCCTCAGGAATCCACATAGACGCACATGAATTTCACATGTATTCGCATAGATTCTACATGGATAAATGGATTCTTCATGAATCTACGTGGATTCTTCATGGATCCATATGAATCCACATGAATTCCACATGGAAATTTTCTACTAAAAATACTTATTCGTCAAATTTTAATATTTAATTTAAAACTCGATATCGTTCACACGTGGTACACCCCTTCAAAATGATCTCTACCATGGATCTTCACGGTGGACAAGCTTTATGTTCCGAGACATTGGGACATTCGCTCCAGTGTTTCCACGTCTTAATAACATTGAACAAATTTTCCCCGGGGCTTATCACCGCTATCACCTGCAGATGAGCCAATACTTTGTAATTCTCTTTAAGTTTATTCCGCTTGATGCCAAGATCGATCAGTTTGGTCAGGGCATCGAGTTGTTCCTGCGTCGCTTTATTGAATCTGTAGTCCCCGGTGAAGGCAATGCCGATGCTCTTCTTGTTCCATCCGTAGCTGTGGGCTCCTTCGATGTCCCAACCCACGCCTTCGTAGACGCGACCATCGCCGCCAATCAGAAAATTGTAGCCGATGTCCGACCAGTGCTGTACCCAGACATGGTCCTCCTGAATCTTCCGGATGATCTCGATGCATTGATCTTTCGTCGTGCAAAATGCACCAGCCGTGTGCGCCACTATCACATACTCGAGGGGTAAATTTTGAAGCCTCGGCCTACTCTTCGCCGGCAGCGCTCCCCATTCCGAGCGTCTAACGATCGGTACGTCACCGTAATCTGCAAAAAAGGGTTGGTAATACAGTACATCGAACCGTCAGTCGCATATCTTACACCACCCCGTAATTTCTAAAGTAATTATAGCATTAATTCTGTAAGTTTAATCGAACTGAAAGTTAATGTATCAAATTTAATCTACACTGAAATAAAAAAATCCTCTGGCAGCAATTGATATCCGTTAGTAACAGATATGCACATTGCAGCGAGAGGAAATATTCTTGCGTTAATGAAAATTTTCTCTTTGACACAAAAAGGAAGTCGTTCTCCATTCAAAATGTCCAAGACTTTTTCATCAGTACAAAATGAAAGTTCTCTTACCACAAGATTTTATGGCCAAGAGTAATTATCATTTTGCAGCAACACGTTCTCATTTCTAAGTGTAGTTTTATATTACATTCTAAAATACGATTAATTTATGCTTACGATTTACTTGTTTAATATAGATTTGTTTTTGATAGATAAGGGATGTCGTAGTTACTTAAACCGCAGTAAAAACATTTCTTTTTGAATGTGAAGAAAGCTAAGCATGCAGACATTGTTTTAGTTGTACTGAAAATAGGCACAGACACATAAATGAAAAAGCGAAAAGCTTCAAACTTGCGATTGATTTTTCGTTAATTAAGTTACTATTTAATGTTTACTTATCTATACTGCTATATTTAAACAACTCGGTTATTATTTCTTCGGGAAGTGTAGATGACAAAATCGACAATGAACTAAATAAAAAGTAATTTTTTTTATTTTACAAAACATAATTGAGAATATAACTCGGAATACGTGTCACGTAATTGACAAAAATCTCAAGGATACAATTTTCATTTTCTATGTACAACTTTACATTTTTCGAAATGTAGCTATTCAACGCTTTTGGGCAACGATACTTTAAAGGCACTTGATTTCCTTCATAATAAAAAATTCCAACGCGGCACTAAATTCATCCTTTAAGTCATTTCAGTCATTTAATATTATACAATGTCTTTATCACTTACAGATCATACATAATCAATCGTTAGTAGTCCTTTATTATAAAATATTTTTTTGTTATGCGTAGACTTACAAACAATAGCTACTATTACATCATCTTATTTTACAATCTCTTGTTAAAATTTTACATACTTTGAAGGTGCATTATTTTCAATTAATTTTATTACATAATACCATATCAAATGGACAGGTGATAGCTGCATCTCAGATGTCAAAAATTCCAAACTCTACTTTTCGTTTTGCAATAAGTAATTAATTAACCGTTTATGTTTTTAATATTTCCGATGTCGAATACTGATTTCTTTCTTTCGAAACACTGGTTTCACTAAGGATGCACAGAAAAAGTTAATCCTTACAAAATAATATTTATTAATAGATCTATTGATAATGACAAATAAACAAATCAGTAGATGTCTATTATGTGCAATAAATTATTTTATCGCATTAAAATATAATTTTTCGCATTCATACTGAAACTACAAATGCTCTAAAAAAACGTCCATTTAAATCCAGAAATAATTATCTTTAAAATTCTACAGACTACTGCTACAAGTAGGTATTAAAACATTTTCAACAAATATTTTTTTAAGCGTCAAACATCTTCTAGCATCTCAAATGCTAACTCTTAAATTTGTTTCTTCAAAGCTGTACAGTATGCCCTCTTAAAAACAATTGCAAGAATTCAAAATTGATGAACGTCTCACTAATGAAAGCCCGAAAGCAGGCAGCTGCGCATAAAGTCAGAAATTTTGTATGATCAAGGTTGGGGCACCCAATGATCCCAAGTCTGAATAATCTCGTAGAGCTTCTGACCGGGGCTCTCAGTCTTGGTGCATTGCCTGTGTCCCAGGAGCTTGTAGTCCTTGCTGATGTGGCCGTTCGCCACCACCGATCTCGATGAGCTTGAGGGCAGCGTGGATCTGTGCCTTGGTAGGTTCGAGATTGTCGAAGGTGCCGATGAAGGAGATGCCGATGCTCTTCACGTTGAAGTTGAACGTGTGGGCTCCCTCGATGTCCCATCCGCGGCCCTCGTAGGCGTTCCCGTCGCCGCCCACCAGGAAGTTGTAGCCGATGTCGTTCCAGCCGAAGGATTCCATGTGGAAGGTCTGGGCGAAGCGGACGTGCATCACGCATTGGGATTGAGTGAAGCAGAAGTTCGTGGCGGTGTGGCTGATTATCACGTACGGGGCTGGGATCACCTGCAGGCGTTCGGGTGCTATCCTTGGCGGCTGGGCACCCCAGGCGAATCGCTTCACTAACCGCACTCCTGGTATCACAGGATCTGAAAAAAAATAAAATACATAGTATTTCTCGCTATCACTGCCGAGTGAGGGATTCGTCGATACTCTTAACAAAATATCCTGCAGGGTATCCTGCGGGAAATCCTGCTGTCCTGTAGGAAATTCACGATTTTCCCAAGAGGAACGATTTTTTGTACGATAGTCTTGCAAATATATTCTGCAAGAAATGATCCCGCAGGAACGATCCTATTATCAGAAAATTTTTCTGATAGTCCTGCAAATATATTCTGCAAGAAATAATCCTACAGAACAATCCTATCAGAAAATTTTGCTGAAATAATCCTATCGAAAAATTCTGCAGAAATAATCCGGAAACTTCTGCAGGAATTCTAAGAAAAACCATGCATTACCTGCAAGGTGGCAGGATTTTATGCAGGATTTCATGCAAAATGTCTTGCGGGATATTTAGATAAGGGTGTATACGTTTGGTAGGTTTGCATTCTTTGTATGGTGAGTATTTGACTGCACGAAGAAATAACTTCATTGATTTATCATAGCTTATCATTGTTAAGGTGGTCACACACCTAAAATTTTTCTTTCTTTGTATAAAATCAACTGAAATTAAATAATTCTAAATGAGCGGAAGAGTTTTTAGTCTTATTTTATTTAATGTTACTTTTAAAGATTTAATACTTAAACACAATCAGTTGAGCCTCCAGGTTAATAAATTAAAAATTAGTCTAGAGACTCTTGTCTCTGTTCATTTCATCCAAAATTTAGTAGACTCTATAATAATATTAAGCATAAATTTGTTTAAACTATTATAACTTTTTAATTACAGTTGATTTTTATAAAAAAAATTATAGGTGTGTAATGACCCCTTTAAATCAAATAGTCGTAAAGCTGTTACGTATGTGCATGTTCAGAAATTATTGCGATGATTTTTAATGTCGCATCTGAGCACCGGCAATTATGTTCTGTAGCGATTTGTTACGTGAATTCGACACCGCGTGGATCTCCGAAATGCTAATAGTACGAAAATGAAAAACGCGAGGTACATTGCCGGACTTTAAAAATCTTTATTTTGTAATGTGAATTATTGTTTTTGTCAAATACAAGAAATAAATAAAATTGGTACTACCTATAAAATGAGTTGTAATAAACTTCACTAGGAATTGCTCTCTATAATACGTAAAAAAAGATCTGATTACAGTCACAATGAAAGGTAGGAAATGAAGATAATAACAGCGTTTTTACATCCTATGACAAATCAATTTAACATAAATTTTAATATTTCGGTTGTAATAAGCACTTTTCGTATTTGTATTTCGCTTGATAGCACCGACAAAAAGCTTATTTTAAAGTAACAACTAAAATTAAAACAAAAATTTTAATAAAAACAAAGTAACAAATATTTTTTGCCTACAGCGAGTCGAAACTGCGTTAATCGTGAAATTGTTCACTCACCTCGCTATATATTCACCACGCACTTATATTTTAAATGCAGATAATTATTTATCGTTATCATTATATTGCTAAATAATAAACAAAAAGCTACACGCATGCTATAAAAACATTTTTATTAAATGTTAATTTAATTACCATCTTTTTTGCTCTTCACATTAAATTTTCCGTGTTAATTCTCCATTTGTAATTTCTTTCTGTGCTCGTTGACCGAAAAAGTGATTACATATAGAATTAATTTCACAATCGCACATAAACACTCACTTATAATTTGTCGAATCAATTCTCCCGGTTACCCCCACGAATACACTTATCACTTCGTCAATTCGTTAATACTCGTTTACTTTAAAATTTTTTTTTTATTTCACAATTTCCTCAGGCAACCTTATCCTGTTTCCTTTGCAATACAATAATTACTTATCCACACATCCACTTAAATGTTTAGCGCACAAAATCTTCGTGCTAAACAGATTTGTACTTATATTTCTTTTTTTTTTCAAATGAAGTAAGTGTATTAATAATTGTGTAGATATTCTATGCGTGAATAAAAACTACAACGCGAGATTTAAATTTTTAATTGACTTTCGGGCCCCCTTAAACGCATAAATGTTAAACGTGATGGTTAGTCGGTTAATGAAGTAAAGATTTCTGCACTGTACAAACACTTAATATATTATCTAAAACTTTAATTGTTTTAATTAACGATATAGTAATTAACGATATAGTATGCATTTTAATATTCTTTAATAAGTAAATATTGTGATGCATTTTAATGAGAAAATAGACAATTTGTGCTTTTCACGAATTGTTATCTTGCGAACAGATAAGCTCGTTTAAAACTCAAAGATATTGAGTATTTTCCGAGAATGCAAAGTTTAGTTAAAAATTTACTGTGAATGATTAGATCTTTCAGTTAAAGCTCTGCGCAATTGTCACTGCCGTTTACTGTAAGGTATACATGGAGCAAGAAGAGTATAGTATAATTAATTAAATAAATTAAGTTCTGAATAAATTGGATAGGAAATACTACCGAATATTCATTAAATATTGCTTAATATTCTACTATAAAAGTTTTATTAAACGCTTTAGTAAAATTCAATCTGTATTTAATTCATTGATTTAATGCAGTTGGTTTAATATAGTATTATTTGAAAAAAAAATTATTAAATTTTATTTTTTTTTTTCATTAATAATCTGAAAAGAGTTGCTCACTGCAGTCAAGGATGCCACCAGATCAACATAATTAATCATCCCTTAACCCAAAAAATAATTAGTAATTTCATCGTTTCACACACCTTCCAACACCCATTGCCAAAAAACACTCAAAAAAAACTTAAAAATGTATACTTATGTAGAATGGGATAATATTTACTAACTTAACTTGACGTATGATCACCAAGAATCAAAATGCAACTAAGAATTCTATAATTATTATCTATTTTTGAATCATTATTAAATTATTAAAATGAATTTCTTTTATGCATGCACATTAAATTAACTCATAAAAAATAAAAAATAAAAAATTAATTGGTATTACTATTAAAACACAGCAACCTATTTTACTTCCCACTAAACTATAAAAGGTTTTCCTAAAATGATTCAATTTCAAAAGAAGTGTTATAATTCGTAAAGCAAGAAAAAAAGTGGCAAGTATGTGCTCAGTAAAAAAAAACACTGGATTTTGTATAAACACACGCGGAGAGATATATTATAGTAAACATTATTTTTACTATAAAACATATATACATAGCAATTTACTATGAACGTAACAATTTCTACTATGCTTTATAGTGAAATTGTGTACATGAAACAATTTAAAAAAAAAATCAAGAAATCACGTTATATTGTAGAGTTATTGGGTTAAATCGTGTGTACCAGTCACCTAATTGTTGAAGGTTTTAAAACTGCGAACGAATAAGTTAGAGTATTAGATACTGAAAAACACAAGAAAAAAATCATGCTATTTTGAAAAAAAAATTAAAAAACACGGGCAGTCATGCAACGATTGAAACCGTAAAAATCAGCATCGTCGAACGATCAAGAAGTTTAACGATTTTGTGAATAAAAAATACCAGTAGTTATCGACGAATCATTTGCACTAGATGAATGGTCGTCATTATCACCACTACCTGAGGCTAAAACCGCTACCACTACGACGACAACTGTCAACAGGACTGCCGCCACAATCACGCTTACGATGCACTTCTTGGTCCACAGCCATTCTGCAACTGAAGAATCATTTTGTTAATCATTTTGGGCAAATCTTTTTTGGTAAAAAAATGTTCTTTTCTACTTTAAATTACTAAAATAAATTTCGTTCGGTAATATTACCTATACAAGTTCTTGACTGTGCAAAACATACACACATGTGACATCTTCTTTTAAAGCTTTAAGTTTGAAGTACTTCATTTGAATTTTTTTTTTTTATTTAATATCACGAGAAAAATATTATTTTGAAGTACAAAATAAGTTCGTAAGCGATATAGAAATTTTTTTGCGAATATTATAAACAATTAGCAAATAAATGAGAATTGTTTTTTTTTTTCGTCTTCTACGCTTCAAGGACTACGCGAGCTACTGTCACTGAAAAATTTATTCTGGGTTTAGAGGTTTATCTTCAAGCGATAATATCACATTTATACACGTATGAGTAACACCTTTTTTAGGTAACACACACACACACAGTTAATTTTTATTAATAAATGATATTTTTACAAAAATCCGAAATTTTGTATAAAAAAAATTAAAATTTCAATAAAAATTTCCTTTGTATCTTCTTTGTCATGCTTAATTTTGCAATACCAAGTTAAGTAAACTTTTTCTTAAGATAAAAGCCAACGAGTCGCTCTGTATTAATTCCAAGCGCGTTGCACTCGATGACGATTTGTTTGCTGTCGAGTTGCCTTACGTTTCAAATTAAACACAAGCGAATATCGAAGCGAAAGACTACCCACAGTGCCGTGACACGTCAGTGACGAAGAAAATGTGAAATATTCCCAGAAAACTTATCTTACATACAGACACGACGATATTAAGAAAGTACCGAAATATATGTTATTTTTGTTCAAACAAAGTAAATTACTATACAAAATTAAAATATGGATATTAATTTTCACTAGTCGAATTAAATTTAGATATACTCCTTCGAAAATCTAAATATGATAAAATAAAGTATTTTTAAAACAATGGGCATGGCGTATGTAAATCCTTATAACATAAAATGGCGTTTTGTATGCCTTCTTTTAATTTTAGTAAATTATTTCACTGCAATTAACACGCGCACACAAAAGAAACCGAAAAACACCACGATGCTTGCCAAATTGATCCAAAAAGATGTAAAAATCGATCGATCGATCAAATTTTTAATAATGCACAGTAATCTAACTTATTTTATTAATTTTTACTTTATGCTTCAGTTAATAATGTTTATGTAGATCAAATTAAATAAAATAAATATTACCGTCGTTTAATCTTGAATAATAAACCATTTGTGAAACAAAAAAATGCCGGATGAAAAATA
Source organism: Sycophila sp. Sp_5 (assembly GCA_018906775.1). Taxonomy (NCBI): domain Eukaryota; kingdom Metazoa; phylum Arthropoda; class Insecta; order Hymenoptera; family Eurytomidae; genus Sycophila; species Sycophila sp. Sp_5. Next base: position 2,013,686 of record JACCID010000014.1, on the reverse strand, counting down.
ATTTATTTCGCACGATAAAGTAAACAGAAAGCAAGATTGGCAGCCGAAAATAATGGATACCTCAAGACTCCGTCGTCAATTTATACTACTTTTTCTTTGTGATTCACAGCTAATTCACAATCTTATAATTATTTTATTGTCTCTTATACCTGCTCTTGAAATACAATAATTGGCCTGAAGAAAGATTAAGCATTACGTCATTTAGCGAATAATAAATTGACAAGGGAGAATAAATAATAAAGATTAAAAATGAACCAATGATCAACATAAAATTATTTCTGATAAGCGAAATAAAAATTTGTGAAACTCACTTTAAAGTTAAATTTGCAATAAAATTATACTCACTTTAAGAAGCAACTTCTTATTCACTTTAATTTTTCTTAATTACCTACTCATATTTTTAGATCGAGTTTATAAATTATTTTGTTCGAAATATTCTTTTTCACCCTTATCATCCACAAAGTCTGCGTTATTGAACTCCACAGAAGGAGTAAAATCATTTTTTATTGTCTAGACTTATTTTACTCCCTGGAAAGACATTTTACTCCCCGGAAACACATTCTATTCTTCGAAGAAACATTTTAACTTTTAAAGACATGTATATTGCTTTTCATAATCACATTTTATTATCACATTTCATAATCACATTTAAAGTGTACTTATAAATGATTAGGGTGAAAAAATTGCTCGGGAGTAATTCTCTAGAAATCTTTGCTACAAAATAAAATTTTACCTCATCGGTATAGGATTTGATAAGCAAATAGCATTATTTACTTTCCGATATAATAATTCACGTATATTTAAATCCCAATTTAACTTATTTTTCTTGACTACAATTTACATAAGTAGCTATACATGTTGCAACTATTTTACGGTAATATTGTAGAATTAGAATAACTTCCGTTTGAAGAGTAAACAATTATTAATGTTAATCGCACGTAAAAAAAAAACCCAAAACCAAAAGTGAGAATATATCATTACCGCGGTTTCTTGACTCATCGATTTGCAACATTGAGTTTTGGATTCTTCATTATTGAACTTAATACTATGTAGAATCATTTTATTCTTATTTCAAAGTATTAATCTCAATAATGAAGTTTAAAGTCTGGGATCCTCTACGCATTATCATTAAATTATGTTCATATATACAGCAAGTCAACGCCATTCTGTGGATAAGCACATCATTTACATAATCTTTAAGATATTACAAAACATTTGTAATTCTAATGGCTCGAAAGCATTGGATCGATTGGAAGGCAACATTGTTACTTTTAGCCAGCAAGTATCCCATTATTTTAGATCTGAATTTCTCTAAAAAAGTTCACTTACAACTCTAATTTCCTTTAAATTCAATTTCTCCTCTAAAAGAAAGAACAAAACTTAAGGGAAATGCGAATTAAAATGCGTATAGTGATAATTTATCGTGGGTGATGTCATACCAGCTGGCTCATCACTTGATTTTCTGCCTACATTATCTATACGCATAAGTTGTTTGTTTAAGCGAAAGAGAAAAAGAACCTGAACACTTCGATAAAAAAAAAACATGAGCTCGGCTCACCTTGAAAAATTGCAAAAAAAATAAAGAAATCGGTAAGATTCCTTCAACTGACTTGAAACAGAATGAAAATTAACGCCATCTATTGTAGTCAAATTTTTACTCTAATTTTAAAGTCAATTTAACTCCCTCGATGGAGTGAAATAGAGTGATTTTTTGACTCTTAGGTAGAGCGAAAAATAGTAATATATTCTACTCTACCTCGGAGTGAATTTTACTCTACTTTAGAGTGAAATTAAATCACTCTACTCGTGTAGATTTGATCTCATAGAAATTTAACTTCAACCGTTTTAGTGTGCAAACGGAGAAAAATGATTAGTAAATTTTACTATACTGGTAAGTAAACTTCGTTCTTTAAAAAACTAAGTAAACGTAGTCATATCAAATCTCTAGTCATGCAGTAAGTAAATTATACTGAATGTTTTAAGCAATATTTACTTACTTAATTAAGCAAAAGAGACGTCGATGAAAGCGTCAGGAAAATTTTACTTAACTAAAAATCGTCGATCAATTTTTCCGATCAACTTTACCGATCAATTTTTCCGATCATTTTTTCTCCTTAATACATACACTTGCGAACAAAGAGAACACAGGAAAATCATACCTTTAGTCTTCGAGAGAGGAAAAAACGGGTTTTCCGAGGTAGTGGAGAGCTTGGATCTGGTCTCGCTGGTCTCGGCTTCCGTCTGCTTGTCGATCTTGTCCTGCTCGGCCACGGGGTTCGCGTAGGTCACAGTAGTCAAGTTGCCGATCTGAATTTTCCCCTTGAAGATGTTCTCGGTGTAGGGCCCCATGTGCACGGTATTCACATTCTTGATGATGTTGTTGCTGACGCTGACGCTGGAGGGATCGGGGCCGCCGCTGAGCTGCGAGCCCAGAGCCTCCAGGGCGGCCACGTAGGGCTTATCGGCCACCGCCTCCTCGCCGTTCACGAACTCGTCGACGTCGTCCTCGTCGTCGTCGTCGTCGTCGCTGCTGGCCGACTCCTGGCTGTCGTCCTCCACTGAGTTGGCCAGCACCACGCGCGCCTCCTGCGGCCGCCCGGGCGACGGCACCGCCCCCGGAGGCTCCCATTTGTCCAGCTGGCTCGCGGGCGGCTGCTCGATGTCCACGGTGACCAGCTCGCCGCTCGGCTCACTCCGCCGAGGCTCCGAATCTATCATCACCGCTCATGTCTCCCACGCACACATGCACCTCACCGCCGCGATCCCATGACCTCCTCCCGTCGGCCAGGGGGGGATTTCGCTCTTCGGGTTTTTCCGCCGGCGCTTGTCTTTCCTCGTTCTGATGCGAGCGCCGATAGCGAGTATAATACGCGCGCGGGCGACCGGTTCGCCTCGGCCTCGGTTTATCGCGGATGCGAGGAAACGCGATTGCGCGCGCGCGAGCAGCGTCGGCGGAGGACTGCGCGACGAGACGTCCGGCTACCGACTGTCGGCCGAGAACTTTTCCCGCCGACGCTCCTCATCGGTCTTTTTTTTTTTTATCGCCGAGCGCGGAATCGCCAATTCCGCCAACTCCCGCTGACTGCAGGCGGGACCTCGGGGATTTCGGTGCCTTCCGACGTCATTCGCGTTCAAGGCTCGCGAGTGCGTCTTGTAGTCGCGCGCGGTTGCGGATTTCTTAGTTTTTTGTTTTTTTTTTTTGCTCTTTTATTTTTACTCTTTTTCGGAATTGCGCGACGAGTTTACGATGCTTGTGGCGCCAATTGGGAGTTAGATTAGCATAAATGTATTTATTTGTCTACGTATTAAGTACTATGCGGGCCTAAAAAAAAAAGAAATAATTCGTTATAACACGGGGAAAAATTGTTAGTAAAATTTACTCAAAGGCTCGCTCCACTTAAGTAATATTTGCTATTTCAGCAAATTTTACGAATCATTTTATGGTATATTGTTCCTCAACATAGCACGTATACACACGCATTTTCATTAGAATGTGATAAATTTGCAACTGGAAATTAGTGATTACTCATTGCATCATCCAATGAAATTAAATTTTCAATGGAAATAAATTTATTGAAAATAGTGTAGAAATAATACACTGTGAAAATTGGAGAATTTCAGCTTGAAGATCGGTAGAATTTGATGAAAAATTTTACACCTGGCTGGTTAAAGTTAAAATTAATTGCAAAACTAGCTTATAAAAAAGTGGATATGTATAATTAAAAATATTCCTTAATTATACATATATTTTAATACATTATTATAACAAAAAGTGAATGCTTGTAATTCAAGAAAATGAAATTCACTATAATTTCAGTGAAACATTCAATCATCTTTACAATGTAAGAAATAACATATGTGTGCACCTGTGGCAATCATTTGTCTTTTAAAAAATCAATGAAAATTGCACTCAATGGTATTATGAAAAAAGCATATACAATTAACTGGTAGTAAAATATCACAATGAAAATTTCGGAAAATCACCCCGTAAATCTTAAAAACTTATTCTCGCGGAAAAAATCTTCTCTCTGCTTGTCTGCTTTATTCTCGCGGTGATAAGGAAGGCGCTATTTATAGATAAACACACATACATTTTAGTAAATGTGTTAAAATATGGAACAAATGAATTTAAATTAACTTGTATAACATTTATGTTTATTTGTGAGGACTACGAGGAAAAAAATAAATTCAAGGAGAAGAATTTAGAGTAGGAACGTGCTCTCACTAAAATCAAGCAGCAGGTATACGCACGTGATTAAATAAGCAATTGCTACATCACACACTTATATATACATGTATGTGGAGTGTCGCGCCGTTACTCTCCCAAGGCTATAGTGGCAGATATCACGACCAAGATCGCGATTTTCCTTCGTGCGATACTTCATATCGTTCGTCACATTCTGCGGTCATACTTAATACTGCGCACTTTAGTTGCAAATTTTCTATGAGCCTAGATACGTAAATAAAAGATATTATTGTTTTTTTTTTTCATTAAAATCGTACACAATTCTTTTGTCACACAAAATAATTAACAAAAATATTAGTGTGATATATACATAAAAACATTTAAATTCCTTCTTTAACTCCGATGCATACCATAATTTCAAGGTACATCGTGCGGTAAAACCAACTAGTAGTAACAGACGAGTACAGCAAGACGCCCCATATTTGCTTATTTTTCTGAATAACTAAAGATTTTTTTTAAATTAAAAATTATTAATTTCGATCTTTAGCCTCAATACATACCATAATTTTAAGTGCAGTAGAGAAACCAGTAGCGACATATGAGTATGGTGACCATTTTTAAATTCGAACTTTATTCTAATATTCTAATTAAATACACAAGGTTACCAGAATAACGTAAAATAATAATGTAAAATAGTTACGAGAATTAATTTGAAGTGCATATCTGAAAGAATACCCTCATAATTATTACAGTTCGCTTTAATTGAAAATAGAGAAATTACAGAAAATTTACCCAGATCAAGGAGTTGATAATAAATATTTTAATCACCGATTGACAAATTCTTAATTAACTCGATTTTCTATGGCGGAAATCGCGATTGCCAAATAAGATAAGCTCGTTTTCGTTATCTGTAACAGGATCTTTCGTAAAAAATAATAACTTGATTATTAACCCTTTCAGACCCCATATATATTGGAATATGTAAAACTATTTTTTTATTTTTTTTTTAAATTTCGCAAAACATATTCGTGACAGCTAAAAATAAACACGTGGATCAGATTAAGTGCATGAATAATTTTTTATCTCGAAGTTTGCCTTTAAATTATTCTACATTCAACGAGGATTAAGCACATTAATATTAAAAAAAAAATAAGTTTCCAAAATTGAAAATAATGGATAAAAATCATATAAAATTTTTTTAGAACATTTTCGTTCAAGAAAAAAGTCAAGTCTGAAAGGATTAAAATTGTAAAAAGTGGAAGTACTCACGACTAAGAAAGTTTCGTAATTACAAGGAATTATCCTTAAAGCTTTTAGGTAAATTGGCTTTAAGCTCCTCATCATTATTATTTCAAATGTTTGTCGATTCTCTTTCGACTGAAGGTACCAATTACAATCATAACTAAATACAACCAAATATTAATTATAAACTGTTAATATCAAAGTATATATATATTTAAAATAAAAATATAAAGCTGAATATTTTTGAAATTATTATCATTCATAAGCCGCTTAAGTCACTTATCCAACGTACATACAAAATCTACATTTTCCGAAAATTTTAAGTCAATTAAAGCATTTTGAGTAAGCTATTGTTTAAAATACACATTTTATTAATTTTTTAATTATTTTTTCAGAAACTAGTGATCAAAATTGATTGAATTTTACATATAATCTAGATATTGATATTCTTCATCAACGTGATTTTTTCTAGCCGTTTGACAAATTATTTTCCAAGAAATATATTTTCTTCAAAATTATATATTTTTATGAAAAACGTAAGAACGGAACTAGTTAAAATATCTTAAAAAAAAAATTATTTTTTCCACCAAATTTCAACAAAAATTAAAATTTTACTATTACAATACTTCCTCTACGAGGAAGCAAAATAAAGTCATTGTTCCTTTCGTACCTGCATGAATGTACGCTTGTACTGTAGTCGAACAACAGTTGTCCAGGCCAACATTGTATAAACAAAACACTGAATAAAACTAACTCAACCAACGAGAACATAATTAATACTTCGATTTTGCTGGTGCATAATATCTGATAAGAAAAATATATGTAATAAAATGACGTTGCAAACACATATAAACTGACAACATTTTTTTTACTATCTATTATATAGTGGAGACAGTAAACATGTATTTAATATAAGTTTTTTTTTTACAATGAAAACAATTACTAAATCATTATCATTGAAAGTTAATTTATCTTTCCGATTTTTCAGAAGAAACTGCCACTTGTACTTTTCTGTCTAAAATCGTGGCTACAGACTGAACTCTAAAATCAAAATGATCGTTTAATGTACACTAAAATTAGCCTTAAAAAAACTTTACTGGAGTGCATTCCGATTTTTTATGATAGTCCAGTGTGTAGTCACACAATCGTACAAAAAAATCAAATTTATTAATTATCACTTTAAAAATGTTTGCTGCAACCACAACTTTTTGGTATATCACCTGGCAATTATTTGCTTATGGTTATGCCAAACTTATTGTTGGTCGTTTAAAATTTCTAGATTATTTAAAATAATGAACGTACATAAGCAGGAACTATAGTCAAGAGGAACATCGTAGTTGACATATAATAGAATAATATCGGAGAATAAGTATGCTCACATATAGAAGCGAACCTAAATTCGTAAATGAATAATACTATATAAATATGTATACACGTGTACCCTATTGTTGTATCTCCCAAGATTGCACATGAGATCTCATCTTGCCACCTGCTAAAATCTCGTATAACTTTATATAGACAAAAGTTTTACTGTAATTTAACTCCTTAAATGTATAGAATTCATAATTGTGCATTAAGTGTTATTATTTTTACTGCACTTCTATGACACGCTGCAAAACTTGTTATGTAGACATTTTAACCGTTTTTAAAATTTTTAAAAAAAATTTCGAGAATTTGGTATGAGATAGTACACGAGATTTTTCAGTAGTTTCTTGATAGTTACTTAACTCTAAAGCCATTTGATGCGTATGTGCAGCTTGAACCAGTAATCCACGTGCGATTTTAAAATCGCAGCATTGCATTGCCGTATTTATGCGATAGCTTGATAAAAAAAAATTGTTACAAATCATGAAGCAATATTCAATTTTATTTTTTCGGTCTAGTCATTTTACCTAGTAACTTTAAAATACGCGATATTTTGAAAAACACATTCTAGTACAAATCCTACACAAGTAATAATGATGACCGTAAATAGAGGCGACACTATTGCATAAAAAACGCTTATGTGATAAAAGTAAATATGCTGATCAACTAAATAATCTCCTCTTATAATCACTACTCGTTTTTCTGTTCGATTCGTAGTGAAAGAAATCAAAAATTCTGCAATTGGTGCGCTCGTATATATGAAAAACACAGTATTGAACAAAAAGACTAAAAGAAGAAAAATACTTTTCTATAATAAAATGAAATCCTTTCAATTGAATAAGTTCAGTATAATTTCGAAATATTGTGTATACATTTTGTACCTGAAATTATACGATGAATTCTTTTTGCTTTATTAGCAAATTCCTCTAAAATTTTATATTCAATCGGATGTGGTAGCAATAATATCTCCATTTCGGCTATTTTGTTGTGCACCTTTCTAAACTTCATTGACAAATTAAAAATAAATTTTTGCTTAAAATTTTGTTGACAATATTAGGTTTTAGAAAATGCTAAAAATATCAAGTTTCGGAAGTTATCTCTTACGGAAATATTACACAGGATGCCCTACAGGCTTTTTTGATAAATTATTGTCAAAAAAATAATAAGTTAAACGAAATTAATTTTTCTTATCATCTTCTTTGAAAAATAATCTTTAGTAAAATATTTACTTGCTTCTCATTCTGCACATGGTACCAATATAGTACTACAACTGTGCTATCGCAAATACATTCATTAAAACATTCGGATAAACTGTACATATCTTTCCCATAATAAGTTTCCATACACTTAAGCTACAAATAATTAAAATATGTTTCAAACAATATTCTTTGCACAAAGTATTGGATTATTTTATTTACCTTTGGGCCTATGATTAACCATAGGATAATAAACCAGAAACAACGATAAATTATTTTCTTCCGTCCATATTCATATGGCCATATTCCAAGTGCTACTTTCAACCTCTTCAAAAGGTAAAAGTGAGGGCCATCGAAGATTTTATCGATAGACAGCTTCTGACTATTCTTTAGTTCCATAATTTTGTAATTTCTTTGGTACCAATTAAGGTACTCTGTGCAAGTAAATTTTCTATTAAGCGTAGACTTAATTATGAATACAACTAAAATTTTTTTTTGAATTAAAGTACAGACTAAATAGGCACGCACACATTATTATTAAATTTTATATTAATTAAACTTTATCACAAAGAGTGTTAACAAAAATTTGAATTTTTAGATGTAAGCTTACAGATTATAAAATTTAGTGTGGCGCATATCTGTAATAACCATATGAAATAAGGATCGCAAAAAAAATTGAATTTTATATTTACTAGCCAATCTGTGTAATACCTCACAACTAAATTTTATACTATCCACGGACTATATTTTTTATATAAATTAATATATAAAGCCTATTGATGTATCATTATACAGAATTATAATAAAAAAAGTATAATTAAAAGTGAAGTAGATGACCAATAATGTAAGATTTTTCACAATAACAAATCTTTATGTGCTTTAAAAATTAAATTAATTAAATTAAAGCCAATTGGATTTCTACCTAAATTGGACTAAGACAGCAATGCTCAAAATCGTAACTTCGATGATTCGCAGTGTGCCTTTAAAAAAAAAATTTAATCGACTGGCCGCACTTTGATAACAATTTCCTGCGAAAACTTTTATACTTACTGTGTCAGTTTGTTCGCCAAACGAATACTGCGAGCCCTCGAGAGTGAGGCCTTACACTTTTTTCAAATATAATGAGCGGGGTCACTTACGTGGAACTTAAAAAAACTTTTCAGTAAGATAATTTGAAAACTTTTTGCGGTTTTTATTATTTTCAGTTTTGTTAAAGCTAAAGGGTTGACCTTCATTTTAAATAATGCGATTAGCATCGAGAAATTTTAATGAATTGTTATAACAGGCTTGCCTCGAGTGAATTATTAACGAATATCTTTTTTTTTCTAGAAGACTATTAAAAGAATTCTTAATAATGAATTGATGTTCTTTCGAAGGTCCGCTTTTCTTAAAGTATTCATATAAGTATCAATAAGTAAAAAATTTATGTGTAGGTTTCATTGTAGTCAGTATTTTTCGTGATGTGATTGGTCGAGCTGCCGATGTTATTTTGTTTCCCAATTGTTTGCTGTGACGCACCTGATCTATTTTAAAATTAAAAAAACGAAAAGAAAGTAATGAGTAGAAAATTTCCTTTTTTCATATTTTTTAACTTAATTTTTACATTTTTTTAAATTTCATCTAGCTTACCGAATACTTTATGGATACTATAAGTATATTTATTTATTATAATTATATTTGCGAAGCTTTTATGAATTTTTTTTCAAAAGGTGCTTATCAGGATGGGTTATTGAGTTGGGTTTAGTTAAAAAGAAAAACCGCGAACTTCAAGTGAATTAATAATAATTTATGCAATATACATTATTGGTTGAAAATGGAAACGTTAAATATCGACGTTCAACTTTGAATATAATCATTGACCTTCACAAAGCCTTGATTAGTTTAATCAACTTGAGTTTCAACGATTATTTGAATGTTTTATTTAACATCCGAAATTCCAAATATAAAACATCACGACTAACGTCACATTAAAATGTAATTTTTAGAAATAGGGAGATCATTAAATAAGTACCTATTTTTAAGATATCAGTCGTTTGTTTGTACTGTTTATTGAATTAATTAAGAAGGCCTTAGAGTCAATTAAAAATTCAAATTTCGCGCCAAAATGAAATTCAACTTTTCCGACATCTTTAAAATTAACTACACTAGCGCCTCCACGCCAGTACCCAACAAACACGCAACGTGCCGTTTACCGACCGAGTCCTATGCTTAAAACATAGGAGTCGGCACGCGTGTCCGCATCGTGCCGTCACATTCACATGCCGTCATTTTGTTTGTTGGGTATGTTTGTTGGGCGCTAGTGTTGCACATTAGAAGCTCGGTAAAGCTATAATACAAAATGCAGAAGACGCGATGTACGACGGTTTCCATTTTCCAAACATGTGCTTTGGATTTTAGCCGGAAAATGAGGCTAATCAGCTGCAGAGATCTTGTATTTAGAAAAATGTAGGTTATTTTGTTGCATCATCGAAGGCTCAGCCTAAGTCGTTAGTCCGCAACTTCGAAGCTTAGAAGAATGTCTCTCAGAGCAGGTAATTCTTTCAAGTCATTCAAACAATTCGCATCGTACAAACATTCAAAAATCTTGAATAAATTTCAGATAAATCGACATGAGTTTGTCAAAATCTTCGCTATAATATTAAGTATAGCCTGCGTACTTCTGTATAGCTATTGGTGTATAAAATCAGAAAACTAAATTAACTAATTATAATTGCAAGTATTTCTAGAAAAAAAATCTTAAAATAGCTTATTTTTTTCGGCAGTTCACTCGGTCTCTAGAGCGGCCTTATCTTTTAAGGGCTATTTCTATTAAGAAACCAATAAAAGCCGCGCAATGTCCCATAAAAAACACTAACCACAAACTCAACAATGAGATGTAAGACGTTTTGGCCTCCTCTGCTGTTGAATCTGCATTAAATCTGTTGAAATCCTTATCATTCAACCAAATGGAAATACCGGCTTCGTCAAGTCGTTGAAAGATTTCGCTGATCTTCTCGTAATAAGGAGATGCTTTTTCAAGTACATACATTAAATTTAAAGAAAGCAATGGTTTGTTTGAAATTTTGTATCTCTCGGAGGTTTTTGTGTGTTTAAGAATATGCAAGGCCGTTAGACGAGATGCAAAGCATACGATTGATTTATTATTTCTTAAAAATTCAGAGCACTCCGTAGTGTTCAGCCTATACTTCGACAATACGTTTGTGAAATGTTTGTCTGACATATTTTGAATTGCATCATCAAGCTTTATCGATGAAATTATGGTCAAGTTAGAGTTATCTAAGGCTTCGAACGTGTCAAAATTTTGTAGGTCGCGATTTACCTGCAATGTTGTACATTTTGAAATGAAATCACACGAGTATACTATTGACGTAATAGCAATAAGCATGTAAAGTATTCTGTTGGCTAGAGATCGTGGCGGAGGCACAGCTACTGTTCCCCATAAAATTCTAATGATGTTCAATATACTGATTTTCTCTTTAAAGAGTTTCATTTTCAATAAAATTATATTGATCAGCAAAAATATAAGCGGCACAATAATAATGAATACCAAAATCATTATTGGTAGTTGTAAAGGGGCTGAAAATCCTCTTGGTATAATGGTAATATATTCCATATTTTGTAAAATGTAAAGATACAGAAGCTCATTTTTTTCTGAAAATCTATGCATTATGGGTAAGATCATCATATTTATACTTCCATTTTTTAAGTGAATTAAGCTGAGTCTCTCGTACGAAGCAAACAGGTTATCCTTTGGAACGAGTTTGATGAATTTTATGCCTAAATTCATTGTATTCAGTGCGACTTTCAAGACTGAAAAATAGAATACATTGTTTACGACTACCTTGCCATCCTCTTTTTCGATAATATCCATGAACGGTGCTGCGGAATAATAAGATAGCTTCAATTCGTAACCATTAGCATCGGCTAATTTTTCAGGAAATAAAGGTAAACCTTCCTTAAGAATGTTAACACTTAAAACATCGTAAAATGGATTGAAATGTAAAAGCAGAGTTTCTTGCTTAGATCGCACTTTTATCAAAGAGAAGTCAAGTATTTTTTTTGACCATGCATATTTGAAAATAAATTTGTAAATATCATATTCACAGGATTGATCCGTGAAATCCACAACTAAAATTTTAGATCGCTGAAATTCGCTGATATATTCTTCGTAAAAATTGAAAAATGCTTCACCAACATCATAAAAGCATCCACTATGAATATACAAATGTAATGTAACCTTGCGAGAAACGTTAAATACTTGACCAAGGATTTGTTTAGGTGTTGATTCTGCAGATGACATATCAAGCTTTATGGTTGCTACATCTTGGGTGATTTTTTTTAAAAAATACTCTTCTATTGTCGTTGTCGCACTTAGTGAAGTATTTGAAAAAACACTAATGTGATGCGGTTTTGTATCTTTTATATATTGTAGGATGTAATTGAAGCTTAATACATCTGGTGGAAATAGTGTATTATTACATATTAACGATATCAATAAAGAATATACGAAAGCCATATTTGGATCACTCTAATTTTTTTAAAAGAAACGCACGACACATTTAGCGTGCATATGGATACTACCTGCGGTAGAAAATTTTTAGAAATTTTCAATAGTTTTTCAGTAGATGCAACTAATTAAAATACTTTTGAAATACAATATATACATTAAAAGAATCAATAAATCAATATTTTTAGACAATTAATATATAGTATATATAATAAGGGTATTTCAGTTAAATTAGTTGGTCGATAACATAACGTAGAGATCAAACATGGTTAAGATATAGATATACAAGCTAGTTGCTCTTTTATTAAGTCGCTTCCATGTGAAGAGTTGTTTGAATAGAAAATTTCTATTGAGAAATTTTTAAAATAAAATATACTAATTTTTCTCAGGTTAAAAGTTTGTCCTTCCACTGCTATTTACATTTATTCAATTCAAATTTGAAATTTTTAAAACTATTGCCTTAAACTTAGCTGCATATTTTTGAAAAAATTTAAATGAAAGCACAAATAAAAAAATATATTGAATAGTTACAAATTATAGTAATGCCATAATAATTTATTAAAAACTTTGTCTGACCAAACTAGGACTATTACTACTTAAAAGTTAAGTAGTACACCATATGTATCGATATATATGCATCTTATTTCGTCTTGCAACTTTAAGAAAATCACTTGTTCTGGATTATAATCGCATATTGATACTATTTAAAAGATACACATGTAAACAAGCTAAGTAAAATAAGTGCGTATTCTCGAGGTGCACATGAAAAATTTTTCACCGTAATCATTTATAAATCCACTTTATTTGACGAAAAATCAAATGAAATATGATCACGAGAGGCAAAATAGGTCTTTGAAAGCTAAAATATATCTATGAAAACTGGAAGATCTTTACAAAAGTTAAAATGTTTCTGCGGAAGCTAAAAATGTGTCTTCGAAAAGTATGTGTCTCCAGAGAGTAAAATGTCTTTCCGAGGAGTAAACTAACTCTCCAAGGAGTAAAGTATCTTACATTAATCCCTCGTAAAATAATTCCCTAGAGGAAATCAAAGAAACTTTTACCTCGGCGAGTAATACTGTACTTTTCTCCCTTGTGACATATAATGTACTATTATATGCTATAAATATTCTGCTATTATATTCTACACACTTGTTATAAAATAGTCGAACGAACTCATTTGAAGTATTGCAAAGGTAAACGATAAAAATAATGAAAATCTACGTTGTATCACTTATAAAAAAAGGAGCTTCTCCCGTATTATCCCCTTTAAACGAGCGGGAATTCCGAAGCATCGTCTCCCCCGCCCGTTGGACGTGCGCGCGCGGACGAATCGCGAGGAAGGATCACCCGACGCGCAGTCGCTTCTACAACCCCGCGACCCCGAAAATTCCGGGAAATAAGCGCCGCAACCCGCTGGCGAATCGCCAATTACGCAAGAGACGCGCCCGGAGCCCGGCGGGGGTGAGAAGGTCGTCGAGTGATTGCGCGAGCTTGCGAATCGCTCCGATTCTCTTACGACCCGTGGGCGAACGGGCACGAGGCATTTTTTCGTCTCTCTCGCTCTTGGCTCGCCGAATGGCTGGCTGATACTTGGAGTTGGCGGGGGTGGCTCGATCGCTTACGTAGTCGGCGTTACGAGCTTTTTGTTGTGCTTCGCAATCGTTGCTTTTACTGGGTTGTACCTATATATATTGAGAAATATACACTGAAAAAAAGAATAGGGTAAAGTTTATAATAAATTTTGGTAGAAATTTTATTTATTAGTAAAAAAAAAGCTACTAATTTTGGAAAAATTACCATTTTTATAGTAAAATGGTTGTTACAGTTGTATGTCTAGAGTTTATAATAATTTTCTTAGCTTGCCAAGTCCGTCTCTATCTTACAAAATTTATTTTACAATAAATTTTTTCAGTTTTCGACCACGTCAGATATTTTGCGCTTTGTAACTATCGATAGGAAACTACGTGAGAACCGGCAAATCTTTGATAATTTTTCTTTTATCTTATTTACGAAGTTTAAATAATATTCTTAACTCGTCCTCCCTTTATTGTAAATAATGCGAATTAATCAAGAGACGAGACTGTTAATAGATTACACGAAAATTTTGTTTATTGAAGAATAATAATTTAATTTTTAGCGATACTATCATGCGGGTGTACAATTTACGTTAATTTAAGAATATTGTTTTTGAGTTAAACAGTTCATTGAAAGGGACATTATCTTTATACCATACATATTAAATGTTAATTTTGTACTTAAAACACTTGTATTTTGTAATTCATTTGAACAGCTTTCACCTGATGGCGGGCTGACGATAATAATTCGAGGAAAAGATAACGCACAGTTGAAGATCACTCCATAAAAGCATCGTGAGAAAAAAGACCCCAAAGAAAACCATAAGGAACATGACGATGCTTAAGAATGTCCCGGAGCCTTCTAAGAAATTTTCGTTTATTTCCAAACTGTGTCGAATGAAGCGATAACATTGTCAACAGCCACTTTCAAATTCTGAATTTTCAAAGCAATTTTCTTTCCAAAATTATCTACATGATTAATGTTTACTTTCATTTTGCGTATTATCGAAGTAATTAATAAAAAATTCCATGTATAAAAGTATGAATATAAATTGTAAGAGCTTCAATAAATTTAATAGTGAATTAAATATTAAACAGATACTTTATTTATTTATTTTTATTTAACAAGAATTCAAGGGACTGAAGAGTAGATCCTTAAGTACAAAAATACGAAGTAAAATTTCAATGATTTTATGCAATTAATAAATATATTTATTAAATAATTAATACACTAAACGTTCTTACTTATAAAGATAGTTTTATTTTTAATACATTAATAGACGACAATGCTTACGTTATACCCGACATTAATATATAATATAAATTAATATACATTAAATAATATCTATTACTTTCTCCAAAATTAATTTTGTGCGTAAGTACCTTAGCACATCGGAAAACAATATTTAACGCCTCACTGTGCGTTATAACGGGTGACTTCCCTACACTTCTTAAACTTTTTATAAAAAACTGTATAAATTTTGTAGACCCTAGAAATTCCAGTAACGGAAACTAATGTTACGAAAAGAGCACCAAAACAGCCCTTTCCGTGCGAAACAAAAAGCGATTCTCAAGTCTGAGCTTAATCCTTGAAGCGTGACTCCTTAATCCGGGCCATAGAAAAGAGCAGTGTCGAACAGGGAGCTCCGTGAAAACGGGGAGAAACGGGAAAAGGCGAAATTCCGGGAGACTCAGAAGTTGGCGGGAGCCGGAGCTCCGGAGGGTTGTTTTGCCGGCATCTCGTGACGTCATGACACGACCGACGTCGTCGATCGAAGGCGGCCGCGCAGCGCGAAGCCTCCTGCTCTCTCGGCTGCGCCAAAGAAAATACGCGGCACAAAAGGCAGTAGTGAGTGAGTCGTAAAACAATTTAGGCACCCCTGATGGGGCGCACGATTTGCACCGTCACTTTGTGCTTTCTCGTGCTATTGCTTTGTTTTTCTTTTTGCAGCCGCGTTTTTTCGTTCCTGCTCGCTTCTCGATTTTACATTTTTTCTATGCCCGCGCGTTCATCTTTTGCTAGGGTGCTTCAATTTATGGATTCGGTGACTGTGCACTTAGAACAGTTGCTTTTGTATAGTATTTCGTGTTAGAATGATTTTTTTAATACATCTGCATTGAAAAAAATTTTGGTAATTTTAAGTAAATATTTACTTGAAAAGTACGTATTAAATTCTTTTTTTTTTTAAATGAATTAAATTTATTTGATTTCAAATTGATTCAGAGAAATATTTAACAAGTACATGTTGAAATAAATATTTATTTAAAATTATCAACTTTTTCATTCAGTGCGTGTAAGCGTTTTGATTAAACAGTTCATTATCAGTTGTAATCTTGGGAAGTTTTAAAACGTCAACATACAAAGGACTCTTCAGTCCGTTGAATTATTGTTAAATAAATAAATAATATTAAAATAATTGTATAATCGACAATTTAATTAATTTTATTTAAACTTTCTGTGGACATTGATTTAAAAAAAATTGCGTATATCACAAAACGCTATATCTCTAATTAATACACAAAAAGAAATTACTTATTTTTTTTACTTTCCAAATGGATCCAAAAATACCATAGATAGAAACTATGAAAAAAAAACAATCAATTCGAGGATTGGTCCATTAAATTACACGCGCGCGTTCCCCGACAATCTCTTACGTAACTTTGATCTTGTGTGATTTGCCGCAGTCGATATGAATCTGACGTTCTCATAAATATAGACGAATGTGTATATACACAGAGAAACTCGCTCGGATATATAACGCAGCATCGCAGGACCGCCTGTCGAAAAGTGGGGGGTGGGGGTGAAATGGCCCGAAGCACGGAGGCAAGGGGGTTGAAAACCCGTTTCCAGGAATCGTAAGCTTTAGTCGCTGTACGTCGCAAAGAGAAATGGTTCCAGGAACTCGCAGGGAAAATCCCGTTTCAGCCTTTTTTGCCCTTTGTTGCGTGCGCGGCGAACTTTCTTTATTTCGCGGAGAGTGAATCGACGAATCTTTCCTGACAAATCGTTAGAAAAAAAATTAAAACTATGTTATACGTAATCAATTGAAAATTGATCTTTTCGGCGTGAATATTTTGGGCTATGAGTTTAAATAATTTTTTTACGATTTTTGTACTTTTAAACGCACCGAGAACCATTTAGTACGTTTAAAAAGACACTGAGTTCTTATGTATAGTGAATATTAATTATAATTTTGATTTTTTTAAGGCTCATATTTATATTTTTTACATTTTTAAATCCTTTTATTGTGTAAACATGAACAATCCGTTTAATTACGTAAATGATTTTGTTAATAAATTATGTATCTATAATGACATATAATTTAATGCTGCATTATATCTGTAGATAATTTGAACCGATCAAAAGTACCGGTTATTTTCGTACGTTATAGTCAGATATCGTTGACCTGCCTAAATTAGCATACAAATTACGCCCGTCATTTCTTAACCGTCGAAAAGGATTGCCAATTCTACATAACATATGTATACTCTGGACCAATACAATACGCGTTATATACGTCGTTATAATTTTAACGGATTCTTTCGGCTCGAAACTTCTTTTTATCCTCTCGAATCGTTGCCATGAAGTAACAGTAAAAAACAAAACCATTGGGTCTTTCATGTTCTCTTCGTTTTTCACCAATTACATATACTTATGGAGAAAGTTAACTGCCAATATATTGGTTGCGATTTTTTCTGAGTTTTTTTAAATTAAAAATTTTTACATTCGATCCTTAGCTTCGATAGATTCTGAAATTTTAAGCTTCATAAGCGCAATTAGAAAAACTAGTAGTAACAGACGAGTGTAGCAGGACGTGCAAATATTTACTTTTTCTGAGTCGATAAAGAATTTTTTAAAATTCGATCTTTAGTATAGTGCAGTAAAAGCAGTAGTAATAGACGAGTGTAGTAAGACGCGAAAGTAATTTTTTTAGTAGATAAAGGATTTTTAAATTAAGTTTTAAATTCGATCTTTAGTTTTAGTATCTTTTTTCGTTTGATTTTATTATTTATCTTATTCAAGTAAAAAACTGTTGTGATCAAAAGTCAGCTAATAATTTAAACATTAATTACCTGGGAAACAATAAAGCACTGCTATATTTTAACAGAGAAGTTTGAATAACGCAAACCTATGTATCTATTATATTTGTGTATTCTATATTCTGGAATTAAATAAATAAAATTTAAATTGAACATAAAAAAATGTATAAACGTTATTTGTAAAAAATGACATAAAATCCATTATCTTTCCTTTCCTTTCCTTTTTAATTCATCTAAATTGATGTGCACGTGGAACCAGTACTGCGAAGAAAAACAAACTGAATTTCTGCTAAGCGACACTTTCTACATTACGACCCTCTATCACAACAAATTTTCACCCTTTGAAAATACTCGTGAAACGAAACTCGCATTCTGAATCTATTTATTCTACTTGAAACTTCAGCAACATGCATTATGTCATGGCACATCTTATATCAAATCTCGAGAGGCTGTTTGATAAAAAAAACAAGAGCACGAGGATCTGCAGAAAATATTACAACAGAAAATAAAAAGTTTAAAATCATTTTTAATACTGTTTACTTTCATCAATCTCCACTTAAAATAGTAAATACAATTTTTTATTGTGTACGAAACTTAAAAATAAATTTAATTATTCATTTTTTGTACTAATTTGTTGATTATACATATAACTATATTAAAGATAATAAAGTATTTCGCTTCCACAATAAACGTCATTAATAAAAATTATTACAATATTGTTAATTTATATGAATAGTATATACCGACATTATTTCATTGCAATTCAAAATGTCCGTCTTATTTTTCGTTTATAAATTCATAAGATTCGTGCATTAATAATAATTAAATTAAAAAATGAATACCGACCAACACTTGGCATAATTCGGCAAATGAAGGACTCGCTCCTTATACATACTATAGATATATAAATTCATACCACACAGTCTCGCGCCCACGCATGCTACACACTACTGTACTTTACTATGCAGATACTGTAGATAACGAATTTGATCGGTAACGTAGTTTTCTACCGTCTTTATCATCTCTTTACGCAATTTGCAATAAAATCGATCCCATCAATAAAAATAACGAATGAAGCTATGAAATCATGAAAAAAAAATTGTACCTCAAAAATTACTACGTATAATATCATCGAAGAAAAATGATTAGTAAAATTTACTCAAATAATAAATAAACTTTGCTTAAAAAGTTAAGGAAACGTATAAAATTTACTTATGCAGAATTTTATTTTTTAAGTAATATTTATGCTAAATATATATAAAACGAAATTTAAATGAATATTTAAAGAATGTAATATTTAGGTAAATATTTTATTTAAGTAAATCTTTAAGTAAATTTAACTAAATATTTAGGTAAAATTTACCCGACAATCTGCTTTGCTAACAATCAAATAAGTAAATATTGCTTAAAAAACTCAGGATAATTTACTCAATGCACGAGTAAATTCTACGCGACTACGTTTGACCAACTCGTCAAGCAAAGTTTATTTACTATTTGGGTAAACTTCGCCAATCGTTTATCCCCGCGAAGCCTTCGATATAAGTATAAATTTTACTAAAAATTTTTCTCCCTCGGATTATCATGCATATACACACCACTACAACCTGGAGCGCTGCTGGCGTCACGCATATACAGATATACCCGCGCGATATAACGCGGGAGAGAGCGAGACAGAGCGAGCGCACGAGTGGCAGCGCCATTTTGTGCCAGTGACCGCCGAACTCAGTCGCGCGCAGCGTGCAGTGGGATTCACAAGCTTCTGCTTCCTCGCGTCGAATCGTCGCGCGAAAAACGAGCCCCTCGTAACCGCGTATCCTCGGCGAGGCGCGAGTGTGCATGGCTTCCCCCGCGGCATCGTCCTCGGAGTGCGAGTGATCACGTCAGTTCGGTTTCTTCTTTTTTTTTATCAGCATCGCGCGCCCCGATGCGCTCCGCCAGTGTGTCGTAAGTGTGCCGAGTGAGAGTCCGCCAGGAGTCTGCGACAGGAGCCCGCGCCCGAGGGAAGAGAGAGAGAGAGAGAGAGAGAGAGAGGATACCGTAAAAGGGTCCGGGGGGACGTATGGCGTCGACGGGCAGCGACTCGGATCCGGAGCCCTCGGATCCGCTGAGCCACAGCAGTTCCTAGTGCCATTTCGGAGAAGCGGAGGCCGCGCAACGACGACAGGTAGGTTCAGGCCGGGAGAGCCGTCGCCGGTACACTCGCTAAAAAGGACCTTTGGCCTTGGTAGACAATAGTGTTTTTCGATACAAGCGCGTAAAAATTGATTACCGGAGTTAATCGTCACCCTCGCTTCGTTCGGGAGATAACCCTGTGCAAAGGATCTTGCAAGACTCCATAAAGTGGTGCTTAAAGGCCGATAAATGATTTATCGGATTTTATAAAATTTGCACTTGTTTAATAGTATTTTGTAAGATCGTTTCCACGGGGAATTATACACAAGCGCGGATTAATTCACGCACATGTACCGAACGCTATTTTTTTATGCAATGTCTAAAATAGCATTAAAGTGGTGCGTAAAATGCATAAAAGCGATTTTATGCGCACTGCATCAAAAATCCATTTACGAATGGGACAAAATCATTCTATTAAAACAGTTTTTCAAGAAAAAATTTCGAATGAACTGGTAATGCGGTTCGACATCGAGGCGATCCTGGTCGGGATACCTCCGGCCTCCTGCAGGTTAAACATTGTCTGCACGGGGAAATTTTGTTAATAGAATTTACTTAAAGGCTTGCAGTAAAAAGTACTAATTTTAAGAAAAATAAACTTAAATATTCAAATAAAATTTAATATAATTGCTCAATGAAGAAAATATTGCTTCAGCCGTTCAGTATAATTAACATATGCATGAGTAAATTTTACGAGACTACGTTTACACAACTTTTTAAGCAAAATTTATTTACTGTTTCAGTAAATTTTATGTATATGTAATTATTAAATTGACAGCCCACTTATTCGAAGAATTCGTTTACGTTTTAACAGATTAATTGTAAACAATTGTCCATTTATTGACATTGTAAATCAATTTGAGTCTATACAAATTTTCCACTGTCTTTTCGTGGATTATCCTACTATCTAGATTTAGATTAAATTTTGGTTAGTGTGGTACCAAATGTACAAAAAAAAGTGGCCAAAAATCTTGTGCCATTAATATGTTCCATTAAAATGACTTAGACTGGTGAATATGTTTGTTTTTAAGTAGTGGTAGTGTAGAATTATTATTTATTCACTTATTCTATGCATGAATTTTACTTATTTTTATTTAGAGAGTAAAATTAAGATGATTTTATCGTTTAATCACTAAAGAAAAAAGTTCCAGTTGAAAAATTTAACTGAAATCTAGCTGTAAATTGCAATTGGAAAATCTAATGTTAAGTAGTGTATTCCAGCTGGATTTTAAAGGATTTTTTAGCTGAATCCTCGTCTACGTGCCTTTTTCGTTAATTTGTTACGTTCGTATCAACTATAATCCATACGCATGTGATCCTTCAATTAAAATCCAACTGTAATTACTTACTTCTCGGCTGAATTTTCCTTGCAGGAAATATAATTAGATTTCATAGTAATTTTAATCAATTTCCTATTGTATTTTCGACCCCTGTGTATCGTTTCCCACAGATTTTTACGTAAATATCCACACTGTAAATTTAATGTTTTTTTTTAACATTGAATTAAAATCCACTTGGAATTCACCGATCCTCAAATTAAAAATCTACGAAAATTTCAACTGAATTCCAATATAGATTTCCTAATTGAATTGCTATTTCTATCGATTGACGAGAATTTGTATACGAATACTCGCTGAACGTTGCAAATCCATCAAAATCCTGCTGCAACCGATTGTTGGATTTTTTCTTCTTGGATCGCTCCTGATGTGAGTTAGTGAAGTCCCGGGGGTCGCGCGTTGTATATACTTACACTTATCGTGCAGGGCCGTGGTTCGTGTGCGCACACGGCCGGACCCGATCGATATAGCCCGCCGAGTCTAGGTATACCTTTTGCCTAAGTAATGCGGCGCCGTGGAGGGAACTTCTTTCGCGGTGCAACAGAGCTGCGCAGAGTTTTCGAGTCACCTGTAAATTAGACCTGCCTTGCAAGAAAAAATCGAGAAGGAAATTTTTTTTTCGCCTTTTTTAAAGGTAATTTAATCATTATTTTAAGGAGATTTATTTAAAAAATGTAATGTTTTTATTTTTAAATGTGAAAAAGTGAAATTTTATTTCAAATGAATGGCTATATATGTTACTGAGGAATTTTCCGTCATAAGTTTTCCATACATTGAATAAGCAAAGGACTGATTCGAAATGAATTTCTTTTAATCACGTTTATAAAGGGTCTTAAGAGAAAAAATAATTTATTCTTGTTTTTTTTTTTATTAAGTACTGCAATAACTGCTTTGCGAAAAGTAGGTGGTGGTATGTATTCGTGTACTTCTTTCATAATGGAAAAAAATCTGGTTGAATTTTTCAGAAAATTTCCATGATGATTCTACTGGATTTTTGTCCGTTTGTTACACGGATTTTAATTTCTTTTAAGAATTCTGCTATGCGCTACATTAAAATTTTAGCTCTTTTTTAATAAAAAGTTTTTTATGGTACTGGTACATTAGTATTTTAATTGTATAATGCAAAATGGTACAATTAAACATACTTTGCACAGAAGGTTCTCTTAATAGTCCTTGAATTTGCAGATTATACTTCTGTAAAAATTAACTCATACATACAAATATTAAATCATTAATAACTTTACATCAATTAATTCATATATTTCTTGTAAATATTAACATTTTCTAAGATTCCACTGATAAATATTTCATAATATGTACCAAACACGGAACACCTGAATCTGATTTTTGTCGTGTTCCTTTAAAAAAACATTGTCTGTAATTATTGTTTAAATTTATTTTTAACGGACATACTTTACAAACTAAGACTGCAAAAGATTACAGATTTCATTATTCATGCTATCTGCTTAGGAGGTGCTTTCTAAATGACTTAAAAATTACTCCCCAATAGGCAACTAATTTACGTTGAAAAGCACTAATCTTTTAATGTTCCGGAACTAAAAACACTGCACTTGTTTCGAAATCCATTCTGCCGCGTGAAAAGAAATTCGAAGTCATTAAGTGTATATTGTGCCTTTGGTTTCGACTAAAAATTCCTTCGGTTTCATAATCCCGTCGGGTAAATTAATTGGCTTTAATAACGTCTGGGTCTCGTACTATATATTTACACAAACACAACGATAATTTATTATTTTCATTTAAGGAAATGTGTACTTGCCAAGTGCAAAATTTAATCAGCGAACCGACCCATTACGAAATATATTTTAACGCGGTTAAAGAAATGTATGTCTGCGTATATATATCGCGCCTGCGACGCCGATCGTACGCACTGAATCCAGTTTCGATCGAGAAAAAAGATTATAAGGCACAACGAAGCCAGAGGCGAAAAATTGTTCTCCCTAAAATGTGTCGCAACGATCATTTATTGAATCGGAATCGATGCATTCGGCTTTCTTAAAAACAAATTTCAATGGTCCATTCTGGGATGTACCCACACCTTCGCATATTTGTCCCGCAATTACAATTTAAATTCGTATGACATTTTTAACGTGGGTAACCTTCGGAGAGTATGTGACGGGGACGGCGTATAATATTTTCAACTTGAAATCAAGGCAACGTTTGGACATCATCGTCCACTGCATTTGGACGAGAAGTGTATAGTATAAAAATAAAAAATTTCAGTTTATTAATTACAGTAAGTGCATTTACTTTGATAGTAAAATTGACAATATGCAGTTTGATGGACTTATTACTATAATAATTGTTACAATCAGTTTTTGCTTTTTTTATCGTAGTATATATCCCTTTTTCGTAGTCATTTTTACTAGAACATTTCTGTCATTAGAAAACTATAAAACTCCAGATTAAAGATTTTTTAAAGTCCAACACCTCAAATCATCGATTTTATTCTTTACTTTCATTTGCTGCCTGTAGATTTTATAAAGTTTACGAGTTACATAAAATAACTTCGTCAAGACTTTTGTACGTTAGACCCTAATATTTTGAAATATTTCTCAAAGTACCAAAAAAAGGCCACGTAACCAAGGACTAGAAGACTCCCAGTCACTATGCGTGGAGAAAACACGTGGCGTCCAATAAAAATCGAGATTTTTCGGCAAATGCTTATTCAATGAGTATATAGCCTCTCGGAGAAGGAACGAGCTCTCAGCGGCGAAAAGTGAAAGCCTAACGCCGCTCGACGGGTCGAACCTATCTGCGACGCGCGAAACGTTTTATTTGACTTCGGTCTAAACTACTTCGCGAGGCGCACCGCGTATATGTTAATGCCGCCTCGGGAGACTCGGCGGTTAGCGCTTCTTTTTTCGGCAAGGCTTCTCCTTATACTCCTTCTGTTTATGGACGCGGCGGAGAAAAAAGGAGGAAGAGTTGTGCTTGGGAACGCGGTGCTCGTTACGAAACGGCGACGCTCCCTGAAGGCTTGGAACATCCTTATTTTCGTGTGCGAAATGAAGTAACTGTAAATTGTTTCAATTAAATTTTATTAATGAGATACATCGGCTCCTTCATTAGTCGACTTATAATTTGTTGCCTTACTTCTAACAAAAAATAGCACGTTTAAAATATTTTTTTTTCACTCTAATCATCCGTTAAGTACATTTTATTGACCTCTTTTGCAGAGGGAGTAAAATCATATTATTATATTGTAGACTTATTTCACATGTGACTCTGCGGAAACACATTCCATTCTTTGAAGACATATTTTAGCATCCATAGATATATTCTATTCTTTGAAGACTAAGTTTAGCTTCCGCAGACACATTTTAGTTTCTGCAGACACATTTTAGCGTCCACAGACATATTTTAACTTTTGTAAATCCATTTTAATTTTCATAGATACATTTTAGCTTACTCGAAGTGTTACACTTTAGTTTTCGCGGCCATTTTTTAGCTTTCATAGGTACAGTCTGTTCTTCGAAGCCATATTTTAATTTCCGCAGACAAATTTTAGTTTTCGTAGATATATTTTAGCTTTCATAAACCTATGTTATCTGTCGTAATCACATTTTATTTGATTTTTTGTTAAAGAAAGTGCATTTATGATTACGGTGAAAAATTTTATATTCACCTCGGAATTAATAGATGATTATTCCCAAGCTTGAAGTTTGCTACTCGAGCTTTGTTTTACTCCCTTGGTGCATAAATAACTATATCACTACTAAATTTGTTTAGAAATAAATAAATTTAGTTTCAAAGAAATAGTTTAGTTGACCGAAGGAAACATATTATTGAGTAACTATTTACTAAAAATTACCAATTCCGTTTTCAGCGTAATTTTCGCACATAAATCGAACGGTTTTTTTTCCAGCTTACGGCTTTAAATATTGTGAAATAATGTTTCTCCTTTTTTTCTTGAATCAATACAAATGTTTAACGAGTCTTAAAAAATTAAACGAAGAAAAAACAAGAAAAAAAAAACACCCATAGGCAATCGGCAATAATTACCAGTGTATAATTTGCGCCTACTTATTTTCACGAACCGTGCGATAATTAGAAACTTTTAAGGCGTTCGATTTACGATCTTTAAATCTGCCACGAAAATGCAAACGCACGCCCGGAGTTCCTCTAAAAGGCCAAAACGAGGAGAGAAAAAAAATAAGTTATCCGATAGATAATCTATAGCAGTAGCTTTTCTCGGGTCCCTCCGCACGCTCAGGTAAAGAAATTCTTTCGTGGTTGCAGAACACTCGGGACCTGCTTTTGAGGGTAGGGTCGGTGAGGACACAATGGTGGTCCCTCGCCCAACGCGATGAATGATGCCCCCCGCTCTGAGAAGACTCTGGGCGGATGAAAAAGTAAAACAGGTATATGACCAACTAAAACTCGCCTCGCTTCCCTTTTTTTCTCTTTCGGTGAAAAAAAAAGACTTTCGTTTGGGACTAAAATCGGGAGAGATGGCGGCGTTCAGTCGTAGTGCTGCAAATGGTCGAGGTCAAACCTTGATTTTGAAAGAGGATTAAGATTTCGGAATGAAAATCGTTATTTTCTACTTTCAGATGTAGATTCGGTAGAAGCATTAGTGTTGCATCTTTAACTTTTAGAAGAACGTTTAGAGACCCGAAATTTGTCAATGAATGACGTTGCGATTTTTTAAAAAGATTACGTACAAGAATCTCAATGATTGAGATTTATTTTATATTTTATTTCTTTTTAAATTTTTGTAATATTAAGGCGCAGATTATCAAAATGAATTAATTGAATTAATTGAAAATTGTTTAAAAAATATTTTGTAGAAGATAAAAATACTTTTGAAAATGATATTAACTAATTATGAACGAAATTAAATTTATTTTAACAGTTGATGCCTTTAATTATAAAGTAAGCTTCTCTGTATCGATCAAACTAAGCAAGTAAAAGTAGGTTTCTTAGAAGGCTATATGC
Source organism: Sycophila sp. Sp_5 (assembly GCA_018906775.1). NCBI lineage: Eukaryota > Metazoa > Arthropoda > Insecta > Hymenoptera > Eurytomidae > Sycophila > Sycophila sp. Sp_5. The sequence goes on along the minus strand of JACCID010000014.1, from coordinate 1,987,110 downwards.
ACATTGACCAATGGTAAAAAAGACGCATTAACCTTTGGCACGCAGTGTTTCAAATCTTTTTTAGTTTTTACATCAGTACTCTAGACTTTTTCAATCCATTATCATAATTTACGAAGCTGTAATTGTTTTTCTACTTTATATTTAATAATTTTTAATTAGAAAATTATTACGTTTAATTGTTTTTGAAAGTAATATACAAGGTTCTAAAACACCTGGCAGAAATTTTATCTATAACTGATGTAGAATCCTTCAACGTTTTTCAATAAAAAACTTTTTATAGTTGTTAAATTAAGAAATAGTATTTTTAGAATTAAACTTTCGGCTTACTTCTTCAATTTCTGAGCTTTAAATTTAAGCTAAAATATACATTTATAAATTTATGAATTAGAGAAAAAATGTATTAACTAGTTTATAATCCTCGCCCAGACTAACTGAAAAACTACCCTACTTTTGTGTTGTACAATAGCTACAGCAAATATTGTCAGAGTTACAGTAAATTTTACAAAAAGAATATACTAAACTTACAACAAAAAAAGCTATTAAATTTTTCTCAATACCATCAGTCTACAAAACATTAAAATTCATAATTACCAATTTTATTAGATTAAATTAGATCTTTAGATAGTAAGTTTGACTCTAGTAAAATCAAAATATGACAAAATATGAGAGTGACTTAATTTCTTTCTAAAGGTAGAGTAGAATATTATACAGGTTGTCCCTACCATTCGCTTAATGTTTAAAAAAATTCATTCTATTTTACTCCACGAAGGGAGTTAATTTTCACTTTATTTCACTCTAACTGATTAAGAGCATAGGACAAAGGTGCGCGAAGTAAAGTGCAGGGTCCCGTGTACCTGTTTGTCGAGTCTTATTCAATAGACTCAAAAGCCACGAGTCAATCCTCGCTGCCCTCTTATCCGTACACAGTCCCTCTCTTTTCTCTGTCGGTGCAGGTGTGCGTCGCTCCTCGCCTCGACAGATGCAAGAGGGAGAGCTACCCGACCAAGGTGTAGGTATATAGGTATAACACTCGGCCTCATGGCAGAACGAGAGCCGAGCATCGGGTGTCATTGACCTTAAGCTTGGTCGGCCGGGCACACCGACTTAAGGAGCGATCCTCGCCTTGGCGTGTGTGCGCGCGTGATCCGACGCTCCTCTCCGTGGGAGCCAGGCGTCTCCCGGCGACCGACGATGCGCACTTGGGACGCGAGCCCTGCCTTAGGGCTCGAATGGGAAACATTCAGGGCGATCGATAGGGAACTATCGCTGACCTACTTTTCTTGGAGGTTGAGGCTGGCTTCAATATTGTCGCCCATGTGAGAGGCCGAGGGGTTTTTAAAACATTTTTATATAGTGCCTGCTGTTCACTTCGGTTTTACCTATACTTGAGAAAATGCTGCAGAAAAAAAATAATATAATATTCTGATTGATGTCCATCAATAAATACTGCTTGGGGAGGGAGTAAAATCATATTTTATTGTCTAAACTTATTTTATTGTCAGGAGAAATACTCTCTGAAGAGTTACTTTACTTCCAGGGTTGACATATTACTCTCCAAAGTCACATTTTATTCTTCGAAGATATATTTTAGCATCCATAGACATATCTTATTCTTCGAGTGCCAATTTTAGCTTCTACAGACACGTGTAAACTTTTGTAAACATATTTTAAATTTCATGGATACATTTTAGTTTACCTGAAGAATTACTTTATTCTCCGTAGAGTTACCTTAAACTCTGGAGAAACACTTTACTCCCCAGATTGACACATTCTATTCTTCGAAGACACATTTTAGTTTCTGCAGAAACATTTTAGCTTTCATAGACATAGTTTGGCTTGCATAGAATCACTTTTTTTTTATTTTTATCAAATCATTTACATAGACGTGCATTATACAGTAAAGTAAAAAAAATCGAACTACTCGTGCGTGAATTCATGACTATTTGCACTCAAAATTTACTTAAAGGCTTGCAGTAGCTTAAGTAAAATTTGCTTCAATATTTAAGCAAACTCTACTTCACGTTTTGCTTAATCAAGTAAGTTATTTACTTAAATAATGCTTAAAAAATTCAGTACAATTTTATACGTTTACTTAACTTTTTAAGCAAAGTTTACTTATTAATTCAGTAAATTTTACTAATGATTTTTCTCTGAGCACCTCGGTTTCTCACAAAAAGCATTCGATTAATTAAGTTTTTCTTAAAAAAAAAAAACACTCGAACGAGTAAACCGCGCAGAGCGGTGCATTCAAACGCAGTCTTATCAGCGGCAGCGCGAGAGATAAAATCTAAGGTGAAGCGTCTCGAATTAAGCGTGGGTATTATTGTGCATGCGAGCGCGCGAAGGAAAGTCCGACGACGTCTGAGTGATTTCAATGCCAGTGGAAGCGAGCCACGTGAGAAAAGCGCGTACACACGTACGTTGACGAGCGCCGTTTTTATTGAGCTGTTTGCGCAATGCAGGAGAGGTGAATTATCCTTGGGCCGCAGGATGAAAAATTAAGCTATAAAAATCCGCCGTGAGAGAGTTTCCGTTACTCGTTTTTAGCGCAAGGATCGACTTTTTTTATTTTATTTATTTTTTTCAGAATTACAGTATTTTCTCTACTGAGTTAAAGTTTTTTGCGGTAAGTGCATTGTTTACTGCGGCATAGTCTTATACATACATGTTTTTGCATTGTTCTTTTGTTTGTGTCAGTAGTGATATGTCTGTGACATTACTGTTGATATATTGTTGAGCAAAAATAAAACAAAAAATTTGTGGCAGGTAAAATTGTATTTTAACGAAAAAAAAAAAAAACATGAATTATGTATACTTCATTAGCATTTTTAATAAATCCTCATCTCTGCAGTTTTTAAGAAATTGTAAGTTTTTTTGCATATAAATAACGTATGGTCCAAGATACAAAATAGTAATTACTTGTGAGTTGATAAAAAAATGAACTCTTGGCTTTTAGCTTCGTAGATAAGGCACATGATTGATTCCTTACCATAAATCATAGAAAAGAAACAACTTTTTTAATACTAAATTTAACAAATGTGCATGATTTGACAAATCACTACTACATTCATTATAGTTCTGCATTTTTAACTACATATGAAAATAAAAAAATATGTGTGAAAAGATTTCACCCTATCCTGGAGAAAAATACGCGATATACGATGTTAAAAATCTGTTTAATTCTATAAACACTAATTATTTTGTGTGTATCATTGAATGAGCAATAACATAACAAAACATTTGTGTATTAAATAATAAATTACATAAACGCGCATTATTATTTTATTTTTATTGCTTCAGAAAATTGCATAAATATTAAGTCAACAGATATCAAGAAAAATTTGTTTGAAGCATTGTTGTTCTTTTCATTAAAAAGTACACCAAGTAATGAATATTTTTTATAATTTTGAAATATACTCAATAAAAAATAAAAAATAAATTTTTAATTGCGTAATTCTTAAAAGTTGAAAATGTCTATCAAAATAATTAAAAGGCCCAGTAATTATTTGATTTGATAAATAAATTATGTATAGAATAAACCTAAAATTCTAAAAATAACGAAAAGACCCTTAAATACATCTATTATCTCCATTTCACTGACTAAAAATACTCTCATTACACACGAGGGACAAGCGTCCGTCTAACTCGATCGATTTTTTCGTTCCTGTTACTGCGATGCTTATAAGTACATTAGCTTCTCCTGTTTCCTGGGCAGTCGGGCGATACATCGCGTGCAGCTTTTTTGGCCGCACGCGATCTCAGCGCAAAAAAAAAACACACACACACACCTCGTCGAATTTTTTATCGGAGACCCTGCCATACGGTACAAGGGTCTAACGTGCATAAAGAGATAAACTCATCGAAATCTTCGGTGAGGACATGGTTTGACCAAATCGAATTTAGTTATCTTCGATCACCTTCTGATGCATACAATATTGAGAATATTCGCAAATGTGGATGTGGAATAAACTTTTTTTTATACTAAATGAGTTGGAATTACTGAATGAATTAAATGCGATCGCAGCAAAGATAATTGAAGTTATTAATGAAGTAGATCATATGTTTTCTTTTTTTTTAATTAGATAAAATGAATTTATTTTCACGTTCCAGTGAATGTACGTGCTTTCACTTTTTAGATACTGCTCTTAATAATGCAGTTAAAGTACACATAATTAATTTTCGGTAAAGTTAAATAAACGAAATTTCACCCAAGTGAGTAAAGTAGTATCTTATTGCACATCAAAACTCTTTAATATAAAATCATAATTGAAAGGTATTTCCCTTTAAATAATTTATGTTTGTATACAATTTACTTCTTTAAATAAAAAATGTTATATTCCACACGTATATACATTTGTATGTAAACACTAGTTAATCTGTAAAACAATTGAGAGAAAAATTTGTCACCTTGATTATTTATTAATCCACTTTTATAACAAAAAATCAAATAAAATATGGTTACGAGAAGCAGAATAGATCTATAAAAACGAAAATAGGGTTACAGAAGCCAAAATGTGTCTGCGGAAGCAAAAATGTGGCTTTGAAAGATATAATGTGTCTCCGGAGAGTAACATGCACCTCTTCGGGTAATAAAATGTCAGTCTAGGAAGTAAAGTAACTTTTCGAAGAGTAAAATAATTTACGAAGAGTAAAGTAACTCTCTGGAGAGTAAAGTAACTCTCCGAGGAATAAAATTTCTCATCAGGAAGTAAAATGTTTCTCCGGAGAGTAAAATAAGCCTACACAATAAAGTTTGATTTTACTCCCTCTGAAGAATTCAATAAAGTGAACTTTATCGATGATCAGAGTGAACATTTATTTATTTTTAAATACTTCACACTTTCGCAAGGATTTAATCATCTGATAACTTTTCATATAAAATTGACAAAAATATATGAATATTAAGTTCATTAAAATAAAAAAAAATTCGAACACTTTTTTGTTTAAATACCCTGTGCACGAGCTATTTCAGAAATCGTTCCTCATAAATTCCAACAATATACTTCACAAAGAAATAAAAAGCAATTTCAACTTTAATTAAAAAGCCAATAGCGACGACGATAGAGTCGCGCGTTAAAATTACGAGAGCGAAATCGAATTGCGCAAGCTCGACGCCCGGGTGTATACACTTCCGACTCAGAAGCGCCATAAAGCCTCGGCCGTAAGGGTGAGCTCAGAGAAGGGGTGGGTGATTTATATACGCACCGCGCAAGGAGAGTCTGTCTCTCAGAAAACTACGAAATTGAAGCTCCAATTAGCGGATTGATAACCGTCATTGCGTCGTTCGCTCGAGTTTGCTTTTATTTTGCTCTAATAAATAAGCACTTTTGTCCCCCGCTAAGTCGCTAGCGCCGTGTGGCGATTAGACGCCATGTCGTGTATAATTTTTCTCGCTCGACTTGCGATTCGCTTCATTCCGTGCAGTGCAATTTCTTCCTAATTGCGCGGAATACGAAATGAAACTCTGCAGAGGACTTGAACAAACCTTTTTATTATAGTGTTGCCGCGCACGTGCGCGTCTATTGTTTCGTGCGAGCTAAATTTACTATTATGATTTGAGTTCTAAGAGAATTGCGAAAAATGATAATGAAATGCTAATTAAGTGTATAATTATTTTTTTAAACGCAATGGCAATGTGTTTTGAAGCGTTCTGCTTGATTATGGCGCCAACATTTTAAAATGCATTAATTATGTGCGTTTCATTATTTCCAATATTAAAATTTTGTAATTAATCAAGGCAGTTATTTGAAATAGGAGTTATTATAAATTACTTATAAAATCATTGCCTTACACATATAATTCATTTAAATTCAATCAATTTCTAGAATTAAATAAATAAATAAATGTATGAATATTACGTATTAATTAAAGCTATTATTATAACGACATTAACACGGATATATAGATAAAATTAAGCAACTTTCATCGATCCAAAATATCGGACCACCCGCATCCAACGCTCAATCTTGTCCGGAGAAATCGCAGAATCAGCTATACAGTTCCCTAAAGTGAGATAAGCTCTGCTGCCAGTCGAAGTAAATAAAAGGCGCATATAGTCTCTTTAACTGGCGACCGACTATGGTGGATTTTCCCAGTGCGTGAACTGACGTTCAAAATTCGTGTTGGGCTCATAAATAATAGTAATTAAATTGACTCGGCGCTCGGGACAGACAGGAGCGTGTACCATGACGAAATCGCAGCGGACGCGCACCAGACCAGCGAAGACAGATTTTCAGCAGACAGTAATTACTGCGAGTACTGCGTTCGATTATTTTTTGAACGATTAACATTTTTCCTTTGCGGTTTTCATGGAAAACAAAGGCTTTGGGGAAAAAATTTACGCGCTGCGTTTTTATTATTAACAAAAGGACTGGGAAAATCGTTCGATCCTGCGGAAGCAGAGAAAAAATTTACTACGAGCAGCTCGAATTTTACGTTCGGTTCTCTTTTTTTACTTCATTTTATTATCGGAGAATTTTACAAGAACTTTTGTTTATGTTTGTTCACTTAAAACAATAAGTATATATATAATACGTTTCACATATAATAAATGTAAATATGTAAAGTTAAACGTAATTAAAAAATAGTTATGAAGACTTGACGGACTGAAATATATTAATTTTTAGTTTTTACATAACACCTCTCGCTGAAAATATAAACTCTTGTAAACATTAAGTATAAACTAAACTTCAAATTAAATTTCCTCTTCTAATTCCTCAATAATTATCTAATTGTTTAACAAAATATAAATTAAAAATGTAAACATACTAAACGCAAAACTCGACCCCTCCTTGCATTTCAAGTCGATGGCGAGAGAGAAAAGCCCGAGAGAGGAGGGAGAGACACGGAAACCCTCCCATAAACTCGTCGGCAAAAATATCGATCGCGTCTCCCCTTCCTTTGCACTTGTCCCGGGGAGGCTGTCCCCTCGTGGCGCGTGGCACTCGGAACCCTCGGATGATGCCTCCAGAGCTTTCGCCCCTCCCCTCGCGACGGTATACAACGCGAAAGCTCGACGTTTTATACATATATACGCTTGATATCGACGTGCTGCGTTAGCATTTGCCTGATTAAAAAAATTTTCGACGCGCGGTTTGCCGTGAATTTTTACGCGCTTCCGTCGATCGAAGGGTGCGATATTACTCGGGATATTGTTGCGGCGAGGGCGGATTGGGCCGCGGCGAGAAATGGAAATATTGGAGGATTGATCGGCGTAGGGGAGGCTTGCCCAAGGAATATTTCATTAATAAATTAATGTCACTTGCGGTAATAGCACGATGGTTTCAAAAAGGACGTTTTTTTCTTCAAGTGAATTATAAAATTGCACTCGTGTAATATTGCGGAAGAGAAAAAATCACTTTGTCCCGTGAACCCTATATGCGTATTTTGTACAAATGCAAAACGATTGTTTGAAGTTGCAAATATATATAAAACAGTAAGTATTAAAAATGAAATACTCAGAAATTAAAAAAACGCATAAAAGTGAAAATAAAATGAAACGTGGAAAAATGACAATTTGAGACTTGATTAGAAATTTATGTGTAACAAATTTTTTTACAAATGCATACATATCTTACTATGATAATTGAGTAATGGTTCGTTAAAAAAAATTTAAAAGCTTTTAGAATGTAAATACCTTCTGCCGTCAATTTTCATTCAAATCAAACTTTTTTTTCGCTTCCGCCAGCGTATCTCATATACGAGAATAACAAGTGTCCGCAATGCACGTATTATAATATTAATTTAATTCATCTTTATCGTTCGAGTCTCTTCTTCGCCAGTGGCATTAAAAGTTAGTGCGCTCTATAGTACTCTTGTCCGCGTGATGTAACGACTTTTACATGACGAAAGAACATCCAAAGTGGTGTCACATGCGCTAACTATCAACAAAATTACACCTCCGCGACTTTTGTATTGCATTTACTCGCAGTGGTGCGTGCGCCGTGTATATTCGCTAAATTGCTGGGAAGAATGCAAAGAATTTGCACAAAGGAATGTCAAGGATGACAGAAAACTCGCGGTGGCTATCGCGCGACTAGACTGCGGCCGCGATAATAATGAGGGGAGAAGTAACGCGTGAACATGAACATCGTAATAGTCGAATTCCTCAGATAAAGCTGAACTTGTCGTTTTAACGAGAGCTTCAAAAGAAGAAGCGTGCGATTTTTGTCACTTCGAGCAGCCCTTCCTCCGCTAAATGCAAAAAGCGACTTGTGAAATGTGCGCAGATTGACTAGGCATAATGAAAAGTTCAGAATACCTATCAATCAAAATCGAAGGATCATGGGTTTAAAAATTTCTTTCATTTATTAGTAAAATAGCTATTTTTAAAGATTCTGACTATCTCGTGATTTATCTTGAATGATTAGTTACTTCGTATATTGTAATAAATCGACGGTTTTAAAATTAACATTTTAAATAAAAAAAGTGAAAATTCAAATTGAGAAAAACAATATATTCACTGCACAGTTATCAAAATGACAATGCGGTTAATTTGATTTTTGCAGATAAGCTTATTCGCGCGTAAACAAACAGCTGCCCTTCGCCAATGACAATGCGAAATCCGGCTTCCGCGATTCGCTTACGTTAATTAGTGCGCTGCTTGCACTTTTAAGAGTTTGTTTGATAATTACTTTTTTGCCTGATGCAATTCGTATGCGACTGACTTTTTCTTTTATTTTCGCTTAGGGACTTCCGCACATCGATCTACATTGAATTTTGTACTTCATTATGTACATTTTTTTTTAGATAGTATGATATTTTAGTTCGTTAAAGGCACACTTTTGCGTAAAAAATCAAAATACATAGTCTTAATTTTTAAGTAACGACTTAAATTATTTTTCAATTATCCCTACGCCATAAAAAGTGTAGTAATATATTTGAATAAATTTGAATAAATTTTACTAATATTACAGAAATAACGTTACTACTTTACGAAGAAACAATTTTTCTACGTTTTATTTTCCAAAATAATAAAAAATTTTTCTAATATGTACTAATTCAATCGTAACAGCAAATATCATTCACTTAAAAAATTTAACCGTATTTATAAATATACAGACTTACACGCAAGCAAAATTCACTCAACGAAACATCAAACTAACATTTTCCTTTTACGGCATCATTATTTTTTTTTCTTCTTTTTACTGTGCATACATCAGACTTCAGCCGCAAGAAAATGTCTTTAAGTGATTTCCTTAATTTCATAATGTCCAATCGTCCAATTTATCCACGATAAAAATCAGCCAACCCCGCACAATTTTCCTTGGCAATCTGGGAAAATCTCGTTCGTGCATCGTTACAAATCCCCATAAAAAAAAAGAAAAAAAAATCGTCGACACGATAGCTCGCTATAAAAGAACCGTACATGATATCGACGAAAGACGCGAAGATCCCACCCCCTGTGGGCATTGGTCTGCTCCGGCGATTGACACAAGCTCGTACGAAAAAGCTGGGAAAACTCGATGAATCTTTGCTGCTCCCCGACGCAAACAGGAATTTCCCATACAATATATATATCGCCCCGTCGAGAGATTGATTGGGCCGCGCGAATCGGAAACGAGGGGAGATTCACGGACTCGTGCACGTCGGAGGGGGTGCGAGGGGGTCGACGAGCCCCGGCCACGATGAATATTTCGGATGGTCTGGGACACGCGCCAATGAGCGGCGAAAGTAATTCGGACAAAAGGGTGAAAAACAGGCGCGTCGAATTATCAGGGGCAGAGATGTATGATGGTGGGATTTGTCGTTGATCCTAGTTCGGATTAGTCTTTTGACTGCGAATGTCGATAGTTTAAGCAAACTTAAAATAGAATTTTGCAAATAGAGGCTCCGACAATTTTTGCTTTATAATTACAGATTTAATCAATTACCGCGAGTATAAGTATTTTTTTTTCGCAAAATTTAATTTAATGTAATACTACATCAATATTCAAATAATTCAAAAAGTGGCAGTTTGATTAATTTCAATAAACTGTTAATCTATAAAAATTCAAAAGATTATATATGAAGCATACAAATAAGCGGTGTTGCTAATTATATCCCTTTGAAAAAAAAGGCGCCAAAATTTAAAAAATTATGCGTAAAAAGCAGAATGTAAAGAGCGCACAAAGCGGCGTGTGGATGCCGCCAGTCACAGAAAAGTAACACTGACGAGAAGCTCGCTTCAAACGTTCATTTTGACAGCTCGAGCGTCGCGTGAAAATTGTAAAGGGCGCTCTAGAGGAAAGAGTCGTAAAAAAGCCATTCGTAAGCGATAATTTGTGCACTCTCGAGTGTTCCACCCTGGGACACTCTACGTGCGCGTCTCTAACGGATTTTCGTTGCACGATGACACCCGGGTACTTTTCGTGTCAGGGGGAGGCGAAGGGTGCGCTCACTCGCACGACGGAGCTTTTCACTCGTCAGCGCGCCGCGACCCTCGTCCCTTCGCGTTCTCCGAACTCACAAACAGAAATTGTTCATAAGACATAATACTTACCGGCAGAGACGGATTCGTGCGGGTGAGAGAGAATTTAAGCGTTTATGGGGCCCTGGGAGTGCGCGAGTATTTTTATTGCTGCTCGGAGCGAGCGTTAAAGATGCGACGAGGGAAAAAGTTTAAATTATTGTTTACGAGCGTGGACGACTGTTGTTGTATGTGGAATGAGTGGTTTTTTTTTTATTTTACGATCAATTCGAGGTAACCGAGAGAGAGTCGAAGTCACGCTTACGCTTCCTTGACCGTGAAGGATGATTGTGATGTCATATCGAACGAGCATTCCTCTCTTCTTCTCATTTTTATTCAAGGTGTTATCGTATTCGTGACCTATTCGAGGAAAAATTGCGCGGAACGAACAAACAGCCAATGTGCCATTCTTTATTTTTTCTTGCAAAATTTTATTTATTATATACATAATTTTTTTGTTATTTAGCAAGATCAAATTTACATCAAGAAGTACGTTATTTTTTGTATGTATTTTAAGCCTTTATATAAAGACAATGAGTCTAGCATATTAATTACACATCGTTAATATTTTCATTATTTATTTATTTATTCAATTTTTTAGAACGATAAAAACTGAAACTACGTAGAATGATTAATTGTTGTTTACTGATCACTAAAAAAAATAAAATTTAATTCTCTAATAATCTTCATAGAAAAGCTATTCCAAATACACTTGGATGATGTAACGGATAAAAGAAAATATAATATATTTAAACAAATTTTTCAAAAAACAACTTAATAATAGTGTCAAAACAAGAGACGATTAAAGTTATTGCGATTGCCAGAATTAAATCTTGAAAAGATATAAATAGAATGTACTACATATAAAATCAAAAGATACTGGTCTTACGAAGTTCACTTGATTTAAACTGATAAGATTAATTTGGCATCATTTAAACAACCATTAATTTAATAAAACAATTACAACAAACAGTTTTAATCAACGCATATTCATTTTAATGTCGTTTGAAATGAACTGAATTATTGCCAATTGCTATTAATAAAGAATTCATCGATAAATTATAGTAAACGTAAAAAGTAAATGTTACTATCGTTGACTATTATTTTACGTTTCAAATATATTGACATATTTTTCGATTTCGGTCATTTTTTAAATAATGTGATTAAAGTATATTACTCAAAGAAATTACCATTGTGTCATCTGCATTCATTTATTTCCTTCCATGCTTGGCAAAAAAAAAATAATAATAAACGAGATTTATACTTCAACCCTAAGTTAGGGTACAAGAAACACCATCCCCGAATGTACGTGTGACTCAGAGGGTGTCTCACCTAAGCACGCACATGGATTGACTTTCGACTTCGTTATCAGCCAAGGTGGTACGCTTTGTTTCCTTTTTTCGTTAGCTCACGCGAATTCCCAGCCAAGTTTTTTATCGCATTAATGACCGAAGAGAAATTTTTGAAGTATATTGTACAGAAACTTATTTAAAAACTTTTATTTCTTGTTTTGCAAAACATTTAAATCTTCTGTTTCAATACGTTGGCATTTAGTGCGATCTTGTTCACTATATTCTTGAAGTATAATCATTTTAATAATCGTCCAATTTTCATTTTTACTTTTTTCATAAAATTGATATAATATTTCGGCAGTACAATATTTTGTAAAATTTTCTTTATAAATATTAATACTAAATAATAAGTAAAAAATGAAAAATTAAGATGCTAAAATCATCCATGGAGAATCAATAGAATCTGGAATGCGACACCCGCATTCCTTACCTCTTAGTGTGCACCTTCATGTGCCACCTGAAAATTCCACCGGTTTCGTTTTCTCCCTCTTCGAACTGCATACTCTTAGCATACTTTTATGCTTAATAAAGGAAGTGGCTGATACGTTACATCTTACTCCTATAATCTCAAAAAGGAATCAATACACTGCCGTATGATTTACGACTACTTTTTACATTTGAATATTATTAAATAAAATTAATTAATCCTGTTTACAATTCTACTTTAAAAATCTTAAATTAAAAGTAAATCTATAAACAATTAAATAATAGAACGCGTGATTGATTAAAATCCACGTTGCATTTGCATATTTTTACACTCCAATCTCACTGAATTTTATCATTTGGCTTATTTGAATTATTGATTATATTCTTTATAGTACACCATCAACAATTATAATAATATTATAATTAGATTTTTTAATAAAATAAAATATATAAGAATTAAAAGTGAATGAAAAAATTACTATTGACATCAATAGCTTCAGAATAAAAAAATTATCAAGTATTATACAATATAACTTATACTTAACTAATGTCTACGAATTTTCTTTACTCAGTGAAACAATTTTTTAAAAAGCGCAAATAATTTATATTGCATCGCTGCATTACCTATGACTGAAATCGTCGAAATACTACTTACATAATATAAAGCAAAACTAGATTCGTAAGAGAATATAATTCGGTAACAAAAAATAAAATAAAAGTATAAATTTGGTTTATCCCGCAAATATTCCCATTTGCGCTGGCACTCGCGCCCGAGGCTCGCTCGTTGCATGGACTGCACCGTCTCGCTAACTTTCACATCGTAAAAATGCTCGCGGATCGAGGTTATTTTTACCGCAGATAGACCATGCGACGAAATGTTTGCTGTTCTTTTTTGTCCCTCGATCCCTGATGCGATTTCGCTCCTTTCTTTTCAAAGATCTTATCCTTTTTCTCAAAACAAAATTCCGAAACGATAAACTTCTCTCTCTCTCTCTCTCTCTCTCTCTCTCTCTCTCTCTCTGCACGGATATATAGTACTATATTTGTTCTCTAGCAACTTCGTACTTTTATATGCATGACTACACTGAAAAAAATGTAGTTTTTACTGTTACGCAACAGCTAGACTGGAAAAAGTAAAACTGCAAAGTCATTAAAATTAACATTTCTTAAAACAAATCTTACTTTACAGAAAAATAGATTTGGCAGTTTTGTAAAACAGATTCTATCTGAAAGATGGGAAAGATAAATCTACTTTCAATTTCACAGTTAAATCTACTGCGTAAAATTTTGAAGTTACTTATTTTTTTTCGGTGTAGTCGCCACATTATCTAATACAAAGAAGTAGTAATTTTAGTTTCTTTATTTTTTTTCTCAGCGTACATAAAGTGATCAGAATTAAATGTTTTTTGTACTTTGAAAAAGGAAACTCAATTTTATTAAAAAATCGTCTCGTCTCATGCCCAAAAATAAAAAAAGTATGTTCTTAACTTTAAACAAGCTTACCTGCCATTTAATTTTTTTCGGAGTATGCTATTATTTCACCGATGCAAATACTATACAAAAGAAATGTGTATATATATAGAGAAAATCTGACCAAAATTTTTGTAGACTTTCCTGTACATGGAAAATCTGACAAAAATTTGTGTACACGTTGCTGTACACAAAGAACATCTAATAAAATCCACGCTATGGAGGATATTTTTCGACCAGCCTCTCTCTTGATTAAAACACTGACGTAGCGCGATAGCAAGGTATAAAGACACGGTGCATATAAGCCTCTTGGGCATTTTATTTCTTTCGTCCATCCTACCGCATCCGGCGACCCGCTGTGCACGTCTGGAATACCCCGCACGAAAAATTAATATCCTCTCCCGACTTTTCCTCCTACTCACGTACTTCTCTCAGTATAATCTGGGTCGGATCGATTGCTTCTTTGGAATTCTCATTTCCGATTGGCTGCAGCTATGTACTGACGTAAGCGGTTATAAGAACTGCCAGGCAGGTATCATTGCGTACTGACAGCTATACATATATATATATTTTAACAATTCCCTGCTATGGTAAAAAGTGGCTTGTGGTTTCTCACTATGGACTGCTTGCCATTTACGTGACTTGTTTATGAGAATGGGTCGTGAAAATATATACATTTAAGTAAATGAAAGCTCCAAAAATATTGAGTTTTCTTTTTGAAGGTATAAACGAAAGGTTTTAACCCGACCTCAAAACGTACGTGCTGCAGCTAACAATTTTTTTGCAAGTTGAACCTATTATGATTTTTTTTTTAATTTTTATAAATTCATGTTTATTGAAGGTGTACAAAGAGTTTCCATGCTGAATATAATAAACCCAGGAAGAAAATAAGTCCCACATTGTTCATTTCTTCCAACGTTGTCGAGAATCAAAGACAAAAATTAATAATCAATTTCACCCGCATTAATTAAGTATAACTTCAAATTTTCTATAACAATAAGGCTTAAAGTACAGAGTTTCTTAAAAAAAAAGGAATCAACATAATATTATACCTTCCAGAACAAAAAACTACCGTGCACAGCACTCTAAAATTTTATTTCCTTTTTTACGTCCAAGAAAACATTACCCTACAGTTTTAACAAATCCTCGACCCCCAGCCAGTGTATAATTTAAAAAAAAAACTCCATTTTTTTCGAAATAAAATGCGGGCAACTGCATAATAAAACAAAAAGAAAAAAAAACGTTGCAAGGCAAAAAAATGCGAATACTGAAGAATTCCGTTCTGCTTTGTGATTACAGCGGCGCAGCGGGGAGGCCGTAACACGCAACGATGCGCACCCCGGCCGAGACGGAAACGCTGGGGCAGCCGGAGAGCTACGCGCCGATTCAGGAGGAGTCGGCCGCACCAGCCGTCGTCCTGCAGGCAGCAACGCCGCCGGACACCTTCGCCAAAGGGTAAGGATCCTCGCGCCAGCGTCGCTCTGCATTAGAGCTTGACCTTGCGCCGATGCGCCGCGCGTATATTTCGGGACTGCGACGCGAAAGTGTGTCACACACTCTCGAGGATTATCGTTTCTTTATTTTTTTTTTTTTTTACTCTTCTTTCGCGGCGTCTAAGTGAGAAGGGTACAGTTCGCCCGGATGCACTTAAGCGCATGGAAGAGAAGTTATATTTAACGTGTACAATTTAATTTTTCTTTCTTTTACTTAAATACCGTTGACAGGGAATAATTTTCCTTAATTATATACAGTAAATTTATATAAATTGAATGATTGAAGGAATTAAAAGACAAAAGCAATGGACTTTAGGTTGAAAAATGTCAAGGTGCACTATATTAATCAAATTATATATCCCAATGCTAAAAATTAAAACTGAATAAACATTTTGAATTAGTTTACACATATAACTTACAAAATATGTGCAGACACATTTGTTCGTACACGTAATTATTTATTACTGCATTGGAATCTTGTGTAAATTTTGCTCAAAAAGAATACATAATTACACAATGTACAATTTTATTTTACGCAAGATTTGAGACTTTACACGAATTATACAAATACACATTCTGCTGTTAGTTTCCGGTGGATTTTAAACTGCGTCCAAGTAAATTTTACTAACAATTTTTCTCCGTGGAGTCTGCGATTACGTTCCCACGCAATTTAATAATTTTTACTGGATCACTTCTCTCAGTGCACCGAGTGTATAGCCGAAAAGCAGCCGGTGCGCGACGGCTACGCCCGCGTGTCCTTGATCCCTTCTCTGGAAATCCGAGCGAGCGCTCCGACGCGTCGTGCACGCAGGATATCGTATAGTGCGAAAACAGACAGTGGGGGGAGGCCGAGAAAAAGGAGAGACGGGAGTGCGAATCGAGGGGGAGAAATAAAAGGCGGCAGTGCATTGCAAGTACTATACCTTCCGATGCGGTGAATTTTTTTTTTTTTTTTTAGCAGGCACCGGGATCGTGTTGGGATCATACAGACGAGGGTGTAATTTAATTTGGCTACAAAATGAGGGAATCAATTTATTTTTCTTTGGGTTTAAAAAAAAAGTTTATGATCTTGGACCAGGCAAATTACTGCCAGCACGAAATACTTACACGATCATAAAATAATTCATAGAGGCCTAAAAAGTCCGAAATGGGAATTTTAATCTTATTTTAAAACGAAGCGTAATCCAAAATTAAAAATGCCTGTGTGACATTTTGCCCGATGTCGGCAATTTTTTCTGTCTACCGACTGGATTACGTGCAATACACAAAAATATCCCACGAGAGAATGAAAATTTGACCCAATTGAGGCGCTCTAGAGGCTCGAAAAAAATTTTCAGGTTGGATTTGGCAAGAGATTTCTAAAATTGCGAGGAACAAAGGCGCGTGAGAAGGACAAAAGACTCGGGATAGAAACGCGCCGGGCATATCGGGCGGGGAACCGGAGGAGGGGATGCGGGGGGAGGCCGAGGGGCGAAAGAAAGGCGAAACGACGATGCCCGCGGCGTACACCTGTCCGGTGGCCGAGCGGAATAGCAAACGCCGATTAGACTGTCTGGTCTCTTCAGGGTCCACACGCCGCGGTAGCCCCTTTCCGTCGGGTGCGCTTCCTCCTCACCATTGCCTTTACAGACGCTGAACCAACCACTACGCAATATGCTACCTGCCTGTCGGCAAATTTAGAAAAAATGGTAACTATACACGCTAAATCAGCTGAAGCGGAATAAAGTGAAAATTAATTTTATTGGAGTCAAATTTTCAAAATTTTACTCTCTAATTTTATAGTCCATGTAACTCTCTTGATGGACAGAAATAGAGGGGTTTTTTCGTAGTTAGCAAAACGTAGGGACTTAACTTGTAATATATTATTCTACCTTGGAGTGAATTTTACTTTACTTTTTAATGATTTTAAATCACTTTATTCATATAGAGTCAAATTTGACTTTATTGGAGTTGAAGAATCTACACGATAAACCGGTTGCAATCTAATTTCACTCTTGTAGTGAAACCACTAAGAATGATCACCCTATTTCTCTCCATCAAGGGAGTTAAATTGACTTTAAAATTGGAGTGAAGTTTTAGCTCCAATACAGTTAATTTTCACTATTTTACTCCAGCTGCTGTAGCATAAATAGATTTCGATTGTTATTTAAAGATTAAAATACATTTTTGAAAAACATGCTGCCTCTCTTCTGAATAGACTCGTTTGAAACAACCACTGCTCGGTTTACCTGCTTAGACAAGCATACACGTGCAAACATTGTTTTTTTTTCTCCGACAGAGTATTTAGTCTCAATACGCGTTTTAAAAGAGTTTTGAAAAAAATGAATTTTGGTGATTTTTCCTCTATAGTCAAAGATATACAAAATATTTCATTGTGTATAATGGAAATTGAATTAAAGAAACTATTGAATTATTCGCGCAAATAACAATACATTATTTCACATTTTATAAAATTAAATACTGTTGAATTAAATGTTATCTATTGTTTATTTTTTGCAACACTTTTTTTTAATGTAAATCTATAGCGAATGTCTATTAACACTGACTTAAAAAAAAGAGAAAAACAAACTTTTTTAAATAAAAACTCTAATTAAAATTTAAACAAAAATAATTATATCTTATGATACGTAATAAAACTTGCGGCAAAACAATTTTTAATGATTTAAATGCTTTAAAATAATTATAGCTAGAGTTTGCCGCTAAAGAACTGTTACGGTTAAATTCGCTTGCGATGCCGATAAGTTTTTCATCTGCTCTATTATCGGAGCGCAATGTACAAAAACACGGCCAAAGTCTTCTGGCCGCTCCAGAAAATCTACAATTTCTATAAAAATTAATTGCTACGTCTCGGATATTTCTTCGCGAAAACATACTGAAATCTTTTGTGTAGTAGGAACTTCCCGATTGTGTAATAGTTTTTATTTACATATCTAGCATCAATGTTTGCATAAAATATTTAGAATGCGCTTATGCAATGTCCACATTTTTCAAGATTGTCATTGAAAGTTTAAATTAAAGTATGTTCTATTATTATACAAGTCATTATATAAAATATTTTAATATATATTTAGAATTGCTTCAATTTTTATTGCGCGTTTTTATTTCATAATGTATAAATTTTTTTTAAACACATAAATATCTAGTAACTATGTTAATTGAAAATATCATACTTTAAAAATTTATAAATTTATATCTTTTAGATATTGGGAGCGTCGTTGTAGATTATTGGCAAATGAACAAAGACAATGGAAATATAAAAATATCATTAAAATTTAGTTAGTCTAAAAAAGTCAAACGATAATAACAAGACACTGACGAAAACAAAAATCATTACTTAAACTTGATTAATTTTTAAATTAATAAAGTAGTAGTATAAATGTATAATTCCAGTCAAACTGCATTGTATTGCAGACTGTGCGTACGTGCAATGTTTGTTAATTTATTTCAGTAACACCCGTGAATGGACTACTATTTACGTGTTTTTCTTTGTGATAAAATTTGCGATAATGTACACGAACGTACAAGTAGCAAGCGATAATTTTTCGATAATTTATGTAATTGGGATCTGTATAATATTGTAAATTAACAAATGCATACACCATTTTGTATTATTGCAGATAACTATTTTTCTAAATATTCCTTCATTAAAAAAAAATTGACGTTTATTTATCAATTAAAATCAAAATCAAAATATTCATAATTAAACAATTTTTTTGTTTACATAAATACTAAATTAAATAAAAATACTGAATTTTCAAGAAAATCGCATACGGTATACGTAGTCACTAATAAAACTCGTATATTGAGTGTGCATTACAAGTACATAGAAATATCGTAATTTTTTGTATGTTTAATTATTGCGTCACATCTCAAAACCTGTATTATTATCGTGCAAACTTTAAAAGAAATCATATAGAATCCTAGCTACACGTGTAACTAACAATTCCTTTGCAAGCAATTAATAAATAGTAATAATTAGAATTTAACAAAAAAATTAATTAACTGATAAAAGTAAATTTACTTCTGTAATTCTTAAAGTACTTTTAAAACACTTTTACCACATAGAAATACAATGAAAACACGATCATAAATCTACTTCGCAATTAAACAAGTGAATGAACCTAATTCGTAAAAGTGCAGGTATTTAAATTCTCGCGCTCCGAAAGCCTTTGAGATAAACAAGTTTTTAAATGGCTCGCTGATCGCAAAGCGTCTGTCCCGTACCGTAAATCAAAGTAAACGCAATAATTACGCAACACAAGGCGATTGCAAGTTGGCCCACATTTATTGTTGTTACACGAAAAAAAAAAACACTTTACGCGCTAATACCCTACTCACAATTTTCCGTACATACGCGGACACTGCACTCGCCCAAACATCGATATACGTGATTAGTTAACCTCAAATGGGTCCCGCTAATCTCCAGCATAAGTACTCCGCTCTGTTGAAAATGCAGTATTAAACTGGATTAATAAGAATTAAAATGAAATCTTCGATCCCGAGTCTCAATACATGTGAATTTACATCGATTACTTTTTCCAGTTTTTATATTAAAGCTACATTTTTAGCAGGGCATCACGCGGAAGGTGAGGCTGGCTATTTTCTCTTCCCAAATATAGAGACAAACACCTTGCTACAATCACTTAGCCTTACCTATGCCTGCATGGGTGTACGTCCGTACCCACTCGCGATCCTCCCACTCCCGCAGGCGAACTCTCGTCTCCATCGCACCCACGTGTCGCCTCGTCGCCAGAGAGAGACGGCCGATCGCGCGTGTAAACACGCAGACCGCACACGAGAACGGCGGAGAGTGAAAAAAAAAGGAGAAAAAAAGCGAGAAGAAGCGCGATCGGGCAGTCGGTGCGCTCGCGGCGCCTCTTCAGTTCGTCGGGCTCCTCGGTCGCTCGGTGCTCGCGATAAAATTCCCACGCGCGGACGCAGCGGAGTGTCGGTGCGGGCAAAGGTTCGCGAGGCTGGCCCGTGGGGGGCTCGCTCACGGTGGCGTCGTCCCCGAGGCGCGCCAACTGCAGCGCATGCTCCTGCCTGATCTGCCCATATGTTAAGCGCGGTAGAATGGTGCTGGCGCGCATCTTCCTCAGGAAGCCCGAGGATCAGGAGGACGGTTGCCGCAGCGGCAAGGTCGTCAATAGGTAAAGCTCGACTTGCTCACGCGGACGAGGCTTTCACAGCTCCCTTAAGTTTCCCTTCGCTGGCTCCTCTCTTTTGGAGCTGGATGTTGTGAGTTCGTACAACTGCTCGGATGATAGGATGGGCAGCAGAGCAGTGCTGTGGTGAATCGATGCTTCTGCGCAACAGGATGGAGATAGATTATCGAGAAAGCAGTTTTTTTTTATTGCTGGGACTTGTGTCAATGTTTTTGTCCAGTTCAAGATTAACGAGTCGCATTTGAATCAGTGGAACAATCATTGCGAAATAGAGTAGTTGTTTAAGTTTGGCTAAATTTAATAGAAGGAACAAGCTTCAAAGTTATCTATTGGAAATGTGATCATAGTGTCTTATCGTGCGATACTAATATTATTGTGGTTATTATCTAAATTTGCATGAAATATTTGGACGAAGAGATAAGATCAGGGAATTATTGTACTGGTGTAGTTAACCAGATTATTTGCTTTCGTAGTACAAATACACATGGATTCACAAAATGAACAATTAACTATTCTTTTTTTAAAATACAAACATAATCTGCTCCAAAATAAGACAATAATGCAGATACTAAAAAAAGTATTTTATTAAGTTGCACATCTAAATTAAAATATTAATCTTCTTTTCAGTATGGTGTGCATTCAAGAGGACTTAGGACAGCTTAGTAATATACCAGGTGATCCAGTGATCGGAGTACCTCATAGGGTACAAATGCCAGATTGTGGTAATCTGAATTCAGAAAGCAATACAGACTCTAGTGAATCGACAACCAAAGCAACAGTCGCAGCTGATACCGAATATTCTCAGAGATCTTTTGCCTGGTTCGCAGGATGTATACAACCATTTTATAATCTCTTGCATAAAGTTACATCTAGTGAAAAAATCAAAGGGAATCAAAGTAAGAGATTTTAATTTATAGTTACACTTAAATTAATCTAGAAAATATTATTAATACTTTACTCTTATTTACAGCCGATGATTGGGAAATTCCATTTGAACATATCAGTGAACTTCATTGGCTTGGATCTGGTGCTCAAGGAGCTGTTTTTAGTGGAAAATTAAAAAAGGAAATTGTAGCTGTTAAGAAAGTAAGAGAACCACGTGAGACTGATATTCGACATCTTCGAAAACTTAATCATCCAAATATTGTGCAATTTAAGTGAGTAAAATGATATATAATGTATGATTAAATTCATTAAATAGAAGCTTATTTTGAAATCTACTTTTAGGGGAGTGTGTACACAAGCACCATGCTACTGTATTATCATGGAGTTTTGTCCCTCTGGGCCACTGTACGATTTACTCAGAGCAGGGGAATCAGTTCCTCCTCCACGTCTATCGTCTTGGTCCAGGCAAATTGCTGCTGGCATGAAGTACTTACATGATCATAAAATAATTCACAGAGATCTGAAAAGTCCAAAGTACGTTTCAATTTCAGATAATAATGCATTAGATTTTCATTTGTATCTTCCAATACTAATACCATTTTTCTCTTTTTAGCGTTTTAATTGGACGTGAGGAAGTTGTAAAAATAAGTGATTTTGGCACTAGCCGGGAATGGAATGAAAAAAGTACTAGAATGACTTTTGCTGGTACCGTCGCGTGGATGGCTCCTGAAATTATTAGAAATGAACCCTGCTCCGAAAAAGTGGACATTTGGTAAAATCATAATTTTATTTTTTAATCGTAATACCTGAAAATAAACGTTTTTATGCAACATTGGACTAAAATAAAAATATAACAAACAGGTCCTACGGTGTGGTATTGTGGGAGCTTCTCAGCGGCGAAATACCATACAAAGACGTGGACTCGTCGGCGATTATGTACGGAGTCGGAAATAATTCACTTCGTTTACCAATACCTAAAACTTGCCCAAATGGTTATCGGCTTTTGGTCGAACAATGTTGGGCCGCCAAACCACGAAACAGACCATCCTTCAAACAAATTGAGATGCACCTGCAAATAGCTGCGGTCGAACTTGAAAGCACTACGCAGGATGAGTATTTTAGATGTCAAGTAAGAGAACCTTTTTTCTTATTTTTTAAGTCGCATAGACATAAAGTCTAAACTAATTTTCTTTTTTGTGCGTTTGCAGCAAACATGGAAAGATGAAATCAGAGAGCACATGAAACAAATTCAAAGTGACAACTCAAGTAGTCCTCGTTTTGAGGCAGACTTAATCCGTCGACGCGAGGACGAATTGCGACACGCTCAAGACATCAGAGAACACTACGAGCGCAAATTAGAACGAACCAACAATCTGTACATGGAATTGAGTGCAGTTTTACTGCAACTCGAACAACGCGAAAGAGACGTTATGAAGTAAGAAAAAACGAATTTTTAACAAATTATTGCAGTTAAAATATGCTCTTCCGAAATATTACGTAAAACTAAAGTTAGTAAATGAAGCACTAAAAAACCGTTAGTAAATCAAATACTGAAAAGTGACGCAATAACTATTAAAATCGATAATTAAAGTTAGAGATTGCACACAGGTATCGAGATCAGAATTTTTTTTACTTACGCGTATTATTAGGTCATTGATGCGTACTTGCGTAGGTGTATATGCTTACGTTGAGTAAGTTTTTGCTAAAAATGTTTGCAAATCCGTTGAACGAGTGAATTAATGAGCGCGATATATTTTACTTCGAAACACCTACTTTAAATTTCACAATCATTAACCTATTTGGATTTACTTTAACATACCGAATATTTAGAGTAGCAAATATTAATGCCTGCTAACACATAATTTTATATCAAAATAAAATAAATTAAATTATTAATAAAATGAAAACATTAATTCTTTTTAAAAGGCTAGACATTTTTTTAAATAATAGATTAATGTTTTTAATTATTTTTTGAAGGAGAGAACAACAGACTGGACATAAACAGGGTAAGAAGAGGATTGTATATCCACTATTGAAGTGCCAGGAGCGTCTGAACCGCCGGCGAAACTCGACAATCCACTTTTCATCGTCGAGCCCGACGTCGCCGCCCTCGCCAGCCGTTTCGCCGCAGAGCCCGCTGAAAGCGACCCTCTACACGCAATTGAACGACTCAAATAAACCAGAGACCGTCGTAGTGCCAAGCAGCAGTAGTTTTAAGCAGCGAAAATTCCGACATCGCCGAGTTGGTTCCGGGTGTGGTATTAGTTCTAGTCCAAGGTCCAGTCCACAGCGGGAAAGAAAGGTAAATTATCCACTTGCATTATTGTACTTGTAAGTGTAAAATAATTATAACATGCTAAAATAATCTGCATTTTCGTAGGCCGCCGAGTTGTCGGCCAGCCGCTTGGTGGATAATCAGACTCAGACAGAAGTTTCCTGCACCACGGATTCTGAGTCTCCTTCTAAAGTTGACAAGAACCAGCAGCAACAATTACTGCATCAAAAACAGCAGCAGCATCATCAACAACAGCAACAATCGCAATTACAACGCCGTCCATCGAACCAAGAGAGGTACATTTTTGAGGTGTCGACGAATCGCCTCTATCCCAAGTCCGCTCTTGACTGCCCAAACAATGGCAATAATCCAGAAGCTCAGCAATATCAGCATCGTTTAGGAACGACTCCCTGCTCTAGCCCAGAGCCTCTCAATGATAACCGACTTAACGGCAATACGGAGATACTAAGGGATTGCAGTGACGACGATCACCTCGAGACATTAGGCCGCAAAGTTAATGAAATTCTCAACGCTAATAGACTCATATCTCCAATGGACAACGCCAACAGCGTCATGTCACACGGGTATTAATTTAATTGCATAAAATATTTTTTCCAAGGAAGATGTATAAATGAGTTTAGCTTTACGTTAGGTTTATCCTTTTCAGAAGAACGAAAGAAGATTTGCAAAAAATGACGAATCAACAAATAGACAAAAATATGGATACCGATATGCGAACGGGCACTGATGTGATTGATGCTATGTGCAATGAAGATGGTGATGCTGGTGAAGAAGAAAGTTGGTCTGATGAAGAAGGAGAAGATCCAAATTACATTTATAACTACTCGCTTAGAAGAAGAAGGTATACCTTAATAAACTCACTTACAGTGGTGAAAATTATTTTAAAAAACTGAGAAATGAATGATTTCATCAAACTAGATTTTTATTAAACAGTGTAGACTATTTATTTCTAACTAGTTTAATGACAAAGAAATTATATAATCTCGTTACAAAATTCACTTCATAAAATTGTCGTAAAACTGTTCACAGAGCATTTAACGAAAGTTTATTGTACAAAAAAATTTTAATAATTCTTGTTCCTATTTTTCTTATTAGTTTATCCAGATTTCTAAAAAGGACATTGATCCCTTTTGCGACTTAACTGAGCAGCTAAATAAATAATAATTGATTCATTGCGATCGTTAGTAATCCCGTATAATCAATTATTCATGATTTATGTTAACTTCGAAACTATTTATTCATACCTCTGTTAACTTTAATAATTTATTTTTCTTCAAATTATTCAGCCTTGCGAGAAGGCCCATCGGTCCCGGTTGCAGACACCGCCGCTCAAAGCCTCCATCCCTCTGCACCGCCGTGAATATCAAACGGGTGATGGCTTCGGACGAAGAGAATACCTCCGAGTACTCTCACCCGCCGTCAAGTCAGTCATCCACCCTCGAGAGCAATCCCGACGTACAACGTGCTTTCCGTAGGGTAGGATCCAACGAGTCCACACCAATGGGTCATCCTAAGTACACTCCACGCAAGCGAACCCTATCTGCATGCAATACCGTGAGAAAGAGTACGGACGATACGAGTGACGGATCCTCGTCCTCTGCCAGCCAGTCGGAAACTGATGAGGTCAGCGACATTACGATCGCCTCTCAAATGGCCAATACGTCCATAAATTGCGAAAGTAGAGTTTAAAATGTAAGCGGAATCGTCAAACTTTTGGTTCGTGAATTACATTTGAAACACACTTTTTATTAGCTTTATTGAGCATTAGCAGCTGCTTTCTAATTTTTTAAAGTAAATTGTACAAATTCTCATTGTATCCCATGAATTTCTAATTTGTTATCCGCATCAAATTTTTTGATGTTCCTTTTATAGTCGCTAATATTTGTTTAAACTTGTTTTTAATAGGTAAAACATTTTTACAGAAAAATTTGCTGTTATTATTTGCGAGGTCAAATTTAATGATTTCCAAAATTAAAATTATGAAGTTTGTAACTTAAGTCTATTTTTTATATTATATAAATAATTCTACCTATATCTTACGAATTTATTATTTAAATTCTAAAAATAAGGAATAAGTTACGATCGATTCAAATGTACTTCATGGACCGAACTATTGAGCGAAATTCGTATAAGCGAATAATTAGTATGAAAACCGATTTTGGTATCGTTACTTATCTAATTCATTTTAAGTAGTTTGTAAATAGTTATTTGTGCTTGTGTACAAATCACGTGATCAATTATAATGGTATTGTAGATGAAATGGTAGAGTAAAACGGCGATCTTGTTTTAGTTTCGGCAAAGTGTAATTCTTTAATCTTGTGAATTGACATAGTAATTATGAAAGTGTACTGAATCAAAATATCTTATTGTCCTTTATTTAAAATTCAAATTAAGAATCAATTTAAATAATCTTATTTAGATACATGTAAGTACACGTATTTAGAAGAAAGAAAATGGGTTTCGTATATTAAATATTGTTAAGTCGCAAGTGATAAAGCAGTAAAGTGTAACGCTCATACTCTCATAATTAAGACTCGTGTTAGTTTAGGGATAAAAGATACTTATGTATTCGTTAGAGTAGAAATTGCCATTTGACAAATCATTCGTTGATTTCCTTCATCTGGATCGCATTTACTGTTCAAATTAAAAACAATTATGTGATTCTTGTAAAATTCATAATTTTGTATATATGGTTAAGCATCACACTCAACTTTTTTACGAAAAAAATGTGTATAAAGCTTCATTAAGTTTCATTTAATTTTGTACAGTTCCTTTTTAATGAGTACGTTAGATAAATATTACTGTCGTACGACATAGCATTCCAGATAGTATCCACAATGTGGATAGAGAATAATGTATAATTTTTTTTTACTGTAATCGTAAACAATAGCTTTAGACAAGTAAAGACAGTAGGAATAAGAACGCAAGTCTAATTCAGTACAAGAAAAAAAATGAAATTTTTGAACATTTTATATTCAACATTAATATAAAAAGTAATTAGAGAATATTTGTTGAGGGGTTTTCGACGTGGCAACAAAAAAGTATTAAATTAACAATATACGTCCGCTAAAATTGTGAAGTTATGTCCAGTGCAAAATGGTAAAGTGTAAAAGAATTAATTGACGACTACAAAGAGATAAGGGAAATGTTTTGCATTAATAGTAAAATTCGATTTCAAACTGCTGAGCATCCAAGCAGCATTTAGACGCGGCACTAAAAGGACAGAAGCTTTTCGTGTATTACATAGATAGATCGACAAAATATATTGTACGCGGTGCCTAATCATGTTCGATGCACGGTAATGCATTATTTTTTCGGTATTTTCAAATGGCAGCTATTTTTCAACGTACTTGTATTAAATCGTACAGGCAAACATACTCATTCGAAATAACTGAGTAAAAAATATTCATCTCGGTTTCCTTTCCAACAAAAGCGTCAATCAAAGCTATACATTGTTAAAAAATCAATGCGTTTATACAAAACAAAAGGGCTATAAATTGGAAGTTTTATATGTGTGCCTTGTGGCAAAATTGAATACAGTAGATTGTGTTCTTGGAAAAGAAAAATAAATAAAACTTTAGAGTACTTATAATAAAGAAAAACTACTATATAACGCGCAGTCTGAAATTTGTAACGAATATAGTAGTGTATAAGTCATTATTTTTACTTGATACTCAATTTCAAGCATGTATTTGTTAATTTCTCTATTTGACAAATAATTGTATTGAAGAAAAAAAGTAAATATTACTTTGTATTTACATTATAAAGTAAATATGTTGTCTTTAAATTTTTTCACCGTTTCTACAAAGTAATATGTAGTCCGGTAATATGGTACCTGCTTGGAAAAAAACTCAAATTGCCTTAATGACAATTATTATATATTGTAAATATAGACAATACAATTTCAAACTGATTGAATTTACAGTGTAAGTGTAAAGGTAAGCCTCTCAGTGTGCTCGTTGACAGCTAATAACAATAAAATCATGTCCTTTTTACAAGAGGCTTACCTTTAGTACAGTAATTCATACATACTGTATCCATTGTAAGAATAGAAAATAGTAGCATTCATACTACTATGCACGCAGTGACTCCTAAATCGACTGGTTTTGTAGTTGATTGTAGAAGATCTACATAAATTTTGTGTTACTTATATAACTTATTAGTACATAATAAAGTCTCTATATAGATTCATTTGTATTCACATTCATTATTATTCCATCCAACATTAACTTTTCGTTGCCAAAATACATTTACAATTTTTAATGTTTATACAACTTATGTAACATTTGTTTTATTCCTTTGATTAAATTTCAAATAATTATGCAGCTCTGCAATGGAAATATAAAGTTATTCAATCAACAATTCAGTAAAGAATTTTCATTTTATATTCATATTTTTTCTCTATACATTTAATTTTTATTGTGTTTTTAATCTAAATATTTATTTATAATTTTTTTTTACAATAATTTTTTCATTTTATTGTGTTTATAACACTTTTGTAAATTTTCATTAATAATTACAAATTATTATACACAACCTGCTCACACATAATTATTATCTTACTATTTTAGATATAAGTCATGTAAAAGCTTACTCAAATAAAATGTTATCTTATTAAATTGTGTTGACTGGAATTTATACATGATTTATAAACTGTTTTTGATGATGCAGGTCTAAGCGATAAGCAATACAATTTACAATACATTAAAAATTGCTAAAATTTACACATCTTTATTGAATTCTTTAAAATGTATTAAAATAAAATCATTCATATCTATATTATCAGAATCTTTTTAATTTATAAGTAAAAAAAAATGATAATTTCTCTTTTGAAAATAACCCTTACAATTTCATCAATTTAAAATAATACAATATTGTGCCAGTGACAAAATAAGGAACCATACATGATATACTCCCGATCATTTTACCGCAGCATTCAACATTTGCTTTATTCCTTTTTGATAATAATAAGTAATATTCGTTATTTGACTTCAAGAGTTAACGTGTATATAAAACCTTTTTTGCACAGCCTCTTGATTGATGAGTATAACAAAATGCTTAAGCTCTTTGCATTCAAAGACATCAATTTTTCTTTCCTAAACGACTTGTGATAGAGCAAAATGCTATTTTGCTCTTTTCAAAGCTAATTCAGAGTGCTACATGTATATTTGTATGTATGTACATACATAAAGATTGCTGATACGAGACATCATAGGTCCTTCAATTTTTATAACATTTAAATTTGATGGAAGTCAATGCGATAACTTTAAAAAAATCTAGGATATTTAAAAAAGCATATGCTCTAGTGTGCACACTTCATGACATTTTAACATAATCTAATTAGAAAAAAAACGAATGAACTTTTACACTGAGATGGTATTTAATGTCGTCGAGTGATTGACAGAACAATGACTAATGGGTACTAAAACTAGTAAGTATGAAAAACATCAAAACTTATAACACTGACTAAAGATCTTGAACAAATAGAGATTAGAGCTCTATTTGTTAACAATGTAACAGTCAATACTCATAACTATATTTTTTTCTACAAGTTAAAAAAATCTCTGGAGTATTAACTTATGCGGGTAAATGCGCAACTTGCCAACGTTTTTTAAAATGCGCTTGGGAAATAAAAAGTTCCTATAAAATCTTTCTTTTTTCACCAATAAAAGGAATTACTTAGGAATTCAGCTGTGGATTTATAAAGTGACGATGCACTCTGTCTTAAACCTGTAAATAAGGACACAACGCCTTCTTTCTCTTCTTCTTGCTCTTCCTCTTCCGGTAAGTATTCTGGCATATCATCACATTCACCTGAATCTGTACTTATCTGTGCAGACAAAATTAAAATATAAATACAAGTCTTAATTTATATCTCAAGATTTAAAGAAAACTATTTCAAGGTACATACCAATTTAACTAAAAATTCTTGATTGTATTTATTTCTAGTGACTAATCTAGCCTCCATATTTGGATTATTATCTCTAATGGCTTCAGCAATCTGTTTGGCTGATACATTTGCTAATGTTCTCATAGTTACCCGCTGATGCTCTACATCAACAACTAAAGAGATTAGTCCTTCAACTCTTATTAATGTATATTCTAAATCTGTTCTTGTCTCCTTAAAAAGAAAGTTGTAACAATGAATGAATTACATGTACAAATCAGCTTTGATGAACTTTAAAAGTATTGATTTTGTATTCTATTGAAAGTATTATGTTTATCCCACCAAAATTTCTAAAATAAATGCTTGATAGACAACTTAATGAATATATAAACTTTAAATTAACAAGTCCACATATATTATAATTATTATTAACAAAAAATTAGGTAAGCAGTAATTAGTTACTTTTTAAGTAACATAATGATTTTTTAATTTAATTAAGCTATTATGTTAATGTAAAAACTTTGATTGAGTATCTGTTATATCAACAATCAAAAACGGATAATTTATTATGTACAAACAGTGGTGGCTATTGATTTAATTTACTTTGTATTAAACTTACAGGAAGTAGGCCTTGCACGTGAAGTAAAATAACATGTGTTCTTAATTTCTTAGGCTCTATGACTCTTCTACATCTACTGCGCAAATTGTAAATAGGTGGCTTCATTCGCTCTATATTGTCTTTGATCTGCTGCGCTCGCCTGGCCAACTTGGGTTCATCCAAGGTATATTTGTTGTCCACTGCATCGAGAGCCTCCCTGACACCGAAGGTAGAGGTTATATGATTGTAATTTTCAACATTTTTCACAAAAGCCTCCAGGATATCTAAGGCCAAAGCGACGATCTCGATGTCCGGATACTCGAGCACGACGGCCACATAGGAAAGTACAGTCTTGTCCTTTAAAAAAGAAAGTCAGACATTTTTTCTTAAAGAATATTCGACAGGAGAGAACGCTAATGGAAATAAGGGTCGATATAAAAATACCTTTAAAATCGTGTCGTGGTTAGAAACATCTTTCGATAGTTTCTTGTAGGTCTCGAGGGTTGGCCTCAATTTCGTCGGGTCCACTGACTCGTCATCCATGGCTCAGTGGCAAAATCTTGGCATTTATCTTTATTTGTATTTCGCTACTTATTCCTGCATCGAAAACGCATAGGCATCATACATGCACCTATAATGCTTATGCAAAGTTTACGCAGGTTTGGTATTTTATCCTTTGATGAATGCAGTGAAAATTCTAAGGAATCGGGGAACGAAACACTGCTGCTGATGGAAAATGGAACCACAGAAATGGAAGCAGCTGTTCTTTAACACATTAACAGTACTGCCTCACACACATACACACTGGCACATTTACACTATCGTAAAATTCACCTGCTGTCGTTTAGGCTGCCTCTGCATGAAGCGAGTACAATCTACAAAATCTCATATTTTACATTAATTCGTTTTAAATTCAATTTTAAAGGCTTCTGGGGCTTTAAAATTATCGTGATCTATATATGTGTACAAGAATGCCAATTACTATTTCTATAATTAACATAATATTTTATTCATTTATTTTTTCATTTTATTTTATACTATCAATTTGTACATTCTTTTTTTAAAATTTTACGTACTTTACCGAGTACTCTATAAGTAAATGAATAATACACTATAAGTAAATGCCTTTTGCTTGTTCACATAAAGAATACTTATCGAATACTGTTAGTATCTTATATTTATTGTGGACATTCGAAAATTCTTTACGAATTTTTCTCCTATCGGGTAAATAAATTATACTTAAACGCAATGTTTTACATGAATAATGTCTGTGTCTGAAGCTGATACTTATTACCTGCACAGTCAAATCATGGCTGAAGGATCGCGGACCGCAAAGGCTTTAACACGCATTAGTATACGTATACATATAATATCGATACAGGTATGTACAGACTCAGTACAGCCGTACAGGTGTGCTGTGTGCACATGTCCGATAGCATATATATACAGCAACGTGTAAAATTCGCGTCTACGGTAAATCGCAGAGAGTGGGGGGATTTAAGCGCCGCGCCGTAGGAACATGGCCGACATTCGTCGGCGCTCGGCGGCGCGAGCTCACGCACTTCTACACGCGATCTTTTGCGCAGCCCGCAACTGTCAGCACGGAGCCTTTGCGCCGCTCGCGCTCTCTCGTCTTATATATCAGAGATTCTTTATATTCGCATTCGCGCCTATGTACACCTGCATGGGGCGGCAGCGAACTCTCTAATCTCTGCTCATTTCTCGCGAGCGCGGCGCAGCCTTCCAACGTCGCTTTCTTGCTCTGAGAAATCTCGACGAGACAGAGACGTGACTACCGAGGCAAGGAAGAGAAAGATCGAGAGAGGAGTGGAGGAAAAGAGACGGAGAATCGGAGAGAAAGAGAGAGAGACTAGAGGCGTGGGAGGATACGAGAGCGGAGACTCGTGCGTTCGGGTACGCGAGTTCCGTGTTCTTTTGTAATAACTTTTCGGAGAGGACGTTGGCGAGGATTTGTTCGGGCGCAATGGAGTACGTGCAGGTCAAGGACATACGCCCCGGCCAGAAGAACATCAACACCGTGTTTATCGTCCTCGAGGTTGGCCATCCCACCATTACCAAAGAGAACCGCGAAGTTCGAACGTTCAAAGGTAGACGGTTAGTCGATTGTTTGTTGCTCGTGGTTTGGTTTATCCTTGTTCTTTATTCTTTATTGTGTGCAGCAGTGTTTATATTATTCCTTGCAACTTTTTTATTCGCTGTGGGCCAAGTTAGCAAATTTATTGCAGGTGTGATGTTACTTTATTTTTAATTTATTTAACTATGTACACAGCAAGAGAATATTGTATAACCCTTTCAGACCCAATACACAATGTACAAAACTGTTTCTTTTAAATTTTGCAAAATAAATTAGTGGATAGTTTATAAAAATAAACATACAATTTAGATTGAGTCAATAATTTTAATTTGATATTAAATCAATGTAATTTTATAGGCTTTGGAGCTTCAGCGAAAGCAACAATTCATCTAAGGGAATAATCGCCTATTGTTCTTAAGGAGCTTATATTATTCCTGATCCTAATCATTTGTACACCCACTTTATTTGTCTAAAAATGAAATAAAATGTGATTACGAGAGGCAAAATAGGTTTATGAAAGCTAAAATGCATCTATGCAAACTAAAATATGTTGATAAAAGCTAAACTGTCTCTTTGAAGACTAGAATGAGTCTGTGGAAGTTAAAATATGTCTTAGAAGAATAGAATGTCTCTCCAAGAAGTAAAGTAACTCGACCGGGAGTAAAATGTCCCTCTGAGGAGTAAAGTAACTCTGCGGCAAGTAAAGTATCAATTGGGGGAGTAAAGTTTCACTCCAGAGAATACAGTGCTTGCCCAGGAAGTAAAATAAGTCTATGATAATAATATGATTTGACTCCCTTTACAGTAGAGGTCAATAAAGTGGATTTTAAGGACAATTAGGGTGAAATAATACATTATGATACAAGAAAGCAAAGTACATTATTATTCCCAGACACGAGGACATAAGGAACTTTAATTCCAATTCCCATATAATAGCTAATTATACAAAATTCAACGATTGATTTCAGTGGCCGATAGCACAGCATGCATAAACGTCTCAATTTGGGACGAGCCGGGCACACTCCTGCAACCTGGTGACATCGTACGACTAACAAAAGGTTACGCTTCTATTTGGAGGCAATGCCTGACTCTGTATTCTGGAAAAAATGGCGAAATTCAGAAAATCAGTGAATTTTGTATGGTCATCAACGAACAGCTTAATATGAGCGAACCCAATCCGGCGCTTGCCACGCAGCTGGTTAACCAGGGCTCGGGTCCGAGCGGCAAAAACAACGGCAGCTCCGACAGTGCTGGACCACCAGTAAGAAAATTCCATTCATCGGTAAAATAGGAGCTTCTTTTTTTTATTTTTCTGTTATGCGCACTCGCTATAATTTAATTTATTTCTTTCATGCACTTCGAAAGTTCATTTCATTTCTTTAAATGCTATGAAAAAACATTATTTTGCAGATCTAACTGAAATTCTCTCGCGATTGTGAAAAATGTTAAATATTCCGTTTGTTTGACCGAGAATTGATAATGCAATCATTTATTGCGTTCAAAGAATTGATTATTTAAGTAATTAAACGCCACCCTGAATTCTTCTTACAAATAATTATTTTATAATTTTAGATTATGCAAGCTATAAAGATCAATCTTAAAATTATATACTGAATATTTTTAGTTTTATGATTTATATTGTTTTTATTTACTTCATTTTAGTGAATGGATAAATAAATAACTACATTTTTACTAAATAATAATTTAAAATCACTAAAAATGAACACGGCACTGTAAAAATCACAAGTTTTGTGCAATTCACAACGTTTATTATCAAATGGGTCAGAATCAGTCAGTTAAAACTATACTCAGCATGTTGTAATTTTTTTGTATTGTATTTTGTTTCGCGGCATTGACGAGAATCACGTCCTCATTAAAAAATGTTATTTCGCAGGCGACGCAGAGCAGCGCGACGGTGCCGACGACTTCCGCAGCGGCTAGCACCTCGGCTTCCTCGGGCAAAAACAGCAACGGAGGCAACAACTCACAGGTACGTTTCTAAATTGTTTACCTCTACATGTATACATTCTGCAGAAAGAAAAGTTATATAAATTATTATGTTCAAATTACACGTATAATTTAAACATATAATCTTATATATAAAATCAACTTGACCGGGCCCACAGTATAACGTCCGCGCAAACTGATATTAAATATTAAGTAATTATTCAATATTTCAGAGCACGTCGGGCAGCTCGTCGACGTCGGCGTCGAGCGGCGGCGGCAAGGCCCCGTCGGCCGCGAAGAGCGGACCCCGCGGCCGCAGCACCTACAGCAGAAACGGCCGCAGCGAGCGCAGATAGCACGCGGCCAAAGGCTCCTCTGGCGCGTCCTCCTCCACGACCACGACCAACGCTCAAACCTAGAGCCGGCAGTTCGCGCGACGACGCAGCCCGAAACGGACGTACCTCCTCTCTGTAATATATCGACTTTGTTCTTCGAGTTTATCCGCGCGGAGGAGGCTCTTTGTGTAATTAATTCGATTGACGTACACTTACCTGAAATAAATTGTTTTTTACAAGATTTTTGAAAAGTTCAAAAAGGAGATTCGATTTTGTATTGTTTTTTGTTTGTCTTTTCTTTATCAAAGATCAAGTGTAGAAGACAAAAAATTGTAAAGTGTTCAAATGATGGAGAAAAGACAAAAGATACAAAATCATATTTTTTTTGTTGAAAATTGCAAATATGCACTGATAACAAAATCTGCAGATCAGACTGTATGAGAACTGTTTAATTTATTCGACGGATCATTCAATTGAATCAATTGCAGAGTTTTAATTAAATTGACAAAGTATTTAATCTAACTATGGTCAATTTTTTAACTAAAAATGTCATCAATTCAACTAAATGTTTAGTTAAATCAATAAAATAATGCTGCAAGGAGGATTCAACAAAAATTTTAGTTCGATCTTCAAAATTTTGTTCTTCCATGTAAAAATTTATTTCAGGTATGGTAAGGTGATATATGTACACCTCTCCGATCGGTTCGGTGCGTGATATTTTTGGAAATTACATTGAAATGGACAATTTTTTATACTTTATTACGGTTGGATGGGTAAACTTGTCCTTGGAGTGAGCTTCAGCAGCAGTCACGTTCGTGTAAGTGTTGAACATTAGTTTTTATTGATACTGCAAGTAGAGCGATTATGTAGCACCAAATAAAAAAGGCGACATCGTTAAGCACTTGAGCGATTCGTTTGAATTTAAAGTTGAAAGAATTGAATAAAATTAATTTTAGCATTATAAAATGATAAGATAAATACAATTATTATCTTAACAATGATAGATTTGATTAATTTTATAAGGATATTCTAGTTCCAGGAACATTCATTACTGCTACAGATCGTATTTTTTACAAGTAACGAAATATCGGAAAATAAATGACTAGTTTAATTCCATTATTAGCCATCAAAACTGGGCGTTTATTTACATTTGTTTTAATTAAAGCGAAAGAATCCTTTAGTAATTATTAAAGTTTACCGTTTCTTCCTGTATAATAATTCTTCCAAGTTAAAAATTTTTTTTTGTATTAATTTAAAGATCTACAGTAAAGATAAATTTGTTTAAACTACATTTATTAAAATTGTTTCTACAACAAATTGGTAAAATATAATTTCCATAATACGTATATTTAATGACATTAAACGCGTGATTGCTAAAAGACAATTAAATGCGGTTTATTATAACTTTGAATTATTAAAGTTATTGAAAGTTTCCAAGGCTACATAAAAAGAAACTGTTAAGAACGTGCACACGGTGTATTGAATAGCCGTTTTTATCTGCAACAGGAAACGAATAATCAAACGGTGTACATACCAACAAAAGTAGTTCTTAAATTCAAAAAATGTACTGGTATAACGATGAAATACAATAGTGAAATAATTTATCTTTCACTTCTTTTGCAGTTGATAATATTTTTGCGAATAATAGAAATAGCAAATATAAATACAGTATAATATCTTTACGTAACGTTTTTTATCGATAGTAAACTTACATTTGTTAAGTTTTAGAGCACTCGTTGAAAAAAAATGCGACAATGAGAAGTAATGACAAGGCAGACATGCCCACTGCCAAATAAATCTATAAACAACAGAATAATGATTATATAATATACATTTCCGATATCTGTTACGCTGGAAATTTTGATTTGTTTTTATTTAATAAATGTAAGTACGAAAAACTACGGGTAAATATTCTTGTGAATAAGAGTTTAATGATTCATTAAAGTTTGCGAGTTCGCAAATAAATTGCATTGACTAAAGATTAGGTATACAGTGACGCATGCGTGAAGTTAATTGGTGAATTAAGAAAGATAATTATTGGCTATCTCAAATTTGAGTTATGTATACACTGAAGATTATATTAATTATATAATACGAGTGAAACGTTATTTTATCTTACCGAGTCTATTTTTAACTTTTCATCTTTATGGATATACATGATTTTTATATGTTTAAGTTATATAATTTTTCTAAACAACATTTTTAAATATAAAAGTATTTCTGTCCGCCAATATGGCGTCACCTTCTTTTATAAAAAACAAATTGCAGAAAAACTTGGCTATTGTCGTATTTGCTCGGGATTCTCGAGAATAATCGTGAGAATATTCAAATGGGAGATAGTCGATTGTGTCATCAACTGGTCACGTACTAACAAATGATTGTCAAAGGAAACGCGTGTTTTGTAAATATACTTATCAACACACATGCAACTGAAATTCCTTACTTATTCTTACATACTAAATTGCGATATTTATACATGTATATAAAATATATTCGGTAAAAATGTATTATGAAAAAAAATACTTAATTTTTTGGAAATTTTCGCAAAAGATTTAAGAAGTCACTGTAAAATTATTTGTTAAGAAAGAATAAATAGTTTTAAAAAACATTCGTGGTTTTTTCAAATGTATTTACACGATCTTCTTATCATAAAACTCTGCAATGAATTAATAAAATCAACAATAAATTCAACAGAAATGAATGAATAAAAGTATGAGTAGTAGTTTAAGTTTCTTTTCTAAAAGTTTATTTTCGTTTAAACTGGGTTTTTCTTTGTTTAACAACATTTACAATTCTCTTTGAATCAGACTAAAAAAAATTGGTTATTTCAAGTAAATATTTAATTCAACAACTTAATTCAATTCTAAATAAATTTAATCGTTTCAACAACATAATTACTTGATTCAGAGAAACATTTATCAAATACTACTGAAATAAATATTTACCAAACATTTCTTTCGGTGTAGATTTTAAAACATTTTGCAAGTTACCTATTTCATTTTTTTAAGCAAAATAAAATAAAATTGAACAAATTAAGCGTAAAATTGCAAATATCTCGATATTACCTTTTTTACAATTACCACAGACATTAACAGTTACATCGTACAACTTTATATCTTGTTACGACAAAAGCCCATTATCGTAAGTAAACCATAATCTACATGTGCGCCTATTATCGGAGCAAAGTAGCGAGACTTCTGCTGTTCTAGACCAAAACAAAGCCGCGACACCAACACATACATGTACATTCTACACCTCCAACCACACTGTTAAAACCGCAGGCAGACAGTCCGCTTTTGCGTGATACATGTGTCTTGATGCTGCAGTTGATGGCCGGCGGGCGCACCGTGTACAGTATATACACACCGCTGACGAGTAGTATTGTGTAAAACAACGAAATAAGTAGCAGAGGGCTGCTACAAGTCACCCGACGCTTCCCACGAGTCAATGACGCTAAACGGAGTCGGCGGTGGAGCAGCCCGCAGGCACGAGATTTCGGAGCGCGGCTGCACAATCAGCGTCACCCCCGCATTTTGAGGTTATATTGTTTACCTTCCGCTCCCGCAGGCTTATCTGCACCTTGTAGCTGCCGCGAGTGCCAACTCTTTCCGGAACCGGAGCGGGTACCCTGGTACGTACTTTTTTTTTGCATTTTATTTTCGCTTTTTTCTGTTTTTTTTTGTACGTTCTCGTCTTTACGTTTCTTTTTCGATCGCTGCTGAATTCTTAGGATGGAAAACGTGTGGGTGAACTTTTTTTCGCGGTCTTAACATATGCGAGCTTTAATGTTTTTTACACTGCTTATCTCAGCGCTGATCGTTGATAAAAGTGTGTTAATTTTGGGTGTTTGAGTTGGTTATCTATTGGAGAACGTATGTTAATCGTTTGTTTGATACTTTCAGAAAAATAAAAAAGGCTGCAACAGTATGGTACACGCTAGGATACTGCTTTCCAGGTGATAAAGAATCACATCAATGCTTATCTATGCCAACGGTTGTTCAACAAATATTTTTAATTAGATTTAAATGGACTGAAGGTGATTGGCTAGCTATTTTTTTTACTAAGAAAACATGTTTTCACATTCATTCTTTTGCTTAAGTACTCGAAATTGCAAAGTGTAAAGTAGTTAAGTTGGTCTTTCTATATATTGCACAATGATATTTTTGCCGTTAATATATTTTAATGTTCTTAAAAGAATATTTGTGTAACTCATTTGTATTTCTTTTATAGTTGTATTTTATATATTAATATATGTTAATTTATTGAATTATTTGTAGAGGTTACTTTGGCAAAAATATGTCAAGATCGAATGTTAAATATGAACTTACCAGAGACAATGAAGACGCAAACGATTATTTCCTGCAACATGTACAGGAATATCAACAGGCTTCGAGAAAAGCCATATTCTGGAGAAAGATGATGCAGATTTTGATTTTAATATCAGTATATTTTGTATTTTCTATTGGACTAACATTTTATCAAAAATGGCTTTACGGAAGTTATGTAAGTAAAGAAAGAATTGAAGAATATATTCCAAATTTTTATATACAGATACATGATAATAATAAACTTTGTTTTTTATCTATTGAAGCATTTAAATTTTCCACTTGCCGTTGTAAGTTGCCATCTAGTGCTTAAATTTATTTTATCAAGTTTAATAAGGCACATTAGAAAATGCTGCAAACCACAGCAACCTATTTGTCGTTTATCATGGAAAACTGTTGTGTGGACTATGGGGCCTCCAGGTATCGCCAGTGGTTTAGACATTGGATTTTCAAATTGGGCTATGTCACTTATCACTATGTCATTGTAAGTAATCTAAAATATTAATGAAACCACACCAGTATTATTCATTTAGTAATCTTAAAAATATTTTTATACAGATACACCATGACAAAATCAACCACTATTATTTTTATTCTGGCATTTGCTCTACTTTTCAAACTTGAACAGAAGGTGAGTTAATTCTCAAAAATAATAAACTATGATTATGTAAGATATTAAGCAATTGGTATAGAAAATGTAAAGTGTTCACTTAAACATAGAAATATTAATTTTCAGTCTTGGGTATTAGGAGGAATAGTATTCATGATATCTGGTGGCTTAGCAATGTTTACTTACAAATCAACACAATTCAATTTGCTGGGTTTTGCACTGTGCTTACTTGCATCATTAACTAGTGGAATCCGCTGGACAATGGCACAAATGATAATGCAAAAATCTAAACTGGGATTAAGAAATCCAGTAGATATGATGTATTACATGCAACCATGGATGTTGCTATCCATCTTCCCTATAGCCATAATTTTTGAAGGCAGTGTCATGTATAATAGTCTGACAAATTTTACATGGAGCGAGCATGCACTTATATTTTCTACAATATTTGCGGTAATAAGTGGAGCCATATTAGCATTTAGCATGGAAGTATTGGAGTTTCTGGTTGTTACTTATGGTTCTAGTCTAACTTTGTCTATATCTGGAATATTTAAGGTATATTTTCAATTTTTTATTTTATTTTAAAAATATAATAATATGATATTACTTTAATCTTTTGTTTTAGGAAATATGCATTCTGGTCATAGCATATGAATGGAAAGGGGATCGAATGA
The DNA here is from genome assembly GCA_018906775.1 of Sycophila sp. Sp_5. Taxonomy (NCBI): domain Eukaryota; kingdom Metazoa; phylum Arthropoda; class Insecta; order Hymenoptera; family Eurytomidae; genus Sycophila; species Sycophila sp. Sp_5. The sequence continues at coordinate 1,947,105 of JACCID010000014.1, read as the reverse complement.
GTGGCCTTAATTTTGTAGGTTTACTTATGTGCCTTGGAGGAATAGCGCTGCATGTCATTCAGAAGATAATGATAAACAAGAAAGAATCAACCAGTGATTTGGAATTACAATCAAATTCAGTAGCTACAACTTGCTCAAAATCTGAAGAACCTAACGATACAAATCTTCCACTTATTATGCAGAAATCAAGCTCCTTGACGAATTTACTTAATGCAAATTTTAGTTCAGATGAAGAAGACGATTTTACAAGAATCGAAAATTCAAAACAATTAATAACTGATATTGTGCAAAGAAGAGAATGAAGACAAATTTATTCTATTATAAATTTTTAATTGTACTTTGCGTAATTGCTTGTTTGTCAACATTCCAAAAATGTTAATCTTTTTTTTTTAAGACTAAAAGAAACTGTATGTTAACTTTTATTGTTGTAGGTAAACATTCATTTTTTAGTCATTAGAGAATAAGGTACAATTATTGAAAATAGTGAAAGTTTGAGTCAACATTAATCTATTGTTACCAATGATTGTATGCGATAATATTATGGATTATTCGCTAAGTTGCATATTTCACAATATTTTACAATTTATGTAGAATAATAACTTTTTATAGTCAAGATTTCATAAAAGTTTGTCTTACCAAAGTTGAAATATTTCAACATCTTCATTCTAGTGTCAAAGTTGCCATACTAAAATTTAAATCAGTAGGCACAAAGTAAATGTAATTTTACACTGAAAAATATATTCCAATGGCATAATGTGAAATATTAATCTCAAAAGTATGAAAACTTGTACATATTTTATGTGTGATTTATACTTTATGGATTTTCAAAACAAATCTGATTTAGCAGATTAAGTAACTGAAAAGCGATATCTTCTTATTTAAAATTACATATAAGTAATAAATTAATTATTAAGTTTGAATAATTTTGAAATGACAAAATACAGTTAAATGCCAGTTAATTCTTCAAATTAGCCATATCTAACTGCATTTTACTGGAAAGGCTTGCTTTTAAGAATTTATGTTTTTTTTATTGATACCTGTGATCATTATTTTGCCTCGACGCTAAAATGAATATAAATATATATACGTATCATAATTCCTATGTAAAATATTTTAATATAATTATTAAAATATTCTTATTAAGTTATTATAATTTTTGTAAAATATAAATGTAAAATTTTAATGCTTGTATAAACTTTCCTTAAGCCACAGTACTTAAAATGTGAGTCTGTCAGACTAAAATCTTTTACCAATTTATGTTTTTCTTTTTAAATATTATATCTAACAAAAAATCTATTGCATTGACATCCAAATAAATACACACACTTTTTAATTTGCAATATGTTACTTAGTAAATTTTAAACTTGCGTCCCTAGTTCTAGCTTAAAAATGATAAATTGTACACCAATTCTTGTTGAAAAAAGTAAGATTCTAGAACTGACAGATCCATGAATTAAGAGAAAGTTTTCGAAAAACAGATATCTAAAATTTAAATATGAATGAAATTTATTAACAAAAATTAATATTTTCATTTTTTCCATCACCAAGTCAAAATTACCATACTTCCATTCTTCTTTCATCTAAAAGAAAATTTGTTATAATCTCGTGATGGAGAAATATCGGATATTGTAAAATATTTTTTTATTACAAAGCATATACTTAATAAATATTTTAAATTGCTTCTACATCATACATTATATACAACATTGTGCAATTATTTTTGTATTATCTTATATACTTTTGTACGTGTCAGAAAGTGAAATTGAAAGTACGTATATCAATCTAATTTTTGTATCATATATTTTATACTAATACGAAAAATGAAGAAAGTTTAAAATTGTAAAGAAAAGTATAATACGTAACTTCGTAATCAATGTAAATCATAAAATAAAAGGATAACGTGAATATACTTTTTTACAATAAATTCATTTGTTCAGTTTTATAAAAAAGATACGCAATTTAATCAAAATCGTAAACTACGTAAATCAAATGTATTAATATGTTTCAAATTATTTAATATGACAAAACGTAAACGCGAAGAGAAATTTTCTACGAAAATTATCTAAGCAATTTTGGCTAAAAATTTGTGGTGAATCTAATCATGATAATTGTGAGATGAACTTATATATATATATCACTACTATTTTTTAAATTATTGTGATAATCTGAATAAATTGTATCAGTGTACTTTTTCTTGAAAAAATCAACACGTGTGTTAAATTTAAACGACATACTTGAGGATTTTTTTATTTTTGTTCGGCTCTGTAGAGCAACACTCAAATGTACTGCGAAAAAGATAAAAAATGTACGCGTATAAAGTCAAAATCAAGGTGATTTATATTATCATTCAAAATGAAAGTAAAAATTATTAATAATTTTTCTGTGTATGCCAGTACAAATTTGTATATGAATAAGGAAAAATTTTTTAAAAAGTTAATAATGTAAAATTGTGCGTATTCTAAAGTTTTCGTGTACAATATAAATCGTGCAATCGGTTGTGCAAATAAAAAATTCAATGAAAAAATTGTAATATATGCTATACTTAATTGCATATCTTTAATATACGTATATAACATAAAAGATTATTCAAAACTATTACCTACGACCGAAATTCCGAAATGTGAAAACCTACATAGCTTGAAAGCATGCAAACTAAATAAAATAAATACACCAGTCTACCAAAAAACATTAAACCGCATACTAAAAAAAATCAAGTAAAATCCTCATATTTTATCTCTTCTTTTATGAATATATAATAAATGATTGTCTGAAGTGGAAAAATCTAAAATATAATAGTGTTTTATTAATTATTTATATAGTAATATATTTCGATTTCACGTGTATTATGCACATTATTTTAGATAAATGTTTTTCAGTGAAAAATTTAATTTAATATGATTTTTTAATTACAATTGCCGGATAAAAACCTGTTGTTGGAATTTCTTTACATAATTTTTCTTTTTTCGTAGGAAATTATGAATAATGAGAAAAAGCATAGTTCATAAAATGAATATATATTTATTTGCGCATAAATTCTTAAAAAGTTTTATTCAACGAAAAGTTTATTTTGTATAAGTAAAAAAATTGTCAAATCATGTAACTTAAAAACTGAATTTTAACATCGTTCATTATTTCTTAATCATTTTCCATCAGGGCAGACACATCGGCCTCCCAAGCACTTGCAAGAACCGCAATCGGAACTGCTGCTGCATCTAGCTTCTGCAAAAACAATTTTTTTTATATTATTCATAAGATTTTATTTAATATTTACCGAACAATTCTTTTTTTTTAATTCTGACAATTTCAACGATTGCTAAAGTAAATTTAAATTCGTGAGAAGTTACCGCATTATATTTAGTACATACAAATTAAATTAGATAATCAATGAAAATGGTTTTCTAACATGGTAAACGCATTTGTTCACTTTTGTAATCTAAAAAAAATAGATGATTTGTATAGATTTATTCTACACGTATACATATAAAAGTGATAATTAAATAAAGCTGTACATGCATATATATAATAATGTAAATCTTTTAAGAGAAGAATTTCATTTTTTTTTTTAAAAAACATACTTGTAAAAAAAGTTTTATGTTTTTTTTTTCTTAAAGTCACTTAGCACAAAACAATTTGTTAAATATACATTTTTCTGCAAACATTTTTAAAATTATAAAAGCGCATATTACCCACAAAACCGTTGTTTCCTAAGCAGATGATGAGGGCAAGCAGGAACAGAAGATAAGCAAAAATTTGACTCATTTTAACGTGTATGTTTTAATTTCTTAGTTCTTTAATTTAATTAAGTATAACTATCCGTTGTGCTACTATTGCACGAATAAAACGTTTTGTACTACCTCCTCTTTTTATAATACAGTTATCGGACATGATAAACCGACAAACGAGGATAAATTGCTTCATAATATGAGTAATTATGTCATTTTTACATTTTACATCGCATTGTTCACTATGTCATATCAAATTAATCGTGTATTTGTTTTGGTAGATAATCCGGGAACCCCCGACAATTGTTATTTTTATAATTCTTTATATTTATACATATCGGGTAAAAAGATCTACCGATAAGCACTACACTAAGGAAATAAAAATAATTCTCGAATGTCCACAATAAATAAATATTTAAAGTATTCAAAAAGTACTCATGAAGTATTCGGTAAAGTAGAATTTTTTCAATTTTTTTTAATTTTGAGTTCTTATAAATACTTTATAAATCCTTTGCAAAAGTAAAAATGGAAATTTAATTAACTATAAAATTATATATGATTATAAGAATTTTATTATAACACTTACTGAAAAAAGTAGTTATTATAATAAGAATTATATTATAATCACTGGAAATAGAATCGAGTGATATTGTTTATCATTTCTTATTTAAAAAATAATAATAAAATCATATTTTTGTATACACAAGTGCTATTGTGTACCGTTATTTCTGCCAGGAATCCCCGGCTTATCTGAAAAACAATCGTTTATTTGTATATACTTATACGCTAGTACAGTCATTAGTTAAACGATTTACGAGCGAAACAGTTGTTTGCATAAATTAAAATGAGAATCTTTTCCGTGTATTATCTTTGTCTTATTTTATTTGAGAATTTCGTATAAAAGGAACTGAATGATCAAGTATTTCATCAGTACCGCAGCACCAAGAAATAAGTGTATTTACTACCTGCACAACTATTATCCCCGCAAAAATGAGTCAAACTCTTACTTACCTCTTCTTCTTGGTCGTTCTCATTGCCTGCTTAGCAAACAACGGTTTCGTTGGTAAGTTAGAATTAACAAAAAATAAATTTATTTTTTACTCTAATCATCCATAAAATCGAGAAGCACTTTTATGTCCTATACAAAAACTTTTACTCCCCGGAGAGGTATATATTACTCCTGGAGGCACAATGTTACTCTCCGGAGACACATTCTATTCTTCGAAGACACATTTAGCTTTTGTAAACATATTTCAATTTTTGTAGGTACATTTTAGCTTTCATATAATAAATTTTATTTGAATTTTTGAAAAAAATATTTTACGTTTCTTAATCAAATTTAAAAAAAGTACAAAATTTATTTTTTCTTGTTCAAACATTTTTCAGAAAAAGCCATAGAACTAATGTATTTCAATTTTTTCGTAGAAGCTGCAGGATGTAAGAGCAATGCCGATTGCGGCTCTTGTACATGCACGGGATCTCGATGCGTCTGCCCTGATGGAAAATAAATATTCATTCAACCGCGAGGATAATATGTGAACTGTTTCAACGCAATATTCGTTAATTGTATTACAACGCTCGATTTACAATGAGTTTCAATAAATACACTGAATAAAATAATTAAATTTGATATCACAAAATAATATTAATTAATAATAAAATTATATAGCAAAAGTTTTTCGACAGCTAAATCCATGATCTGCAGTTCGAATACTCTCCTAATAGTATAGTAATACTACTCCTAACAGTGTAATTTTCAAAGTGTTTCTCCATTATGAAATTAAAAATCATTGCAATAAGAAAATAAGCCATTAGGTGAAATTATATTTTCAGAAAAGCTGAATGTACGACTTTCTGATGTAACATTACTTCACAAAAGGATATTCGATTTTCTCTTCATTCGCCTTTCCTGTATCTTTTACACATTTAGAATTTTGATTTTTTTTTTTAAAAAAGTAAAATTAACGAAAGACGAAATTGAATTTTTATCGAATAGAAATTATTAAAGTTAAGTTATGTGCATATGATTTACAATTTTTGTATAATCCCGCCGTAAGACGCCGACCAATCAACAGCTGCAAGACTCAATTGAATAAGAGTCATTCAGGTAAAGTGACGGTCAAAAGACTAAAATTTACGGAGTTTGTGCGTCAGTTACTGACACGACAATGTACACGATTTTAAGTTGAATCGGGCGGTTAATATTTTTATTTTATACTTCAGTTGTGATTACAATTTGTAGATTTTTAGTTTATGTGTATTATCAAGTTTAACACCGTTTTTCTTTACGTTCTTAATTTTCTGTTATAAAGGATTCGCTTAATAAACATGAATCGCGAACAATCTAAAATTATTGGGATGCGAAAATTGGACAGGTTAGATTTACTTATTTATTGAATCTTAACAGAAAAAATAAATTAAATATTGATAGTTAATTTTAATTGATTTAGGAATACAAATTGTTTATTCAAATAATTTGATATAATTGACTGTTTACAGAACTCGGCATGCTCGTACACCAGATAGAACAGAATGTCGAAATTTGGATTCCAGTATGATGAACCGTAAGTTTTTTTTAATTGTTTTTTAAATAATTAATTATTCAATTACAATTATTTATTTGCATGCATAGCTGTGACAAAAAAGAAGATTCACAACTCCAGATTAACAATGGTACCGACATCACTAAATGCAAGTACACTCAATTTAAGGAAATTAGAATTGGAAAATAATAATTTAGAATTGGAACTTGCCTATAGCGAATATGTTTCATCTTGTGCTGAATTAATTCTTGAAAAAAAAATTTTAAAAGAAACAGAAGAAACCTTCATCAAGTCGATAAAGAGTCTTTATGAAGAGACAAGAAAATTACAAGAAAAATGTAAAGTATTTGAGACTAAGATAAACGAAATCAAAGTTCTTTCACATCTAAATACCAATAGTGAAGCAATTCTAGCTGATACAAGAGTATTTAATAGTTAGTATCACATATTTTAGGTGTATGATTCTGTATTTGTAATTTTTATTTTATTCATTCATTGTTTTATTTATTTCAGAAAATATAGAAAAATATGAGACTGACAAAATATTGCCTGAATTAGAAAAGTTATTGAATCGATTCAATGTATTATGTTGTAAAAATGTTATATTACCAAATGATTCAGATCAGTTACAACAATTTAAAGATACTTTAAAAGACTGTTATACTCTTCTGCAGAGTATCAATGATCCAATGGAAAATGATATTTTAAATAATGTTGCATTTGAATATGAAGAATTTTTAATAATGTATAAGGAAATAGTTAATATAAAGAAAATGTAAGTATTATGAAAAATTGATGTACTCTTTAATTTATTTCAGAAATATGAAAGATTTTTATGATATATTTTCAGTGTAAAAGAAAAAATTTGCAATCTGCAAACAGATATTTTAAAGACTGGTTCCGGCATTTTATTAGAAAATAATTAATTGCATTAAAAAGCATACTAAAAGTGTCATATATTTTATTTAACATATTTTGTATATTATTTAAAAAAGATATATTTATTTTAAATAAATTTTGTATTTTTTCAATATGTTTCATTAATATCTAACTCCCTACTTTCAATTTTAAATATTTCTATAAACTTATAAAAATGAAATAAATAAATTATTGAATTATTGAATAGACAATAATTTCTTTTTTAAGTGAAATTTAATTTTTTTTTTAAGTTTATACAGTTGGCAATAGTAGAATAAGAATCAGCTGTTAAAAGCAAATTTCAGCCTCTGACAGTATAGCACAACACAGAAAAGTTAAGATCTAATATTTACTGACTCTAAGTAGAAAAACAAAAAGGAAAAAAGTGTAATTTTTATACTAGATGATAAATAATTGAATAAATATACCATCATCTTGTATTCAATAGCATATAAAAACAATCTCATTTGACTTACTATTAAATAATAACTGAAAGGTATGCTTGTAGAGACTCTATAAAAATCCATAAATGCATTGTTTGTTTATAAATGTAATAACAATTTTTTGTTTTTCCTTACAGCATTTCTTATATTTGAACCTCAAAGCTATTAAAAAAAATAAAAGATGAATATTCCAATGCAAACAGGTTCAATGGGTATGAACCAAATGGTACAAGCAAATGCTGTTCAGTTAGCTTCTGCTCAACATGGCATGCACCCATCTCAAACACCAATTCAACAGTCCCAAGAAAAAGTTGATAATATATCCAAAGTAAAGTCACTGATTGGACCTTTGCGAGATTCTCTTTCTACAGCACTGAAGACTGCTGCTCAGACACTACATCAAAATAGCTTAGTAGATACGTCAAAAGGCATTGATTCCCCTGATCACAGATTCAATAAAAGTATAGAAGAATTTTATTCGTATTGTGACCAAATAGAACTCAATTTAAGAACCTCCATTGAATGTCTTGGCCAAAATATGAGTTCAGCAAGATATATGCCAGTTTCTGTTATACCGATAAGAGCAGAAAATATTGCAGTACAAGAAGCTCTGAATTATCCACAGTATTTAATGACAGTTCGAACCCAAATTCAGTATGTAAAAGATATTTACAATACACTAGAAAATGCTGCCCGTGCAATATCTTCTAATGAATAACTTGATAAGCATAAGTTTTGATATTTTATTATTTATTTGCAATAAAAAAAAATTTTTATTCTACATATATTTATTGCAAAGTTATTTTAACATACATTTACATTCTAATAGAGATTTAATATAATAATAAAGTTCAGTTATTAGGCTGATTCAATTTAAAATGAAAAAAGAATAAATAAATTTCTATAATTTCATTAATTAACAATAAAATTAATTCTTACCTTTAAATATTAGTGTAATTAATTCATTTTGTTCTAATTGTAAATTGTAATGGGACGTACGTGCATCGCACATACAAGACTGTTTACAATATTTAATATTCGTCTTGACAATTCTTTTAGCTCAAGCCTCATAAAATAAGTAATAAGAATTAACACAAGTTGTAACAATAAAGAAATTCCAAACTATAAATTCTCCTTGCGCTCTGCAAGGTTCATTGTCAATCCACAAGGTGGCGTTTCAGCGTAAAATAGCCAATGCATATTATCGCTCAGCCTGATACAAAGTAGGATGCAGTGCACAATTTCCACTAGTTCAGCTGGATCAGCCTCAACCACCGGAGCTGAAAATCAATAGTCATCGGAGATTAAAAAATCATCCGCACGCTCGGGTAAGCAACGAAACCCAACCCCCCGCTGCACCCCCCTCGTAACTAGCCTCACATCAGCCTGAAAATCCACCCTGGTCGCGAGTCCCTCGCCCATCAAGGATCAGCGAAAGGATCAGAGAGTGGAGGGGAGCCATTAATTCCTCGCGTGCGAGAGAAGGACAGAGCAAAAAGGGGCTGGTATTATACAGAAGTGCATAGTGGGGGGGAGTCAGTCGGCACTGCACGGCGCGCGGCGTGGCATTTAATTTTTCGCCAGCGCATAAACAATATACAAGAGGCGACGCGACGGCCTCGATCAGTGCAGCTGCGCTGGTCTCGTGGATCCTCCTCGGCGTCCTGTGCGTCGTCGCTGCGGAGCGCACGCAGAACTCGACAGAGACGGAGCGACCGAGGGGCTCGTCCTATATAAGCCCGTAGCGGCGTGTGCATATAATAGGGCCGCCTGGCGTTCCCCAGTCCACCGTAGAGGATAAAGCTCCGGGCCCAGCTGCCCCTGGCGTACGCGATCGAGGCGTTTTGATGCGGATTGTTCGTGTGTGCAGAGTCGCTGGTTGAACGGGTAAAGTGGAACGTCGTGTTCTATCTCTCTCTGTCGAGTTTATTTACTTGTTTTTATGCTCCGCGGGGAAACCTGATTAGCCATTGCCCTTTACTTGTGTCGCACGTAGATGCCTGCGTGCGTGCAGCTTATTAGGTGGCCTTACAGGGATGGCGAGCGTGCGCTGCTGCGTCGCTTTATTTTCTCGATTTTTCAGTTAGCCGTAAGCCTGGCAATGCTACATATTCACTTCTGAGATGAAAAGTTGAAGTTGTGTGCAAAATAACTAAAAATATTTTTTTTTCATTTACGTGGTGTCAGTTTTTTTTCTTTCGATTAGATAGCGAGTGATTTATTGTAGTTTTGTAAGTCTGTCGAGTAAATGCCTGGTCTATTGTTTTTGTCCAAAGCGTGCGTGTATATAATAAACTTTATTCAACTTTCGTTTCTTACAAAAACATTACACAAACGTACTCTCATTTATACTTTATTGCTGAGTGTGTGTCACTTTATTGTGTGAGGCGATGTATACTTATAAAAGTAAATTTAATAAAGTGTCGCAATAATATTGTGGTGTTTTAGATATGAAAGTTTTACACAGTGAACAAGTCTAATTTATGTTTCAAATTTTGTAGAAACTCTAAACATTCAGATCATAAACTCTTAATTTTAACTTATTTAATTTACTTACATATTTACTTTTAATAGAGAGTTGTAAGATTTTTTCAATTCAAGATTGAGATTTTGTAAATTATTCACAATAACTGTAAATATTCTAAGTTTATTTATTATCGAGATTATACTATATATCTAAATTTTGAATTTCATATTTATATACTTTTGTTCATTTATTTAATAAATTTATATCATTTCAGGTAATGGAGTAACAAAATGGAATAGAAATATTTAAAAATCTTGGAACTGAAAATGGTTCTAAGCAGAAATGATAAGAGGAAAAGGAAAGAAGGAGACCTTGTGGATCTCGTGGATCCGCTTGGAGAACCTAAAAGGTAGTCAAACAATCCATTAAAAAAATTCTTTTTAATTTTTATACATTACCTTTCTTTATATTTTTTCTTCAGAACCAAAATACATGCACAAAGAAAATTTGCTCAAGGAGCCGTAACACCTGTATCTTATAGTCCTGTTAGTACACCAGTCAAGGAAAAAGAAAAAGTGAAGTCCAATGTTTTCACAGAATTAATTACACACAAACGACCAAATACTGAAGACTTTCTGACTTTCCTGTGTTTTCGAGGTATGCTAATTCTTACTTTAAATAATGCACTAAAATTAATAAACATTACATTTTTATTATAATTAGCAAAGGTACAATACCATTGCAAATAATATATAATCTACATTCTAATGATAAATCGTTTTATTAATTTTTCATGTATTGCTCTTTTTAGGTACATCCATACTACCCCCGAGCTTAAATTTCTTTAGTGCAAGTTCTAGAAAAGAGAAGTCCCAAGATGTTACCAAGCCAACTCCACCTTCAGCGCTTTTCTCTAACACAAATGGCACATACGGGAAGACGGTACCGCAATCCAAAGGGGAATCGCAATTGCCAACACCAACCTCGCAAAAGTCCTCTGCAGTCAAAGAGAAGTCGACAAATGGTCCGAAAAAACAAGCGGCCGCACCGATTCCGAAGACGATCAAACTAAAGACAACCAGCACTGCCATTCAGGCCCTTAAAAAGAAGTACCAGGAACAGCGATTAGCGAAGCAGCGACTGAAAAAGAAATTTAAACCGACGAGCATGAAGACCCGTTCGTGCGCCACCACAATCGAGCAATTGCCCGAGAAACCAGTAGCGAACAAATTAGTAGCACCACGGAAAGCTTTGTCAAACATGGAAAGCAGGCGACACGGTCTTCGGAGCACAGGTCTGCCTGAAAGCGAAAAGCAGAGTTTACCAATTAAAAAGCTTAAGAAGCAATTGCCGGTTAAATTGAAGAAAAAATCCATGCCAGCTAAAGAGGACACATCTAGTGTCGATTCCTTCTTAATCAGGAGGAGCGCCACCAAGAAGGCTTCAGCAATAAAGGTAGCGCCGAATAAACTAATACAGAAAAAGATCTTTAAGCCTGGTAAAAAAGTTCAAGTACGGCGTGTGACGCGTTCGCACACCGACACCGTTCCTATCGCCAAAGCGCCATCGCCAGCACCCACGAATATTGTTAGAAGACCTACGAGAAAGACTAAAGAAGCGGCAGCCGTGTACATGGAAATACTCGGTCGGAAGCTCGTGAGTCCGGATCTTGAGAACGAAGATAATATGTCACTAGACAGTTTTCCAGAATTGCCGAATGCCAGAAAGATGGCGCAAACAGAGAAAGAAATCAAAGCTAAAGTCAAGTCACTTACAGCGATTGCTGCTGTTAATGCAGCCAATACAGCTGAGAAGGAAAAAGAAAAAAAACCGGCCAGCAACGCTGGGTAAGCCATTACATTTTTCATGCTCAGTAAAATATCTTTTTTATGAGTACATTGTATTAATAATCTTTTTCTTTTAACTTTATAGTAACAACAGTTCGAAAATTGTAAAAAAGAAGGTAGTGAAAGCTGCGTCGCCATTGAAAAATAAGAGATTGGTGAAAGTACAGAGGTATTGCGAACTCAATAGCGATGATGAATCCGTGAGTTCTAAAGAGTCGAGCGAAGAAGTAAAAACTAGGCGATCGGCACCAGCAGCAATCACCAAGGTAAAGAAAGGAGACAGCCGTAATTTGCGATCAAGTCGCAGCTTAGCGATCCGAAAAAGCCTTCCGAAATCAAATGAGGCATCCCAAGCAGTTGGCAGTGAATTGGCCAAAGGAACCAAAAATACAGAAGCACACAACGCTGCGAAAAATAGTAAAGAGGGAAGCAGTAACAAGGATAATGTAAACAAAGAAACGCATAAAGAGAAAACAGTAACGACTGTACCGAAAAGAAAACGTGAATCGAACGCAAACGACAAAGAGAAAGAAAAGGAGATTGCTCCAAAGCAGAAAATCGACTCGAATAAGAGTAAGAATAAAACGTCCGAGGCAGCGGTTGAATCTGAAGAAGAAAGTCTCGAAGCGGCGCTCAACAAGCTGAAAAAACGAAAGGAGAACGAAAAAGAAGAAAACGCGCCAGAAAAGAAAACAACGGAACCGAAATCTGCAAAGGCAGCAGTGTCTAGCACAACATCGACAAACAGCACCGAAACTGCGAAACCTCAGACGGTGGAAGCACTCAAGAATCAAGCAGCCAATGAAACTACCACTGCAAAAATGTCCGACGACGAAGAGTCCTTCCGAGGATTCACCAAAAAGGCCATTTCCAAGGTTCTCAACAGCTGTCAGACTCACGTTAAAGCTAACAGCCTACTAGAAAATATCGACAGTAAAACCAATATCTTGAAGTCGCATGAGATTTTGTCATGTTCCGTCGGGATCAAAGATACGAAGAAGGCCGACATTAAAACGTCAGCTGTTGTGCTATCCTGCATCAAGACCATGGATCAGCTGATCACTGATAGCACAACAAACACAACAGCTACTGCCACTGTTAAGCAGGAACCTGATTTCGGTGAAATGAAGGTACCAATAATTGATTATTCGGATTTTAAAAATTTAAGAACGTAAAATATATTGTACATAAATTGAGCAAAGAATCAAAGATCATGCAATAAGAGTTAAAAAAAGATAATATTTTACTATTGTTTTGAAGGAGATTTTTAGAGTAGAAAGCTTATAATTGTTGATCTTGTTTAAAAAGAATTATATAAATATTATATAAATAATAAGAATAAGGCTTTTGCGAAATCTTGAATGCTTTTTCGGCAAATTATTCTAATTTGGCCATTTTTACACTATTAAATTAATTCAATCAAGCTAAAAACTTCTATGAAATTTTTTTTCCTTTCCTCTATTTCTTTATATTATTACTTCACTAAACTATTTCACTATCTTGCTTTATGATGGAAGTTGTTGTGAAAAAACCATTTAACCGAGAATTTAACGAACATTATATTAAAAAATAACTCACTAACTTAAAAAATGGATCTAATTTTTTATTAAATAATTTATTTCCAGCCATTTGGTATTAGTTCAAACTCATATTCAATTTTTACGGCAAAGAAATTTAAAAAAATTCTCGGTTAATTTTTTTTTCAAACAATAAAAAGCGCAACAAACATACAAACTCATTTTCCAAATGAATCAGCCAGTAGTAAAATAAAAAAATTCTTTAGAATCATAGTAGCATTTAAACTAAACAAAATAGTACACCAAAAAATAATTATTTATACACCAAAGGAATAATCACCTATTACTCTCGAAGTGCATATAAAATTTTTCATCCTAATCATTTATTAATCTACTTTATTTGACTAAAAATCAAATAAAATGTGATTGAAAGATACAAAATAGGTCGTTGAAAGTTAAAATATTTCTATGAAAACTAAAATATGTTCAAAAAAATTAAAATGAGACTTTGAAAAAAATGTAGCTCCAAAGAGTAAAATATCCTCCAGGGAGTAAAATATCTTTTCCGGAGAATAGCATGTGCCTTCAGGGTGTAAAATGTCTCTCCGGAGAGTTTTTCACCAGAGTAAAGTGTTTCTCCGATGAGTATAAAATAAGACTAGACGATAAATTATGACTTTAGTCCCTCTGCAGAGGTCAATAAAGTGGACTTTAAGAATGATTAGGGTGAAAAAAATTAAAAAAAAAAAAATACACGACCAAATTAAAACGCATGACTAACGATGACCGTAGAAGGGCGACAGGAATAAACAGGCGGGTAAACGTTCGAAGGTATCGTCGGCGTCAGGCGCGTCGTTGAACATTTTCGACATGCCGCGGGCGCTGACGAGCCACGGCCGCAAGGAGCGGGTGAACATGTCGGCGGAGCAGATCGAGAAGTGGCTGAACGAAAGCTCCCTGGCGAAGGAGGAGAGCAAAGTCGAGATGGAGAGCGTCTCGAGCTTCAAGTACGACGCCGCGGAGAAGCAGGGGAGGCCGACCAGCCACATCTCCATATCGCCCAAGATCCAGCACCTGGTGCGCCCGGTGAACGTCACCCTGTCGAAGCTCTCGGACCGGCTGAAGAAGGCCTCCTCTGCGATGGCGAGTCACCGGATGCCGATGGTTTTTCTGGCCAGCAGCCAGGTGACATCGGTGAAGCCGCAGCCCGTCCCCGCCGCCGCCAAGCCCGCAGCTGAGGTGGTGTCTAAGGAGCGCAAGGAGACGCCCTGCCCGTCGCCGAGCGCCAAGCAGAGCAAAGAGCCGCCCGTCGGAGACGATCCTGGTGAGCCTGAAGGATCAATAGGGAGAGGCGCGGAGGAAAATTTGTGTTTTGTTTTGTATTCGGGAAAATTTTATTTGTCGGGTGGAAGTATTTATCCTAAATGACACTAGAAAATCTACTTCTTTTAGAATCAAACGGATTTATATTATGAATAAACGAACAAATCGTTTACGTGGTTTTATTTGTTAAAATGTAAATGAATTCTCCCAAAAAGTACATTGTCACCTTTAAATAATGGAACTATCGATTTTAAAACGTATGGAATGTTTAGAATGTTGAAAAAGTATGGGACACACCTAAAAATTTCGAAAATAAATTGTTGGAAATGGTGTTAGTAGATTTAATGAATCAATTTAGAATCTATTAATTTATTCGAAGACGACGATCTACTTATTCGAAGAAGAATTTGTTTGCGCTTATATCCACGGTATAAATACGTTTGACTAAAGAATAAGTAGATTTTCCAGTGCTATTTAGTGGATTCTTCTACCAATTAGACTAAATTTTTGTGAGAGTGAATTTCTATAAATAAAACTTCCTGGTTCAAAACGTTATATAGAATTAACTATAATGAAAAAATTATTTCATACACAAATTAATTTCAGGCGACAGCGATGCAGTTTCGAAGTCCGATGCGAATTCTGTGGGTGACTCATCGGAGAAGAAGTCGTTGACCAGTCCCGAGAAGAAGGTTTTTTTTCATCAGCGGAAGCCCTTTCTGCCGAAGGTAAAGGAGCGCAAACCCGTAAGCAGCACCTCGGCATTCTCACCCGAAAACGAGAGCAGCGTTTATGCGTTCGAGAGCGAAGCCGAGGTGCCGGTGAGCACGCCATTTCGCAGAAAGGCAAAAGATGCTACTGCCAGGGAACATCACGGTTAGTATTTTTTTTTAAATCGTAACGCTGCTTTAGCACCATGTTACTGATTAATAGTCACTATTTATTAAGCAGTTTACTGTGAAACTATAGGAAATATTGTAAAAGTTTATTATTTTTCTAATCGAAAACGGTCGTTTAAAATAATGTATAGCTTATGAGAGAATATTTTTATCATTATAATTTAGCAAATGAGTTTTTTATATTCTAAAGCTTCAATACAATATTATTTAAACGCTGTTATAAAATATTTTAATAACACTTGTTATATACATGAATCAATCAGTCTTAATTAAATATTAATCTTTTTATCAATAGGTAACGAAAAGGAAAAGTCAAAAGCGAGTGGCAGTAAAGCAGCTAAAAATGAAGCTAAAGGCAAGAGTGGCCAGGAAGCAATGCAAGCTACCGAGCCTTTAAACTCGTCAGAGGAAGCTCAGAAGGACGAAGAAAAATCGCCTCCGCTGTCGGAAAGAACAACTCCAAAAAACTTCGAGCTTCCGAAAAATTTCGCAGATTTAACAAACATACAGGTGCAATAAAAAAGTCCTTTCTTTCATTTACTTTTTTACGACTGGTTTTAACCATTTTAAAATCTACGGTGTGCATTATAATGAAATGATATTGCAGATTTTTACATTTTTTTTATTCAGTGAAATAAAAGAATATCAAATTATTGCTTCAACAATCAAAATAATATTGTCGCTTCTAATGGATATAAAGCACCGCGTATTTTAAACTTTATTTTAAACTTTAGAGAACGTGTTAAACTCATATCATTAGTAATAGACCTTTTTTGAAATGTCCTTTAAAATACGACGTTGAAAATTGAAAATTGTAACAGTCGCTGTCATCCTAAATGTAAAAAATGTTTTCAGGTGTTACCACTAGACAAGCTAACAACAAGCTGGAGCAATGTAAATTGTAGCGCTTCCATAGCCGTGCAGGTTAACTTGGACGATCAGAAGCAGCAGCAGCAGCAACAACAGCAGCAGCAGCAGCAAAAGGATAAACCATCCTCAACAGCGGAGAGTAACGGCGAGTCTAGCAGCACGCAGAAAAGTACCGAGATCTCGACGCAGACGGACACTAACACAGATAACGACGACGACGACAGTGGCCAGTTGTTTTACATACCTCTACAAGCAGTGACTCGCAACGCTTCGGCTCAGGGAGGCCAACAACTCATCCAGGGTGTGGCCGTCAAACTGGGTACCGAAGGACCCACGGGTCCAAATCAGAGAGTCCTACTAAAAGCGAAGCTCGTTACGAAGCCGCCGATATCGGTTGCCAGGTGTCCACCGATCGGAACCGTTCAACCTACCGCCAGAACACCGCAAATCGCGAGCACCGATCAAACGGACACTCCGTCTACCTCTACGGTTAATGCAGCGGACGCGAACTTCAAATGTCCGACGACCGAGGAGAAGCCAGTTAAAAGCTCGACTAGTACCAAACAAATCGTATGTTATAAAAAAAAATGTGTTTTTATTGCTTGACAAATTAGTTATTATATACACCAACGGAGTAAAATAGACGATTGATCTCAAGGGTGAAGTTTGCTTAAGTGAATAAATTGCCTATTACTCCCGAGGTGGATATAAGATTGCTCGCGCTAATTATTTATAAGTTCACTTTATTTGATGAAAAGTCAAATAAAATGTGACTACAAAAGACAAAATATGTCTATGAAAGCTAAAATGTATCTATGAAAACTAAAATATGTTTTCAAAAGCTAAAATGTATTTTCAAAGAATAGAATTTGTCTCTGAAGAGTAACATTTGCCTCCGAGTAAAGTATCTCTCCAGTAAAAGTTTCTCTCCAGGGAGTATAAAAGTGCTGCTCCATGGAGTAAAATAAGTTTAGACAATAAAATATAGTTTTACTCCCTCGATAGAGTTTAATAAGTGAACTTAATGAATAATTGCGGTGAAATAGTATTTTACGATGCTTATAATTTAAAACGTTTATTTGAATGCAGCACAAGACACCGAATCCTGATAAGATTATGAAATCGCCAAAAGGTAGAGAACGTAAAGTTTCATCCGACGGACCGAAAAGTGGAAAGAAGAATCAGAAAGCAATGAAGGCAGGAGCGTATGCACCAGTGAATAAAACAACTTTTCCAAAGTCGAAGGAGGCAAGCGAAGCAGCTCGCCTCGTAGAAGCTCCAACGTTTCGCCCGTCAGAAAAGGATTTCCAGGATCCTTTGGAATATATCGATAAAATACGGCCAATTGCGGAAAAGTTCGGCATCTGCAAAGTAGTTCCTCCGTCGAATTTTAAAGTGAGTTTTTACTTTCGATTAATCTCATTAATTTAATGATAAAAATTGAAACAAATTATTTTATTGGTTTACAGCCTGAATGCAAAGTGTCCGACGACATGCGATTTACAGCTTACAATCACTACGTTCATCGAATGCTCAACAGATGGGGACCGAACGTAAAAGAAATGATGGCTATAAAAAAATATTTGGCAACTCAGAGTATAACGTTAACACAACCACCATGGGTAATTGATTGAAACATTAAATTATTTTAGTATCCTGCAGTGTAATATTATTATCGGATTAAATACTTTTAGATTGGTGGAATGGAAGTTGACCTCCCACATTTGTATCAAACCGTACAAAATTTAGGTGGGTTAAAAGAAGTTATTGAAAAGAAAAAGTGGCAGAAAGTAGCAGACGGCATGAAAATACCAAGATCGGCGCAAGATCGAGTCACCAAATTGGATGATATTTACTGCAAATATTTACTCCCTTACGATACTTTATCCCAAGGTTTGTACTAATCTATTTATAATTTTTTTTTAATTTGTGCATTTCAGTTAAATATAAAAAATGTTTAATGCAAAATATTGCTTCTACAGACGAAAGAGATAGATTATTTAAAGAAGTAGAGGCGGACTGGACTAAACGAGAAAAGAGAGATCGCCAAGAAATACAATCAAATGATAATGATGACGACGAAGAAGAAGATGCTACTGAAGAAATAGAAGAGTGCATAGTAAAAGTAAATAATTAAAAAATGACGCGTTTATAAATCAGTAAATCGGAGTGTGATTTTTGTGCTAATGAATTTATTTGTTAAACAGGGCCGCAACATGCCGTTGAATGCCTTTTATAGGATCGCACGTAATACGCAGCGAATGTGGTTCGGCGAAAATCAAGGTGCACCGAGTGAGATGGAAGGTGCTTCGGCTAACTGACGTTGAAACCGCATTCTGGAAGCATGTTGTCGAGAAGAAACGCCACGTGTGTGTTCACGCGGCAAGCATTGATTCTAGCGGCCGAGGCTTCGGTTTTTCTGTAGCAAAGAACAGTCCCTTTGGTCGACATCCTTGGAATCTCAAGATTCTTACAAACAACGCCGGCTCCGTATTAAGAGCTCTGGGCCCCAAATGGGTAAGTTACAAAACGAACTAGAAAAATTGCACAATTTTCCTTAAGAACTGGATAACCACCTTCTCACCAAAATTAGTGTTTGTAAAAAATTTGTGTCGTATTTTCTTTTCTTAACACGTTTTCTATATGTTTAAAAGGTGTGACCGTGCCGACACTTCACGTGGGAATGCTGTTCAGCGCGTGCTGCTGGTACCGCGATCCTCATGGCTTGCCGTGGATAGAGTACCTGCACACAGGCGCCAAGAAGATCTGGTATGGTATACCGGACGAACAGAACAGTACATTTCGCAAAGCTCTCACAAAGATGTTTCCGCGGTACTGCAAGAATAAGACAATCTGGCTACCGTCGGACACCGCCATGGTGCCGCCCGAGATGCTCGTGAGCAATAACGTGCCACTCTGTCAGACTGTTCAAGAACCCGGTCAGTTTATCATCGTTTTCCCGAAGGCCTTCACATCGAGCATCTGTACTGGTTACGTTGTCTCCGAGAGCGTTTACTTTGCTCAACCCTCGTGGCTCGAAACCGCCGAACAAGTGTTCCAAGTAAGTATCTAATTTCTGAATATTTTTTTAGCGAGTTACATTATGTGTAATTGTTTTTTTACATATAAAGTTTATTGTGGTGTAAAATTTATGTTATGTGTATTAAAATAATGTTTGTAAAATTTATGTATTTGTTTTAGGATTTACGTAATAGTTGTGAGCCTTCAATATTTTCATTTGAAAGACTGTTATTTAGCATAATCAACGACTCTAGATCTCATATTGATGTACTTAAACAGGTAACATATTTAAATTATTAATTAATTATATAAAAATTGAATAAAAAATAAATTAACCGTTATTTATTGCAGATTTTACCGACTGTTATCAAAGTTTGTGATAGAGAAATAGAAAACCGCAAAAAATTAAAGGAATTGGGTCTTACGAATTATGAAAAATTACCACTGCCAGAAAATGATAAGAAAGGTAAAGGTAAAAAAGTGAAAGAGGATGAAGGTGATTACGAATGTGACACGTGTCGAGCAAACTTATTTGTTTCTCTCGTGAGTAATCCCACAGATGAAAGCATTTTTTGTCTAACCCATGCCATACAGTACATAGAGAAAAAGAAGCAAGTTCTAAAAAATTGCACGCTTATGTACACATATAGTGAGGTATGTCAATTTTTAAATAAATTATAACTATTTTTAAACAGAAAATAAAAGTCAATCATTTAATATTTTTTTCTTTTTAACAGAATGAATTGAACGACCTCATTCATAAATTGAAGGACAGGATCGAAGCCAAATCTAAAAAGACTAATCAAATGAAGCAAGCTAAATAAAATGTGAATTATTTATATGATAGATGACTGTATTTATAAAATCGTTTTTATCAGATTGTGTTTTAGGTAATATTACCAGAAAAGCATACGCTTGTCAAAAGAGATTATTTATTAGAAATTTTTTGACCAGCAATTTAATAGTAGCAGACAATTTTAATGTCGCAGTGATAAAAGTAAAATAAACTAGTATTGTTACAAAAGGGAAATATTAATTTTTAAGAAGTAAAGTACGCAAGGCAGATGCTTTTACTTGTCTTTCAAAACATAGCCTTTCTATGTATGTATTAGTCAATTTGGGTAGTTTTCTCGAGCATTTTAAAGATTTCTCGCACTGCCGAAATTAGTCATAATTGGAACTTAGTGTCATCACTGCCGCTTGATTAAATATGTCGCTAAAATGTCTAATGCTTAGAATAATTGTGAAGAACTATTTGTTTATAGAAAAAATGACATGTATTAATTAGTGAGATTATAAACATTTATTTCTTTGATCTTTACAGATTTATGTAAAAAGCATAAAACACTCTTTTTGTATTGAATTTTTATTTGTATATTGGACTGAATATTGTATCATAAAACTTATGAATGCGCACAATACTGCAGTTAATTGGAAAATTTGGAGGATTTCTTATTTTAATACAAATTTGTAAGAATAATACAAATTTTGTAACACTAATCAAAACTATACATCTGATTTATAACTTATGAATTTAATTACTTTGAACGCATAAGTTTTTAAACTAAATAAAATGATTTGCAATAAAAAACTGTGTGTTCAAATTCAAAACGTGCTCCTTCTGTAAAATTTCTTATCAGTTACTTATTTTTTAATTTTTTGTTACAATAAAAAAATATCGAGAAATCGACTTACCAAGTCACAATTTTTTTTATTATAGATCACTAAATTTAAATTCTAGCATTTTTGTTGACTTTGTCGAAAACTTCAGGGAAGGCAATTTTACAGTGGAGGTTCTCGCGCACTTTGTCGTAGAGCGTGTGATCGAACATCTCCCTGAACTCATCCCCTCGTACAGTAAGTGTCAGCGTAAAGCATTTGATAGCCTCCGACGTCTCTGACGAATTGTTCGAGTTTTCTGGTTGAGGACTTAGCTTCGTAATCGACAGCCTTTGGAACTCCATAAATTCCGACGTCCACGTACATACCATCCGAGTCCGTGGATGTATGAACAAAGCCCGGATCAGAATTTAATTTGAAAGGACATAGCCACAGTGGATAGAGCTGCAAGTAAAGCAAATAAGAAGTGCCCGAAAATAAAATAAATAGGTGTAAATAAAAGGGTGTCCGAAAGTCAATTAAAAATTTAATGTTATTCAACCCTTTCTTATGAAAATATTGTTATAAGAACTTTTCTTAGTTTTTCGATATTCCATTTGTGCTCTTTGTTATAATAGCAAATAAATCGTTTTTCGTCTTCTATATTGTGGCACAAAATTTGAATTTCTAATTAACTTTCGAGCCCCTCACAAGTAAATAAGAGAGTCACCGACTTTAAACAATCCGTCAAAATTTAGAATAGCAGTGTGAAGCTTCTCCGTAGGTATGAGTACGTCTTGAATAACGTGCGACGTCTCGTACAGCTTTTTGATGGATTTGGTTTGCGTGCACTTAAGAAGCGATATTTTAGGCGGCATGGTCCAACCTAAGACCCAACGAAAGACTGGATGATTCCCGAAGGATATTATATCCTGGAGCTCCCAAAAAATGGAGCGCGTGTGCCTGTGATAGTAATCACGAAGGGGAAGGTACTCGGTACTTCTCTTTTTATCCTCGAGTTTGCTCTGTACGTGCTTGAAAAACCAAGGTTTATACCAGCGGCCAATTGCGTTGACGCGTTTGCACTGATCCTCGTCCACCATATGACCTGAAAAAAACACCAGCGATTGTGTTGTTATGAAAGAAACGTAAGTGCGAAATTTCTGTTAAAAAAAACAGCACATATGTAGAATTTGGCGTTCAATTAGTTTACTATACCATACTTCTTTCAATTCTGTAAATATAGACGATATTTATTATATATCATTTGAAAAGTGTCATTATAACTAATAAAATATCTCTTACCAAAGTAGGTATAATATTTCGTATGGTCGAAAGTATTTCTCGAGATCGGCAATCTATATTCGCATTTTTACTATTTACATATCTATATTCAAATTTTTATCTTTGCTTCTCCAGATTTTACTCTCTAGACTTTAGTAAAAGTGAAAGTGTGAGTGACAAAATATAAGTTTTAATGTTTTTTAAGTATAAATAGTTAGAAAATTATCGTTCTAATACTCCCTTCAACAAACATTTAAGGATTTAATTTTAAATTTAAAACAAAAATCGTAAATCGTACCCGTCATAAGGACACCTTGATCCGGAGAAAAGAGTATAGCCTCGACGAAGTCGTTGCTCCTGTCGAGGCTCGCCTGGTGGAATTTCCCGCAGAGTTCCTGAAGATCGTAGATTGGATCGTAGTGCAGCTGGACGAGTTTGCGCGCCGGAACAATGTCGATCTCGACGGACACGAGGAATCCGATGGTGCCGTGGGACCACGGGATGGCATAGAACAACTCGCTCCGCTCTTCCTTGGTGCACCTGAGGGTCGAGCCGTCGCAGAGGACAAGTTCGAAGGCGCGGCAGGTGTGCTGGAAGAGTCCATATTTGTGAGAGCTCGACTCGATTCCGGTGCCCATCACAAGCCCACCTTAAAGAGAAACGTCGTATGGACATTTTTAAGTTAGTTAGAAATTCAAATTTCGCGCCGTAATTTAGCAGACGAAAAACGAATTAATTATTGCTTACAACAAAAAGTGTAAATGAAATATCGAAGATCCTCGACGAGAAAAGCTTAAATAATGTAAAAAAAATTGAAGCCTCTCCTTTGTGAGTCTTGATTAAATATTTTAAAGATTAGGACGATCGAAAGATGGAAATATATTTTTCAAAATTTTACCGCTGCCGTTAATCTTCGTCAAAGTTAAATATTTACTTACTTTAAAAATCGCGATAAAAATGTTTCAATTTAACGAATTATTTGCATTGATATTTATTTACCAACGGTGAGGTCTTCTATTTCAGGAAGCACGGGGATCGTCCAGCCGAGTGCGTTTAAAGCTCGAGAAAGCTGACCCATTGTAACGAGCGGTTCAACTCGAACAAACTGTAACACCCAATATAATCATAATAAGATTTACCAAAAAATATTATTCTCGAAGAGTACATAAAGTTTTTTAGCCTATAATGAATTTATAAATCCACTTTATTTCACAAAAAATGATTGCATTCAAATTAATAAATTCGATTCGAAGCTGAAATGCGTCTGAGAAAGCTAAAATACAGTCTACAAAAGTTAAAATGTGCCCGCCGAAGCTAAAATGTGTCTTTATAGAATAGAATGTCTCTGAGGTGTAAAAGATTCTCTCCGGAGAGTAAAGTTACTCTTGAGGGACTAAAGTAACTCTCCGGAGTATAAAATAACTCTTCGGAGAATAAAGTATCCCTCTGCAGAATAAAATTACTCTTCAGAGAATAAAATAAGTCTACAGAGTGTAAAATATTTCTCTGTAGAGTAAAACAGCTCGCCGGAGAGTAAAGTTTCTCTTGGGGGATTAAAGCATCTCTCTGGAGTGTAAAATGTCACACCGAAGAGTAAAATAATAAAATTTGATTTTACTCCCACTGCGAAGGTCAATAACGTGGACTTTATACGAACGATCGGGGTTAAAAATAAATTGTCGCGAGTTTCCCACGAAAGAAAGCGTAATTATTTCAGATAACGCGCATAATATGCATTATACTCGTCATCGCGAAAAAATGTCAAGAGCGCTTTCATTTGCGCGGCAGATTTGAATCGCGTCAGTTATCTTTGCGAATTATTGAAATCGGCAGTCTTAAAAATTCTTCGCGCAATTTATCAATTTTGTTTTAACTTATAAATATAACTCCTGCGTTCAGTTTTTTAAGGAAGCTGGAAAAACTGCTAGTAAATACATAAATATAAATAATAAACCTTTTGTTAATAAACGATAATAATAATAAACCTTTTCTTCGATGTTCACTTGCAGGATATCGTACATGTCCACATGCACGTTGAACATGGAGCTTTTGTAGCGACCTTGTCGGAAGCTCATCGTCTGCCAGCCTGGCCTCGCTGTGCACATCATCCGGTCGCTGGAGCTTTCCCTCCATCGCTTCACTTGGCGCTGAACGTCCTTGACTCGCTGGTCGTGCAGCGACGGGGCAGTGTTCAGCTTAAGGACGAGCCAATTGCGCGCGAATATGTAGACCTCGTAGGCCACTGAAATCGGCAGCAGGAAGAATATAACGAAGAACCAGCGATAGTGGAGCAGCGTGTGCTCGACCAGTTTATCCAGCCGATCCAACATTATTTTATTTATTTTTTTTATGCTACGTTGAGTAAATAAAAAAAAAGGTCCGTTCCGATTCTTCGCCTTACTGAATCGGTACTGATTCCCCCGCTGTTAGTCTGGACAAGCTCATCTACATTTCTTCTTTTCTCTTATCGCAACCTGTCGATTATATTATTTACCGCTACAGTCTTGAGCGATAATTTTTATAAATATCTGGGCTTTCAATTGACTAACGATAACGTACATAGCCATTAAATTGTGAGTTATATGTACATAGTCATGTAAATTTATCTGATGCACATTATCACTTGATACGCAGCTGCAAAACACATAATCTACATGTAAGTAGATACAGATCTCTTTTATTGGTTGCTGTGATTTAATATAAAAGAAATACTTTATTTTATTTTTTATTTTATTCTGAAATATATTTAACTTAAAATTTTGAATTTGACGCCATAAACTTAATTACTTAATTACTATTAAATATAAATGAAATGATTGTATAATTTTTGCCGCGGGACAAGTGAAGTTCCTGAAGGCTAACGTATAATTCTGTGATTGAATTTTCTGCTTTCAATAATTGTCTATCTGTTTATTCGACATTATTATCTTTGACAATCTTGAGTAGAACATTTGCATTGATGCTAATATTATTAATTTATAAAAAAAGTGAAGAAAAAGTGTTTTATTGTAATATAAAACGAGGAGTACATTTTAGTTCACTTTTTAAGAAATTTTATTTTTCTTGTAGGAATTTCAATAGTTTTTAAGCAGAATACATTCACAAAATTACCGAAAATCGGGAAAATGTACGTTACATTTTACTCAATTATTTTAATATTTTTTACATTATGGTTTTTTTCTTTTTTACAACTTTTTTGAAAAAAAAAATAAAAATATATATTTGAACTTTTCAATTTTCGCGCCTTTTTTCTATCCAGGATTAAAGCATTAAATTTGCCTAAAAAATCTATTTTGATAAATTTTCTTCTACTCTTTGTAAGAATTAATTTTTCAGAACAAACAACAGAGCATAACAGTGGCGCACATATTGCCAACAACAATGCACATTTTTATATATTTTGCATAGTATCCTTTTGTGGTTATGATTATGACCATAAGTCACAATGTGAAGAAAATTGAAGACACACATAAAGCTAATCGACGATCCTCCTCGAAACTTTTCAGCAATCGAGAGGAAGGATGTTTAATTTAAACGTATTTAATAAAGCTTTTATTATTTCCAATCATTCGTTCAATTGACAATATTTAATTGGATCAAAAAAAATAATCGAACAAAAGCCGAAGGAAAATTTATTAAAATGCAAATATTCAGCGTACAACAGAGATGCAGTTACAATAATATTTTCAACTTGTCATCGATTCACGTAGTGAAATCCACGAGGCAGTCAAAGCAGTGTTGACAGGCATGTTCACTTCGTTTCGGAGCAGCGACTGCGCGCGAGGCAATCCGGCTCTCCGCAGCACATGATTGTGTGATCCTCGCGTGGCTTTTAAAAACACAAGGCTGCGTGGAGAGAAGAATTTTAAAGACGAAAATGGCCTCGACGGTCCTCGACTGCTTTCCAAAATTGCTAAGGGACAACCAGAACGAAAGGCTCGACGGTGGATTAAAATTGCTGCAACATTTATCAAAAGGAGAACAAGTAATTACTTTATTGCGAAGTTACACTAACCTCAAAGCAAAACACATTTTCTCGCAGCCACGATTTGATTCTTGAATTTTTGATTTTAAATTCATTTTTTTAGTTATTTGTTAAGAGAATTTTTTTTATACCCAATTATTGTTTTATCGAGTTGCTTCTGGTTGATTATGTTATAAAAATAATTTTATTATTTTGTAACTTTAATAAATTAATTTATTTTTGCGTTTAAATAACGGTAAAATAAATAATAAATGTGTTACATTTTGAGGAAAAGATATTTTTATATTTTATATTGTTTATTTCAGGAAAATGGTGAAAACAAAGAGGTTCATCATATACTTAATAGATTGGTGCGAGGTCTGGGATCATCTAAAATTTCTTCACGAAAGGGATTTTATGCCACCTTAACTGTATATTTATCATTAAATCCAAGTATAGAAATAGATACTATTTTTAGTATCATGAATAATGAATTAAAAACAAGTGCTAGTAACAGCAAAAGTGTAAGTCATCTTCATGATCTACTTTTCTACATATTTGTGAAAAATACATCAGTACAATTTATTGTTTATATAGGAATTTGCTGACATTAATAACGGACGTATTTTAACTTGTGGTGCTATTATACGTTCAAATCATTTGAAAAATTGCTCAACTGATGAGCAAAAGAAAGTTTTAGAATGTTTAATACGAGCTGGAAAGCAACGCAGTTATTTAAGTTTTGAATCGGTATCTTTTCTTGTTGAGTTTTTAAATCGGCTTGATAGTAAAGATTTATTAGTTCCTCTGTGGCCCTTACTTGAGCCAGAAGTTTGTAAGCCACTTT
Source organism: Sycophila sp. Sp_5 (assembly GCA_018906775.1). Classification (NCBI taxonomy): domain Eukaryota; kingdom Metazoa; phylum Arthropoda; class Insecta; order Hymenoptera; family Eurytomidae; genus Sycophila; species Sycophila sp. Sp_5. The sequence continues at coordinate 1,919,841 of JACCID010000014.1, read as the reverse complement.
CAGAACAAACTTTAGATTCATTTTATTTATTTTTAATAATTCAAAATAAATTTCCTGGAATTATCAGTAAAAAAATTATGAAAAAACATTTTGGAAATGAAAATGTTATCAATGAAGATTCTATGAAAGATCTTTTAAAAATACTAACGGTAATTATTGTTTTTACTGTATAATTTATTCATTGTCAGTTCTTAATTAATTGCTCAGTATATGTATATTTATTTATATTTCAGGATATACCTAGAGTTATATGTCATAAACATCCAATTTACAAGATCTTTTGTGAAAAATTAGTAGCTACAGATTTTGTTGAAAAATTTTGGCTCGGTATTGATGAATGTTTTGTTAAACCGTCTAAGACTGATGAACATTTGGGAGTGGAGTTATTTAATATATTACTCAAAACAGTACAAGAAAAGTCCATTCTTCCTATACTATTGTCACCTAACTTTTTAAAGTATAATCTTAAAAGATTTTCAAACAATGCAAAACATAAACTTGATGAAGTTGCTGTAGAATTCAAAAAAGCATTATCTCAACTTGTAACAGTTCTTGGTAAAGATGTTGACGATGCAAAGTTGCATATAGAGGTGCTGAAGAAACTAATTTTCTATCCAGGTGATCTCATGATAGAAAAAATAACTAGTACTAAAGTTATTCAAATGATAACTAGTAATCTTAGTGCTGAAGGAGTGATAAAATTAGCCAAACTGTATAAAGAAATAGCATACAATATAAAGTTTAAGGAAAAACCAAATTCAACAATGGAACCTTGGACAAATGGTGAAAGAACTTATGCTGTTCAATTACTTAGTGTTAAGTAAGTCTTACTTAATTTATTTATTTTTACTGTTTACACATTCTTATCTATCAATATTATAAACTTTATTTAAATTTAATTATTCTATATTTTTATCAATATTGTTTAGATTATTGAGTCATCCGGAAGTTATGTCTAACCATGAATGGAGAATAGAACAATTAAAGTTTTTATTTGACCTTGGATTATGTGAAGTATCTAATGTTGGGGTAGAATTGCAACGTAAGTGTCTAGTATTATTTTTATTCAATATTTATTAATAATTAAAAAGTGCAATAATTGCAAATTTAATTACTTATTCTAGCTAATATCAAAGAAAGCTTTTATCGAGCTTTAGACCACAAACTTCCAAAACTTGATGATTTAAGAACCATACTCAGCGCACTAATAAATCATATTGATGAAACAGTTTTTCAAAATTCAGACACTAAGCTAAAAACACCTTTAGATGAAGCTGCTACAGAAGCATGGAAAAAAATGATAAAATTTGTTAAAAAATTGGAAAAAGATTCTAAAAATAATGAAAAAATTAATGCAGTTTTTCACACAATGGATCTACATATGGGTTTGCAACTTTTCTCCGATCCAGAAATGGCAATTTCTTCAATCAATGAATTGCACAGTTGTTTTGAACATTTAAAAGCAAAAAGAAAATCAAATAAAAAGAACACTTCGAACATTGAACAAGATGAGGAGCCAGTATGGGTTGAGGTTGTAGTAGATTTGATATTGTCTCTTCTTTCGAGAAAAAGTCATCTGCTGCGTTCTTTAGTAAATTGCGTCTTCCCACATATTTGTCCTTATTTAACGTCTACTGCTGTGCATCAAATATTGGACATTTTGGATGTAAAAAGCGGAAAAAATCCTTTAAAACCTTCTCAAAATGGTGTAGAATCTGACTCAGACCTTGAATCTGACGACGATGAGAACGAAGACGAGGCTGAGGAAGATGATGACAATAGCGATGAACCGAATGACGAAGAAATAGAGGAAGAAAGTGATTCGGACGTTGAAGAATCGGAAGTCGAAGATGAGACTGTAACAGACAGATTACGTCTCGCAGTTAGACAAGCATTGGGCGATGCTACCATGCAAACTGACGATGAAGACATTGACGTTGATAAAATTAATGAAGAAGAAGGCAAACGCTTGGATGAATCTTTGGCGGCTGCTTTTAAAATTTTAAAAGAGAATCGAAAGTCACAAATGAAAAAACAAGAAAAGAGTGCAGAAGCTCTTACACACTTTAGAATAAGAGCTATCGATCTTTTAGAAGCTTATTTAGAAACTAGTCCATCTATGGCATTGGCTTTGGATATGCTAGTACCCCTTTTTGCATTGCTTGAATTTGCTATTAAAGATCAACATCAAAAACCTTTAGAACACAGGGTCAGGACTTGCTTAAAGAAGCTATCGGCTACAAAGAAATTCAAGAGTGTTGAGGATGTTGATGAAAAACTGTTAACTACAATTTTAAAGGTAATGCAAACTATTTTACCAGCAAGTCACACTATAAAGAAATTCTTTCAGTAGTTTAATAAATTATTTTTTGACAGGCTTTAATAGAAAAAGGAGAACGATCAGCGTCTATTTGTCAAGAAATGGGAGATAAATTGGCAGAATGTTGTGTTTTTCTTGTTAGATGTTCACAACAAATAAATATATCTGTGGATTTATTTATACAAATATTTGGCGAAAATTTGACTGCTTTTTTCAAAAAACGAGATTGTATTCTTCCAGCAGTTTTATTCAAAAGTTTGTTACAATTATGTTGGGTCGGCAATTGGCAACTGGTACCACTTTTGGTACGTCAACTTAATTTATATTAAATAACCAAATTTTAAAAGTTTAAAGATCAAAATATTTTATGATTAACTTTTTGCACTTTGCTTTTAGGTTGATTTTGCCTTTGATGACTCCATTAGATCTTATAGAAGAGGACAAGCCCTTGACTTGTTGAAAGTTTTTTATAATAATATAAGAATTATTACCTCAGATGATCACAAAGACAGAAGACTTAAAATGGAAAAAAAACTGTATAAATTGAGTACAAATGTGCTAGAAGAATTAAGTGCTTCTCAGGCAACTGAAAATGGCAAAGCCACAACTAATGTAGGAAAAGAAATAAAACAGAAGTATGTGTGCCACCTTTTCACATTATTATTTACTGTGCATCTTCATCATATACCTGAAGCTTGGGATTGGCAAAAATTAGGCGAAAGTATGACTAATTATAGATCCCTAATAACATTAGCAAAGGATGCAAAGTGTGCTTATAATAAGCTTTGTACTCGCATAGGAGTCCCCATTGTGTAAGTTAAAGAATAAATATTATTTTAACATATTCCTAATTTTAATAATAAACTAATAAATTGGATATTTTTGCAGATCTCAGAAGAACCAAAACGCTGAGCTAGGTAGACTGAGCAATGGAAATCAAGAATCAGAATCAGAAGAAGGAAATTCAGATAATGAAGAGTCTCTTAATGATTCTCAAAAGAGTGATAAATCGTCCAAGAAATTAGAGAAAAAGCGAAAAAAGAATAGCAGCAAGAAAAAAGACAAACAAAAATTAAAAAAGGAAGCCCGTGAATTGCGAGCAAAAGCTATGTCCGAAGGTTTGGAATCCTTTGACTTCAGTAGTGTTAGTGTACCAAATGGAATTGAAGACGAACTCACTCAAAACGGAGACGCAAACCAGTCGTTGAAAACAGAAAAAAATCATAATAAAAGGCCCAGTTTGAATACGTCAGACCTTCCTAGCAAAAAGAAGAAAAAAGCTGTAAAAAGTGGAGATTAAGACAGTAGAGAGTTTGCCAGAGTTTATATTGAAAAAGTCGAACTGAATTCAAAGTTTTGATTGTTATTTTTTATATACATTTATGTATCGATTATATCTGTACATAACCCACATAAATAAACTTCAAATGCTATTACATTTAATAAAAAATATTGTTACAGTCATAACTATTACAATTTTCAAATTCTTATTAGGCCATTTTTGTATTATGCTTTTTTTTATACTTCATTATATAATGCTAATGTTATTTTTTATGAAAAAGCACATTAAATAATAGTGTTTTTAATGAATATGATTATTAAAATATTAATTCATAATTTGATAACTGTATAAAATTTATTAATAAAAATGTTTAATGTCTATAGCTAAAGTTTTAATTTAATTTCCCCTTTCTTATAGAGGGCGTTGACTGCGCTAATATCCACCTAATATTTACACGTGTTTTCGTTTCTCGCACGTCCCACGTGATAATTTCTCTGCCTTGATCAATATTTACATTTTTATTATTAATTTACATTACAAAATGATAATATATTGGAAATTGTATTAATAAGAATAATTTTTTTTTAATTATATTATGCATTAAAGAAAGTCTTCCTAAGTCGCGCAAGCAAACTAAAATAAGGTATGTACCTAACCTACTAAAATGTTTTTACATGCTTTATTCAAAATAATTTTAAAAATGTGTGTATTGTATCTTTTAAAAGTTCAAATAGATAATGATTGTAATATCAGGACTATAAAAATTTTAAAAACTTTTCATTAGATTTTATAAAAATTACAAACATAATTTCAGGAAAATAAACTACTGATTACAGGATTTAATAAGCATGACTAAATTAAATATTATTTTCAGATGAATAAGTTTGCATCTAATAATGAAGGACCTTCTGGTAGTCCCAAAAAGTGGTTCGAAGAGTATCCAAAAGCGGAATCATCCAGTAAACATGGAAAAAGTGAAATGGATATGTTGGATTTAAAAGCTGAAGCTAAAAAATGTCTTGATTCTGAAAGTACTGCATATCACTTAAAGCAGACAAAATCTCATAATTCTGAATATTCTTGGCTAAAAACTGCACTGTCAAAAGGAACTACTTCGGATAAAGTAGCTGCTGGTATTGTATTAGTTCAGGACAGTCCAAAACATAATTTAAATCACCTTTCAACACTGATAGCTCAAGTTAAAATAGCTAAACATAATCAGTCTAGTATGATCATTACTTCCTTGAGAGATCTTTTCTTGAATGATTTACTGCATCCTGAATTTAATCTTCTCAAGTTTGAAGAACAAGATCTTGATCAGCTGGATAGTTACAACAAATCGTTTGAAGTCAATGACGATGGTACTATAAAAAATAGACCAACATTGTCAAGAAATAAACTTTTGGCACAATGGTATTTTGAAGATCAACTCAAAGAAATTTATGAACGGTTTGTAACTTCATTATCAACTATTGCAAATGACACAGTTGATACCAACAGAGAAAAAGCTGTAGCAGTAATGAATGATCTGTTAATGGGAAATTCAGAGCAAGAGCATAAACTACTTGATTTTTTAGTGAATAAAATAGGTGATCCCGGAAGTAAAGTTGCTTCAAAAGCTGTTTTTTGTCTCACAAAACTTTTACACGAACATCCCAACATGAAAATAATTGTTTTAAAAGAGGTTGAAAAGTTACTTTTTAGGTCAAATATTTCTCCAAGAGCTCAATACTTTGCCATATGTTTGTTGACTCAATTTTTATTGTCTAAAGAAGATACTGAAGTTGCAACAACTCTTATTGATGTATACTTTGCTTTTTTCAAAGCATGCTTGAAAAAAGGAGAACCAGACAGTAGAATGATGGCTGCAATATTAGCAGGTGTAAATAGAGCTTATTCATTCACCGACATAAATTCTTCAAAACTTAATGAACATATAGATTCCGTTTACAAAGTAGTACATATTGGTTCATTTAATGTATCCTTAAATGCTCTAAGTTTACTATTTCAAGTAAGTCTGAGTAATTATCAACAAAATAATTATAAATTGAAGAAATTTATAGACTCAATGTTTAATTGAAATTATTAATTTCAGGTTGTTGGCAAAGATCCAAAACAAGCAAACAGATTTTATGCTGCCTTTTATAGAAAATTGCTTGATCCACAAATTGGAACTGCAAATAAAAGAGCAGTATTTTTAAATTTACTTTACAGAGTTTTACGAAAAGATGAAAGTATTTTACGACTGCATGCTTTCATTAAGAGAGTTCTTCAAGCGTCTGTTTATTTTCCAGCCAACATGGCCTGTGCCTCCTTATATGTCATATCACAAGTATTAAATTCAAGAAAATTTGCAAATAAAATTTTAACTCGATCTGTCTCTGACATTAAAGAAGCTATTGAAGTAGATTTAGATAAAAACGAAGAAGAGCCAAGTAAAAAGGCAGAACCAACTAAGAAAAAAGAGAATACAATTGTATTATCAAACGTGGTATCAGAAATACCTGAAGTTGAAGAAGATAATGTAAAAGTTGAAAATGTAGAAATTAAGCCGGAATTTAAGGCAAAGCATTACGATCCTTTCAGTCGAAATCCACTGCATTCTGGAGCAAACTTAAGTGTTTACTCTGAGTTAGCTGCTCTTTCAAATCACTTTCATCCTAGTGTTGCTTTATTTGCAAACACAATTCTAGAGGGTAAGTTAAATTAGATAAGTTTATTGTTAAAATTATTCAATTTGATTAATGATAGTCTTACTTTATAGGAAAAGCTATAGAGTATACAGGAGATCCTCTTGAAGATTTGAGTTTAATTCGTTTCTTAGACAGGTACGTCTTCAAAAATCCTAAGAAGCTAGAAAGCAAAAAGGTCGTTAAGAAAAATGATCCTCTAGCTCAGCGAACAGCTTATGTACCGAAAGGCATTCGTTCAATACCAGTTGATAGTATGGCGTATCTTAATGAACGAGAAGAACGAATTCCCGTTGACGAACGATTCCTTCATCAATACTTAAACAAGCGTAAAGAATACAGGGGTGTCAAAGAAGCAGAAGACGAAAACGAAGATGATAATGAAAGCGTCAACAGCGAGGATTTCAATGACATGTTGGATCAATTGAGTAAAGGTAAAGATATTGAAGAGTTAGACATAGCAGCAGACTTTAATGCTGCACCGCGAAAATCGAAAAGTAAGTGAACAATTTTATATTTAAATTGAATACTACACTAAATTTTAGATTAATATAAAATTTATTTAAATATTTTTAGAAGATAAAAACGAAGAAGATGATGGAGACGATGATGATGAAGATGACGACGAAGATAATGATTTAAGTGGCGATGAAGATAATGAGGATGACGAACTTGAAGGTAGTGATTTGGAAGGTGAAATTGATGATGATGGTGATCTTGAAGACTTAGATGATTTAGACTTGGACAATTTGTATGATGATCTAAGCGATATAGAATTTGGCGAAGATGATGATGATGATGAAGAAGAAATTAATGATTCATCGAAAAAACGAAAAGCTAAAACGAATGGCACCCAAAATAAAAAACATAAAGGTTTAGATGATAACACATTCGTATCGGCTGAAGAGTTTGCGGAGATGTTAGAGAATCAGGGACGCTCAAAATTCAAACATGGAGCTAGTCGTTCATTTAGCGACAGAGACGGAGCAAGTACTAAACAATTAGATTGGGAGACTGAGAGAAATCAGCGGATATCTGGCTTCCGCGGTGGGAAGAAAACAAAGAATTTCAATTTTAAAAGCAAAAAGAACTTCTCCAAACAGAAGCCTTCAAAGCGAAGGAAATAATTTTTTTACTGTAATATATATTTTTTGTAATATAGATTCTGTTTATAAAAATGTATGGTTCTTTCATTGTAGTTAGAATTTCTCGCATTATGATTTGTCCAATGCTAACCGTTTTTAATATTTTCCCTTTTTAAAACATTCATGACAATTTATTCATTACAACTAGTATTTTTCTTATGGCTGATTAAACAATAACAGTCTTTTATTTTTATTTGTTACTGTTTTGATACAGAATGGATCTAGTAATAATAAAAATATTGGATAAAAATGAATTTATGAAATTTTTAGTTTTATACTTTTTATTTATTTCTAATGATCTATAAAAAAAATAAGAAATTTTATATTTTTATACTTAATGTTATTCATACATTCAAAAATTTTTTGTTGAATTTTTAAAAAAAAAATGTTATCATATTCAATATAACGTACAAACAATCTAAACAAGTATAAAACTAAGTGAAATAAAGCAAGCTGAAAAAGATGTGTCTTTGACACAGGTATCGATTTAGCGACGAGTCTCTTAACTATTGCTCATTTTACAGTGCCATGCATTCTACAATTAAAAGTTTTTCGGAGTAAAAAGAAAAAACTCCTAGTCACAGTTTTTTTTTCTGCAACATATTTCACTGTTGCATATATTCTTTCATGAGTTATTATCGCAGTCACAACTTACAAAATTAAAATACTTTTATGCACCGTGAATATTCGTTTCATAAATGTTAATTTTTCATTTGCAGGTCACAATATCATTTTCTCTGAATATCCTTATTCGCATTTTATAGCTCTGTAAGATGTAATTAAATCTTATGATATATTTCCAATATTATCCAAATAATTGAAACCATAAAGAAGCCAAACATAGAAACATTTTCTTAGAGTTATGCAGTTAAATCAAATTAACATTAATTATGAAAAGTAAATAAAGATATTCAGAGGAAGTAAGTGATCTAAATGAAAAACTTTACACAGAATATATTTATTCAAGTAGAGTAGCATAAAAAAATATTTGGTCAGTGGCACAGTAAGTGATGATAAAAGAAAAAAATAGTATATACGTTTAAATACAATCTCTTAAAATAATTTAAAGAAGACTGTATAATCCACATGAGTCAACAGGCTATTCTGGATCTGGTTTAGATGATCCTTCTTCATCATGACTTGGACTGTGCCACGTTAGTCTCTCTTCATAGAATCGAATTACAACTTGTGGGCATTTTTCATTTGCTATTCTGGCGGGTACTAAATCCGCGTCATCAGTGCCTTTCCACTTCATCAGGAACATAAGCTCACCACTCGAGTCGGTTGCACCAATAATACGTTCGGGTTCCAAGTTCCTTTCAAAACCTGAAAAAGAGAAAAGTAGTTAGCTTCGAATTATTTTTTCCTTTCACAAAATACAAAAATTAGATTAAAACTATTGCATAAAAGATAAAATTTATACCTTCAGCTTTCTTTTCTTCAGCTACTTTTTTCTTAGCTTGCGTAGGAGTGGGAGTGCTAGAACTCTTTCTCTTCTTTTGCTCTTTTTCTTCACTTCTCTTGTTTGCTGCAGCAGCCTCCTTCTTCTTCCTTTGCTCTTCGAACTGGGCAATTAAATCTGGACAGTCCAGATTCTCCTCTGGTTCCCATGTGTTTTCATCGTCCGAATATCCTTTCCATTTTAAGAAGTACTCGACCTTCACAGATTCCCAATAAATTATTTTCAAATCATAAACATAGAGGTTAAAATCCCCCTTGTTAGTGTACAACAAAAGCCATTTCTTTTTTCATTCAAATCAAATCTTTCTGGCAACACGACGCTGCGAGACGGTTGGACATAAACAGTCCAATTAACAAAAGTTATTTACCTTTCCTTTAACGACCCGCCTGTCGAGAACCTTCTCGACACTGTACTCCTCCTCGGTTTCTCCCTCGGTCGACGGTGAGTTCTTGGTCTTGCTCATTGTATACTCAAGAACGTAATCTGCCGGTTCAAAGATTACTGTCGGCAAATCTGCAACAAAACCAATCGCAACGGAAGCGTAAGTAACAAATGAACGACACAAAGAGCACGTCTAAAAAAAAAAAACTACGAATAATTAAGCAAGCACAAAAAAATTCCTACCAGTGCGCGGTATTGAACGTAATCGCGCGATTTCAAGAAGTCGGAGACGCGGAGCCTCCTCGTGGAGAGAGAAGGGCACGCAGAAAGACCGCGTCGTCGGACTCGCACCGCGCGCGGGGAAAAGTACAATAGCGAGGGAAGAATATATATAGAAAAGTGGAAAAAAAGTTCGCTCAACTCGTACGCCGCTGAATCGCGAGTACCTCGCTGACGACGTGTCCTCGGCGGTGTCCTCGCGTCAAAAAAGCTGGGGAGAGTAGATGCTGGACGCCGGTCGTGAAAAACGTGTGACGCGATGCCGCCAATGGGGTACGAGTTAAAATGGCGGGCAAAAAGGCCGCGGTGTCCTAACCGCCGGTATCCCGCCGCCTCCTGGCGTCGCGGATCACCGGGTGCCGGGAGGACGGTAATGGCACGAAGAGAAGGAGGAGGAGAGTGCTACTCACCTCGTTAAAGTGCGAAAATCAGTTGGATCGTTCGAGGGAGGTACGAAGTGGACCCCGGTCGCGGTATCTCCTGGTCTTGTGCCGTGGCGTCTGTGGAACTGCCGCGGCGCGCCGGTGATATAGCCGATTTTGCGCGCGACGTGCTCGCGCGCCACCTCGAATTTTTCGCCCTGCAGTGTTGCCATGCCTAAAAGCCTGCCCCCTCCACTGTCCTCCCCCGAATCTTCGTTGACTACTGACACTGGCTCGAGGACTCCTGCTGTACATACGCAGGTATATGTATTTTCTTTTTATATTTATCTGCATGTGTATGTGAGTATGTTCGAGTATAATAGCAAGTTGGACTGTTCGTTGACAACCCCCACTATCCGTGAATGGTTTATATTCCCTCGAACGTTACTTTTTCGATTCAAAGTGTTCATCCGGTGCGCCGCTATGAATAGAAAAGTTGCAAAATTGGCAAATTTTCATTTTGTTGATATGATTGGTGCAGAGAGCAATAAAAAGACTCAAGTAACTGGAGAAAGATTCAAAGAAGGTCTTAAAATGGATAAGCAAGTACTCGTGGCCCTAGGACAAGTATAAATTTATAACTTTATGTATATTTGATAATTTTTTTTCAATTAGAATATACGTTAAAAATTAGATGAAAATTAGTTTAAAAAGGTGCAATAAATTATTGCAATTTTTGTTTTATTATAAGCAAATCATAAAAATTTAATCCATTCTTCAATTAAGTATACTTATGCAGTTTATAACCGTTTTTGAATTAAAAAGATTATTTAAGAATGTATTAAAACTGTTAACAAGATATTTTATCTTTTTAGATAAGGACTTCTGCACTCTATTTATATAAGCACTGCAGTGCAAGGAGTGTATCACGCTCAATGCTAAGCCACAAATTTCAATGTATATTAAAGGTAATGATCAATTCCGTTAGCAAATTAAATTAATCATTACATTGAATTTGACGCATATTAAACTCTTGATCAAATATGTACTGTTTTTAAAAATCACAAATATTACCAGAAAAATTGTATACTCAATTTCATAAAATTGAATTATACTCATTCAAATTTTCATGACAAAATCATTAACAATTATAATATATTATGCACTTAATAAAACTGTAATTAATTCATAAAAATATTTTTTATTTTACTTGTAGAATTCAGTCACAGTACCTAAAAATAAATATGGCAAAGATATTTTCTGGAAAAGTTTTTTTACTGGTGACTGGAGCTAGTCGTGGAATAGGAAAAGCAGTGACTGAAAAATTTGCACCTCTGTTGCAAGATCAAAGTCATGTTTTATTGCTGGCCAGAAATGTGGATTATCTGAAAAAAACTGCTGATGGTTTGCCAAAAATGTTATCAGTCAGCTATGAAAGTATAGACTTTAGTAATACAAGTACTAAACAATTGCAAGGTAAATAATTAATCCATTAAATGTATCATTGATACTAAATTCATATTATTATTTTTAAAATTATAAAATATTTTTTACCTATTTTGATGATCAAAAACGTTTATAAAAAAATTATTGTAACATATTTTATAATAATATGAATAAAAATTTTTTAAATAATTTTAATGAAAATTAATCATTTACCTAAATATTTATTTTTATAATATATATATATTTTTTAGATGTCATACTAACAGGCTTAAAAGGCGAAAAGGTAGAAAATTTCAACCAGGCAATTATTGTTCACAGTGCCGCAATGGCAGACACTTCACAATTAACCGTCACTATGACTGATTTCAACGAGTGGACAAAATGTTTCAATTTAAATACTTTTTCTCCAGCAGTCCTCAATGGAATTTTCATGAACACATTTGCCAAAAAAAATATAAAAAAATACGTTATTAACATAAGTTCTTATTGGAGCGTAAAACCAGAGGCATATGTCGGTTATTATTGCAGCGCTACATCGGCTAAAAATATGATTTTTAAGGTACATTTATAGTTTTTGTAATTTTCCTTCTTATATTTAGGAAAAATTATAACTCTTATTCTATTTTTCGTTTTTTTTTCATCTTACAGGTATTCGCTGAGGAAAATCCCGATGTTAATGTTTTAAATTATTTTCCGGGAATAGTGGAAACTGACATGTTTTACGATACTTTGAATCACACTAAAAACGAGGAATTAAAATCCAGAGTGAAAGATTTAATAGCTAATAAAAAATTAACTACCACGGATCAAACGATCAGTTACTTAATTGAAGTGCTAAGGAATCAAAAGTATACTTCTGGTACAGACATTGATTACAACAAAAGAAGTCCTTAAATTTTTTATTACAAAACTGTTACATTTGTTGTTGTAATTATATTACCTATGTTAGGGCTATTAAAGTTAACAAATAAGTACAATACTGTAATTTTATATAAAATGATGTATATACTTGAGCGTAAATACTACAAAACTTGATTGTTACAGAGAATAATTTTTTTAATAAATAATTAATTAAAAATTACTGGTCTTATATAATTATACTTATATAATAGACTTATTTATTATAAGAATATGATAACTAAGTCTTTTGTAAGTTGAAGAGGCGGAAACCTGCAATAAAAATAGAACAAATTTATTAATTTATTTATTCAAAACAAATAGCAATAATTTCAACATTCTCAAAAAAAATTTCAAATTTAAATAAACCGCGGTGGGAAATCGATAATTTAATCTTGCGCTGTGATTGGCCCAACCGTTGTTCGCCATGTTACCCTTGGATAAGAAAGAGACAAATGTACAACATAACAAGTGTCAATACTCGCTTATACTGCGTTCATTTAGTTCAACCTCGCTAGTAGGTGTATCCGATTAAAGAACGGTAAATAAAAAAAATTCATTCCCCCAGAGGCAAGAAAGTGCCGAGGTAAGGCGATATATAGCGGAGCGTAATATGAAGACAACAATCAGTGACCCATGGTCAAGCGTCGACTCGTGTGGGAACAGCGAAGGAGTGGCCGAGGACTCTCTCGAAGGCAATTGCTTTGAGGATTCATTTGTGCTGGCAGCTTCGTGCACGGAGGACATCGACAAATTGCCTGACTCCGAGCAGTACCTGGCCCGGCTTAGTATGTTTCTTTTATTCATAATTTTTTTTTTATCATTTCAAATCTTATTTTGCATTAAATCTGCTAAGCTTATTGAATAAAATATGCGTGCGCAGGATCTCTTTCACTTTTATTTAGCTTCAATTGCATTGCTCTAAAACTCTTACAATAATGGAGCAGCACTATGAAGTTGCTAAATATGTGCATATGTTTTTTTTATTCAGTAATTCTCAGTGTGTAATTATTTTGGTAAGCTTTGAGTTATTAAACATTTTGCTTTTTTCATCGAAACAGTTGTATGCATATTATTACAGTATTTTTACTGATTAAAAGACTTTTTTTTCAATTTTATCACTTTCTGGGTGTTATGTATATTAGACTATCATATATAATTTACACAATTAATTAATTAATAAAAAGAATTAAACAGTTTGTGTTAATAATAGTGTGATACTTGATTTTTTGATTCAGTTTAATATAAAAAAAGCATATAATTAATTAAAAAAAAGTACTTATAAATTTTAAATAAAATATTCAAGTATATAATTTACATATTCAGTTTTTATAATTAATTTATGTAACTTGTTTTGATGGCTATGAAGAAATCTAATAAAACTTATTTTATATGTATAATTAGTTTCTAGAAAATATTTAATGTTATCACCAATTTCAGATTCAAGATTGAAGGCTTTAAAGGGAGGCAAATCAAAGCGTGACTTGATTAATTCTTTATCTGGTGTAAAAGAAGATTGTATTGCAAGATTGATTACTGCTGGAGAAAATTTAGAAACTGCTGAAGAACTTGAGCTTGCAGCAAATCCACTTATAAGGCATATTGCTCCTCATTTACAAGTAAGGAATTAAGTAAATTTGTAAAATAATTCAGTATACTTTATTTTATAAATTATTTATTATTAAAATTTGTTTTCTTTAGGCACTGACTGCTAGTGAATTAGTACACCTATTAAAAGCTGATGTATTGCAATCTGTTGTAAATGAACAAAACAACCAATCTTCAGAAAACGAAGACAGTGAAAGTAAATCAACAGATAGTCAATCAGATATTCAAACATTAGATAGCAACGGATTATAATTAATACACAACTATTATCATGTTTTCTGGAAAAGTATTTTTGTTAGTAACTGGAGCCAGTCAAGGAATTGGTAGAAAAATTGCTGAAGTACTTGGTTCATCTTTAGGAAGTGGTTCACAAATTTTGTTATTGGCAAGAAATGCAGATAATTTAAAGGAAACTGCTAGTAAATTACCTAACACAGTTAATGTTAATTTTAAAAGTGTAGATTTAAGTACAGCTACTGCTCAAGAGCTTGAAGGTAACTTTAAAATAATTAAAAAAAGCAATAATATTAATTTTCAAATATTAAATTTTATTAAAATAACATATTCTGATTGTAGCTGTAATCGTTGACTCTTTGAGTAATAATGGTGTAAAGCAATTTGATGAAGTTATAATTGTACACAATGCTGCATCTGTTGGCGATGTTTCGAAATATACAATTGAAATGACTGATTTTGATGTTTGGAGAAAATATTACGATTTGAATGTATTTTCTCCAGCTGTATTAAATGGCGTATTTATGAAATTATTTAGTGATAAAAATATTAAAAAGCATGTGATAAATATTACTTCTTTATGCGGAATATCACCAATGAAATCAGTTGGATATTATTGTTCTGGAAAAGCAGCAAGAGAAATGATTTTTAAGGTTGGTAAGATTATAAATCATTTGTTATTATTAGAAATATTCTTTATTTTAACAATATAAAAAGTTAAACAGTTAATACAACTTACAACTATAAATATAGAATAGATTTTCGATTTTCTCAATAGAGAATTTTATTTAAAAATATTTTAAATTCTTAGTTGTGCATCTTTCATTGTAAATTTATTTACATTTTGTAAATAATTTCATTTAGGTGTTTGCCGAAGAAAATCCAGATGTAAATGTTCTAAATTATTCACCTGGACCAGTAGAAACAGACATGCTGAAAACAATATCCAATAATATAGGAGACAAAGATGTAAAAGCTAACTTTCAAGAAATAATAAAAACAAATAAGGCGTTAACAACAGAACAGACCGTGAATCGTTTCATGGAAGTCCTTTCGCAAAAAAAATACAAGTCCGGCGATCATGTTGACTATTACGATGAAATATGAACAAACATTGCTGTCTACAAAATATTGCAACGTTAATAAAAAAAATTATTATTAACTTGTATTGTAAATCATTTGCATCTCATATATGCTCTCAAATACGTGGTGAATGTGCGAGCAAGAGTATAAAGTATAAGGATCCGATTACGATGCACATTGACATACACGAAACAAGAACGCAATGCGATCTTTGACGCAGTAGTTGAGCGGCAGCTTTCGATGAGACAGTACCTTACGGTTAATTACCTTATTATTAATAAATTAGTTACAGTTCTGTAAGTTTCTTTTCCTTAAAAAATTGTTATTTCAGTGCTATCGCAAATTAGGAATTTTTTATAACTTTTGTTACATTAAATTTCTTTAAACAATTAATCTTTCAAAGAATTTTTTCGATGCAGCAAGACATTTTTTGCATTTTCTCAGTGTTTACAATAAAAAATTTCAAATAAAAATGAAGTAGTTTCATCACGTTACGTATGTGCTTTCTCGAAGTACGGACTTGATATACCGATTTCAAGGATATTATATTACTCGAAGGTATAGCTGACATAACATAACATACACACTCACGCACTAATAAAGGTAATAGTAATACCAAAAATGAAAGAATTGTATTAAGATCTCAAGATTCAAATGAAAATTATAGATATCGAAATCATCGTTTCACAGCGAATTTCATAAGTCACGTTTTATTCGAGATTTAATTTATGTTTTTAGTCCAGTCTTAATCTTAAAAACTAATATTTCTTCAAAAATATCCGCTACAATATCTTTGCGTACCTCGTTCATTTTATCACCCGCGTTACATGTATGTACTTCTAAATATTTGTAAGCAAATATTAGATTATTTAAATGTTGAAATAGCATTTTATAATGAGATCTTACGCAACATGTTCGTGTGTATAAATACAAAATTTCCATGTAATAATATACAATTCACTGGAATTCTCTTAAATAATATATCTTATACTTATATTTCGTATTCCTTTAGTTTTACGAAATTTAAAAAAATCTTATAAAACTTTATTTTATAAAGTAATATATCACATTTATACATAGTTACAATTACCTACTAATATTAATCACTGATTTGTAAAGGCTTTGATACTATACAAAAATTTTTTATAAAACCATTGTGCTAAAAATGTTTTCATTTACCATGTCTTAAAGACATGTGAAATTAAAATTCTGGAAGTAACTATACATGATATGTAATATTCTTGTGAAATTGAAATAACCATTAATGTTAACTAATTTGGATACATTTCAAAATTTAAATAAATTTAAAAATATATATACGTACACAACTTCTATTGGATAAAACCAATATTTAAGCAAATCAAATTTAGGAATTTAAATTTACTACTTAAATGTTCATCCAATATTTAGGTTTTATAAATACTTGTTAACTTGTTTCTGAGGTAATTGGTGAGTACTGTGTTTCTTGGAATTTTCTCCATCGCATTTCAATGACAAACCCAAGTAATATAATAAAAAGTGGTACGGTTGCTGAGAGAAACCATACTGGACAAGGATATTCAATCTCACCTTTATATAGTGAATGCATGTAAATATACAAATATAATGGTGTAGTAGCTAATGGAACTAACATTTCCATTATTGTTGTTAATGAAAAAGCTTTACCTAATTTTAATAGAAAATAATCTTTTTAAATACTTGTTACATATTCATGATTGTCATGTATGAATTGTAAAACTACTTACCAACATCTTTTTGAGGAACTGATTTGGATAGAACAGCTCTAATTGCTGGAACTGTGGCAGAACCAAACATCCCTATACTTGAAGAAACGTACATTTGCCATGGTTGTGTGATGAAGGCCTTGAAAAAGTTACTGGCACTAATTGATAAACATGATACTACAATAATTACTAGCTCAGGTAAATCTGAAAAATGTAACCAAATTAATACTTTACCAAATATTGTTAAGTTTCTATAAAGTTTATATGAATATAATTTAATATTTACGTAAACAAGATCGAACTAATTTGATAAGAAATAACATTCCAGCTATAGCAATTACAATATTAATTCCTGAATAAACAGAATATTTTGAAACATCCCAGCCTAATTTTGAGCTAGCAAAAAGAAAACCAACAGATATATTTCCTTCCATTGTAACAACATGTAGGGCAATAGATAAAATGCAGGACCATACTAAACATCTATCAAATCCTTCTCTTTTCTGGCTAACTGCAGAAATTAGTTCCTTGACTAATGACAAATCAAAAATACTTTTCAAAGTTCGCTGAAAGAGATAGTAAATTAATGATGAATTAAAATATAAAAAAATAACTCTGAATTAATTTCCATTAAATTAATTTCATAATAGGAAAATATTCGATACATGTAACAAACCTCAGTAACACTTGTAATGGTTTCTTTTACAGCAAATCTAGCATATAGTACTGCAAAAAAGCAGATTGCACCTGATATTGAAAATAGTACTGTATATCCAAATTTTTTAAATACAACAGGTCCAGCAAATATTCCTGATAGTAGTCCAGTAAACAATGTTGTTTCAATACATGCCAAATGCCATGTTCTATTTTCCTTCTCAGTTACATCGGAAATGTAACAAAATAATGTCAAAAGGATAGCAGGAAATCCACCTAAAATTGACTTTGGAATGCTTGGTAATAAAAACCAATAAGGATTGACATTAACTGTACTGAGAATAGCCATTCCAATGTAATACAAAAATATGCCTAAAACATAAATTTATAAATAACTCTAATATTATGGAAATTTTTTTTGTATAATTTATAAAATTTGATACCAAATTAAATACCTGTGAATGGAAGGACGAGAAGTGGTTTCCTGCCATTTTTATCACTCCAAGGACCAAGAAAAAGGGACAGGATAGATGGAAAGATTATTTCAATGCACGAACTTAATATAAAAAAGACACCGGTATGCGGTTGTATTAATTTCTCTATTCTCATAGCCTCCTTACTGCTACTATTTTCATGTAAAATATTGCATTCGCTGACATTAAACCCTGCTGTTGTTTTGCATGTCTGGTAAATGACAAGATCAGTTATTACGTTATCTGGAAAAAAAATAGATCAATTATAGTCACAAGAGAAACTAAAAAAAGATCTCCTTAATCACATACAAAGAATACATACAACAACATACAATAAACTTACTCTAAGCATAAAAGAATCATTTATAAAAGCAATTATGCTCACCCGATAAAGAATATGAAAATAACAATGCAAACGCCAGAGGCTCCATTGCAGCTAGCCACCTCCATCCTGTCATAGATGTAGTATCCATTGTGAAGTAACGATGGAATTGTTTTTTTTACACTGGCTACCGACAATCAAAATACGAGGGCGAGTGAATGCACAACAAAAGCAGCAAAGGAGAGCCCGAATCTGGCGTTTTAGAGCTCAGTGCGAGGAACATCGGAGCTCATTTGCAGATTGTATCGCTCGCCAGGGTCGTTAAAAAAGTGTCCGGTATCGGCGCCGTCACTGCCGCGCGATAAAATCGTTGCTTCTGCTTCCGTCGAGTGAATTTCTGGCCATACCTATATTTAATTGCGCAGCTCGCTCCTCTTTGTTCGTCTTGCGTCACGGATCCCACGGAGAGTGATCCGCACCCGCTGCTCTAAGCCCAACTGCAGCAACAAGCGGCTATGTGTTGTCTGATTTAATATATATTTAACAGATCGGTACTTATGATATTATTGGTCGGATTTAACTGCGATGATTACTTTATACAAGTAATTAATTGATATGAAAGTCGCAAAGTTTTCATCTGACTTTTATCGCGAGTTGACCATGATCATCTGCTCAGTGTTTTGCTTTTTGCGCGTGTATATAGTTGCATGCACTTGGCAGCTGGCCTGGTTTTTGTGCATTTGTGTGAACTTAGTCGGTAAATTTAAAAAAAAAAAAAAAATTTCGCACATACTGACGCACTGCACTTGCATACGAAGTTGTGGAGGCAACCGGTCGTGCTGTCATATATATCCTACATTTCTATAACAGAAGCTATCACGCTAAGAGTCATAAACAATAGGGAGATTAAAGCATGCACTCATTTTTTTTACAGCTAAAAGTAATTTTAAATTTAATTAAAAATATTCTTATAATATATACATAATTAACTGCAATTTTTTTAAATAATACAGCTTATACTTATATTTCGTATTACTATAGTTTTACGAAATTTAAAACATTTTATAAAACTTTATTTTATAAAATAATATATATCAAATTTATACATAGTTACAATTACATACTAATATTAATCACAGATTTGTAAAGGCTTTGTGATACTACACAAACATTTTTTATAATACCATTGTACTAAAAAAGTTTTCGTTTACCATCTCTTAAAGACCAGTGAAATTAAATTTTTGAAAGTATCTATACATGATATGTACCATTCTTGTGAAGTAATAGATATTAATGTTAATTAGTTTAGATAAATTTCAAAATGAAAATGGATATGAAACATATATTTAAGTCCAATTTCAATTTAATAAAATCAATATTTCAATAAATAAAATTTAGGAATTTTAATGTACTAAATGTTCACCTAACATTTAGGGAATTTTACAAATACTTGTTAATTTGTTTCTGAGGTAAATGGTGTATACTGAGTATCTTGGAATTTTCTCCATCGCATTTCAATGACAATCCCAAGTAATATAATAAAAAATGGTAGGACTGCTGAGAGAAACCAAACTGGACAAGGATATTCAATCTCACCTTTATATAGTGAATGCATGTAAATATATAAATATAAAGGTGTAGCAGCAAGTGGAACTAGCATTTCCATTATTGTTGTTAATGAAAAAGCTTTACCTAATTTTAATAGAAAATAATCTTTTTAAATAGTGGGTATATATTAATGATTGTCATATATGAATGCTTAAAATACTTACCGACATCTTTTTGAGGAACTGATTTGGATATAATAGCTCTAATAGTTGGAACTGCAGCACTACCAAACATCCCAATACTTGAAGAAACATACATTTGCCATGGTTGCGTGACAAAAGCCTTGAAAAAGTTACCGGCACTAATTGACAAACATGATACTATAGTAATTACTATGTCAGGTAAATCTGAAAAATGCAATCAAATTAATATTTTGCCAAATACTGTTAAGTTTCTATAAGTTTACATGAATATAATTTAATATTTACTTAAACATGATTTAACTAATTTGATAAGAAATAACAATCCAGCTATAGCAATTATCATATGAACTCCTGAATAAACAGAATATTTTGAAACATCCCAGCCTAATTTTGAACTAGCAAAAAGAAAACCAACTGATGCATTTCCTTCCATTATGAAAACAATTAGAGCAATAGATAAAATACAGGACCATACTAAACGTCTATCAAAACCATCTCTTTTCTGACTAACTGCAGAAATTAGTTCCTTGACTAATGACATATCAAAAATACTTTTTAAAGTTCGCTGAAAGAGATAGTAAATTACTGATGAATTAAAATATAAAAAAATAACTATGAATTAATTTCCATTAAATTAATTTCATAATAGGAAAATATTAGATCCATGTAACAAACCTTATTATCACTTGTAATGGTTTCTTTTACGACAAACATAGCATATAGTACTGCAAAAAAGCAGATTGTACTTGATATTGAAAATAGTACTGTATATCCAAATTTTTTAAATACAGTAGGTCCAACAAATATTCCTGAGATAAGTCCAATAAACATTGCTGTTTCTATGCATGCCAAATGCCAGGTTCTGTTGTCTTTATTAGTTATGTCAGAAATATAACAAAATAATGTTAAAATAATAGCAGGAAATCCACCTAAAATTGACTTTGGAAAACTTGGTAATAAAAACCAATAAGGATTGACATTAACTGTACTGAGAATAGCCATTCCAATGTAATACAAAAATATGCCTAAAACATAAATTTATAAATAACTCTAATATTATGGAATTTTTTTCTGTACAATATATAAAATTTGATACCAAAATAAATACCTGTGAATGGAAGGACGAGAAGTGGTTTTCTGCCATTTTTATCACTCCAAGGACCAAGAAAAAGGGACAGGATAGATGGAAAGATTATTTCAATGCATGAACTTAATACAAAAAAGACACCGGTATGCGGTTGTATTAATTTCTCTATTCTCATAGCCTCCTTACTGCTACTATTTTCATGTAAAATATTGCATTCACTGACATTAAATCCTGCTGTTGTTTTGCAAGTCTGATAAACGACAAGATCAGTTATTACATTATCTGGAAAAAAGACAAAAGAAAGATCAGTCGTAGTCACAAGGGAAACTAAAAAAAAAACTCCTTAGTCATACATACAATAAACATTTTTCAATGCAATTATACTCACCCGACAAGGAATTCGAAAATGCCAAGGCAAACGCTAGAGGCTCCATAGCAGCTAGCCATCTCCATCCTACAATAGACGGAGTATCCATTCTGACAGCTACTACCGATTTTTAAAATACAAGCGCAGTTGATTGCACAACAGCGGCTGCGAAGGAGGACCCGACGTTTTGGAGCTGGCGGAGCTCATCAGCAACCCGCGAGATTGTACCGCTCAGCGCGCACTGAGCCCAGGGTCGTTTGAAAAGTGACAGGCTGCCGCGCCGTGTCACTGCCGCGCGATAAACTCGCTGATGCTTGATCTGTACGTCCGTCGAACGAATTTTTGGCCATACTTATAATTGCGCAGCTCGCTCCTCCTTTTTTTTCGGCTCGCGTACGTCACAGGTCTCACGGATAGTGATCCGCACCTGCTCACGCACGTCTGCAGCAACGAGCGGCTTAATTAATTAAATACTTAGCGGATCGGAACTTACGGTACTATTACGATCGGATATAATTGCAGTGATTACTTCGTATACAACGATAGCTGATATGAAAATCGCGGCCTTTTCATATCCGGCTTTTATCGCGAGTTGATCATCAGCTGCTCCGTATTTTGTTTTTTGCACGTGCGTGTCCCTGATACCATTTTTCCGCGCGATCTTTTATCGAAATATTGTTGTTCCAACTCGCGATTTGTATGTATTGGTATGGGAAAGGCACGCGTGTACTACGCGTCTTTCGTATATTGAGGGTACCCGAAGAAGCCACGCCACAATGTACATTGTTACAAATTTGTTCAGGTTTTTTGCGTGTAATGCGCACTTGTTGTTTTCTAGTGTTATGCATAATGGCACTTGGCAGTTGGTCTGGTTCTTGTGCATTTGTGTGAAGTTAGTCGGTGAATTTAAAAGAGAACATGCGCACACGCATCCGCAATGACGCACTGCACGTGCATGCGAAGTTGTGCGGGCAACGTCATGCTACCATACACCACAGCAAATTAGCAGAAGCCGTACGTTAAGAGTCATAACAATAAGGAGACTGCATTTCACTGAAAGTTGAATGATGAATTTGCATATTTAGCAGGTATTTCAGCTGTCAATTGATTCAACGGAAAGGTTAATTCCATGAGATACTGTCGCTGGTTGCTTTACAAACTTTGTACATACCGCAAGTGTAATTTAAATCAAGTACTATTGTTATACATGTTTACTTTTTTTTTACAATTTCATTAATATTAGAATTTAGATCATAAAAACAAAATTGTTTAAATAAGTATATAAAAATCTAGTTTTGTCTAAGAAATACAATTATTAGGTTTATATTTTGTCATTATTTTCTATTCTTATAATTAAAATTTTTTAATAATACAGTGAAATGATTGATCATTTCCTTTTAAGTATGTTATGTAAGTTTATTGCAATCTTTTGTTGGTCTGTACATGTCAATTGGACAAAAGAACATAATAAATTTATGTGCACAGTTGAAATGGAACTTAAACACTTCCGTTTAGTCAAGTTTTTAATCAAACTTGTTAAAGCAAAAAGAGAAAAATTGAATTGTATTTTTGCAAACTAATCACATATAATTTTTTTTTATTTAATTTACTCTTAAATTTTGTTTTCAAATGCTTTTATTGAAACTTAATTCTTTATGTTTATGTAGTATAAAGTCACAATCAATATTTAACTCATCAATCACTAAAAAATTATGAATTATGATGTATTTATTGCAAAAAAAAGATATGCGAAATTATAAAAATAAACATAACATAAAAAATTATTGATGTACAACAGGTGTTAACAAAAATAATTTTAATTCTTTGAAGGATTAATATTTATATTTTAATTTTCAGAATGCACACAAAGTTTGCAGCATGACATCATCTGAAAATGATGATCGTCCTTCCACACCGACAGAAAAAGATTGCTGCGGAAATGGCTGTAGTCCTTGCATTTTTGACATTCACAAGAAATTGGTTGAACAATGGGAAAAGAACAAATTAAATAGACTAAATTTACTTTCCGATAAAAATTACTTATCAGTTATTAAATACAATAGATTTATTGTTAAAGATGTTCAAAAAGCCTCAGAAGATTCTATTGTAATTCAACTTAATATTGGCTCAGGTAATCAGAGGATTTGTTATCTATAGTTAAATTAATATTTATACTTAAAATATAAAAAATTTAATTGTTTTATTTTATTTATAACTGATATAAAATACTTTAATTGTAGATAATAAGAATGCCATTCTTTCTTTGAATCCAGCACAACATATTGTAATGAAGTTAACTTCTGTATCAAAACCATATACCCCTATTTTGTGGGATCATCAAACTATAAAACTATTAATAAAACTTTATCCAGAGGGAAAAGCATCTTCTTATATAAGACAATTAAAAATAGATGATGAGGTTTTCATTAGAGGACCATATGGAGAATTTAAATACTTCCAAAATAGGTAATAATTTTTTTATTAAAATATCGGAGGTTTATATTATTTAGCATTTTCAATTTATAAAAAAATTTTGCAGTTATGCTAATATTCTCATGTTCAGTATTGGATCTGGTATAGCTGCTGTTTATCCATTAGCAGCTTCCATAGTGAAAGACGAATTAGAAGATTCCAGAATAAACATGATGCTAGGGTTTCAATCAACTGCGCATGTACCATTAAAAGAAGAATTAAGACTTTTAACAGACTACTGGAATTTTGAGTGTACATTGTATTTGTCTCAAAAAAGTATGCTTAGAATAAATTTATTCTTAAAGAAAATTTCATTTAAAATAATTAATTACATTTTTTTCCAGATTATATGGATATTACTGGTTTAACAATTGTAAATAGTCGTCTTGATGAAAAAATAATTATTGAAAAATTAGATTCATATTCATCTGAATCAACTTTAATTTTAATTTGCGGTACTTCAGTATTTAATGATACTTTGGAAAAAATCATTAATCAAAAAAAATTTTTACATTACCATGTATTCAGATGACCCTTCAAAAATTGTTTTATTTACTTGTTAAAAAATTACGAAGCTTTTCCCGTAAAAATTAAGGAGTTTATTCTCGTGAAAATTACGGGTCTCTACCCGTTCCGTTCCCGTTCGTAGGTTTCCGCAAGTCTTGTAAATATTACACATGAAAGAACTTAATGATACATAGAACTACAAGAATGAAAGGTAATCCGTTAAAAAAGTGATTATATGGCGCAGAAATTTTCTGCGATTTTTCTTCAAATTTTAAAGTATTAGATTAAAATCAAGCAAGTCTGATTGTTAAGTAAAACGTTAAAAATACATACTTTATAACGTTTCTGTTTGCCAATTTAAAATCTTTAATATGAAGTTAAATATAAAGAGATTTATGTTGTTATAGTTCATTTAGATCTTTGGATATTGAAATTAACTTATTTCTGTGCAACTAGATTAAGAAAAAAATAAGTCAAAACTTACTTAAAATGAGTGTAATAACATTTACATGGAGCATCATTCCAAACATGGTTGTTATTACTTAATCCTTGCATGTTATCATTGTGTAAGGTGTGTAATTAATAAAAAATTAAAATATGACTATTAAAAAAATATATTACAATTTGTTACAAAATAACTATTTTTTGTTCATTTTTAGTTTGTACAACAAAATTAACTTACTGTTGTCGACAGTAAGCCAATAATTTTTTTTTTTTAAATAAAATTTATCACCTAGAGTTATACTTAGGCAATTTTTTAGTATACCTACAATTATTTCTAATTCTTATATAGTGTCATGAAGTCCTACATATTCAATGAGAAACACTTCTTTGTAATATTCTGTGACAGTTGAAAAAATTAATAATATTATTACCATTTATGTTAAAAAATAAATTAACTTGAAGGAACATTGCAAGACACTTCTTCATTGCAATTCGGGCAAGGTCCGAAAATTTTATTGAAAACTATTTTATTTGTAGCTAACTCTTGTAACCACTAAAAAATTTATAAAATATTCATTATAATAGATTTTTTTAACTTGAAATAATAGTATCGTGCAATATATACCTGGAATAAACAAGTTGAATGAAAATTTCTTCTGCATTTTTCATTATTACAAACTTCGTCTGGTAATTCACCACTCTCTAATTCCATTGAGAAACAAATACAACACTCACTATCACTGACCATTCCTTCCTCTTCTTTAGTATCTTGAATTAGTGGAGCATGAGGAAATTCATCAATATTTAGTAACATAAGAAGATTTTCATATACACTACATTCTAAATCCCATTTCTGTAGTTCATCAAAGTAATGCATTAATCAAAATCAGAAATATTATAAAACTAGAAAATAGATAATTATTTTTTACAAACTTACATCAAGTACATCATCATCTTGTATCATAGTTCTATATTTTTCCACTTCCTTTTTTGTTCCTAGAAACTTTATTTTGGGGTATCCACATGGATCCAGAGGATTTAGTGTTATTAAAAAAGACAATGATGGTGAAAGATATATTCTTCGATAAAGGTGATGTGGTTTTGGAGTAGTAGGATCTGTTACCCAGCAATTGCTGAAAACACACAGACTAAATATTTTCTTGATAACAATTGTTATACAGAGAAACAATAAAATTGTTGAAATTACTTGTCGATTTTTCGAAGTTGATCCCAAACATCTATTAATGTGTTAACCTGTTTTTGGAAGATATTTCTTATTTCTTTTAAAGAATGAGACTTCTTTTCACTAATAGTACCGTCTGACATTTCAGGTAAATCTGAAGAAAGTACTCTCCATGAATTTTGACCATTAGAAGTGAGACTAGGTTGAACTACTATAGAAATGTCATTCATTGACAATTTTATTGCACTAAGGTCAGTTGTAGATGAAAATTCAACTTCCTAAATAATATATAAAAAATAAAAATAAATTCATTCAACATTATATAAAAACCAAAATGAAATATTACCGAGATATCTGACAAAACATTTTCAAGTTCTTTTAATAATTTATTTTTGAAATCTGTTTCAAAGGATATAGCAACTGCATCATTTTCTTGATTATCATTGATTTGTTTTTCCTAAAAATTATTTTTTCTCAATTTTTATTAATTTACAAAAACAAGGCATAAATAACTGTAAAAATAAATACTTACAACTGTTGTTATTAATTCTTGAACAAAACAAGTTAAGGAGTCCGATCTTTTAATGATAGAATCTATTTCTTTTTTAAATTTTGTACCAAATAGAAATGCAATGGTTGCTCCAAAATAAACTTTTATGTTATCCAATGCTGGATACGAAGGGACAACTAATTTCAGTTTTAATTTTATACTGTAATTTGAATTACCGCTGTTAACCTTCAATATCCCTTTCCAAGTTGGTGGAGATTTTGATAGGAGAACTAATTCAGGATATCGTTCTATCATTTCATCAAAGTCATCCATAATCTAAATAATTCAAATAAAAATATAACGTCAACGATATCTAATATCATAACGAGCCTTGAGTGCAACTACTTACTGCGAATAACAGTTATCAATTTTTATAGGAAATATTTGTTGCAATTTTATTAAATGCAACAAATCACTTGTTATTAAATAAATTTATAGAGGAACGTTCGTGACGTTCCAAAACATTTAATCGGCACATTTCTGTCGACTGGAAAAATTCGTAAACAAAGATAAAAGGTACGTAAATAGAAAAGTAACCGTCAGATGTCGTGTCTGTCGCCGCACTGAAATTGCAAATTCATATTTAATTACATTTAAATAATACATAAAAATTAATTATAAATTCATACTAACAAGTTAATTATGTATTCAATATTATGTAGCTGCAATTAATAAATAACACTTGAGTATCGTTTATGTACACAAACAACAAACTTATTAAATAATTTATAATAGCTACTATCTATAGAGTTCAAGAATATTTTATACACATTTTTACAATAATCTTCAATTATTTATTTTATTAATTTACCGGTATTGTACCCATTTACATAATTATATATTTGTGCTAATAGTAACAACTTAAAAACCATCTGCAGGGGTAAGCTAAAATTTTCTAAAAATTTTATTATAAAATCATTGTACATTATTGAATTGACAAAGAAAATAAATACTTCACTCTGGAGAAATAAATAAAATATAAAATAAGACAAAGAAAAATTGGAAGCAAAACAAATTTTGCCGCCTCTCCGCGAATGAATACTGCGCAGGCGCATAAGGAATCACACGTATCTCCGTCCTCCTCTCATCTCGCTTCTTCTCTCTCAGCCTGCATCTCCTCTTCTTGCATTCGAAAACTGTCCCTTTCTTTACCGCGGCTTCTCCTTATGCAGCCTAAAAGTACTCAGTACAAACAGATAATAAAATAGAGCAGCTGTAGGACGCGGAAGAAGCGCGACGAGCTCGATCTCGGTGCGCATATCCTACAGCTGCAGTGCGCGCGGCGCGCGGGGGGGAGGAGAGTCGCCTTCTGGCGCAGGGCGATATCAGCGGCGCTGCAGCAGTAGCAGTAGGCCGTGCTCGGCGTATAGGCCGCTTTGGCGCAAGTGGCGCGGCTCGTCGGGTGCTGGGGGCGAATAAGCGCTCGAGCCAGGCGCAGGCAGCCATATTTGTGCGAGGGGCCCTCGCGCCAAGTCAAACATGGCGTCGGCAGGCGACATTAATATGGCGTCCTCGGACATGATAGCCGAGGTCGAGATCCAGCCGGACATCCAGGAGGTCGAGATCGAGTCGATCCCGGTGGAGATACCCTGCGAGACCGTGGAGACGACGATAATCGACGACGAGGAGGACGAGCTCGGGCAGCACCAGCAGCACCACCACCACCACCAGGCCATGATCACCCTGCAGGCGCTGCCCGAGGCGGGACGCGAGGAGGAGATCATCCTGCAGACGCAGGAGGAGATCGTCGGGGCGGACCCGCTGAGCGTCTACGACCAGATCCCGGTGCCGGACCAGAGCGACATTTACGTGGAGTCGAGCCCGGGGCCGTCGACGCGCGCCGCGCCCGCCGCCACGAAGAAGAAGGCGAGGAAGAGCGCGAGCTCGGCGGCGGCGGCGCCGGCGACCCAGCGCTTCAGGCCGGCCGAGCACCCCATCTTCGCGGAGATGCCCGGCGAGACGAAGGCCAGGAAGTGGGAGCAGAAGCAGGTGCAGATCAAGACGCTCGAGGGCGAGTTCTCTGTCACTATGTGGGCCTCCGGCACCGACGATGGTGAGTCCTTTCTCTCGGTTGCGTCGGTCTCTCTTGTTTTTCGTTTATTTTATTTTTTTTCTTAAAATTGAGTTTCGGGTCCCGGGTCGGAGTGGCCGGACGGGAAGGCGCAACAGCTGTCGCGGGTCATGGGGGGCTCGTCGTTTCGGTGCGGGAAAGAGTGCGGGTCGCGAGTGCGTGTAAAAAGAAAAGGGGGAAAAAATAAAAAGGCGAGAGCGCGTGCACGCACTTCCGGTCGGCATCGATCGGGCGGCGTCCCCCGTGGACGAGATCCGAGGTGGCGGCTGGACGGCGCGCTCAAGAGCTCGGGGGTCGTACCTTGACAGGCCGCGTTTGTTTGTTTTGATTCCGCGTGCACGGGTGCAAGCGCCATTCAGGGGGGGCAGCCATGTTTCGAAGATGGCTTCGTCGGCCAGTGCCCGTCGATGTCGCCATGTTTCTCGAAGGCTCGACGTGTCATGGCGATAGCCCCGACAAAACACGACGACTCGACCCTTTTACGCTTTAATGAATGAGAGCGCCAGAGCGCTCGTCGCGCAGTTGGATGCGTGTATCTGTCAGCTTTCGTTTCTTTTTTCTTTTCGATGATTTTCTTTAGTAAACTTGTCTGTTTTTGCGTCGAGTACGCTGGGATTTCTTCATTCGTTATGAAAGGGTCGAGTGTCGTCATTATTTTGTTTTTGTGAGGGAAGTTCAGCTGGTCTAGTGCAACGTTGTAAACTTTCCTTTTTTTGCCTTTTTTTTTAAATAAATTGTACTTTTATATTGCCTTGATGGTGCATTTTTTTAGTTTATATGAACAAATTAATGTTGTGAATGATATTCAAATGTTGCATTAGATAATCATTATTTTTTTTAAGCTGTTATCCTTCGCACATCTATCCTTTCACTGTAGATTATTTGCAGTTCATGTTTTACCTGACAATAAAGCAACTTGTTCAATTTATGTGAATAAATTAAAATAGCAGTTTTAATGTTTCACTGAAATATTTGTTTATAAAGTTGTTCACTAGTTCTTATTTTTAACTTTTTAATCGTTTATTTGTTCAAGTATTTATTCATTGAAATTCTTTCAAATTTATTAACTTTTTAAGACCATTTGTTCCAAAATTTGTATTTAACTTTTTTTTATATATACATTATAATTAAATTATTATAACTGCATTTAGAGGCTATAAAAATCACTTTAAAAGTCTTCAAATAAATAAATTATTCAAGATAATATATAAAGCTTTATACAGTGAATAGGAATATTAAACTTAGAAGACAATAGGTTTGAAAAGATGAGACTGCGGTAGTATTTGTTTTGGTTTGCTTGTTTGTTGCTGTTAAAGGGAGTGTCCTATTAGCGTCTCATCTGGTGGATGTTCCAGATGAAGGCTCTAATCCTGAGCCTGATCCAGACTACACAGAATATATGACTGGTAAAACAGCAACAAAGTTGAATCACTCTGGCAGTTCAGTTTCTGATGGTATGCCAGGTTTGGATTTATCGGACCCTAAGCAACTGGCAGAATTTGCCAGACCAGGTCATAAACTGAAAGTTCGGAAACCACCCATTATTGATGGCGTTGAGCGAACAATTGCTTGTCCGCACAAAGGATGTACAAAGATGTTCCGGGACAATAGCGCTATGCGCAAGCACTTACATACACATGGACCTAGGTATGTAATTCATTGTTATAAATATCTTTTATATTTGATAAAGAAATGATTTTTATAAAGTAATTTTAATGATATATACTTTTTATTTTCAGAGTTCATGTTTGTGCAGAATGTGGAAAGGCTTTTGTTGAAAGTTCTAAGTTGAAAAGGCATCAGTTAGTTCATACTGGAGAGAAACCTTTTCAATGTACTTTTGAAGGTTGTGGAAAGAGATTTAGTTTGGACTTCAATTTAAGGACTCATGTTAGGATTCATACTGGTGACAGGCCTTATGTATGCCCTTTTGATGGTTGCAGCAAAAAGTTTGCTCAATCAACAAATCTGAAATCACACATACTAACACATGCAAAGGCCAAGTAAGTTTACTATGACTTTAAACAATAAAGCTGTTAATTTAAATTAAATTTGCTTAGTGAAATTAAATATCAGCTTAATAAATGTAAAATAATTATTGTATCTCAATAATAATGATGATTTTTTTTTCATCTTTAGATCTCGAAACGCGATTGGCCGACAAGTACAACAGATCCAGTTGCAGCAGCCACAATTTGTGCAAGTGGAGGTAGCCGATGTAGATAATCAACAGTTCATCGTTTACGCCGACTAGCCCCCCTCGCCGACTGGATCTCCCTAACGTGCCCCATTATCAAATTTGGTAACATTTGATTATCAATCCGAAAAGTGTACATATTTACAAACGATGGCGAGTGACTAAATAAGGACAGGAGAATACTAAACTAAAACTAATTATTACTTTTGATTCGTTAATTAAATCGGGTAATATACCTACGCTTAGGTACAAGATAAGAGAGAAAGCAGCGAAAAATAGAGTTATGCAAGATTGGAAAAAACAAATTGAAACACAACGCGAACAACTAATAAACTTTTTAAGCGAAGTTAAGTAAGTGAATAATTTACATAAAAAGTTTAGTTTTAAAAATGAAGTGACTAAAATGCACACGTAGATTGTTAGATGTGATGAAGTTTTAAAGCTCAACTTTTTGTGATCTGAAGATCTATTATCTACTTACAGTGGCAGACCATTTTCGCGCATGATTATGATTTCATGTCGAATTTTAAGATGTGTCCTAGTGCGTGGCTCGTTATTCACGACTGTATATATTTATAAGTAAAGTAAAATATTGTATACGGTATATTTTCGAGAGATTCAAATGAGAAGCATAGAAAATTTTTGTCTCCGCATCATTACACAGAGAAATGCTCATATGTATCACGCATACACACATACGTAAAAATTAAAATCGTTCAAGATTTTGCGATTTTGCAATTTTTCACGAATTTGCTAAACGACTTCTGAGCTTGCTGACAATGAAGGAAGTATAACTTGGGTATGTCAAAAGTATGAGGAAAAAATGTGAAAATCTCGGTTGTGTATTGTTTTTGTAAGATTTACAATCTGTATTCTTACAAGTCAAGGCATTGAAATTGTATTCTAAGGGATGTACGAAGTTCATTTGTGTTTTTCAGAAATTCTGTTTATTATAATTTTTTTTATTAGCTACTATGAAAACATAAGACGTGCATTAGAATGTTTATATTATCAACAAAAAAAAATGCTTGAAGCCATATTTTCCTAATAATTGTAAAAAAATCATTTGCGTCTAAGGTAGGTTTTATTCAATTTCAAATGAGAAAGATGTGATTTAGTATTGAATACATAAAATTAGAATCTGATAAATCCTTCGCAAGATAGTTCATTAAAGCCGGTCAATAATTTGAACATGCTTTCACACACAGAGCAATACCATGTTACGTCCGTTAAAATGAATAGTATAAACTCGCAATTGTGGCAGTTTTAATGAAAGATAAAATAATAAATAAGAAAGAAAATATAAAACATTTAACACAAATGAGTAATAAATTTACGTTTTAGTTTTTACTACGATTAATGAATATTCAGGCAAACAATGTCTGGAACGTCATTAATTTTTCGACAATTTAAGACGACTACGCCCGTTTAAGAGCAGTAATGTCTTGCAAAGATAAAAAAAGTGGTTTCGTTGACGCGTCAAAGGAAGTTAATAAAAATAAGGAAATTTGAGTATGTGGCAACTTGGCCTATTGTTATAGCAATGCGGAATATTTCTAGAACTTCATAAATCGATGAAAGGACGCTTTTTATACATCGTCATAACTTTTTGTCATTTATATTTCTATTTATAAAATGTGAAATAATAATTATTAGTTCTCATATGGTTGCATTGCATTTATTACTTATCACTTATCCGCTGCATATGAATCGGTAATTGAATTATAGTAAGAGAAACCAATTCGAAGGTTTGTACACTCTGTCCCAGTGTTGTTATATCATCCTAATTACGACGATTTTTAAAGTACAATAAAAAAGGTGAATTGTCGCTTGAATGATTTATTATTTAGTATATATTAAACGTATTATTGTCGAAGCTGAATGGTAACATTTAAGTTAGTCAATTTATATGAAGCAGCTGAAGGATGAAGTAAATACAAATATTCTATATTTTCGTGACTTTTTCTTTAAAACTTCCTTTAAATTAATTAAATTTTCCGATTTAAAGTAAATATTGTTTACACTAGAAGAGTCCGAAATTAATTTACTCATCAAATGATCAACAAGACGTAAATTAAGTAAATATCCGTATATACCCATATGGTTTCCTCGTCTTTCTTGAGTCTGAAATAAAAAAGGGAATGGTATAACAAATCGTTAATTTACTTTTAAACTGTATAGTTACACAATTTTTTAAAAGACACTAGATACTTTATGATAATATTTGATACAAATAGAAATTAAATCTAATTACATTACATCACATTAACACATTAAAACAAAAAACAATAGTTAAAGTGTTTAAAAAAACTTGAAAACTAATGAAAAATCCACTATGAAAAGTTGAAATATATTAACATACAATAATTATTATACTTAATTAGCATTATCATCAGTATACGTTATTAAATTTAGATTTCAATTTTCAATATTAATAACCTAAATTAATTGATAATTGACTAATGACTAATTAATCATTAATCAATGGCTATAACATTTATTTTATAAAATAAATTCTAACGGACTTTAGTTAATGAACAATAGCAACGTACTCTGCCAACAATTTTAAGCAAACGTTAAAACCTCTTATCAGCAAAAGTGCATTATCAATTCTAGATAAAAATATTGTTAAAGGGCAGTCAACAATGCGCGATCACGAGATCCACACTGGACCTGTTCACGAGATAGGGATATACGTATACACGTAAAAAGCTGTGTTACAGCGTCTGCAAAGGTGTAAGTAATACAACGATATATAAGCAAGTCCGCGCTTTCCGAGATCAGCGACTGCCACAGTGGCAATATTGGCGTGTCTTGTCGGCCGCAGTGTTTACGGAACAGCTGTGCCCGACGAACGCCGTGTCTTCAAAGAGATCGAGTCGTGTCCGTCCCGGAATTTCGCGCTGTCTCAGAGATTTCCTCGAGCGACATGATCCCCGGGCCTCGGCTCGACGCCGCGAGGTAATCACCTGCTCGGCCCGTCGACGCCGATGATCGTCCCGCGGAGAAAGTGAATTAAGTTACGGCATCGCTCGGAGAAATTCGCGACGATCCTGCAGGCATCATGGACGAAACGACCGTACTGTGGATGCTGGTGCTGGTGATGCTGGGAGGCTCGTACCTCGCCGGCTCCCTGCCCCTCATCATGAACCTGTCCGAGGTAAGTGCACCTGCAACGACTGCGAACCTTTGTTTTTGTTGATTCTTGCCGGACATAACCTTTCTGCTCCGGAACAGATTGTTGACAGTACAGCTTTTTTATTCTACAATTTTTACATTTGTTTTTAGTTATTTTTCGGTGTAGGAAACGTTTTTGATTACTTGTTCAGTGAAAATAAAAAAAGTGTTATATTTACAATGGGTTGCTTGTTTAATACTTGCCTCTGAAAATAAAAGAGCATTATTTTTTTTTAGGACAAATTACAATTAGTATCGGTTCTTGGTGCTGGATTACTTGTTGGAACTGCGTTGGCTGTGATCATTCCCGAAGGAATTCGTGCATTGTTTGCTGGTGACGTTCATTCTACGACTACAGCAAATGGGGCTCATGCCACTGAAACTCATAGTAAATAACAGAGTTTTTAAAATGAGTAATAATTATTTGAAATATAAAATTGTAATTAAATTGTGTTACATTTTTAGCTGATCTTCACAGTTTGATAGGATTGACTTTAGTAATGGGTTTTGTATTCATGTTGCTAATTGATCAATGTTCAAGACAAAGGAGTGGTGGTAAAGAAAGAAGTGCAACTGCAACAATTGGTTTACTTGTTCATGCAGCAGCCGATGGAGTTGCTTTAGGAGCAGCTGCAACAACATCTCAAGCCGATGTTGAAGTTATTGTGTTTCTGGCTATTATGCTGCACAAAGTTAGTTCTTTTTAATGCAGCAATTTAGTTTATTTCAATTTAATGACCGCTTTCTTATAGTTTTATTTCAAATTTTCAGGCTCCAGCGGCTTTTGGACTAGTATCTTTCCTCCTCCATGAAGGAGTAGAGAGAAGAAGGATTCAAAGGCATTTATTAATATTTTCATTAGCTGCTCCAGTATCAACATTAATTACATACTTTGGAATTGGACAGGTACTAAACTTTCAAAGAATTTTTAATTAATGTTATATAAATAATTGTATTGTAATGACTTCTTAAAATTAAACTTTGTAGGAGGGCAAGGAGACTCTCAGTAATGTAAATGCTACAGGGTTGGCAATGTTATTCAGTGCTGGAACATTTTTATATGTAGCTACAGTACACGTTCTTCCTGAACTGATGTCTAGGAATAGTACAAATTATGCTCATTTACCAACTGATGGGATGTCTACCACTTCTCATGGTCTGAAATTTAAAGAAATAGTAGCTTTAGTTGTAGGTTCCTTTTTACCTGCACTCATCACGACAGGGCATCATCATTGATTATTATAACATTTTACATATTTTTTTTTAAAAACATGCATACTTGACCAAACACCCACATATTCGTTTTCAAATTAAAAAAAAAATAAATAAAATGACGCATAATATTTGTACATAGATTCAGTAAATTTACTTGTTAGTTTAGAAATTTTGTATAGGTTGTAAGTAAACATTTTTAATATTTTTCGGAGATAACTAGTTTATGTAAAAAGGAAGGTATATCTTTAAACTTTTTATAAGATTTTTAGATTTGAAAAGGATAAATTATATTGCAGTCACAAATATGAAATTTTATTTTTTCTAAGTAAAATTAATATGAATTACTTGTCAACTCGTGTAAAATTCCATGCTAATCAATTAAGCAAACTTTAAACATGAATAAGCACAATGATAATTTTATTACCTAGTGTATTTATACTAAGAAATAAATCATTAATTTTTGTTATAAGAAGAACCTAAGCAATGATTTGTGATACCTGTACAATGGTACTTTATTTTTTATAAATTTATGTGATCATAAGTTTTGAATATAAACATTTTTATCACATCAATGAACAGAATAATAATAAATCATTGTTAATTTTTACGTAATTAAGTAAATTTTCTCAAAATGTTTATTAAATATACTTTTGATAAAAAAAATGATGAATTGTTATTTAATACCTACATGTTAACTTAATGTATATTATGTAAAAATTGTTTTCATCACAGTCCCTGGCAATCTTTGTAATAATTTGTTCAGTTATTTCAGATAGTCTGCAATTATTTATTAAAGAAACAAGAAAATTGTTGATTAGTTATAAAATGCTGTATTTTTTATATTTTGTAATCTTTCAATACTTAACTAATTCAAATTGAACATAGAATTTAACATTAGAAGAATTTTATTAACTCTACAAATGCTTAGTATTTTAAAATTGAATTGATTATTATTTATATGTAACAAAATATTAAATGTTTGACAATCATTTCTTATGTTGTACTATAAAAGTTTTTGAATCCGTTCTTTAGTTGCTCAAAGATTTTGATACATTTTATTACACATGAATAATAATGAAAAACAATCTTTAGAATTTGATACAAAAGAAAGTAGAAGTACAAATTTCTTAAAAATGAGCTAATAAAATCCTTGTTTGTATACAAATGAATAAGGAACACACTTGTAAGTATTCAGGCAGATTAAAGTGTGAGAATCTCTGTAGCTCGTGTTTCAAGAAGACTCTCCATTGAATTAACATCTTTGCACCAGCCTTCCAAGCGTTGAATCATTCCAGAAATTTGTGTACGATCCAAAACTCTTGGTTGTACCCATGTCATATTCACTGTACCTGCAACTTGATCAATAGCTCCACGAACTAAGCCCTGAGCAAGAGCTTTCATAACAAGAAGTTCTACTTCTCCAATGGGTAAATGAGTTTCTTGAGAAATTTCAGCAAATGTCAATTGTCTGAAATAAAAATACAATAATGATAATATGATGTACTTAATTAATATACAAAATAGTGGTATTAAAAACTGTAATTGATAAATTATAAAAATTTTGTCTCTATATTACCGATTATTTGCTTGTCGTTTAAAAGTCATTTCCATGAGACAGAGTAAGGAAATTTTTTGCCTGAGTTTTAGTTCTTGAGCTTCTAAATCAGCAACTCTGCTCCATTGAGGTTTCAGCCTTTCTAAAGCTGCTATATCACCAGCATTAAATGCTTGCAATAAATCAATCAACCAAGAATTTGGAGTTCCTTTCAGTGACTCTAGAACAGGATGAGCTAATAGTTCTCCAAGATTGTAAACACCTTCTCCAAGAAGTGCAGCTAAACCAAGGAAAAAGGCATGTTGTTCCTGTTCGGGTTTGCTTAATGTACTCAATTCAATGCAGCCCAAATACCTATTAAATTATCATTATGATTAAATTCAATATCTAAACTATTCAAATATTAATATTAAAATAATTGTTGTACCTAAGTGCTGTTCTGTAATATTCAGCATGTTTTCCTTGCAATCTGTACAATCGACTTGCTAAAAGGTAAAATCTACCGTGAACAGTTGTAATACCATCTGTTTTATCAAGCATTTCTTCCACATCTTCAATGACTTTTTTTGCCTCATCTTGAATATTCAACTCATCCAACAATATTTGACCTATTAATACTTTACAGAGTGCAACCGCTTCGTTGTTATTTTTAACTTTAACTTCTGTCTTCTCGAGAAAATTGATCGCAGCACGTTTATCTTTATATTGCTTTATAACATGAGCTAAAATTTCCACTAAGGACAATGGATTGATTCTGAAAAAATTAAAATCAATTAGAATGAATGCATGAAATGAATCAATGATAAATAATGGGATTCGACATATTTATCAGAAAGTCAAGAAAGTTAAAAATAACGGCATTGATATGTAAACACTGATTGATGAGTGGATACTTTTGCTATGTATGGAAATAGAGGTTATGATCTTGTTTTCTGAAAAAAAAGTAACAATTAAGGCTTACTTGCTCTCGAAGGTGGACAGGAAATTGGAGTAAAGCTCGACAAGTGCCTCGTCCTTTTGCAGTGAGGGGTGCAGGACGAAAGTCTCCAATTTGAGGGTCAGCTGATGCCAAAGCCTGCAAGTCACCGGGCAGTGAGTCCGTTGATTCGGTTATTTCGAGTAATAATCGCTCGATTTCGAGCAAATTTTTTTGCCACTTACTTTTTTTTGTACAGCTCTTCGAGCTTCGTCCACTCGTTAACCAAATCCCGATCGGTGGCATGCTTTTTTTGATTAAGGAATGCGTTAACGTCCTTCGGTGCACTGGAAGTCGCCATTTTTCGCAAGACAAACGCCGTCGAAGCGAGACAGTGCGAAATGAACTAAAGCTTTTTTGGGAAAATACTCATGAAGGCGGTATGCCGAGCACCAGGCTTAACAACTATTTTCATGTGTATTATTTTAAAATTATATTTATAAATTTTAATTAAACATTTTAAAAAACGTGTATTTATAAAATATTTATAATATATTAATCATATATTAATAATAAATTAGTAATGTATTTATAATATATTGTCACGGATCACTAAAATATTTATGATGTATTAATAATACATTAATAATATACTTATAATATATTAACTAATTTAAAAGTGTTTTAATTAGTGATTTTGTAATATTTATTCTGCGGATGTATGTTATACTATACATACTATAACATTTAACGTACAACTATCGTCATTTAAATTATTTATTCCCGTTCCGTTCGCTATTGTTATATATAAAACAAATCAGCACTTCGAAAATAGCAATGCACAAGAAAAAAAAATCAGTAGTCTTAAAAATTTGTACATCTAGGTATTTTATCGCCAATTCTTAGCGAAATTACATAACGATAACAAAATGAAATTCAAGCTGCATTGAGGTGCTGTCACCGTCGGTACTGCGGTAAATTATTAACTTATCTTGTATTAAAATATCATCGAAAAATCAAAATTTTACCATAACAGTATAAATGATGAATTTTTTAAAAGAAAATAGTATTGCAATTATTTCATTGCTCCTCGGAACTCGGTCGATAAGTGAACTGCAGAAAGAGATACAATTCCGCGTACTCCTTATTATAACCCATTTGGCCGTAACACACATAAAATCACGTCAGTGCAATCACGCGAAATCAAGGTTAGGTCGTTATTTGGCACTTCGGTTATCGCCGGCAGCGCGGATGCTGCGAGCACACCGGGAATACGCCAGCGGCCCGTCTTTCGGCAGCATGCGCCGGCGCCCGACCTCCTTTGCTCGAGTCCGTTGAGAAATCCGCGCGAGAGTCAACCCTGCCTATTGAGCCTGCGACTAGGTATACTTATATCAAGGTGCTTGGCCGCGAGGACAGGCGCGCTAAAATGTAAGGGCGGCCTGGCAGTCGACGTCTCGCGCTCGAGCCTCAACGTCTTCTTCCGGGAGCTCCGTCGATCGAGCTTCGCTCTCGCCTTTTTTTCCTCCTCGCGGGCCGGGGATATTCGAGGACTACTTATACACTGAGTTCCGAATATTTCGTTTGATTAGTCGGCGCTCGGGGGAGAATCGAGGCACGGTGCTGGATAAATCATGGGGACGGTTCACGCGAAGGTGAACATCGGGGATGCGTGTGTTGTCTTGACCTGGAGTGTGTTGTATAACCTCAGCAATGTTGCTTGGCCCGCTTATGCATTTAGCACGTGAATAACGTAATGGCCTAATATTAGTGCGATTTTCTTAGAACTCCCGAACTTTTTGGGCTTTAAGTTCAGTCAATGTTCAGTGTCTTTTCCTTCAGTTGCGTTTTGATTTGAACCCTTTTTTTTTATCTTGTTGACGGCTAAATTGTTTTTTTTTTGTTAGTTTTAGTTTGTTGTGTTGAGTGTGATTTTTATGAACGATTCCCAGGCTTTCTCTGAGGTGTGAAATAAGTTTCTCCTGATGCCTAGTGTGTGATATGTTTAGATAGTGTTACAAGCATTAAGCCGCTTAGTGAACTCTAAATAGAATATATTCCTTAGTTTATTTCAAGGTTTGAGTATGTTTTTCTTTTTGTAGGTTTCTTTTGACTGATAAAATTTTTGTTTCATAAATTTTTTCATTTTTGATCACCATTCATGACTTTTGATTTAAAATGAATTATGATAAATGAAACATACTCTAAAACTATTAATATATCATTGATTTATTTGAGTTTTAAATTATTTTACACAAATAACTTATATTTTTATACAGAAATTTATTAATACTAATTTTTAGGAACCCGAACTGTTAGAAAATTTGCGTGTTGTAAAAGAAGTTAATACAATGAAGGACAAAACAAAATTGCCAAGAGATTCGGATCAAGTAAGTTTTGGAATATTAAATCAAACTGTAATTTAAAAAATAACTTTAATCCATGAATTTTTTCAGTCATCTTACAGCAGAGAGAAGACATTCTCTGGCGAACAAACTAAACGAACACAACCTTTGGATTTAAAGAATGTTAAAGTAAGATATGTTTTTATGAAATTTATTTTTGTATTAAACACAACCAAAATAATATTATCTAATAAATTTGTTAGGCAAGAGTGGACAAAATTCATATAGATGGACTTGGTCGTACAAAACACGATATCATAAAAGCACAAGTAAAAGATCTTTTTAAAGCAAATGATTTTCAAGATATTATTATTAATGCCTATACAGTACGAAGTAAATTGGAGTCACTCGGATGTTTTAAAAATATTGGAGTATATATTGATACTAGTCAAGGGCCTGATGCAACACCGGAAGGTGTTGAGGTAATTATTTTTAATTTACAATAAAAAAAAAATGTGTATTTGAAATGAAATTAATTTTGTATTCCTTTTAGGTCACTTTTACAGTTAATGAATTGAAACGTATTATGGGAAACATAAATACTATGGTTGGAAATAATGAAGCATCTCTTCACATTGAAGCAAAAACACCAAACATATTTGGAAGAGGTGAAAGGCTACAAGCAGAATACTCATACGGCCATAAAAATTCATCAAATATAAATATTTCTGCCATTAAGCCTTTTTTCACTGGACGATTAAGTAAAGTGTAAGAATTCATTTTATTTTCAAAATTTCTCTTTTTAAGTTAAAAAAAAATATAATATTAAATTGTATTGTTCATTTATGCAATTGTACTTTTAGATTAACAGCAAGCATTTTTAACACATCAGCAGAATACCCTTGGTCTGGGTATAGACAAAATGATAAAGGACTTTTACTAGATTTTGCATTCAATTCTAATGAGTCAGGTACATTTAGACACAATATTCAATACGAAGCAGTTGTAAGAGATCTAACTGCAGTGAAGCAAGCTACATTTAAAGTTCGGGAACAATGTGGACCTACATTAAAATCATCTCTTAGACATATATGTAAAGTTGATAAAAGAGATGAAAGTATTTTTCCATCTGCTGGAACTCTTGTCCAATGCACCACGGAAATAGCTGGTCTAGGTGGAAACATTGGATTTGTAAAAAATGAAATTGCTTTTCAAACAAATTGGTCGCCACACGAATGTCTTGTAAATATTGCACATACATTTTAAAGTTTAATTTTCACATAAAATTAAAATTTTTCAGAAATTCTAAATTTTATCTGTTTTTAGACTTTTCAGTTAGCTGCTCAAACTGGTTTCCTGAGAGGTATCAACAATGATATGCAAATAAGTATAGCTGACAACTTTTTCCTTGGGGGACCATTAAATATTAGAGGTTTTGAAATGAGAGGTTGTGGACCTAGGGAAGAAAGAAACTCTCTTGGTGGAAATACATACTGGGCAGCGGCACTGCATTTCTATACTCCTCTTCCATTTAGGCCAGGAAAAAATAATTTTGGTGATTTGTTTAGGCTACATGGTTTTGTAAACGGAGGTAATTTAAATAATGCAGCATTGAAATTAGGTAAATATAATTATTATTATAAATAAATTTAGTATTTCTAATTTTATATTGAGTAAAATTGAAATATTTGAATAATTTGTATTTTTAACAGGAGGTAATTACGAAGAAAATTTTAGGGTTTTAACGGAAAACATTCGTTGCACGGCAGGATGCGGAATTGCAATGAAATTAGGAAACATAGCTCGAGTGGAACTGAACTTCTGTTTGCCTTTGAAGTTCATTCGAACAGACGTACAACAACAAATACAGTTAGGCTTGGGTGTTCAGTACTTATAAAATAAAAACGGTCAT
Organism: Sycophila sp. Sp_5; assembly: GCA_018906775.1. NCBI lineage: Eukaryota > Metazoa > Arthropoda > Insecta > Hymenoptera > Eurytomidae > Sycophila > Sycophila sp. Sp_5. The sequence continues at coordinate 1,877,730 of JACCID010000014.1, read as the reverse complement.
CCAAAGTGGAACAGAAATTCGTCGCATTTTCGTTTCTACTTAACTCAATTTTCTATGAGTTCATTGGAAACAAAATTAAGTAAAAAGTAAAGAGTTTATTCTTAAAATCATAAATTTTTTTTTAATTTTCGTAGGACAAGTTTCAGTATCAATAGATCGTAGAATAAAATTAAACCAGATTTTGTTCATTTGAAAACTTTAAATTACTGTTTCCCGCATTTACAAATGAACAAAATTTTTGTTAACATATTTGAAAATAGTCATATGTTGTTTTTGATTTTTTCATAGGAAACAATTTGTAACAAAGGATATCATTTGATATTTTACTGTATCAAGAATAAGTATAAATATCAAAATATTTAATTATAATTGTGTTGCTAAATAGTAGTTTTGTGTTAAGTTCTTGCACAACTATTAAAGTGAATATCACAGTACAAATTTGCTGTTCCATGAAGATAATTTGTTAAAATGTAAAAAATTGTGTTCCATATAGAAGACTTTTTAATAAAGTATTTTATTATGCTATCAGTTAAAGAAAACATGTACAGAATAAATTAATGTAGTATTTTAAAAGTTACTCTAGTAATTAACAGTTCTTTAACGAAAAAAAATGTCGCATCACGAATTCTACGTCAATTATTGCATCATGCTTACACCAAGTAGCGGCGTGACGCGTGTATTTGTAAAGAAATGATTGTTCAATGTAGATCGCAAGTTACATTTTGTTACAATCTGTTACACGGCGCGTGCCACTCAAACTATACTATCAAATGGACGAAAAAATCCTCATTTTTAGGTATTTAATTTTGCATACTTTTAATTTTTACATAGAACTGTAGAATTCTTGTTTTTTTCTTCCTCATAGAAAAACTACAAGGTTTTTAAATTTTTCCGAGTTACTTTAGTTCGACAGTGTTGCCAAATCGCCCGCGTAATCCGTTTCAAATGAAGTGGGAAATTTAAAAATTGATAAGGTTGTTACTTTAGAAACACTAATATATTTATGAATAAAATTTATTTAAAATACCAATTAAATAAACATTTGAATCATTTCTTCAATATAGACACTTTCTTAAAAGAACGTAAAAAGATTAAGAAAGAAAATCTTATTTTATATATTTTTTTATTAAAAAATACTTTAATGTGCATATTAATTATAATATTTTATTTGTTCAAGCTGTACATTTCCGCAAAAACTGGTTGAACTACTTGCTTTATAAATAGACCTGTCTAGGTATTATCAGCGAAACTTTTTGTACTAAAGGAAATAGGCCACACTCTTACAACAAACAATACATTTCTTGTGTCCAAGTAGCTTTCAACTTGAAAGATAAAAAAATATTTTTTTAATTAAGAACACATTGTTTTGGATTATATATTTCATTTTTCCACGATGTAAGTATCGCAGATTTAATTTTGTACAAAAAATTATTCAACAAATCAGCTGTAAAAAAATATTCTAAATACCTACTTAATTATTTTTTATTTTAAAACATATTTAACAGAGGCACAAAGTACATCGAGAGGTAAACCAATATATTAAATACCTACTTAATTATTTCTTATTATAAAAAACAACAGAGACCCAAAGTATTTGGAGAGGTAAAAAAATATTTTAGATTCTTGTTTAAAAAAAAAAAAAAAATAGAGATACAAAGTATTTCGAGAGCCGGTCGCCTGAATAAGACGAATCAATAATAGATCGGCCAGCCGAAAAAAATAAAAATCGCCGAGAAATCCGTAACGAAAATAGAACCGTTACTCCCCGAGCGCTGCGACGATAAACAAAACAATTGCTCGTGAAAAGTAAAGGACGAGGCTATAATTCGTACAGAGCACAGACGACAAGCATTCAAACGAGCAACTTCAATCTCCGCGAATGATTCGGCAACCGCGTCTTTCTTGATCTGTCGAGAACTACGTCACCGTATGCTCGTGTATAACCTATAATATATATTTCGCTCTTTTCCCACCCCAAGTGCCCCAACCTCTAGTCCCTGCCACACTTATAGACGAAGACGCATTATTTTGCGCAAAACTGACCGAATCCGCCCCGAGCGCCAGACAAGGACGCACAGTCATGATTACGAAAGAGTGGGGAGGAAAAGGGAGGGGGGGCAACTGCGAGGCGCGCGCGCGCATATACCACCCGTCCCTGCCTCATAACCATTGAAAATGGCCGCTTGAAATGATCGTGTAACGCGAGTTGACCGTCTGCCTCAGTAATTTATCCCGAAAAATATTTGCTTCTACCATGGAATCTCTGTACGAATCTGTTGGAAAATCGTCGTCGAACAACCAAATGCTCGTTGATAGCGTGAAAATCGGATCTGTTTTGTTATCCAAGTGTTCAAAGTGCGCGTGCTGGAACGGCGAGGCCTTCGCGAGAAAGTGCACAATCGACGACGACAAGAGCGACGCGAGAAGACATCGTCACAGCCGCACAGGCCGTCCTTGTAGTAAGTCTTTTCTGCGTGCGTGTGCGTGCGGGAGCCTCTGAAAGGAAATTTTTTCATGCGAAGCCATTTTACTCGCGGCTGATTTTCACGCTAGGCGGACTTGCTGCTTCTCAGCTTTTCGCGCTAAAATGATTCACGCTATGGACTTTCTGGTGGCGATGAGCCATGCTGGGTTCTGACGTATTCTCGTGATACAAAAAAAGACATGATTCTTCGTCGGATTTCTAAGCGCAATGGATTTTTATTTAGGCTTATTGATTATTGCGCATACGGTTGATGGTGCCTTATTGTAAAATGAGATTTTTTTTTAGAGATTTAGTAATTGCATCGACGTGCACGCCCTACATTGACTGCATTGCGTACCTTGCAGCATGAATGGAACGTTTGTTTACGTAAAGGCGCCTTGGTATTTTACAGCTGCAATCGACGCTTAATTGCCGTTGTCTCTCTACATTTTTATTATGCGGAAAGCCTTCGAAGATTTTTTTTTTGTTAACTTTTATCGTTCGATGATTGCTAATAAAGCAGAACGATATGTTATTTAAGGCCGCGGTGATAATGGACGCTGAAACAATAAATTTATATTGTTTGTCGAAATAAAGGCATTTTGCGTCATGCGCTTTGTTTCGGCTTAAATTAACTTTCGCTCCGTGACGGGGAACAATTTGAGAAAGAACAAAGAATTTTTGGATTTATCTTTTAAAATATTTAATGCCAATGCACTTTTTATGTAACCGCTCGCTTCGCGTCATAATGATGGCGATTTTTTTGTTTATTTGTCTCAAACATATGATTATTTATTAAGAATCTCTGGAATTCATTTTATAAATGCTTTTTTTTTTAAAAGTTTAAATTCTTTATTTGACAAAAATATGATTGTTAAAATTTTATTTCACTGCGCATTTTACGTTAGTGCATTTATTTCTTCGACTTCTCGTAAATATGATGTTGGCAATGCTTCGTTTACTAGTTATAAATAATTTATTCAAAAATACAAACGGTAAAATCTTTGGCAATCTTTAATAACTACTTATACTTAAATCGCAAAATCTCGTAAATAGAAGGTGTCTATTTTAAATTTTTCACGAATAAATATTGGTAATAAAATAATTAATACATTCTTTTACCGATGTAGGTCAATCACACAACCGAACGTAAAATCGTAATAAAAAAAATTAACAGCTTGCAAACTTAATGAAACCAATTAGTCTCGTTTGATAAAAAAAAAAAACAAGTTTGCCTGTGTCTACGACAACAAACGGTGCAACCTCGTTAAATTAGCATAATGGATTTCACAAGCATGCTTACTGCGCTTATCCAAAATTCTCATAATTTTCGCCTACTAATTCAGCAGAACAAAGTCACAAGGCGGAAAAAAACGAGTGTAAAATTGATATCTAAAACCCCGATAGCCGGAGAGCGGGGGAGGAGTAGCGCGGCTCTCGACTTCTCACGTAGGCCTGCAGCCGTATACGCTCATATATATACTATATATATACTACATTTACTATATATATAGCGAGAACGTGATTCACACGGAGTTTCCTCTTTCGCTATCGCGGCTCTTCGTTGCTCATTCCACTGACATTCCGTGTAATCTATACACATTTTTTCGTCGAACTTGGCGATGTGTACCGCAGATGCAATAATGGCGCTACTTGTGGCCCAGTGTTTACTTGCAGCATGTAACGATGATGAGTTTATTACTATGAGTTGCGCTTAAATTTGAAGCGTTGAGAGGAACTGAAGTCCGACTGAAGATAGATAGATGATTTAGAGTAGGAGGAAGGCCCAAGTTTTAATGAGATGTGACTAATAAGAGGAAATTTCTTTTGCTGATAAAGTATTTATCGTTTTTTTATTTAGAACTGTTATCTTACATCTAACGATAAATGTTACTTTAATCATCTTATGCAATTACTGATGCCGCCTGTATTTTAAATTCGTTGTGGGTATTGTCTGTGCCAATGACTAGAGCTGGGCATTTTATTTCATTTTTATCTTTTAAGTTGAAAGCTGGGTGGACACAAGAAAGGAATTGTTTACTGCAAGAGTGAAATCTATTTTTCGTAGTATAAGAAGTTTTGTTGATAACGCATAGAAAGATATAATTATGAGGCATATAGTTTGAGTAGTTTTTGCAAAGATATACAGCTTAAATACATAAAATATTTTATTACTTGATATTGAATGTAAAATAAAGAATTTAAAGAATTTATTATTATTTTTTGTTTTTTTACAGTGCCTCACAGCAGCGGTGTTAAGTTTCGAACAAGTGGTGGGAAGATCCGAGGCTACTGAAAAGTAAAGTCCTACAAAAATGGATTTTACACCAAGGTATCCAGTTTGTTCAAACTCGAAATCCTCCACAACTGTTTTCACTAGTGCAGCTGAATATCAAGTTAATTTCAAGCCCCCCTGCTCAAACAACATGTATTCAACTCAAAACCTTGATTCTTTGAGCAAGCAACAGCTCTTAACAAAGAGTGTTGATGAGAATCAACAAAATTACAATTTCAGGTAAGTTTAAAATAAATTTCAATTCCTTCCGTTATTTCAAAAATTCTTTGAAAATCAAATTATTTAAGTGCATATCGAATTAAAGAATATTTTGTTTCATTAGCAGGATGTATTCCACAAAGCATTCTTTGAGCGTCGACAATATGGTCAGCCAACCTAAAAAGGAGAGCTTTTTACAGAGTGTAACTCGGAGTGTTACAAACCTCATAGGCGAGCACCTAACTCGTGGTACAAATTCATTCATCAAGAACTTGAACCATCCTCTGTCAGTAACAGTTGTATCTCCAGAATTCTACAAATCTCTGCAAAGGAAGCCTCATCAATTAGTGAATGCCACTGAGGACTTCTCTAGTGCTGGATTGTGGAAAAAAGAATCGCACAATAGTGTTGATATGTTACCAAATATTTTATACGATAACGAAATTATAAGTGATAGTGTGAAAAAATTTGATAGTGATACTAGTGATAGTGACAAAATATGGAATGAGTACAAAAATTTGTACGTCAATACTAGCGGGACAATAGGAAAGAATTTAATTAAAGACGAGAAAATTGTTAATAGTGTAAATACAGGAAATTCTAGGAACGAGATTTCAGATTCGTGTGTTATTCTACATAATAGAAAAGGTACAGTTGTTATTCTATACAATTTTTTTACTTTTTAAAAAATAAACAATTACATTATAAATAAAACTTCTTCCAGACATGGATAGCTCAACGAATTTCGGCAACACAATAAACGTTGACGATGAGCCAGTAATTTTGGAAAAGCCATCCAAAGAATCCACTTTTGAAACACACGAAGAGCAAGAACAACAGCAAAAATCTAATATTGAATCAGAGCAAAACCGAATGGAGAAGCCTTTGCAAGAAACAGTCAGTACCATGCTGTCGAACGCTTGCAACAAAGTCGTAAACGGAGTAGTCGACCTGTTGCAATTGGGATCGATATCGCACGACGTGGATCCAATCTCGCTTTTATTCACAAAGCGAGCTTGCTCGCCGAAAGCCTCGCGACCGAAGAAGATGCATAACATATCAAGTGGCCGAGGTCGAGGCCGAGCAAAGTCGCAACTCCGGCGATCAGGAGTCAGTCAGACACGACACCGTAAAGAGCGCAGTCGATACGACAAGTCCGATGAAATTAAGAGTGACATCGACAATTGGGAAGAGCTCGATTATTGCAGCAGTACCGAGGATGAAAAATTCGAGGAACTGAACGAGTGCGACTTCCCCGAGGCTGAAGAACCGCAGCGAATGCGCTCCACGAGCTTCACGCTCGCAGACGTTAAGCCGAAGAAAAGAAAGTCGAAAAGAGGAAGCAATTGCAGCTGGAGTCATCTAAGCGTGGCACTGAGTGTGCAGAGCCTGGACATCTGCACGGAAAAAATGGCGTTTAGACGCAGACTCCTATCTGAAAGTTCCGTTGACTCTGAAGACAGTTACTGCATCGTTTTTGAGGGTGGCGACTGCAGTGACGACGAAGAAACAGAATTCGATACCGAAGAAGAAAGCTGTTCAGAGTCCGAAGTCGAAAGCGAAATTGACTCGGACGATGAAGTTGAATCTGAAAAGGAATTTAAAAAAATTACTGCTAAGGTACCCAGTTTTATAAAGACTTAGTCATATTAATTGTTGCAATAGTTTAATTAATTATTTAAATGTAATTATATTTTTCAATACTTAAATCATTTAAGATTTTAATAACACTTTTGAATAGGTTTATATTAATTTTTGAAATATTTTATATCTAAAAATATCTTCAATCATTTGAAGAAGATTGGTTTAAAATTAGCAATAATACATTTTAACCATTTATTTGTAATTTCAACGTAAAAAATGTTTAAATTTATCAGTAACATTTAAGAATACTTAAATGAATTAAAATTTTTATTTGTTAATAATTGTTATTAATTAAAATCTACAAAAGTGGTGTACAGCAAGATATCTATAAGTCAATTGACGTTTTATTATTTTGTTGAAAAATTATACTTAAATTTGAAATTGAAATACATGTATAAACTTTATAAATATTAGGTAGTAACCTGAATTCAAGTGATATGAATTTTGTTTTTTTATTTGCAGGTAAGCTTCGATCCAAACCCAGTAGTCCACCGTATGGTAAAGTGGGCTTTCGCTTACAAAAGAGCGCGAATTGGTCCATGGGAACAGATGGGTCGTGATCGAGAACGCTTCAGTAGAACTATTCACAAAATTGGGCAAATTCTCGAGCCTGTACTTTCTCAAAAACATCGGATGCAAATATGGCAAGAACGCTTCGCAGACTAAGTCTCAGCTTTTTTCGATGACTTTACTTTTAATTGAAAATTTGCAATTCGGTTCGCAATTACGCGTTACAGAATTTTATAACGGATAGGAATATTTTGTATGAAAATCAGTGGAAACTGTAATAAATTTATCGCTTCTCACGAATGTGCGTTTTCTGAAAGCGACGAAGCGAGGAGACTGTAAGGTGTACAGGATTAGTTCGAATTCATGTAAATAGGAGAAATGAGAATACCTGTTCAGGTTGAAGATGTGGAATTCAGTGAGCACTTTTTTAGCCAACTCGCAATGCTTTTTTTGCAACTTCATAGTTATAACATGGGCACTGTAGTTTTCATCTTCCTGCACAAGTGCTTATTCAAATAAGCTTGATATTATTTTTTTCTTGCGAATTCCTTCGACCGATTGTTTTGTTTTATGCATATTTTATGCGATTCAGTTATCTCATTAAATTTTTTACGCGAACGACTTCGTCGTAAATAAGCATGCGAAGGTTATTCTCAAAGTCGCAATAAATTGATTCTTTCCCTTTGCACACTGGAACATTAATATGGCGTGAATTGCCTTAAAACAGAAGAATCTGACAAGAGTCAGAGAATGTAAATTTTATGACCAAGCTTGTAAATATATATAGAGAAAAATTTAATTAACTCTTTGAGATAGCTACATCTTCGAAAAAAATTTTTTCAAATTTGATTCTAAATTAATGAAAGTATTACTATCTTTTGTGAGTGTTTCTGGTCTACAAAAGACGACAACATTACAATTTTTGCGTGAAAGTCTTATTTTTCTTTTTAAATCTGCAAGAAAAAAAAAATTGTCTTAATCTGATGTGTATTATCGGTGGCTTTCAAGCTTATATCATTTGCATCGTTTATGATTTAAAACGTGCCTTAGGGCATACAAGCGCATAATATATAGCTCGCAGTTAGTAATTACGACTACGCGAGTAAAAAAATAATCTGGTAACGAACTAATAATAAATAATTCTATTCGAATTAAAAAAATTGCTTGGAAATTTAATTTAAATTTGATAGTGAAAAGTAAGAGCCAAGGTAATCTTGATAGAGCAATTCAAATGATACGACGAATTAAGGAGAATTTTTTCTAATATATGCATACATTAATTTAAATTAATATATATCTGGTTATAATTTACTATAAAGTAAATATTAAGGTATTTTACATTAGTAATCATTAAATTTAGGTAGATAATTAAGTTGTTACGTTTATTGGCAAGGTTTTAAAATTTTCAGCGTTAAGTCGTAACCGCATTAAAATTTTAATTGTTATTTTTAAGCCTTGTGAACATTACGTTCTTTATAAAGTACGTCATTCCGTAATAAACGTACTTCAGAAAGCATTTGAAAAGGTTTTATTTTTATTGTTTGTCATCATATCCTTTGTACAACATTTTTTCTTGTTTAGCATATTACACGTGTTCGCTATATATTTAGCGCTCGTAAGCTCTTATAAGTAACGCTTCTTTTCATCATAATGTAAATTTTATAAAAAAGAAAGTGTAAGAATTGAATCTGACTTGCAAATATATTATGTTATGTATATATATATCTGAATTATACTATATATTGGAGTAATTGCATTTTTCGACGATGATATTGAAATACGTTTTAATTCAATTTTTTAATATTTCACAATCTTAAAGTAAAAGATTTTTAATTGAATTTATGTAATTGATTTTTTGAGTTCTTTTCTATCCATCGTAACAATTGTTTTGTTTTTTAATTGTATATTCATGATATTAAAATGAATTTCTTTATCAACGTCGAATCGAGTTATTATTGTTAATGTCTATAGAAAAATAAAAATGTGAATATATGCACATACTGCGATAACTTATTACTTACCCTATCAAGAGATAAGTTTTTTTTTTAATCAGGAGAGCAGCTTTCTAATCATTTGTTGTTTTGCATTTATCATTCGAACGTTCAAAACATTTTCTTTTAAAGTATTTTTTTTTTAACTCATTAACATTTTAATCATCATTTTTTGTATACGTCATAATAATGACAATAAAATTAGAGCAAAAAAGAAGGATTCTTTATAAATCAATGCAATAAGTATGACAGTAGTACTGTAAAATTGGTACATTTTTTACCAAATATTTGTATTTTAATTAAATTGAAGAGTTTTACAAAATTTTATGTGGGCTTTTGTTCACAACAAAAAGTGAATATTTTTATATAGTAATACATAATTTTTGTTAGAATATGAATAATAAATTTTTTTAAATTTTTTATCCAATTGAGTATTCCAACGAGATAATGTTATAATTGTAAACAATAATTCTTAAACATTCTAGTAAATCAATTTAAGTAATATAATAATAAACTAATAATGAACACTGGAAAGTATAAAAAAATAAAACTATTAAAAACATGTTCCATCATTGAATGACAATGATTTCTTAATTTTCAAAACATTGCAAAATAAGGCAAATTGAATGATCCAACAGAAATATTATTGATATTGAAGAAACTATTATTTTTAATGATACTAAAAAAGAAAAAAAAACTTTCTATCAGTAACCTAAGAAGAGTCCTGTTTTGGATCATCAGATTCTTTATTTGCTGTAGGGCCTCCCGATACAACAGCAATAACACTTTTTCCGATACCAACTGTAGTGTCAGTGGCGGCTTTAAAAGCTTTAGTTCCACCTTCACTATCTCCAATTATATGATGGACAACACCTGAAAAAACAGGAATATTAGAAATTATATTTCACTATTTACTAAAATTTCCCTTCAGGACTGTTCAGCATAACTTACTCTTTGCATGGCCAAGAACTGGAATTCCATTTGCGACCGTGTTTACATTTTTGATGCATTGTTTTTGAGTTTCCATAGCTCCTTGAACATCTCCTGTAGCGACCTGAACAAGGGAAGTTACTTGTGAAACTCCCGGGCATTCTTTGACAAAATTTTTCATTGTCTGTTTGGCACCCTCTCTGTCACCGGAAACTGCCTGAATTGATGCTTTTATCTGGGATATTCCCGGGATCCAGTCTACACCAGGCATTTTGGAAAAATGAAAATCTGCAATAAAAATTTTGTTTTTATTATCATCATAAGTAATTTGCTAAGTAATAACACAATTTAAACTAAATTTTTCTTTTCTTTCTTTTTCTGAACACTTAATATTATGCATTATTATTGCGCAATTGTTCTTTTCTTGATAAATATTCAAAAGTGTTTGAAAAGATTTGTAAGTATTAAAAAGTATTTACTTCTAGTCTATTTTGGCAGAGATTACAAACATTTTGAAAGAAAGGTAAACTTACGTAGAAGTAAATCAACATTTTTAAATAAATATAAACTTTTGATTAAATTACATACGAATAAATTATTATTATTATTAAATTATTATCTTCTTTAATATTTGAAAGGGTTTACAACTGGGTATCAAAATAGACTGGTTTTGAACATTTTTGAATATTTTTAACAAAAATTAATTCTGCTACAGGGTATTGAAAGAATCAAGTGTACCCCTATATATATAAATAATGTATATATATATATATGTCATTGTGCAACAAGTCGGGAAATTGAATCATAGATTCAGCGAAGTGAATAGCGGGATATCGTCGTAAGAATTATCTTATAACATAATATAAACATGTCGCATATTTTTTAGATTACAGTTCAGTCGACAGTCTGACCCCCTCCCCCTTCCGCCGTCGCAAGATTGATAAACTTTTCTATAATTATCATTCGCAGCAAAAAATATGCTTGTTGCGCACATGATTATAGGAAACTATTACCACCGTTCGCTATAAATATAATAACGATTGTTGGGACGGAGCCTATAGAAACACGCGTGCTTCTTTGTTTTTCCTTCTATCTGTTTAACATTTCAGAAAGAATCTTTATCACCGTTTAATCGACTAATATGCACTGACAAACATCACGTGTTTACATTAGCGACACTGTGCAAACAACTTGATCGCTAAATCAAAATTTAACTCATTTACGTACGCGATACCCGAACGTTTTACTTTTATATATACATAAAGAATAAAGCACGTGTTGCACGTGTTATAGGTACACTTTTTTTCGCAGAAATGGATTGAAAGATTTTTACGTATAAAGTAGATTGCAAGGATTCTAATGTTTGTAAGTACGCAATTGACTTAGAAGCTGTTCTTACTGCAAGAGTCCATACTTACGAAAAAGTTTTAGAAATTACGCCGACGAATAAACTGCGTTAGCTTCTCAAAGGCAACTGAAGTTTAATATACCGGCCAGCCGCGGCCGCCGGCTATATCAGTAAAAAAAAAACTTATGCGGCATCGTGCTGCCCCCCTATGGTGTTACTTTTCCTGCATGCTGATGCTGCCGTCTCTGTTATTTGAACGATTGTATATATACTGACATTAAGAGGAGGAGAAAACGAAAGAGAGAGAATGATGAATCAATTGACGTTTTGTAAAATCTGCAGCGAAATCCAATGCACGTAGCGCGCATACTTTTTTTATGCATCTTTTTTGGAGGTTAGATTTTTTCATTTACATTTAGCGCCACTTCACCGGATATGCCGATTAAATTTATCGCGTTTTTAAAATGTTTTGCGATACCCCGCCTTTTTTTAAAAGCAGGAAATAGGCTTTACATTTAAATTTCAAGTTCAATATAATAATATTTTGATGAGAAAAGCTTGAATAATATTTATTTTTTATATTATTCAAACTTTTCTCATCAAGGTATTGTTATATGAATTTAAAACTATAGTAAACGATAGATCGGTACCTGACCGAGGGTAAATATCTTTTGGTTTTTCATCATTTCATTTATACTTTTTTTAATAAGCAAATTAATTTCACGAATATAAATTCTTTTAGTTGACTTTCGGACCCCTTTAAATTTTACTATGAAAACCTTAGTAGCAGTCGTGACTGATTTACGCACTGCCTTTTATATTTGTTATTATTTAAATGTTCTATGTAAAACTTTTAGTACTTCAGATGAAGTAAAACAACATTATACTTCGGCATGTCATACTTATCTTTTCACGCAATGCTTGCTCTGCAAGTTTTTCTAATTTTTTTTGGTTGCTTCTTACCCTTGGATACTATTACTTCCACTTATTAATATTGATAGTGTAGAATTACGTCTTCCTGCTCAGTTTCAGCTGAATTTTCTGGACTCATATAAAACATAAATTTTAAAGGTATAAAACTCAAGATAATGAATTATTTACTATTTTTAATGCAGTTTTTGCATTAAAAATTCTTTTGAATTCCATTATATCCGTCGAACCGAATATAAAAATTAATACTTTTACTTTCAATAGAGACTCCATTAGACTTATAATAATTTTTTAAACATAGTGAGATATTTAATATATTTTTTTGCAATGTTAAGAAGATCGTAAATGGATAAATGAGTGCAATATTCTTAACTTAATAAAAAAAATAATATAGAAAATAAAATATAGCATTGTTAATATAAGTTTGTTTGTATTACCGAACTTTGGTGCAGTATTTATGTATTTTAGACTGTGAACTTGCAGAGGCCTTTAATATTTACCATATCATTTTAACGCTTATTTTATACTAGCTTATTAAATTTTAGGGTTACTAATTTTGGAGCTCTTCAAAATAATAGTTATTTTCGATAAAAAATCGCTCGCAGTAGTGTAAAGAATTTCTCAGTTCATTTTCAAGTATTTTATTTAGCTTAGAGGCACGTGTACTTTTTATTATAAGCAAATTAATTGTTTATCTCCTATATTATGACACGAAATTTGAATTTTTAATCGATTTTCAGATCCTCTTTAAGGTATAGTTTTTAGGTAAATTAAACTTATTTACAAATCGATAATTTGTTACAGTATTTTGTAATCGTTTTGCCTTAGTAAATATGAACTTATTTGTTAACTATTATTAATAGTTAATTTTAACCGCATTATTTAAACAAATAATTTTACGTTTTATAGGAACGTTTAATTAGTTAATTTTATCGGTAATTTTATCGATTTTTAGGCACGAGCACTACACGGAGTGTAATTTTTCTGTATTAAAAATAAAAACAGAATAGTTTACTTAGCATTTAGTTATCTCTCACAAAGCATTTTTCGAGTAGTCGAAGTAGTCACTCGAAAACTTTGAAGACTCCTACACATGATATTAAATGCTAAAAAATAATGCATAAAATGAGAATAGTGTTTCTTATATTGGTAACTTCAATAACATTTTATATTGAAGTAATAGACGGTATTAAAGAAACCTGGCTTGATACTTTAATCGAGCAAATTCAAGAATTGTTAAGTCTACATCAATTAACAGTAATTAATAATAATACAGTAGAAAATTGTGAATGTGGAATCACGTTGAAGAAATTACTTAATCATTTTTCTATTCTCGCAGTGAACTTTCAAAAAATTAACGAAATACACCAATTCGGAAGTTCAAACATTTTTTCACAGCTTAATCTTACCGGATTATATATTGTATTCGAGTGCATTACAGTGAGACCACAAGCATCGAATATTTCATCGCAAGGTTTGAGATTAAGTCGGTATTTCGACATTTTCGAGAAAATTTCACCATTTGCAATACGACCCAAATGTTTATTTATATTATTTCCCGCCATGAGCATGGATAATGATTACACTTCACTGTTTTCGTATGCTTGGAAGAAAAAGTTCTTAGATTTTTCAATATTAGAAATTTCAAACGAACAACAGTTGTTTTATTACTTTAATCCCTTTTACAATACTTTCACCAAGCAGAGATTTAACTCTACAACACAACTGTTTCCAAATAAATTGAATAATGTTAATGGGTATATTTTAACATTACCTGTATTTTCTTGGCCACCGATTTTAGATTTTACTAAAAATCAAGATGGAGAAATTGTAAATGTCACCGGATTAGACCGTCATTTATTGGCAATCACTTGCGAAAAATTAAATTTTTCAGTTAAGAATGTCGAAATTTCAAATTCCTTAAATCTACATGAAATATTAAGAGATATTATACAACATTTATTTTTAAACAAACTGGATATACTCGCCGTACCTTTACCAAGATACCAAGAAACTGCTTTGGTCTATTCAAAAACCGCCCTTGAACTAGATCAAGGTCAAATAAATGGAAAATGGTTAATCGTGGTTCCAATATTGCAGGAGAAGCAAATGAATTTGTCCTCGACTGTATTTCTGCACATCTTTGCAATTCCAGTCACTTGTTTGTTTTTAGTGTTCTTAATAAACACTCTGTGCAGAATAGAGAAATCTGATTTAAAATTTGTTAACATCTTCGGATTATTATTAGGAGGATCCATAAAATGCAAGACCAATAAAATCGGCGATAAGCTAATTTTTCTGTTTATATTTTTCATCTACACGTATTACTCCACGGATTTTTATTCAAATTTCACGGGGCTCAAAGTCATTGACAAAGAAGTTTCCTTTAACACATTTCAAGAAATCAGTGAATCGTCTTTAGAAATTTTTATGACAGAAGAGACTTCTTCTTTCGGAATTCGTGACATTACTCCCTATGTAAATGCTATTAAAAATAAAGCTAAACGCGTGGCAAATATTTTCCAATGTTTCAGAAGATTGGAAAGAAAGAGGAACGTTATATGCATCTCTCCGAGTACAATTGTAATGAATTATGTAAAAACGCATCAGTATTTATATAAAAAGCAGAGGATGAAGATATCAAGTGCTGTATTGGAAAAACAAAACTTAGTTTTTTTGTTTCAAGAGGCTTCACCATATTATGACCGGGTAAAAAATTTGTTCCAGAGAATTTATGAATCAGGCTTGCATGATCTTTTACGGCTTCGTTATCTAAATATAAATTTAAAACCTAATTTTACAGAATTTCGTTTCGAGATTATTGATTGCATTCAATTAATTAGTGTCCTAGTTGTCGGATGGGCAATTTCATTTACAGTTTTTATTTTGGAATTATTTAAATACAGTTTAAACAAATACTTATCTTAATAAATTCTGTTGCATTATCCAATTTAAATTAGATAATTTATGGTTTTGACTAGTTGTAAATATTCAGCAGTAGACATAGATTCCACATGTATCAACGTGGATGAACATTTTATATTGGGCTTATATTAAAAATACAGTTTATTATTATTATTATTTACTAGCAAATAAAATATTTGTTGGTGTATTGACGTATTTAAAACTATATATGACCTTGTAGTGACGTTGTATTAATTTTAAAGCGTTTCTAAATGTCCAAAAATAAACAAAGGTATTAATTTTAAAGCGTTCTAAATGTTGAAAAGATTCGATAAAAAAATTCACCTGATCAAGCAATTAACTATACAGCGATAATAGTACTTATCGAGTTTGCAGTTGTTGGAAAACTTTGAAGGCTATTTCTATATGCAAAATGAATTTTTTTTATACCGTTTAAAATGAGTTGACAAAAGGCTTGTATAAGATTTTTTCTTCTCCGTCTTCGTATTTCAACCAGGGATGGTCATTTTCTTAAACTCTTCCTTTGTTGATAGCAGTAATACTAATAGTCATCTAATAGTCATCATGATCTGTCTTATATAAGTGGAATTGACGATGGCGAAACTTCTTTTTTCTCTATATCAATTGGATGGTCATTAATGAATGCAGAATTTGAAAACTCACAGCTTTGTAATCAAATAAAATTTTTTAACTAATTGAGCATTGCTTCCCACAATTTTTTAAATAGTAAGTTTACGTTAACAATTAATTAGTTATTAAGTGGGTCTAAAAGTCATTTGAAAATTCAAATTTTGCGCCGTAAATTTTGGTTTTATTGACTTTTAGATTCCCTTAAGAACACAATTTCATTAAATATATTCTAAAATTTTTGTTGGTATTTTCTTTGATGTACTGGCGTACATTAAAGTGATATTTTACTGTAACCTTTAAGATCGAAGATAAAGTTTTTATTATTTTTTACTAAGTTATAATTAAGATATTTATCTTCCATTAGTTTCTGTTTATCATTTCTTGAATATTTTCAGACAAATTGGCCCTAGAAATGGACACATTCATTTTCAATTATTAAAATAGTTATTAATCGATATAGACTGATCAATAACATTTTTTTAAACTACAAGAGAAAGGAAAACAGTTGTACGACATCTTTTAAGGCTGGAATATCTAAAATGAAAATGTACTCTCTATATTGACAAGAAAATGCAGTTTGTTTTTTTTATAATGTTATTGATTTCAGTAATATTAAATAATAATAAGACGGAAGCTATACAAAATACTTGGGTCAATATTCTGGCTGATCAAATTCAACAACCATTGAAACCGTACCTATTAACTGTATTTAATAATAAAACATTAGGAAAAAATTGTAAATACGATGTTCCATTAAACGAAATGCTGAACCACTTTCCTACTGTAATGATGAATTTACAAAAAATTGAGCAATACTCAAATTTGCCAGCTGTGGCAAATTTCAAAAAAACTACGTTATTTGTTGTATTAGAGTGCAACGCAATAGTACAAGCACCAAATATTTCGACGCTGAATCCGAAATTAAACAAGTACTTCGACGTTTTCGTAAAAATTTCACCATTTGCAGTGAGACCCAAATGTTTAATTATATTATTATCTGATAGTACCATTGAGTACAATTATACGTCGCTTTTTACGTACGCTTGGAAAAAAAAATTCTTAGATTTCTCAGTGCTGGATGTATCTGATGGACGAATCTTATTACATTATTTTAACCCCTTTTATAATACTATAAAGAATGTGACATTTGATTCCACAGTGCCAATATTTCCGGATAAATTGGCCAATGTTAATGGATATGCGATGAAATTACCTGCATTTCATGTACCACCAATACTGATTATTAAACGAGATGGCGAAGGAAACGTTAACAAAACCATAGGACATAATCGTCATTTCATGGAAATCGCTTGCAATAAATTTAATTTTACAGTAAAGTATATCGAGATAAAAAATTTCACAAATTTGCACGAAGTATTTAAAGTTGGGATAAACTATTTATTCTTTGACAAACTGGATGCACTGACGATACCCTTTCCAAGATATACAAATATTGATCCGTTCTATGTAGAATCTATTGTTGAATTAGATCAAGGTTTTATAAAGGGAAGGTGGTATTTCGTGGTTCCGATTTTGTTGGAGGAAAAAGTGAATTTAACTTCCAGTATACTTCTTTATATCTTCGCAATACCTGTCACTTGTTTAATTACAGTATTTTTTATAAATGCTGTATGTAGAATCGAGAAATCTAATTTGAAGATTATAAACATCTTTAGATTATTGTTAGGTGGTTCCATTAAATATAAATGGACTAAATTTGGGGATAAATTAAATTTCATATTCGTTCTTATTATTTACACTTATTATTCTACGGACTTTTATTCCAATTTCACAGGCCTCAATGCAATTCGTAAAGAAATTCCATTTGATTCGTTGCAAGAAATTAACGAATCAACATTGCCAGTTACCATGTCATCAGAGACTTTTTATATTGTAATGAACAAAACTGACCCTTATGTAGTGGCTATCAAAAATAAAGCCAAACGTGAATCAAACATAGAGGTGAACTGTTTACAAAAATTGGAACAAGAGGACAATCGTATCTGCATTTGCACGAGGCCAATCGCACAAAAGTTTTTAAAAAAGCACCAAAGAAGGCGAAGTAAGCAGACGATGAAAATATCGAAGGCTTTATTATTCGAAGACAGATTAGTTTTTGTATTTCAAGGAGCGTCGCCCTACTCCGAACGATTTAAACTTGTGTTTCGTAGACTTTACGAATCAGGATTAGCTGATTACATACGTTCCAATTTCCAAAATATATACTTAAAACCTCGTTCCAAGCAGCATTCCTTCGAGACCATTAATTTTAAGCAACTGGTTGTTGTTGTAATTGTCGGTTGTATCATTGCATTTATTGTATTTATTTTAGAACTGTTCTTAGGAGAAATTTGTAAGACTAATAGTTGTTCGAAGCGTGTTCCTAAAATTAAGAAATCTGAAAATACTAAGATTTGAATAAACGTTGTTATTATTTTTTATTGCCTCTTTGGATAACAAGTACTCGAACAAAGAATTAAAGTAGTACATCAAATTTCTTCGAACACTATTACATGAATTAGTCATTTTTATAAATTGCAATGGAGTGAGTTTTGGGAGTTTATGCAGCATTCTATTGAAACAAATAATTATGATTGAAACTATATAAACATGTAAATTTAAAAAATTTACAAAATTTCATGGTATTATTTTAACTAGAGATATATATATTGACATACTCAAACATAGTGCCAGTGTATATATGGTGGAAAACAAGCATTTCCCACATGAAGAATCTCACTTTCCTTCGCAATCAAAGGCTTAATTAAATATGTATTTATTGAAGTTAATAAATTCTAATTTATTTCACGATCATTCTTTTATTTACTTAAGTAGTAACTTACAGATAGAAATTAGTGATTTATGCACCAAGGGAGTAAAATAGGAGATTATACCTATTACTGCCGAGGTACGATATCCAATTTTTCACCCTATAATCATTTACAAATCCACTTTATTTGACAAAAAATCAAATAAAATGTGATTACAAAAGGCAAAATATGTCTACGAAAGCTAAAATGTATTTACGAAAGTTAAAATATGTTTACAGAAGCTAAAATGCGTTTGTGAACGTTAAACTGTGTGTTC
Organism: Sycophila sp. Sp_5; assembly: GCA_018906775.1. Lineage (NCBI taxonomy): Eukaryota > Metazoa > Arthropoda > Insecta > Hymenoptera > Eurytomidae > Sycophila > Sycophila sp. Sp_5. Next base: position 1,858,777 of record JACCID010000014.1, on the reverse strand, counting down.
GGGGAGTAAAGTAATTCTCCAGAGAGTAAAGAATCTCTTCAGAAAGTAAAATAAATCTATAAGACAATCAAGTATGATTTATTCCCTCAGCACAGGTCAATAAAGTGGACTTTATATTCAATAATGGGAGCGTTGCTAATCATAGTCACAGTTTGTATTTAACTTTTACGCGTAATTTAAACTCCATTAAACAAATGAAAGATGTCTCATTTGCAAACCGATTATCACTTATTATCTGTTGTTTTCAATCGCCACGACTGGTAGTACCCCGATAAGCATCTTAAAAGTACAAATCACGATTTTAATGAATTCTTAATGAATTTTTTAAATATCCCATATAAGTATTTGTTTATTACGGATATTCAATCATTCTTTTTTTTTTCAAAGTTTATTTATGGGCTGTACTCCTTCGATCCTTAAGTCGCCTTATGACCAAAACTTTCGTAAAGGCGGACGAGCGAGACGAGAGATATAAAAAAAGCGAGAAAATAGGCCGTATTATGTATACGCGCAAGGCGACGGTATGAAAATGAGCGACGGGTGTGCGCATCGGAGCGTGCAGCCTGCGTGGGAACATCAATCGGCAGGCGCTCGTCGGGGTGGGTAAAAAAATTGCGGGGCAATTAAAGGATCGTGCGCCTCTTCCCCTGCGGAAAAGCGGGCCGCGCGTTCTCGGCTTTTTCGTAATCGCGCCACGGCGACAACGCGACCGTAATCGTGTGACGCACCGCGGACAACCGTGTCAAGGCCGCGGAGCGACTTTTTACCCGCGCCGCTTCTTTTCTTTTCTTTTCTTTTTTTGTTATCGGCTGGCGTTGTGCAAGAGCGCGGACACCAGCGGGACTCCGCGTAAATGCCAATGAAGTGACTGACGAGGGGGTGGTGTATACAACGCAGATATATAACAAATATGCAATTTATATTTGCACTGAGTGTATGATAAAGTTTGCCATAGACTGGCATCTAAGGATGACAATTAAATTGAGTATTCCGAAACTAAAATGGAAATGAGCAATACGAATTATTGTACAACAATTATAATATTTTTTTAATAATTTACAAGTAAAGTGCCAACAACTTTTAATTGCAAAATTCCTCGTTCTCTCTAAAAAAACTGTGTTATTGTTCAATCAAGTTATAGTAATAAATCTGAAGAATCATACATTTTAAAAAATAAAATTAAAAAAAAAACTCAATTTATTTATTTATTAAATTAAACGAACTAATGAGTCTTTAATATAAAGTATAAGTATAAATATTATTATAAAGTTATACAATAATAATATGTACAACGCAGGATAACAATTAATAGTATAGTTAGAGAAAGTAAAGAGTAATAATTAACAGAGTTCAAAAAGAAGTAAATGCATAGATATTGAATTTACCAGGCAGACTATTTAATAATTTATAGTAAATGATCTTAACGAAGATTTAAAGATAACACCAATGGAAGTAATTGAAGACGGTACAATTGATTAAAAATTGTTTTCTTCAATTATTTATAATTTTTTATAGAAGCTTCTAATTTGTTTATAGCAGTACAATTTTAATTTCGTAGCTTGTCTCGTTAATTTATCATTCAATTCAAACTAAACAAGACGCAACGACGATGATGCAACTAGAAAAATAAATCGATTAGGAAGAAAATATGATTACCGCATCGCGGCAGGCATAAAAAATAACATCCGCGGCAATCCAGGCGCTAAGGAAGCCGAGGACGAAGTGGAGGGCGCCGATGCTCGGACGAAAGCGCGTGTATACACCTTACCCGTGGATTTCACAACATCCTTCGAACACTTCTTTGTTAAGCCGACATTGGAAACTTTGTTTCTTTCGCTCGAATTCCGAAACGATTGCCTCACAATATTAATCTATGTATCCCATTCATTTGTAACGAATACTCATTGATCGTTCAATTAACGGCGCATACGTTCGTCGAATAAAGACGCGAAGAAAAAGAAAACAGAAATAAAAAAACAAATAAATTTTACGTGAACCGTAAAGAGTGAAAGAGAAAAAGATCGTTTGCTCTCGCGCCGTTATAGTCGCAATTCGTCAGCGGAAGAGGATGGGCCTGCGTGGTGTTGCAACGGTGTTATGGGCCGTTGACTGGCTTATTGGTACGTTGCGTTAGCGTCAATACTGCGCAGACAGCCTACGTGCGCGTCGATGACATATTTTTTCTATTGTAACGATGTAGCTGCGAATTTTACGTCTGCATTCCTCGAAACGATCCAGTTCTCGCGTTACAATCATCCGGATTTTAATGTACCTGTTCCTAATTGTTTCTTCTAAAATTTTTCATTTTTGTATAAAAGAATCATCGGAGTAAAATTCTTATTATTTTAGGAGCCAATTGACTTATTACATCTGTATTTAAACCTTGAAATAAATAAATAAATTTTATTTAGAAAGATTGTTAAAATATACATCTAATAAAAAATAAATTTTATTGATTCAATACTAAATTTTTGTAAAATTTTATTTATAAAACAGTAACAGTTTATATAAAATTACCTGCTGTAAGATACACTGATCTTAAATATATTTTGCAACATTTTCAGGTAATATAAATTTTTCTGGATTTTCTTCGAGTAAGCAACCTAACACTCTTGGTACAGACAATAGAGTGCCAGTGATGGTAGTTGGAAAACTTTGATGTTTTGCTGTTTGATAACAAATTAGTAATCTTTTACTAAAATAAGTGCCACAGGCAGCAACATGACCAACTTCAATGTACTGATTCAAATGTTCTGACCACATTTCAAATGAAATTTTCATACTCTCTGTTATATTCAGTTCCTTGGCTGACCGCATTACAATTCGATAATGACAGCCAATTGCATCATAGATTTTGGAAGCTGTTTCTACCATATTTTGAAATTCAGTTTTATATTTTTCATTACTTATTTCCTCAGGAGTAAGTGTTAATGCTTGTACAGCTGAAGCTTGACAGACAGAAAATAAACCATAAGCATTTGCTTTATTAGGAAAGGGAGTGTACTGTCTGCCAGAAGTAAACACTTTAATTGGTAAGGTACTTTCTTTCACAGTTTGCTTTGTGAATGTAGCAAGTAAGGCAGGTAGGCTTGCACCACCAACTAGGTGCAGTTTATTTATTAAATTTTCTTTATCAGGGTTATCTGTATTTTTTAAAATAAAAGATTCTGCAGCACTTTCATGATCTATACCACAACCTTCGACAATAAGACTTTTGCAAAAATCTGGCCCTGCTATTCTTGTAACACCACTTTCATTGACAATGTCACCTGCTAATGTCAAGACTCCAAGTTCAAAAGTTGCTAATTCATTACACAGATAATATTGAATGGAATTTCTGTATTCTAATAAACTTAAATTTTTAGCAATGTCTAAATGACTTTGTTTTTTAGTATGTGGATTATTTGGTTTCTCACCAACACTTTTTATAACAACAGAACTTTCCTTCGGTGTACGTTCATCAATTTCATTTGGTAATTTCAAGACTTGAGGAATAACAGTATCTTGTAGGTCCCAAACAGCTGTTTTTAGTACTTTTAAATCTTGCTTTACAAGCCTAGCTTGAGTAATTAAAACTTCTACTTTTTGCTTGTCGTCGTCTGAAAGATTTTTGTTTCCTTTAACAGTTTTTATATTTTTATTTAGTACATCAAGTTTTTCTTCCAATTTTTCTTTATTTGAAATGACATATTTATAATAATCCCAGCTTTTCTTTAATTCTTCAATATTAAGTGTTATTCCTCTCAAACTAATTTCATTTTGAAATTTTTGTATATCACTAAACCTAGAGTCAACGTCTATTTCTGGTGTTAGATATGCAAATGACAAGTAAGCTTTATCACCTGGTACATACAAGGCAGATGTATAATATTTCTGAGTACTTGAAAAACTTCTTTTTACAGTTAGTTTGAATGATAAATTTAAACTTTTTCTCGTAAAAAGTCGTTTGACAGTAAAACTTGCCATTGTTAATAGCTATTAAAAACGTTTAATATATTTGAAATCTTCACGAATCAATTTTCATCACTTTTGAATCTTTTTCAATGTCATCCTCAGTTTCTATTGTCTCTATCTTTCGTTTTTTAGGCAGAGCAAAGTTCCCTTTTCCTGCTGCTCTTTCCGAATCCTCAATGGTGTACGGCTCTAGTTCCAGAGCTTTCAATCGTCTCTTGTGAACTTTTGTAGTGAAATGATCTTGCAGAGCTCTCTGATTTACAAAATATCTCCTAATAAACATTATTTAAAATGTAAAATTTAATAAAAACGCATTTAAAAACAGCATTTAATAACAACCTATTTACTCACGCGCAGTGAATGCAATAATGTTGAGCTGCTCCAGGCTTATCTAAGTCGACTTCTTGATTAATTAATTGCTTGGCGTTTTCTACCTTCAAATCTTCGTCGATCTGCAAAAATAACTCCGACCAATATAATTAAACAGAAAAAACAGACCATGCGGTCGGTGAGGTTAGGATTCTTACTTCATCGAGATCTTTAGTTCTCCTCTTTGTCCTGTGACTCTTTTTTATGTGCAAATTTTCCTTATGATGTTTTTTGCGTCTGTAAACCATTGCACCGTTACATTAAACAACGTAACAGTTTTAATCTTTATCACTCAGATGAATATTTACCAGTGCTTCGATCTCTTCAAAATAAGAGATGGCCCTTGTGTGGAGCCTTTTTTCGTGAATGTGATTGGTCTGTAAAAACGTAAGAGGCGTGGTTTAAATTAAAGGCGCCAAAATTCAAAAAGTTTTTAATTTTAACTCTTAAAGATTAACCAAAATGAGAGTGACGATTAAAATTAGAGTAGAAACATTTATTCTATAATATAATATAATGTTTATTATAATTTTTAGTAATTTAAATATTATTTTTCAAGGCAATGAAATCGTATAATAAAAATTCGATTCAAATTTGTTTCTTGAAAAAAAAAATTAAAAGTAATTATGCTAATAGCTGGATATTTGAATATACAAATTTACGTAATGTACGAAGCTGATTTATTCGATCAGTTAAAAATTACCGGGAAAAGAAAAAAAAAAAACAAGTTGCAAAACTCGTGCATTCATAAGGAAGAAGATTTTGTGGAAGTGACGCTGAGTGAAAGTGGTTGTCTTACACGTTTACGCAAAGTTCGGGGAAAAGTCATTACTGAAATTTGGAATTGTCCGTGATATTTGCTTTTACGATACTGTAACTGGTATTTTAATATATGTACACGTGATGACATTTGCGTAACCGTAAAAAAACAAGGTTTAACTTTTTTTGCTGGTATATAAACTGTAATTGATATAAGCTACCAATTAGAAGTAATTTTTTTCAGTTTTTTTACTCTATACGGTAAATTTTTATGATCGTTTCTGACAAAGTGACCTCCTGGTAAAAGGACCACTTCCATTTTTAATGGTTTCGAGATATTTGAGTTTAAATTTATGTGCTATATTTTAAATTAAGTTTGTAAGTGTTGAATTATCAATAAATAAATAAATACTTGCAGATATAACAGATTCAAAATTTCACTTCGATTCTTAAACTTTAAAAATAATAATAGGAACGGTAGCTTTTTTTACGTATTTCAAGCGATAGAACAAAGTGACTAATGTAAAAGCTGCGACTCTCTTATCTCCAATAATTTAGCTTGCCAGGCAGTAATTTACATTCGTAAAGGCATACAATTACTTATTAGAGTTAATTAAAGTTAGAAAGGAAAAGCGCGAGTTAGATCGAAATCTAACACATCTAACTAGCGTGGATGTATCACCATTTCACTAACTAACAGATAAATTGCTTTGCGAAAGTCGCGAGCACAGTATAGTACTCACCCGTAAAAACAAAATTCGCAATTTACGAGCACCTCCACCCCGCGTCTAAATGATCGCCCCGTTTATACTCATTACAAAGGGGCAGCTTTCCCAAAAGACTCCCCCCCTTAAAAAAAGAAAAAAAAAACAAAATTCGAAAATCTCGAGAGAACAAAGAAACTTTCAAGACTCTCGCTTTGGCTCGCGGCGCCTCGACAAGCCAGAAAAGGTGCGGGAGAGTAAAAAGCCACGTACGCGCGATTATATATGCTTATACGTCGTATCAAGCATATAAAATTATACACGGCACGCACAAAAAATGTCAATAAAAGTTACTTAAACATTTTTACTTTTAAGTAAAATCTGCTTAATCGTTTAACTTGTCGCTGATGTAAATTCTGCGCGGACAAAAATTGATAGTAAAATTTACTTAAAGGCTTGCAGTAAAAACTTCAGTATAATTTACTTGCAGCATGAGTAAATTTTATATGCGTACGTTTACTTAACTTTTTAAGCAAGGTTTATTTACTATTTCAGTATAAATTTTAAAAATCATTTTTCATCGTGTGATTTGTTCTGTTGAATTTATTTTACAGGCGCGGTCTTTATAGAAAATCGTATTAGTCGCGACGATATTATATAAAATATTTATTTCGTATATAAGCAAAAATTCATGTATAACAAAATTAACATTACTCAATAGTAAGAAAATATTATTTACAAAAAATTCAATATACTTTAATTACTTCATGAGTGAATTTTACATCATGTTCATCGTTTACTTAAGTTTTTAAGCAACGTTTTTTTACCATTTCTGTAATTTTTTTTACTAATCATATTTTCTCCGAATACGCGTTGCTCGTCTCCACGTTGGTGCTTAGTCGCGCTTTCACCTTTGAGCGCCGAAACCATCAGTCGCTCTTTTTTTTTCTCTTTTCCTCCGCGGATCGCGACGGACCAGTTCCCCAGTTTTTTTTTCACCAGTCGCTCGTGAGCGCCGAGCTGTACACGCAATGACGAAATTAACGAGCGGAGCAAGGATGGGTCCCGCGTGGGTGGCTCAACGAAAAAAAAAAGAGACGAAAACTGGTTGCGCTCTTTCGACAATGCGCTCGCTCGTGACTGGCCTTTATGCGAGTACTTCGATACTTTTTTTTTACATATTTTATTTCGGGCGCAGATAATTTATATTCGTTTTTTTTTTTTGAGAAAGCTATAAAAAATTTTTATTCTCGATAGTTCGGACTTTTTTGTTTTGAAAGAAAATTTTATTTTATGATATATATATTGCTGAACTTTACGTAATGGAATCATTTATTTATTAATATGAGAACGAGTTTTCGGGTTGCGCGTCCTCATTGAATGCAAGCTGGATGCAAATTAATGAAGGAAACTCGATCCTTTCCTTTCTTTCTTTTCAAGATTACAGAACAAGTATTTTTTTCCTGTTGTGCTACGTAATTTTTGAATATTGTAAACATAATTGTCAAAATATTTCACGAAAAACTTCCCTAAATACTGGTACGCGTATACATTTCAGTAAATATATTGGTATATATACAAGTTTTTGCGGAAATAAAAATATTTGCTTTTTTGTATGAATAGACAATAATTGTACGAAAATATTAATAAAAGTACTAATGCGTAATGCAAAAGATTCGAAAAATCAAATAATTGGACATAAAAATTGCACTCGTTGATATGACCGTCAATCTTTAAAAGGATTAATATACTGTAGCAGTAAGTCACAAATCAAAAAGTGATATCGCAGAGGATTACACTAAAATGACGAGAAAAAATGTAATATGATGGTCAATCATCGTCCAATAAAATAACACTTTTAATTATTTCTATTGATTTATTTATTTATTCAAGATACGAGAAGTAATTGCTTTTTTAAGCATAAATGATTGAGTATACAGAACAAGGTAATTGAAAACATTTTCATTCCTTTAAATTAATACACCTGAAAAAAATTATATAGTACCAGTCAATTGCTTTGGCCCACCTGGCGTTCATTTTACACGTTACAAAAATTTCATAACTCTAGTCCTAATTGGATCACAGAAACCACAAGGTGCTTAACTTAAAGCTTTAAACATGAGCTTTCGACATATGCGAACACGAAGAGAAATCCTCTAACAAATTTTACAATGCACTGCTAAGTACAAATTAAAAAATACATTGTAAAATATTTAAAATTGAATGGGCCAAAAAAGGAACGTCATTTATAAGTTTTTAAAAAGTCTTTCTTTGCTTTACAAAACAGTACACTATAATTTTTACAAGAACTTTTCTCTCCGTATAAGAAAACACAAATGAAAATGTGAAATAAACAATATTTTCGTCTAATTATCTGTCAAAAAAAAAAAAAAAATGAAAAACACTAAATTTTGAACTGACTGCCATATATATGATATTACCGGTCGTACCAATCTGGTCTGCTTGCGTATGATCCTTCTCGAACGTTCCTCCCATGGACGCTCGTGGTGACCCTTTCCCGGCGCCTCCCGTCAAACGGGGATACTCGCGATTGAGTCCACATGCCTTCACCTCGGGTTGGCCGATCTCTTTTCTCGCCTTCCTCCTTTCGCGCGTCCCGGTGGCAACGGGCCGTCGTCATTTCGCATAAATTTACTTCCCTCCCCCATGCCAACGGCGGGACGCTGCTCAATTTCGAAACAAAAGCTGACTCAGAGCTGCTCATTTACTGTTTTTTTTTTATTTTTTGAGCTGCTCGCTTTTTTGAGTTGCGCGGTCGCCCCGATTATCATCTGCTACCGATCAATTCTATTTTTTCACGTGATATAATTGGGGGACAGCGATTTTGGGTTTTTTCCACGAGTATTTTGTAATGGATCGGGGGAATGTGTAGAGAGGAAATAATTAATTCACTCGCATTTGCGTCTAAATGTATAAAAGAATGAAAATTAAGTTGATGAGATTTTGTAATAATACTTCATATAAGGTACCGAGAGGATCAGTACGATACTTTTATTGTAAATAAATATTTTTAGTTTACAGTCACTTCAGTTAGCTTCTTTAAGGTTGTCTGTATACTCTGTTTTTTATATTAAAGACTTTCAACTTTATTCGTATATTAGAATTTCAAAACTTGATATAAAATTAAGTTAGAATAGGCTTTTATGAACTTTTAATAAGAAAAAATTTAATAATGAATAAAAACTTCCTTTATTACAATATTGCAAAAATCTTTAAACTAACTCGATTAAATGTAGCATACTTTCAAGGAATACCCCTCATTTGTTTGTAAATAAATAAAAAATCCATTTACAAATAAAATTATAAAAGTTTAATAAAAAAAAAAGATTTTTTTCTATCCTTTTAATTCTAAGCGTTAATTTATAGCAGAATAGGTATTACATTACGTATACGAGTATAAAATAAAAGAAAATGAGGACAGTCGATGAAATGTAATTACGTCTATTAAAAAGATGAAGAGCGCGCAAGATTTTAATCAGTTGCAAAATTTCAATACTGTGAATGTGCGTTTATACGAATGAAATTATACAGTCGTGATAATGGAAATTAACAAAGACTTTCAATTTCGAAGCAATCGATAAAACCTCCTCGTTGCGTGATTGATGCATCGATTCTGAATTCTTTTTTTTTTCTCCTTTAATAATTTCACAGAATCTTTGCCTCTTTAAGGTAAACAGTAAAATTAGCGCTCTTAAGTGCGCTAAATTGGTTAATCGGTATGTACACTTTAAACGCTAAATCATCAGTTTTATTGTCTATCCATCAGCAGTAATTTCATTCGTGAGTCATTTAAAGTTTCCAGATTTAAAAGTCGGTAAAAAAAGGCTTTGAATTCGTTCTTTAGTGCCTAATTTCCTAATGTTTTCTCGAAACGTTGCGCAGATTCTTGCGAAGCTTCATCAAAGCATGAGATTTTCAGATTTTGTAATCGGAGAAAGAATCATGTAGCCGTGAAGCGCTCGAAAGCTGAAAAACGATTCTAGAAAATTTCTTTTGGTCTCACCTTTTCGATCAACTTTTAGACCCCATTTTTTATAAATAGTTTTCTTAAGATGCCAAACAGCACGTGACTTTCAGAGAATGAAATTTTACAGTGTTTAACACGTTGAGTGCGTAAAGAGGTGCTTTACGCACTGAATAGTGAATATAAAGTGAATTGCTAAAAAATAGTATTCGTCATATTCAACCAATAAAATTTTTTAAAACACTTGCGTATTTATATCATTGTAAAAATTTTAATAGTTTTGGGTTGAGTAATAAAATTTAGATGATCTGTGATCAGATTCATCTGTTTATACTTAAGAGTAGTACACATTTAACATGCGTGTATACATAAAAGTAAGATATTATATATACTGTATAAATTAAATATTTTATTTTGCCTTTCGTAATTGACAATTAAGAAGAAATACAATTTTTTTATATTGAGATTAATAACAGACAGTGACAAAGTGCATATTTGTTTTAATTCAAATAATTGCATTTCTGGAATAGAGAGTTAATTAAATTTCTTTTTACCTCTCTAAATCAGAAAACGTGAAGTTTACTTGGAACACCCGAATAGTTATTACACGTTCTATGTGAAAAAAAATAATTCAAAAATTTTCACAAATGAAATGTCGTTACTAACATTAATAAATAACTATAAATAAACTTATAAATTACAGTTTTCGATCGCGTAAATGAAGTCATTTAGAATGCTAAATGAATACTTAAAAAATTAATTTTTAATGAAAAATATATTATTATACTTTTATTAGGTTTAAAAAACGGTCATACTCTGAATTTCGATAAGATTATTTTCAGATCAAATGAAACTTCAAATTCACATTTCCCAGTGAATTGTCATACTTTCAGATTCACAGGGCCAAATATAACTTGGACAGTTCTCACAAAACTGACCTCAACTCGACATTGTACACCACATCGAAAAGGAAAAGAAAAAACAAGCAGTAAGTACACAGAATCTTAAGCAAATGGAATAATCCAGTCAGTGACCGGAATCATTACCATATCGTCCTGCAAACTCGACGACTCGCCGGCACGATTACACTTGAAACAAGCCGAATGAGTCGCGAAAAATTCCCGAATCCTTCGGACGCGACAGCACCGAATTACTCATTCTAGGGAATTGCCGATGTGATCCTTGAAGAAAAAAAAAACAAACAAAAAAAACAATAGGAGAGTAAAAAAAAGAAGAATAAAAGGTAATAATCAATTAGCCAGTCAACGGAGCGAAGAGGGTATACCGACCGCTCCAGAATACAGATTTTTCTTCCGCCAGTGGAAACGGATCGGCTATGGCCAGACCGCGCGGCCGCAAGCGTGCGATACACCTTGATGTCTCGCTTAAATTTTTTTTACGTTTTTTTTTTACCTCCACATAAGTCGAGTGACCGAGGCTCGTGCAATTTAGTCTCGACGCGGAAGGATATGCAATATATGTATTTAGGTGTATATAAATATGTGTGTGCATGAATATAGATATACGCGGCTGGCAAGGTCGGCCGATTGAAATGAAGGCGTGGGTGCGGGGATCCCCGAGCTTGTGCTTTGTGGGAAAAATCTCGTCCGTTTCGTGCGAGTCTCGTTCCTTATTGGGCTGCTGTTAAGCTGTAAGAATTGAGATTTTCCCGGGTTTTATGGTCGGTTTACGGCTGCGTGGCGAAATTTATTGCCGTCGGTTATGTACCATTGCTTTTATTATTTTAGTGACTTCATTATCATGGCTGTTTTTCTTTTTTTTTGTGATAGTTTTAACAATTTAATTTTGCAAGGGTAATCTCAGTGGGATTGAATGTGCGTTTTTTTTTAAAGTGTTTCTCTTAAAAGTTTTTGATTTGTGTAAAAAAAAAACAAAGAAAAATTGCTCGTTTGTTTTGCGAGCGGATATACTTACACTTGTTATTCGAATTTTTCTTTTGTAAGCTAATAATGCCAATTGAGTTAAATTAAATCTACTTGGATACTTGAGACTGTACAAGAGCACGGCAACGTTTTTTGAAAATTAGTGAAAGTACTAATTTTACGCCCGAGGGAAATTTCTGTAAGGAAATTTCACTGAGTATTTAGTGATCTGTTTGAGAGCTCGGGCGAAACAAGTAAAAATCTTTTAATAAATGGAGCGGAAATTTTATTTGAGAAGATTAATCAGATTCTTCGACTTACATAATTCATAAAAGTTTTAAATCCATTTTGAAATTTAAAGGAGTATCCTGCAAAGTAAATGTATCTTGATCAATGAAAAAAAAAAATACAATTATATAAATGATATAATTATTACATGTAATTATATTATATAAATTATATAATTGTATGTAAAAATGAATAGAAAAATGTTGTGGTTTTATTAATTTTTCAAGCGTTGTTTTTACTTTATTTAAAGAAGCTGAAAATTAACTTGAATATATTTTGCTAAGAAACTGTGCATGCGAGCTTTTAAAAACTAAAGAAAAATCTGTTTTTTTTTTGTGATTTTGCTCATGCACAATAATTCCGATTAGATTAAAAATCTTAATCCATCTGCATTTATCAATGAATTGAGAATTTTTTTTAAAAATTTATTTCGAATCTTTGTCACGACCGTTGATTGCATGAACAATGTGTTGATTTTATTATCTTACCAAGGTATTTATTCTTTCCTGCTTATTGCATTGAATTAAAAAACAATTTTTTTTTTCTTTGTATTAATGAAAAATCGACGGAAGATGGTATTACATTATGCGAATAAACCATCTATAAAGAAGAAAACTAGAATACTTCATATTCTAAATATCTCATGACATGAATACATGTATGTATGTAGTGCGTAAAAACGATTCAATTTAAATAGAGCGAATTTAAAATTATTAAAAAATTAGATAGTAGCACCCGCAGAATTTGCATTCTTATAAGATTTTAAAATATTGATCTTAATTTAATAAGTTATAGTAATTTTTTTCTTGTCTAAATTTACATTCTACTATAATTAAGGGATATTGAATTCGTTTAATAATTAACTAATTAAATAAATCTTTATCTTCTACACATAACTATTCAATACTTTTTAAGATACCTTTCTAAAATACAAAAAAAAAATTGTAAAAAAACATAAACAACGTACCAAAGTTATTTTTTTTAATCATTCTACAGACTTGTATGTACGTATATATATTCAACGCCTGCCCTGAAGACCGCGTACGTTGCTAAAATTTTTGCATACGGTCGACCTTTCGCCTACTCCGATTTCATTACAAATCTTCAGACGAACTAGCACAAAGAAACTCGCCGGGACCGCGTTTATAGCGCGCGGAATATTCGAGACTCCGATATTTTCATTTTCGTAACTTCGAACCCGACAACCGAAAATAAAAAAAAAAAGAACGAATCAGCCGGGCAACTCTTTGTTCACCGACTCGATAATTGGGAAACGGATATTATCCTTCTAACGGTGTCCGTCGCTCTCAAGGTCACCACCACCCGCGGCGACTTTCCCCTGAGAGCGTCGCGTTATAATAAACAAAAAGGACTATAACAACGACAAAAAAAAAGAAGAAAAAAAAAGGACGCGATGCCGATCACCGGGACACGCGCGACGCAAGCTCGCGAGCGTGTGGTAGGATACTCCGGTGAAGGGGCGGGGGGGGGGGGGGGAGGAGGAGGAGGCCGCGCCCGGTGCTCCGCTATAAAAGACGGCCACGAGGCTCGAGCCCAGCCAGTCCTGAAAATAGCGGTGCTTCGACCAGTTCGCGGCAAAAAAGCTCATCCTTCGTGGGAAATCCAATCGGAGTCTGTTAAGACTTACACAAACCTTTTTTTTCAAATTAAAAGTCAAGATGAAGTTCTGTCTGGTATTCGTGGCGATTGCCCTCATCGCTGCCTCGCACGCCGCTGATGAGAAGAAGGACGACGAGAGGCCCAAAACCTACCGCAGGCTCATTCCCGCTGATGTTTTGAGGGGTGAGGATCATTTTTAATTATTATTATTATTTATTTTTTTTTTTAATGTAATTCTTTCTTTTTTTCTTGACGAGGAGTAATTGTATCTGCTTCGTGCGATAAATCTGGATTATGCAGTTTATTTAAAGATAATTGATTATTAATGATATTATAATGTTAATTCTTTCTCGTGGAATTTTATATAAATAATTCAATGGAATATTATCATTTTTAATGATTACTAATGATCGATAACATAAATTTAAGAGTATAGCGTATGTGAATATTGAGGATCGAATATATACATTCAAAATCAGAAATAAATTTGTATTTGTAATATAACAATACAAGAGTACAATGTATGTGTGCTTTCTGTTTTAAGGGGGCCAACCTGGGTTAAATAGTCTGGGCTATCTCTACTATTATTCCATCAAAAATATCTTAAATTTTTATTTATTTGTCCACTTGTCATAGCTTTGTTTTTAGTACGATGACTTATATGTCACCAAAACAGGCTTAAATTACTCTTCATAACTTGCACCTCAGATGTAACGGATCACTTTTCTGAAACAAATAAGAAAAAAAAATTATTGTAGATATTTATGTGTAAAATATTAGGCAATTAACTGTGTATTTTTTTCTATTTAATCCAAGCTGACCCCCTTAAGGATTCTCCATATGCTAGAGCAAGATTTATTCGTCTTCTAACAATAATATTTATTTATTTCTATATCAATTTGAAAACTTGAATGTTTTGATCTATTATGCCTTAGCCAACATGAACGAATAATAATTTTTTTTTTAATTCAAATTTGAAAAAATTGTAAGTGGTCCATTCGGTCAATTTTTTTTTCACTGGAATTAATTAAAGAATTAATCTTCGCTCATTAGAGTTTCTGTTTCCTTCATCTTCTATACTGTAAACGATGCTCAATTTTCAAAACGTTCGAATGAAAAATGATTCAAATTAAGCGCGCATCACTGTTTTACGTTTCGACATTAATAGAAGAATAATTGCGTCTCCTTCATTATACATTGCATTTCTTTAATGCAAAATGAATGGGATACAATTATTCCTACTAGTGTTGAAACATAAATGTGTTTTAAAGCTTCAAAATAAAACTACATAGCTGCACAAAGAAAAACAAAAGGTTCTACTAAAGTTTGAAATATAGTTCCTTCTAAACATTATTTACGTTTCTTTTACGAGAAACTATAACAATATTTCCAACAATAACAGGTCGTGAGAAATAACCCTTTTTTTTTAATCCATCCTCTTATTCTTCTCACGCGCTAAAGAAATCGGAGTGAAATTTCCATGAACCTTGATAACGAAACTTAACTTAAAGTCAAATTTCACTGTGCATGAATAGAGTGATTTAATTTCAATCTAAAGTGGAGTAAAATTTACTCTAAGCTGGAGTACGCTGTACTTAAGAGTACATTTTTTACTCTGAAGTAATTTTCTTATTCTTAAGTAGAGCGTACTCTACCTTAATTTTTTAACTCTCAAGTAGAGCGCATTCTAGCTTAGAGTGAATTTTACTCTACGTTAGAGTAAAGTGAGTAGAGTTAGTTTAGAGTAAAGAAAGTATAATTTTACTCTACTTTAGAGTAAAATTAAATTACTCTGCTATATAATTTATACTGATAAATTCGAGTTAAAATTCGACTCCAATAGAATTAATTTTCATTCTATTTCTCTCCAGTTTATTTAGCGTACAACCTAATTTATTTTGCTAAAAAAAATAACAATAAATCGCTGCATTCTCGGACACTCCGATATCAGACGCCAAACGCGTCAACCGCGAATCAAAGACACGCGCACGAAAGCGGCTTGAAAATCGAAAGGAAATTCCGCGGGTCGTCGCTTCCGCGAGCCGGCAAAAAGAGGAGTAGAGGCGCGCGGGTCACTTTCGCTCGGGCCTCAAGCGGCCGCAGGTGTATGGGTTAGTGCTGGACACGCCTCACGGACGAGGAAGAAAACGATGTTAATGAGCCGCGACGTCTCACCGGAGCCGGAAACAGCGTGCGGCGGTCCATTTTCCTACGACCGCTCGATGGGTTGGAGAAGAGGGAGGAGGCCGGGGGACACCCTTTGTTCGCGCGCCCCCGTGCGAATCGATCTATTGTCCCTCGTGGACCCCCTGCTGGTGGACTTTTGTATAAAATAACTCTTTCCGCGGTGTACGCGCTCGGTGATCTATCGGTGGGCGGGCTACTCGCTGCCGATACTAGGAGTCAAAAGTTAAAAACTAGTGTTCTGCTGTGTAACGGAGGGAGAGGCTTGATAAATAAAAAATATTACTGTGGAATTTTTTGTAAAATAGATACTACTCTTACAGTAGATTTTGCGGAACTTATAGTAGGTTTTATACTATATTTTCTAGTAAATGTTTTAATTTTTCGAGTCTGTCCGTGCTTTACAGAACAGTATAATAGTAATTTTTACTAGAACTTTTGTCTTCGTGTATATTTTTTTTTCTACTTATAAGAGAATCTAGCGCTTTTTATAAAGATTAATGATTATATAATTTATGAAATACATTTTATTATATATATTCATGTATTATTATATTTTTATATAATGTACCAAAATACCTGCAGGACATCCTGCATAAAATCCTGCTATTCGGAATGGCCCTGCAAGTATATACTTAAAATATTTTTTTTTAAATTCAAGATTTCTTTTGCAATCTGAATACCTGCATTATTATTAATCATTAATTTGTTATAAAATTTGACGTAATATATTTTTGAATAATGATATTCAAAATCAAAATTATCTATTGGAGCTAAAAACAGACCTGTTGAAATTTATATTTATACATTCGAAATGCAAATTAGAATAAAAAGAAGCAAATTAATTAAATGGCATTCGCTAAAGAATAGAATAAAATAAGTCATCATATTCCTGCTACAAAATTGCAAAATTTCGTTTTGCAACAGCCCCGCCATCCACGTCGCCTATACAGCAACAAACAACTTGAATACAATGTGAATTGCAATTAACCGGTTAAAAATTAGCATAATTCTGATCGCGAGGAATGCGCTTATACGCGCACGCCGCGAGTTTGACGAACTCACCGCGCGCATCGATGGCTTATTGCGCAAAATCACCGGCATTGAATGTCCCGCTCTCACACGAACAGCTGCTCATCTACATTCACGCGACGTTAATAATTAAGTGCAACGCACGCGACAATAGAACTCGTTAATAAAAAAAAAGAATAGCTTCGACTCGCCGTTCCCTCGTTTCGCAGGTTCCGAAGTCCACTAGTGATGTATATTTTTACCCTTCTTACGGTGATTCATGAGCATCGTGACTCGAGCGTAGATTCAATAAGCAGAGGTCGTCGCTTCGCACCACAGTCCTGTTGAGACGCACGATTACGCGGCTTCTAATTTTGCCGCGAATTCCGCGAACGATTTAGCACCTCCATTGGAAGCTTCACTCGTGACGGTGTGGTTTAAGAAAAAAAAAAAAAAAACAGGAGAGTGGCCGATGGAAATCGGCATTGAAGCGGCGATTAGTCTAATTAAATTATCCGCAACTTTGTAAGCAACAATGTCCTTAATCCGTTGCTGCGTATACGCTGGAGTGCCTCAAGGTGAGATAGGTACTTAGCAGAGGTGCTGATTCGTCGTAAATGAAATCGAAATGAAGATTTAATTTTTAACAAATTATATTGAAATAGAGATTTAATTTTAACGAACTATAAAAGTGAAGATTTAATTTTTGACGAACTATAAAAGTGAAGATTTAATTTTGACGAACTATCAAAATGAAAATTTAACTTTTAACGAGCAAAAGTTGTCCTCTATGCAAAGATTGCGATAAATGGAATAACCGCGTAAAAATAATTAATCTTGATAATTTCCTGTGTATCCCTGCAAGACTTGCAGTAGTCATAAATTCCTCGAAAAAAAATTATTATCTTTTTTTCTTCAAAAACTGAGATACCAAGACTTATTTAAGACTTTCGTAAAATATTGGTGGTGAGCCTTCATCATGACTAGTTTTTTTTAAATTAAAGATATTTATTTAAGTGTTTATTAATAATTTAACGCACTAAAGAATCCTTAAGTTAAAAATAATCACATTAAAGTAACTGAAACTACTCAATGAAAACTTAACTAAAAAGTAGCAAATGAAAGAATTTAAAGAGGTTTTAAATTACTAATTAAAGTTAAAGTTGGAATACAGTCCAAAATTGATATAAACAGTCCCGTCTGAACAGTCCTGGCTGTTACTACTTAAAAACTTGCCCGCCAGCCCTCGGCGCTCTAAACTCGGCGAACAAAGCCGTGATCGCAATCATTTTTTTTCTTCCTTTTTTTTTCTCGCGTTATTAACCTGGTATTAGTCTGCTCGTCTCGTTAACATCCGTTGGCGGAATGCTCCCCCGCTGATTCAGAGGAGCGCGCACACGGCCTCACCTTGGGGCGTTATGCAAGCGCGCCGGACTCTTAATCTCGATCGGCTTCTTTCTTTATGCCCGTGGTACTTAACTTCTTTTTTTTTCTCACGCAGGAATCGCGCCGTGCGTGGGTGATGTTTTTTTTTTCTTGCATCCGTGACCTTTTTTATTCGAATCGATCGGCTGATGATTTACGCGCCGTTACAAGATGGTATCAGTCGGACCTAAATAAACAGCAATGGTCACTAGGTGTACGCTGATTTATGCTCAATTTGCATCGGATTGCATAATTTATGTAATTATTTTACAATTTTATGGATTTACATGTATAAGAATATCCTTTTATGCGCGTTCGGCCGTGTATAAGCGATCGATTCATCGTACATTATACATACTTTGTTTCGTAACGAAGTGAACTGGTTGAAACGCGATGCATAATTTTAATCTTCTGCGTGTTAAATGGAGCGAATGCCATTGTGGCATGTGTAAAAAGTTCGATGCGTGTCTATATATATACATCCGCTTGCATAATGAGTTTTTAATGAGGATTATATATTTTGTGGACCGATTGAATTTTTGTCACGCATCGTTTGTTATGGTTACATAAATTGATTCTTTCATAATCCATGTCAATCGAGGATCACCCGACTTAGTTAAAAGGCTCACGTTCACCAAATTACAAAATCTTGACGTCAAGCTTTCATTAAAGCGTGTGCACCATTGCACTGCTTTACTATTCAATTGAAATTATTGTCTCGAGCGAAACTACTTGTGATTCATTGCTACTTTATTTTTTATCAGATGCTCTCTACCTCTCCATTTTTTTACTCCTACAAGCTCTATTACTTTGCAAATTGGAAAGAGAAGAAGAATGTGTTTAGTATACTTATTCGATATACCTTTGAAACATTGACTTCAAATTGTCTATTGAGCTATTTTACGAAGCTTTTTATTCAAATTGAATTGATTTTAAATATTAATTTAAAGAAAAAATAGTGGTAAGATCGATTCAGAATATACACTAAAAATCTTTGCTATTTTTTCTTATTAATTTTAAATTCAAAATTAGCAGTCAATAAATAGTTTTCATATCATCTGAGTGTATTTCACATAGGTATGCAAATATGTAAGATTAGACATTCCAACTGCTTTTTTCTTTTTGAAGGAAAATTACAACACTATTTTATCATAAATAAATTTCAATAAAACTAATTCTAAAAAAACATTCAAGATACCAACAATATGATCACTTCAACGACACTTTTCAAATTTTTTTTTCAACATAAATGTTAAGTTAATTAATTGAAGGATTATTGGTGAAAATAAAACCTTTAATCCACAAATTTCCCTGCAGGTTTTAAAAAATCTCTCATAAAAGAAAACCTATAAGGTTTCAGCGCACGATTTATATGTTTCCCATTGAATTTCTTACAGTTTTCTAAGCAGTCGCGATTACCTAAAATCAAGATCGGCAACGAGCCGTGACGCCGGCGACAAATTAATCGGCATCGATTTTATACTTTTCGAGAGACAATTAAGGCAGCGAAGCGCGACTGGGAAAAAGCGGCTCACGGGCAAAACGGTTAAACTGGTTAAAAAGGAGGCGGTGAGAAAAGGCGAGCCGCGCTGCATCGAGCGCTCCGAGAGAAAGTGTCGCTCGCGCCGTCGAGATTCGAGGCGAAAGAAGAAAAAAAACTGTGAGGTATCGCGCGGGGACGAACGCAGACGGTCGAAAATTTCGTGACGGATCGATCATCGGGAACGCGCGGCATTATCCTTGTCATTATTCGCACCGAGTCACGCTTCGCCCTGGCCTACTTGACTTGTGGTCGGCGCTGCAGCCTCCATATACCTTGGATCTAGATCGCCGCGCTGAAGATTCTGCATGCAAATAATTATTCTAATTGTATAACCGAGTTATTCACTGACTGTGCTTGTTTATACAAATTTTTTCTGCGTCATTTTTTTTTTAATTTTTTTCTCTATTTTTTTTATTTTGATTTGTTGTGAGTCATTTAGTTTTGTAGATTACCGGATGTTTTTTTTTTAATGTTCTGTGATTGGAAAGCAAGAAGTTAATTTGTTTTCAGTCCGATCACATAGCGCGGTACCGATTGATTTCATTTTTTTTTTCATTTTTCAATGGCAAATCTGGTTATTTATTTAATTACGTGTAAATAGATTGGTATACCTGGGAAATAGACTATTTTATAAATAGATATTATTTTTAGATCAAACACTTCACGTGTCTTCTAAATTTACATACAATTTGTTTTCTTGGACATGTAATCATTCAGTACGAATACTTTATTCGAATTTAATTTTCTTCATTTTTCAATGTCAAACTTAAATCAATATCTATACGTAAATTAGCATAATTGTGATAATCGGAAAGATACGTGTAATCGAATTTACATTAAAAACAATTCATTGTAACAGCGTAAATTTTTAAGAAAAAAAATTTGCATGATTTTATTTATGTTTTTTTTTATTGAAACAAATAAAATAAATCTAAAAAGTTACATATTTAAAATGTCTCAAAAATTGTTTTATCTTTTTACCAATTTTAATTGATCGGTTTGTACAAATTTTTGTTCTGCAACTCGTTTGCTTATATTAACGATACTTTTAAATCTTTTGGAAGATCATTATAGATTCTTATTGCACGTTACTGCATACATTATCAGATGCACATTTTACATAAAACATGCTTTATTCATTTGTCTTTTTTTATTTTTCTATAACAAAGTTTGATTAATATTTATCTAATTAAATATAAATCTTGTCTTCTTGAGAAAACTTGTCAAATTTACTTTATCTTATATATCTGGTTTACTTAATTAAGTAAGTAAATATTGTTTAAAAAATACAATATAATTTACTTACTGCACGAGTAAATTTTGTATGTTTACTTGACTCTTTAAGTTTATTTGATACTTCTCACAAAATTTTATAATTATTTTACAATATGATAATTTCAAAATGAACGATCTCAGATTTATATCCTTATAAAACTCGAAATAAAACTGCAAACGAATCGATAATTTCTCCCTGTTTTTTTTTTCACTGTTCAATGTCGCACTTAAATCTGTATAATCTTTAATTAAATGCAAATTGATACGCCTGAACAGCAGCCTGCCCGATTAACAGCAATTAAAAAAAAATTATCGAACGGCAATTATCTCATTGCTCGCGTTCAAAGCAAATGCCAGCAAGCAGAGAAGAAAAACGCGGAGCATTGAAATCTCCAAGGATGCACCCGAGTTTCTATCCCAGTGCGACGCTCCGCTTCCGCCGGTCGCGTCGACAAAAGAAAAAAAGAAAAAAAATGAGAGATTGATATCTCCGGCGAGTTCACGGCTGAGGTACTCTCGAGACGTTCCACTTTGGAGACGCAATTTTTTCCCCCTCCTTTAATGTATGTGATTAGGCCGAAGCGTATCTATTCGCAGAAATCCGCAATTCCGAGAGCAAAGAGACTCGCCACTCGAACGAATGGGTTTCCAGCACGGGGAAAGTTAATGGCTTTTAATTTTCGCGGCGGCGAAGTAATTGTTGTGCGCTGTTTACTTTGGCTTTGACATTGATTACGTGTACTGACTGCTTGGACTACTTAAGTGCTGCAATGGCAGTGGCTGCGGTTCATTTCTATGTACAAAAAAAACTTTGACTCACGGAGCATTTTTTTTTTGTTCGTTCGTGCAATATTGCTCTATTGGGGACACGGTATAAGACATAGTAGTTTCGAGCTTTCGAGTTAGTTTTCTCAAGATTATTAAGGTTTCAAATCGTTGGAAGTAGTAACTGTTAGTTTTTTTTACGATTATGTTCACTTTTGGACATAATTTGCGGAGTAAATTGTGAAATTGTACAGGACTGTATAAAATTTTACATAATAAATTTACGAAATTGTACAGAAGTGGATACAGGAATACACACAGAAACGTATGCAGGAATTTATACAGAAATTTATGAAGTTATGCATAATAAATTTACGGAGTTGCACAGACATGTACGGAAATATACAGAAATTTATTAAAAAGTATACTATTAATTTGTATAAAAATGTTCAATAAAATACATGAATACGCAGATGTGAATATGCAACAATAAACAAAGATGTGCATTAACAAAAGAATGTACAGTTTTTACTTCCATCGCATAGAGATTTCTAAAAACAAAGAAATCATAAGACTTCATAAAAAAAGCAATGAAATGAAATAAAGTTAAAAATCAATTCTCAGTGTATATTTATTACCGATTAATTATCCCTCGCAAAGATCGCCTCATTTTATTTAACGGTTCTTTAAAAAAAAAATCCCAGCGCTAATAACGGGTTTGCGAAAAGGATCGTTGGCCTCGTGGAACCTCCTTTTTCCATTTCTCGTTCTTGTTTTTTCGTGAAAATAATGAATTAGCATTGTAGATGAGCACCGAGCCGTCGAAAGCAAGTTGTACCGTTCGCGATTCGCCGCGGGAATTTCAAATCGATTTATTACGCGAGAATTATATGCCCGGGCTGAGATCCGCACGGCGCGCGCCTTTCGAAATGCAACGCCAGGTACTAAGGCCGAAGGTAATTGTTCGGTCGAGCGATTTTTGCGATGACTCTGCGAGTGACACTTTTTGATAGCGGAGAGAAATCATTGTCGATAAAATTGATCGACCGTGGAAATACAAACGCGTTTCACGCGCAACTTATTAGCTCGAATTTCAAAATAAATTACAAACGGGTTTTGGAAATGTAATTATTTAAAAAAAAAACAATGAAGGTATTTTTTATTTATTAATCCAGAGTAAAGCATACAAATATTTTTGTTTAATTAATCAATTGGAGTGTTGAATTTATTCCAAGTTTTACATTTTGTTTTGATTAATTTTGTTCTACACTTACAATAAAAACGATAAAATTTTAATTAGATTGAAATCAATTAAAAAATTGATTAGATTTTAACTGTTCGATCTAATATTCGATGCACTTCTAAGTTTTCTCGGCAAGAAGTGTACTTTATAGCTTATTTTTTTGTTTTTAAATCGGAACTAATAAAATTCATTGGGTATAAATTATTAGATTCGTACAATTGTGACTTCTTAACGTGATAATTGTATGGAATAAAACAGATGTTGGGTAACGGAGGCTTGCATCGGTCACTACCGATTTTCGCGCCAAGTTGCACAAGGAAAGCAGCGTCTCGTGTCAGTGAAAGTCCCGATCGCCTTGAGTGGCGCGTGCTCTTTTCAGTTTCAGCATTCAAAGGTCATTATACAATACACCAAGACCATTTCGCTCGTCCTTCTTTGAAGGGACATTCGTCCACAATTTTATTTTCACAAAATTCCCCATATTATTTCATATGAATTTTATAAATAATTGGTTTTGATGATACCAAGAGTTTCATAAATTTTCATGGAAATAGGCTTAAATAGTTGATAATTGGTGTTATTATAGTGTAAACAGTATAAAATTATTTGCTTCGCCTTTCAATGAAATAAATTAAGTCGATAGGACTTGAAAATGTGAGCAAAGTAATTTTTTTTTTAAATTGAAAATGACTGAGCTATAGACCTAAAAGGGACCTATAGAAAATGTTTGAGAATTAGGATTTTAATAAACTTTTATAATATGTATATTAATTTTACTAAAACTTCTTACTTTCCTACTTTAACTAATTTCAGGAAAACAGAATAATTAAATAGGATACTTCCAATCTCGCGATTTTGAAATTCGATATTTACATAGAATGTGCACCTTCGTTTCCGGTGCAACGGTAATAGAAATGTTTAGGCACTAAAGGATTGTTAAATAAAAATTCGTTGCAAAAGCAGAAGCTATTCTAGACTCCTACGTGATTTAGTCCGAGTTATAATATGCGTTGAGAAATGCAAGCACATAGTAGCGGATTCATGAGCTATAAAACGAAAGAATAAGCGTCTAACAGGTTCGCGAGTATATGTCCTGCCGTGAGTGTCCGCGAACGTCCGCGGAGACAATGGAACAATTGAATTGTGCGGGCGACGGCACAATCCTCGCGTTTTGAATAATGAATGGAGGACAGCGACAAGTTGAATGCATTAACGGTACTTAGCGATGGCCATTCGGGTTCTAAAATGCGCCGTGAAAGCTTCAATGAGGAATTGTTTCATTCTTCCTGATAATTGATTTAAATTGATTTATGCCTATCGCTTGCGGGTATATGTGCATAAATAGTATATTTTCAGAGTTAGAAAAGAGAAAATGTATATATATAGATCTGATAGCTATTGGCGTAGGAGATAGATCGATTTTGAGATTTATGTTATGCCTTTTTTTACTGCGGATAAGTAGCACGGTAATAAAAAAATGACCTCAAGTGGTACAAACAACAACGCGAGAAAAATTTATCTTTAACGTAATCGCAACAAGTTCGTCAAAATGACCTATTTTGAATAAAGTTTTTCATATATTTTGTTTTCGTGCAATATTTTCTTGCAAATTACTGTTTTATTGCAAATTATTTCATGTATAATAGAATGTATATTAAACACTTGACTAAAACTTTTCTTTTGTAAAAAAATATTTTACATGTTTAATTACCATGCATCTGGAGGATTTTGGATATTACCGTATGTTTTAACGAATTCAAGACTTTTACTTTTAAATTGAAACGATCCTTCTTTAAATTTAAAAGTAAATTTAAGTTCTTTTCATGAATTGTTCGGCTCTCTTTATTTAAATTATAATTTATAGATTAAATTGAAAACTTTAGACAAGGTCGATACCAGTGATTATAGATCGGTAACCGTCACTTCATCGCTGCATTAAAGTATAAATACATAGGAACTAAGTAATAAAAGTAATAAAATAGAAAGGAATCGAGATTTATTTATTTCTTTTAATTATCAAACAAGTTGATCAGTCCAATAAAAACTAAAACTTAAATCTATACAATTTGCTTAAATTATATAAAAAAAAGTTATCGATGAAAAAGAGAAAAGAAAGAATTATAAACAAAGGAAAGAAAAATAATCAAAGAGAAAATAAATAAACGATTATACTAAAACTATTTATCATTCTTGCAGACTTCCCGGGCATGTGCTTCGCCTCGACCAAGTGCGCCACTTTCGAGCCTAAGCAGTCGTGGGACCTCGCACCCTTCTGCGGTCGCTCCACCTGCGTACCCGCCGACGACAACAGCGGCCGCCTCTTCGAGCTCGTCGAGGACTGCGGACCCCTGCCTAAGGCCAACCCCAAGTGCAAGCTGAGCGACAAGACCAACAAGACCGCACCCTTCCCCGACTGCTGCCCGACCTTCGAGTGTGAGGACGGCGCCAAGCTCGAGTACCCCGAGATCCCCACCCTGCCACCCCCCAGCGCCGAGGAGGCTGAGGCCCTCGCCAAGGCCCCCAAGCCCTAAACTGCACCCTGGACACTATAAACTCCCTCCCCCGTACCCCTCCGCTGCGTAACTTCTCCTCCCGCCGTTTTTCGCTCACCTGAAACCTCGGTAGAGGATTCGGGGTAGTTTTTTGCGCGGCGGGGGTAAGAACGCGGCAAATCGAAAAAGAGATAAAAAAAAAAAACGTGATACTTTTGCCAGCGGGTGTCGCGGAATGATGTCGTTTTCCATTTTTTATATATATATACCTCTGCACACGATACGAGTGGAAATTTGACGAACGTATACCTTCGATCGTTGCTTACGGTCGAGAATCTTTTTTTTTTTATATGATTATTGATTATTGATTATATATTTTTGTTTTATTACTTATTGACTAAGATTTTAATTCTCACTGTTTCCGTATTAATGTTGGCGTTCGAGTGTAATTTCATTCAGCTGTGAATACAATTTGATGGTCGAAAATAAGGCGATGAAGAGAAAAAAGAAGATGCGAAAGTATTCCGAGTATTGTATGTCCTATATATCGATATTTTTATGTACGAAAAAGAAAAGACGCTTAATACCTTCACGTATAATAATGTACAATTGACGATTGTAATATGAATAGCGATTGTTTGTTTGTTACTTCCCCGTGCAAGTCGCCGATTTCCGTATCAATAAAATTGACACTGTTGACCAGCGCTTGTACGAAGAGAAATTCAAAGTTACGCCTTACGACACAGTATACAAAAAAAAAACCACGTGTGATTGTAATTTTAATGTGATCCAATTAAAATACGTATTTAATTTGATTAATTTTTTGTCTTTTTCTTTAATATTCCTTTCATCGATCAATCACTATTGAAGCACTGCTGTTTTAGTTTTTAAGAGTTTAACAAATCGAAGTGAAAACTTGGATTTGTTAATTCTACAAATATATGTTAAATTATTTATTTATTTATGTGATGTGCAATTTAGCAGATTGTAAATCTTCATTCAAAATTGCATCTCTTATCGCAGTTACCTTCTAAATTTTTTTGTACAATCACTTATAATTGGTGGTTTTAATATGCACGGAATGCACATTGCAGTCAGTACTGGGAGAGAGCGCAACAAAATTAGTGTAAGCATAATATTTAAATCATTAGTCAAGATCAATTTAAAACTGCACGTGCGACAGGGCACATTGAAACTAATCGGCTTCATTATCTTTTGACCTTTACTCCAAAGAGAGATTTTGAGGGAAAGCTATGTTTATAGCTATTAGGTGTCCTATATATTATGCTAATCAATGATGGGCTTTTATCTTTTACGTAATTATGAGACTATAAGTCAATAGAACTATTGACTTATCAAGATATAAGTTGATAAAACAGTAAATGTGCGTTATGCGTAATTTAATGAATATTTATAAACTTTTACTGTTACCTAAACTTATTATTTAAACTTTACTTTTAGTGAATTTATTATTTTTTATTCCAAGATATATAGTAAAAATCAGTAGTTTTTACTGCAAGCTTTTAATAAGTTAATTTTACTAATAATATTTCTCCGTGTAATAGTCCATAAAATGGGTCCGATTTCGAGCTACGAATTGATTTTTATTAATTTTCAGTAAAATCTCACTTTGATTATGTTGTCGTATTATGCATAGTCAAATCACATAATTTACTAACATACACACTTAAGTATTCGAATTTGTTCAAATACAATTTAACTACATAATAGTTGACTATAGTATCGAACTATATAGTTCTTTTCAATAAGCACCTGGACGTTCAAGTCAATAAAATAAGTACAAACTTGATTTTTTTCCGCATTTACTCGGACGGCATAGATGGAATCGTCTATTTGGCTTGCCAAGGTGATCTCGCGCAATCACCGCTTTAATTTCTCCCGGTTACGACTCCCCAACAAACATCTGCACTTAACCCGGAACTCCCGATTCGTATACCTTTTCCCGATCGCTTTTCCAGTGCCTTCTTTCCCTTACGCCACTGCAAGTCGTTTTTTTCGACTCGTTTTTTCCGACATGCTCGTTGCGAAACGAGTGCCGCTCCATGGATCTGAATTACTAATAAGATTCCATCGATTTTTCGACTGGTATTCTTTGTTTTGTTGCAACCCTTATAGAAATATCCTGCAGGACTCCTGCAGATAATTCGCGATTTTTTCTGCAGGAACGAATTCTACACTAAGTATTTCGAAGTATTACAAAAGGTATGAAATTATCATTTTTTTTGACGCGCTGCGGAAGTAATTATTTCGATCGACTGTAAACAGACTATTAGCTTTTAAACGCATGGTAACGCTTTGGGGAGAAAACAAATAGTTATGCGATTCTCCCGTGAATCTGCAATTATTTAACGATCAGGTAGTTATTTTTCATAACTTCTAATGCATCCATTAGAAAAATACCATTTGAGAAAATCGATAAACTTTTTATTTTAAATGATCGCTAAAGTAAATAATCACTTTGGTTCATCGAATCATGCGCAAGTATATAATTTCTGCATTTCATGATTTTGATGTAACACTTTTATCAGCGCTATGCAGGGAATAACGATTTTGGATCTACCCGATGATGTCTGATTAAAACAACACGAGAATTACATGAAAAGAATAAAATTGTAACTAAAATTTATAATTTCAATTAAAAAGTCATTGCGTTTCTTACTAAAAATTGTAAAGACGAACTTTGTAAAATTACGGCAGAGTTGACATTTTTTTTTCTATTCCTCGCGAAATTTCGTGCAATCTTAAAGAATTGAAAATGTAACGTACTTATAATGTCTAATTGAAAAGTCGACAAATACTGTCTGTAGAAGCAACATCAGCATCTCTTTACTTAATGATAGGACACGGTGAATGAAAAGGTAAGCTTCGACACCGTATAATCGTGACACGGCGTTAAGACAACATTTCAATGATATAAGAGCAGAGGTGAACCTATAAAGTTTGTTACAACGCAAAACAAAGTTTTAGTCTTACTCGATCTTCTGCAATAATGCGCCTTCTATTTGGTAAGCATTTAAATTCTGATTTAGCATCTAACGCGAAAAAATAGTTCTTAGGTTCCATAATCAATATTTTATAAGGAATTATATTATAAAAGTTTTATTTTTAATATTTTCATCACATGTAAATGTTATATGTATGTAAGTAGGGAAAAGCAGTAGAGTGTAGTAAGTTTTGATGCAAAGTGAACTTACAGGGGACAGTACTGAATATGCCACTATTATTGTTACATACATAGATAATTATTTTATAAATAATAATGCATTAATTGACGCGATAATGACGTACGAAATTTTTCCACAGCAAAGTTCATTTGGCCCCGAGACGCAATAAGGCTCACTTTCCCCTCCTAAAACTATTTATTTATAATTATATATATTTCATGTGCAATTTTGCTTGTACAGGAATTCTTTTACTTTCGTGTTCGTCGAAACACATTACTGCAGATATTGAGGCAAATTTTATAAAAGACGAAGTTGTTCCGGATGTTTGGGACAAAGCTCCTAATGCATTGATAAAGGTAACTGCGCATCCGTTTTATTTGAAATCAAATTAAAATGGACGTATAATTAAGTTTATTATAATTTTTTAGGTGTTTTACAATGATAAAGAATTGAATTATGGCGAGGAATGGACTCCTACATCCATGATACCGATTCCAAAATTAGAGTGGAGCAACGATCCAAATAGTTATTATACTTTAATATTGTGTGGTAAAAACTTAATAATTAAAGTTGAATTAATAAACTGAAACAAATCACTCGAGACTTCGAAACGATATCAATTGTAATGTCGTACAGTTCATTGAAATAATTTTTCTAGAAGTTACGAGAAAGCTTCCCTTAAAAATTACGTAAAAACGTACATGTGGATCAGTATACTGAATATAGAAAATTATTTCTGAAAAGCGATCAAGTACTTTTTAGTTGCATCTTGCTACAATCTTAGAATCATTGTAAATTAAACTAGAAAAGCTCTGTAAAAATTACGGGGCTTTTCTCGTGAAATTGAGGAAACTTTTCCCGTAAAAAGTAACGGAGCTTTTTCGATAAACATTACGGAGCTTATTCGAGAAAATTATGAAGCTGTTTCATAAAAGTACGGAGTTTTCACAATAAAAATTACGGAGTTTTTTTCATGACAATGACGGAGCTTTTTTCGTAAGAAATGATGGAACTTTTTGTGTAATCATTAGGAAGCTTGTCTCGCAATAAATTATCGTGACTTTCTCCGTAAATTCGCCTTAATTTTTACGAAAAGCTTCTCCGCATAATTTTACGCGAGACTCGAGTGGCCCTTTATCGGCTATAGAGGAAAAAAAAGTTGAAAAAAAAAATTCCTCTGCAGGACCCGATGCACCATCCCGCGCCAAGCCGATATATCGAGAGGCCCTGATGTGGTTGGTGACCAACATCCCCGGGGACGATTTGAGCAAAGGCGACACCATCGTCGAGTACGTGGGCGCCGCTCCACCCAAAGACGGGGGAGTACATCGGACCGTATTCACGGTGTACAAGCAGCCGGGCAAGCTGAGCTTCGACGAGAGGCACGTCGGCAACCGCATGCTCGATTATCGCTTCTGGTGGTCTCAGAGGGTCTTCGCCCGAAAGTATAAGCTCGGCGATCCAGTTGCAGGTAATCTGGCGTTCTCACGATTCGACGACTACGTGCCCAAAGTGCACCAAGAATTTATAAATAATTTGAATTTCTGATTATTGGCGATGAATTGTTTTGTATCGGCATACGTACACTGGGAAACAATTTGGTAATTTTAAGTAAATATTTACTTCAACAAGTACTTGCGGAATATTTCTTATAAATATTTCTTTAAAACTAAATGAATTTAGTGGTTTTGAAAAGATAATTACTTGATTCAAACAAATATTTAACTAGTATCTGTTGAATTAAATATTAAAATTACTAAATTTTTCTCTCAGTGTGCAAGTCCAGTATGGATATTTCCATCCTAAAGAAAATTGTACAATGAAAAAGAAAGATTTAATTGTTAATGCATAACAATATTATATGTCTTGCTTATTACATTGAAATTATAAAAGAATATTAAAAGAATTTAATTTAGTTTTATAAAGGAAGTTTTATTATTTTCACTATTGCCACAATTTTTAAAGATATCCATGAAATATTTAACATTATAAATTTTCTCTTTCATTTGATTTACGCAGACTTTTATGTATTCTTCAAAAATTAGATCAATAATATATCAAGTAAGATAGAATGCAGATTTTTGAAAAATACAATTTTTAATTGTTTTATGCAAAATAGTCGATAATATTAATATAGTTGTGCAAACAGTATGAGGAACACTTTATTACAACGATTGATTATGCACGAATGATGAATCAGAATTAATTTACCATGACGGCCTTGTTACGGATATGCATTTTCTCCAAGTTCCCATAAACAGTCATTGTAAAAAAGTAATTTAATCTTACGTTTATAAATAATTAGATAAATTTAACCTTCGTAAGAATTGTTGCTTGTAATTATTTAAATTAAAGAATTATTATACACCGTTAAAAGTAAATAACAGCCTTATTACTATATCAATTTTCTGGTCTATTTTTTTATTATAAAAAATTACGTAATATTTATTTAAGATAAGTAAAGTCAGGGATTATAAGTATGTGTGAATTTGTAATAATAATCTATCAATTTGAGACTTTATATTTCAATAATATTTTTTGTTAAAGCAAATAATATTTCTTTTAGACGACAAAATTAATTTAGCTTTAAACAAATATTTATATCCAATTCACAGAAATATTAAACAAGTAATATTGATGAAAATATTAACTCAAAATTATTTTTCAATGTATCATCACTCTGAAATAAAAAAAGCGATAAATAAAGATTTAAAACAAAAAAGAAAAAACTGCAATCCACTGAGGCTTCAGTAACCTCCCAATAAAAAATTTCGCGGTCACGTAGATTTTTTTATTTTTTCTTCTTCAAAAATAATACGAAACGAGCCTCTAAATCCATCTTGTTATTTATCAAAAATGCTTGATTCTTCTTTTTTTTTGCATTAGAATATTCTCCGTAGCTTTTCTCCAGTACTGTAAGAGACAATAAATTGAATGATCAACTTTGCACGATTATATCAAGTAACGAAAACAAACATTTTCCCGTAATAATTTTCTATATTCAGTATACCGACCCACGTGTACGTTTTTTACGTAATTTTTACAAGAGGAGCTTTCTCGTAATTTCTACAAAAAAACAAAAATTATTTCAATGTACTGTAAATAAAAATTAAAAAAATAAAAAGAAATAACTGCAATCCACCGTGGCTTCAGTAACCACGCAATTCAAAATTTCCCGCGCGCGCGCGGCGTTGCCACTTCCCTCGCGCGCGCGAGTTTCTGCTTTGCGCGGGAAACTACCGCGGCAACGTCGCCCTTATCGCGCGCTTTTTCCGTTACACTTGGCGCGCGGGCAGTGTACAACAGCAGCAGAGTCCGCGCGTTCGTTGGGCCCCAGCCGCTTGCATTACCGGCCACTCCAGCGTCATTTTCTGCACGTCCTGCTGCGTAAGCGTCTCGGCGTGCGCCTCCACATTCCCGGATTGCCGTAGCCAGCAGGCGCAGTTCGGAGTAGTCCGCGTGCAGCCCCAGTGAGTTTCCCGAAGAGGTCGAGCGACGACGAAGGCGCACGCGATGTCGCAGCCGTCCGTCGCCTCGTTTTTCGCCACGAGGAAGCGCCGGGCCAGCGAGGAACTCCGAAACAAGTCGAAGGTTCTAATCCTCGACGGCAATGAGCGGAAGGAGGCCCTCGGACTCATACCCGAGGAACAGACGGCGAAAGCGGAGCAGCAGCTTCCGGCCAAGGTGAGATATCGCAATGCGCGTTTCTTCCACCCTCTTGTTTCTTGTTGTGGTCCCCCTCCCCTCCCTTTTGGGACTCGCCATTTCCGCTGGGTCGTTTAAAGGGCCCGGACCTTTTTTATACCTGCTTCGAAACGATCCTTTGTCAGGCCTTTGGGGCTGGAATTCTGTTTTCTTCGCGATGCTATAGCTGACTCGTCGTTTGCCTTTACCTGACTTTTTTTATTTGTTTATATTTCATTTTTGTATTATTATTACTGTTCGTACTCTTTTTTTCTTAATGAGAGAAAGAATGCGTAGAATATTGTTTTGAAACCATTTTATGAAATTAATGTAGCTTAGTCTTTCAGTGGCTGATAAAGATTATTCGTGACTAGATTAGCGAGGCAGATATGATGACTATATCTGTTATATATATGCTTTTGAATTGCTGTACACATTTTCAAAGCAGAATTGTGTATTATTTCAAAGACCGGCTGGATAAGTAGTTTTCCCTTGATAAGATTAATGAGATATAAACATAGGGCTATATATTGCTATAGATTTCTAAAAGCCTATGAAGATTTATAGCTTTTATTGTTTAAAGCAAGCTGGGATTGTTATCATGGCAGACGATGGGATAAGCAAAAATTTTGTTTAGCCATGCAGTTTATTTGTTTTTCCTTTTCACTTTAGATTGAGCAATCAGGAGGACTTGCATTGAAAGAATAAACCTTGTTGGTATCTACATTTTCAAGGGCAAAGTTAAACAGCTTCATACTACACTATTTCATTAAAGTAATATTAGAAGTAAATTAATAAAAAATTTAAAAAAAATAAAATGATTAAATTAAAATTTATATCAATTAATTAATTTTGTTTTCAATAATATAATTATTATATCAGCAATATTACAAATAAATACTGATAACACTGTGATACTACTGTAATTGGGTGTTAAAAACTGGAGTGCATAAAAAGTAACTACTACATAATTATATATTCTGACATTTGTATACATAACAAAGAAATGAAGAATTTAGTCCACTGTTTCATAAGTTGTATAAAGAGCTGCAGGTGAAAGGAGCACAAGTTACATTATTACCTTCTGGTTATCACAAATATTATGCACGTTTAAAAAAATTTGCTTACAGAGCACTGAATATTGTTACTGTCAAAACAAGATGTTTGTATAAACTGCTTTTTTTTATCCCAGCATACCATACTGCTAAAAAAGGAAGATCTCTTGATTGCATCAGTAAGAAAAATGATTACTTCCAATATTTATAATATTTTTTCAACGTTAACTTCCTTAACTTTTCAATCACATTTGTCATTGCAAGACCGATTAAAACTTCCTTATTTTTCAGACCAAAATGGAAACAAAGAAGGATTCAGTAGCCAGGAACCTGCAGTTTGAGCTCAGTGGACCCAAGAAACCAGTCAGCCGAACAAGGACAACGAGGACGCGCAAAAACTCGGTACACGAAGACTCCCGACAGCCTGACATACGTGACACCCTGCTGAAGGTCAACAAAGAGCTGGAAGAGGACAAGAAGGTGGTGTTCGAGAAGCTGGGCAGCCTTAGTCCCAAGAAGAGCATGAGGAAACGCACTACCCGAGAAACTAAAGTCAATCAGATGACCGAGAACAAGGCTCCGGAGCCCGCTTACTGCAAGACCCCGACGAAGGAGCAGCCGTCGGTGTCGCGGCTCAACCTGAACGAGGTGAAGACGCGGCTGACGACGAGCGCGCGGCTCGCCGAGCTGCGGGCGCGCATCGACAAATTTAAGAGCTGCGACGATCGTCTGCATAAGCTCGAACAGGCGCACAAGGAGCGTCGCGAGGAGAAGCGCAAGAATGAGGAGCAGCGCGTGAAGATCAAGGAGTTCGACCGTATCCAGCTGGAGATACCGGTGAGTCCGTCCAAGCTGCTCCAGTCGCCGAGCAAGTTCATGAGCCCGGTGAAGACGATCCCACTGTCGCCGAAGGCGAGCCCCGCCAGGCGTCTGCTGTTCGAGCCGAAGGAAGAGCCAGTGAGTCCCGTCAAGGGCAGTCCCACGAAGGTACCAGCCTACCAGAGGTACCAGTCGCTCGCCGAGAGCGAGACTAAGGCTCTGCCGCTGCCCTACAATTACAGATTCCTCGCCGAGGTCTTCCGCAGCATCGACACTGTGACGGCTATGCTGTTCAACCGAAAGGAGCTCATCACCTTCGCCAAATTAAAGCCCGCGGTGCAGGAACTTGTGCGGCGTAATTTCACGCTTGAACATTTGGCACAGGTACATGCTGATTGATTTTTAATGCGTTTGACAGGCGTCTAGTAATTTTTTTTTTTTCAATTTTCAATGTTAATATATTGTCACGCGGATCTATTTTTTTTTACTTGTGTTTAAAGACTTTCTAAAAAGTTTAAAATTAAAATTATTATTGTCTTTGCTATCATTATGTTCAATGATTTACTGCAGAAAATAATTTTCATTGAAATAAAATGTAACAGAGATAAATTAAACAAATTTAACTGATACATTAAAATATTTTATATGAAATATGCTATAGCCTATTAATTATTGTTTAAACAACTTTAAAAGTAACTTGACGACAAGCAATATTCTTTATCATTAGCTAATATGTTTTTTCATTTTCAGATCAAAGCTATCTACCCGGAAGCTTACACCTTCCGTCAAGAAAAGATTCGTAGCTTCGGTGCAAAGAATGAAGAATACGAACTCGTCATCACGCCAGTTGTTCAAATAAGCAACGAAAAAAGCGGCAGAAATACCCCAGACGAGGAGAACGTTCTAAAATCTGCTCTAGAAACACACATGAGTCCGAGTGTATTGCTCGAACGACGTCGTAAATTTTACAATGAACTCCTGGATATCGTTAAAGACGAGCACAACAAGTTCTTACTAAGTCTGGAGATACCGATGAACATTCCCAAGGAGAAGATTACCAGGTGGCATCCAGAGTTCGACATCGAGTGCTGTCGGGCAATCGAAAAATCAGAGCTACCAGAGGCACCCCACAAAGAAAGGTCAACGGCTAAGGATGTACTCGAGAGAGCGAACAAACTGTTAAACGACAACTCGCGGATGAGAAAAGCCATCGAAGTACTCGCCGACAGTAAGACCAAGATCATTAGTACTACCTCAGGTAAATTTTCTTGAAAATTGACCTAGTTTTGTAATTTCGGTAATTAAGTTCTGCGGCACTTAGTTGTTGGTTCGTAATTATACAGTTAAGTCTATGCACATTATATATTAATTATGCCTAATGATTTTTGCGACTCGAGTATGACTCCTTTCCATTTTTAAATGTAAACTATTCTTTTGTTGTTGCTTATATGTAATGATTCTTTTTTAGTTTATGCATAAAATACCGATTGCTCTTTGCAAAGATACACACGATAGATTATAGATTACATTTTTGACCTACACTGATTTTAATATCGATATTACAATGGAAATAATGATAAAAATGAAGTACTAGTGATGTTACTTTTGATAATTTTTGAAACAACGCGTCGTTTGTCTAGTTAATTTCTTAGGTTATTATTTATCTATTTCCAAGGTGAGAAGGAATAGAAACCCGTAAGTTTCTTAGGATAACGCGGCTGTTAACGTATAATGAGTAAATAAGTATTTAAAAGTCGAAGAGGGCAATGAACTACTTTTCTAGCAACATAATGTCAAATGTACAAATCATTTATGACCATTTATCTTTTAAACTGGAATAATCTACGAGCAAATATATTTGATTCCGTGCAACATTTTAACATTATTATGTTTATGTCTTTTTGCAGAAACAACGACGACAACTACAGAACAGCCAATTGAAGAAATCCGAAACGCGAACATCTCAATCGTGGACACGCCCCCGGCGACGCCAAAGTCACAGAATCCCGTAACGAATCCGCTGCTAAAGGGCATCCCGACGTCGCTCCTTGAAAAGGTACGGGCGAAACAGGCCGCCAAGGCTTTAGAAATGATGACGAGGTCCTCGGAGGCCACCAAGGATGCGATAAAATATGCCCGGCTACCCGACATGGCGAAAGTTCTGCGTAATGTATTCGTTAGCGAAAAGAAAAGTGTGCTGACGATGGAGTTCGTTGTGAAGAAGCTTAATGACTCCTGTATGGCGAGGTTGACGCCGAACGAGCTCGAGGAGCACATTAGACTAATTTGCAAACTGTTGCCTCTCTGGGCTACGGTGCATTCCGTCCGGGGAGTCGACTACCTCAAATTGGCCAAAGCCTTCGATTTGACTAAAATTATTCACAGACTGGAGGTACTTGCCGATGAGAAGGCATAATGATGCAAAATATGTGTGTGTGTGTGTGTGTACGCGTGTGTGAAATTTAGATTATAATTTTATAGAGGGAAAAAGGAATTAGTGTATTTTCGAAAAAGGCGAGTGATCTTCAAGCATGAGTAGAGAATTCCAAATTATTTCACCTAAGAAATTTGCAATAAAGTATTTTTTTATGTTATGTTACCAAAGCTCCTAATGAATTACTTACTTGTTAGAAGTTTTTGTTACATAGTCTTTACAATTATTTTTAAATGTCACTCAACTTTCTGCAAAATTCTGATAAAATTATTATTGTAATATTGAAAAAAAAGCTATTGCAAGCATTTTTCGAATAAATACGCATTATTTCCTTAAAGACAGCATGGTACAAATTTTGGCAATAAAATGTTTTATGTATAAGACATTTCTAGACTTTATTTACATAATTGTATAATTCTACAGTGATGCTTGATGTAACTACACTTAATATGTAAGATTTTAAATTTTCATCAATATTTGTAACAATAATATAGAATTTTGTATTTAAAATTTGCAAAAGGGCATAATCGACTTCCTCAAATGTATAATTTTATTTTTGAATGATATGCAATAAATTTATACAAATTTGTACCACACTTTATGGTTTATGTCGTCATGCAATATAAAAGTTATATTTATATAAATAAAAAAATTTATTATATAAAAATTACAAAAAATCTCTTAGAGCCCATATATACATGTAATACAAATATTAAATAATCTCAATAGTACATTATTATTAAGTGAGTAGATTATAACTGTAACAATTTTAAATCATCGTTTGATAAACATTTTTGTAAAACATAAACAACCATAGCAAATCGCTTTTGCCATTCATCTAAAGTTGCTCCATCAACAGTCTTGTCACAGAAAATTCTAGAAACTACGTCGCGTATACTTTGTTGTGACCTATAAAAAATAAATTTTGTTAAAATCGAATAAATCATTAAGTTGAAATAGTAACGCTCTTACAGTAAATTGTTTTTTAGATATATAAACTATTACAATAAAAATTAAGTAAGCACTTATAAGTTAAATGAAAATTTCTACAAAAAAAAAAAAAACAATACTTACCAAGCCTTCAAAATTATATCGAATTCTTCTCCGTGTTCTCGAGTCCTTTCACAAACTTTGTCTATAAATCTTAAAAGTTCAAGTATACCGCTTCTAGGCATAGTAGCTATTTCAGTAATTGGAGAATTCAACGGCGAATTTAATTCATCTATAGAAATACTTAATATGTTTTCGTTGGTTTGTTTGTTCAATAACATATTTACCATAATCGCCTGGTAAAAATCAATTAAATAATAAATAGGCGCTCGAATCATTGGAAAAGTAAACGCTTTACTATCAGCTCGAAGATTCAAAAATACTGGAGCTTTAACTAAACACGTTTGCAAATGTTTGTATGATCCAGTTTCTCCTTTGAGCATAATTTTTCTGAAAGCATTGATATCTACATTATTTTGGAAAGTAAATAATTCTGCATGTTGATATTGATCCAGCCATTCTTGTGACTCTTTGTTTTGTAATAGTTGTAGTTTCTGTAATTCATTAATAAGCTTTTCTTTTTTAGTTGTAATTATTGTTCTTGCTGATTTTAATAATCCTAGCGCATTTTGAATTTCTTGAACACAGTCAGACTAAAAAAAAAAGAAAATGAATAAACATGATTTTGAAAATTATTCCTTTTAAAACTTTATATTTACTGTTCTATTGTCGATATCCTTTATTTCAGATATTAAAGTATTTAGTATTTCATCAGGCTGTATATCATCTGGTTGTAGTTTAAGCATTAGCATTTCCTTTTGTAGTTGAGTTTGTAAAATTTCTAGTTTTCTAACTTCTAGTGCTAGTGGCAACCATTCATTCAAATCTGGACATCCTTCCATTAAATTCTAAAACCAATAGTATTATAAATAATTGCATATATTTTTTAATATTCAAAATATTAAATTTTTACTTCAATCTTTTTAATATACTGCATGTATATCTCTTCATTATTTTTTGTTCTTCCCATGTGAATAAAACGTCTGGCAGTGCTTGCAATATGTTCACTACATAGTTTTGCAATTCCAACATCTATACTTGCTTTTCTATCCGCCTTATCTTCTTTTTCTTCTTCTAGATCTATATTAATAAGAAGATCGGTAGATTTTGCTCTGGCAGTTAATAAAGCATTCCATAATACTGGTAATTTGACAGGGTTAAGTAATTCAGAGATTGTGTTCCACACCTGATTTAAAAAAAATAATAAAGGAACTGTGTTTTATAATAGTAGTAAAATAATAATAAAGAGTAACAGACCTTTCTCTTCTCAGGACCACCGCAATAATTACTAACAAGTGAAAGACATTTTATTATTGTAGATTGAGATACTTCTTCTACTGTTGGAGGCATTAAACGCTGACATATTTCTTGCATTTTTGTACAATCTTTAATTTGTGTCAGCATTTCTTCATATTTTATTGTAAGTAATTTTTTTTTTATTTCTAACTTTTCCTTTTCTTCTTTATTTTTTTCTATCAGTAGTGCTACAATTCAAATTATATTAATAAAAATTTATAAATTATATTTTAATATCCATAAAATATTTACCTTTTTCTTTGCATGCAAAGTCTTGTTGGATCCATTTTTCTTCAGCAGTTTTAATTTTATTTTCCAGTTTACATCGTTCTTCTTTAACATGAACAGTATTTCTCATACTTTGGATTAAAGCATCTTTTGGCTCGTGTTTCAATTTATATAATAAAATATTTTTCCTTATACACTCTACCTCAGATTGGGGCCTAATAGTTTTTGGTACATTTTCCCATAATAATCCAAGCACACCTTTATGAAGTCTTTATAAAAATTATAAAATTAGTATCCCATCATATAAGTTATTTTTTAATTTTAGAAAAATCTTACGTTTTTTTAACATAATCCGTAACATACTCTTGCGGACATTCAAATTCTCTCAGCCATGTATCAAATTCAGGAGTATCGTTCATATTCCTCAAATAGTCTTTTTTTTTAACACTTGCTATTGAAAATGCAAATAAATAGTAGAATAACGAGGCAGTGAAAAATTAATATAAATAATTATGTTGTGTAAATTTCACTTCTTTCATGCATTTTTTGTGGTTTTGTAACTCTAAAAAAAATTGCAATTGTTATAAAACATTGATAACAAACGTTACCGGTTGGAGTTCAGCATTTGCAGCGTTCAATCCCACGGTAGAATGCAGTTTAATATCTCAGTAGTAAATATTTCCTCCAAAAATATTGAAACAATTCTAAATCACTTGGACTTTTTATCACAATATGAACTCTTTACTGCACATTTTATTATAACATGTAACGACTTTTACGAAGCATTCAAATGGAGCAGAAGAGACGCCGTGAAGTTGTCGCTTTTTCAATTGAACAAAAAGAAGTAGGAATGTCCATAATTGCGCGGGCAACAATGGGAGTCTCGCGTTTCCTAACCTCAATTGCGTGGCAGACAACGATTTTGCGCATGCGCAGTGGCCTTTCAATTTCGCGTTCAATCAGCTGCGCCCCTCGCGCTTCTCCCCATCAGTAGTCCGACGCTACTGACACTCAACAATACCAAAACTAAAGTTCCTCTGCAAAATTTTTGCACAAATACCTCGTTAAAATGTGTACTTTAAGACCCTTCACCTGCGATGACTTATTTAAATTTAACTCTGTGTAAGTATCAGAATGAAAGAATTTTCTGCTTGCGGGAATATTTTTTTTCGCACCGTTAACCTGAGGTTTATGCTAATTCATGCAAAAATTTACTTGTTTCAGAAATTTGGATCCTCTTACTGAAACTGTATCCTTTTTAAATTAATGTGTAAATTTAGATTAACGGCTATTGAGAATGTGTAAATATTTTTTTAT
Source organism: Sycophila sp. Sp_5 (assembly GCA_018906775.1). NCBI lineage: Eukaryota > Metazoa > Arthropoda > Insecta > Hymenoptera > Eurytomidae > Sycophila > Sycophila sp. Sp_5. Next base: position 1,818,209 of record JACCID010000014.1, on the reverse strand, counting down.
TTTGTAATTATTTTAATTGAACAATTAATTGCCACAGTAATTCATTTCTACTCACTAACAAAATTGCTGACACTTTTCTTGACTGGATATTTTTAGTATGGATTATCGTTTTATATGCAATATTTAGCACATTGGCCGGAGTACTTTCAATTAGCAGAATCACCAAGCGGTGAAATAATGGGTTATAGTAAGTTATTAGATATTTTCAGTATTCAAAGTTTAATACATTATTAATTTTAAAATATTTCTTCACAGTAATGGGAAAAGCAGAAGGAGCTGGTGAAAATTGGCATGGACATGTAACGGCTTTGACTGTATCTCCCGATTATAGAAGACTGGGCCTTGCTGCTATACTTATGAAATCTTTGGAAGAAGTTTCAGAGAAGTTAATATTTAACGGAAATTGATTTCACCTATTATTATAAATGTTCTTGCGGTATATTAATTTTAATTTACATATTTTAGGAAACAAGCATATTTTGTAGACCTTTTTGTGAGAGTTAGTAACAAAGTTGCTATAAAAATGTATCAACAGTTAGGATACATCGTTTATCGGACTGTATTAGAATATTATAGTGGTAATCCTGACGAAGATGCTTACGGTAAAATAAATTACAATATTTCTACCATCGAAGTCTGACCCTAGTTACTAATTTTTTATTCGACCTTTACAGACATGAGAAAAGCATTATCAAAAGATGTGAAAAAGAAATCGGTAGTTCCTCTAGCTTATCCTGTGCGGAATGAAGAAGTGGATTGAAAAAAAATTTTTTACTAATTTATATCAAAGCAAAATGCTAATAAACTGACAAACCGAACAACTTTTCATTACTATTATTTATACAAAAAATGGCTTTTCATTAATAAAATAAAACTCTGCTCATCTATTCTCACTCAATCTTTCTTTTATCAACATCGCAGTGCAGAAGAAAATTCAAATTTTCGGAGCATAAAACTTGTGCGATAAAACTCCGAAATCCATGCAGCTGTTTTACCGACAACGTAAGCGTGTTTTAATTAAAAAGAGACAGCCGCTCACAATCGACCCTCTCTCTCCAGTCTCAGCAGCAGCAATAGAGCAACTACGGCAACCACTCAGCTGGCGGCCGCAGTGCATATTGCGGGAACACCGCAGACGGTGAGTCGGTGATAGACGGGGACGGCTACTCGGTCAAGATGGCACGTCAGCAGAACGACGTAGACGAGCTCTTCGACGTGAAGAACAACTTCTACATCGGGAACTATCAGCAATGCATCAATGAGGCGCAGAAGGCCAAGGTGGGCACGGCTTCGGATTCTCGTGGCTGCCCATTCGGGCGACGAGCGGAGCATACGTGGGTTGCGGTGCGCGTGTGGGTTTCGCCGCTTCTGACACATGCCGACTGCCACCCGCAACCTTATTTGATCATTTCTTTCAATGTTTTTTTTTAAAGTCGCCGTGCAATCCATTTTTTTATTTTTTAATTGATTTCAAGATGCAAATAGTAGATTACACTTGGCATTGATATTTATTTCAAGCGTATGAAATAATGATGATAATGAATTAATAAGTTTTCGAATGAATTTTATTTATTTGCAAGCTACCCAAGCATACAATTTTGATATAATAGTAATAGCGAGGAATTGAGATTAACGTAGTATTAATACTTATTGAGATCAATAAAAGAATAAGCAATATATACGCATACTACTGGGTACATTGTACTTTCATTATCCTTTGATATTAAAGCACTTCGGAAAGTACTTTGTTGTTTTAATATTTAATTTATTTACTATTATTAAAAATGTGTTTTAAATTATTAACTTTTGATTATTTTTTAGCCATCCTCGCCAGAGGTAGCTATGGAACGGGATGTCTTTTTGTACAGAGCATATATTGCTCAACGTAAATTCAGAATAGTTTTGGATGAAATCAAGGATTCTTCACCCGAGGAATTGCTGCCATTAAAATCATTAGCTGAATACTTTGCACATCCTGATCGAAGAGACAAAATATTAACTGAAATTGACAAGACCACCATGGAAGCAAAACCTAAGGGTCACAACTTCATGATTGTTGCGGCTACAATATACTATCATGAAAATAATCTTGAGTCTGCCCTAAGAGTATTACATAAAGCTGAGAATTTGGAATGCAGTGCTTTAAGTGTACAAATTTACCTGAAAATGGATCGGCTTGATTTAGCTACAAAAGAAGTTAAAAGTATGCAAGAAAAAGACGATGATGCAACTTTAACACAGTTGGCTTTGGCATGGGTTAACTTAGCTACAGGTCGAGAGAAATACCAAGAAGCTTTTTACATCTTTCAGGTAATAATATTTCAAAGTTATATTTTGTTCATGTAAAATATTTTGAAATAAAATTGTTTGAATGTTCATTCTTTAAGGCATTAATTTTATGGATAATGAAAATTTTCTTTTTAGGAAATGATTGATAAGTATTCAAGTACAACAATGTTGTTAAATGGTAAAGCAACTAGCTTGATCCTTCAACAGAAATATGATGATGCCGAAGTTGTGCTTCAAGAATCTCTGGAAAAGGACAGTAACAATCCAGATACCTTAATTAATATGATTGTTTTGTCCCAGCATATGGGAAAGCCTCAAGAAGTCGCAAATCGTTACCTCACCCAACTAAAAGATTCTCATATGGAACATCCATTTGTTAAAGACTACCTTCAGAAAGAACTTGAATTTCAAAGGCTAGAAGCAGAATATGCAGCCTTGGCATAAATTACTGGGAGTTGCTTTGTATAGCTTATGGATGGTAATTGATGGGAGATATTAGTTAAAAAAATTCTTGTAACCAAATTTTTTATAAAATTTTTATAAGATCGAACTTTTTATAATCTTTGAATAGAATTTAAATATTTTATTTGCTGTTGTATATTTTCGTTCAATATTAAATATTTTTGTATAAAAACTGCTTGATTTTGAAGGGAATTGGATATCTTTATACAAGAATTAATTTTAATCTCCTGTCGATATATTTCTAAATGCTATAGAGAAATAGTTATCAACATCTTGAAATAATATGCGGATATTGAAATTGTATTAAAGAAAAAAATCAATATTCCACTAAATCTAAAACGACTGAAAAATGGTAATCAGTATTTTCTTCACTTACAATGCAGTTTTTATTAATAAAATTTATAACATTACTTCTAAAATTGTTTTCATTATCAATTGATGTGCAGTTGTTTCTATTAATTATGTGAAACAATTGTTTTTTCCTTTTTCTTACATTTGTCATTGTAAAAACTGCACTGCAAAGAGGCAAATAAATGCTGCGTAACAGCGCCCACTAAACACATAACATTAAAACGCTGCCATTTTGTAATATTTAGCATATTGTAAAAGAATTGATTACTACAGAATATATTATATCTAATACGAATTTAATTGACATACATTTTTTACGTTTCCACTGTATTTATACACATTTTATTTTAAGAAATAAAATTCATGTTTTTTGTTGTAACAAAATTAGTTTATAGCTGCTTTAAACATTTTCTGTAATATTTTCGAAAATATCAGTTTTATTTATTTTTTTAAGCAATAGTTAAGTTTAATTTGTAGATACATTTTTATAAAGACAAATTTTCTATAAATTGTTATAAATTCTCTTTACATAAGTACATTTAGGATTTAGAAATGATAAATTGAAATTCGCGCGTGAATTTCAAAATCAGTAAAAGAAAACATAAAAAAAATAGGTTATATTTACAGTATTTAAACTTTCTGGCGCTAGCGTCAGCTGAAAATTATGTTTTAATTTTTTTATAATTTAATTAAAAAAATTAAGATATAAAATCAAAAATAAATAAATGAAGTTTACAATTCAGATAAGATATTTTGTTCATCAAAAGATATACGAACGCTCCGTATACCAGAACTTGTAAACATAACCGTTAATTCTCACCGGTTTTTATTTAATGTTTTTGTGAAAACAAGCCTAAACGTGACTTTGCAGCGACTGCATTAAATTTATTTAATATTTTATTATTTTTATTTATAATTAAATGCCGTTTTGCATTTAAGTGATATAGTGATTCGACAGTATTTTTGTAAGTAAACAATATTATCGACATTTGATATCATAATTTGTTATCAAACGTTGTGGGTTTTTAGGTTTTAATTATGTTTTCTATTTTTCCGAAATAGATATTAAGCACGTGATTAAAACCTCAAAAAAGCCACAAAAAATGATAATTTTATAAGCGAATATTATTTTCAGAATTATTTCTGCTATAAATTCTTTGAATATTTACCAATGCTTCTTAGTAGATTATTCGTCTTTAGGAACGATATCATAAGAAAAATGTCAACAATATCAGAAGAAAGTCTTTTACAAGCTGCGAAGAAGTTAGTTCCTAGTTTGTCGTCTCCAAAACACAAAGGTCAGGCTGGAAGAATAGGAATAGTCGGAGGTTCTCTAGAATATTCTGGGGCTCCTTATTTTGCTGGAATGAGTGCTTTGAGAACGGGTGCTGATTTAGTGCATATATTTTGCTGCAAAGAAGCCAGCACACCAATCAAAACTTTTAGTCCTGAACTGATTGTTCATCCAGTTTTAGATGATAACAATGCTCTGAATTTGATTGAGCCTTGGCTTGAACGCTTGCACGTTATTTTAATAGGTCCAGGACTTGGAAGAGAACCTAAAGTTTTTGAAACAGTATCAAAGTTGATCACATTGTGTAGAGGATTGTCAAAACCTTTGGTCATCGATGCAGATGGTTTATTTTTAGTTGGCCAACAGCCAGAACTGATTAAAAATTATCCAGGAATCATCTTAACTCCCAATGCTATGGAATTCATTCGCTTAGTAAAGTCAATTCTCAATAAAAATGTAGAAGCATCATCAATAGTTGATAAAACTCTTTTAAAAGAATTAGGTAATTATAATTGAAGTAAAAACTTTTAATATCACCATTGTTTTATATTAATTTAAGATACTAGTTTCCATTTATGTAACTTTTTGTATTATTCTTAATTAATTAGATAAATGAAAAAAAAAGTTAAAGTTTAGTTCACTGTAACAAATAAAACAAAATATTAGGAATAATTGAATTTTTTAACTGTTCAATACATTATTATGTTTAATTAATGTTTAATTTTTACTTTAAATAACTTCTTCAAATAGTCACTCAAGTTTTTTTATCTTTAATTAAAGTAATTCCATTCATTTTAAATATAACAGTACTCGTATATCTTTATAAACACAGTAAATTATTAAAATTTTTAGCGATACACTGTTAAAACTTTTATGAAGCTTTTTTTCAAACCCGCAATTCAAAATAAATGAGCTCTCAATAACTAACATAATGTTATACTAAATTTAATAATTTTCAATGTACCTATACATGCTTGAAATAGTCTTCTCTCCAATTTATTGATTTTAATGCAGAAGTTTTTATTAAATAAAATTAAAAAAAAAAAATCTCACAAAATCTTTTGAAAATTTAACTAACATCAGTCGTGAAGTAATCGTTAATCAATTATTAACTAATATAACGTCCATTTCAGCGTCGGCAATTGGAGAAAAGGCAACGGTTGTGCACAAGGGCAGCCGAGATGGCATCGCGGAGGGCAGGAAGGACGCGCCGACAGCTTGGTGCTTGGCTGCGGGTTCAGGTCGTCGTTGTGGCGGCCAGGGTGACCTGCTTTCCGGCGCGATCGCCGTGTTCAGTGGATGGGCGCGCGCGCGCCGCGACGACCCCGCCGCTTCCACGACGAGCGCCTGCTACGCGGCCTGCCGTCTGGTGCGCGAGTGCAACGCCGCTGCCTTCCGCACGAACCACCGGGGTATGTTGACCACTGACATGCTCAAGGAGGTGGCACCCACCTTCGCCAGGCTCTACGAGAATGCGAATAACTGAGGCGCCGATCTAAAGCTTCTTTTTTTTTTTTATCTTCTTTTTTGGGACGTCGAATGGTTTTGTTAGTTTCGTGCTTTTGTTAGTTTTGCAAAGAACGTTTCAAATTTTATATAAAAATATAAAGATATTGTTGAAAGACTGTAATGTGATGTAGCGATTAATTGTTAAATAGATATTTTTGGAAGAACATCAAATTAGAGTTTACGTTCATTTGAATTCGTTTGCAGTTTTTAGTTTTAAAAGAGTTGTATGATCTGTTTTTTTTTTATTTTCATCAAAGCATTTGTATTTGTATTATCCATTTTGAAATTTACACTCGACGAATTGTAAGACATTACGTTGATAAAAGTCAAGCTATCATTTTTGCACTGCAATAATGTCGGGATATTTCAGGAATTGGTCGGTGGAAAATTTAAGTAAACACATATTTTTGTACGAGCATATCTTTATTTTTCAATAGTGTATTGGCACTTAATCGGTCGTTATCTCAATAATTTTAACAAATTTTGAAATTTTTATAATTTCATTTTTGTAATGCCATTCCTCTTCTGGGCGAAAGAATTATCTTGACCACAAGATAATTCAGTAAGTTTTCAAATTCATATCACAAAAGATGTTATTAACGCAAGGTAATAACGTACACTGTGAATATTGATATTGTTAAAAAAAGAAAAAATTAAAAATAATTTATTTAACTATTACTCGATTTATTATTTTTTTTTCAAATTTTCAAATATATTACACCGGTTTTATATTTAAAGCTCGTCCTTGTTTTATATTTACTTTTTTTTTCATGAAGCGCTACGCAAACGAATATTCCGCACTTACAATTGAAAGTCATCTATAAAATTAATCAATACAATACTGCTATCTTTTCTTCACGGAAAAATCAATTATATCCGTGAACTTTCCATTATTTCTTGACAATATTAAGGGTATACATCACGGAAATCTCACGCGGTACAGGGAGAAGTAATCATTTAATTTTTTTTAAATAATACTTTGACAGAGAAGGAAAGCATTCGTAGATAGAAATTATGCTATTGACTCATATAACTTTCAAAGATTTTTGTGACAAGTACCCTTAAAACTTAAAAAAAAACTACTCTAATAATACAATTTCGATGTTCCAGTGTCTCGCCGACTCATTCGTTTATTTACACAAGATATTTTTTCAAATTGAGCAGAATTAATTTGCGTAATTGAATTTAAAAACATAATTTGTTTGCAAAATTAATTTATGCGATTGCCATGTATCTTATATGAATAGTAATGGCGTTAACACTAATTAGAGGACGATATTAAGACTTGTCAAATCCTGACTTACAGTCAAGCTTTTTTTAACAATTACGAGTATAATTTTTAAAAGTGAGACTTGCGATATTTTGTTTTTTTATTAAGTAATTGCACTAAGTTTGAAGTACAAAATCTCTGAAAAATGTTTCAACTAATAAAAAGGACTACTTATCACGGGAAAGTAAAAATCGGGATCTTGTACTTCAGAAGTAGTTACTTTATAAAAGCAACTTACGACTAACAGTTATAAACTTTTTACGTTACCTTAAATACTTCTATTATTTATAAACTATAGGGATTTGTTGGTATAGTTTCTCGATAAAACTTTCTGTCGCTATATATCAGATTCATCGTAAAATATATATATATGTCGTAGTTTAACACACAGATGTCAGAAAAATATTGACAGTTTCTTTTCTATTTTCATTTGCATTTCTCACAATTATCATTCTATTATTTGGTGTGTTTTCAAACCAGAGTTGGGCAGTTTACCAAGATTTCAATTTATACATGTCAATTTCGTGCGGTACTTGTACATTTTTTCTTCAAACTTTTAAATAATTAAAATATTACCGTCGCATAAAGTTCAAGCGAAATGTCATTACGTACGTAAATTATTACTGTAAATTGAAGTACGAATACGGCTTACGCAATTATTTTGATTTCTTTCACCGCAATACCTAATAACTATGAAAATAATTCGCGTAAAAGAACAGAAATTTTTTTCCGTTCGATTTCAATTCACATTAAGATTTGCAATCATAAATATTAACATTCGATATCAATCTCCATTAAAATCAGTTTATTTTAGAGCAGTGAAAAAGATTCAAATTTAAAACTTAAACGACTACAACAGCAACGAATTAAAAAACGCTGATTTAATTCTATACAATGCGAACTAAAATATAAAAAGTTGCAATAAGCGAATATAAAAAAATGTTGTCCAACGCTGATTCAAGCTATAATTAAAAATATATAGATTCGCGAGGAACAAAAAGAGTATACGTCCTTCCCGTCGCGGATAAACGTCTCGAGTCTCTCGCTCTTATCAAAGAACGAGTGCACACGCACACACGCGATGAGCCATCCATACATCGTCGACGTGCTTTCGCATTTGCACGTGCGAACGGCCCTTTCTTTCCTTTTTTTTTTAAATTTATTTTTATTTATTATTTTTTTAAATAAAAATGGATTTGTCTATGTTTAAAAGAACGCAGTGTGCTATAAGAAGTCTAGAGGCGCGCGAGTGCACCTGGTGAGGGTACAAAGAGGGTTCAGGGGTGAATCGGTAGCTCGGCGCTAAGTACTACGAGTAAAAGGTGAGTACGGACGAGTGATTGCCCCGAATTAGGAGTGTTGGCGGCATGTCCCTCGTGAGGGCCTCCAGCCAGGCCATGTAGAGCGGCGCCGACACTGCGCCTTTTCGTGGCATCGGTAAGGACCTGTAAACAAATTTTTTTCTTATTTTCCCACCATTATATACAATTTAGAATTATAATTAAAGATTACAATTAAATCGATAAGTTTTTTTTAACGAATTTTGTTATCGTTGTCCATCTAGTACAAAAAGAAGTACTTCTACTTTTTACACAGTACATTTAACTGTGAAATTGGAAGTTATAATTTAACTTTCCGAGTTTACAGTAGAATCTGTTTTGCAGAAGTGTCAAATCTACTTTTCGGCAGAATAAGATCCACTTGAAGAAATGTTAATTATACTGATTTTGTAAATCATTTTCCTAGTAGTCTAACAGATATTACTGTTGTGAAACAGTAAGAACTACTTTTTTTCTTTGGGTGTACTTTTTTTTATTAAAAATTAATTTAGAAGAAATTTATAGTTCCTATGATAGAACAAATCTTAAAGCATAGCGACGAATTTAAAATTAATTAAAAACGAAAGTAATTGTAAAAAAAAATAAATAAAAGACACAAAGGTAATTATTTTGATGTATATCATTTAGGGACTAAATAAATCTATAATAAATGCATGCAATAAAATTTTTTGCGTTAGATACGTACATTACAACGAGAGTGGATTGACTTGAGTTCTCCAAAAGTAACTCCCGGAGCCTCAACTGCCTGAAAGTTTTATCCCTCAAGGTTTGAAGTTCGGATTCGGTCACAACGCATTCTAAAGACAAAACAAAAATTTACTGTCAAGAACAATGTTTTGTATTTAAGTTTTTCCATTCACTCGATCATTTTTGATTTTTACCTGTACTATCAGCCGCATCATTTTTTCGGAATTCCGAAATTACTTTGTCGAAGAAGTTTTGCGTTTCCGGTCGAGGCTGTACACTTATGTCATCGACCATTTTTAAACTCGTGTACTTTATGCGGAACTTCGCCATAATTTCTGCCATTCTGTGTAATTAGAAAATACAATTCGTTAATTTTTCTTACGTAGTATCTACTTTTCTTATTATTTTTTTTAGTTCCTCGATTACTTACTCTTTTTCTTGAGCTCCGATGTCCTGCTTGTGATTAGCCAACGCGAAAATTCTCATCTTACAATGTTCCCAATTCGATCTGGTGCTGATGATGTACGGCAAAAGGATAGTTAAACCTAAATTTGAAGTTTGCATTTTAATTTTAGGTAATAATGAATTATTCAATGTTTGTTTATGCAGGATTCGAGATTTACCTCCGTCGTCGTATAACCACCAGACATCGATAGTACCATTTTTGTGTTTTTTTCTGGAAAATCGTCAGGTACTCCGGGACGACTGATAAGCCGTTCTGCTTGTGATTTCTGCGGAAATAAATAAAAGGATGTATTTCACAAAGTTTCCTCGTTTGCAATTTTATTGGTAGTGAAGTGTATTGTACTTACGCCAACATTTTCTCAGCAATGTGTCTCTTTTTATTTTTCAACTGTTCCCGTGCAGTCCAGTGGGTTGGTGAGTCCCTCATTGCTGCGTTAGCATCTGGAGGAATATACTGGGTTCCTAAAATTATTCGTTTACTTTTATTCTTTAATGTTTTCGCTAGAATATTTTATTTAAAAAAATAAAATTGTTTAAAATAAAGATATATAATGTAAAAAAAAACTTAAATTATGCCTTTAAGTATATTTGACTGCTTTTAGATGCATTTCCCGTAAGGTGAACTTGCTTTTCTGTTTACTGATGTATCTGTACGGTATGAAAATTTGGAGAAGCGATTATTTATGCAAAATAAAAAGGAAAAAGAGACAGAACCTTTACATTGAGAAAATCAAGATCAGCTCATAAAGTAATTAAGAAAAGGAGTATTTTTTACTTTTCGCAGAATAAAAATTTCTTAAAATTATTTACAGAAATTTCTTAAAAGTATTTGCAGAAATTTTTTCTTCTACAGTAAGTTTCTGTAGAAGTTTGGTTTATGGGATTTTAAGTCACTGTCTAAAACATCTGACTCCGCTCTACAGAGGAATAAGATTTATTATTACATTTCTCGTTCAAGTTTTCTATTGGATTTGCCGTTAGAATATAGTAAAGTTGTCATGTACACTGAGAAAAAGAAATCTTATCCCGAAGGATTCCAATTTTGTTGTTATTAGGGAAAAATTCTTAATAGTTAAAACTATTGTTTAAATTTCGTTATGATATATCAAAGAAAAAGTCAATATATTTTATGACACAAATTGCCAATCTTTGATTGTCATGAGTCGTTAATGAAGAATTTTAAATTTATGCTACAAAGTACGATGACTTTTTAAAAAGTATACAAATTCTGGAAAATAGTAAATTTAAGTATATATATACATTGTAATATGTAAAATAGTACATATATATATTCTGACAACTTGATTATTAAGAGACGTGGTTTTTCCCTTTAAATCCAAATTCCTATTTGGACATTGACAAAAATTCTTCTTTATAACAAGGATGCTTTTCTCTTAGAGTATCGTGAAAGGCGATGGCACTTAAATTTTTTACGCAGAAAAATATAAAAAAATAATATTTTTATCAATCTATCGTACTCACCTATAGTAGGGACACTCTGGACGCGGGCGATTCCACGTCCGCTCATGGACAGGTCGCTGTCGGCGTGCATCAAGGTGTTCCCGGCAAGATCGTAGCTGACTCTGGACGAGAGCACCGTGCTGCTCGTCGTCGGCGCTTCCGCTGCTCCCCGCGCTCGAACAATCCAAGCCCTCCGCTATTCGCAAAATCGCCACGGCCAGCCGATGGTCAAATGCATTGCTGCAATATTACAATTTTTATTTTTTATTTTTGTCGAGTGCATTTCGTAATAAACGTGTAATGTCTAGTGCATTCGTAACGCCACGATAAAAAGCACATTTCATTTCCTGATGAAGAAAGGTACCCTTCCGTTATTTTTGCAATGAAAATCGGGGTACTTTTGATTTTAAAGCAACAATTAACAATGTTAGCTGCTTTGAAAGGTATTAGTTATATTCATGATCCTGACAATACAAAATATGAAGATAGCTTAAATTTTAAAAGCAAATACAACTGCACTTTTTTGGGGAAAATGATTTTTTTATATAGAAGTGCAAAAGATAATTTATTTCAGGATGTGCACTACAGTATTATAAATTTCCAGGTATTATTATCCTTGTCTAGTGAAGGAAGGTTATTACTTTTCCATTACTGTGTTTTGTGCAAAAAAAGTTACATTTTTTCAGAAGAACACGCATCGTAGATACTAAACTTTTTTTTTAACTTACGTACATTGCAGTTCATTAAAATTATAAATTTATACATATGTATGTATTTTTAAAAATTTTAATTCTTATTCCACATTAGTCTATGCAAAAACAGTTGTTAATATTGAGAAAAAAATGAAAATACTGCATATTTTAATAGTGACAAAAATATGAAATTTACATAATCCGTATTCGTTTAGCAATTTCAGTTGAAAATGAAAAAGAAAATCGATTGAATTAGCAAATATACCGTAAGCCCTACAGTGTCTTGCATCATTCACTTTTGCGTATTCCTTCACGTAAACGGGTCAAGTCGTAGGACTCGCCGCACCCCTTGATAAGTCGTCATATACATTCTTGAAATAGAAGGAATGTTTTCTTCTTCTAAGAAAGTATAATTAATTGTTTTCCGCTTGATTTCTTAATGTACACTTTTAAACCTGGTAATATGTTTTTTATTGTTTTATCAAAGACATCGAAAAAAAAACTTAAGACTGCGATAATTAATAAAAGCAATCGATAATTTACAACAGTAATGTACGCTATCTTTTGAAGATTCCATTTCAGGGATAGAATTACAATTATGACTTAAAGTATGATTACTTTGAGAATTACAAAAAAAAGCGTCCGAAAAAATTTTAGTTAAAAACCAATAAGAGGTATAAATAGTCGTTTACAAAATGAATTTTTTATCTAATAATTATTTACCGTGTAAATAGTTTAAGTTTATTTTACGTAGGTTTATTATTTCACATTTGTGCTTAAGGACTCTTGAGTTCCTTGAATTATTGTCGAATAAATCAATAAATTATTTTATTTCGAGATGTCGATGTAAATATGCATAATATAACCGCCGCGTTGAGCCGGCCGCTCGAGGGCTGACCATACACTGACACGATCTACTGCGTCGCTCGTAAAAACACATCCCCGCAGGCGCTCCTTCGCCATAACATATATACTAATAACGTAAATACATAAAAAAATAAGTAATTTTATTTTGAAGTGTCGATGTAAATATACATACAACATTGCAAGCTGAGTGCAGAGGTATCGAAATGTATGGGTTTCAAACGTTTTTAAAAAGTTTTGACCATTAAAAAAAATTGTTACTAATGAGTAAAAGTAAAAGATGAATGATAAAAAGTAAGAGGGAGAAAGTGATATAAAGTAAAAGTGACAGATAGACAGAGATACATGAGGGATAGATACGAGCTTATTTATGCTGAGACAAAAGGTAATGCTACAAATATTTAAAAAATTCACAAATTATGGAGTTAATTTACTTAATAAAAATAAATAAATAAGTGAATAAAATACATGAGAGAGAAAGAGAGGCTGAGAGAAAATGAATATTAAAGAGAAAGAGAACGATGGATAAAGAGAGTGAAAGGGAGACAGAGAGAAAATGAGTATCAGCAAGAGTGAGATTGATAGAGAGTGAGACAGAAACAGTGAAACAAAATTCATTGTTTCAATATATAATTATAGCAAGTGAGAGAGAATCAGAGGTGAGGGAGAAATAAAGAGAAAGTGACAGAGAGAAACAGAGAGAGACAAATAAAAAAAGCTAGTGTGTGTGCGAAAGAGAGAGAGAGAAAGAGAAAGGGCGACAGGTTGAGAGAGACAAATAGACGGAAAGTGAGAGAGAAATAGAAATGTAGAGAGTAGGTAAGAACATAAGAGAGTGAGATAGTACGACTGTGGGAGAAAGAGAGAACGCGGGGAATGACCGGATGGCATCGCTATGGAAACGCGTCGGCGACGGGGTGCCTCGCGGGTGGACGTAATACGACAAAAGCAGAGAAAAAAAACTCACTGGAGGACGTTGAAGTACTCCTGGAGCTCGCGGTAGTTGCAGCTGCTCCAGTGGGTCTTGTAGCCCATGAGGACGACGTTGGGCGCGAGCTTGCCCACCCCCGAGGTCTGCATCATCGCCGAGGCGCCCTTCTCCAGGCTCAGCTCCTCCACCACGTGGTAGAACGACTTGATGCGGTGACGTTGTAGCCAGGCGTAGCCGCTGCGCAGGTGCGCCGAGCGCACGCGGTACGACATCCGCGACTGCGGATCAATTAAAACTGGATTCAGACATTTTAAGCCCTCGACGAGTGGACTTATAGATCCTGATTACGTCCTGTACATTCATTTTATGTTACGTGCGTTACGTCAAGTTTGCAATTATTATTTTCGGATAAAAGGAATGATCCATAACAGTTAGTATGCGTTGCGTTGACTGCTTTTCTTCGGGAAAAATATTTTGATTTTTTATTATAATACCATTGGAAATGAATAGAGCATTCTAAACTCTTTTTAAATTATAACCACAGTATAGATATATTATACTTTCCATTAAATTTATTTTTGTACAATCTTATGCGTATTAAATAAACTTGATTTTTCATATACTCAGTTATATAAATGCCATGTGGGTAGACATGGATTCCACATGGATTTTACATGGATCGACATGGATTTCGCAAATATTCCACCATGAATTCACATGGACTTCACATCGATCCACATGTATGGACATTTTCTACTGAGCAGCTTTCTATACTGTGTTTATAGCCGTAGAATTTATTATTTTGTTTTTCCACGGATCATCAACTTCATCTACACTTCTTGATTTATAGTTGATCTTGAATTACATTCATATACATAGTTCAAAAAATTTTGAATTTTCTACTAGCAAATTGTTAAAAATAAAAAATGATCTAAAAAACAATACATACCGGGTATATTTCACCGCATATCAGCAAAGAATTGTTCTTCGTTATAAGATTAGCGAGATGAAGTAGAGCCGGCCTGGCATTTGGAGCACCGGATAACGCCAGAATTTGTGGACAATAATTTTTCACGTGCTCGTCTATGGAATTTAATCTGCGGAAAGTAAATTAAACCATTAAATGACGCAGTGTTTACAAAATTTTTCATGGATAGACTTTCGGAAAATTTGTAATTTTACATACCAATCCGAAGTATTTATTTCAGAATGTTATGGCGAGTGAAAAAGTGAGTACACTTTGTAGCATAGTTATAATAATATTAACAAAGAATAAATATTTTTCAAAAAATTTGGAAAAATATTATGGACACCTCTAGGAAGTAAATTTTTATCGTGTTAATTTAAAGGTTGAATTAGTCAGTTAAGGCGAGATAAAAAAAGTGACGCTGATCTAATTGCAAATACATTACGAGGTAACGTGAGAAGATTATAACGTTAAACGACGAGCGCGAGCATCGCGAACCTTCAGCGAATTATTTACAAGTTTTCGTCATGCGATGCAAATGAAAAGTATAAATTATAAAGAAAAAGAAAATAGCGAGGGTCAATTAATGCAGCACTGCTAACGAGCAATAACGTCTAATGTGCCTTTTAACGCTGGGAAAACATTGTCGCGAAAAAAGAGATAAACGAGGAGAAGGGAGTGATAAAAGGGGGAGTAATGAAAAAAAATCTAAATCGGACGATCCGCGGGATTAAGTACTAACTTCTTTCTTAAAAATTAGAACTTCTAGAGAAAAAATTTGCAATTATTATATTTGATAAATTTCAGATTATGTTAAGATTCATACACCGTGATAATGACGTACGAACATCTATTAAAAACTGCAGGATTTACATTTTCGTACGATCATACAGTAAAATCCGCGAGTCGCTTGCAAAATGTTCTGCAGGATATTTCTTTAGAAGATGCTTTTTAAAGGCTTTTAAAAGAATATTTTACGCACCTGTAGGCGATGGATAAGGCCGTTTTGTAAGTCTGAGCCTGCGTGCTGCTGCCCCAGTTGACGTCCGGTTTCCTGTATACGACTATCAGGTACAGTGCGAATATGATGACGAACGTGACGAGTGACGTCACCCAATCGATCAAGAACATAATTGCTACGCAGGCGATGAATCCCAGAAGCGAGAGCCACGTGTTGTAATACTGTAAATTGAGGTGGAGGAGAAAAAAAAAGAAGCTTCGGTCATTATCGGACTTGGATTCCTTTGTTGTTTACCCGCCGTTTTTATCTCTCAATGCTGGATGTTTGCAAACGCGATCGCTTTCGTAGTTATACAGATTTTTTTTCAAGAGATGGAAGGGGAGTGATTTGCGCGAAATTTTATCAATTCGGAATTCGTGTAATTCATCACCGCAAACGTTGCAGAGTTTGGTCGTTAATCGATATTCTGTACGAACAATTAAATCATGGATATTTAAGGAATTTTTATTTATCTACTAATTTGTACTGGTTCACTGATTTCACATGTTCAAAACAAAGTATCCTATTAATTTTATTAATGAATTTTTTCTCAACAAGGAATTTATGAGTTAAACAGAATAAAAGACATTTTTACCAATTTCGATTTACAGAAAGAATAATAATTTTTCATTACTCAATTTTCTTCGACATAATGTATAGATATTCTAGAAAATAAATCTATTTTATAAATTTATTATTATATTATAAGTGTAATTTAACTTACTCATACTTGAATAATTTAATTGGTTTCAATACTCGCACATTCATCAAGAGATCAAAATCTGTAAAAGCTCTCACTCGACTGGAAAGATTTGCATAAGCGATTGAGAATTTAGCCAGACGAATATCAGAGCGGTTCACTTTTTATGCGGAAAAGTCTTTTTATATACCTTCATAAAAGCAAACTCATAAATTCCTTTTTAAATAGTTATTCTCATTTAAAAGCAGTGAGTGTACTAAAAAATGATTGAATTCCATAGTTCTTCTTTCATAATACGAAAGTACATAAAAAAATCTTTCAATTACAATGAAAAGTGATCGATTTACTATTTCCTCGCGCCAAATGGCTTTTTTCTCCTCCCTCTTCTCTCTCTTTCAGTTAAATAGTCAAGTAAAATATTTTATTAATAAGTCGATCTCATTAATTGCGTAAATTTCGAGTAAAGTATAGTGTAGTATCAATGTAGTATGACATAAAAATGCAAAGGAAAATAAAGTGTAATTTCGATGTGAAAATTCCCGGCACATCGCAGCTTATCGTACGGCGGGAAAAATTGAACGGCCCCTCCTCCATCGCCGGCGGAGCTTTTCATTACCTTGAACGTTGGCCGCCAGCCGAGCGGACGCACGAGGGCCGCGTGGAATGTGCAGAAGTTGATGAGGGCGTAAGATGCGAGGTAGAAATTCGAGATTAGGGGCGCCACCGCATTAAGGTTCGCTGCAAATATGAGAATTCCACTTGAGTTTGTCAAACTCCAGTCGAGCGCACGGCGCTGATCCCCGTCAAAGGCTTGTTTTCGCCAGAAGGGATTACGTGCACGTGGCTGGTTCTTCCGCGAACAGAACGAATTTCTCCAGTGGAGGAATTATTCCATTATTTTGTTCACATCTTCTTTTTAACGTTCAAAGCATTAGTCAGTGAAGTAAGAAAATTCTCAAACTGGTAGAAATTTTAACAATTAAATGACCCGTAGCAAGTCAGTATAGAAAATATCCATGTGGATCTATGTGGAATCCATGTGAAATCCATGAAAATTCAAGTGGAATCCACTGGGAAAAAAGTTAGTCGTTTTTTTAGAAATTAGAAATTTCTTCAAAAAGTTTTGAGTACATTTTTGTAATTTTTTTTACGATGGGGGAAAAAGGCTTGCTTGTGGACACGAACGAAACGTTTTTTTTTCAATGGGTTCAATTCTGCATTTGCTAAAGTTACTTGAAATTAATTTCTCAGATCTTGTATTTCTAAAAAGATGCAGATTGATTCTTTGATCGAAAATGTGCACGTCTGCACGCATTTTGAGATTTCATCCAATAGTTTAATACATAATAATTAATAATTACTAAAATAATAAAAGTTTTAAGAATTTTCAACTGAATAAAATAACTATTTTCTTATCTCGTAATAAAACAGAAAATGGATAAAAATACATTCATTCCCGCAAACAAATCCTTCAAATTTTTACTGATATTTTTTTTGTTTTAGTACATCTCAAACAAGTCTTACAATTTATATTTCTGAATTTTGTTCTCAAAACTATTTATATCTTTGATAAAAAGATATTAATCAGTGGCAAATAAAAATTGAGTATTGATCAATCCAAGGCTAAAATTAATGAACAAATTCGGTCACAAAATAATTATTGAGCATATAACGTTTAAACATTATTCTTATACAAAAATTGTTATATGTAATAGGAAAAGTTTTATCTGAGCTTACCGATAAGAAGGAATAGAGCAGCGACTATGAAGGTGAGTATGTAACCACGATAGGGTTCATTGGCTTTGCCGTAGCCTTTGCTGAAGTAGATGAGCCCCGGATAGATGCGATCCTGTCCCAGGGCTTGGATCAGACGTGGCACTGACAGCAAATTTGTCAGGGCTGTCGATAATGTGGCTGCAAAACAACCGGCGTAGATGAACGGTCCCCATACCGACATCGTCTGCATCATCTACTCAAGAAATACCAAAATATTTTTTTATAAGATTATAAAGTATAAACTTATATAAATAAATGTATTAAATACATAAATTTATAAAAATATGTAACAAAATTTGTTTGTATTCACTCTATAGTTCGTAGTAAATTTAATAAAGTTGCAGCCGATTATTGCTTCTCATGAAAATTTTTCACAAATTTCATATTTTACACACTAATTATTATATTCCTTAAAGAGAATTACGTCAATTTTTTCTTGATTAATGAGCAAGATATTCGTTAGATATATTTAAGTAAAAAACAATCATTCAATTTTTTCTATTTATTCAATTATTTATTGTATTATCGCTGGTTTATTGTAAATAACTAATTCAATAAAGTTTTATAGCAATCGGAAGGTATAGGAGTTTTGTCCACGATAAGCCGTTAAGTAGAAAATCAATAGTATAGCAATTTAATTAACCAACTCTTTCTAATTAATTAAATGTAGTTTCCGTTCGATTATCTAATTGAAATAATTCAATACATTACTTATATTTTTTATATAATTAATTCATTAGCTGGAGAGTTTAAAATATTTCGCGAGTTATCAAAAATATTGTGATTTCTTTTTCGCCAAATTTTTGAGTTTTTCAAAACAATCTAAAAATGCTCTTGTTTAAATTAAGTGCAGGCTATTACTTTGAGAACACGCCGCGTGCACGAAATGGATTTTATGCAATCACTTAATTGAAAGGCATAAAAGTGTTCCTTTCCTTTTAGACGTAACTTGTAGGTTTAAAATTGAACCGATTCTATAACGTTTATACGAG
This sequence comes from Sycophila sp. Sp_5, assembly GCA_018906775.1. Lineage (NCBI taxonomy): Eukaryota > Metazoa > Arthropoda > Insecta > Hymenoptera > Eurytomidae > Sycophila > Sycophila sp. Sp_5. The sequence continues at coordinate 1,799,159 of JACCID010000014.1, read as the reverse complement.
GATACTGCACTTAACGCTAATTCAATTTTGAGCGATTTTCAAATTTCGCGCGTTAGAGCTTTGCATTATAAATTTTATTTAAAAGCTGCCGATGATAACTAGAATATAAAAGTACATTTTAATGAAAACTATGAGTAAAGTACTTTATTTTCTGCGCAACTTTATGTAAAGCATAAAGAAGATTAGTAGACGCTGTTTATTGTTTTTCAACGTCATCGCTATAAAAACGCGCGAAATTTGAATTTCGAATTTCGCGAAAAACATAGAAGCATCAACGTATGGAATTGTTTTTCTTATCGATTTGAACAACTCAACACTGTGTAGATTATCATTTAAAGAGTATGAAAATAGTTTTATCTCAACAAATTTATGATTAGCTCTTTTTCCAATATACCGCAGATCTAAGCTTCTGTATATAACAATGTACGATAATAACCAAGGAAAATAATTTCCGTCGTCCATAATAAATAAAAATGTAATGAAAAAACGAAGTCTCTGAAGCTTTGTATAAATTAAAAAAATAACGCACGGAGTAGCTTTTGTGAAGTCCACCAGCGCAGTTGGGTCCGAGGCACTCGATGATGGTGCCGTTGATAACCTGGCCGCTGGCATCGCGCATCGCAGCTCCACCCGCGAACAGCACGAAGGTCACGTAGCTGATCATGGAGATGAGGAGGGCGAGGAGGGTGCCCACGGGTATGCTGCTGGCCGGATCCTTCAGGTCGCCCGATATATTGGCACCAGCCTGGATGCCCGTCACCGATGGGAAGAAAATGGCGAACACCGAGAAGAACGTCTGGTTTACGTTTTCTGACTCCCGGTAGTTAGGGTTCCAGTTGTCCATGAACACTTTGCCTATGAATATTGTGATGCTTTTTATTTTTCCTAATAGTTTTAGATTTATTAATTAAAAAAATATATACAATATCCTTAAGTAGCTGTTTTTAAACTTTTAAAAATTATAAACATAGTTGTTTTGATTAGAACGTAAGCGTAGGCGGTTTTATTAGGGGATCATTTATTGCAGTTGTTTTTAAATTTATAAAGAATTTTTTTCTCCAAATTTACTATAATTCTGGAAACATTTGAATACTAACAAAGAGGAGTTACTATACTTACAGTTTAAATTGATAATACTTCTACTAATTTTTACTAGAAGTGAAATATTGTAAATTTTAAAATACTGATTCTTGTCTGACACGTGAGTATAAAACTACAAATATTTTTAATAATTTAAATACAGGGATCGAAGTGAGATTAATCTTTTTACAATTTATTAGAAATATTGTTTTGCTGTTAATTAAAACACTCACTTCACTTGAATCCTTTTACTGAAAAAAAAACACAAATAATAATTTTAATCCCAAGTAAGAAAGAATCAGACAGCTTGAAGGTGTCAAATAGATATTTCTCGACAAGTAGATAGAGTCGGTATCCGGTAAGACTTATATTTTTCGTCAGACATGCAGGCGCCTGCGGTGCGGCAGCCACTTATTTGCGTAGGTATTTATCACCGGTTTTATCTCTCAACTTGACCGAGTTTCACTTTTCGCGCGCTCGACAAGGTCGAGTTGATATTTTTTTTATGAGTTCGTCTGTTTATGCAGTTGCGAAGGAAATATCTGTTGTAATTTCGAAAAAGGTCATAAGTCACAAATTTTTCGAAATCGAGATAAAACTATTTTCATACTCTTCAAATGACAATCGAGCAATTTTTAAAACGTTTCGCGTGTTACTGAATATTTATTATTAAAAAAAAGAACTACAAATTAGAAATAACCTTTCCATAATTACCCGCCTGTTAGAATTAAATACAAAATTGCAAATACTTTCGAAATTATGAAAATGTGACTTAAGTTCTTTTTGAAAATCACCACAGATATAAGCGTCAATCGACGCGTTCGAGAATGCAGCATGAAATTCGAAGAAAACTCACTTGAAAATCCACTAAATCCAGCAGCTTTTTGCTCGATGGTTCGAGGTCCGATTATTGCGCCAATGAGAAAATCGAAGATGGCCGCTACGATTATTGCGATCAGAAAGTTCTGTGCCTGAAAACAGTCAACCAATTCGATACTTTAAAAATTTGGCATTGACGAAATTTTTATCTAGTTCGCAGTTGGAGAATGCAAAAGTTACAGGTTCGATTATTTTCTCTTAAATCGACGAATCTAAAAGATGAGTGTATTATTGATTATGTTGGATTAATAAAAAAAATCAAAATATATTGAAAGTTAATAAAGTATACGATCGTTTATTCTTGTTTTTACTTTCTTTATTGCATTTAATGAGGTACGAGGCCTATAATGTTTTTTTTTCTTTCTCCTAGAGGAGGCTTTCTTTGAATTACTTAGGTATAAAAATAAAAATTTTAAGTTAACTAATGCTATTTGATCGCGTATTGAAAATGTATACTATTGAATCAAGATAATTCAATCTGGAGGCTAAAATATTGGTTGTGTCAAGCTTCAAAAGTTATTCGAGCTGCTACTATGGAGTGAAGTTATTTGATTAATTTTATTTGATTAACACTTAGGTATCTTTGCCTTTTAAAAGTCTAATTAAAATTGAAAAATATAATTTTTGTTCATATCTGTCGTAAAAAACGTGCATAAAGAAAGAGGAGAAACTTATTTTCAAAAAATATTAAGCTCAGGTGTAAAATAGAAGGTTGAAAATATTATAAGCTGCAGGTCACGTAAATGAGAAAAAAAGTCTTTGGCAGCTGGTATCTCAGCATTTAGATTGAATTCACGTAACTCCGCACGAATACAGATTTATAGGAAATGTAATACATTCTTAATACATGATTAAATTTTAATATTTAACTTAAAACCGTAATAATTAAAAAAAATAATTTAATTTAAGGAGATAATTAACAAGTGATAGAAAAACGTTCAGTAGCAAGTTTCAGAGAATTTAGAGATTTTTTTCACCAACTTAATTTTACAAAGTTTACAAAAAATTAAATATTCGTTGTAAATTTTGCACTCCCACGTACAAGTTTCGCTGATCTTCTGTCATTCTCACCTTTGATTCCCACTCCATGCCGATGGCGCAAATGAGAATCATGACTAATATGGCGATAACTCCGATTATCCGGACATCCTGGGTGCCGTTGTCGATGATTTTTTTGCCGTGCTCCTTGAGCAACTCGTTCATCGAGTCGCAAAAACCTATTGTATTCATGGAGGCGGCAACTGCATTTGCGAAAGCAAACACGATTCCCACTGAAGCACCGAACTCCGGACCCAGAGACCTCGAGATAATGAAAGTAAATTCCTCCTGCACAATGATTGTAATATTTATCAATATTATATTAATTAATATTATTAATGTCTAATAAAATACTGTGCAAGTTACAAGTATATTATTCTTCACCCTAATCTTTCATAAAGTTCACTTTATTTATTAATTTCATTAACCTTTGAAGAGGGAGTAAATAATCATATTTTTCTCTTCGGAGAAGCACTTTACTCCTTGCAGAGAAATTTTACTCCTCGGAGAGATACTTTACTCCCTGGAGAGTTACTTTAATCCCTAGAGACACATTTTGGCTTTTGTAAACATATTTTAGTCTTTACAGATATATTTTAGACTTTTACAATTGTAATTGTATGCTAAAAAGTATGAATTTCTTTTTTCTAATGATTCAATGAAATGTAATAACTCTAGATTTTTTTATTCCGATTGTTAATTAAGAAATAAAGATACTACGAAAATTAGTCAATATTTACTGATATAAAAACACTTGATTAATATTATCGAACAGATCAAGTTATTAAAGTTTTTTTTAAAAAAAAAAGAAGATGTTTTCATATATAAATAAGAAAGCATAAATCAATAGTATTTGCTTTACGGTATGTAAACAAAAATCAATTGAAGACTGAAATTGAAACGACCGTGTATATAGTTCAGTGCAGAATTAAGCGTTCACGTTCCTGCAGATGAAGAGTTGCGAAGTCTTTGAATCAATTAAAGGATAATATAATTAAATTTGATAAAAGAGAAAAAAAATACAATTAGAGTACAAAATACGCAATTTCTTCTTAGTTATAAAAGAAACTTCCTCTTTCTCTCCCTCCTACTTCCATGCATCGTAGCGTAGTAACGACAGTGACGTGTCATTAATTTAGCCTGGACTAGTAATGCGCAGAGGACAAAGTTATTACCCGAATGGAATTTATGAAAATAACGAAAATAAGCATAAAAGGCCGATCGATCATTCGACCAGCGATCGACCCTGTCTCACTCTCCTTTGTCTCTTTGTAATTTCACCGCACCCTAATTTAGCTCCTGTTCCCTTCCTTCGGCGGCTGCTCCTCTCCGGCGGCTTATTTTCCGATTGTCAGTATTGCTCGTCTATTTGCGCGAATAATCCCTATTATGCCCGAGTCATTGATAAGACACTGTTTGAATGCAAATCACCCCTTGCTACAGTAGTTGCATGCCGCGCGCGTTTGGTTCACCTTTTATGGCCAATAAACAATGAGAATTAGGTAAAATGAGCGAATTATTGTAACGTAAAGCATCTATTGTGGCTTATTCTCTCTGATCCATGTTTTAAGATTTTTTTATCTTTGATATTATTATACGTGACTGCTTAGTTTTATTACTCGTCGATAAATAGGAAAGGAGGAGAAATAGAATTTTTTTCCTATAAGATGAATTTTTTAATTGGTATATTATACTGCGTTATAAGTAGGCTTAAATAGGATTCGACGTGGAATTATGATTTTGAATATATACCGTAGCATTTAAAGGAATAAATAAATGCATAAAAAATTAATATAAAATTGTTTAGCGATAATTTAATTTTCTTAAAATCACTTCTTATGCTTAAATGGCCTACTTATGTCACGTACGCGTGCCGAAAAGCGACGTTTTCCGTCCACGTGTTATAAAATGTTGTGCAAGAATCATCTTTTATTTATCATCGAAAATAACTATATTAAATTTATACAAAAAAAAATTCTTTCTAATATCAAAACCCAAAAGCTCTCCCCCGCATCCCTCTCGTCCTTGCAAGTCTCTCCGCCACTTCGATTCAATTAAAAAGAAAAAAAGTAGCCCAAAAAAAAAACAAAATAATTTTTTTTCTTTAACAAGTCGGTCACAGTCTCCACGCAGGAAGCGACATGTGCCCCCGGCGGTTCCTGCTGTGTCAAGTTCAGCCTCGCGCGGCTGGCGCTCAACACTCCATGGGTGTGGTCGCGACCGTACGGGCGACCCCACACGCATACACACCTCCCTTTACTTCGCCATTAGTGCTGATTGCGCTAAGACTGAGGGTCGTGACGACGCAGACGAGGGCCGATATGCCGATGATGATGCAGGACTGCATGATGCCCGCCTGGGCGACGACCCACGAGAGCCGCAGGAAGAGCATCACGCCCCAGATGTTGAGCAGGCAGGGGATCAGGACACCCTGGATCCAGCCGAGCTTGATGCCCTCGTGCTGCGGCGCCGCCGTGCCCGCGACGCCGCCCACCCCTGCCAGGCCCGCCTCCAGGTACGCTGCTGCATTGGGATCCTGCTGACAAACAGAAGGAGTTTTTTTTTTTGAAAATTCGTGTGGGATGATTCGTTTGATTTTTTTCTACACGCCGTGAGCAAAATTACGACTTTCCGCACGCTTGCGTAAAATCGCATCTTGCACACGTTGTGAAGAAAAAAAAACGGTTCGATAAGTATTGTGCGCGGAAGGGATTTTTAACTTCGTGGATTAAAATCTTACCTTTTACTTAACTTAACTTGAAATTAAAATTAAAATTTTAACCTCGTGGTTTAATCGCACATGTGCCGAAATGTACATGTGCAATTTAACGAATTATCTATTCATTAAATTGACAATGGGTACACTGCGTCTTGCCGTAGAAAAAAGATTTATCATAGTGAGAATGAAAAAAAAAATGCCAAAAGCTTCAGTCGATACCTGTCACATTGATCGAGATTTGAAACGATTATTTTTGAAAAACTGTCGAAATCCAATACTTTTAAATTTATTGATGGTTGAGGGATTAAGTTCTTTGTATCAAATGTGTCTAGTGGTTGTCGTTTTCATTCAATGACACTTTTAAAAAAAGAGTTTTTTTTAATTGTTATTTTCAGTAGAATAGAAATAATAGTAAAAATACGTTAACGCTTAATATTATTAATACAAATAATTGGATTGATAATTGTATCTTTTACGCAGCATTTACTATTTAAGTATGAGTATAAAGTGCTTTTATCTTACAAAATTGCAGTAATAAAAATTCCAATTACTTCAAAGTAGCTTTCAAATAAAAAATAATAGAAAATTCCATCTCACGCCGTTGTATTATTATTTTTTTCCAGAAATTAACTACTTCCTTTAGCATATAGAAAATAGGCTCAATTAAACTGTGTCGTCTTCAGAATTCTCTAAAATTAACAAAATCCTTTAGAATAAAAAATAAATTTATAATGAGTCAACGTGTGAATTAAACGACGTCGTTGCAGAATTATAACTCGTCCAAATAAGGCGATTTCCGAGAATCATCTCGACCGTACCAATGCACCGCGCCTCCGCGCGTCTTTGAGACTTTCCGTCCCCCAGGAATTAGCCAGAAGGTCAGAGTCGGAGTGACCGAAATTAAGTGGCAGCGAGAGTGATGCTTCCCATCTCAATGTCAATGGATCAATCGAGGGGGAAACGAACCACTCCTCGCGCCTATCACAAATTCGGCCGATCGAGATTGGCCCGATCGATATAGGCGCCAGCGACTGTAGGTAGAAGGCCGCTCCGAAGTAAGGAAAAAAAATGCTTTGCACTTTCGAAGACCGTATCGGCTACCCCCACCGCGCCCCCTCTTTCGTCTTATTAACGCGACGGGGGCGAGACGAGGAGGCTTAACGCAGCGTTTCTGGGTCAACCGGAAGCCACGGGGAATGGGAGGCTGTGTTTGAACGCAAAAAATTCTTTTCTCTTCCCCTGGGAGTAAATGGGAAAATTTTGCAAATTGCCTTGTATTCTACTCTGACTCTGCGGATTTTTTTATTCGTTATCCACCCGCAAGTGAATACACAATTAGGCGATCGAATGCTGCGGATGCGGAATCAATAATTATCTATTGTTCAATAATTATCTATTTTTAAAATAGTATTGAATAATAATGAGTAGGGTTATTATTGGATTTTTATTTTGTGAAATATTATGCTATTAATTATTTAACGAGATATGGTGTTAGACTTAAAGTAATTAGCTACAAACAAAAGAGACAAATCAAGGAATAAAAAACAGTCTATGTTCCTAATTTAATTTTTACATTGAAAAATCTTCAATATTATCTTAAATAGAACTTATAGATATGTTCAGTTGTTATATTATTGCATTAATTAAAAAAATAAAGGTTTGATGCTTTAATGCATCAGTTTAATCGAATTATAGAATTTGGTCTGACTGTACTCGTCCATTTCTACTTGCCCATATCCAGCTAAAGGACCTAAAGTAAAACAATATTAATATACCGTGCGAATTCCTTAATTATTTTAGATAATAAGCTTCTTACTTAAATATAGAATTTGGATCTTCTTATTAAATATGTGGGCGGACTGTACTCGTCTGTTTCTACTTTGACGTATCTACTGTATTTAAAATAAAATATAATTTACATACCATTTGAATTGTTTAATTAAAAAAAATGAAGTTCTTATTTAAATGTAGTATTTATTAAGCATTTGATTTAGTGCGTGTCTGACTATGCTCGTCTGTTTCTACTTCCGTGTATCTAGCGTAGAGATTTCAAACAAGAGTCTTAATTTTATGAGATCAAATTCATTAAAAGTAATATTTTTTACGTAATAAATAGTGTTATAAAATACTGTAAAACGATCGATCATATATAAAAAAAGAAATTGGTGTGATTACTTTGATGAAGTAGCACTTTTATCCAGTAACTTCATAATAATTTTTCTAATATTGTTCTAATTAAATCTCGTAACGACTTTGTGAAGTAAAAAATTAAATATGTAATAAATGTAACTATTCAAAAGATTTTTAATTAACTGAGCTCCAAAGATACTTGCATTTGTTTAAATGACAAGGTTAATGACAAAAATAGAAAATTTTCATTTGATTACAGAAATCATATTTCATATACTGACCGCATTTTTCTATCTTCGGCAGCATATAACTTTTAATGTAATTATTTAAACAATATTTCCTTCGAATTAACTCAATCGCCGCTTATTCTTGCTCGAACTCCGTTAACAAAAAATTCGTCCTAACAGTAATTGCATCAAAGATCGATACCAAAGTTCTGATAAAAAAAAGAAACAAAGTTGCGCTCGATTCTTGTCGATTCATCGACCAGATACAGAAAAAAACGTTTCGTTTGCAGGCTCGCACTTCTAATTCGACCTTCGTTTACGCGGCGTACAAACTTAATAAACAGACCCCCGTCGGCCAGAGGAGAAAGTTATCCACTCGTCGCGGAGCCTCCCCCGGCGAGAAGAGTTTGCAGAGACTTTTGGGGAAACAGCGGAAGGGGAATTTATTTTTTTTCGTACCAAAAGTCGCGCGAGACGAGTAGTGCCCCTTCTTGGATTATCAGATCTGAATTGTCTTTACGTGAGTGAAGGTTGGAAAAAAGAATTACCGTTTTTTTATGACTATTTTGATTATGTAGATTCAAATATATAAATTAACGCGATTAATGTGTGCCACTTTCGTTCAGGAAGAAAGGTTCTTTTTCTAGTACAGAGAAAAGTTTAAAAAATATCAAAAATATAAAAAATATAAAATACTGAGGAGCACGACTGAAATGAAGCGCTTTAGATGTAAGATTTAGTCATAATCCGAGAAAATTTATTGCAAGCTTCAGTAATCTCAACTCTTCCCTAATAAATACACCGATACCAATCAATTTTGGTGGTAAAATATTTATAGCTTCCTATAATAAATTCGATCGTAGATCAAACGCAAAATGTACATTTGTAAAATTTTGTATCACGTTTTCAAATAGAAAAAGAATTTTGCAACTCCTCGGTAAAATTTATGGATGATTTAGGAAATTTTAATGCCCTCGTCATGATAAAATACTCCACCGTTACCGTCGAGACAACGGCATAATTTTCATGATAAATTTATCTCCGGGAGTAGAATAGGGCTGCGATCGTTGAACCGGGGTGCAGACGGAGCCACTCGCTTATGCAGGCAGTCGGCATGTCGGAAAAACAATTTGTTGTTTTTCGTGTCAGCCCCCTCGCTTCCGAGGATAAGGGACAATGACACTGGCCATTTTTTTCTTTGTGTCGGGAATCGTCGAGTGCGAGGCGCTCGCGTGAAATATACGAAGACGTGAAAATCCTTTTTGAAATAAACGGTCGGAATAAGAGATTCACTTGAATAATGCCTCGAGCACACGTTATGTGTTTAAGTCGTTTTCAACCAAACTGCGAACATGTTCATTTCGTCGAAATGTTTTTTAATCAGAATTTAGTTTATTTGCACTTTAGTTGTTTCTATCGTAAGGTAATCGAGTGAAAATGAAAAATCCGATGATCTTGAAGCGTAGATGAAGCGTAACTATAAATGAAACGTATTCGTAAAGGAGGAAGAAAAGTTTTATTTTCTTGGAGAAATGAGCAGTAATGGTTTTTACGTGAGAGCTTTATTTCCATCACTTTCGAAAGAAAGCCCCGGGAAAATTTAGTTAGAATTTCACGCTTTACTATCGGTAAAAATAAGAAAGTCTACAAAGAATAATGCTTTCCGTGGAAAAGAATTTTCTTTATACCCGTTTAAATTATTCAATATTGACAAGAATTCGAGAAAAATCATTGTTGAGATTAAAAAATTGAGCAATTAAAATCATTTTGATGGACTGTTACAACAATTGCGGATCCACGTTTAGATACCTATTATGAAATTATGATTTTTTTACATTAAGTCGATTAGATGTGATAATAAATTGTGTAGATTTACAATTTTATATGACATTTGTGAATTACTAAAATGCCTAGAAAAATTTCGCAGAAAAGAAGCTAATTATAAGGAAGAGTATATTATAAGTTTATAATTTCATTTGTAATGATTGACAAATCTTATTTATTTCAATCTAAATATCAACTCCGATTGTACGAAAATTCAAAGGATTCTCCTTCATCATTTATAAAAAAATTCTTGCACTTTTACGAATACAATTATTGTTTCTTGAGAAAGAGATAACTTTTTTTCCTGTAACAGTTTATACAAAATTGTTCTCTCCTGTAATTAGCAAAGAATCCTTTGCTAATTTAATTCGACCCTACATGTATTTACCTTGTACAGGAGGTCCTTATCGCAATCGCCCGATCACGAGAAAAGAAAGCGCCATTTGACCCTCGGTCTTGGGACTTAAAAAACGTCGCGCATCCCGCGAAGACGCCGCGCGAAAGGGTCGACGAACGACGAAAAAGAGATAAACAAATAGAACAAATTCGCTCGAGCGAAGGAAAATCGATCGAGCCGGTTCGATCCGACTCGGTCCGGCACGTCTTCCCGAGGGTCCCAATTAGCGACTCCGCGAGGCACGCGTTTCTCCTTTTTTTTTTCCTCCGCGTGCAGGCTAATTGTCCGCACGAGGAAGTCGAGTCGCGAGGCTAATTCAATTTTTACAAGCAGCCACATGTGCGTCCCGCCTGGAGGCACTTATGCTCCTCGCGAGGCGGTGGCTCTCTGCTTTACGTCACTGCGGGGCCGGCCACGCGCTCGGGTTGTGTCACTCGATCATTCGCCACTGCTGTTGCCCTTCTTTTGGCGGTATCTTAATGTCCTTCGTAATGTGCCTTTTTCCCCCTTTCATTCGCTAATGTTGTTTAATCAGCGATATTGAAGATGAGAAATTTGTTGATCGGGCTTTTGAAAAACTGGGGTTAAACATTTTCGTATTTGGTCGTATGAGTAGAGATAAAAATTTACGTAACTCCCTAAATCTGAAATGTGAATAGTGACATTTAATAAGTGAAAAGTCGTTCACGTGCTAAATATGTGAATGAGTTTTCACATAAAATATGTCACTATTCACATTTTTAGATTTAGAGAGAAGCGAAAATATTTGATGCAATTTGTATATAAATTGTATAAAATATTTTGACATAGGGAAGAAATGTGAAAAGCGATCTTACGTCGTGATTGTAAAGTTTATGTTAGAGAATTAAAAGAATTAAATGACGTAAAATTAACGTAATGTTATTTGCATTTTGTTGATTGTAGAGATTTTATAAGTGGTCTGATAAATTTATAAATTAAAAAACGAACAGGATAAATTGTTAGTTTAATACTACCAAAATTTGGAGGAATAAATTAATGTATTGTATTATAATCATACAATTACAATGAATAATGAAAAAGTTTATTCTGATCGATGCTCGAACCTCAAAAATGTAAGCTTCAAGTTTGAAGATGTATGTAGTATATCTTAACGACTCGAAATGTCATGTTTATTCCAGCTTAAATTTTTTATTTTCTATTTTATAAAGACTATGTTAACGATTATGTTTCTTTAACTTATTCGTTTCAGAGAATTTTATGTAGTAGAGTTTATAACATTCAATCGCTGTAGATAACTTTTATCGGGTATAAAACTGAAGATATTATTCTTTCCCGTAGCAGCATTAAAACTTTGAATCGTAGTTGTAAATGTTTTTTGTTGTTTTACTGTTTATTAAACACCAAAAAAAACTTTAATTCTGATACGCGTAACAATAAGTTTAATTATTTCATAAAATTTTTAAAATAAAAGAAGTCCCATCGGTGGAAGCTGCATCTGATAATTGCAACGATCCCTTCTTCATTCTATGTCCCAGCCTCCCTTATAAAAAGAATACAAAAAAAATTCTTGTACATTCTGGAATACTCATACGTGTGTGTATGTGTGTTTGCATTTGCATGCCTGTGTGCATGTGTGTTCAAACGCGTGTGTGTATTCGTGTGTTCATGCACGTGTATGAATTTGTGTGTTCATATGCAAGTATAGGTATTCATGTGTTCATGCGTGAATTCGTGTGCGTGTGTGTACCTCAATGGAGCTGTGGGCTCCTCCTTGCAGCGATAAGTGAAATAAACAATAAATTGAAGCTTAACGGGGTCCGGCGTCGCGGGGGCGAGAAAAAAAAAGAAGGGAGGGAGGAGACGCGTCATAGAGTCGCCGTCTGGTCGCGTCTCTCAATGCACACACACACGCCCTCCCCGATGGATTATCGATCGCCGAGTCTTATCCTCACTCTCGCCGCGAGACGTCCGAAGGGGGATGAGGAGGAAGGGGACAATATATATAACAACTTCCGCTTACCTTGGCGGGGTTTCCCTCGTGTAGCTCGGCCAGGGATGGTCGCTTCGCCCGTCTGCTCAGTCTGGAACAAGAGATTACCAAAGAGCTTGAGCCTCGTGTGCGTGAGAGGACGGCCGTATAGACGGCGTTTGTATATATATATATACACACGAGCTTGCGAGCCGGTGTCGCCTTTTTTTTTCTTTTTCTCGGTTTGTCTTTCCTTCTTTTCCGGGAAAGAGCGACGGATTTCTTTCTCGCCGTGCCCCGCGTTGTTTGACGTTAACGCCAAATTGAACTTTCGGATCATCGAGGGACGGCGCGGCGGAGTCGACGACGTGTAAATCGGAATAAAGCTCCACTCGTATTTCATGCATTTGTTGTTTTTTTTTTCGTCGCCAGCAAATTGAGAGTCGCCGCGAATATTTTCTCCTCCATCGAGCTGCGATGGGAAATCTTCGTTTCTCGAGCGACTATCGGTGTTTCGATAACACGATGTAGTGACCTCAGTACAGGCTATTTAGGCAACGTTTTTTACGAGAGGAAAAAATATTGTCGAGGAATAAAATTTAACCTAATAAATAGTAATAAGAATAAATTATCGTTACACTAAAAAAATTAAAAAGTAATTTTCTTTTTTTATATGCATTGAACTTTTTTTATATATATAAAAACTTTATACAACAATGCTAGACTTTACAATATTAAGTATACAATGAGTTTTCGTCAAGAAATTGATTATTTAAGTGCCTTTTATTCTTCTACGCACGATTGTTACTGAATTTTATAATAAATAGTTTAATATTTTTGAAAAAATATTACAAAACATTACAAAATTTTAAGTAAGCGAGCTGCACGGTGAAAAACATGATTCAACAATTTTTAGCAGCGCGGCGCGTTTGTCGATCCACTCAGCGAACCTCCCTGGCGCGCGAAATTTTCTATCAATATTTGCGGGCCAATACAATCGCTATACAGTCCAAAAAAAAACTTCGGTACATGAAAAAAAAAAAAAAAAGAAAGAGGGACAATACGGGAGGCGAATTAGCACGCAAACGGTAAGAAGAGTCGCACGCAGCTGTAGGAAGTTACCTGTAATGATCCAAACGGGGGACAACGTCCCAGAGGCCGTTGACGTTGAGCGTCATCGTCGACCTCTTGCTGTTCATTGTGATCTGCTCGTTACCGTCCGCCTCGGCGTTTTTCGCCTGAAACCTGCCCTCCATTCCGTATCTGAAACCAGAAAAAAAGGAACGTTAATTTCTGTAGGTTGATTCAGAATTTGTTTATTTTTAAACATTGACAATTTTTTTAAAGTTTATTTGATTATATTTCAGGTTAATTCGTGCGACAAGGTAATGAATGAGGAAGGTTGATTTATTTCGGGGCGGGAGTGTACAAGATTCAAGCGTTTCAGCGGGATAAGTAGAAACATGCCGACACTATCCAGACGTCTTAACGGTGCCGGCAGTATCTACTTAAACTAGACGTGAACTCACCGCAGACGCGTATTTTCATTTTTTTTCTCGATATTCAACATGAAATCTACAAAATCAGTTTATTATATTCACAGTACTTGTAAACACTTAAAATATTTCTGAAAATGTTTATTAATGTTTAGAAAAAAATAAAATTATTAACAATTATTCATATCTAGCAATAAACAAGGTTTCACATATGTTGTTTGCGCTGGAAATAACGAAAAATGCATTACGCAACGTGTAATACATTAATTATTGCAGCGTAATTGAAAAAAAGGACAATTTACTTTTAAAATAGCTGTTTTAAATAACCGTCAAATTGGTTTTTTATCTTCAAAGCTGTTTTATGGACATGCGGATGTCAGAAAGTTTTTTAAATATTATTTCTTTTAATACGTAGAAATGTATTTATATTTTTTTATATGTAGCAGTAATAATGTTTTCGCGTGCATTTTTTTTAATTTTAATTTCTCAATGATTCTGTGGTCAAACTACATTCTGTTTCGGTAATTCCGTGGGCGGAATTAAAAAAAAACTCTGAAAATTTATGATACAAATAAAAAGTAAGTAACGAAATAGGAGGGGAGAAGAAAGGACTTCCGAAAGACTGTTATTAATCCTAAGAGTCTCCAAATATTTTTTCCGCTCTAAGGGCACTTGGCCGCTTGGGAGCTTTACTACTCTAGCGAAGTGCAATTGTCGTCGCTGGACAATTATAAATAAACTCTATAACAACTGAACTAATTTCCTTGGGCGGTGCAGGAGAATGTAAAGATAAATAAATAAAAGCGTGTATTTTTTATTAAATATTCAATTGTCCTGTTGTTTCGAAGGACGGGCCTAAGTTTTTTGTAGTGGCTAATAGTTGTATCTCTTAGACATTAAATATGAGGAAAAAAGTCTTATTGCGAGGTAGCGTTACTTGTACGAAAAATTGACAATAAAATAAACACAATACTATCAGTTTAAGCTTTACGTAATTTATATCGTGTCGATATTTTACACAGAACGATGATATTAAATTTACTGAAATATTTGCAGTGAATTTTTTTGAGGCTATTAAAAGATTTAATGATCCTGTATTTTTTAAAAGTCAAACTCAATTATTTTTTTTACTAATAAGGCTGTAAAACTATTTAAAATATCCAGATTATTCGAGTAATATTTTCTGCACCAGTCTTCGCAAGGAAGCTTTGTTTATAAATATTTTTTACACGTGTTTTTAATTTAAGTATACATTTATTATTAATTTGAAAAAATAAATTTCTGTAATACGCAATAAGTAATATAAGGAGCATAAAAAAAACCTACAAGATGGAGTTTCGAATTTAGTTAGTGATTTTGATCTCAGTCGTTGAATTCCTCAGTAAATACATTTTAAAGTGTTTAAAATTTAATTGTTTTGAAAGTTGATTGTAATTTTATAACTAAATTCCAAAATTGTTTAAAAAAAATGATTATAATAATAACGATCGTGGAGGGTTATAAAAGTTGTAAAAAATGTAAATTTCAAATAATTTCATGAAAAAGAAATTTATTTTTATGGGTCGCTATTTAGCTAGTAGCGCTTGGTTGGTATCTTATCATATTACCGGCAGGAACAATGGATCAGCTTGAAGGAAGTTATGTTCCAATTAAAGTACAAATAGCGGTTTTGAAATAATTTGAGAATTATTTATTATTTAATCGTTATTTTGCAACTGTTTGATAAAATTCTCGGCTATGACACATCATTTTATCATAAAAGCTTTCCTAACATTATTTTGAAATCTATTTATCTTAGAAATAGAGTACAAATGTTTTTATATTAATTGTTTTTTAATTCTCCGCCAAGTTACATTTAACGACATAATGATTTTAATGCTTATGCTTTTAATTTTATGCTTACTATGCTATCTAGAAAAACATAAAATTTCTAAGAATCTGTGTCATTTTTATAAATTAACCGCCTAGTAAACAATAAATTATACATGAATCTGTGCTTTATCTAATCTCGAGCAGTAGGAAAAAGCAAACTTCCTTAAACATAAATTTAAATTAAATTTACATTTTATAAAGATTGTAACAAAAAAAAGTACGCTACGATAAAGAGGTCAGTGGTGTTTTCTCTGAAACTTGTGGTGAATCAACAGCCTAATCTGACTTTTTTTTTTACTAACAGGACAGTTGTCATATTCTGGTGCAAGCTACGATACTGTTCTTATCGTATCGAGTTTTTTATTCCATGTAGCTGACTAACTAATGAAACTCCGTCAGTACGAGTCGGACTTTTATACTGAACACATCGTGAAAAAGCTATAAGAAAATACTTAACATGAAGGTGTTGATTTTCTTCCTTTTAATTGCTGCAGTTGCCATGTCGCATGCCGCCGATAGCTAGTAAGTTTTGTATTTTAATTATTTATTTTTAATTTTAATATGCAGGCTAATTATTCGTTTATTTTCGTGATACAAAGACAAACAAGCCAACATTTATTTTTTTAGTCCTTTCAGTAGTCACTCAATGTAAACTGGAGTTTACAAAGCTATTTATTATTTTTTTTTAAGTTCGCGAAACAAATTTGTGATAGCCAAAATAAACAGTGAATAATTTTTCAAATTCAATAGACTCAATAGAGGTTGAGAAAATTAGCATTAAAGAATAAAAAAAGTGGTTTCAAAAATTGATAAAATTGACTAAAAAATAATCGTAGCTCATATAGAATTGAATAGAGCTGCTTTCAGAATTAATAAATTGCAATGTGAAGTTTTTTTTTTAAGCGCAATATTGTACCCTGGTAGAAAATAAGCCAATTGAAACGGCTTCGTTCTATTAGTATCCTTTATTAGTCTTTTGCATATGTTTGTAAATTTTTTAGTCCAACGAATAAGACAAATATTGATCAACAGTTAGCCAAGAGTTAGGTAACCGTTGATAAATAATTTATCAATTACTGCGGAAATATTGAAAATGCTGAACTTGGAGGAGAAGTCGTCCTCGTAATTCTCAAAGTTTTAAAAGATAATGAAAACTATAACCGGAATATTGCTAAAGTTAAACATTCGATAATTAACGCCTACTAAGGGACCATCGCGACAATAAGCGATGAATAATACCAACCATTGGTTAAACGCTTAGTTAAGCTCCCGTTTTTATTTTCGAGTGATAAACTGTTGGTGACGATACTTTCTATCATATATATCTTTATGAAATTAAAAAAGTAGAAGGAGCTATTATCCTAAACGTTATGAAAACTGAGCTTTAAAATTTTATTTTTAGAATAAAACATTTTTTAATTTTAGCTTGTATATAAAATATTAGAAAAAAAACATGGTTTTTTGTGTTACCAACTAAAATTGAATTTATTTTTCAGTAATTCCCACTATTTTGAAAGGCGAGCCCTGCAATTTCGCCCAAGGCGCAATTTGCGGTACCAAGTGTTTCTTCAAAGACCGCATTTGTCTTAAATCCGATGAAAGTTTGGGATACACTTGTAAATGTATATCGTAATTTATCGAACCAATATAAAAAATGTTTGATACGAAAGACCAATTTCGTCACAGCTCTTATCAAAATCTCAGCTAATTTGATATTTTTTTACTGGAAAAAAAGAATTAAAAATAAATGATTCACTGACATTTCGTGGTTTTGTAAAAGTATTTTAAATAAAGATAGATATAAAAACAATGGTTATAGGAACAGTTTAATTTATGTAATAAATAAAATTTTAATTTTTTAAATTAAATGTAATTATTTTTTTAGTTTTCCCATATATTGAAGAAATAGAGCGAATGAATTGTCGGTTGTGTTTTTTTTTTGTACTTGATGCAAAAAATTAACACTTTACAGAGAATATCCCACGTAAATTCTCGCCACTTTATAGTAATATAGGGAGTACCCGCGTATTATAAAAATAAAAAATTCGTAATAAAATATATAAAATACGTCAATATTAATAAAATGCAAATGAAACTTTTTCTGTTAAATTAACTCATTCTGTTAATTAAAGCAGAAAATGTACCGCCTGAGATGCAGTCCATATATTTCTCCCAGCTACTACCGAACCTCATCTAAATCTTCTTAACGGCGCGCCTCCCGTTACAGTCTGCAAATTAAAATTTTTACGAGCTGCACTTTCCACTTCTCTCTGCGACTCCGGCATGAATTCTGCATGAGTCTGATACTTTTTTTTATACCCGTCGATTTGAATAAGAATGCGTCTGTTGGCGAACAAATCGGCCGTCTGCCCAGGGATGGAACGCGAATTTAGCGGTTCATCGAGCTCCGTAAAAGGCCGCGCGACGCATTTCGTACGCGCTGCGCCGCGAACCATGCGAGTGCCTTAGCACTATAATAAATCCGCTGAGTTTGCTTTTGTGGTGGCGAGATACATTTTTTGCAAGTTTAATTTTAACGCAATTTTTTTGAAAAGTGGTCTTTTTTTATGTGCGTTTTTCGAGCTTTTTGATTCTTTAATTTCGGTGGATCTTCTTAGTTGTTGTGAATTGTATATAAGGATATTGGAGTTTTAATTTTCATGTATATTTTTTGAATTATTTTTATTGAAATTTTTAAAAGTATACATTACACCATTTTCTACTAATACTAAGATTGGCAATCATCCAAAAAACATAGAAAATATTTAGAAGCGCAGAATCAACAAACTGCAAAGTTTTATATAAAATCCTTACTTCTTTTTCTAAATCTTCAAACATAAAAGTCTTTCAAGTGTACAGCATTTTCCGCAGCTTCGAGTAGAAATCTCGAAAAGCCGTCCGATCTGACCTTTTGAAAAATTAAAAAAAAAGCTCGGATCTTCAAATAGACTCCGTAAGCTCCGAGAATTGAAAGTGAACGCACAAACGGATCTTTTATATATATATATATATATAGCGTCTTATTATAGATTTTTCGACGGTATCTCTTAACTGCAAGGGAGAAGCGAAAAGCTAATCGCAAAGAAGGAAGGGGAACGAAATTGCGAAGGCCAGATAATCGGGCAATCTCGTGCTCTTTCGCGATTAAGTCGCAATCGGGAGACCAGTTTCTTGATTTCCGGATTGATCGTGGATTTGTTTTGCTGATAAAAGAGCGAAGTGATGCCTCTATACCATTTTTTTTTTCATTGGTCGGCTCAGCGAGCCTTTTTACTGTAGGATAATTTAAGGAAGTTGTATTTTGAGCTACAGAGGTCAAGTTTTCCGGAATATTTTGAACGTTTGCGTTCTTTATCTGATAAATCACAATTGCAGATATTGAAGAAGTTATGCTCTTTCTATGAGCATATATTTTTGTTTCAACTATTGGTATTTGAGTTTCTCTTACTTAATTATTATTTTTTTGTAGAAGTTATATGTAACTAAATGTGTAAATAAATTATACTGTACATCGTCGTCTCTAACGAAGAAAACCATATTTCAAAAAAAAATAATTCCTTAAAAAATTGCTACGTTTAAGATATTGTACGAATGGATACCTGAAGATTTATCAAGTCGGCTTACAAAGTTAAATTGCGGTCTCAGTAGAATATATTACAATCGTATGAGCAAGTATCCGAATAATATTTACGATTATGTTGAAGTTAATTGTCCAAAGATTAAAACAATTCAAACATAAATTTGAGCAGTTCGTTAAACTAACGGGTAAGTTAAATAAATTAAAAACGAAAATTTATAGGATATTGCGCCAATGAGATGCAAATAAGATTTATAATTCAGTTTTTTTAAGATTAATTACTTTCTAAGCGTCGAATGATTCGCGTTCAAATTTACATAACTCGAATGCAGGGCAGTGTACAGAAACACGTTTTACGAACTTCCTGCTTTTTCTTCTTTTTTCTCCTTTTGGTTAAATGAGCGCGCACCTTGGTGTATACGCCATCATTCAGGTTAAATGAACTTTTTGCATTTGAGTTTTAGTTATAAAATGTTTGCATAGTTCGAACGTAGATTCTGTTCAGAATCGTACGTCTCAACTTTCTGCATCTAAGTTTTCTAATTAGAAAATTTAAAGTGCGTTCAGCGGATAAAGCTTTGAAAAATAACACCAGTAGTTCAAACATCAAGGATTTGTATCTGATTTATTATTCTTATTTGCAGTAGTTGGCGCAGTATCGGCTACATAAATTTCTATTTTTAATTTGAATTAAAAGTTGATTTTGTACGTAACTAAATGCTTTGTGTCTTGTTTTTTTTTTATGTTACTATACACGTTTACATTAGAGTTTGTTGCATTCCTTTATGATGCTCAGATAAAAATGGTTCATGTTTAATTAATTATTTGACAAATAATTTTTTTTTGTATAATTGCAGTCCGAGTCTTCTGAATCTGGAATTTTTCCAGAATATTACCTAAGTACAGGAAATATAATTCGAAATTTAACATCCTTAGAAACTTGTCACTTTGAAAATTTTGAGCATTAAATCTACTACTTTAGCTTTCTGCATATATTAACGCAAAAGCACGTTCCCCAAAGTTTCCCATGTATCCTTAACCCAAATCCTACCTTCTTTACCAGTTAATGGATTCAAGTTATGTAACTTCCGTATGTTTATCCCGTAATTAAAATAAGTATTTGAGAAAATTCAATAAATCAATAAACGTATAAAAGAAATGTTAAAAGTTTTGTTGGTATTTTCTTTGATGTATTGAAATACTTTAAAGTGATGATTTACTGCAACCTTTAAGATTAAATTAGATAAATTTTTTTTATTAATTTTTACTTAATTATTAAAATTGAGATTTCATCTTGCATTCTTTTTTTGTTTATTATTTATCAAATACTCTCGGACAAATTGGCCCAGACATGAATTTATTCATTTAGATTATTGAAATAGTTATGGATCGGTATAGACTGATTAATAACTTTTTTTAATCGCAAGAGAAAGGAAACAGTTGTAATAAATCTTCTAAGGCTGTAATATCTACAATTTTTAGATATTAAACTACCATTAAGCGCGTGTGTTTACCAACAAGTTTAACGATTTCGGCTATCAAACTGTACTCGCATCATATTCATGCAGGATTGGGGCTGAGGTACACGCACGCGTCTTCCACCGAATAAATCAGGATGTAAATTGCAGGGACTTGCCAAGGCAGCGCAGATTACATCCCAATATTTTACCTACAGCGACGACCTTGAGAAGCCGCGGGGGTCGGAAAATAGAGGGGCGCACGCGCGAGTCAGCCGCCCCTTGGGTAAACACGCCGCGTGTCTTATAAACGAGGGGGTAACTCAAGTATAAGATATAAGTATCGAAACTTCTGTCCCATGGACGTAGGCTGCTTCCCTCCTTCATAAGGGCGCGGCGACATTTGGGTCAGTCGCAGCCTTTACTTTTTCAGGCTTAAAAAAAGGATTTTTTCCGCTCCTCACTGCGCGGGGATTCCCCGCTTTCTGTCCTTCGACTGTGGGATGCGTCGGAGCTCTTGGGCGAATTAACGAGTGACTTTGGTGTCTCGTTTTCTTATCTTCTTCTTTATGTATTGACTCAATTGTGGCCACTTTGATGCCTGCGGTTGATGCAGTAATTTATTTATTTGTTTCTTTAATAAATTTATGGATGAACATAGTAGATTAATTATATTAAGTTAATGTGTATATTTACATTGAAAAGATGAATTACTTAATTATTTATTTGTTTTTTTTTTTTTAATAAGTATATGGGTGAACATAGTAGATTATATTAAGTTATATGTACAGTTACATTGAAAAAATTAATTAGAAGTTTAAAAAACATATCAATTTTTTTTGTTTAGCTTTTTTCTAGGATTTTTAAGAAACTTATGCAACTGAAATATTTAGTTGATGCAAGAAAAATTATTTCGCTGGTATTTTTTGAAAAATTATCTATTGGTTGAAAAAGATACCGAAATTTTTCAGTGTATTTTTTCTACTGAAGAAAGAAAAAGGATTCGAAACTTGACTGCACCTTCATGCGATGCAAATGCAACTTTATTTTTCATTATCGAGAAAAATTCTTGCTATTAAGAATATGCTTATGATCAAGAAAAAAAATGAAAAGATAAAGTAAACACATTTTACGGCGCAAAATTTAAAACCCTGCATTCGCCTATTCATATATACATATATAAAAATATTAGTAAAAAAATTAAATACATGTAGTTACAACTTAATTGTTAACACGTGCAGTTTTTATTTAAGTCTAAGTTTCTCATTAATTAAAAATTCTTTTTTATAGTGAGGGTTTAACTAGTAAAAATTGAAAATCAAAAATAATAAAATCATTTGAACACCACTCAAGGCGGATTTTTTTGTTGAGTGTAGAATACATTTTGTGGTGGAATACAGAGCAAACGTTGCTTTTATTTTGCGTTTATAGTCGCTTCTACAAACCGGAGTCTGTTCGTATAGTTAAAATTTCGCGGCACGGAATGTGTGAGATGATCCAATTTGTACCTAATGGTATGATCACTGTGATTTATGCAGGATAAGCTTAAAAAATCATTTCTCCCGTGATATGCCCCCTTTTATTTTCCTCCTGCTCTCCAAGTATCAGGTAATCTTTTTCTCCCTAGGGTCGGGGAGAAAAAAAAATGACCAGCACGCATTATAATCTAGATTTGACATCCTTTTCAAGTTAGTTTATTTAAATGCCCGCATTTCTCAGCTTCTCCGGGATGAATGCACAACGTAAATTTTATACGACCCTCATCAATAAAATAAGCGAATGATTAAAATTAAGAAAAAATCAATCTGTCCATTGTGCATTCACGTGCACTGAAAATAAAATTTACTCCACTAGTACTTGTTAAAAACTTCTTTGAATCAACTAAATATTTCTTTAAAACTAGATTGATTTATTTATTTCTAAATAAATTTAATATAGCTTCGAAATAAACAATTTTCGTATTCGAAGTAAAAACGACATTGATTCTCCCCGTCTGCCTAAACTTGTACGTTTCTACTTTTATAGCTTAAATACAAGAATTTATTGAAAGGTAATACCTTACTTAGTACGAATACAATATTTAAAAAAACTACATTAATTTATTTATTTCTAAATAAATTTAGTAATATCGAAAAAAAAAATTACTTGATTAAAAAAATATTTAACAGGTACTATCGAAGTTAATATTTACTGAAAATTACCAAATTGATCTCTCAGTGTCCCTTTTTTATCAGCAAGTGTATTGTGTCTGGGCATCAGAAGCGCTTGTAAACGTCCAGTGAGGTTTAGTCGGATCTTTGATCGTCAGTCTCACGGCCGATGGCCGAGGGAACGTCGCTTCTGATCTCTGTGCTGGTGCAGACGCGAGAAAATGCGGGAGAATTATTTATAGGCACGCGGCACCGTCTGACGGTGAATGACTGGAAAAAGAAGGGAGGGAGGAGAGAAAGGGGGGAACTTTCATAAGGAATTGAGATTTCTTTTCGACGGGTAGAAACTTTTTTTCACCGTCAATCTATAAATAATGCATGCCTTGGGTTAATCGTTGAATCGCATTTTTCTTTTATTTTTTTAATGGTTTGTTTAAGATAACTTTAAGAGAAATTTTGGATTGGAGTTTGCTTTGGAGTAAATATTGCTTTCTATTAAGACTGTTATTCTTCGAAACTTTGTATGCGAATGAAAGGTATACTTTCATTTAAAATTGTAAAAATGATAACAGTGTTCCGCGAGTGATATTATACGTTTTTTTAATTGGAAATATGAAGATATATAGTAATTAATTACATTAAGAAAAAATAATTTCTGCACATAGTACACAATCGTAATTTCTCTTCAGTACGATTGAAAGATTCTAATTTAAAATAATACTTGCTGATGAATAAATTTAAAAATGAAATTCACTTCAAATATTTATTCGAATAAATATATATTCATTTATTCACATTAGAGCTATAACCATGTCTAATATATATACTAAATAAAAAAACCAACACACTAATTTCTATATTAGCAACAGCTTACGCGATTCTCAGTAAAGAGTAAAATTAAGCAGCATAAAAATTTCTAAAAACAAATATCGCTAAAATAAGAAAAATCGTCCATGGTGACGCGATTGAAAATTTGCTGCCGGTCAGCTGATCGTTTGTTGACATTCCTTCGAAAATAAATGCGCGCATCAGCAAGATATCCAGAGCGGCGGACACTGAAAGAAGCTCGACGGCGAAAAGTTCAGGCCTAATTATAGCTCGCGACTGACAGGTAGCATTTCCTGCGGCGATTAAACAGTGTAATCGAAAAAAGGAAAACCCGATGCTCGATGTTCGAGTAGATGCCAAACACTCATCACGCTTCTACTCATCCTCGGTTTCTTCGAGCCCGAGATAAGAAACGAGGGGCTCGCGCTCTTTTTTTTTTATTTTCATTGTCGTAGGAATTTCCGCCAGTGCGATTTTTTCCCTTTTCCCAATATAGGCTATGTGGCGAAGGCGCGACCTGCGGGGGCTAGTGGATCGTCGAATGTTTACGGAAACTCGACGGGTATCGACTTCTCGAGTGGACGAGATTCGAGTGCTTGCGTAAGTGCCCGCTGGTGTTGCAGATGAAATTTGCTTGGCTATTTTTCCTCGTAATCTGGGTGCTGGATAAAGGGGTCGTACCCTATTGTTAAAAATTACGTTATAAATTGACGTCATTTAATGATGCTTCGATTACGGACCTTTTAGAACGCCATTCAATGTTAAATAAGGTTATTTATAATAATAACTATGGAAAAAGAAAAGGTGGGATTCCAATCACTGGGAAATCCATTCAAATTCCAGGTGTTTTTTTTTATTTGGGCTGTGCATGGTACAACCTGGTTGAATAATATCCCTGTGAGTAGACTGAATTTCCACGTGGTTAAAAGTAAACTTCATAAAGTTCCATATGAAATCCATGCATAGTCAAATTTATCCACATGGATATTATTTACTGGAAACTTAATAGGCATGGTCTTTATTACTTCAAAATAGGTTTCAATTTGAATGAAGCGTATAAGTCATTCTTCATAAGATGCTGTCATAATAGTTAGATCACATCCTAAAAAAAAACTGTTAAAACAAACTCCCAGGCATATTAAACAATGAATGATGAAAGATTCGAATTTCTCATATCATTTATTTTCCATTTAGTGCAATTTGGCGTATTGCCAATTGTATAATTGCAGTACATTCACTTGTGAGTATTTCCGCTTCTAACCGAAGAATTTGTTGTGATTTCAAATTAAAATCTTACATTTCAATGTAATTACCCATTACATCATTTTTCAAAGACAAAAAACCATTAACTTTGAAGTTATGTATTTAAAAACAGTCTACTTTGTAATGAAAAACGATTGTCCTTTTAAATCGTCGTATTTATCTCGCTATCGCTATCCTCAGTATTCATAAATACGATGAGTTAAAAGACAATTGATTTTCATTAGAAAATTAATTTTAAAATAACTATACAAAAGAATATCATTAGAAACTTTTAAAAGTATGCTGGGTATTTTCCTTAAATTTAATATGAATTTTATATTATTCATTAAATTTCAATTTCCTTGACATACTTGCCAGTCAGCTTTATTGATATTGTCACTTAATGAAAAAACTAATTTTTGTTAATTAACCTCTCCTATTTTATTTAAAAGCTGCTGAAAGAAAATGTACGAATGACGAGTTTATCGAGGAAAAATTAGTCCAATGTAATTATTACTATAATACAAAATATAGTATTGTTCTTAAAAGTCATCATTATTACCTTAAAACAGGTAAAAACATTCTACTTGCCAATCTTATCTAAAGATTTTACGTTAATCATATCTAAAGATAAATTTTAAACAAACTAGTTCAGTTGCACGATAAATCAGACGAAGGAAAATGTCACTGAAATTACAGAGGGAAACATCCTTTCTCTTACATCCCTCTGAGCGAAGAGAAATTTCCTTGCTCCACTCCAAATATTTAACATGTAATTATTATTTACGTATAATTGAGTGAAATTTGCTAATCCTTATTCGAGGACAAAAATTAAGTTTAAAATAAGACCAAGACGCGACTGAAATTAATCTCGAATCTCGTACAACTTTATCTAAAAAAAATTCCATCATTCGAGTGAAATTAAATGTCGACTTAACCGATATCTCGCACATTATGTAAGGTAAAGTACCCGAAATCAGAATTCCTTGCGGAATGGGATCGAAATATGAACAGCAAAAAATAAACGTAATAAAAGATTAAAAAGATTTCTTTATTAGCATTGATCGAAGACATTCCTTTTTACCTCCTATGATGCTGCGTGTATGCTATTTTTTGGACTAATTGTCCTTGCCGGGAGGAAAGGTTCTGGTTTCAGCCTAGCGAGACTGCAAAAGTTATTTTTTACATCTATATAAATCCGTAGAATAGATGAAAAATTAATGATCATAAATTAAGAAATTTCAAAGCATTTAATTTCTTGATTCCGAACTACTCGCTGTTTCTTTTTTAGCAGTCTGAAAAAATGTCCTGGTTTCGGGTACTTTATCTTAGTGTATATTTTTAAATGACACAGCATTGTCCAGCGCGTCGCTCCCACTAAGATTGTAGTCGCTCGCGACGTCGCGATTCGCGATAACGAGGATAAAGAGACAAGACGTTCGCGGTGTCTTTTGAAAATTCTTGCACACGTACACATACACTCAATAGAGGTGTGTGCGCGCGGCTTTGCGCTCAATTCGGTTGTATCCGGTAAAAGCTGGAATTCACGTGTTCCAGCCAGTTGGCCGCGCGAGCGCCGCCGCCGCCTTATCTTCTCGCGATCGAATCGTTCAACTCGGCGAGGCATTCGTTTTGTTTGCTGCTCTTTCGCCGACGCTCGAACGACCGATTTTCCATTTTTGGGACCCGTGGGGGCTCTGCGTGTTTGATTTTTTTATACTTCGAGGTGTCGATTGGCCATTGATCGTCGATTCTTTGTGATAATACGGGGAATTTCTTTTTTCTTGAGATAGTGTCTGTCTTCTTTTTTAAACGTCGCGATTGAATCGTGTGTTTGATTCTCTGTAGACACAGGATCTGCGTAATTATGATTTAAAATTTTGCACTGAGAGATCAATTCAATGATATCAAGTAAATATCTGCTTTAATAGTACTTGTTTAATATTTCTTTGAATCAAGTAATTATTTAGAAATAAATAATTTAATTTAGTTTTAATGAAATGTTTAGTTGATTCAAAGAAATATTTGACAAATAGTATTGAAGTAAATATTTACTTACAATTGCCAATGTTGTTCCAGCGTGCAAAAAAGTTTAGAGGAATTTTGTCCAAGAAAAGTTTTGAATTTGGCTACCTGATTTTGAAAAAAAAATAATACAATCCAAATTTTTTTACAAGCCAT
This sequence comes from Sycophila sp. Sp_5, assembly GCA_018906775.1. Taxonomy (NCBI): domain Eukaryota; kingdom Metazoa; phylum Arthropoda; class Insecta; order Hymenoptera; family Eurytomidae; genus Sycophila; species Sycophila sp. Sp_5. The sequence continues at coordinate 1,772,111 of JACCID010000014.1, read as the reverse complement.
TCTTTGACAGGAATGTGCTTCCACATTGAGCTTAGTCGAAATTAATGATGGCTGAAGTCAGTATACATTGTTATTATAGGTTCTGTAAATAAAAAGAAAAAAAAATAGGAATAAGGAAATCCACTCCTTGTAGATCGTTATTTTTTTTATTCCTCCTATAAAATAGATGTAGAAGTAACGAAATTTTTTTTATCTTGTTCATTTTTAAGACCCTAATCGGTGCAAACTAATTATTAATATTTGTATGCGTTGTATGTAAATACATAAAAAAATGCAATCAAAATTTCAACAATGAAAACTTGCGTTTGAATTTTAATTCACCTTTTTAATCATTTCGAGACGTACATTAAGTCAAAGTTAATTTGTCTAAAACATTTTCAAAATTTTGAGAAAATAGGTTGACAATAAAAATAGATTTTTCTTCTAAATATTTTTTTAATTTATTTTTAATGTAACAATTGAATATGTACTTTGGTCTAGTATACTTCCCAAAACGTCTCAAAGTAATTATTATCCGATTTTCTCTACATTTTGCCTTACTACTTTGTAAAAATGGCCTACATTACTTAAGCCAATTAATTCGAGGAAAGAGTATACTATGCATATTGAAAATCAATTCACCTTGGTAATTCTGTTTCGAAGATCGATTTGAGGCGTATATCACGGCACACCCATTCTATAAAAACGTCAGACTCACTGTCGCACTACTCGAATCGACACTTTTTTTTCTCAAGAATGAAAAACTGTTGAACTAATGGCGCGAGCGCCTACATTGCAAATGACGTTATCAATTCTGAATCTACAATTTATATACTATTATGACATATACAAACTGTGATAACAGTTTTATCGTTTTCTCTCTCTCTTTCTCTTTTATTAATTGTGCATGTGCGATTAATTTTTTTATTGACAATAGGTGTGTGTATATACATAATTGGCATTGTTAAGCGCTCTGTGCGACTTAAGGCTAAGGCACGTTTTATCACCTGTGAAAATATATTATAGTTTATTTTTGTGGGAATTAATTCGGGATTATGTATGCTTTGCTCATACAATCGAATTATAAGTTTCAGAAAATTCGTAGATCGCGATGTCGAAATGAAAAAAGTTACGGACGCATATAATTTTTTCTCTACCTACGCCGCATTCGATTTCATTATAAAATCCAATCTTTTTCCTAATTAGCTGGCAGTATCGAGGTATTCTAAAGGAACTTTTTTAATAAGCCGTACTAGATTTCCAAGTCAATTCTATAACGGAGAATTATATTTTCAATAAGTTTAACACGAAACAGTGGAGATTCGGCGTGAATTAGGTAATAAGGAGGAAGTAATCACACCGACAAAAGCAACTTCTACTTTTAACACAGTAGATTTAACTGTAAAATTGGAAATTGATTTAATTTTTTGAATTTTCGGTAGAATCTGCTTTACACTACTGACAACTCTACTTTTCTGTAGAATAAGATTGGTTTTTTAGAACTGCCAATTTACCTTTTGTTACATTATTGCGTCTCGGTCAAAATATTGTTTTAGCGAGAATGAAAATTGCAACACTCATTGATGTCAACGTCTACATTGTTGGATTTTAAGTTATTAAATTTCTACATAGACATGCGAGCTTTTAAAACTGAAAAAATATATCTAGAAAAATTAATTGATTTCTGCAAGAAAATATTCAAACGAAAAGTTACTTTAATAATTATGTTTAAAGCCACAGAAACAGCGATATTCTCGTTTCGCTATATTAAAAGTTTCTGATATTCTACAAAAATATCGTTTTGTCACTCGAACATAAAAATTTGTCTTCAATATTTTCAAGATTTTTCTGACCAATTTCTTAATTTGAATATATTCTTTTTATAATATTATATTCATTTCTATTTTACCCAGTATTCCATTATATATCACATTCTTTTAAAACAGCAAACAGATTGATCGTCGTAAGAAATAATTTTGCTACCACATAATACATACCACGAGATAACAATATTATCGATTGTTAAATTTTTATTAGATTGCATTAGTGATTGTTCTGGTAACTAATCTAAAATACTTAGGCAAAACAAAAAATATATACAATAGTAACATTTCTGGTATTCGCTTCTTATCTTATTATACAATACTCTTTATTCTGTATCTACAAAAAGTACTTTGAATGACTAAACATGACTACAAAAAAAAAGTTCCTAGTTGATAATTTTTTTAAAACGCCAATGATAAACGACGTTAACGATTTAAAAAATGTCTATAAAGACTGATAAAAATCAACCTCCTTTCAGCAGTTTCTGATTCATGGAAATAATGTCCACGTGCACCACGTATCTACGTCGTTTAGAATGGCTTTTAAATATAATCCTAAATATAAAAAAAAATAAAAATTGTGAAGGAGAACACATTCATTGCTGATGAGTATTAATAATAAATGACACACAAACGTAAGTATAAATGAATTTAAGAAGAAGTTTCACAAAAATATAAATTAAAGGAATACTTAGACGTTTAAAATGATTATATTTTGAATTATAAAAGTCTATAACTGACGACAATAAAATTTATCATTGATCCTGGCTAATGTTTTTTTGTCAGATCGAAGAATGAGACATTTCTATTCTTCGGGATTTTCTACGCTTAAATGACGTGCATTTTTAATGAAGAATTATAGTGGGCTGTCTTGAGATAAAATGCATCTGTAGTGTCAAATTAAAAAAAAAAAACGAAATTAATAACTAATCCTGAATACTTTTGTACGTTACAGGTGTATTGACTTTGCTCTTCCGCCTGCGGGTACAGCCATGCAATCGCGAACGCAAATAAATCCTTTCGTTCTTTCGCGATGGCGCCCGCGGCCAAGGCGATTCAAGCGATTATTAATAAAATCAAAATCAGCTATTTCCGCGACGCCTCTCAGCTCCCGTCGATGTTTACTCTCCGCGGAAGCTCCCCCTTCCCTACGCATACGCTGGGAAAATTTTTGGATCGAGCACGAACTCTCCACGTGCGGATTTCTCGAGGAAGAGATGAGTTTTTGGAATTTTTCGCAACTGTGCTTTCTTTTGCCGCGGGAAAGTACACGATATATGGATGCGAGGAAACGATTAAAAAGTTTTACTCTCTAGAAGTGAAATTCCGCTTATTATCAGTGCGCGAATCCGGGCGAAACGTTGAAAAATTGGCTAAAAATTCACGGAAGATTAATGAACTTGATCTGGTTTACATCTGCTTTTCAGTGAAAGTTCATGTTTTCACGATTTAAGTGTAAATATCCGTAGATATTTATTGTGCCAAAAAGCAAGGAACTTCTGCAATAAAGTTCTGATTGAGAGGATATTGTAATATTTAATTAAATGAATAAACGAAAATGATATGTTGAAGAATGCGTTTTAAAAAAAGACATTTTTTAATCGTATTTTGTTATCAATTATTACTATTCATGTGAAAATCTATTTATTGTTAAAATGAGTGAATATTTACTTCCTTGATTAGAAACTTTTCTTAAAGGGATTGTTAAGTGGTATAATAGTAGTAAAATAATATACAAATTATATTGAAAAACTATTTTCTATCTAAGTGATCATACTGATACAATTCATTAAAAGGTTATTTAAGCATCTATTATATCGTTTGACAAATCGAATAAAAAAATTAGTTTAAAAATAGTTTGTTTCTTAATGAAAAATTGATATATTTAAGTATTTAATATTTTTAAAAGCTTTTTTTTGAACTACAAAAAGTTAAAACATATTGAATTTGTTTGCTTAACGCAGCTTTTCTCATTTGAAGAGCAAACAATCGTTGCAACCAGCCGCGGATGAATTGCACTTCAAGGTAAAGTGCATTAGCTGCTTCATACAGTCCTCGATTCGTTCATGCGGTTAAAAATTTAATCGAGCCACAATAACGACTTTGAATTTTGGATTCGCCTCCGATGCAACGCTAAGGTAAATAAGTGCTGCTGAGTTGAGTAACGAAAGCAGAAACACCGCGAGAGCGCAGATAATTTGGGAGCTATTTTTACCTCTTAAATTATTTAGTCTACAAACAAATAGTATACTTTTTCTTGAAATTTTTTTTAAAAAGGGTGGGGTATATTCACCTTTCGTTTTTAAAAAGGTTTTAATAATTGATTTGCTTCATTGTTTTTATTATTTCTTAATTATTAAATTTTGAAAATGGAGAAACTTCCACTGTATCTGAGTTTACACGTCAAAAATGTTTATAAGAATATGTTATCGAATAAAGTAAATAAAGTTAAGTAAAGTAGAATTTCCTTATTAAACATCAATTTTAATATTTCTGTTAAATCATCGATTTAATTTGTGTCGTCTACAAAAGTTATTAGTAAAAATAGTAATTAGTAAAAATAGTAATTTTTACTAATAACTTTTAAGTGTAAAGACAGTAAAAAATATTGATTTTTTACTTGAGTAAAATTTACGGTACAGAAGTGCAGTAATAGAAACTAGTAGTAACAGACGAGTATAGCAAGACACCCAAATATTGTTTTTTCTGAATAACCAACGTTATTTTTTTAAATTTACTTAAAGGTTTGCAGTAAAAAATACTGATATTTACTTGAGTAAAATTTACTTAAATATAAGCATTTTTACATCTTATTATCATCAATATTTAGAGAGTGGGCGAACCCGTATTTTTTTCTCTAGCGTTTGAAAACTCTTAAAGAATTTTTACAAATCCAGATTTCCTCTTATCTCATTTTTAGTATTCGCTAAAATTAACGTTTCAAGCGCAAGTTGCAGGACCAATAAATCATATTTGAGCCTCTCCAAACGTCGTATGAAAAACTGATGATATTTATTATCCACAAAACGACGACTGTAAACAGCAAATGCATCGCGTACACGACACATTCCCAGAACGACGGCGGATATATCGTGAATAAAAATCAGGATAAACGATGTAAAAAAAAGGGAGATGAAATCCGGTCGATTCCCCCAATGATGGCTAAATTCCTCTGAATTTGAAAAAAGTTTTGGAGCGAGCTTTTCTTGGCAGCGCGACTCGAAGGGGAAGGCTGACGACTTTGCGGCTGGGTGTATAAGTGCGGCCTTGGCACTGAAAAGCTCGAAGTTTATAAGCGTGCGTGCACCCGGGCCTCTTCTCGCGGGTGCGATGTACTATTATTTCTTACTCGCTTACGCCTGTCCGTTGATTTATAAAAAATTACGAAATTAAATTTCTAGAAAACTGTGCAAAATATTTAATCCAATTTATAATAACTGTGAAATTTTGATTAATAATCTGTAAGGGATAATATCTAAGAATTGCATCGTAAACAGAAAATTCTATTAATTTTCAGTAAGTACACATAGTAATTTCCAAGAAATTGTTTTATATCTAAAAAAAAAGTAAAATAAAAAAAATGAAACCCACAATATAATTGTTACGGTAAAATCCCTGTAATTTTTATAAAAAAATTTTTTTTTCACACCATTTTTATAATGTACTGCTTTATCGTAAATTGTACACAAAAATAGAGTTTTTACACTTGTAACCTTGTCATTGATGTAGATCGTTTTTTGTTGTTGATTTAACTAGGTTTTATTAGACCAAGTGGTTTTCAATTGGATAATAGCCATTGATCGATGATCGATACAATGCTTTTCTTGTATTATCTTTTTAAGTATACGTTCTACAATAATCTTATCTTGGGCATTCGTCAAAATTTTATGAAAAATTTTATGACTACTTTTTTTTGGAAATACGTATATATTTGAAGTGGAATTTCGCATGATTCACGACAGTGATATTTATTGGACACAATAAAGAAAATATTTCCTAAAAACGCAATATATAGGTTGCGAACTATTTTAACTTGAAGCACAAATTTGAATGTAGAAATACGGAAAGAGCTTAGATCGGACATTTTTTCGTATGATCTCATTTGGTTGGCTATTTTAACAGCAACGGCATTTCTTTGCGGCTGCTGTTCTTGTAATATGTTAAAAGGTATTATATAAATTGAGATCTTATATCCGTAAAAAAAATACTCCTACGATTATTCATCTTTAAATATAAATTATTCAGGAAACGTCAGATTTAAAGATAAACTATATTAAAAATAATAATAATAATGAAATGTATTACGTCAAAAATCTTACTTAGCGATATATTTATATTTCTTAGCAGTAAATTAGCTTTGAGAAGGGTACACTCCCCTTTCGACACAACGCTTAAATAAGTATTTACTTCCAATCATTCACTCGCCTTTCTCGAGCAGACTAAGAAGGTAAGGTGCAATATTAAAACGTACCCTTCTTTATTAAAGTGTCGGAAATAAAAGGGAAACTGAAATGAAATTTACAATTCGAAGTTAAAAAACTTCAGACTCTGCTCTATTTATTTCACTTTTTTAATATAAAAAAAAGAAGACTGTCAATCTCGGGACGTACGGTCCCGTGCTATATAATTCTCATGGAAACTTCGTACAGTCGTGGCACTCTACATAAGAGATGCGTAGTCATAGGATAGGCAAACAACCACGTGCGGCACTATACGTCTCCTATCAAATTGAAAAAATTTGTATGCTGGCTCGAATGTTTCGCCTGCTTGGGATTTTATAGTTCGCGGGATCCAATTGAAGAAAGATGACACCAAAATTAATCAGACACGATTAAAGGCAAGTGTGCCTCGGCCACTTGGAAAGACGTAAATAAGAAGTCCATGCATTTTAATAATCATTTGCGCGGATGTCAAACGATCATAAACTGTTAACGTTTATTTTTAGACATTTTATAGTTACTTTTATTAAAAAGTATTCTTTTTCGCTTTAAGGGAATATATCACCTTTAAACGTCGATGTATATACTGTTTAATGATTTAAAAATAAATAATAAAATATATAAAAACAAACTTATAAAATCATGGTATTCATAGATATGACCATTTCTAAATTTAGCCGTTGGTGTAAGCTGGAGATTCAACAATTTGATGGATTTGAATCGGATTGGTCTTAAAACGTAATCTGTTTTAATATGTGTTTAAAGAGTTGGAATTTTTTTAAGAAAAAAAAATGTAAGTGTTCTAACTTACAATAAATGGATAATTACTTGTTCAAAATCAATTTCACTTACTCAAATTTAGAGGATTAAAAGCTGTGGATGTTTTAATTGCAATGCAATTTTTCCCTACGGTAATCAATATTTTGAAAATATTGTCACATGAGTTTTATTAAAATCGATAGTATTGTATAAACATCCTGACGGTTACGTTCGATAGTGACAACCGCACTTTTCGGAGGTAAAATAATTACTTAAAATATTTTTCTCTTACAATTAAGAGGTTCATTAGCACCTTAAATATAAACTTTTAAAAATTCAATTTTCAAAGCCTCTAGGCGAGCAAAAAATAAACTGCACGTTGCTGTACGACTTAGCAACGTAGCAGAAATTAAACTTTTTAATTTAATTATTTTTTGTTCTTTACCATAAATTGAAGTAAGAATGAGACGCCGACCTGGTCAAGGTGGTCGTTTATTTTTATAAATTAAGCAGTAATCCAACGCCTTAGCAGAAATCCCCACGCCCGCGCTACTGCCCCCACACATACACATATATAAAATTACGTATTATTTTTCTTAAGTGTACACCGTCACAGCGGTGTATACCCAACTACGTCCACTTTTTCCTCAAATGAAGTCCTTCCAAGATAATCAAGCTGCCTGGTTGCCGCTTACACTATTGCTCGAGAAAAAAAATAATTAGATCAAGGAAATTTCCAAGGCTCGCATTGGCGCTCAAACACTCCCTTCTATACGTCTTACCCCGCGGTGCTTCGTGGAAATCTCGTCGATGGCCACGTAATTTAGTCCTAAGCGGCCGGACGATGATTTCTACACTCCAGGGCGGGCAATGATAAAAGTAGGTTTATCTCTCGGATGAAAGTTTGGACAAACACTCACGATTTCCGTAATAAATGAACGCACACAACAGCGTCGCAGCCGCGAAAAGGCAACGGGGGGGGGGGGGAGGAAAGTATATTGGAGCTTGCGGTGACGTCACGGTGATAAATCGCACCGGAGCCCGTGACGTCACGATCGGCGCGGAAGCGCGCGCCTCGCGTGCCGATCAGAGTCCGCGCCCATCAACCCTCCCTCTCTCCCCGGGCGCTGTATACACTCCTAGGTGGCACGCGCGCGATTCCGCGACGCACGTTTATTCTCGGAAAAAAAGCTCCCTATCGATTGCACAGGAGCTTTTCGCTCGGCGAAGCACGGAAAGTCCTCCCTCGGATACCTCACCCCCTTATGCGCCTCTAAATTCATATTTTACGATGGCTAATGCGCTTTTGCGTAAGCGCAGGGAATTAATTTGTTGCGACGGCGATCGAGTGGAATGTTTGAGTTGATTAACGCATCTTCTTTGGGAAAATGGTGAGCGCGTGGCTTTTTCTTTGGTGGGGAGGAAAATTGACATTGAAATTGACAAGTTTAAAGCCGTTAGTCGAAAAGTTTCGGAGCGCAGAAAAAGCTTCAAGTTCGAAAGTCGAACGAGATTAATGTTGGAAAAGTTTTTACTTGATTTATTTCTACGAGGATGGCGAATTTTCTTTAACTCGGATTATACGAACACTCCAAGTTAACATTAGGCGTTTGACGATAATTTTGTTAAACTCGAGCGTGACCGTATTGTTGCGGAAAATTGTATTACTTGTATATTGTTTTATCAAAATTTTATTTAATTTGTTAGCAATATTGTTACTTTGCTTGATTTTATTTTATTTATTTAATAAAAATTCAACGGTCTATAAAGCACAAAATATGAAATACATGATAAACTAAATTAAAGTATGCTCAGTTAAAATTTTGTAAAATAATTAATATTAATAACGTTTTCATGAAAATTGTTACTTCGCTTATTTTGTTAACGTTTTATAAAATGTATGTACTTAATAAAAGTGTAACTTGATTCAAAGAAATATTTAATAAGTACTATTGAAGTAAATCATTTCCTTAAAATTAACAACTTTTTTTCAATGTATATATAGCCTGGACGTAGCGTCATCAGCGGAATGTTTAAAGTTCCGATTGAAAAGAGAGGGTTACTCTGTTTTCGCCAGTCACGGCGATGGCCCGTGAGCCGCAGTATACAGGGCAGCGTTGTGATCGTTCAATTTAATGAATGCTGCGATTCAAAAGATTCATTATCAGCCTTTAGTCGTGATTTGGCAAAAGCCTCCGACGGAAGGTTTGAAGGAGAAGCCCGAATCACTTTATAACTCGCACCCCGCCACGCAGAACGAAATATAGTGCTTTTCAAGTTTATACGAAGTGAACGCGTCTCCTTTTAATCTATCCGTCGATAATATATTTTCCCCGATATGGAAACGTCGATCGTCAATGCTACTTTCCGGAGGGTAAGAGGCAACTAAAAATATTTTTATCTACGACAAGTGGAACGATGAGCAACCTTTATCTTCTCGTAAAACATGAAACTTTTTATGACCGCGGTAATAAGGACGCGTTATAATTTGATACATGTAACAGTGGCAAATTAATTGTTTACGAGATACTAATTAAAATTTATTTGAGCAATTCTGAAACTTGGTAGCTAAGTGAGCTGCTAGAATTTATCCTCGAGTTTTTTTCTTGAATAGAAATTTATTAGAGGCTTTGAAGATCACTTTATAAAAGTAGGATAAATTATTGGATTTTAAGGAAAAAAAGTTCATTCGATTTCTTTTTTTTTATATACCTCAGATGTATTTTGTTTGTTTTTTGTTATCTCCATTTGTTTATTCTTTAGAGCTCTTGTTTGATTTTAGAAAAACAGTTTTTCAAGTTTTTTTTAAGATAGGGTCAATATAATAAATTTTCTTTAAATCAGTAGTAACACACGAGTATAGAAAGACACCACATACTTGTATTTTTCTAAGTAATTAAAGGTTTTATTGAAATTAAAAATATTTAAATTCGATTTTTAGCCTCACTATATATCGTAATTTCAAAGTACGCAAGTGCAGTAAGAGAAATTAGTAGTAACAGACGAGTGTGGTAAGGCACCCCAAATAGTTTTGTAAGAAAAAATATACAATTTATTTAATAATTGTTTTATAATAGTAGTGTAATTGAATGAATCTAATTGATTTTTATTATTTTGTTAGTATTTTGTAACAGTTTGAAAGGTCCATAGAGCCTACACGCTAAAACATAACTATTGATCATTTATATTACTTCCTAAGGCGATCATTTTAAAATTTGATTCGAATCAAATTTTAATAATAAATCTTAAATTTAAACAATATTATTGTTATTAAATTGTCAGAGAAAACATTTACTTCAATTGTAACTAAGAATAAATGAATTGTATTTACAAACGTTTATAATTACATTTGTTATTAGTTCTCGAAGTAGGTAATTAATAAAATTTACAATATTTACAATGAAAAAATGCTATAAAACTAACTAGAGAGTGTCATACAGTAAAACAGTATAATGTTTGTGAAATATTTGGCATATCTATGTGCAACAAGTGTCAAACGTTTTTGATTAAAAAATAATTATGAAAAAAGAAGCAGGACAAGTAAAGCTTTCAATATTTAAACATTTTTTCCGTGATTAACAGTCACTCTCATTTTTCCATTCAGATTCTGGTATTTCTCCGAAAAAGGTGAAGCAATAAAGGCAAAACCCAGTGCGTCTTACAAGAAGAGCGTCATACCTTCGCTTCATCGATTTGGAATATGAAACTTCACTTGAAAAATCCAAATCCGTAATTTGTAGATGCGACGTCCCTGGTAGCAAAATAATCATTTATGTTGGTTAGCGCACGAATTAAATCATCTATATTACTAATATTGTAATCATAATTCATCGCGATCGTAGTACATTCGAAAATTGACAGTAGGATATTTTTTTATAAATCATAATGCAGCTAATAATTAAGTTAATTACAAGCAATTTGCCAATTTATTCTCAATGTTTTTACCAAGAATTTCCTTGATCAATTAGCTTCGGAATAATTAAATTGAGATAGGTCTATCGCTAAAAAAATCAATTTTGTTCCTGATCCAATATCCAACTAGAAAATTTGATTTTAAATCCTTCTAATGATATGCACGAAAAAGTATCATAACAATTAACATATGTATAAAATAAAATTTTATTCTTCTAGTAGTCTTATTGAGAATTATACTGAAGCAGACATATTCTTCAAATTAATAAATTCAATTTAAAATAAGTAGATAATGCTTAAGTGGATTCGTTTACTACACCGAAAAGAAAAACATTAAGTTACTTCTATTTCTTATACACAGTAGATTCAACTGTGAAATTGGAAGTTAATTTAATTTTCCGAATTTTCTGTAGAACCTGCTTTATACAAATGCCAAATCTACTTTTCTTTATAGTACGATCTACTTTAATCTGCTTTACAGAAACGCCGAATTTACTTGTTTATATAGTACCCTCTACTTCAGTCTGTTTTACAGAAACGCCAAATCTACTTTTGCGTATGGTAAGATCTGTTTTCATCTGCTTTACAGAACATCCAAACACTCGATCTACTTTTCTGTAGATTAAGACTTACTTTAAGAAATGTTAATTTTATTGATTTTGCAATGCAGTTTCTACTTTTTCTAGTCTAGTAGATAGTCAACTTTTTTTTCTTTCAGTGTAAGACTAAGAATCCATTTTTATGGGTGTAATATCGGTAGAACTCCCATTAAAAAGGCGCACCGATAGAATCGGCGTCGCACAAATGAATCCTTACCAGCCACGGGGAAGCAGAGAGCAGCGTCAAGTTTGCCCGAGCCGCGCGCTCATGTGCGCCGGCTGCAAGCTCCAATCCCCGCACAATAGGTGAGTTCACCAGGCACAGTTCACACTTGCTTCTCGATCGTCCTCGATGCAAATCCGAGCACTCAACACCGGCCGAGATGTACAGAACCGAAAAAAGGCCAACTGGCGCCGCGATGAAAAAAAAAACGGGAGGGTGGTGGAGACTGACGGAGGATGAGCGAGAGAACTTCACTGCGCGATCATCGCGGGTAGCTGCGCGCGGCGGATCTAAGCGGCGCCAGGCTGCAACCGGCCCCTTTTGAGACTCGCCTGCCGGCCGCGTAAGTGTGCGCGTCCTGTGCCGAGGCATGCGCGCCTTTTTCGCCTGCTACGTTCCCCCCGTTGCTGCGCAAGCGCCGCGCCGCCGACGCCGTCGATGAGCTTTTTGCGGCTGATTAGGAGAGGCCTCGACGGCGCCGCTCTCTTCTCGGGGGCTGGGCTTTGTGTAGCTGAAACGCCGTTTTTTTTTTTGCTCGAGTTTTTTCTCTTGTAGAAGTGCCGATTTTGGCTTGAAGTGGCAAAAAGTGAGCTTTTTTGGTTTCTCCTTGCGAGAGCTTTCGAACGACGGTGCTTTTTTTATTTTGTTAAACTGTTTTTTTTTTACGTAGAAGCAAGTGCTTTGGTTTGGAAGGTTCAAAAGATTATTTATGGAAAAATATCCGGGTGTATTTGTAAATAAATTATTTGCCAATTTTGCACGTAAGATTGATTCAATTGTCGTGAAAACTCATTTTAAAAATTTAAGAGACTTATCAATCGTTGTAGATTTTAAGGAAATTGTCCGATTTTATGCATTTTATATTTTTTATTCATTCCACTTTTGATTCTTATTGTATCTTTAACAGAATGAAAAGGTTCTGGAACTCGTTACCTAACTCTTCAGTTCGTTGAATTATTACTAAATAACTAAATCAATATCGCATTTAGGTAATTTTTTTTTAATTTTCGAAACGGCAATGTGAATCCGTTCAAATTTTCAGAAAAGAAAAAAGTAAATACAAGTAATGTTTTCCTATACTCAACAGGTTGATTTAAATTTTTATTGAGATTTCAGTAAGATTTACAACTTTTTAAAAATAGTATAAAAATAATGTAAAACTCTGAAGAAGTTAATGATTAAAAAGTTATGGTCTTTATTAATCAGATGAATTTTTTATGTTTGTACAAAGGGAAACGTAATTTTTAAATAAACTTAATAAGTTTATATCAATCAACATGGTCAAAGTAAAACTTTAAATGATATAAATTTAGGAACAAATGCGATCTCTATGAGAAAGTACATACTGTTAAAGTACTTGGCAAAGTTTTCTTCTTTTCTCTCTTGTTTTTTTTTTTTTTTTATTATTATGGTGTAGAGATGCGCCGCAAGGAGTTTCCCATTCTTTTCCATAGGGATGTAATTTGCCGAGGGCTCTGAAAGACGTTAATGATAGGGGCGAATGATGCGGACCAAACTGTTTCCTTCCGATTGGTTGGCTTTGCTGGAAGCTTTGGCGTAACCGATGATTTGTCAAAGGACCAGGTTTTAATGGAACTGCTCAGGCTTGTTTTTCTTGGGGCTTTCTTAAGCGAGAAGGGGGAGGGGGTAGGTTGTAACCGTGATATTGACACTAATGAATTTTTGCTGTATATTGTATTCGTGTATTTTTCTTTACTTTTTTACTACGTTACATTTTGTAGCGTCAGCGGTAACACTGCGAATTAATTGTGACTATAGTTATTAAGCAGGGCGATTCCTTTTTCGAGGAATTAAAAGTAGCTTTTTTGATAATTTGCGTTTTGTTAAAAAAAAAACTGATTTACGTACCGTTAAGAAATATAATTCGTATTAGAGATTAATGAACTTTTGCTGCATACTGTATTGGTGTTTCTTCTTTTTTCACATTTTATTACAAAACGTTTTACGTATATAAATACAAAATTAATTTTCAAAAAATTCGTTCTAAACTTTGAAGAATTTTTTTTTTAAATTTACTTCAATTTTAAGGAATAAAACACATTTATACAGTTTCTTTAAGCCGTCAGATTTTAAAAATGTTCACTACATAAAATGTTTCACTTGTATGTTTTATATTTTGTCATTGAATATGACACAAAATTCGGGCTCTACGGGGGTACTCTCTTGAAATCCAGACATTTTTCTTGTGCGATAAAGACGTAAAGCTTTTATTATAGTCCGCAGTTTGGAGTTACGTGAATTTAAAAAAAATTCGACCCTTTCCAGAAGGATCGACGAAATATTCCACGAAAATTCAGGAGGTAGGGCAATTTGTGAGTATAATAAGTAAACGGCGCGTATAAAAGAGCATGCCTTACTATACTCGGCATATATCTACTTGCGTATACTGAGCACGTCGACCTTCAGAATAGCTTGACTTTTTCCATAATATTTCACGTTTTGGTAGAAAGCAATCGACAAAAAAACGTCAAAAATATAAATAAGAAAGATCTTATCTCAATTTTTTGTTATAAATTATATTAACCTCAATGAATAATACGCAAAACCAAAGAAAAACTGTAGGCATTTTCGTTAAAGGTATTACCTATAAAAAGAAGTCGTTCAATTTAATTTATTTTGTTTTAAAAAAATATTATATAACTTTATCTTTCCGAAATTATTTTATAATAGCTTTTTATTCAAGCACCACGGCAGGTGTTTTTTAAAGGAAATTTTTACTTCTACATGAAAATCGGATCGTATAATTTTTTTAAATCGCCAATAAAATAAAATGTTTAAATCATCTTATCTAAAGATATATGTAGGTTATAATAAACAATCTTTACACTTAACGAATACATGATACCTTCAAATCTTCTAAACTTTGAGTTTTAATTAACTTCATTTTATAATGTCAAACAAACATTTAGTTGATTTAAAGAAAGATTTTGTTAAAATTCTTCATTTTTTTTATATGCATTCAATGAAAAATACTTTGTACTACAGTTTACTAAAATATTAAACGCAAACTACAGTACGAGTTCTTTAACTTCTCAATTTCTATTATCTACACGTAATATAATGCAATAAAAGTATTACAGCAGTTAACACTTGAGGCTGCATTTATACATATATACGTTAAATTTTTGGTCAAACTATATTCGTCTCACGCAGAACAATAAAATCTAATTCTATCTTCGGCGCGTAGTTCTCAGTCCACAAAATACCAGACTACAAGTAATAAAAAAAACCTTAAAGCACAGAAGAACGAAGCAACCGGTCCCACGTGTCTCGGTAGAAGTGGAGCTATAGAAAAGCCCTTGGCAGGCGGCCGAGATACCGGAGTCGAGAGTAGCCCGTAGGCCTCGGCGCTTATCCTCGCAGAGGCCGAAAAAAAAAGGAGACAAAAGAACCGAAGGAGGCCGCGTGTGCGTCGGCACAAGCCTCGCTCCCGCTGAAGATTGGCCGGAAATGGGATTCTGCGCGAGCGTGAAACTTTTGTCCGAGGAATCATTGCGATTCTCGGTCCGGAGCCTCTCCGATTCCTCGGCGCCTCCGCCGACCGAAGGAGGCCGGATTATTTGCTGGAGGGGGGTCGGAGCCTCGGCATTTCGGTCGAGTGCGGGGGAGGGGCGGGTGCGACGACGCAGCCAATATATATTGCAAACCGAGACTGGATTATAAGTTTTTTAATAACGAGCGCTGATTGCCAGGGGATCGTTCGTTATTGCACTTTTCTCGTACTTTTTTCCTTAATTTCGCCGTGTTTATTGTTTTCAGCTTGTGCTCTGAAGCTTCGCGCTGCACGTGGTGCACGGTATTGTTATAGTACTAGAATCTGTCGTTTAATTTTCGAATTTTCTGAAGATATGATTAAACTTTTTTTTTTTATTTTTACTTGTTTGGTGATAGTAATTTGTTGAGAAAAAATAGGCTGTTGTAATAATAGTTTAATGGAGGTGAATTTAAAGCCAAAATTGTCTATTACCTTTGGGTATTTAACTAGACGGAAAGGGTTGAAGAAAAATACTGATTTATACTTTAGTAAAATTTAACTAGTTTAAAAAATTCAATATAATTTATGTACTGTATGAGTAAATTTCATATGACTATGTTTACTTAACTTTTTAAGTTTATTTACTATTTGGGTAAATGTTACTAATCGTTTTTCTCTGTACATGAATCTTATAAATATATATAAAAATTAATATTTATTATAAATACTTTTGTAAAAAAATAATATTATTTTAAGAAAATTTACTACGAACTACGATAAATTCTAAGTTTTCACAATGAACAAATTAATATTTATTCATTATTTAACTTATTAATCTTCATACGGGCTTAAAACCGAGTTTTATGATAACGTAGAAAACAAAGTGTAAAGAATTTATGTATATTAAGTAAAACTAAAAAAACTCTAGTGAGAGATGGTGCTTATTCTTAAAAATTCTAATTATAATATCAAAAGCTTTTAGCTTACTCAAATCACCCGATAACGTAAAAACGCGTACACCTAAATAATGCCACAGTTTACAAAGTAAGTTATAAAAAAAATCATTATCAGAGTTGATTAAAAAAAAAAGTATTAGAAGAGGAAGCGTATCACTTGTACGTTATAATTATAAATCGATGGTCTCGACCTTGAAACTAAATAATTGTTTTTTTTTTTAAGTAAACCGCAATGAGTCAAAAGAGAGGAATTCGAGAAAACCCACCTGAATATCGCTGAAAGCTTGCGCTTTATCATGTTGCTTGAGTGTCGCGACTAAGTAAAATCAAAACGAGTCGCCTGTCGCCAAGTCGTCTCCCAAAGCCAGCTGTTATTATTTGCACTCCGCGTAGTACTTCTTCACATTCTCGGCGTAGAAATGAATTCAAGTCGAGGCTTTGTGTCAAGCGGCATTAATATACTTTGTTTTGAAACTGAAGTCCAAATTTTCAATGCGGAGATGTATTATACTTTATTCTGCCTATGGTATACCTCCGTCTCTATTGTATCACGAAGGCTAACCGATTTATCACTTTTCTTTATGTCTCAATGGATCTCCCGAATTGTCTACAGCACTTTTGCGCGAAACACCCGATCATTTTTCCTCGTCAGAAGATAAATGAAAAAAAAAATGCTCGAGTTGATCGCAATAATAGGTCGACATGCACTTGCCGATGTATAAAATACGCACCGATCGGTGTTGGATTATGTAAGACACCTTGGGTACTTTAAAAATGAACTTTTCAACGAAGTACACGTTGAAAGTGAGGAAAAAATAAATAAATAAAATCGACGCGGCGACGCGCGCGAAAAAAGCTCGCGAGCCGACTGCGATCAGGCTCGGCGATCGCAACTCGACTATCACCTGCGGAGCGAGCGCTGCCGGTTTTGTAGCGGCGAGGCCGCGGAATAGCTGCTCACCTGTGCGCGTGTTGCACACACCGATCGGAGGGGCAGAGTCTGAAATATTGGGAGGAGGGCGGTGTTCGGGCCTCCAGCTTCTCCTATTAGGACGTTCGGTGTTTTTTTTTTTTTTGAAATTGGATCAGCGCCGATTTCGGGGAGGGAGTTTGAAATCCCATTGGATAAATGTCGGTAAATTAATTTTTTTTTTTTTGAGAATATTGTAAGATTCTATTTTCATTGGATAAGAACTCTGTCGAGGAGAATCTTTTAGGATGTTTTTGGAGGCGCGGTCATTCCTTATTTAAAGTGAACGTCCAAACTTTTTAGGCAATTTTTTTTTTACAATAGTAGTACGAAATTGTACGCTTTATCCTACGTGGTAAAATTTAAATGTGCGGCAGATAGTAGTAGCTCAAGTATGGCTATATTGAAAGAAATTTTTATTTCTTCGTATAGCGATTATTTCTTATCATTTTGGATCTCGATTATTTCTTTGCACGCGCAACATTTTGTATTATAAATTAATTTATCGTTAAAAAGCAGAAAAAAAATTGAATTTAAAATTTATTTTCTCGAACCGCTATTCAAGGATTCCAACGCCTAAGTAATGAGTAAACTCGAGCAAGTTTAGCACTGCACTCAATCGCAGAAACTAATTATCAGGTTTTTACTAAATTCACAGAGAATCGCTAGTTTTCCGCTCGCAATGGTAGGAGTTGTAACGACGAGCGCCTGATCGGGGACTCAAATTCAATAGCGAATTCGCCGGATAATTAAAGTGCTCGAACAATTTTATGGGAATGATGGTTCCAATGGCTCGTTGATTATTTTTTATTACCGGCGAATAAAAGAGAATTTGCGTTTGTTTCTCATCGTGACGTAATGAGTATGATTTGGGGCTCATTTTAGCTAGTTAAAAAATGTTTCTTTTGGTTTAATTTTTGTTATTTGTTGTTACATAGTGTTACTTTTTCTTCGAATCTATTCGTTGATCGTGTAAAAGAAGGCTCATTTGTTAAGAAAAGAGGAGGAAATATTTATGCATGTAGGATGCAAGCAAGGTCATTGAAATATCGAGAATTGTAGTTGAGAATTCTTGATTGTTACTTATAAAGCATTAAAGTGTTTTATTGCAATTCAAGGATTCCTGTCACATAACAATTAGAATTGTCAAATTGCTTTTTACTTAATAAAAGGGGTCGAACAAGCAATATTTATTTATTAATTTTTCAGTATCTTGCTTGTTTAAAATTTTTATTGATCTCTCTCTTTTTATTTGGTCGTAGTTATATTATACTGTTTATTCAAAATATAGCCGTACGAAAAAATTTTGATAGAGAAATGGAAAGTTAATTTTTTTAAGATACTACCGTGCAAAATATATTTTCCCTTGAAAATTCAACTACAAAAATGATTTAATTTTCTGTTGATTATGTACATAAAAAAGTAATCAATTCTACTTCTACTTTTACCTAAACTTATCCGACATATTTTATTTATCTGTATATGTAAATATATAAAAAGTACCATTTCATTAAAAAGTGTACCTCACATACAGCCCTATCCACGCCTTTTCAAAGTTTTTTAACTTCTAACCGTATAATGAGAAACGTAATTATTTATATTAAAAATTGTATTTTATATAAAACAACATGTCCCGTTTAATGATTTAGAAATAAAATAAAGTAAGTAAATGAAAATCAGTAGAATCAAATATATATAGATTTTCTTTTGATTTTGATCTAGATCAGTGCGCCTGAAAAATTACTACAAATAATATAAACTGCTCTACCGGAAAGTTTAGAAATTATTGGCCAAAATATGTTAAGTTCAAACAGAATTAAACATATTCTGGGCAATAACCGATAGGATGTCAAAAAAGAAATTTAATATTTATTTAATTTCATTTATATCTCTGATTCCCATCACGCAGCATATAGAAAAAAAATCTGTAACATTAATAATGAAATAAGCCAGCGAAAAAAAAAATAAAAAATCTTACTATGTACGTTCTTGGTCGTTCAGCTCTACAGTCACCTGTTGCTCGTAACTTTCCAGCTTTAAATCTCGAACCTCGGATCCTCGACCTCGGCGCCGGTCAACTATCCGTCGCGGCAGCGCGCGCGATACCCTCGAACTTCACAGCACCACCCGAGCGCGTCGTTCGCTCCGCGAAATAAATGCAAACGAAAAAGGAAACTCTTAAAAATCTCAAGAAGATAAAAAAGAAAAGTAAGTGGTCCTCCTGAGGAAGAAGTTCGCTCTGCGGCGAATCAACGCGCCTCATCGCCGCAAAATCACTAAGCCTCCCAGCGCACCAAATCCGGCATTTATAGCGGAGTGCGCGTGACGCGCTGCCGCTTATACATGAATTGTGCCGGGCGACACTTATATTGGGTTAGTTAACCCCGGAGCTTCCATTGGCTTGCGGTGCCGCTCTTCTCCGATCCACTGGCTCGACGGTGGTGTGTCGTGAGCGCCGGCGCGCGGAAAAGTGGCGTAAACAGGCAGTCGAAGCCGCAAGTGGTGATACATTCTTACGCGTTTGTGTAGAAAATCGTCGAATTCATTTTTATAATATATAAATAATATCTTAAAAGAATAAAATAATAATAATTTAATTTATATATTTAATAAATTATAATATTTATTATAAAAATATACAGTTATTATATTTATTTTATAATATATAGACAAATATGAGGAGAGAGTCGGACTTACACGGAGAAAAAAGTGTTAGTAAAAAATGTACCAAAATTTTTATAAAAATTGCTAACCGCCAAAAATATTAAACAAACAAAAAAATTATTGGATTAGGTATATTTTACAAATAGATGGCATTCAGTTTAAATTTTCAATCAGTTTGTCTCAAAATAAAAATGATAATTTTTTTAACTTTGTAACAAAATAATGTTGTAATCGATACATAACCGTCGATTGATTTTCACGAATTTCCGCAAGATTTTTATCTGAATCATTAACACACGCCAAAGTGTTGTTGACTACATCAGTGCATACAAGTGTGAACAAAAGTGACTAATAAGAAAATACCCGAAAATCACAGCGAATGACTTGACACTATTCGCCGTTCCATATCCATCGACTCAGAAAATCAAGCAGGATTTTCTATAAACCGTGACTAAGAGTTTGGCGCCAGGCCTGAAATTTAAATAAGGCGCGAGGTATGCGAGTGATGACTCCGTTTGAGGGGGTGCTCAGCTTTTCGCGCAATAATTTTTCAGGGAAAACCCACGTGGTCGCTGAGTTCAATGGCAGCTCGAGCGATTTTCTTGGCAGCTACCCCACATTCTCCGGAACACCTTGGCATAATCGAGCAATTTACTCTAGTGAGATTGCATCAATTTCTGATGAAGTACACTGAAAACAAAAGTATTTCTACTTTTTATACTGTAGATTTAACTGTGAAATTGGAAGTTAATTTAACTTTCCAAATTTTCAGTAGACAATACTTTAAAGAAATACCAAATCTACTTTTCTTTTGAGCAAAATCTGGTTAAAAAATGTTAATTTTAGTGATTTTGCAAAGCAGTTTTTAATTTCTCTAGTCTAGCAGATATTTGTTGTTTCGAAATTGTAAAAACTACTTTTTTTCTTTTTTAGGAAAGCCAAATGTGTTAATCTTTTTGCTGAAAATATGTGTAAGTATATATTATTATATTATCGTAGTGCAATATTATCACGTTATTTATTATTTTATTTTTTACTCACATGTACAAATTGATGGAAGTATATTTTATACTTTATTGCAAGCATAATAGTCTCTTCTACGCTTTGCATATACATTATTAGAATTTTCTTTTTTTATTCAAAAATATTATAACAATTATTGTAATAATTAAGAGATTTTACGTTAAATAATAATGTACTTACTTCTTAACATTTTGAGTCTATTCTCGGTGTCTAAAGCTCGAAAAACTAATTGAGATAACACGGTAGAGTATAAGTTAATTTTTTATTTCATTTTATAAACTATTCAGCTAAAAAACTTTAATTATAAAAAATATTTTATATGATTGCGACTTTACATTTAATGCATTTATTTAAACAAAGGTAGAACACAGAAAATTTACTGTGAACTGTAGTAAAATTATCTAAATCTTATTTTGTATCGTGTAACTTTTAAAATGGCAATCTCTGACTGCAGGAAGAGATTCCCTGTTGCGTCTGATGTTTGCTGAATATAAGATCAACATTGCGCAGTTCAAATAAAACTTTAAATGAGTTTAGTTTACTACTTTTAAAATTGCCCGGTAAAGTTGACTTGAACAATTTTAACAAAAAACGTTACGTTACTTGGTGAAACTCCGTCAAACAACAGGGAAAATCGGCAACGACCCGATTACCCAATGAAATTGACGCAGCCTTCAGAAAGGTACGTTCCTCGTCCTTATACTTTCTGTAGGCGCGTTAAATCTTTATGTCCAGCGTCATAACTCATGCGCTTTGAAAGGACTTTATCTTTTTTCTCAAATTAATGTCGCTCAAGGTAATCTACCAGTCCTCGATGTACAATCATCTTTTTCAAAATTTGGAGACGATTTGACCGAATCTATACTTTATATTCCAAGGAAAAAAATATGACGTCACTCGACGTCCCCTCGTTAATGAGTAAACAAAATTTTGTGAATGAACCGAATGAAGTCGTTCGTTTATCGAGAAAACGAATAAAAATTGTCGTCAATTGGCACGCTCCACAAGTCACGCGTGCGTTCTTTCTGGAACGACGTCCCCCTTTTATATGCTTTCAAATTTTTAAAGTGACCTTTTTGTTTATCAAATTGATCGTGTACCTTCGTAAGTAATTTCAATAATTTTTTGAAAAATGTTACACGTTAAGTAATTACCAGCATGGGTATTCTTTTTAAGGGAAATTTAATTTTTCATGGTATTCTTTTTATGAAGTGACTATAAGGTAAATAAAAAAATAACAATATCACTCAAAAAAATTAAAATGACTAGATGTGCCACATTAAGATCTCATTTTCTAGATACTTGTAAGTATTATTTGTGCAGTTTTCTGGAGTAATCGAACTAAAAATCATAATTCCTTTGTAAATCTTAAAAATTAGTACTCAATCGTTTACACAAAAATTATCGTCCATCGATCGCACTTTTAACTATGCACGCGACTCGTGTTCACTTTCGCTCAGCGCTGCCGCAGAAGCTTTCGTGCTCGCGCGAGTTTCGGTCGTAATGAAATCTCCCGGCGATCAAGGGATAGAGGAGTGCGCCTTACGGATCTCGGCGGCAATTATCATTGATCGAGATAACAGTGACTTTATTCATTTGCTTCGTTATTGAAGATCAAAAGCAGCAGCCGTCAGTTTTAATTTTTTTTGCGGACGAGCCGCATATTCGAGTAATATCATTAAAAGGACATTCGAATTAAGAGATTCTGCAGATGATAGTGTGATCATTGAATTAAAGTTTTATCTATCGATCTTAAAGTTACATTATTCATTTTGTTTATTAAAACTATTAAGATTTTAGTACTTAATCAAGCTACGAATTCAAAGATATTCATATTTTTTCTTTTATATTTATTTTTCTGGTTTGAATAGTGATTGATTTAAGTTACAGTTGACTGATTAATTTCATTAATACAGTAATGTAAAGTTAATATTTTTTGCAGCTCGGCATTTAAAAAAATCAGTAGCAAAAATATTACTAATCATTTTTCTCTGGGTAAAGTAGAGTAAAATTGACTCTAATTTAAGATAGAGTAAAATATTATAGGTTTGTGCCCCTACCTTTCGCTCTACTTAAGAGTCAAAAAATCAGTCTATTTCACTCCATCAAGCAAGTTAATTTGACTTTAAAATTAGTGTGGAAATTTGACCCCAATAAAGAGTTAATTTTCACTCTATTTCACTCCAGCTGATTTAGCGTGTACATATAGAATGATCCAATTCAATTACCTTCAATGCAGATGTTAAGAATTTTTTCTATATCGAACTGTACGTGACTCTACCCTTAAGTCGAAGGTCCGTCTAAAAAATCGGTCGATCGCGTACACGTAGGGATCGGAGCCGATTGACGTCTCGCTGATTATGTTTTTTTTTCGCGTACGCAGCACAAAATTGATCGAAAGACGTAACGATGCGGGAAGAGGCAAAAAAGCGGAAAGAAGATAAGATGCCTCAGGTAGTGTAGTATCTCATCCATGAAGAATAACCCACGGACATCTGCGGCTTTTCTAATCTGATTGCTACGGCCGGGCCATTGTTGGGAGACCAACGTTCCGTGAACCGTTGGGTTTTCCCGAAATTTTTTTTATTCAGAATCGATTTTTCTCGAAAGAATTTACTTGGAAGCGAAAAATATTTTTGATCGCTTTTCGTACGAACGCGTAATCTATTTTGATCAATGTTCACGTTGTTCAGCAGTTCTGCTGATCTGCATTAACGTAATTACATTTATCTTGTAAATTTATCTAGTAATTGAGGTAACTAATAAACTTATTATGATTAAGGTGTATTAATGAAATTAAACGTTTTGTAGGATTGTTGAAAACTTATCCTAAAAATTCACTTTATAACTAAAATACAATACATACAGTAGGTATATACTTATTTATTATTATATCCTTTTAAAATGATATTTGCACATGCAATTATTCTTTTTATCTTTCTAAAGTAAGTTTAGCTATTTATTTTTCTTGATATCATTTATTACGCAAGCGTTAAATGTAAAAACTTACGTAGAAATACACTTGAAAATATACTGGTTATACCGAAAATTTTTACGTAAGAATAGAAGAATGGCTATTTTTTTATTTCCAGTAGTTTTCAAATTATTTTCATAGCAAATCTGGTCATTAAAACAGCTAATTTAAGCAGTATGAAACTAACCAAGTGAATCTTTTTCAACTTTATTAATTTTCATCACAATTGATTAGTTTACTGCAAAATATTGCATTACATCACTACCCAAACAATCTATAAATACCAGCAGTAGAAAAATAAAGTTTCTTTTTTAAATAAACAAGCTGTAAGTATCCAAAGTACAAACATAAAGTTTTTCTAAATAAAAGGGCTACGCAGTTAAAAATCCATTGAACTCTGACGATTATTTTTGTATTAGAATTGAACTGACTTAATTTTTGTGTATAAATTATGAAATTACAGAATATTATGTTTCATTTTTACTGCTCCAGTAAATTACATAAATATTTAACACAAAAAAGGATAATTTAAACACATTCTTTGTATTAACGAAAACACAAGCAAGAATGTAGATTAAACACAATCTTTGTGTAATTATTTTTCAAACATCACAAAACACAAATTTTTTACGTGCGTGTACCTATCAAAAGTAAAAAAAATAAAGCTTTTTTTTTTAAATAATCGAGCTACAGGTACTAAAAGTAAAAAAGTTTTTCCATAAAAAATAACTCCGTTACCTCTACAAAAAAAACAATAAATATTTTTCAATCAGGCAAATTAAAAATAGAAAATGTATGCAAATTCGCAAATCCACGATAAAATCTTTGAAAAAAAAAATAAAAAGAATGGAAACGAGCGTCGATGGAGAGGTCGCATTATCATAAACGAACCGCGTGCGCGAGCAAAAATCATCGACTCGCGTGCCAGTCAATCTCAATTCACACTCGCAGCCTCCGGCCGATTTCCCTCTCGGTAGCAAATTGGTCGTAACCGCGGCGATTACGGAGGCGCGAGTCTCCAGTAAATTAGTCGCGTGCGCATTTTCGTCCGTTTGGAGCGCGACGCTCCGAGCGATAAGACGCCGCCGCGCGAGTAGTTACGCCTGGGCTCGGTTCGGCCAGAACCGGACTCCACGGGATATCCTCCGCGAAGCGACGCGTTGTGTCGCCAATTAACTTTGCAACGCCGACGAGGGTGCCGCGATGAAATTGCCACTGATGCCTATATGTCCGAGCTTCATTGGACTCGGCGCTTGATTCGCATTGTTTGTGCCGCTGCTTTCGCGGTAATCGAGCCCGTTCTTATCGTTATATACTCCTGTTTTTAGGGAATCGTTTCTTTTTTTGACTCTCGTGCTTTTCTGGATTGAGGAAACTTATAAAGTCTCGGGTATTAATAGCGAGTGCACAGAGAAGACTGGCCGAATGTTTGTTGTTAAAAGTGGCAAAATTTAGTCATTATGAATGAATTAGAATGATAGGAAAAAAAGTTGGTATGTTGAAAAAAAATTGTGAAGAGTGCTTAGAACTCTGAAGATGCAAGTAATTACATGTACTAAAATATAACAGTACATTTTTTAATGCTGACAATAAATAGGCTGCCAATAAATAACGTTTTAAAAAAAAATTTCTTCGTAGCCTTTTCAAGATGATATTATTCTCTCAATTTACCATTGAAATTCATTTGAGACTCATTGAAGCCTAGAAAAAGAACTTTTTACAGCTTACAAATTTTCAAAATTTTTGATACATTATAATTAATAAACTCGTCATGGTCTTACTATTAATATGCCTTATAATTTTGAAATATGGACAGTTTAAAGATATTTTCTTGAATTCATCATACAAATGCATTAATGAATTCTAATTTGATTTTAATTACCATAAATAGTTTTCTGACGAAGTTTTCTAATGCGTATTTGGTTAAATGCTATCTTACCTCGTGCATTACGTATAGGTACAATGAAATAAATTACAACATACCTTCATACCTTATAATGTTATAGTAAAAATTACTATATTCCATAGGAAACAATGGGACATACTCCACCTATAAAAATTTTTACTATAAAAAATACTAAAAATTTCTATGTACGTAGCAATTTCTACTACATAAATAGTAATTTTTGCTATGAACATAGGAATGTTTAGTATTTTTTATAGTAAATATTTTCATAAGTTGAGTATGTCCCATTGTTCCTACGGAATATAGTAATTTTTACTGTATGTCAAAATAGATAAAATAATGCTTACTATAAAATGAATGAAATGCTTAGAAAAAGCAAATTTCTTTTTCGTATTCTCAATAAAATAAAATCTGTAAGTATAAAAAAGATAATAACCACTGAACTGATCGAAACTAATATATTCCAATCTCAAAAACGAGAAGTTTTTCAAATTTTAAGTTCTCTAAAAAAAAAGGCTTACGGTTTAACAAAAAGATACATCATTTACGTCCTAGTACAATACAAGAAATTGACAGTTCGTATCTTGCCTTTAAGATCAAATTAGCCTTATTAAAATTAAAAATAAAACTGGATGCGTGACTGTATTGGTTGAATAACAAATAATGTCGTAAATCGTTTTTTTTCCTCATTTTACTCATAATGAAAAGATAATTAATATATTTGTAACCGAGTGGGTGTCACTAACAAAGAAGATACCAGTAATATCCAGGTAACACCAGTTTCTTCTTCTTTCGTTTGAAATCTCGAGGAAATGTTCCACTGTAAGTCAAGTAAAAGACTCCGATGAAAAAAGCGATAATTACTTTAACACGACGGTGGCGCTGGGATTCATTTAGGGGTGATTTATTGCTTAAGAAACAGTTTAATTGACAAAATTTTTATAGTCGGGCAAATGTACACCAGTGAGTGCGAGAAAATTCTAGTTCGATGGTGACAAAGCTGCTGCTTTTATCTCATCGCTGATCAACTCAATTTTTTTCTGCGATGCGCCTATTTTGTCTTTTATAGTTTTTTTCAAAGAACTGAGTGATGAGTTCTTTATTGCTTCAATTTCTGAAGTCATTAAATTTTTTATTTAATTTGTTTGTATTAAATTATCATATAGAGCGAAAATAACGCAACTGACTTAAACAATTTTAATTAATTTTAATTGTATGCAGTGAAAAGATAATCTTTAAAAAAATTACAAACTGTTGTTACTATTAAATATAGTCATTTTCGATTTTAATCGATATAGTAATTAAAGATTTGCTGCACAAATAGAAAAATGTTTTAATCATATATTACCTGCTGAGTTAAAAAATTCTTTTTCTCTCTTGAATATATTCAACTATAGCCTTTGAGAGTCAATTTCTAGTTCATTTCTTTAATATCGACTATTCATATATTGGCTGTAAATGTTATTTATTTACCTATTGATTAATTTACTACTGTGTCGCATAATTAGTTCGATATTACTTTATTGCATATCGGTTTTCTTTTGATTAATAATTACTAAAAATTATATAAATAATATACCTTGATTAAATTTCTACCAGGGTATAGTTATAAAATTTGTAGGAAATTTTACAATTATCTATATTAAAATTATTAATTCATTATTGGAGTTTTATATATACGTGACTTTTTCTGAATGAAACAACAAAGACGCACGTAAACATCTTAAAATACTCGAATTAAGGGGCTATAATTTTTCCATAAGCCAAAGATGATTTACCGATCTCAAAGTCAAAACTTCCGTGAGTTTGCACATCCTCAGAAATTCATCCTATTTCACTCACGCGGGGACATACTTGTCGACACTGTGATTCATCTTAACAGAATTTCATTCGCGGAATCTACGGCCAATAATAATATTACTGAAATGCTAAATTTAAATGAAAGATTTTATATAATAAGAAACGGCATGACGACGGCTGGATAAAATTATACCCGCTCTGTAAGCCTCAATTCATCAGCGATTGATTTTTTCACCTTGAAAACCGAAATTGATGCGCGAAAGTCAGAAACGTTCGAATGTGAAGCAGATGCTGGACGATAAAATTGTTGAGATTTTACTGCGTCGTAAAAGTTTGATAATCCAACCTTTTTTTAATCGTCCGCGTGCAAAAAAAGATCGGAGAAGTATACATAGACCCGGTCGAAGTATAAGAACTGGTTTTACTTTTTCATTTAATTTTAGAGGATAGTCCTACTTTCTATTTATTCATTTATTACATGCACTTAATGGTCCATTAGTTAACTTTGCTCTATAAAAATTTTTCACCGTATTATATTTTTAGGAATATA
The DNA here is from genome assembly GCA_018906775.1 of Sycophila sp. Sp_5. Taxonomy (NCBI): domain Eukaryota; kingdom Metazoa; phylum Arthropoda; class Insecta; order Hymenoptera; family Eurytomidae; genus Sycophila; species Sycophila sp. Sp_5. The sequence goes on along the minus strand of JACCID010000014.1, from coordinate 1,744,038 downwards.
CACTAATTCTACGTGATAAGTCGTTGACTTATTCGACGTGCGAACGACTCGTTACTTTGTAAAGTGTATATTCACTTATTAATGTGAATTTCACTTGTTTTTATTTAGAAAGAATGTTTAAAAAAAAAATCGGATTTTCCTATCACGGAATGAAGGATCCCTGATTTTCTTGGTATTAAGTGTTAATCTCTTCTGACCGGCGCTAATTTCTAAAAATTGTTATATTTTTTAAATGTGGCGAAAAATATAAATATTTTAACAATCCTTTAGCCTCTACTAGTTTATTAATTTATAAAATAATTGTGTAAGCATTTTCGAAAGTTTTCCTCGAAATAAAAATAGTATAAAACATTATACCGAAAAATTATTGTCCACACATGTGGACACTGGCCTGAAGAAGTCAATGAATTTTCACTAATTTCGACTTTTTCGAATTCCCTGCAGATCCATGTTAAAGTGTCAATCATTACAAAAATTGCACTCGGTAATTTACATACTCTTACAAAAAGTACAAAATTTCGCCCCTTCATTTAAGAAATAAGAAGAACTTAATTTCGAGCACGTGTCCTTGATTGCAATCACCTTCTGGTTTCACGCAGCGACGAAATAGCCAGAAAATGTCCGCTCGAGTTCTGGCCAATTAAGGATGAAGTATATATACGAGTGCGGGAGTAATCCGAGCGGAAAATCATTTTCCACGATCGAGTTTACCGCGCAAAGCAGTTTATGCCTTTTAATGCCGCACGGGTATCTCTTGGCGATCTCCCAAGTGCTGGGCTTTTCACTTCGTCCGAGTCGCATCGCGTAAAAACGTCGAGCTCGTGACAAATCTCGGCACGTGTCCTTCCTCTGCCAAGTGTTACGCAGTTTCGGACTTCAATGAGCTGCCCGCCCCGAGTGGCGCTTAATTGGTGGCGTGCCGCTGGTTTTGTTTGTAAATAAATATACTGAAAATGACAATTTTAGCGAGCACCGATCAAAATGCGAGGTGTATGTTTATTTGTCGTTTTTACGACGCTGAGTTCATTTGTCTTTGCTTGTTTTACAGTCTGTAGTGATAGAGCCAACGATTCCTTGATGTTTTATTATTATTAGTGATAAAAACGTTGTTACGGACAAAATTATACGTTACGCATGGTGAGAAAAGAAGAATAGCACTTATCCGTTGTCTTGTTAATCATATGAAATAAAAGTTTTTTTTTGTAAATTGAGTTTGACTAAATTAGTGAGACCCTTTTAAGATCTTTTGATTGTATAATAGTTTTAAATAAGCAAATTAGCGTTAATGTATTTTACAATGTTTGAAGTACTTTTTTTTGTAATTGACTTAATTACAGGTTTAATATAGGTTTAAAAGGAAGTATATGTACTTTTTTCCTTGAAATGCCGAAAACAGTTGGACGTTTAACGTCTCCAGTGGCACCATTACATTTCAGAATAATTAACTTCATTTTCTTGAAAAAGTAATTGCTGGAAAATCGGAGGTACTTATTTTGGGATTGACTCTACTTAATGTGATACGATTTAAAGCTAAGACCCTTAAAATTTCCGAATCATTTTGTGAGATAAATTTTTCTCCGATTTGAAATAACTTGTATTTCTTTAATAATTATTTTTATTATAACCATTTGTAAGTCGGTCACTTTATTCATGAAAAAACGGGGAAAAAATAACATTTGTTCAAGTTAAACTTCAAGGTACGTAAGTGCAATAAGAGAACTAGTAGTAACAGACGAGTATAGCAAGACATCCCATGCATGTTTTTTCCCCCAAATAACTAAAGGATTTTTTGAAATTAAAAATGTTTGAATTCGATATTTACCCTCAGTACATACTATACACTTCCAACGTACATAAGTGCAGCAAGAGAAATTAGTAGTATCTTACGAGTGTAGTAAGATATTCAAAGGCTATCAATACTATTTAGAAGTATAATAATAATAATAATTGCTTTATAATATTAATATAATTGAATTAATCTTCTGGAATGATTTTATTTTGTTACTATTTTGTTATAGTTTTAGGAAGGTCTTTGGAAGTTTGAAAGACTCATTAATTTTTGAGAAAATTAAGATTTTAGAATTTTTTTTAAATTTACTATATCTAGAGAATAGTTGGATCTTTCATGTTCAATTATGGTAGACTCCCTTCGTTTTGATTAGATAAAGATGTTTATGGAGGAAACTAATTGTAAATATATTGGCAGCTGTTTTTTCACTTTCCAAGATTTCGCACATAGACGTCAAATAGGTTCATTAGTCATATTTAGCAAGAGTTCGTTGGAAACTTCGTGAAATGTGTAGAAAATCGGCAGAATAAAAAACAGACAATATCATCAATAACGACAGGGTTTCATTCATTCGACATCAGAGTATAAAAGCGATAACATGATGCCATTACTATGGATATCGAAACGTCACTTCAGCCTTTATTTCTTCATTGTAATAAAAAGAACAAAAAAAAATACCATGCATTGTACAAACAATTAACAACAGGACAGATTTTAAGATAAAAAGAAACAAAGAAATTTTATCGATTTATTTTTTTTTCACTCGTTTACTTTTTTAAACAAATTTTGTAAAATTAAGAGTAAAGATTAAATAAACAGTGAAGGTGTTTCAATACAAATAATTTAAACTTTTTCTTCTTTTAATTACGTATAATTTAAAATTACTTATAATTTAAAAAATATATTTACTATACTTTTTAATAATTATTGCATTGTCAAAAGATAACTTATTGAAATACAGAAATTCTTTTTCATCATTACGTGAAAAAAAATGTCCGTTTTACATAAAATGTAAGCAGACCACACCAATGGAAATCAGGAGCACAAAAATGACGAATCTTTGCTAATTTTAATTTTTCCTGCAAAATCTTAATTTACCCTTACATTTACAAGAAAATTCTTATGCATTCTTCTCTTTATTCGATAACAACACAAAGCAAACGCAAAAAGTCATTTCGCCGCGCGAACAATACGTGGAAATTGTAGGAGCATTTAATTTTCCTTCAAAGCTCGGCGAAGCCCCGAAAACACCAATATTTCCACAGAATCACACCGACGCGTTTCACGCCTTTTCCTTTTGCACTTTGCATTAGCATCCGCGTACCTCGAGCCGTTCGACTTCGTGCAATTGCGCGGGCGGCGAGCCTCCCGCCGTCGCGAGTAAAACTCGGCGGGGAAAAAAGGCGAGATCAATTAGCGGGGAAGGCCGCTGAATTATGGGCGAACGGCGGCAGAATTAGCGACTCGCTCTCTTCTTTCTTGCGAAATTGACGCGTGCCTTAGGCCTTCGACGAACCGAAACTATCCGGATACGAGCAGTCGCCTTTTTTCTTTATGCTTTTCTCTCGGCGCGAGTGACGGGCTTCTTTTTCTTCTGCGACTGGTGGACGCGCACTGCGCGCTTTTTATTAGCGATGATTGTGCGACAATCGATATACAGCGCGCCTTCGGTTTTTCTTTATGCGTTCGCAGAAGCGTTTCTTTGAGTTCGCGTGTTGTTTTTTCTTTGACAGCGGGGGTTTTTGTTTTTGAGACTTATTTCCAGGGACTTTTGTTGTACTAATTATTTGGATGTTAATTTGTACTAATAGAATGATTTTCATCATTTGACTGTTTATTGTGATAAATACGTAAAGTAGGACAGTTGAAATCGAGTCAAATATTTACGTAACGTTAAACATACTTTGTTATTTATACCTTTTAACGTTTACAATAATTATCTGATAAAATTACTAAGTAAATCACAAATATAATGTTTTATTATGTACTATGTATATAATAAGTGGCGCTTGTAACCCTTGCGAAAAAATTCTAAATAAATTTTGTCCTAAATTTATGTAATGTTTTTACAAATATTTTTACATATTCAGTAGAAAATGTATATAAATATTTTGTATAGATTTGGTGCAGTTAATCAGGAGAATTTGTGTGGAAATCCTTCAAATAAGATCTAAAAACACTATTCTGCAGATTTGATGTTTTTTTTTTTGTAAAATTTGTATAAAATTCTTAGAATAAGAAAATTTTGTATAGTTCTTCTGTATAAGATTTATAAAACAGGCTGTACTAGAGCCTTGCGCTTTGGCAATGAAACTTTTTTTGAAAATTATTCTGAAATATAAGCAAACAATAATTACACATTGGAAAGTCCATGCTTTTATATGTATAAGAAAAATTACAATAACTGAACCAGCTTTTTTTAAGTCATATAATACTTTTTAACAAAAAATGTATGAATTTCCTATCAATTCACTGTAGCGATATTCGAACTAAAGGGAAATGACTACTAAATTGTGTTAAATCGACGATTAAAAAAGAAAGTATTGAGTGACTCTTACTCACGAAATGCAAAATGAAGCAGAGTTAATGAAATCGATCACGTGCGAAAGCCGCAACGATAGGTCAATTGTAATTTCGAACGGGAACTAGCAATTGGACTTTAATTACCGGGTAATTGGACAGTCGTTACTCAGGCTAATGGAAGCACACTGACTACCTTCGTTTCAGGAAGAAACTCAAAACTACAATTCCTCTCATTCTCACCGTGATTATTGCATCGTCCCATCGCACTTTTATTGTCACGACTGAGAAGATTAAAAGAGATTTTAATTTAAGGAAAAAATGTGTACAGTCATAATAATAACAAGAAGTTATAAAACAGAACGAGCCAAAAGTAACGAAATAAATATCAATTAACCAAAATTGCCTCATTATATCCAGGAAAATATGCGACAATAGCTCCAAAAAAAAAACATTCTCAAGTGCACCTTGGTGAATGTAAAATTCGCTTTGCTCTTATCATCACAACGTCTCTTTTAATTCAAACAAAAATTAATGATTATAAAAATATAACAAGAAGTTATTAAACACAATGACCCTGCAATAAGAAAATACACCCGTGGAAATGTGTGACAACAGCTCCATGAAAATATTCTTAAGTTATACACACACAGTATATCCATGAATGTAAAATTCGCTTCGCTCTAGGCGACACATTCGACCGAGATAATAAGAAAGAACAAATTTACGGATTTTCTGGAAAAAAAGAAAAGAAGATAATAAATATCGCAAACAGCAAGGCCCGACAATGACACACTTTGGGCGAACCTGAGGCGCATGCGAGATCGAGGAGCGTAAAGATTAAGATCTGATTGCCGACGCCCCGGTCAATTTCCCTCTTTCCTGAAGGCGGCAGTCGCGACTTTATAATAGAAGGAAGTTCCGTGCAAATCTCGTGAGAATTCGTCACCTTATATTTGCACAAGAATTAAACTCGCAAGAGGCGGGAATTGAAGTTACGTCATTTTACTGGCAGCCGCGGTGTCTTATAAACAACGCGTTTGATGGATCTGAAGAATAGATTGTTTAAGAATTTTCTGTCATTTTAGTCTGAGGGGAATTAATCGCGTAAAATCAGTATAATTATTATTCTTATTAAACTTCCCATCATGATACAGCACAAGAACTTAAATAATTAATACAAGCTGTCTTTCTAATTTTAGTTTTTATACTCCCTTTAACAGAATGAAAAAGTTTTAAAAAAAACAAAAGAAATGTCGTGACTTTTTTTAATTCCCGAGATTTTTAATCTCGTAAATTAAACAATTGCTTAATCACATACTACATCGATAAAATATTTATCACGTGAAATTATTGCAAAAAAGGAAATAAAAAGAATTCAAAATTAATTATAACTATTACATAATTCGCTTTAAAAAAACAAAATATAAATCATGTCAAAACATAAATGAAAAGTGTTGTTAACAACATTTAATAGCATTTACACGTTGAATAGCATATCATTCTACCCACACAAAAAAAACTTCTGAAGTGTTATCTGAAAATATTTTTCTTATCGCTGTTACGAATCTCTCCGTAAATAGAAGCGTATCTTTTTTTTGCAAATTACGAAATCTCAATTCACACCCAACGTCCTCGGCACATGAAACGCATAGGCTGCATACTCGCGGTAAAGGTATCGCCGCAGCAGCCCCACCGTGGCTCTCGCTTTACGCGTAAAAGCGGGATTTTATGAGTTTTCGAGAGGACGCTAAATAAAGCTGAAGCCGAAGGTTCAACATCTCGATTTTGGGTGGACTTTCCTCGAGGCGGCCGCAGAGGGAAAATTCCGCGGGTCCAATAGTGCCCGACAACTCCTCAGCGACCCTTTCTCCATCATTATCATTTTTTCGACCCTGAGATGAGTCCCTCTCCAGCCGCAATTACTGATCTATTCATACGTGTCTATTCATACATATACTGCGATTTTTTTTATCGATGCCTTACTTTCGGACAAAAGAAAGGATCGTTTTAGAAACAAATTTCGATTGCTTGTATTTTTCGTACAACGTGCAATTCGTCAACAAATGACTGTACACTGAAGAGACCAATTTAGTAATTTCAAGTAAATATTTACTATAACAGTGTTAAATGTTTCTTTGAATTCAGTAATTGTTTTTTCGAAACTACTAAAATTATTTACTACTAACAAATATTTATATTATTTATATATTTTTTCAACCGGTTAGCGTACATTTGGATGAGCAACTATATTCGAGTTCCAATAATGAAACTTCATACCTTGATTCATCGACAATTAAAACGTAATTAAATCACTTAAAAGCCATAAAAATTAATCGGAGCACGCGGGAACAGGAGTGTTCCAGACTTGAAAACAACAAATCATGCGTCGAGGCAATAACAATGAAAGTTAATAAAATCCCCACACCGAGCGAAACTCGAGCTCCGACGAAAACAAAGCACCACGGCGAATTATTGAAATATTGCCCGCGGGATTCCCCTCCGTGACATGCCACCTACGCGTCCCTGGACGACGAACGTGCGGCCAAAAAAAAAAAGCCCCGCGAACGAAAGGAGCGCTCGCCACCGAGAAAGTCACGCCGACGGTCCATCGACGCAGCAAAATCCTCGGGGAATCGGGTGGAATAAAGAGGAGAAAAAAAAAGTGGTAGGCGCGAGAGAGCCTCGACGCCCGTTATTACGGGCGCGCGTATACAGCCTCGCCGAGATCCAACAGCCGCTATCCAGTTCGATCCAGTGCGATCCAGTGCGGCGGCGCCTCGCGCAGGTGGTGGTGCTTCTGCGCGCGAGGAGAGTGGAGAGAGCGCGAAAACACGACCCCGCGACTTTTCGCATTCCTCGCGGATAGGCCGGTGATCGAAAATTCCTGGAGTCGGGAATTTTATGCGGCTTTTGACTGCTCTCGTCTGAAAGTCGAGTGTTTTTTTAAAGAAATTTTTAACGTAATAAGAAATAAGGAATTCATAAAGAGTTTTCGAATGTCCGCGAAGAATAAAGACTTGTAACGTTCAAGAAGCATTTGGAAAGTATTCCTTTCCAAATGCTTCTTGAACGTTACAAGTACGAAAGAATCCTACAAGAATTTTTTATCCTGTAGGAATTCTACAGAAATCCTGCAGAAATTTTGTTGTTTGATTTGTTAAGTGATTTTTCATATTTTACCTTTGTACAGATTTTCTTTTTAGATGTTTTCATCCACTGACTGTATTTGTAAGGGGATCTGAAAGCAATTCAAAATTCAAATTTCGCGCCATAATACAGCAGACAAAAAAACAATTAATAAAGAGTTTTCCTAAAAACAATCTTATTATAAAAAGTGCGCCAAAATTTAAAAATTCAATCTAACTTTAAAAAGTAGAATAGAATGGGGGCAAGATTTTATGATTAAAATTGAATGATGCCGCTAAATTTCGACTGATTGTAGTTAAGGAGCACCATCTATGAATATTTTACTGTACTATGTGACGCGTTAAACCTACTGCAATGTAATGATATATTAAAGACAAAAGAACAACCAAATTAAATCCCCTTCTTGAAAATTTAAAAGCATCTCATAAGAATTTATTTCCGGTGAGTGTAAACATTACAAGTATTGTATTTTTTGTACCGAGTGAGTTCTTTTAAGAAGATTTCACATTGCAAGTGAAGATAACCATATTCCTTGTGCTAATAAGAATGAACATTAAAATTTTCAGAAAATATTTTTTTTTATATAACGAAGTATATATTTATTTAATTTAATGAATTGACATTATTTAAAAAAAAAATAATTATCAACGTTTTGAAATAATTTAAGTAAAATCTCTCGTCTTAGAAAATTTGAACTAACCTTTATTATCACGTGGCCATGTTTCCAGTTCCTATTGTTGACGATTGATCAGCTGTGTCATTCGAGTAATAGACTGTGAGACTGAAGACCCACCTGAGGTTTCAGTTAATTATTTATTTATCAAAGGATATTTAATTTGTGATTTATTAACAGTTTCTTTTGAAGTAATACTTAAATATACCTTATAGAAGTAAGTAATAGTAATTATTTTTTTTTTAAAGGTTATATGAAGATATTTAAGAAACATTACCTTCAGCACTGTTGTTCATAGTATTTCATGTTATATGAATAAACATTACAGAAAAAATTACATTTTGTACAAAACTGGACTAAACGACCGTTAACTTTCATGAATTTTTTAGTATATCTTTGAAATTTTGACTGTTTACAATACATTTTAGTTATCATTTTTTGAGGTTATACAATTATAGTAATGATCTGCTTAAAACACAGATTTATTAATAAAAACTTTTTCTTTTAAGTTTCTTTATAAATGAATTGATATTGTGAATTATTTGAATTTTTTCAGATGACTACAAATTTAGTTTTAGAAAATTACGCACAACATTAAAGTTATTTTATAATCAAATGAATCTCTTAATCTTGTAATTCATGAAATAATAATTTTTGTATTTGTACCTTTACAGAATGAACAGCACTTCGGATCCTCGCCGTCCTGATAAGGAAATTCGTTACAGGCCATCAGCTGCGGCTAACCAAGCACAGCCAGGCGATGATCTAACTCCTGATTACATGAACATTTTAGGAATGATTTTCAGTATGTGTGGTTTAATGATGAGGTTAAAGTGGTGCGCTTGGGTAGCACTCTATTGTACTTGTATTAGTTTCGCCAATTCAAGAGTGACCGATGACACAAAGCAGATTCTCAGCAGTTTTATGTTATCCATATCTGCTGTAGTAATGTCGTACCTACAAAATCCACAACCAATGACCCCACCTTGGGCAACGGCTATGCAATAAGACAAAAGAGTTGCATTCAGTTTTTCATATTCAAGGCAAGGACTTACAGTGCTAAATTTTTATAATGAATTTTTAAAAACATTTAAAGTAACGATCAGTTTGATATGTACATAAAAAATATAAATAAATATATATGTATTTATGAAAAATGTAATAATTTTTTCATTTATGAGAAAGTTGAATGATTAAAAAAAAAAAAGAAATGTCGGAAGTATTATTATGCAATAAAAATTTTTGAGGATAAATAAACTTTTTCATAATTTATTTTTACCACTGAATATAAAGATTTTTTCAGTGTTAAATTCTTTGTATGCTGTTCAAACTGATATTAGATTAAGTTCACAGAGTATAAAAGAGGACAGAAGAGGATAAAATATGGTAAAATTTTTTCAGAAATTTTATTTCTTACAAATTATTATCTCTCGAGTTTTAATCGACATAATATATTAACTTTTTCTACAAGACTTTTCCTATAAATATAACGCACTGAACTATTTATACATGATAATTTCTAAATTTCGTCTAAGTCTTTAAAAGTTATCTTTCTTCTAGAATAAAATTGCAGTTTTCTTTGTTAATTCTACTTTATACATAAGTACATAGTCCCTGACTGTGAGAAGTATTGACTAGATTTTGAGAAAGGACCATCTTAAATCGATCGAACTGACTTATTTATTTTTTTTTTATTTAAAACAGGCTGGCTTAGATCAAATTTTTGTTGTCGTTCCTGAGCTAATATCGCAGTTTCTCAACGGAGTTCGTCGAAAGAAACATTAGGAAATTTGTTTCATTGTTTTTTATTTAATTTTACTTCTACAGTTTCATTGAAAATCTATAGTTACTTTAATCAATTTCATTTAAATTTTTAAAATAAAAATTTATCTTAATAACATTCTTTTTAGCGATGTGTCAATGATAATACGCGTTACTTTAATTTTCCTAAAGAATTGTACGAAGAATTCTTCAGTTGAAATAAGGGGGTCCGAAAGTTGATTAAAAATTCAAATTTCACGCCTAAATATAGCAGACGAAAAACAATGAATAATATAATTTTTTTACATTTATCGAGCTTTTCTCATCGAGGTATTATTTTATGAACTTTGCAACTTTATAAAATGATAGATCACTGTCTAACGAAAGGCAAGCATGTCTTGGTTTTTCAATATTTCCTTTACACACTTTGTTATAAGCAAATTATTTGTTTTTTGTCTACTATATTCTGACACGAAATTAAAATTTTTAATTGACTTTAGAACCCACTTAATTGAACAAAATTAAAATACCTCGTAATGTTTTCACATTTTACAAACAATATTTGCACTCTAATGGTCCCGTTGGCGATGAAACATTTAAACCTCCAAGACTCACGATTATTTTACCTACTGGCAAGTAAACAGAAAAATTGAAACTTTTTGTACAAGAAATTTAATATAAAGAAATTTTAGCGGTTTATCATTTTTCTGTTTAGTAGGGCAAGTAAAAGTTAATATAAAATCTTATAAAAATAGTTCTTCAATTAAGTACTTATTTTTCTTAATTCAATTAAGTACTTATTTTTCGCCTTGAAATCAAGTGAATAAAAAAAAACGCGAGTGAATTCTACTTAAATATTATGTTGTTATATAATACTGACTCAATATGGATAATATAAGTTGCTGCTAAATTTTATCGTGATTTTGAATTGATCAATTACAAAATACCTTGTTGTAGAAATTTATGCTAGAAACTCTAGGTACAATCTTGCTAATAACAAATTATTTAAGAGTTATATGATATAGTGCTTTCTCTACTAAAATTAAAAAAAATGCCTAAGACTCGTGTACAAAAATTACCTAAACATTAAAGTATTTGTGAATTTGAAAAACTCGCTATACATTTAATACTGTTTTCCTTGTAATTACAAAATAATTATTTACAGTTTTCATCTCTACTTGCAATGCCAACGAATTGCACACATTTTACATTCGTAAAACAATCATTTCGTGAATAATTCAAATCACGAGTTGTAAGATTAACAAAAGTTTTAAAAATATTTCTAATTTGAAGAATTCATTTATAAATGGGGAAGGAAACTTTGATAAAAAGTTAATTAGAATTTAATTTAATATCATCTATTAAAAAAAACTTTACCTTCAGGAATTTTTAAAATTCGCAAGCAATAAAAATGTGTTGCGATTCTACGCAAGCGAATTTGCGCAAGCGTGCGCAAAGTCGCATCTTTGCGCACGGCGTGTAGAAAAGAGATTTTTAACAGCTAAAATCACCTTCTCCTATTTTTCAATTCGTCGTGCGCGAAGCAAATTTCCCGCAAATGAATGTAGTAGTGCGTGCGCAAAGTCGAGCTTTGCACACGGCGTATCGCAAAATAATAGTTAAAACACCCTCTTAAAATAAAATTCGTACATTCTTATTCTCAACTATAGTTTAACAGCAAAGTATGTACACGAGAATATTGCACTATACTGACTATCCTGATGAGTGAGACGCCGTGTAAAAAAGGGTGAGCTCGTCTAGGTGAATTATACTCTCCAAATCTAAAAGTGTGAGATTCACTTGGAAAATGTGGATAGTGAAAAATGTTACGTGAAAAATCGTTGCCACGTTCAGCATGTGAACGACTTTACACGTATTAAATGTCACTATTCACATTTTCCAAGGGAACTTCGCATTTTTAGCTTTGCATGGTACGAACGATAAAGTCTGTGTACAAAACGCTCGCGAAGAATCCACTCAAACGCTGCTCTCGCCCCGGCCGACCAGTGTGATCGGGTAGACGTACTTCTTGCGCTTGGCGTTGAAGAAGGGCGAGCTGGCGGTGTGCTGAGGCGTGGGCGAGAGTCCGCGGAGCAGCGGCAGCGACGCGTCGCCGCTGCCGCCGGAGCCCGAGCAGCCTGTCATCTCCAGGCTCTTGTTGTTGCGCTTCCACTCGGCGCCGAGGTCCATAGCCGGAGCCATCAGGCCCTTGCACTCCGGTGAGCTGCGCACGCTCAGGAAGACGTCGTTGCTGCTATCCTTCGCCTCCGCCGATGTCTGCAATGCAATTTGTTTTTATTAGTTTACTGTGTATGTATATCCTTTTCTTATGTCTTTGGAGGTTTTTTCTTATAGAGAAAATTAATCGATTCGAATGGAAAAATCTTATACTATATTATATTAAGCGGATTCAGGTGTGTCGAGTTCGTGCGCCGTGTGATCATTTTTTATTTCTTATCTCTTCTGCATCTGTAGATCGGCTTTATGGATCAATAGCAGAAGATAAACTGCAAGTACAAGTGCAATCGCAACTGCAAGTACAACTACAAGTGTCAGTGCAAGTGTAACTGCAAGTGCGATTGCAACTGTAAGTACAACAGCAAGTGCAACTGCAAGTACAACTGCATCCAAGTGCATACAAATGCATTTTATATCACGTGCATACAAATGCATTTTATCTCAAGCGCATACAAGTGCATTTTTCTCAAGCGCATAAATGCACATTTCCCTAGTGCATAAAAATGCATTTTAGTGCATAATAATTTGTATGCAACTCCGTGTATAAAGCACGTTTACGCACAGTTGAGTATTCTTATGCTTCAATACTCAGCACTTTACCCCCTTGTAGCATAAAATATTGTTCGACACTTGTGTCAGAAGTGAATTCTGGACTCGTGTGAATGATCACCACACACTAGTATCGGAAACTACTATTTTAATTTTAAAATATTTATTAACAACATATTAATAGTAAAAATTCTTTTAATTTACCGAGCGTGACTGAGGGAGAAAAACGGCTAGTTAGTAATTAAATTGATTAAACATAAGGGAGACTTCATACAATTTCAAAAATTTGTATTCTCGTTGATGTTTTTTGCTTCCGACAATATCTCCAATACAATTTATTTTATTTTTTTTTGTATATATCGTTTTCTTTTCTTTTGAGGTTTTTGCTTGCAATATTAAATTATTAATTAAAGTCGATTAACTTTAAAGGACAGTTCTACCCAATTTACAAAAATTGTAAATTGTAGTCCTATAATATTAAAAAAATTGATTTACTCAATGTAAGAAACGTAGACAAAAACAATTTTTAATAAATGAGAATATTTTAAATAAAAACGTATATATCACAGTGATAATCCTGCCAATAAAGGAAGGACATTTACGTTTTAATGAGCCGTCAGAAAGCAGCTCCTTTCGGATCTTTCATGAAGACTGACTGGCACATTTCGTAAGATCCCCATGAAAAAAAAAACATTTCGTAAAATCTGGAAAAAGCATATTTCAAGAAATTTCTACGAGTAAAGCCCATTTCGCGAAATCTCCGCAAAAAAAAGAAGATTTGCAAACTTTCCACTAAAAAACTCCGGAATGTGCTTTTCTACGAGGCTGAACCCTCAATTGTGGTTTTATCCGCGGTATGTTTTTAAGAACGAAAGGACTTTGATCTCACAATTTTTTCCAAACTAATTCCTATAAAAAAATAAACAAAAATCTTTTTAATCTATTTAAGTATCTACTTCGATAAACGAAATATTTTCATTTTTCATTTCAGTTACAGTACTTTTAAATAAAATTCCAATTTTACAAAGTTTTAGAAAGCTACCACAGCTCCAGTTCTTTGACAAATGTTTCTTAGGGTATACAAAAATTTTGCACAATCCTAAATATAAAGTGATACTAAATAGTCAAAATACTTTTATTCGTAGGATTAAACATATGGAATTTTATCCTCATGCTTAAAATAGAAGGATTTAACAAAGAAATCATGTCTCGCAAAATTGTACCGTAAGATCAGTTCACTCGGTCGCGTGTGTCGTGAAATTTTACGAAGGCTAAGAATATCTCATATCCAGTGGGATTTGAAAATGTTTTTATCCAGCGGTGACGCTGCACGCGGCGCATATGCATTACCCACCTTCGTTTCGAAGAAATCGAGGCTGGAACCATTCGTGTCGTTCTCCTCCTCCTGGAAGTCGATCTGCACCCTGTGCGATATTCTCGACGAGTGGGAGTTGAGCGGCGACGAGTTATCCGACAGGTCATCTCTGCAGCAGGCTGCAGTGCACACCCTGTGTTCCCTGAAGAAAAAAAAACATCGCAAATAAAAAATCGGGATTGTACATTTTTTTTTATTTTTTCTTCATAGATACGTATGATAGATACATTGGAAAAAATAATTACACTGAAAGAAAAAAAAAATATTTCTTACTGTTTCGCAACAGTAATATATGCTAAACTAGGAAAAGTAAAAACTGCATTGCAAAATCAAGAAAATTAACATCTCTTAAAGTAGATCGTAATTTACAGAAGAGTAGATTTGGCCGTTCTGTACAGTAGATTTTTTTACATATATGACAGGAAAAATTTTTATTTTAACAATCAAAAGTAAGATATTAAATACTGATGCCCATCATCCGGACATTCGAAAATTCCAATTTTAAGCATAAATAATGCAGGTGTAAACTTTTTAAGCTCATATAGCAGGTACAACAAAATATCAAGCAAGCTGTAGGTCACGTGAAAGGAAAAAGTCTCCGAAACTCTTATGTATTTTCATGCAATAGATACATGATCAGATGATTAAGACAGTATTTAATTTATTTTTCTTTTTCTAAGCAAATTATGGAAAAAAATTATTGTCAGTGTCATCTTTTCAATTATTTATATAAATGAATAATTGTGAAACAATTTATTTCAATTTTTACCAATTTGTTATTACATTATTTTTATTCCAATTTGAGACTCAATGGCATATGTATAAATACCGTATAGGAGTGACGTACATTGGAAATCAATAAGTAAAAAAATCTATGGAGGTTTCATTGTAGTCAGTATTTCCCGTGATGCGATTGGTCGAGCTGTAGGTATTATTTTGTTTTTCAATTTTTTGTTACGACACTATGTATAAAACGAAACCACATTTCTGCGCGCGTAGTGCGCGCCTGATCTAGTATAAATAAAACGATGGGTGTCTTCAATTTTAGCATTCAAGTTTTTCATATTCAAGTTTTTTTTATTATTTTTGTTCATGTGGTCATATCCGGATTTAGCTATTTGATTCATTTAGTTTCTTTTCCACGACGGAAAATTCGATTTGACCACTCGACTGGAAAATTCGCTTACGTTTATCGATGCACACATATACTGCAAACGATCGTCTGACATTAATTAATTTTGGCCTTTTTAAGAAAGTATAAATAATTAACGCGGTATTTTATTTAAACCGTTTTAATCGATAACTTGCAATGCATTCTCTGTGGTACTATGAATAAAATACAAAAACTCGTACAGACGTCCCTCATAAAATACGCAATTTATAGGTGCTTTCGTGTGTAATTTAATTTTAAAATAACCTACAGTTCAAGCATAAAGAAACTTTCTAAATGTAATTATCGAAAACTTTTATAGGCTTTCCTTTCTCAACTAGCTTACTACTTATCGACGTCCCTGACAAAAAGAAAAAGATATTCATACTTTTCTTTAAAGAAGAAAAGTACATTTCACGTTTTTGTTGCGAAAAGCAGAGCATAATTCAAATTTTAAACAGAAGAAAGGACTTTAGCAGTTTTGCAGGGAAAGAAAACATTTTTTTGGAATTGGAGAAAAGAAACACGTAACGCGATTCGCACGTTTCTCTGTGAAAAAGCACTTCTTTTGCTTTTCTTCGTGGAAATCTATGAAATACGCTTTTATTTCCACAGCATCATATTCATGAATAATTTAATATTTATTTAATCCACTTTAATTTAAACGGCGCAAGAATGTTGGCGCGCGAAATTCACCGGTGTAATCTCAAAAAGATAAAATATTAATTTAAATTTTACTCCAATTAAAAATTCAGTTAATTTTACTTATAAACAGTAGTTTTTAATAAAAAATAGTAGTTTTTACTATTTCATGACGTTAACATCTGCTGACTAAGAAGAAGTAAAAGCTGTTTTATAAAATTAGTAAAAATTAACTTTTTTAAAGTAGATCTTTCTCTACTTTCTAAATCTGAAAATGAGAAATTTACGTGGAAAATGTGAAAAGTGACAATTTTTATGTGAAAAATTGTTCATCCATTTAGGATGTGAACGACTTTTCACGTATAAAAAGGCGGTATTCACATTTTCAGATTTTCACGGTACGTAAACTTACTTTAGAACTTACACTATAAAAAGTAGATTTGGCAAGTAGCTTTTTCTGTAAAATAGATTCTACTGAAAATTTCGAAAGTGAAGTTAATTTCAAAGTCAATTTTAAAGTTACAAATCTACTGTTCTATCGAAATTTGTTCGAACGATTCTTCTTTTGTCGCGTTACGCATGTGAAATCTCATTGCTATAACATGTAATCAACGTAAAAAAAGGTGATGTGCATCCCTCCGCGAATAAGGCTAATTAAAAAAAAAAAACAAAAAATGCAATTCTCACGGCTACTAATCCTATTGAAAAGGTCTTCTTCTTATAAAACTCCATAAAATGGTGCAAAAATCACAGAAAACCTGATAAATAAATTAACGGATTTTATAAAATTTGTACATTTTTATAGTATTTTATAAGATAGTTTTCACGGGGAACCTCAAGCCGAACATTCGCACCTACGACATCGTAAAACTTTTTGAGGTCTAGATAGACCGAAAAATAAGCGAATATCATATATTAATTTGTGTCAATATATACAAGATTTTTTCATTTCATTGTTATTTGTTCAAAAACTTGTATATATTCATATCGAGGGATTTTTTTACCGCAAGATTTTTCCCTCGCGGTTTAACAAACGTTTTTCGCTTCTGTTGTTTACCCTAATTATGGTGCGTTTATTTAATTAATCTCTATTATATATTTATTCTATATAAAATTAGAGATTCGACGCTGCACCACTGCGTAAAAAGTAAAAATTACTTATATTTATTTTTTTCGTATCGTTGTACTTGCGGAAATCGAGGAGCCTCACCTGCTGACGAGTACGGAGTCCCTGCGCCGAGGCACAGGCGGTGGGGGTCCGTGCACGAGGCTCTTGGCACTCTCGTAGCTCGCCTCGCTGTTGACGGCGCTGTTGCTGTTGCTGCTGCTGCTGACGCCGCTGCCGACGGTCGAGCGCTGCTCGCCCCTGAGGTAGTAGTTACGCGCCGAGAGCATCGCGAAGTGCAGGCTGTTCTTGAGGTCGTCGGCGGCCGTCGACAAGTTGCCGCTGATCTTGGGCGTGCGTCTCATCATCGGCCTGTGGCAGGCGGGCAGCGGGGACGGCGGCCCGCTACCCGACGTCTCCGACAGACTCTCCGGCGTCGCCAGAGGCGCCATCCTCCCCAGACTGCTCCAGTCTGACGCTCGGCATGTTCTGCGTTCAAATTTTGTCTCTGAATAAATATTTTCTTCGAGCTTTCTTTTTTTTTTACATTATTTCTACCCCCTAAAAATGAATAAGTGAAATTTTCATCGAATAATTCGAGTGTGAACATGGAATAATTCGTATGTGAACATCGATTAATGCGAATATGAATATCGAATAATTCGAATGTGAACATCGAATAATTCGAATGTGAACATTAAATAATTCGACGTGAATTTCACTTATCCATGTTTAGAAGGTAGAGTTTGTATGTTTTTTAAAGTTACTCTCGTAAGTTGATTTGTAGTATAATAACAGCAATTCATAGTTTATTTATTGTATACTAATTTGAATAGAAGGCAGCGTTTAACTGAGGTAAAATAATGATGAAGGTTCAAATGTTTCATCACCAACAGGACCATTAGAGTGCAAAGATTGTTTATCAAATTTGTTCAATCAAAGAATTGATACTTAAAAAAATAACGACTTATTCGAGAAGTAATTTACTTTCGAATAATTGTAGAATGATGAATCTTTAAACTACAAAAATTAGTAAAAATTTTATTGTTTTTCTTACTCAATTGTAGAAAATGCGTGCCTTAGAAAAATTAGTGAAAATTACACTAACTCAAATTATAAGAGTAGATTTAATGATCCCCTTGGTGGATATTTTCAAAAAATTTAATACAAAATTCTTGTTACCTGTCGCATTTTTTTTATATTGTATAATTTCAAAGGTTTATAATGACCAATTAAAAATTGCAATAGTAAATATATAAGTGATACTTTATGTTCGAGTGAAAATAATGGGAAAAGCAATAGTTCATGTTTCAATATTTCAATCATCAGTCTATCACCTACGTTTTGCAGAGAAGCTTTTACATGAAAAAACTAAATGAATAGATGGATGGAATGTGTGAATGAAAACTATATTCACATTCAAACACCAACATAGTGAAGATGGAATATTTAATGACATGAAAAGTTGATTAACTAGTATTATGCAACAAAGTTTAAAAAAAACGTATAGGAAGAAAGGAAGAAATTTATACGTTGAAACGTTTCAAACAATAAAGGTTCACATATTTATACCATCTATTAACGCTAAACATTATGAATAAAAAATAAAATTATATAGATTCATTCGTTTACAGTCTGTAAGTTTTAAACTCAAAATTACAGATTTGAGCATATGAAGCATATTCAAATTTTTCAAGTTCACACTTTTTAAACCAAGAATCTTCCGAACAAAGATGAATAAGTAAATTGTTTTGGGATATCGGAAAATGGCAAAAGTGCTTAGAATTCGACCTCCTACTTTCTAAATCTGAAAGTGTGAAATTCACTTGGCAAATGTGAATAGTGACAAATTTTATGTGAAAAACTGTTCACATATTTAACATATTTAAATGTCACTATTCACATTTTCCAAGAGAATTTCACATTTTCAGATTCACATGGTACCATGGTGTAGCGGGTTCCGGAAGGTTTTTTCGATCACCGCGTAGAAGAAAAATTAAAATAACCATTTCTTTATCTACCCGGACCCTAAACTTTATAAAGGTCGAGCAAAGGCGTTGTGTGCATGTTCCTTACGCTTTGAGTATCTCCGCGGGTCTGACGGGCGAGGCGAGGATCTCGCTGGCGAGGCTGACGTACTCCCACGGCAGGCCTCGCGAGTCCACGCTGAGCTCGCGTCCGATCTGCGGGTAGTTGTCGGTCAGGGGACTCTGCAGGCTGGTGAAGCTGGTCTCGAGGCAGAGGCGCCGTCGGGCCGGCGTCGGGCCTTCGCTGGCCGTCTGGGGCCTGAGGCCCGGGATCGCGCGGGGGTGGCTCGGGCGGGCGGGGCTCGAGCACGCCAGCAGGGCGCGCATCTCCTGCTCGACCTCGATGTCCGGGAAGTCGACGTTTAGGCAGGCGGCTCCGACGCCGGACTCACTGTGGTGCTGCTCACCGCCGCGGCAGTCGGACGCCGAGGAGACTCTTCCCGAGACCAGCCGCTGTGGTTTCGCCGGGCCCAGCGTCGTGACGACCTGAGAGGCACGCGACCGCGTCAGCGCGGTACAGTCAGAATCGAGCTGCTTTCATTTGAGCTACTCGCTAAATTTTTTTTTTTTTTTTATTCTTTTGCAGTGGTAAGTTCGTCGGGAATTTTTGCGACGTGCCTTTGAACGGTTCGGATTTTCTTCGTTAATTAATTTATTGTATTTTTGTTTCAGTGGAACTAAGTATTTATTCGCAGCGACACTTTTATAGGAATAGGGTTTGAGATTGAAGTGGCAGTGTCAATAGGAGTCGTCACTTTAACTTTGAAGTTGAAATTTGAATTTATTTCGTGTCACGCTGTAGATTTTAAATAAAACTTCTCATTATTAACTTCAAAATTTGAAAAAAATTCTTTCATATTTTAGCGTAGTGTTTTATCTGAATAGAATTTCCCACTTTTACACAATTATTGTTTGTCAATTAATTTTATTTATCAAAGGCACTGCGAAATTTCCACCTAACTAGAGTTTAAAAATCTCATTGAACATTTCAGATTTAATACTAATGAATGTTAAAAATTGATACGAGATAGTTCATTCGAAATATTTGAATACGATCTCGGAGCAAAATTTTTAGTAAAAATGATCGTTGTTTCTATGGATATTTTTATTACGTTGATTATCATTAGGAATATTAAATTTTGTTAAAAACCTCCTTCCGTATAATTGTTCCTAATTGCATATCAACAGCAAAAATAGTTTATTAGTTACCATGAAAGCAGCCATAATTTTTGTCAAAATTTCTCCCCAGGTTGATATTTGTAGTTGTGTAATTAAATTTACATGAATTATTCTCGTATTAATTTTAACTACATTGATAATTGTAGTTAAGCCATTATTACAGATGTGGAGCGACAGCAAAGATTGTTGTATATCAATAACTGCGCAAGATGCAAAAACTTACATAAAATATACATAGCTTGAGACAGATTGAAGTACTTAAATGTTTATTTAAAAATGAATTAGAGTCTCCGGTGAAAGAATGTATCATTCAAAATTCAAAGTAATTAGATCGCAGTTATGCTGTAAGCAGAAGATATTTTTGACATTTTTTTACATTAAAAGAAAAATGCAATTAGAGCAATTTTCTATAATTAATTGTTGCTCAGCTGGGAA
Source organism: Sycophila sp. Sp_5 (assembly GCA_018906775.1). Classification (NCBI taxonomy): domain Eukaryota; kingdom Metazoa; phylum Arthropoda; class Insecta; order Hymenoptera; family Eurytomidae; genus Sycophila; species Sycophila sp. Sp_5. The sequence continues at coordinate 1,723,445 of JACCID010000014.1, read as the reverse complement.
ATTAATTCGCAGCGCAATTAAAGCACCCATTTATTTTATTAATTCTTAAAAGATTGCCGTGTACACATTGCACCGGAGACTCGAGATTTTTCAACACATTTTATTTATTATCACCGTTGAAATGTACGTATAGCGGTTATTTGACAATTTTAAAAACACATAAATTAAGAAAAGATAATTTATAAAATTTTTGTTTATACAATCCTGAATTAAACACACTTTATAATGATTTCTTTAATTTTAAAGAAAAAAAAAAATACAAATGCAATGCTTAATGGGATGACGAATGAAAGAGGCGTTACTTCGAAGACATTTTTATCAAATGCACTTTTTGGTACACATACACATCGATGAAAAAGACAATAATTAATTCCCACAAAACACTAATTTCAATTATTTACATATTTACTTACAGATAAACGCTAATTGTTTCTCGTGCATCTAACTAATCTAGAATGCACATGCAAAATACAAAATATATATTAAAAAAACACACAATATAAATGTATTAAAAATTCACCAATGCGTCACTACTCAAACCGTCTGTGCAAATATGTTTTACTTGTTCTGTAAAGATGAGTGAGATTTATAAGATAATGCTGCGATTTATGTTTTGCTATATGGAGTCGAATGAAAAAGAATGGTACCAAATATGTGGTGCTGACACGAAGTTAGATGGTGCGAGTTTTTATTTTCAAAGTTCAAAACGTTTTGTTCAGTCATTGGTCTTGGCACTTTTGTAAATACCTCACTATAAAAATAACAATGTAGATAGTTTTTTTTTTGTGTGCGCTTCCTTTCTTTTTGGGCGATGAACGTTCAAGGAAGTGTCAGGGATTTTATGCAGGAAAAATTTTTCAATTATATAGAATTTTACATAGACTATTTTTGTAAATAATTTTTTATAATAGTTTTGTATAGTTTATGTTCGTATATACCTTCAGTGTTATAAAAATTTCTTTTGTATTTTGTACTTCGTTAAAGAAAATCGTTTTTGCTAAACTTTGAATTACTCAGGAAAAAATGTCAAATGAAAATAAAATGGTTTTAAAGTGCTCTCTACCGACTTTTTTTTTTAAATGATAAAGGATAATATTTTATCAATAAAAATAATCATTTACTTGATAATATATCGATATCATATGAAAAATATCGAAACTGTTATAGTTAGCTTTACTTCGCTTGTCTGACCGATCCTGACTTGTACTACTGATTTCACAATATAACCTTGTATCATAGTCTCTCCATGCAATAAATTTTTTTTTAGTCAATTCATTATTTATAACCCTTATTACAAAATAATCGACTGTTTTCTCTGCATATGGATTAAGGATTCCCTCAGACATTTCCTTGAAAAAAAGGTCATCGCACCGAAAATTTGAGATAAAAAATTTCGCGACAACTATATAATAGTCATAATTAAAATTGTGAGAAGAAAAGATAGAGTTTCGGTACCTGGTGCTGGGTGTGTCGGCGGCCCTCGACTGGGCGTCGACCACCACCGCCGTTGTATCCAGCGCCGAGACGTCGAGCGTCGCCGTCGGGCCCGTCGTCGGTTGCCTCGCAGCGGTCGCGGCGGCGATTGCGCTTAGCTCGGCGCTTATCTCCCGGTGCTCCGACACCTGCTCACCACACACAATACCATACGCCCAAGCTCAGCTAAGCTTTATTTTCGTTTCTTTCGTTTTTCGCTTGTGCGTCTGTTTTTTTTTTCTTTTTCGTCCTTTCGAGCAACGGAGAATTTGTTCTCGCGAAAAACGTACACTGGGAAACCAATTTGGTAATTTTCAGTAAATACTTACTACAATAGTGCTTGTTAAATATTTGTTTGAAACTTAATCGATTTATTTGTTTCTAAATAAATTTAGCAGATTTAATAAAAGAATTATAGTTGATTTAAAGAAATATTTAACGAGCACTATTTAAGTAAATATTTTATTGAAAATAATTAAATTGGTCTCCTAGTGTAATTTTCCGAACGCGCAGTTTTAACGATTGAATTTTTTCATAGTGTTATATTTCCTTTATTGGGTAAATACATTTTATCCCTGCCTGTTAAGCTCGTTAACGTCGAGGGAACTTCGCATTCTTTTTTATTCGCTGTGCGGATATATAATGTTTGATTAACAAAAATTCTTTTATTGGATTTAAGGATATACAATGTTTGAATAATAAAACATTTGCCAATTCCATCAGTTGTGAATTAAATTGATTAAAAGAAAACAGATATTTTATTTATTTGTGGTTAAACAATTTTTTTAATTGTAAACTCGAAGAATAGAGAAAATACGTGCTATACTAAAGTTTTCTAAATTTAGACATTGCTTCACTGGAGAACGAATGCTATGCAAAATGCAAAATTGACTAATCTAGAATGTATATTTGTTTAACTAATTTATCAATTTCCAAACAATAGGGGAGAACAAACAGCTATGTACATTTGAAATGGAACAGACATACGCATCTCTACATTTAAGAATAAAACGATATAAAAAATCCGAGTGAATAAACATTTCACTTCACTGTAAAATAATATAATAAATGTACATGATTTTCTACAGATTAATAAAAATAGATAAATACTTGACAAGGGAAAATTTTACGAACCAGGAGCTAAGGGAACGGTGGAAACGAGGAAAATAAAAAACGAAATGAATAAACTACTACAAAATTTTTATAAATAAATCACATGTATTATCGACAACCTCATTCATCATATACATACGAAATAATATCAAAAAAGTGCGAAAAACGGGCCGATGATATGGCAACAATTGGGAATATTCTTTACAGTCAATGACGCGTGAATTTACATTCGGCGATTTTCAACGAAAGTCAGCTATCAGTAACCATATTTATCGATAATACAAAGTGAATTCGGCACCAAAACTAAATTTCAGTTTTTTTTAGTACAATCTTAATGAGTCAGTAAAAAGTTATTTGAAACTAAAGAAAATGTAGGATTTTCTTTCAAATGTATTAAATATGAAAAAAAATACAATAAGTATAATTCTATTGATTTAAGTTTTTCAATAAATAAATGAAAAAAAAAACGGAAGACTGAAAATTAGTTTGAGTACTGATTTCACTAGTAATTACGAAAATAAATATAGCAATTAAAAAACGAAGATTAAACATAAAAACGTATTAATGCTACAGATTTCTATGAGAAAGTGTACAAGGAATATCACACATTTATCAAGATATCAATATATCAGAGTATAACCTTTCATTGATAAACACAATTTCAGGAAATGATGTACAAAAAACGAAAAAATTACTGTTACACAGAACCATTAAAGTTTCAACTAGCTGAAATCTGTAAAATAACCCTTTCAGACCAGGCATTCTTTCAGCATGAAAAAGTTGTGAAAACATTATTCATTTAATTTGATCCACGTATTTATTTTTAGCTATTACGAATTTAAAAACAAAAAAAAAACAAAAATAATTTTATATAGTCCAATATCCATTGGGTCTGAAAGGGATGATTGAATGAATACGTAATAGAAGAAATAAAAATTATGAATATACCTTGCATTCTTTCTTTCGAGATTCTACGAACCATGCGGTATCTTTACTTTTCATGCAACTTGTATCGCGTAATTCGCAGACTCTTTTTTACTACTCAAATGCAAAATGAGACTATCTGCTTACACTAACAGAGAAAATGTTTTTGCAAAAATCAACTGTATAATTTAAAATTTTAAACAGTTAACAGTAACAAATGTTAGCAAATCTCTAATTTTTAATAAAAAAAATAGAAAAATATAAATAACATTTTCTCCTTTCAATCGATTCAACTATATAACGATTTACTTTTTACACAGATAGAACGATACTAAATTTTAATTCGAGACTATTATCGACTCTACAAATACACTCCTTTTAATGACAGCATAATATTTGCTGTGCAAAAAGTACTTCCTCGTCGGTTCTTTATATCGTAGCGAAATGAATAAAAAAATAGAAAAAGAGTGCGAGGTAGATTTAGTAGTGAATATGAAAAATACCTTTTGCTCTTTTTTTAAGTAAGGGGCACTCAAATGCAAAAAAAAACATCGTAGAGGTAAATCAGAATAAATGCACAACTATGTACGTTTATCGTCGCTCATTGGAAGCACAGATTTTTAAAAGAATTTCCTTTCAAACATTTCATTACGTGGTACGAATTATTTTGTGTATTTTCAATAAATATTAAAGCTACTTTGTTTAAGGCTAAATTCATTTTTCCTATGAGCTACGAAACTTAACAACGAAAATTACATTTACTTCAAAGTACATTATTTGTATCTCACTCTGAAATTAATTGACGAAAATGTCTTGCATTAAAAAAAGTCGCAAATTCATTCGAAATCCACCCTATCCAATAATATAAAATTTGAGTAGGTTAAAAAATACTACGGAACAGATATTAAAAACAAGTTTATGATTGTCCGAAAAATAGAAATAAAATCTACTTATCGATTGTTTAAAAAATATTAATTATCAATGCACAGCGTTTTTTTTTTACGTTAGCAAAAATCTGTAGCACAATTAGTTATATTATAAATAGAAAATATTTCAAAGTGAACCTTTGTACAAAACGTCCATATTAAAGAAAATCGGGGTCAGATGAAACATTTATTTGTTGATTCGATTAGTGAAAAATATTTATGATTTTTTTCTAGTTCAATGTATCGTTTTAAAACATTCAATAGTAGTTGCAAATGAAAATTTTCCGCATTTTTAACTATACTCTTTATTTAAATGAATTGCATTATTCTATTGTTTATAAAAAGAAAATCAATGATTGGAATTGTTTAGATTGCATTTTTTTACGTAACTTATTTACATTTCATTGCGTTTAATTTAGCCCCAGTTTTCTCTATTATGTAAAGTAAATATCCACATTGCATTTAAAAAACGAGGACTAGGATACATATATTATCACTTCGCGGTTTTGATAAAAGATTTAACTAAGAAAACGGTTATTTGATTTTTAAACGGCTTTTTATCAATGTTTAGTAAAAAATATATATAATTAGTTTTATCAATTCTCAATTTACATTGAGAATTGACACCATTGCAGGAAGAATTTCTTAAATTCATTCTTATAAATTTTCTCACATAGATGCCAATTCCCAATGAGTACTTTGTAGCTACAATTACGAACTAACTTGAAATACGAAACCGATATTTTCTCAGAGAAAGATTTAGGAAGCGCTTAGTTTGTTTAATCTACTACCGTCAATCGTATATACGAGTCCCATCAATAAAAAATTAAGAGTAACCAACCGAGAATCCTATCCCTGCTAGAAATTGAAAATATTTAATGACAATTTAATAGTCAGAGAAATAAAAATGGGCGAAAAATAAAAACCGTCTTTGATCTATTCATGAAACGATTTTTTAAATCAGAATCTTATAATTAATGTTAATAATTAATAGGATAAATGGCTTGCATTTATGTGAAAAGATCTTTATTCTAAACTTTTATATTTCATTATTTAACTATAACTCTGTACTCCTGAAATAAAACAAATTAAAATAGAGGAAAAGATCAACAATTTGAAAAATTGTTGCATTAAAAAAACTTTATTGATTCAATAGTAATGCTCCATTGAATATAAGTATTAAGAACTGCATAAAACTAGATTACTCGTATTCAATTAGGCATAACTGCTGAGCCAATCAAGTATTTTAATGCAACAACTCTCAAATTGTTGATCTTTTCCTCTAATTTAATTTGTTTTATTAATGGATTCTGCATATCTCAGGGGTGAGGAGTATAGTCAAATAATCAAAAATAAAGTTTTAACAAAAAATAACTTTATGGATCTACTGCGTCGACAATTTCTTTTCTTAACCTTCTTCATATTTTTCTATAAGAAAGCAGTCCACATTAAAAAAAAATGCGCGATCCGGAAGTCAGACAGTCCCCCTCTTAGTTTCGTGGCCATTTCAACCGAGCGGATTTCTAGCAGGGACCAGGCAACAAAATATCGACAAAAGTTCCAAAATCCCTCGCTAAAAGAAACACGGAATCGCCGAAAAAAAAGTGGTACTCTGAAACGACAAAGTCCAACAAACTTCCATCGGCATTAACGTATTATCGCCTCATAAGTGAGATCTTCAAGCGGTCGAGGTCGCAACATTTACAAGCCCTTGAGGCTAAGGTCACTCGCGAATAGAGAGGGCGAGTCTCAGGAACCCGGCTGGATCTCGTTCCTCTGGTGCACCTCGACGTCGACGACGATGAGGGTCGTGCTGTTGGGCGACTCCTCGCCGTCGTCCCCGTCCCCGGGCCGCGCCTCGAGCGTCTCCTTCAGGGGTTCGTACGTCCCGGGGCGGACGACCGAGGGGCTGCGGCTCGGCCGCTGGTGCCCGCCGAGCACGACGAGGTCCGGGATCCCGGTGCCCTCGAGACGCCCGAGGGGCAAGCGCTCGCTTACCTTGTTCAGCGCTTTCAGCATGTTGTCTGGCATGTGGTCCTGGATCATCACCGGGCTGATCAGCACCTCGTCGAAGTCGCACGGTCCGGCCCACAGCGCTTGGTACACCGGCTCCCGCTTCCTCAGCATTTGCCTGTGGGTTACAGCAACGTATTTTTGTTTTTACACTGATTGAAAAGATCCTTTGATCCAAAGCCTGTGTCTTTAATATAAAGTCGTTCGCATTTAATATAATCCAAAGGCATAGGTATTAGATGTAAAGAAACGGTGCATTAAGTATTAAGAAATATTTCTTGAATGCAAATGCATATTTCTTTATTTCAATTACCGTGACAAAATTATCTTTTAAAGCCGCCAAGACTTTGGGTTACAGAATCTTTTCTATCAGTGTATAAAAATATACATATTTTTCTTTCTATTTAAAGAAAAAAAATTCTAGGCAAATGTAGCAGGTGCATGCTTGAGGAAAAACGAAACGAGAGGGTAAAGTACGAGGAGAGGAGTTGGTATACACTGAAAAAAATTTAGCATGGCGGAACGTCGTTTTAGTACGCAACGTGGAACTTCAAGAAGCATAGTGTTTATTACTCCTTTGTTTGTTGAGACATTTTAGTCGATTATTGTCATTAATGTAATAATTCTTTTAGTCGTAGTTTAGCCATTTTTTTTTCAGTGTAAATAATGTACAATTATCGATCAATGAAAAGCAATGAGAATGTGATGAGTTTTGGATATAAGAAAGAACCAATGAATTGTAAGTTTTTTTGTATTTGTAAGAGTGTGAAAAAAAAATATCATAACCTCCACCAACGGTTGTTTAAAAAAGTATTTAACTATTTCTTTTAATTTTGGATAGTTATAAATACGATATAGGGTTTATATATCGATGATGCACATTAATTTAATTATTTAACTGTAAAATATTTTCTTATTCATGCATACATTTGTGTTATTATACTATTTTAAACATTTAAATCTCATCAATAGATTAAACTTTAGACGGGGGTAAGGATTCTGCGATAATTTTTTGAATTATTTTAGAAAACAATTTTTACTACATGCTGCTGTTAAATGTAAATAAAGAATTAATTTTTTTATAATCAATTTTATCAACGTACCTCCAACGAGATTCATATTTTTGCCTACAAATGAAATAGAAATGTTATAGTCTTAATTTTTTCACTCGAGTTGTAGTTTTTTTTTTGTAAATAATAAAAAAAAGGTATTAAAAGATATAAAATAAAGTAGATGAGTGTAATAATGATAATGATGATGATAGTGATAATGGTTTGCGGATGCAATAAAAATATTTAGTACATTAGTAACTGCAAAAGAAAAGATAGAACTGTACTAAAAAAAATATTGTCTGCAATAATTATTTATCATATATCATTGTTCCACGAATATTTAGTGTATTAGCTGCGTTATATTTAAAGATTAAAAAAATTATCTATTTTATGAAGAACAAGGAACTGCATGGTGTTGAAATTGACAATGTTAATTTTAAGTAAATAGAAAATAAAAAATTTCACGTAATTTATAAGTAAAAATTACAGTAAAAATGAATAAAAGATAAGTTAATTTAAACGAAATTTTGTATCCGTTTAAAGAGGAAGAGAAAAATCTGCATTTTAAAAATAACAATAACAAATTGTATTCTTCCAATAATCTAAATGAAGAACTTTTATAGAAAAGGATGATGTTCTTTCTAAACTTTGATTCTTCATAGCATCTACATTAATTTTGTTTGTGAAATTTTTATTTGATAAAGTTATAAATTATCTAAACTGAAACTTTCGTGCCATTTAAAACGTCTTACTTGTCTGTTAAGTCTAGGTTCACTTAAAGTTGTTCTCTTTCAAATTTAATTTTACAATGCTTTTAAAAGTAACTCCTAAGTTTATATAAAATGTTTTGCCTTTGTTCAAAGCTTTACGCACACGAATGGACACAAAACATTTAATTTAGTTTCATTTCTATTTTTAAATCAATATTAAGAAATTACGTTAGTTCCTTATTTCTCACAAGAAATTCTTAAAAATAAACTATGGTGGTATTGTCCAAGGGGTCACTTGTACTTGTACGGTCCAACAGTTAAGTTTATTTTTTCGATATTTTTTAACGCACTCTACGATATATGGTCTTATAATCTGGACGAAGTTATATGGTCTTTTTACACTCAGCCATTGATGTACTCTCATGAAATAGAAAGTTATTACACAATACAACAGTTGGATTAAAATTTCACTCTTAGTTTATAGTGAGACCACTCGTGAGTCTCTACTTAAGAGTCAAAAAATCATTCTATTTCACTCTACCAAGTGACTTAATTTGACTATAAACTTGGAGTGAAAATTTGACTCCAATAGAGTTAATTTTCATTCTATTTCACTCCAGTTGATTTAGCGTATATTAATAAATACCGTCGTACTCTTTAGACCTTACATATAAAAAAAATATAAAGTGATCCTTTAAACAAAAAAAAAAAAAATAAATAAATATAAAATAATCACAGAGTTAATTATTCGAGTGATCAGATACTCACTCGCCCTTGTTTGGATGATGCCGGACAACGTGTATAATGCGGCCGGGCGGGTAGAGTGGCTGGTGCAGGGAGAGGGCAATGGTCGAGTCCGTGGGTACGACAGCCTCGGAGCGCGCCAGGTCCTTGTCGCGCTGGTACTCGCTGATGCATCCGCCGGCCTCGAGGTTCGCCGCTGAGGTCGGTATTGTACCGCAGCCGCAGCACATTACCGAGCACGTTATCGTCTTCCACTGTGAGCAGCAAATCAAAGTTACTGGATTAATTTTTACGCGAATCACGGAAGACGCCATCGCAGATAATTACAAATTGATTGCTTTTCGGATTAACGAGATCAGCGGTCTGATTTAGTGGAAAATCGAGAGGAGATTTTTCGGGAGAAGTTCGTTGAAAATATTGGTAAATCGTGGGCGAAATCTGCGATTATTAATCTCTCTTGGAACAAGATGGATAGTGGTTAAAAATCTTGTGATTTGTGTTAAATCGATTGCAAAATCTTACGTTACAACTTAGAGGATTTGGATGCGATTTTTCTTCGGGTGTGTTACATGCACTGAGAAAAGGAAATATTAGACTAAATTATCCGCTTATTTTGGAAAATTGTTGTAATACTTATTTTAGAAGATTATTGCAACATTTATTTTAGTAAAATAATTTTTAAACATTTATTTTTCTTCATTTAGGGTAACTTTGAACGGAATTTTTTAGCACAATTGAAGAAACGAGTCAAAAAATTCGTAGCAATAATCGCAGATTGTTCTCCTTAGTTTACACTAGGAAATGTACTCCGTTTTGTAGCGATTGTTCTTCTTTGACAAAAGGTACGACAAACATTTAGAACTATCGGCGTGTTAACCACGGCACTGTTTACGATGCGGGAGCGCAGTGTAATTTGCAGGCTATACATCCTTTATTAGAAGTACGTTTGTCACAACATTAAAAATCTTTACCGCAAAGATTTTCTTATAAACTTTTATACAATCAAAAAAACTTGATAATTTTACGTAAATAGTTACTTCAAAAGTGCTTGTAAAATATTTCTTTGAATCAACTAAATATTTATTTGAGGTCAGATTGCGATAAAGCAAACTTACTTTCGTATGTGCATCCGTTTATAAAAGCTAAATAAATGGATAAGCGGCAGTGTTTTGGCGTTATAAATAATATGTAGCAATTGTATATATTGTTTATCAACGTACATGTATTGAAAATGACAGCTCGAAAAGATACCTGTTTTCCAAAATTTAACGGAAAATCGAATGTACGTACGAGAGTAAACTCGCTTTATCGCAATCTGCGTAGTAAAATGTATACGCAGTAATTTTTTCGAAGCCTGCCGTTATTTCTTTTTGACAAACCATCTGCGCAAAGATCAGTTCAATTTTTCTCGTTTACTATATACATCGGATATGATGTATAGATTTGTAGTGAGGGATCTTAAAACTGAATTAATTTATTTGCCTCTAAATAAAAGTAGACTAAAAAGAAATAATTACTTAGTATTACTAAAGAAAATAATTACTTAAAATTATCAATTTTTTTTTAATTCAATGTAATTGCTGCTTAAGATAATTGGTAAGACTGGTGAAAAACATTGCAATTCTCTTGCATTGTCTTCTTCAATAAAGGGATGAAAAATGGCGACAAAGCGCTAAAAACGTAAGAGAAGAAAATGCGCATAGCTATACTTCGTATTTACAAAGTTTTTGTTCAAACTTAAATGCAATTTATTGGCTTAACTTGCGATAGAATTGAACGACGAAGTTAGTTGAAAAACTTCATAGTTTGATCATGCGAAAGGAATGGTGAGATAGAATCAATTTAATGAAATTAAGTGGAATAGGTTCGCGTGTGGTCAGACTATTACGTAAGCTTAATGAATTCATTCTTTAAAGGATGTTTTATTATCGTCCGACTAAAAAAGCCTTTAATTTCATTGCGAATTTTATGGATTTACTTAGATAACCAGAAATTACTGAAATATATTCATGTAATTACTTTACCAATTATATTAAGGTTGCAAAAATAAAGTTATAACAAAAGTAGCAATTTTTTATGGGATTTCTTTGCACCATTTTACTATTATTTTCTTGCAACGTGCAAGATACGTGATGTGAATGTACGTAACACCCACGACATCGGTTTTGCAGGAGAATAGATTTTTCACAGAAATTTTCTTTAGAAATATTCATAAAAAAATATAAAAAAGAAATAAATAAAAATTGATACTTGTACCAAATTGTTCCAGTAAAATGTATTACAATTGGTCTTGGTGATTTACTTTTCCTAAAGTTGAATTTACGAAAAACCTTGAATTTTAAATGTAATCAGTGGAAATTAGACCCTGCTATGCAGTTCATTTCAATAATATTCAGACTTTCAAAAGTCCTTTATACTTTCTAACCCATTCGCTCTGGTTATATGCACATGGTAAACACTTCATACTGTACGTACAAATATAAAAGTAATATAAAAGTAATATAAAAGAATACCAAATGTAGTCGTAATGTTTAGCACATTAGAAACAAGCTATTGAGAACAAAAATTTTGTTAAAATCAATCTATCTATTCTACAATATCCAGCCTCGATAGTTTTAATTTTTATAAAATTCTCTAGGAGCAAAATGATCAAGTGGTTACCACGTTAGAAGGATATTATTCCAAGGCCTTTCAATTGCAGCCATTCAAGTGAATCGGGGGGAGGGAAATACCTTCGGATCAACGCTCCTCTTGATGGCGTTGATTAGATCTGCTCTGAGACTCTCCATTTGCCTGAGGCCTATCCTAGGGATGACGTCCTTGCCTACCACCACCGACGTGATGAACTCCTGCGTGTATTCTTGGGCGGGCATACTGAGCAGACCACCCGGTGGCGCGTAAGCGAAGCATACCAGGTCCGGGTACTCCTGTTTCAGCAGAATCGCCAGAATAGCCGCCGTTCCGGCGCCCAACGAGTGGCCTACCAGCGTCAAACCGAACTCATGTGTACCACGTGATGGCTCCTGCAACAAGCCCAAGTTTGATTAGAATATGGTATTAATTTGCATTTTCGACTAAAAGTAGATATTACCTGAGGTAAGTAACTACTAACTATAAGTTAAGTATAGTTTGGGTACCTTCGCAATACTTACACTGAGAGTCCAATTTAGGAACTACAAGTAAATATTTGCTTCAATAGTACTTATTAAATGGTTCTTTGAGTCATGAAGTTATTTTTTCGAAATTATTATAATTATTTAGAAATAAATGAATTAATTTAGTTTTAAAGAAATATTTTATTGATTCAAAGAAATATTTAGCAAGGGGGTGTACTGGAATGAGCAAAAAACAATGAATTATTAACAAAACTCTACCTGGCATTCAGAGAATTGCATATCAAGTTTGATTCATCTGCTGCCTCGTTAAACGATCTTTCCCTTAATTTATTAATTATACAATTGGTCTTTGTGATTCTGGCGGAACGTGTTTGGAAAAATCACACGAAAAGTTAATGAACTGCGAACTCACTTTATGATGCTAAATTCTGATCTCTCATAATCGTTTGACAACAGTGAAATATTTAAATTTTTCTCATTAAACCAAATTTCCATGCCACATTGTACTTTTTTCAAAAAAAATTCCAACGCAATTTCGTCAATTAACCGAGGTTGGTACACACATATATACAGTATATATAATTTAACTTAAAAAACTTACGCGTTTAAAAATTTCGATCAATCCTGAATTGATTGGAATTAAAATGAAGCAACGATTAAAATTTAATTACTTTTAATAATAAGACATAATCAACAATGAATTAAAAAATGAATTCATATCGTCTGTGCATCACAATCCAATAGACACCTTGAAGAATAAATCGATAAAAGTAATTACTAAGAGTAAATGAATTCCTTCTTTTTGTCGTACGTCCGACACACCCATCGCTCAATTCTCTGAATTCCCCAAAACTTCCATCCTCCGTCCACTTGAAGGTTCAAAAAAAAAAATTTTCCCAGCTAATTTTCCGTGAAATCACGTCTCTATAAAGCTTTTGGGGAGACGCGTACAAAGGCGCGGAAGTAGAGTGTACAGAGGGAGCTTTACCTTTGCGAAGGCCTTTGTGATGATCGCCTCCTCGTCGAGCTTTTTCCTAATGTACTCTGCGGCCTGTACCATTCCCTTATGGCCGAGCCAGTCGTCCCGAGGCGGCGTGAGCGGCAGCACCTCGCTCTCGGCGTTCAGATCCGTCATGACGTCCTTCATGCTGAGGGTGCCGCGTATGCTTACCACCACCTGCCGACAAAGGAGCCGCGTCGAGTCACGTAATTATCGCGCTTTAAAAGCTCTTAAGACCTCAGTCAGCCGCCACCAAGCACTTTTATCGCGAATAATACAAGTTTTAAAATAGAATCGGTAACTGGATTTTTACACTGAGAAAACAGTCGCAATAAAATTTAATGCACGTGCAGGAAAAATTACTAAGTAAAATAGTAATTGCGTGATGTTTATTTACTCATTTATTTATTTAAGAGGGTTTTATCTCTTAAACGTTGAGGGTTGCACAATTGAAAGCTCTAAGGTAAAGGTAAGTTTTTTTATCCAACATTTTTTAACGAGAACTAATATGTCAACTGTAATCATATTTTTACGTTCAAAATGACAAATAAAATCAATCTTTTACAAGTAAAAAATATCTTTTTTCATATACTTTTCTGCGTGTGATCTTCAGGTTATTCCTGAATATTTGCGAATAAATCAGATAGTAATAAAAAAGTTTTTTTTTTTAACACAAAGCGACGATTAAATTTTACAGAAAAAAATTATTGGAAATGTCTTCTTGTACACGCGGTAAATAACAACTTACAATTATATTTATTATACACATATTGTACAAGTTAAGTCGCTCCTTCTCGAGAGCGCAAAATTTATATGTCAAGAATTTACTTCGGTAATCTTTATTTACCTTACGTAATTCGTGAATAGATTTAAAATTATTCAGATAGTGAGCTTTTGTAATATTTTAATTTTTTTACACGTTAATTCGACTCACGAATTGCTAAAGCAGAACCTTAACGAATTTGCCTTACGCAACGAATAAATTAATCATGCGCACCTTCTTTTTCGTATAGTCGAGAGCGACGAAGAAAGGAGTCTCGCCGACGTCGACGTGAAAAGTGGCGTAGACCACCTCGACCTCGCCGACTTCAACCATCCGCCTAAGCGCCGCGTAATTGCACTGGCAGCAGTTGTCCTCGACGATGATGGCGTCGTCGTGTCGCCGCATGCACGGGAAGCAGCAGCATCTCAACCTGCGTTCATATTTAAAAAATGCTTTGTGTAAAAATTTTTTTTTACTAAAAAAAATGACGGACCTATTTCAAAAGAGATATGCCAGCATATCTTTTGGAAGACAGAGAATTGCTATGGTAAAGCAAAAGAAATAAAAATGGTTAATGAAACTTCAGCGAAGTGGTGCAATATACGCTGGGAGAGAAAACAATTTGCATGAAGTACAGAGTATAAACGTATGTATATTATTTTCGTTTCAAGTATTTGCTTTCGGCGAATATTCAAGCAAAAAGGAAAGAGAATAAATAATAAACATTTCATTAAAGTGTGTAACAAACGAAAAATTTCATCAACAGCTTTAAAATGGAATTAAAAAAGATTTTGATGGAAATTTCCATTGCACATCTTTTTTATTTTTTTTGAAGATTGAATTCTGAAATGTTACATTTCACCACAGCTTATTTTAAAATCATTATGTTTAGTAAATACATTTAAAAAATAAAATCAATGCAGTCAGATACTTTACTTATGAATATAATTACAAATGTTTCAAGTATACTAGTAAAAATAATATATATATAATAATACTGCATAAAGTCTACTTTATTGAGCTCTGCAGAGAGATTAAATGAATTCATACTTTATTCTCTAGATTAATTTTACTTTACTCCTTGGAGAGTTACATTCTACTCTCCGATATATTATTAGCTTCCGCAGACACATTTTAAGTTTTTTAAACATACTTTTGCTTTCATAGACACATTTTTTTATTCGTTCTCAAATAAAGTGGACTTACAAATGTTTAAAGTGAATAATTTTATATGCACCTCGGGAGTAATAGGTGATTATTTCCTTTATGCACTCTCTAAATCTGAAAATGTGAAAGTCACTTAGAAAAAATGAATAGTGACAAAATTTATGTGAAAAATCGATGTGAACAGCATTTCACATTTCAAATGTCACTATTCACATTTTCAAATTTACGCAGCATAAAAATACTCTTATTTTTTCGAGTTTCTCCTCAATTTGACACCAACTGCAACGATTGTTACTAAAATACTTTCCTGTGTCCGGCAAGTAAAAGATAAAATGTTTACTACTAAAAATTTATTTGTCGTACCTGGTGCACAGTTGGCAGAGTCCCGTGGAGTGATTGACGAGGAAGAGCGGCCAGCCGTAGGCCGCGAGGGCGAAGTGCATGTAATGAATGGCGGACTGGAAGTGGCCGAGGTCGCCGTCCTCGGTGAGCGAGAGGAACTTGGTGCGCGGCGTCACTGGCACGCCCGAGAGGAACTCGTAGGTGTCGTTCTTGCGCTGCTTCACGATCAGCTCGCGCTCGATCTTCTGGAACTTGCGCAGCAGCACCAGACCCGCCACCACGTCGGACGGCACCACGTCCAGGTCCCGGAAGAAGTCACTCAGTAGCCTCGCTATATCCGTGAACGAATTCTAAAGGGGAATTATGCGTTTTTCGTTTATCTTGATTTCTGACAAATGATCAATTTAATAGAGCGAAAAGTAAACATTTAGCGAGATGCATTCACGTTGCATGTTCATGCACTTTATATCTAATGATTTAAGTGAGATGCATTCGCGTTGTTCGCGTTTGTAGACATTGTATCTAAAAGTTAAAGTGAGATGCATTCACGTTGTTCGCGTTGGTAGACTTTGTATCTATACTATCTCAAATTGTATATTAGTGAAAAACTACTATAATTAGTGAATTTTAACTGAAAATTAGTGGAATGAGCTTCACGATTTCGATATTAGTGGCGCATCTTCTTCTAATTTTAGTAAAGTTTCAATAATTCAATTTTAGAAGGTAAGATTAATATAGTTGAGCAAAGTTGTCAGTACAATTTTGGGCTTTACTCCAGGTTTAACAGAGTGAAAAGGTTCTGGAACCCTTTTTGTCATACATCGCTTTCTTCAGGAAATTTCAGATGTTCTATTTTATGAAGATATGATAGATATTAGTATGCAACTCTTAATAGCTTTCAACAAAATTTAATATTTTGCTCACAAAAGGCATAAAAATTCAAGTGTAGACATCATGGTAATTATTTAGATTATTTCTACATTCTACTTACTCTATTTCTATCAGACTTGCCGATACAGCAGAATAATATTCTGCATCTGTTGTCCCAACTATCTTGATAGGCGCGTATTACTTTTCTGAAACGCAGAATAAATATTATTAATTCAACTGTAAATGAGTGCACTTATTATAATTATATCGAATGAAATGATCTTTACAAATCAATTATCACCAAATTCATTGAGAATATTTTATCAAATAGCAAGCTTTCGTTAATAAACAAATAAACACAGCAAATAATTATACTAATTTATTTTTTCATGTAATATATATGTATAGCAACATTTTTTTAGACAATACGGTATTTACATAAATATATAATTTACAACTAAAAACAATCATTTATCAAGATGAAACTTCTTTTCAATTATGATTCGCAAACCACTTCTGGACAGCACAGTGGATAAGGTTTACTTAGATCTTCTTGTTTTTGAACTACTACTTCGCCGGAACAAAATTTCCGCGCACATCTAAAATATTTCAAAATAATTCAATCAACATTGCAAAAAATAAACAAAGTCATAAAACACAAAAATATAATACCTCACGGCTATTTGTTTCGTATTTTCTTTATTGCAAAGTAAACCAACGCACGTGTTGGATACTTCGTTGCAATATTCTTCGCGCAATTCATTTTCTAAAAAATAAAAAACGAATGATATTTTCAGTAGAGTTATTTAAACTTTTGACTTTTGTAAGGCATTCTCACCTTTGCATTCAACAGTAGTAAATGCTACGATGAAAATAAAACACAATACCGAAACGCACTTCATCTTTCAATTTTATTCTAAACTAACTGATGAAGAATTAATGCGACTTCTTGGACACTTCGTTCGTAAATACAGTAGCCGAAGGTGCAGGCAAAGTTTTTATATAGACACTTTTATAGACACTTTGATTCTCCCACTTAGAACACTTTTGTGGTGGTATTATAGCAGTTGAATCGCAGTTGTTATTACCTAATACTTTGAAAGAAACTCGAACTTTTATTTAAATGAAAATTTTTGAAACAGGTGATTGCAAAAGTATGAATTCTCAATTAAATATTTCGTAATCTTACCAAAAGAAGCGATTGACCATGAAAAAACCTCATGCCCAGAGGGATATAATTGTCTCATGTTAAATGATAATTTAATTCACTTTAATTTCAATGACTTGCCTAATTTTTTAGGATTATAAAAGTTATATTTAGCGAAAACTGAATGAAAAATCGTAGTGCTTTTACGTGTTTATAATGTACAAGCAAAATTACATGTTAGTAAAATAAAAAAAAATATTAAAAAGAAATTAAAAAGAACTCTAATTGACGTATGAAGTAAATATGTTTGATCCAAGTTTATACAACAATATATCATCGAAAAATGCTTGAATAACATGATTTTTTTTAAATTTGGTGATAACTGATTATTATTCCATTGCTAACAACCAGAGAATCTCTTTATTTTTGGCACTTTTTGTTTTATTTTTTATTTTTAAGTTATAATATAATTTAAAAAGAACACTCCTGGTTCAGTGGTTCTTTAACGTAGAACGTGTGAAAGTTCTCAAGTTGGCTAGGTACTAAAATTTAATAAAAAAAAGGTTTTAAGATCATTTCTTTATAGCTTTTTAAAAAATTGAAAATTACAAGGGCACTAGCTTCGACATATAAAGCTTAAAATTATGCGAAAAGTTTTATCCAAATCGGCCAGTCAATTTTTATTGGCCTACTTGAGAAATTTTGACTCTCTATTAAAAGCTCACATTGTTATATTAAAATTTGATAATTTCTTCGTTGTTAGAAACGAATACTTGAGTAAAAAAGTAATAGAAAAATTCACCGTTGTCGCCAGTTTCGGTTTCTGCTTCCACTACGTTTATAGTGCATTCTGCCGCTTCGAGATTCCGCCTCGCGCATGCTGCGCTGATATTTTTTCATCTTCACCCAGGACCTGCCCGCGGCATCGTAAACGCACCACACTGTTACGAGTATCGACGCCAAAACGCACCAGTTCGATATTACTAGACCTGGAAATATAATATCAGATGAGCTCGGAATGATTTATGGCCCCCTCGGACTGATGCATTAGAAGAAAAAAACTTATAGTGCATTGCGAAAAGATAAATTTACTAAGAATCGAGATTGTATGAACATTTATTAAATAAAAAAAAATACATTTTTTTTATTCTAATAAAAATTCTTGGCTATTTCTGAAAGCCAATATAAGAAGAAAAATGTAGAATACAAATTAATCGTTGCTTTTGTGGTAAGTATGGGGTAATTCATCATATCGCTGTGTTATTTAACTATTATATTTTCCATTGGAGCATGTAAAAAAGACGTAATCTTTCTTTCAGTACCCTAACTTGTTTAAAGAAATCGTTAATTAGTTGAATTACTTTCGGTAAAAATTACTAGAAATAATAGAATTCTATATTTTATTATTAATATTTTTTATGAATTTATATTATTTTTTCCGTAAGATAGTTACCGTAATTTATACTAAATTTTTATAAAATAATATACATTTTTCTTAAAAAAATATTAATATAACTAGTATTAATTCATAATTAGCTGCAGCTTAAGATACACTCACTAATAGTTCAGATATTTAATTTAACAATTGACGAAAAGTTAAAAAACAGAAGAGTTTGAATAAAAGTCAACTAGAAGTATTCTAGGAATTTTTTCTTTGTGCAAAACAAGGCGGTTTTCATCGAACTAAAAATAGTGCTATCGACCTACGGTTGGCTGCGAAAAAAATTTAGCTACTCTTCAAATGATTAATAAATTCAGTAAATATATGTATATAAATATATACATAATGTACCGAATACATGTACTGAATTTATTGATCATTCGAAGAGTAACTAACATTTTTCACAGCCAATCGTTGTTTGACATCTTAACCATACCAGCCACCAGGTTGCTGTAGGAAGCCATTCGAGTCACGTCTTTTTCACGCGAAATTTACGAGGAGCGTCTTCCTTGTATCACTTAAAAAGTGGATTTTCACCAAGTTTCACCGAAAAAGTTTGATAGGAAACCTAAATCCCGTAACTAATGGCCTTCTCTAAAACGATTTTTTTTTATTTCAAAAAAAAAGTTTCCCTTCTCTGGAAAAATTTTATTCGCCGCGAGCATTGTCAAATTTTAATTTAACTTTTTCACGGGAACAGAGTCGAAGTGAAAGGTATTGAACTTGAGTTACGTAAACGGCTGGGCATGATTTTAAATCGACAATTTTATGAGAGTCGCGGTAAGACCCTCCCCGCCTTCTCCTTTTTGGCCCTCTCAATTTCGATTCTTTGTGCTTGCTCAACCCTTGAATCGGGGCCAAATTCGCAAGCGTCGTTTCGTCTTTTTTTTCCCCCGTCGTTCGAGGGGATCCCAACAGCGTCGCCGAGAGTTTGAGAAATGCGTATTTCGTTTGGCAGCGATTCCGTTCTGGTCTTTCTTTCTATCTCATTCGCGAATTCTATTACAAAGAGGAATTTAATTTGGCGTTGTTTTTCACTGATTCTGCGGTTTCTCCTCATTAGACCTTGAGACAATCTTATGTGTTTCGTTTTTTCTTGAAGAATTGCGGACAGAATTCCCATACTTTGTTGTACCGCTAAATTTTAAAATCTTTAGAATTACTATTTTCGTTCTTTGTAATTTATAAATATCAAGATATCATAGTTTTCATTTCTAACACAGTATATTGATGAAGGTTTTTATTTAAGAAGATAAAATATTTTAATTTAATAATATAATAATTCTTACAATAAACGCTAAGAGGAAGATGAAGTTCATTGATTTTTCTACAATTCTTTTAAAATGCAAATTTTCAAATTTTAAGACCGAAAACCTATTTCTGATAAGAAATAATACAATGTTGTAACGAAAAGAAAAAGGAATGAATGCAAAATAAAAATTTGCAAAAATATAACGAATGTTCTAACGTACTCTCTTAGCGGAAATTTAAACTTGATTGAATTTTGAGATTAGCATTAAAAGATACTTACCTAACATTATATCCTTTGCCTGATCTACAGGACAAGTTTGATAAAATCTTGTTAACCATGTGACTCCCGCGCTTAGCCATGCTGCCTCTATCAGTAAAAAAACTGCAATCAAAAGAAACGAAGAAAAAGAAAGTTAGAATAGCAATTATAAATCGTGGCATTAAAATATTATGTATAAAGTAAAAATAGAGAGCGGAGTTGCAACCATTTTCGCTGAACTTAAAAAATAATAAAACGAAAGACAAAAACGCCTGAATTTCTCCCGCTAAAATGCATTTTAACGAGTGGCTTTGCTTTACGTGGGCAGGTCAAATGCAATTTCACTCACAGGTCGAGAGATTAATGGAAGGCACTTATCAAACGTGTACTCCCACGACTCGTTCTTGAACTAATGCCTCACGGCGTAATCGATTTCGCGAGAGCTTTCAGACAATCTGAAGTCATTAAGCGTGCGAATTAAGCTTAAGTCACGCGGAAAATCGTAAAAATTGCTCTCGAATTAATTATTCGCGCTTACGCACCCGTGCAACAGCGTACAAGCGTATTTTACTTCCTCGCATTAGCCTTCCTACATCGTAATTTCTAGGAATAAAAATGGTCTGAAAAAAATAGAGTAATGAGGAAAAAATGTGGTAGGACGTGTCTATCCGTTTAAAATTGGAGACTGTGAGAAATGTGGTTCACGAATTTTGCTGAAACAGCGTGTTGTTTTCAGCAATGATGAAAGAAGTCAAGGATCTAGGCTGTGGTACTTAAAAAACTATTGAAATTAGATGGTATAATACTATTAATTTCGATCAATACGATAAAGATTAGTCTTTCTTGCAAATCTTCGTATACTTTTTTTTAATGACTCCGCAGAAGAGGATGCTCATAGATAGCCGAAATTGGCCTCTCCCCTTGGGGAACGTGCTAAACCATTCCTGTCTTATCCAGGGTTCCTAACTGCGCATTTAAAAAAAAAGGTTTCTAAACCCTGGGGAAGCTGAGGTATTAATCATCTTTTCATCCCCTCAAAGTTAACATAAGTGCTAAAAACATAAAAAAAAACACACTTTGCACCATTTAAGGACTTAATCGATAAGGCTTGAGGATATCTATCACGTAAATGCACCTCCAAAACAATTTTTACATGAACATAAGATTACACGAAAAAACGTAATTTACAAGTAAGAAACGAGATACTAAAGTAAAGTAAAGAAGAAAGGGAAATAGTAATAACAATAATTTTTAATTACAAATTGCAGTGTTTAAAAAAGTTTAATGATTAACAGTTTAAAATACATATATAAAATAATCTTAATACCTCACTAAAACTTGCAGGTGGGTGATATCTCAGAGATTTAAAAATTAAAATGACTACAAACATTAACATTAGAAACAGGGAGAGAGAAAGAGACATCAAACATGTAGCAACAAAGATACCGTACGTTTGTTTTACTACTGCACATAAATCCGCTATATGTGCACAACAAGAAATAACTCAGCTTTGGAAGTTGAATTTTTTTTCACATCTACCTTGGTCGATGTGGAAAAAAATCAATCCTTGAACCATGGATTTTCAAAGGTTAGATATTATTTCCACCGCTTAATCAAGACCCAGACTTATTACAATCTGGAAAACCTTTAAAAAATGGATTAAAAAAAAAATAGGTACGAAAAACCACGTTTTCTCAGCTTTTTTCCGTTATTTGGCCAGGAAATAAAGTATGCCCAGGGAATGCCCGTGTACACCTATTTATTCTCTTTTAAAATGACCTAAACAAAAAGAAAAAAAATTGTCTGGTAGGTGCGCCTTAAAAAGAAAATTGAACTTCCAAAGCTGAGTTCTTTCTCGTTGGCCGTGGATTTGCACATATATGTCGACTCAATGTGAATTAGTGGCATCGCCGGAGGTCGACTTTGATCAGGCTGCTCAACATTCGCGGTCATATCACGCGAGCTGGCTTTCCACTTGGCACCGCCGCGGGCCCACCAATCAAACGCACGTGATCGGAAAGTGCCTGCGGGCTCGCGACCTGTATGTACATTTCTCTCTCTCGCTCCCTTTCTCTTCATGTCCTTTGACTTTTTTCTACTATAGTCGCGTCGAGCAGCGGAAATCAAGCGGTTTGTTTTTCTTCTGGAATGAGAGTTTACTTCAAAATTTACTTTCTCTATAATTTTTGGCGAATTTTCAACGATTTCGTATTCTAATATTGCAGCAATATACGCAAATATTGAAAAAATACTAATAATAAGCAGTTATTCAAAACCCGTTCCCATGGTTACTCCATTCAGTGAAACTTTCAGTAATTTAAGCAGTGATTATCGTGTTGACTGATTAAGTAGCGAAACTTTACTGATTTAAGTGGCGAATTTTGTTTTTCCCTGAATGAAAAATGAAATTTTCACTAATTTAAAAATAGATTGTCATTTTCTCTGATTAAACAGTGATCTTTCACTCATATTTCACTGATAAATTCAGTGAATGTTCACTTTAAAACAGTGAGCTGATCCTCACTAACGAAAATATTGAATACCCACTAAGAAACGATGGGAATTCACTGAATATAATTAAGAGAGTATAGCACTAAACGCCGGAAAGCCCTTAACCCAAAATTATTTCGATGTGTACTTGCAATAAGAGGATATTCTTTTTATTACTAAAAGACATCCTCTTGGTATGAAAATTGAGATGAAATTCCTCTCGTGACAAACGGATTCCGTTTGCTGCAAGAGGATTGTTTTTTTACAGTGTAAAAGCACGCGGGCTGGAATGTCTCGGTTCGCGCAAGCTCGCGGTCGGAGAAAATTAAGATGCGAGCCTGCGAGTGCTTATATATATATGTGTAGCTTGTACCACCCGAGCGTAGGTTTCTGATGTCGAGACGCGACGAGTGGTTTCTCCTAACGAGATTGCCGAGGAGCGATAGACTGTCTACGTTGCAAGCTCGTGAGTCGCAAGCATCTAGAAGCTGCGGTAACCCCATCGGCCTCTAATGTTTTGGGAGAATCGCGCGGTTGCACGCGATGCATCGCTCGAGTGATATTAAAGCGGTTTTAAAATTTCAGGCGAGAAAGATGTTTCTAGATTCTTGCTTTGCGCGAGGACATAATATACATTTTAGAATTAAAGCTACTCTGTGCACTCGCACTTGTATAAAGAAATTAGCCGATCGTAATATTAAAACAATCGATGTTTAAATACGTTCCAGGCTTTCCTGTTGGAAAATTTTATTTGAAACCAAAATTTATTATAATTTAACATATTACGTGCAATAAATAGCTCCTGAATTTTCCGGTAGAGTTTTTATAGTATTTTGATAGTCGAAGTCAATGTAATCAAGACACATTATTGAAAGAGTGCATAAAAGTGAAAAGTATGATGAAAATCTATACGTAGATTAAATCCGTAAACATTGTAATTGTATGTATAGAAAATAAATAATTTCTCAATTATTTTAATTGATATTTGAAAAGTTAGAAAAATTTTCTTACAAGTAAATGACTTCCGTAATTTTACTGAGAAGCCTGTCGTAATTTTTGCGAGAAAATTCTCTCAACGTATTAAGAAACTATAGTTGTTTTTTCTGAAGAGTAAAAATCTCCTTAACAAGGAACAGTAATTTAACTTTTCTTTTCATATTCTAATGACCACAACTATATAAAAAACACACAATTATATAAAACACAATCTTTAATTTTTTCGCTTAAACAGTTATAATAAACGAAGTTGACAGCTCAAAAAAATTCGTAATCAACCGATTGACATAAATAACTAATTAATCAATTCAGGATGTACAATGCAAGTAATTCTGGTATGAGAGTTTAATTTCATCCGTTTTGTATATTTCTTGCTTAAGTATTTTTAATATATATTAAATTCTCCGTACAAATTTCATCAGTTTTAAATTCACAAGAAGCCAGGGCAACAGTAAAACCTTGATGCACGATCGTAACTTCGTTGAAATTACATAGCCAGTAAACTGAAGTATTCAAATAAAAATTTTTTGAATTTCGCGATATTTATAGTTACAGCACAAAGCAGCCCGCAATGAAAATTTTGACATTTTTAAAAACATCTTAAGATTAGTCTGAATACGGAAATAATTGGAGCTGCATCTGAATAAAAATGAATTAAAAGTATTTACATTTATAATTCACGCGTATATTCTCCGGATAAATTAATTGAGATAATTTGTGAATTAATTTTTACCGCTATGCTCAAAATTAATGAGTGTTAAAAATAACAATAAAACGTCGATTCAGATTCGAAAAAGGTAAAGTCGAATCTCTTAAAGGGGCACAAACTTTTTCTTCTTCATTTTATATTAGTTATAAATGAAAGTTTAAAAGAAAATTAAAAAAAAAAAGTATGATCTCAGAAAAGAAATCTTCAAAATATTTTTTGAAGACTTCGAAATTTTAACAAAGGATATCTCGAATTGTTGCGTGTTGAAAATAATTGAAAAAAAAATTGATAAAATAGGGCCGACCAAAAGGAAATCCCTTTATTCAATAAACTAGAAGGGAACTACAGAGAATAGGACGAGGTAATAAACCGCCCCGAAGAAAATTAATTCTGCTGGCTGGGGTAAAGGCGCTGAGTTTGATATTGAAAGAATGGTCCCTGGCGCGAGATTTTTTTTCGAGGGAGGCGGAGTCCTCGTCGTACACTCGGCCCCTTCCGATCCGTCGCTTCGTTTAGCAATCGCGAGCTAATGAGGATTTGTGTCACGCCCGCCAAGTCCCCGCGCTGCTGCGATAAGTAAAGCCCGGAAAAGACGAGGTTCTTATCGAGAAGCCGCTCTCGCGACGTTAATTCGCGAACGACGGTAAAAACGGATCCGCGTCTGAGAGATAAATGAGAAAATTTACCACTTTGTGTGTACACGTGGTTATAATGACTTTGTGTATCATTTTATGGAAGCGGAAAGCTTCTTCGTGAATTATTCTTACTTTTTTTATGGTAAAGTTTATTTTCGTAGGAGAATAAATTATTGGAAATATTATGAGAATTTTCAATAAATATTATTAATCCTGTATTAGTATTTATTTGAGAAGATGGCTGTTAGGAGTTAGTTAAAAGTGAAATGTCTGATCGCGTTTATAAAGATTGAAAAGAATCACCTGAAGTCGTAATTTCACTTTCCCAACTCTAATTGTGAATCGATAATTAGAGAGGCACGATCGAGGTAAATAAAGGAAAAGTTTTTTTTCTAGGGTTAGACCATAAGAATTATTTAAATATTGATGCAATTTTTGTTATTCGAAAAAGTATATAAAAATAGCTGCTATTACAGCGAATATTTATCATTAATTTTAGAGTGGAAATCAAAGAAGCTCTTTTCAAGACAATCAAGATAATTTTTTTCAAAACAATCTTTTATAATATCGTCGAGTATTTTTCTATAAGAATAATATTTCAACATCAATCATCTATTGCATATTATTATCTATACAGAAAGAAAACGAGCATCAACATTAACTTTTTTTGTTGCTAAAATACTCATATCTATAACTCCATAATTAATTTACGATTATAATGTTTGGTGCATCGTATTTATGTGAGATTAATGTTATGACAATTCATGAAAAAAAATGTAAATCAAATTTATAATAGAAATGAAAAGTTTATGTTTCATTGAAAATTGATGTAAAAATAACAACATATAACTGAGATATGACTAGTAAATATTAAGGACACTGAAGGACACTGGTTACGACTCTTGAAAATCATCCTTGAATAATTGCTGCGGAATTGGTTTCATAAATTGTTTACGAGTAATAACCTCGTGCAAATCTCTCCACGACGTTCTATCTCGCCTTTTTATCGAGCTGAGAAAAAAAAAATTCATTTTGGCAGGCGACGATCGATCGGTGTCTCATCTACGCAATTATTATCCTTAATATTCGGACTTGAAATTGCGTACACTCTTTTCGGATGAAGAGAAAAAAGTTTTAGCAGATGACAATATTACCACATCACTTATGTAGATAATTTCTCTTTAAAACTTTTAATAATCCAATACGAATTTTAAACGTTACTTAAAACTTCTCTCAAATTATTGCAAGTTTAAACGTTTAAAAATCATTTGAAGCGCATAAAAAAAAAGTTTCGTCTAAATTTCGAAAAAAGTTACCGCATAGACAAATCCAAACATTGTTTCCTCAATTTTTGTTATACACTTCCTCGCGTCTCCCCAAAAAGAAGCAAAATTTACCCAACGGTCACGAAAACTACCTCCACTTATCAAACTACTTTTCCACTTCCAGCAGTTGCAGCCTCCCGTAAGCAATAACGATCTAAAACTTCTCGTTCCCGGCACTTCAAGTTCGCCCCCTGGGGGAAGGGGGTCCGTAGCTCGCACAGCATCCTTTTATCCCGTCAAAGCTGTACACCTATTGGTGCAGCAGCAAAGTGCGAAAAGCCGAAGCGAGGCTCCGGCGATAATCCGTTTCCGCTCGCTTGGGTCCGCTCTAGCGGCGGCGTTATCCCGTCACTCTAACCCCGCGCGACCCACCCTCGCAGCGCTTATTGCACGGGGGAGGCTGGCGAAGACAAACCGCGAGGGAGAGTCGCCCGCGGCGTGGCCCTTATTAATATGCGCGCGGCTCCGCCTGTGCGCGACGAAATTGCCGGATTCCGCAGCCCTATAAAGGGCTCCCGAGGCTATGCGCTGTGCGACGAGTGTGCGATCGCCTTTTTTTTTGGGGGGGGGGGGGCGCATACACCCCCCTACTCGCTGCGTTACGGGGAGCCCCAACTGCTGGTATAAGCTATACGACCATCGATCGAACGTTCGGGGAGGCGATTGTGATTTTATTATTAAACGCCGAAAGCTCTTTTGAGGATGGATGCGCTGCAAGCGGAAAGTGGAGGCTGAATGTTTTAGGGAGTTCTCTGCGATGACAGTGTGAATCAAAATAGTAAATAGTAACTGATTAGCTTGTACTTGACTAGCGCAGTCGTGAAATAAGTTTGTCAACAATGCTGTATACACGATGTTGAAAAAATTGTTCAGGAATATTAAGTACATTTAAGAAATTTCGTGAAAATTAAGAAAATTAAGTAGTTTTTGAAAGTTTTCAACTACTACTCACATAATTTCAAGTCCTGCGTCTCTTCAATTTATTGTTAAATAAATGTTCAGCATGTATATTGTTTCATTTTTATTTGTGTTTCTCTAAAATGAATTCATAAAATTATTTAAAAATTTTGTGAGACATACTTGTAAGTATATTATTAATTTGAGTGTCTGACTATACTCGTCTGTTACTACTAGTTTATTGCACCACACTAACGTACTTGAGAATTATGGTACATACTGAGGTTAACGATCGAGTTATTCAGAAAAATTATTCGTTATTCAGAAAAACGAGTATTGGATGTCTGACTATGCTCGTCTGTTACTACTAGTTTCTTTTACCGCGCTGCGTACCTTGAAATTACGGTATCTACCCAAGCAAAAGATCCAATTTAAAAAAGTTTTAATTTTAAAACATCCTTAAATTACTCAGAAAAAACTAAGTATAGGGTGTCTTATTATACTCGTCTGTTACTACTAGTTTCTCTTACTACACATATGTACCTTGAAAGTACGGGATGTACTGAAGCTAAAGATGGAATTTAATTATTGATTTCAAAAAACGCTTTGTAATCACTCGGAAAAAAATATATATAAAAATATATCTCGACAGTTAGTTTCCTTCTTAAATATTTTTAATCGAAGAAAAATAAAGAGAATCAACCAATTTAAAAAGAAATAAAAATCTTAATTTTCTCAACAATTAAGGGTCTTTCCAAACTGCCACAGAACATGCTAAAACTTTGTCCCAATTTCGTCTCAAAACAGGTTCTTCTTTATCTCTATCGACTGGCCTTTTAACAAGAGCGTCGGCCGTCCGCGCAGGATAAACAAAAGGGACGGAAGTGTAGCGCGGAGCCGACGAATTTGTGCAGCTGCGCGAATAATCGAATGTCCACACAGGGAGTTCGATGACACTTGGCGCATAGTGAGAGGTCGGTGTAAGTTTACGCGACTACATCAGCGCGAGGCACTATGACATCTTGTCGTTGCACTTTCGAGACTTCGCGGTTCGACGACCCCACGTCGACAGTGTGGAGCGCGCCGGAGAATAGAGAGATGCGCGAGCGTCAAAAGATAAGGGAGGAGAGTCCCTTTACACTTCGCACAGACCGCATGAATTTTGGAGCGATCTTACGGGGGATCATCCGCTTCGCGCTAACTTCTGTTGAAACAAGAGAAGACGTGTAAATGACGCTCCGAGGTGCCGAAACGAAAGTGGGGCATCGAACGTGGAAAAGTTCTTATATTTAAGGAGATTCGGCAGTACGCATAATTAACGAGTACGCAGTAATGAAATTCGATTAAATTTGTGTTTAAATAGAGAGTTAAATTTTTATGAGTCAAAGGTACTTAATAAGCAATTTATTCAGTTTTTTTTCATTGACACTTAATAAAAGCTCTTAAGAGATTGACTTCATTTATTTTTTAAAAAGCAATTAAGAGATAGCTTTCAACGATTTTTTTTAACAGAAATGCAATATGGATAAGCTTAAAAACGAGTAAATAAATAAACGATAGTCTGCGCTCATGTTTTAAATCTTCCACGGCTTTTTAAGATTATAAATAGAAGAATTTTGAGACTATACTAACCAGAAGTTAAGTATAAAAATTTAAGTGATCGTGGTCATATAAAATTTACTCGTGCAGTAAGTAAATTATACACTGCATTTTTTAATCAATATTCACTTACTTCCTTGAGCAAAGCAGATATCAGTTAAAGCATTGTGTAAATTTTGCTTAAATATTTAAGCAGATTTTACTTAAGTAAAAATTGTATTATTGTAAGTGTTATTGCAAGCTTTTAAGTAAATTTTACTAACAATTTTTCTTCGTGTGATTTAAACAATTTCATTTTTCTTAAGCATTTAGACGTACCTCTATGATAAGAAATTAATAATTTGTTAGAATACCCAAAAAATAAATTCACTTTTCAGCCTAGACAAAGTCTTCATAGGAAGTAAATACTACTTATATACAGAAGTATATTTTATTAACATATTAATGTCCTTTACTTTTGAAGAAATTAATACTTTTCAACTTATTGTACAGCCTCTGAACTTAAACATTTTTCTATCTCCTTTTCTTTTTTTTTTTTATTGAATTGTCTACGTTTCTCAGAAAGAAAAATTATTATCGAAAAATTAAGTACATTATTTTATTTCCATCTAAAAAACGAATATAAATTTTTAAAAAAAACTTTGGCTTCAATAATTTTGAGTGTGGAATTTTACTACTTTGATAATAGCAAAACTTTTCTCACGAATTCGCAAGAATCTGAAATCTGAATCTCAAATATTTTTTTATAGATGATTTAACTAAAACCTTCGCAGTCCTAATGCTCGTTCATTATTATTCAAAAAATATAGCAGCGTTGCACTCTATGGAAATTGACTTACTGAATGCAGTGTTCACAAATCCATTCGAATGATTACGTGAGTAACTCGAATGCTAAAGCACAAATTCGAATGATCAACTGCGAAGGTAAGTATATAGAACTTCCTCAAGTAATCACTCTAAGTTTTGCTAAATTACATTACTTCTTTTCCAATTTGAGTAGTAACTGCAGTTACGGTAATCAGCTCATTTATTTGAATAGCAAGCGATTCAGCCAGATTTTACGAAATTCGAGAAAAGAAAACATTACCTATCGATTAATTTTGAGTGTACAAAATAAAATTTTTATTTTTATAAATAATAAAATTTACAGGAGTAAATTTCGACAAATCAACATTGTTGTATTCCTTTACTTTTATTAATTAAAATAAATTAGCAAAATTACGGCGTTTCTAATTTTTCCAATTAGCATAATGTTATTTTTTCATCTATAGATATATCTGTCTATGAAAATAAACAAACAAAAATAATTTCTCAATTAATCGATTTAAAGTATTAAATAATTATAAAAGCGTTTCGAATTTCGACAGTATTTAACCACAAATTTATCGTTTCACCAATCGGATTCCTGTTTAAACTGCTTCGTAACGTCTTGCCAACGGCTTTACTTTATAGATCATAGTTCTTCTTAGCTAATATCACTGCGAGAATGTTCATTTTGTTTCAGTAACTTCACGGTGAATAATTACATTCATCTATTATGCGGTATGCATGCTAACGGACACGAACAGCCGAAAATTGTTTTGTTTTGAAAGCCGCGATATAATACGAGCGAATAAATGAAACGGCACAAAAAGTTCAGTAATGATACTAGAAACCAGCAGTACGGGCGAGTCGACTACGTGATTGCCTGTGCTTTACGACTTTGCCGACGAATCCAGCAATAGGTCGCAGTGGGAGTTGCGGTGCATTTTTACGACAGCACATTTCGCATGCTCTATCTACTTAGCGAGGAAAATTATTTTGCATTTCTATTTTGCAATTTTCTTCCCTTCAAACTGGAATAAGTGAAAGCATCATCGCTTATTCTGCCTTGAAAGTATTCGACTTATTATAACGAGTGAAGCGCACTTGACACTAAGTAAGTGCACTTTCGCTGCCGTTTTTATTTATTCGACTTTGCGCAGTTGGCTAGGAAAATAAATCACTGTCTGCGATGTGGTATTTACACATACTGGTGAACGGTTATATAAATTTATTGCGGAAAGCTTTACTTTGAGAATTTCTTGACCGATGCGGAAATTGCGAGAGCAGTCAATTCAGAGTAAATTCAAAATAGTCGATAAACAATAGTTTTTTTTTAATATTTATATAAATTTTACTGCGGACGAATAATATAAACATTTGAAAAAATAAATTCAACAAAATAAAACAAAGAATATCAAGTATTGCGATCTTACCGTATCAACAATTTTGTAAAGTTTTATGGAATACGTGAATCATGAGAAGAGAAGAGATTAGGAATTTTTATGGATGATTCATCTTCGGTTTTTATATGTGTATCATAAAAGTCACTTTAATGCTTCCTCTGTAATCGAATTTTATTTTCAGATAAACTATTATTTAAATAATATTTTGCAAAATAAAAAAGCAGAGGATCTACAAGTGTAAAGGAAGTCAATTTTTGTAATCAAAGGGAGTTAAGTTACCCTTTATTGAGTTAATTAAAGCAACAACTATGAAATTCTATGCCATTTATATGAACTTATGAATCCGTAATTTATCGCAGTCTTGAATTTAGGATCGTCCATTTTGATGAGATCATGAAAAGCGCCGTTAGGTGGCAAATGGCAGCTTCAGAAGGCTGCTTGTTATTCTAATCTAATAATGTGTAAATTTATTATTATGCCCTTATATATCTGCAAAGTGCACTTGCTAACATTACTCTAACAAATTGTCAATAAATCAACTAAATTATTGCAGCGTATTATATAAGTATTGAAACTACATTTTGGACATTACGTTGAAGCAATAAACAAGTAGTCATACATCTCTACTACATTTTGCGCATCCTTTTGAAACATAATGCCTCTTTTCCAATCATATTCTAAAAATTGCCATATAATTGAATTCCGTCCTATCGTCGACCTTTTCTTCGTAATGGCATGACCAAATTTAATGCACACTGGAGTATTAAATGTGAATCAAGAAAATGAAATTAATAAAATATAGGATTCATTGATCATACTGTTTAAATACGACCATTTTCTCTACGAATAGTCAATTACATATGACTTTAACACCCTGTAATTAAATTAGTTTCGAGATAGTTTCGAATAAACACAGGACTTGATGCTTTATGTTTGTCAGCGAAATTTTACAATTGACCTACATTTTGGAATTCAATGTAATTACTGGATTATTCAAATTTTAAAAAATTATAGTTAATGCTCATCGTTACACTTCAGATTCTTCAAAAATAAAACTCGGGGATAAAGTTATTGCAGACCGTCCTGCTCATTCTAGGAATCATTTTTACTTTATAGTAACATTTACTAAATCTTTTTTAATATTTCATATCAGTTTATCAATAATTATTATTTTTTAATATTTTATATCAGTATATCAATAACTATTATTTTTTAATATTTCGTATCAGTATATCAGTAATTATTATTTTTTAATGTTTCGTATCAATATATTAATAATAATTATTATTAATTATAATTAACAAAAAGTTGTAATATTCCCTAGTGTCATAATTAAAAATTAAGGTATGGAGAAGACACCAGTCTTGAATGACTCGTAAAAAACGTAATTTTTCGAGAAGTAAATAAAATAAAGAAGTAGTTTCGTTATAAACCAGCCTAGCAAAATGAATCTATTCCATATTTATGTACTTATTTTAACTTTTTCCTTAGTTGTGTCAACTAGCGCCGATTTACCTTATATCAATTCTACTGAATTCAGGGCGCAAATTTCTTGAATTCGAAAAACATTAAACATTTCACTGATCGTGCTGGTATCACTCGAGCGTTTGATCGTTAAAGCAAAGTAACGAAGTGCAAGGCTACTTACGCAGGCGTACGTAGAGGAGGTACTGCATGGGCGCCCGTGCGGTCGTGTCGAGGATGCTGCCTCGGGTCGCCAGCAGGCACATGGAGAACTCGATAATCATCGAGGCAATGAAGATGCCGAGGTAGCCGAGGATGTACTCCCATAGCAGCAGGGCGCACTGGACGCTTCGGTCCCATTCTAGAATGCCCAGGAGGACTCCCAAAACTATCACCCTGCAAAAAAAAGAGAGAAAAAAAAATACCGGATTAGTCTTGAGTCCAAAATCCTGTCCAACTTTGCGGACTTGGGACTTGGCCGCACTGGAGGACGCTCATTGAATCTAATGGAAATACATACATGTATATACGTCAGCGATAAGAATCGTTAAAGCCGAAGGGAGCTTCCCCATTTTATGGGACGAAGAAGACGGATGTACGTCATTGAGATAAATTTTTTTACGAGTCTTCTTCGTCTCGACTTATCGTGAATGTCTTACATTTGACAAAATGTCGAATGTCGGGCTGGACAATCTTGCATGGTTTTTCCTCTCATACGTTAATCTTAGTTTTATGCGAATATTTATGGGAAAACGGCAGGAGGGTTCGCGTTATTTTAATGCCCATGATAAGAGATTTTATCCGGTTATATTTGGAGTTATAAAATCGGTATCGACCACGGGCTCCGGGTAGAGCCCTCGACACCGAGTGCATTTAAATTCGCTATCTGCACGGTCTAGCTTATGATTAAATTACTTGACGAGCCCGGGCTATATAGCGTAAATTAACTCGCCCGGGCGCGCGTATATAGCGCGAAGCTCGCGCGATTAAAGCGAACCACGTGCCGAATTATCAGGCTCGGTGATAGTCTCACGGCGAAAATTATGGGGCCGTGATGATGGGCAACGGTGCCATGATTCCTGCATTTCTCGCTGTTTCGAATGAGCGCTTGCGGTTATTCGACTGTGCATAGCCGTCGCGCTTTTCGACGCTGCGGTGTATACTCAATGTAGACATATTTTTGCTTCCTGCTTTTTTTTTTTTAACTTTGAGATGACTCGATGTTTCCTTTTATTTCGGACCAGTTCTCATCCAAGGATTTTAAAGGGGAGTGTAGGTACTTTTTCATTGCCTGTTTCATTGATTTTCACCGCGTGCTACTTTTCTTTTTTTAGCGAGTTTTTATGAATCAGTGAGATTCGCTAAAAGTGACTCTATTTGGAGGTTGTTATCGCGATGTAAATTTTATGCGTTACTTGAAAAACGCTACATTAGAAGTATATATTAGTTATAATGACTTTTAACCTATATTTAGTCGTTTTAAGTAGTAACAGTCCGGCACATGTAAGACCATTGAGTAAAAAAGTACTGATAACAATTTTTATTTAAGCAAAATTTACATGACTCTTTAATTTATATATGTTTTGCTTAATCAATTAAGTAAATATTGATTAAAAAATTCAGTAGAACATACATTTACTATTCCGGTAAATTTTACGAATAACTTTTCTCCTTGTAATTATTAAATCACTATTATCAGTTTAGTAATAAGGATTATTACTAAATCTATTAATTTGTGACTGTTATTGCAAAAAAAGATTATTTGGTTTACAAATCAAAATAACGCGAACATTTGAGCAAATTATTTGAATATGCATTCATTGAAAGCTGTTAGTTTAACCACTGTATTGATGGTAAAGCAAACAAGCCTTGCCGGCTTTACGTTTGATTGTGTGTTGATTATTAATTTAGAGACAACCAAGTAAACTTAACGCACACAAATCAAATTATAGAAAGCTGATAATATTAAGTAAATGTTTCGATTGGAAATGTTTGCTTTGAGGTAATTCATAAAGTGTACTACTGCATTATCTCGCCTATTGCTTCTATCACTTTTTGTGTTAGATGTTTGGGCAGAGTTACTAATGTACAATGAATGTATTTCTTTAATATTGTTTATTATTTATTAATATTTTCAAGCACTGCAAATTTATGACAAAAATTAACAGCAAACTTCACGAAAATTTTGCTGAGCGCGTATTATTTTTTATGGTCAGCTTTTACTAGGAGAAAGCTTTTTTTTAATTTCTGCTTGCATTGTACTATGGAAATGCTGCATAATTTAAGAGAAAAAAAAATAGTGAAATATGACCTACGCTCGATAACATTAACGAAGTACTAATAAAACTCAGCTGCATACCATTCGTAATGTCAAATAAAAATCAGATGCTTTTGTATGTCGCGTGTATACACGGTGTATGATCAATGATCATAAAATAAATAATATTTGAATTACTTTTTTTACAATACAACCTTTACAACAAAAGTATAATCATCTCTTTAAAAATAACTCGACAGGATGTTGTGATTTTAAATGCTGTTTTTCTTGTCAATTGCAATATCTAATAACGGTACAACAATAATAATGGAATAGTTTTAATACTTCGTAATGATAAAGCAAAAATAATTTAAAGTTACACACACAAAAATCCTCCCAAGAAGTCAAGTAGGGAACACGCCATTTCTAGAAAATTAGCAATTCATACCTAAACATATTTTTGTCACTATAATAAAAAAAGACAAAGAATACAAATAAACTAAATAAATAAATCACTCGACAAAATGTTCGACCGATTTCCAGAGTAATCGGCAACACGAGAAAAGTAAAAACATCGAAGAAATTCGAGAGCAGCTAAAAATAACCCAACGGAAGAAGCTTTCTAGGCGGAAGTCGCTCGCTATTTTCTCGCTGCCTTTCGGCTCCGTTCTCAAATCGTGTTTCGACCGTGCCCCGATCTATTTCCGTATTGGCGATCGATTAAAGGAAAATTCATATAAACAAAGCCGCGACGAGCTCATAAATAACGCCCAGCGATCGAGGCAGCCAGCGCGTGCACGCCGAGAGGAATCAGAGATGGAGAAACTCGCCCCGGTGAATTATGAATGCGCCTGCCGATACGTGGGTCGGAGGCCGCTTTAATTGGTTGCGAGCGTGATCGTAAATATTCGACGTGCTCGCGACATTTCCTTCTTACCGTTGCTATCATTTCAGCGCTTTTTTACCGCCTCTTTGTTCGCCCTTTTTGACCTTTTCTTTTATACTTCTTGGCGTATTCCACACGAGCGTTATGTCTGCTCGTAAAAAGATACTCGCAATAGTGTTTTTCTTTTTTTCAACTTCCCCCCCTCCTGTTTTTAGAATTTTATCTATTTGTTCAATTTTGTTGATTATTCGGTAACAAATATATGGTTGCGTGATATTTTACTTTTATGCTACTTGATATTTACGAATCGAAAAACAAAGGAGTTTTTACTGTTTCGCAACAGTAATAGCTGCTAGACTTGGAAAAAAGTAAAAATACTTTGCAAAATCAAAATTAACATTTCTTAAAGTAGATTTTATTTCATAGAGACTTAGCTTTAGAAGTTCTGTAAAGCAGATTAAAGAAGATCTTATTCTACAGAAAAGTAGATTTGGCACTTCTGTAAAGTAGATTCTAGACTGAAAATTTGGAAAGTAAAATTAACTTCCAATTCTTCAGTTAAATTTACTTACACAGAAATTATATGCTCTATTTGTTTGGTTTCGTTAATGTTTCGGCAACAAATGAATGGCAGTTGTGGTATTTGAAGTTTCTTCTGATACTATTTGCTATTTGCGGTGTTCTGTGGCAACATTCGATAGCACTACACTGATGCTGGATTTGAACTGTTTCTATTTTAGTTTTAACGGGTTATCGAACTAAAATATTTACATACTCGTGCGTTCTTGCATGAAATGAAATTTTTTATTCATTTTTTTTTGAAAATTTTATAATCTCTTATGTTTATACACAGAGAAAAAATGCTTCATAAAAATTGCTACTGTGGTTAGGAAAGCAGTGACAGTCTTATCAAGTAAGAACTTTTTATATGAAAAATAGTAATTTTCAGTATCTAAAATTTTAAAAATTAGTATTTGAATACTATAAATTACTATTTGGAGTACTAATAATTGTTTTTTGTCCATACTAAAATTTCTCGCTTATCAAGACTGTCACTCCTTTCCTAATCACAATACTAATTTGTAGTAAGTTTTTTCTCTCAGCGTAATAGCACAAGATTCTAATCCCGGTGACATCTAATAAACAGTTTCTTGGGAGCACGTGTAATTATCGTAAGATGCGATAGATTCAACAAAAAAATATAGCTGAGAAATAGTAAAAAGTGTGAATTCAAACGAAAAGTCGAGAGGTGGGTTATCGGGTCGATCCCGACGTCCCGCGATGCGTAAATCAAAAGTTCATGCGCGCAAGAAGTGGCGCGGGCACGCGAGGCCCAGTGGTTGGTGCGGTAATCCGACGATAATTTACGCGAAAACCACGGCAATAACCATAGCGCTGCACACGCTCGGCCTATTCGATGGGATTTATAAGTTAAACTTCGCTTGGGAGTTATCTGGACCGTAAATTTTTTTTTACGGCACTTTGTTACGTTCATCGCATACTGAAGCTCTGCAGATGAATTGTGCTTTATTTACGGTATTGTATAATATTCCACTAGTTTCTTTTTTTCCACGGAAGTCACACCTTTAGCATTATAATTTACAATGGAAAAAATTATGAAGGGTTTATAATAAAATTTCTTCAAGGGGGACTTGTTAAATAACTTCTTAACGACTAAAAATATTTGTTTGTAATTGTTAAATATTAGCGGTTTTAAAAAATATTTAGATACTACGAAAAAAGTATTTACTTGGCTTTATTTAAAGAAATAATATGAAACTACGACTGCTATTTTTTTGTCAGCGAAGGGAAAGACTTTTTAGAAAAAAAATCCTTTAAAAAATGAAATGAAACATAAAGGCATTATGAAATAAAAAATAAAAGAAAGTTAATACGTAAATCAATCTTCACACCCTTTCGAATTAATCACAATATATTTAATTGTTCTAAAATTTTAAAGAAAATATTATGGTTTATCAATTTTAGTTTAGAAATATACTACAGGTAAATTACTGCAGCTAATGTAATCGTATAATATCTACTACTTCGCATTAAAGTATATTTTTCTCGATGAATAATTCTTGTCAAGAATTATTAAATGTTGCTCAGCGGATTTTATTCTTTTCAAGCGCAGTAAAAAATGCTGCTGCATTGATATTGATGTGCAAGTCGGTGTATATATTTTTATTTCCTTGATCCATTAAAAAAAACTGTTGTTTGCACAAACTACCTTTTGCACATACTCTTTCCATATTTTTTTCTCAATAAACTATTGTTTAACAAATATGTATTATTAAGTGATTTTTTTTCAAATATATTTAATTGTTAGAGAAAACATTGGAAAAGCAAATAAAAAAGAAAGACATTTTTCATCATGCGGATTCTAAAAATATTTAAAGATGAAAAGTGACTCATTCCATAGGTATTCAAGTTTCTTTATTCTTAGTATCGATTCTTTTTTAAACCGTAGATCTTCGAGCGCAATATTTTCGTGCGAACGCACAAGTTCGAGGACTTTATGACACATTGCTGACCCATTTACTGAGCGACGCATAATCTAGGACTGGTTTGCATTTATCACAGCGATGGATGTATACAGCGAACTGTCGCAGTCCAGTTATTAAAAAAAATTCCTATACCATATTACTTCAGATTCCGTTTTTAATAAACAGATCGATATAAGTGTCGTACTGTGCGAAGCATGAATTTTGTATTAAAGATGAACTTACTGTTGATACTGAGAAGTACATTGTTTAAGTATAAAAAGTTTAAGAATCAAAAATTTGTCTATCAAAAATAAAAAAGCATTGCCTATAATCGGCGATTATTTAATTAGATTAGATACTTGATTATATTCTGAGGGAAAAAAACATCGCCAGTCAGTAAAGTTTCTGGATAAAAGTTTAACCATATGACTTGACCGACTAACAGAGTTTTTATATTCATTTAGAAATAATAGGTAGGCAAATATTAGTATAAAAGTGAAAATTTTAAATTTGAAAAAATATTTATTTTGTAGAATTTACCTAAAACTATGGTTATTGGCGAATATAAATTATATTTTCTCCTTAATTTTTTACTATAGAGTATAATCATTCTGATAATAAAAAACAGCACACTGAAAAAAAAGTATTGCAAAAATAATTATTTTTCTAGGAACATGACCATAGACTCTCACATAAAAAGTACCATGCTGTACAGTAAAATTAGAAAAAAACATAGAAACGTTGTTGTAAAAATATAGGATTATTATCATATATTGCACAGTAAAATTTACTTTATTTTAAAACAAATTTTAGTACAGAGTATAGTACAAATTTCATCTGAGAGTCCAGTCTGTGACCGCATTCTTGCAGATACTAATTTTTATAAT
This sequence comes from Sycophila sp. Sp_5, assembly GCA_018906775.1. Taxonomy (NCBI): domain Eukaryota; kingdom Metazoa; phylum Arthropoda; class Insecta; order Hymenoptera; family Eurytomidae; genus Sycophila; species Sycophila sp. Sp_5. Next base: position 1,684,296 of record JACCID010000014.1, on the reverse strand, counting down.
ACTTTTTTCACAGTGTAGGTAAAATTTGTTCAATGTATCCTGCTAAATGTATTCAATCGATCAATGACATGGACAAAAGAGCGGAAGTAGGGAAATTACGTACGAGAAATTACAAAGAAAAAAGGGCATAATGAAGATGTATCCGCGAGCGAGTGCGTAGAATGGAAAAAAGGAAGAAAATGTCGCGCGTGAGTAAGAGGAAGAAGGGGAAATGGAGAGGAAAATAATTTCTAATGTGGTTAAACTGGCTAAAATAAAAGGAAGTAAAGCAAAATTGAGATAGAGAAATCTCGTCATCAAGATTGGAACACCGAGCAAACAGGAGACGGAAAGCCAATGGCTCCGGGACTTTTTCGCTCTCGACTCCTCGCGTCCGGTCGGCATTAGGTTAACGCAATTTATTTACCGATTTTTTCATCTCGCTATCTCAAAATAAAGCGCAAATATTTCCGTGTTTCGTCTTTAAATTTATCTGTTGTGTATACCGTTTTAAAGGTAATATTGATTTTTTTAGAGATCGCTTTATGGTCGATTTTATTTAGTTGGTGTAATTTAATTTTAATGCCGTTGGTAATTAGCAATTTTGAATATCTACTGATTAAAATGCTCATTTAAACGACTGTGTAGGAGGTTGAATTTTAATCTGCATTAACATATTATACGTACGGATGAAAAAAAATTATATTGAGTTTTACTATTTTTATTCGTTAGAGTTAAAAAAAAATCGCGTTACATTATGTTCTATTATTTAGTTAGAACAATATATTTATTTAAGTTAAGAAAAGTATAGTAAATTTGAATGTAAAGTTGCGTTCAAAATTTTACAATTTTCTTACGTGTTTCGAGCATCTCATTTTTTAACTCTCGATTTTCGTGAGCTTAAAGTTTCTTTCGAAGAAAAAATACGACCTAAGTTTTATCTGTGAAGAAAAAACTTTTTTCCAGGTCATATACAACTCATTGGGGGGTATGGTATTGGCAAGGTGTATGGAAGCTCCAGTGATGAGTCTGCGCCAATAGTCTGGAACGAAGTGCCTTTATATTTTTGTGAAGAGGGAATGCTAAAGTATTTCCTTTATTTTCTCTCTCTTTTCAGTCGTTTTAGTCGAGGCAAAAAATTGGTTCATTTCTGTCCGAATCTTAATGTATTCTCGCATCGCTAAGATAAATGTTCCAGAAAAAATTACTATATTGTCTGGGTAAGTGGTCGCTGTCTAAAATTTTAATTTATTCTATCCATTGAAACTCGACAGTACCAATTGATAAATTTCACTCTGAAGTATGTCAATTTTTTCTTAATGTCTGTGTATGTTTATTTTCTCAGGCAATATAGTAATTTTAATTAGAATATTTCTCTTAGGGTACACTGTACTCGATGGAGTTAAGACAATGCAGTTGTGGACTAATTTGTATATTTGTTTTCAGAGTTTGCATGTCATTAAAATTTGCCTCTATGAGAGTTTTCACTATAAACTAAGAGTGAAATTTGACTCCAACCGTTTTAACGTATAAAGATATACTCTCCTTCATTTGTGCTTACAGACACTTCATTTAAGAGCCTCTCAAAGGAATATTTGTGTGTGCCAACTGAGCATCATCAGCACATATCGACGATTGTTCTCGCGTAGATACACGTGGCCTTTGATGAAAAGCCACTCACAAGGTCAAGAAATCGTAAATTTTTAAATGTTCATTTTATTTACTTCTCGCCATTACTATAAACGATATTAATTTTTGCAAGTTTATTTAATCCACTTTAATTTGAACGTTGCAATGAAATTTGGCTTGCATTTAAAATTGTTATTTTGCCTCGTTCGATCTCATTTAGAGCTTAACGTAGAAATATTTTTTCCCTGTATTTAGCAGAGTTTGCTACTGGATCCGGTAACGCAACCTTACCCTCTTTGAGTGTTTTTAGCGCACTGCGTTTCGAGTGAATTGGAAGCTTTCAGAAATACCGATGAACAGTGAAAGACGATTTCCCGATAAATTGCTGCATGACTAGCGTACCTTATTATTTTTATCACATTGAGATTAGCTATAATTCTTTCCCTCTACTTTTCGTCATACATTGTAATATAAATGTTAAGTGTGGGTGCCTGGGAATCTCTAAAATGCATCATATTTAATTATTTTTACTTTCGAGGCTTTCATAATTTGTAATTTTGCATAAAAAGAATACAGTGGATAGTTTTTATATTTTTTTATCGTTGCTTCTTAAGGTCAGTGATACGTAATCAAATTTATAAAAGAAAATGTATTTTACTTTTCATTATCATGTACGCAAACTTTTATTTAAAATAAAATTCAAAATAACTAAACGGATTATATCTTAATTACGAAACTAAATGAACGTTTAATTACCGAAATTTAAACATTATTATTGAAGTGCACATCAAAATGTTTTGCACTTTGTCGCCAAATAATTAATCCCTTCGTAAATCAAACAACTTCATTATCTGTCATCGTTTTTCGAATAGAGAATTTTGGGAAAATCGTGCAATTCCTTTTACATACTTATCGATCATGTGTACGGTCAGGTCTTCGCTGCCAGTCTTCAAATTTATTTGATTGAAATATTCTGGGAGATAATTCACAAATAACGACAGCGCTGATCTGTTGGTACAGCAACTCCAAGGGAACTCGTCACTGCAAGCATTCATTTCGCTTTGCGGATGGTCGTAAATTTATTTCGAGATGTCGACGGCGACATTTCGCCCCTTCCTCCTCCCCCACCCCCAGGCGACTGTCACTTTTATTATGCATTCGTAGGAAAATTTCAGATTCGCGCATGCATCGACTAAAGCGAAACTTTCTAATTAAATGTTTTTCGACTGACTCGTTGAAGAGCGAGAGGAGAGTGATTAAATTGTCTCTACTTATAACGCGAGCTTATGAATTGTTAATACCTCGAGAACAGATTGAGCTGCTTTGTGCCCTTTTACGAATTCGCTTTGTTTTTCCATCTAATTGCATTCAAATTTTAGTAGCGCTCGAAACAGAAATATTCAACATTCTCAAGGATATTCAAAATAATATCTGCACACATACCATCGACTAGTAAAAAAAAATTACTTGAGTAATTCGCTGACAAAGGATCCTTTATTAAAATTTATATTTTGATATTTTTTTTCATCTCAATGTAAAATAAATTCCAGAGCTTTTGTGAATGAACGCAGGTACACATTTATTTGCAATAATAGACGTTTCTGTGCAGCGAGCATCACAACAACACGTAATTTTATTTTTATTCGTTTTTTCACTGTTCCTTTGATAATATTCAGGCTACATTTTTTAATTTAGTTATTTGTCATTACTATAAAATAATTATTTCACTAAAACAACTTTTCTGATACTTTATTGGACATCTAGAATTCTCAGTAATCAGTAGATTTCAGTTGAATTTTTAATTAGATTTCCTTTACCTTCTTTAAATTAACTATTAATCTTGGGAGATCCATTACTATCCGCTTTGATTCTACTCCTTTCCTACTGCATTTTTTATTTGAGGTTCCAATAATGGAAATTTATTGAATTTGCTTTTATCAGATCTCTTACTTTTGTGGTAAGCGAGTATGTAAAATTCATCTGAATCTAGGATATTTAAAAAAACTTGAGCCAAATTTATCCAGACGAAAACGCGACTGAAATTGCATGACTTTCTCATGACCCTCAACTCATTTCTTTAAGACACGTCTACGTGTTAATTTAGAAAATAATGAACACTTGAAGGTGCATCTTTGAAATCTCAAACTAGGTTCTTATTAATAAAAGAAAATCTAATTCTGGATGTTTACTTGGAGATTATGCTACTAGTAAAATAAAAGCAGAAAATCGTTATTCACTTTTTAAGCAGTAAAAAGATAAACGATGAAATTAACTTTTACCAGCTACGATAAAAAGTATTGATCGCAGGTACGAAGATATTTATTAAATCCTAATTAATACGAAACGTTATTTTGAAATAAGAATTATATCGAGTGAACCATAAATCAACAGATTATTTTCGATAGAGACTGTTAACTGGATAATGGGAAATTAATGAGACTTTTGATGGGCTACGAAGGGTTCACAGCTTCGGATTAAACAGATATTCTCCATTTATTAGAAGTTGTGATAGCATGCTTTAATACAAACATTTATTCTTTTTTTATGAAAAAAAAAACTACATTTTTAACTTTCTATATTTTCTTGTTAAACAAATAAATTACTTAAGGAGATCCGATCAAAGTTAATTAAAAGATTCAAGTTTCGCGCCAGAATATAGTAGATAAGAAAAAAAAATTAATGAGATTATGAGATTACGATAAAGAGTATAAATAAAATATCGAAAAACCAAGTTATGTCGCGAAATTTGAATTTTTAATCAAGAAAGATTTTTTCCAACGCCTTCCCTAACATTCTCCGTCTATAATCTTTCTGTTTAAACATTCCCTATTGAACCGACTATTCTCAGCGAATATAGCGTGACTATCTAAATAACGAAATATATTTTCTTCGCACATGCAAACGAAAATATCAACAATAAACCTGCACTCTAATTATCACACAAATCATTCATCAAGCAAAATCATTACAATCCCAATGAATTACTAAAAATCAATTCCGATTCCGCACCCCTTTTAAATTTCATTACATCAACAGCCTTATCTTATCAAGCAAAACTGCCCCAAAGTGAAGCCCACGTCCAAAAAAAAAAAAGAAAAAAAAGCAATGCAGTAAGAGAGCTAATCCCGCAATCTCGCTCGCTCGATGGAGAGCGTATACCATGTATACAGGGCTCCCAAGCACCAGACGCGAGTCTTATCCTCTTGGCGCAAAATCGAAAGGCGATCTCCACCGGCGCGCAATTCACACACACACAAATACGCGCGCGCACACTCATACACACGTGCACAGACACACACACATCGCGTCCCACATAAAACCTCGAAGTGGCCGTGATTAGAGAAGAGTCGACGAGGGGGGGGGGGGGGTCGAGAGAACGAAGGGTGTCGTGCCCTCCCTACCAGCCTGGATAATAAATGCTCATGCAATCGTACTGGGGGAAGCGCGAAAATGCCGCAACGCGGAGAAAGAAAAAAGGAGAGAGAAAGAGAGACGAGAAAAGCTCCCCCTGGTCTTCGTCGGGTACTGGGCTACGTTAGCTTTGCGTACACCCACCGCTGGCGTTCTGTAGCTGGCCGAGTATCGATTTATCCTAGCACTTCTAGTTTCTGCTCTCTCCTCTCCACTACTGTGTCTTCCTTCTCTCTGCATCCGCGATCATTTTCCATTGGCCGTTCGTTCGACGTTGCGCGAGTTGAGACTTTTTTTTTTGTTGCACCCTTAGCGGTAAGGCGCGGGGGATGCAAAAGTGCCGTTGGCGCAGAACCAGCGCGACTTTTTTCTGCCACCACTGGGGCGAATTCTGAATGCATGTATAATGCGAAACGCGGGCAAAACGAATATGTCTTGTCACTTTCTCGGTGCAATTTCATACCGCTGAACACTGAGAAAAGAAAGTAGATGGGTTCGTTTACTTTATGCTCTTAAGGGGATGATATACTGTAAGCTTTCCTGATCAGCTGATGCGTATATTCGACTTGTGATATATTATTCGAAGATATAAATCGTTATGGTTGTATAGTGTAGACTTCTTAGGTCATTATCGATTATCATTAGTGCTTTGGTAAAATTTATTAATTACTAATTAACACGCCATTTCTATTTAAATAATAAATTAAATAATTTAAAGCATTGGCCAGTTGTAACGAATTGTAAGGGGAATTGTGTTATTAAAGTCCTGTCTTATTATTTCAATGATGCCTAACTATTTCTTTCAAAATTAAAGTACATCAAGAGTAAAAAATGCTGGAACTATTTTAATCTCTAAAATACGCGGATATTCATGAATAATTAAAAAATTTCTTCTCTCAAAGAGAACGTACACCAAGACGAATGAACTTCTTTCGAAATTAATCGTGCGGGATTTTTAATTATTCGTAATTTATGAAAGTTTGAAGAATGGAAGGACCGATGGAGGCATTTCAATTTTTCTTTCCTATAAAAAAGCGAACGAGGAATTTCGTAATTAAAAATCGACGGCTATAGTTGCGACGTTTCATTGCACATGATGAAGCGCGGCTCTTTTAAAAACGCGCGGCGATCTTGAAAAAATAAAGGAAGGGATCATTCTTTAATTCTTCATTCACAGTGGGCACTCCGCTTAAGTGCGCACTTCGCCAGCGGTCTCAAGGTGCATTCTTCCCAAGAAAATTAACGCTAAAAGTAGTGGAGATAATGTTACCCTGTAAACTTTTCTGAATCACTGACCGAAAAGTAGGGAGAGCGTAAAACTTAAGAAGCGAAGGTTGCGATTGTAAACCTACCCTTTCAACCTTTGCGACGACATCCTTCGAGTTTTGTGAGTTTAGATGATATCATTATAAAACGTAGAAAAAAAAAACAAAGAAAGTGCATTATTTTTTTTCAAGAAATAATTTTTTTGATGGAATCTAATTATTAAAATGTCGATCTAAAATTGTTTATGAAGTACAGCTAATTATCGATAACTCTGAATTTTTTAAGAACAGTTTAATAATAATTTTCCAATATATCTTTTTCTTTATAATAAAATGTACCTTTTCGTATCTAAAAAAAGAAGGTCGACAGCATTTCAAATTCTCATACGGGAAAGGATACAAAATGTTATGCCCTTTTAGATGCAATTAGTAAAAAAAAGATAGAATAATCACCAGAAGAAAAAAATTATTGAAACCAGCAATGAATTATTTTCCACACATCGCGCAATATAAAACAAAGAAAACACGCTCAACCTTATTAAAATCGGTTCAATTAATCATGATTTACAGAATATTCCACTAAAAAAACTTTACGCATGAATTTTAATGCAAATGATGAAAGCAAATTTTGTCGGTGTACTCGAAATTTACCAAATTTACATGAATTTTACGTTTTTATAATAATTTTAATGTAAATTAAATTAAGTCTAATGTAAATTCAGTACAGTTCATGTACGTCGACAAAATTTACTTTTTTTAACAGTGTACATATATGCTCATCCGAATAAACGTTTTTCAAAACCATCATAAAATGATGCAAAACAAGTGAAAAAAAATTCAAAAAGGGTCTTACTTACTTGTTTTTTGACTATTGCAAGGCTTCCCTTACAAAATTTGTTTTACTATTACAAAGTCTCCTTACAAAACTTTCTTTTTACTATATATATACATTACTGTAAAAAGGGGGTTAAGTTTTTCTTACAAAATCTTTTTTTACTATATTATACCGCTTCCCTTACAAGACCTTTTTTGCTATTACAAAATCTTGAGGAATCAAGGAGGACGTAAAAATAGTATAAAAAGAGTAGTGCAGACAGTGATCTTAAACGAAAAAAAAAAACACGATGGAAGCCTCGAATATTCATGGAAAAGAGCGAAGCAAACCCTTCCGTCTCGCGTTACGAAAATCTCAAGATAATCGCGTCAAGCTCTTAATGCATCCAGCGCAGCTTAATAATCGCACACACAGCCGCGCTCCTCTTTTTCCGTCACCTCCCGCTCACTTGGGCGCGCCTCGCACTGAATACATTTCTTTGTCTCCCTTTGTCTCGCTCCTGCCCCACTGGATTTCCCGCATCCCTCTGGCCGTAGGAGCGGAACGGGCATCTCCGCGTGTGCGACGTACTTACACCGGGCCACCTCCGGAGCTCGTCCCTCGTCATGGCAAGCCGTACCGTCGACGCACGTGGCTTAAGTTTATACTTAATGTTCGAGGCATGCGGCCGCGAGGGAGAGGAGACACTGGATGTGAGTTTCGAGTGTGTAATGAATTTAGGGAAAGTTAAATTTGAAATGCAGCGGATGGCACTTGCGCAATGTGCGAAATTGCTCTTTGCTTCTATAGGACGGAACCGTGGACGGCGAAAAAGCTCGCCATCAAAATTAACGCAGCCTTTGCCAGTTGAGTTTTGTTATTTCCGTCTTTGTATACGTGGAGAGAAATGTGATAGCAAACATTACTATGTTCCGTAGGAACAGTGGGATATACTCGAACTATGACGATTTTTATTATAAAACACACTAAAAAATCCTATGTACATAGCAATTTCTACTATATAAATAGCAATTGCTATGTGCATAGGAATTTTTAGTATCTTTTATATTGAAAATCGTCATAGGTTGAGTATGACTATTTTTACAAGAAGAGTTACAAGAAAAGAACTTTGAATCGATGGATGTATGAAAAATTAAAAAATCAATTATCAGGAAGATAAAAAAACTGCATTGATACAAATTATTATAAAACTGTTTTAAATGGTATTCAAAATTATTAATTATTACCTGTAATTTTATAAATTGCAAAAGATATAAATAGAAATATTCTAAGTGTAATAGGATATGTAGTAATAGGATTGCATGCTATTAAAAAGTTTTACGTACTTTAGTTAGTAAATATTATCACTTAATAAAAGTACCAATTTTGAAGTGAATGAGTATATTGAACAAAAAGGGCATAAAGCTGAAGATTGTTCACTAAGGATGAGTTTACTGGCCAAGCGAATGACTTTATTCCCAGCTTAACTGTGAACAGTTTAAAGACTTTGAAAAGTGGGACCTGCGGAACATAGTAGTGAGATTCTAAATTCTCCACGGCGCAAATGGTGGCACTGTTTGTTGACTTTTACGAGGCTTACGATAGTCTCTTTTAAAAAGAGCAACAAAACTTTATTCAATTAATGTAAAAGAAAAAAATACTTTTTCATTCTGCTCAAGATTTATTAAACATTTACAGTGAAACTGAATTTTCGTAAAAACAAGAGAAAAAAAATTGGAGAATGAATCAAGTATTGGGGTTGAATTGAAAATTAAATCTAGTTTCAAATAATTCAAGTAGTTATTATTCAATTACAGTTACAGTGTTTACTGCTTGTTATTGCTATATAAAACTCACTTTGAAATAAAAAATAGTATATGATAATTCTTAAATTGTTTTTATCAATTTATCATTTAGAAAGCTTAGGAAAATTTTGAAATGCTTAATCTTCCAAATCCTGATAAATTTCGGAAAGAGTTTACTTTCCTCTAGCACTTTAAAAAGTGGAAAAGGAACATTTTTGAAAATTCAGTCTTTCTTTCGTTTTAGAGAAAGAACTCTCTTAGAAGAAACGTAATCACACGACAATTTCCGCAAAATCTCTTAAAATTACAAAGATTTTGACCGCAAAAGTTTCGGAATATTGCCAAGTAAAAATTATAGAACTTTTTTCTTAGAAATAAGAAATCTTTGCTACCGTTTCAAAATTAAGATAAAAATTACAGTAATTTTCCTTTATGCGATTACATTAGTTCGCATAATTTTTATGGTCAGTTTTATCTCAATTTTTACGATAAAAATTTTCACACTCTAGAAAAGACAAAATGTTGAGCCTTTGAATTTTAAATATATTTTTACAATTTTCTGAATAATATTATCAAAGGTGTTACAATGTTATGAAACGATACAGTACGTGATTCTAAAATTCTTCGAATATTCTGGTGTGAATGCCTTATCGTTCCTAGGAACGATGCGAAACGTAATATTTATATTCGAACTTTCGGCCTCGTATGACTGAATTATTGTCAAAGTTATAATTTAAGCAGTTGAATTATCTCGAAAAAAGAAAGAACATTCCGACTCCACGGAACATATCATTAGAAAACTTTCATCGAAAATGGTTCAAAGCCATTTATAAAGACGCCCGCGAGGACTTAAAAATGTATCATTTGAATTGTTAAATCATTATCTCAATACTTCATGGCAGTAGACGTTTAAAAATAAACTCAAAATAATTTAAACTTTAAATCCATTTGGCGCAACTGCATTTTAGCCGAGGCGAGTTCGCCAAGTATTAAAAATTCATATCCGCGAAAATTTATGAAAACGCGAAACTCTTCGTCAGTTACGTCAGACTCGCTCGCTGGGAATAAAGTCGCGCGGCTGCGCGTAAAACTTCGCTCGAGCGATCAGCAAAGTGGGAAGGGGAAAAGTAATACAGCATAAGGTGCTTTCGCCTTATCGGAATAATCTGCGCGACCAGAGCACGATGACATAACGTGAGATAACAAAAAATACGTTTCCCTGCAGCTTCCCCGGAGGAATAAACGTTGGCGGTTCTACTTTCATTTCGAGTGTTTAAATGCGAGAAAAAAATTGCATTTGTTTTGTTATTCATTAATCTATCAATGCAATTGAAAAAATGAACGTCAAATATTTTAGAATTCTAGCACCAATTAAAGAAAAATTTTTTAAAGAACATTTTTCTTAAAATGTTTCATAAAATCTTGCCGATTTTATTTATTTAATTAGTTTAGTTATAAAAGGGTAGGTACTTAATGAGGTTTACCACTTAGTTTTAGCTACGACAGGTTTAGAACTTCTGTTTCTAGCTGGTGACACCGGAAGTGCATCGGATAACTATTGCAGATTCTAGACATTCTCTGCGTTTCAGTGCTGTTACATTTTAATTAGCGCCTGTACCGAAGGCAATTTGTTTTTCTACTTCTTGATGTTAGTGATTAATTCATTCAACGTGATATATTTAATTGTATTGTTAAAATTTATTTAAAAAATATTTGCTAGTATTTGAGTTAAAAATAATCTTTAAAAAGATAATGTTTTCTTTAAGCATTACTAACCATTTATCTTCTCCGTAAACACTCAAATTCTAAAGTCTTTTCTGATCATGTATTTCTGTTTCTATTCTCTAATATCTCAGTAAAAAATACAAACTACATAGACATTTTAAATGTTGAGAGAAAATATTATTTTTATAATTTAAATACTTTCAAAATTTTAAAGAATGTTTTTTCTTTAAAATTAAATCACCTTTTTCAGTATTCTTATTGTTCTTGGATGCTCCATAGTACTCTCTATTCCTTTATGTCCCGCTTCTCCCTAGAATATCATATACTCTTCTTTTCACAAAAATATGAAAAAAAAAGAGGTAAGTCAAGTTAGTTCAATGAGAAATGAGGGTGGAATTTCTTAATCAAAGGTGCACTGGATTAAAACATCTGACTAAAATGTGACTACATTCTACACATTCTCTTTGCGCTCCTCTTAAATGATCATGTCCAAAATGCCTTAGTTAAAAGTAAAATTTTTTAAAACATAAATTCAACAAACAATTACGAATGGAAAAATGCAGAAAATTGTCGAAATATTTTAAATTAAAATAAATTAATAAGCGACTAAAGTATTTTATTTTTTGCAGATAGACTAAAGCTGAAATTTTTATTTTGTTAGAACATTAAATCTTCAAAGAAGTGAAAGAAAATTTAAATAAAAATACAATACTGAAATGTTGCCTGTATAGTGTCAGATAATAGTCCGGCAGAAGATGAATTGAAGACAAGGAAAAATCTATTAAATAAATGATAAGTAACTACAATTTATTGCAAGAGATTACTTCTAGTTATGTGATAAATTGAGAAACAAAACGAACAGACGGCTTGGTTGATCTGCGAGCTAATAAGATAGATATTATGTGTAATTAAAAGTTTAAAAGACTTGCGCTTGCTAAAACTGAGATATTGTCTTTTAGCTAAGTTACTTTAATGTAGTATACGTGTTCTTATAAAGAGTAGATTTCTTTTAAACACGATTTTTTTTTTACAACTGTGAAATATTTTTTAAATAACTATTACATTCATACATTTTTAGTAATTTAATGATTCTTTTTCTTTCTCAAGGAACAGCTGTATTTAGTTTTATAGGACATCGTTAAGTTTATTGATAATTTATTGCACAATCCCAATAACAGTTTCATAAAAATAAGTTTGCTACTGACGTAAACATATTTTAAATTTCATTTTTACCTACGTTCAATTCCTATAAATACCGTTAGCATATTTTCCAATGTTCATACAGATTTTAGCGAAAAATGTTTGTATTCACGTTATCAATGTGTTTTCTGGGGCGCAAAAAGCTGAAGGAGAAGGAGCGGAAGGACGATGAAGAAAAAAAAGTAGAGTGAAAAAAAAAAGAACAAGCAAACTCTAGGAAATGACAGAGCGCCATCAAGAGAGGGGTAGTAACTTCAGCGATGTTAGGGAGTAGAAGTCCGGCGTTGCGGGGGTGAGGGGAGTAGTTCAATACGATTGCCCTGGAAATAAACAGAGAGGAACTGAATCGCGGAAATAAGGAAATGACGCGTGAAAAAAAAAGGACAAATAACGAGCGAAACAATGAGCTTGACGAACGTCAAAACAAACAATAAAAGTTTGATTCAAACTCCGGCGTGCTATTTTCCGCTATGTACTTTTATCAATCAAGGGAATTCTCTCCCTGCAGGTAAGAAGTCAAAACAGTCACTGTACCCTAACACATAAAAAGTACTGTAAATGAAGGTAAAAATATGTAGACAATGATTAAGAAGAAAAATGTATCTCATTCTTTAAAAATTTCCTTTTCTATATATTTTTAAAATCACAAAATACTTAAGTTTTGCATGTCCGCTAAAAGATTGTCGACTTTGGCAATATTTGTTTGTCAATTCATTTTTACGAAACTAATAAAAATCTCAAAATAACGATTTACTTTATAAGATGGCATACTTTACGATAATTTGTAAATTTTATTATACTTTTTAATAAAATTTTTTATTTATCGAGTCTGTCGCTGCGTTACAAAACAGTATAATAATTTTTACTAGAACTTCTTTCTCCGTACAGCTTTTCGACATTGTCTTATAGCATCTTCTACAAATTTTTTAAGAAAAATCTCTTTCTTAATTACGTTACGTTTAGAAGTGTCTAGTCGATACCGCAGCTGATACATACGTTTTTAAATATCAACCCCTCGATTCTTCTTTGTGTGCGCGTCTGTAAAAATACTCCTTTCTTCCTTTTTCATCCTGCCGACCTGCTGCAATTTATGCGACTTTTTTACGACCTCACTTATAACCGCAAAACTTTTTTTTTTCTTTCACTTGGGGTAAGTGGAGGCCCGGGGCTCGTCGCTCGCGCAGCCCAAGTTGTATTCCACGTGTAAGACTAACGGAGAAATGAAACTAGACGGTACATAACACTACGTGTACAAAGTGCCCAGAATCTGTGTACGCGAAGTCTGAACGTGAATCGTTGCCTTGCTCGTAAGAAGTAAAAAAGAAAAGTAAAAGGAGCGTGTAGGCGAACTGGGTCAACACTTTCTTTGGCATTGCAAACTCGCGAAAAGCGAGTTCCTTTTTTTTCTCATTTCTTTGGCGTACAAATTAAACCTGACATCGACTCCTTTGATTAAAATATTACCTGTTGAAGAGGTTGGTCGCAATTGATGAAATTTCACGCGGCAAATTCTAAAAGTTTCAATAGCTAAGGACTTTTTGGCGCACCCCAACATGTTCCTTTTTTCTTTAAATTCGTTATGAATGCAGGATATTAAACTTTTCATGGGAAGCGTAAAAAAAATCGTTTTTTTTTTTTTTAATCCGATTCCCTCGCGTACACAACGGGTATCGATTTTTCAATTTGCCTCAAAAGCGTGGATCAACTTAGTTCGGTATCGAAATAGCTGCTTCGGATTTCTCGTCCGTATGGCCTGCAGTGAATAGTGCCAGAAATAAATTGCACATGTGCAAACGTAAATCAAGTAATTTATAATTACGTAAACGCTTTGGGGAGCAAAGGTAGAAGTTGAAATTGGAGCAGCGAATGAAGTGAATAATTTGAGGGCATAACAAAAAATTTTTACGACCTCCACGAGCTTTTCTTGATAAAGTCGTGGACGCTGAAAAACGTCGAGTACCATATTTCATTCTATTTTAGCGGTCGCTTTAAAACATTTCTAAATCCTTCACGGCGGCGTCAGCGATAAAGCACCTTGACAAACAACCCTGCGAAGCAACGGCAGTCCGGACGATGGTTCATATCAAGAAAATTCTGCAGAAGCCAGTAGAATGCGCGAGTAGCGAATCATCGTTTTTTTATTCTATGAGAGTACTGGAGCTTGAAATTTTAACATTATATTGATGTTAAACTTTCAATAAAATTTACGTTCAATTATTTATTATCTTCGATTCATATTCACTTATAAATTAAGGAATCCTATGCACAAATTTGATCACAATTATTCCGATATTGCATCTACTGTTGATTTTCAAACTATTATTGGAATTTTTTCATTTGTGTCTGTATAATACGTTAGTTATTACTTCTTCTTTTTTTTAAGTTACCCGAAGATCTTCAGTGGCCTATCAAAAACTAACTCTTGCATATTCAATGATATCTGAGCGATCTCCGTAAAAAATAAATGAGTACATCTTCATCACCGTAGTCGGACCATATCGGCCCTTAGAAAACCGGGGAATCCCCGGAGTCTGCCTTTCCGTCTGAGCGCGTAGTCGACAACTTCCACACGGGCAGGAATATCGGTTTTCAAAAAAAAAAAAAAAACGAAAAGAGCAAAAAATTTTTTAATCCATCCATCGTAACACAGCGCACTACTTGGCCTATATTGCGGAGGCGGGCGGGCGTATAAACACAAAAGAGGCCTCGCAGCGGTAGGCAGTGGAATCAAGCAGCAAAGTATCCGCGGGGGTGGCAGAATGCACACGGGCGGGTGTCGCCGCGGCTCGTGCGGAAGAAATTTCGTTGGTGCTTGCATGTATATGCCTTACGCCTCCAGGCGAGTGAGCGCCACTGTGTACACGAGACTCTCGACCTCTCACGTGCGGCCATTGTATCGAGGGGAGGTAAGGCCTTTGATATGTGCTTCTTGTTTCTTGCTCTCTTTTGCCCATCCTCCCGCTTCCTCTTCTTCTTCTTTTTCTTCTTTTTCTTCATTTTCTTCTTTTTTTTTCGCTTTGGAACCCGAAAGTGGGTGAACGAGTATGCTGGCGCTAACCGCGCCTCGCATCAGCTCGTTGACTTCCTAGTCAAGAGCTTTCGTAAGCTAACTTACAGCGGCGAATTAAAGGCAATATCGAAAGATCGTGTATTGCTTAAAAATTGTTCAATTTGTTCATTTTCATTGACTTTTTTGAAGTACTTTTTTTTTAAATTCAAAAAAGTATTTTTAACATTTCAAAAAAATGTTTTAATTAAATTGTCAGAAAACAAACTCATCATTTCGAACACGAAATTAACACAAAAAACATTAAATTTTGAATTCGCAGTAAAGTTGATATAAACTATGACAAAAACTATTAGCTTACATGATCACCATAAATTTTATGAATTCATTGCCTTAGTATTTCCTTGTCTCACAAAGAATTATTATTTTTTATAGAAATGAAAGTAAATTAACGATCTTAAATCGAGTTTTTTTAAGTTTATTAATAGCGTACTTAGTAAATAATATAAAAAAAATAAAAAAATAAACAAACTAAAACAATTTGGTAAATTTTAGGTAAAAAAATTTCAAATAAGGGTAAACCAGATAAGAGGTCCTTGATTGTCCAGCTTTTTTTAATCCGCTCGGCATTTGTCTAAAGCCTCAACAGTTTTTTCATCCCACTTAGTGCCAGCAATTCGCGTCACAGCTTTCGATCGTTCACGAACGCAGAAGCTGATCTGTCGAGCCGAGTATCATTGAGCGAACCTTCACAGGCCTCCTCTGGGAAATGAAAGCTTCGAAAGCTCCGCGAGAGCAGAGGTGCTGTGATCAAGCCGAAACAAAAAAGTTTCTTCTGGGTCCCTTTAAAACCCCCTTTTTCTCTCTCAATTCCTTGACTTCGTTCTTGCTTAATGAATCCCGAGCTGAGATTATCAGCGATTCTTCGATTAAGAAAGTTTGCTCCTGATCTGTGAGGTTTCCTTTCAATCGAATTCTCTCGAGCGACAAGCTCCTAATTCGATGGATCAATTGTAATTACTTAGTTGGGCATTCTCCTGACTCTCCATTAGTGCAGATAAGTTTTTTAATTTTAATATTTTATTCAAGTAGTTTTTTAGTCTTTTCAAAAAAAAAATTGGCTTTTCAGAAGAAGCTTCAGTAAAGATAGAATTCTAACAATTATCCTAGAAGAAAGATTTTTTTGAAAAAAATGCTATCCCAATATTTTTTCTTGTTTGTGAAATCTGTAGGAATTTTAAATTTGTATATTTTCAATTCCCGCTTCTGAATTTATTGCACGAAATTCAATTTGTTTAAAATTATAAATAAAGTTATAAATACTAACTTTTTTTTTCGATATTGCTATTCAAATAAGTGGATTTTTCTTTTCAACTTCTTGGTATCAGTAGGTGTATTTACATATAAATGTCTAAGCATCGATCGGTACCCATACATGTGCATTTATTTTTAAACTGCTTGCATATGATAGCAGACTTTTTTGAGGATAAAGTTACAAGTTTATACCTGAAGGATAAAATAAAAATAGAATTAAATAAAAAAACTGAATAGTATTTTAAATTTATAAAGTGACGTTCTTAGAACGCATTATTTATAACAGATATAATTTTATGCAGATTAAAATGCTATAAATGGAATCGTTAAATAGAACGTAAGGGGAGAACAATCCAGAGATATTGTAATTAATAACGAGCAGTTTTTCTTCCCTTGCTATCACTCGATTGGTCGATTCAACGCTTTTAATGAACGATTGAAATTTTTTTATGAGAGATTTTTAATAATAAATAATGAATATATATAAAAACTTTCCCATTCGTGCAAGTTTCACTTATTTATCATTTTGTGGAAATACTGCAGCAGATGTGCAAATTATTCCCCAATGACTAGAAATTCATTAGTGAGTTAACTACTCTATCAGTACGTAAGTGACCTTGAAATTTATGACTTCTGGCGTTTGATTAGTCCCGGAATCTTGTCTCATTTCCTCATTGATCTTCCTTTCGATTTTCTATTTATTATCGAAGGTTGTATCTTCAATAATCGATAGTCTGTGTTTTATTTTCGCAAATCGATGACACATTTATTTTTTTATAAGTAGCCTTTTTTTACTAATATATGCATTTACAAAAAATGTTAATTATAGGTACTTGCTTTTAATCTTACTAAAAATACATATTTTTTTATAAGTACTTTTACAATTATTTTTAATAATAGTTTCTGTTATTTATAGATTTTTTTAGAAATTTTACTTATTTACGGAATTACCTGCCCGTTTCATTACAAAGAACTGTCCCTTACATTTTGAAATTCCAAAAACATGAATTTTCTTCGTCAAAATAATATTTTTTATGTACATACGTATTACATTAAACGAACACGATTATTTTTCTCACCACTTCTTATAAATATAACATTACAATATATTTTTATTAAATGTAGAAAATCAGGGTCACTCTAAATTGAAAACTTTGATATCGAAAATAATAATAATACCATCTACTTTAAACTTTAAAAAGCAAAGGGAATTTCTTATACCCCAATGGAGCGTCTCCTTATTGGAAAAACGGAGAAAAATTCGATTCGATATTTGCTTTCTATTCTTACAAACTCTTCGCTCAAGCGTGCCTCAACAAACTCATCGCTCGCGTTTTCGCCGTTAGCACCTTATTTCTCTTATTGCGGCTAATAAAACGTGTGACCATCTTCGCAGAAGTATAAACAAGGTTGCGAGCGAATAAATGTTAATAATATATAAATTAAAAAAAATTGAGTTACATTAAAAAATTGAATTATTTTGCTACCAAAAATGTTTTAATCATTCAAATGATAACCCCTATGTAGGGATTCTACATTCACACGAGAACGACAATGATTTTAAACATTTTGCATTTCATCCCAGGACTTTAAACCCATTTGTTGGTCTGGAATCTTACGGTAGCTAAAAAATATCCATGTTTAAGTCAACGAAATCTAACTGCGGGTAGAATACTCCAAATGTAAAAATTATGACTTGTCTTCTATTACTATTACTAATTTTATTCATAATTTTATTTTTCAGCTTGTAGGGGTATTTTGTTCCCTTAACTTTTTAGAAAAAAATTTATTTCAGAATTACTTCAGAAAATTTTACTACTCGCTTTTCTCCGCGTATGCATTATTGAGTGATAGCCAATGAACGCGTGTACTGATGGAGGCACCGGTACAAGCCGCCGGAGAGTGCCTTTGACAAAATGGAACTTTACGAGTACACACGAACAATCGAACCTGCTTCGGCCAAATGTCGCAGCTGTGGGACTGATTGAGTCGGGCCAATGGAAATGGAGCGGCGAGAAGGGAGGCGAAGGAATAATTAGAAGTGCGAGGCATTGAATAATCGAGCAAAGGGAGAGAAGTGAACAAGCTATAGGCGGGGGTGCTATTTTGTTGAGCTTATGCAGAGGTGTTGTGTGATTTTTGCTGATTAATTGAAGCTGGGAGCTGCGATCACAATCAAACGAGTTGTTTGAAGATACGCACTTTCTATTTTGAATGAGGTAGTACTTTAGAATTTTGTAATAATTTTGTGGCTCGGTTTTATTATTTACAAGTTCTCTGTGTACGTTGCAAAGTCAATAAGAAGTGGATGATATACAGCCTCAAGCTGTTGCCACTGCTGCTACGCAACCGCAGGACTGGAGATAAGGATTTAAATAAATGTAACAATATTACATTAGTTAAATAATTTAAATGATTCTCAAGTAATTTAAATAATTAAATTATATATTCAAATTTCTTAAATAAATTATATAATCATGCTTTACTTTTTTTCTTCGAACTGATAATTGAAAGCAATATTTTCTGTTAAAAATCTTGCAATAACTTTTTAGAAAAATTCATAAGTTCCATTATATTAGTATATAATAAAATGTATTTAATAAAAATGCTAAAGTTACAGCTTGTACAATTTATTACAGGATTTCTTTCCACAATTTTCTTCAGGACCTGTGATAAGCAATCATTATCCCAGCTCAAAATGGAGGCAAACTAAACGAGAGTTACATTCATGCCAAAGAAGTAAATGTTAAATTCCAAGCTTGCCTTTTAAATGAAAATTATGTTCATTCAATTACTGAAGTGCATAGCGTGCAACTAATGAGTAGTAAAACTTTTTTTAGTAAATTATCAGTAAATAGTAATTGTGCTCATAATAAATAATTGTTCTCATTTCTTTTTTTATGGCCGCTCACGAAAGCCAAAAAATCACATCTAATTAAAAAGTAATTTCGCTGCAATGCAGCTCTTTAAAATGACAAAGGGTTAGGAGATGAGAAAATTACAGCGTCTAAATAAGGATTTCAATTTCTCATTTGACCAAAGTACCTAAACATCTGTTTGTTAGCTGAAATGCATCGCCAAAGTTTCTAACATATTGCCAGTGTTAAACTTCCATCTTGACTCTTTCTCTTTGTTCTCTAGACAATTTCAGTTTTTCTATTTTCAAACGATGCTGTGACTTCGCAAGATAGTTTCAGAGAGATTGACTTCGTATCCGTTAAAGCGATGGGATAAATGTGATTAAATTGAAACTCGATTAAAGGGAGCATTTGTTTTCCTCGATACATTCAATCTTTTTGATACGTTTACAATAATTGGATGCATCTAGAGGAATTGAATCGAATCAAATTCACATTCCAATGTACATTGAATCTGAAAAAGTTAAATAAGTTCACCTTTTCCACATTAGAAAATCAGAACAATTGCAATCTACAATTTATATTAATTCACTTATTTAGAATACAAGTTAGAACATGAACAAAACTTGTTTAGTCCATTAATATACTACTGAAATTAGATAAACATGAACTTTTTTAATTATTATAATTTTAACCGTTAACTCATCCCTTAACCAAGGAAACAATTTCACTCGAAGCTTCAAAACATGCTGTCGTCGATTTTTTAAAGAGAGAATTTGAAGAATAAGCAGAAGAACTGTTTTGAGGGCTGCGCATCAGTTTCCATCTCAAGGAGCAGAGTAAAGCATATCGACATGCTTCAAGGACCCTTCCGCTTGTATTCCCGACAAATCGAAGCTAACGGATCCGAAAGAAGAGGTTCCCAAGGCACTTGGAGAATCCTCGGGACAACCTCTCGTGGTCCTTCTGAGTGCTTTATTTATTTATCCGCGACTATAGGACCAGGGATTCGACGTGCATACAAGGCAATTATTCGTCGTTGCTCTTCGTTAACTATTCAAGGGCGCGGGCACGACCATTCGAGGGAAAAAGAAAGTTTGCCTTGCGGATAGTAGGGTCGCTTCGGGGTGCCCAAGTCGTCAACCCCTTGAGCGGGACGCACCGGCTAGAAGACGGTGACGATACTCTTGAGAATAGAGGATCTGCAGAATGCTGTATAGAGGGTGAAAAGAGAGAAAGTGTCTTGTTGAGCAACCCTACAAACTTCCTCTCTCTTTCTCTTTCTCTCTCTGCCTTGTATAGATTTTCTGATCACGTGATTCTAATAGAATTAAAGCCTCTGCTTCGTACATCTTTTTGTTGGGCGTTCAGGGTGGAGATATCTAGATCAATTTGGCTTGTACTGATATTAAAGTTGACATACAAGAGCCGCGGTTCTCGCGTTCCTGAAGAAGTTACTTTGCGGAGTTATAAGATTGTTTTTGCATTTTCTGCGTTCTAGAGATGTGCTTTATCGAGTTTCAGAATATCTTTGAGGAGTTTTAAAAAACATACGTGATGTTCGATGAAAAATTGTTGCTTCAATTTTTCAATTGAGTAAAAGTCTTGATTTCTTAAGCAAGTTCGTAGTGCATAAATGAATTCGACAAGTCAAAGCAATTTTTTTTTAACAATTTTAAACTAGTTTCATTAATGCGTGGTAAATTTACTACGAAGTATTTCAATGCTTGATAAATATGATATTGAAACAAAACTGAGGTCCTTCATATCCTGAATATACCGTGGGATCCGTTAACCTTCAGATTTATTGCAATGCAAAGATCAATAACCATTTAAAAAAATTATTTAAAAATAATCGTTTGACTGTTTAAATAAACAATAATTAAAACGATTTTACAACTGTGTGAAAGTAAATCCTGTGTGCTCAATGAATAAACAATCTTCTTCCTTAGACAACGTTTCATGAGTCTGGTTGCCGACCTTTTTAGACTAAATATTTATAAATAAGCCATAATGAATTAAAAACTTTTTAGAGGGAACTTGACAAGAGTACAAACAGAATCAGTTATCAACGACTGGTCAGTCATAAGTCATCAATGACTGATGACATTTGTATGACTGATGAAACATTGTCCAAGACAGAAGATTATTTATTCATCCAACACCCAGAACTCACTCTCACACAATTATGAAATTATTTTAATTGTGGTTTAAATAGAGACTACAATTCTTACTAAATCTGTTTAAATAAACTTTGTTGGTCACTCTTTTTGGAAAAAACTGCACTTTATTTGAAGTTTGAACTGTAAAATTTAACATAATTTTGTGTATTATTATTTTTTATTGTTATCAATAAGTAAAAAATCCATGAAGGTTTCATTGTAGTCCGTATTTCTCGTGATATGATTAGTCGTGATGTAATTGTTTGTTGTGACACTATTTATAAAGCTAAACTATATTACCCGGCGCGTAGCGCGCGCCTGATCTAGTCCTAGTAAATTTCTCAAGGATCTTTTTTATTTATAAGCTGTGTATCTCAATAAATTAAAGAAACATTTAGAGTAAAGTATGCTTTTTTTTTGAATATACATTCTATTCAATTTGTTTTTATTGATGTATACGGGGAGCTTGCGGAGCTTGGTCTATTAATTACAAGCTCTATTGTGCAGGGTGGGAGAACAGATAATATATTAACTTAATTTCTGATGGAGAGTCGGGCCCATTCTACAATAAGATAAATTATTCCCAGCAGATGACACATTTGTTATTAAACTCAAATCCATTTATTCCTGTTCAATATTTCAACAGCAAAACGTTTAATTGTGACGCTCAATTCAATTTTCTTGCTTCTATGCAATCAATATTTAAAGAACTGCAAAGTCACAATAGTTGATCAAGTTATTATCGACACATCAATTTCATTTAAACAAATGTGACATGTTTTATCGACCACGTTTGGAATGTTCTGAAAAATCGATTGGTATACTTGTTGGTTTTCTTTTCAAATAAAATAAAAAAGAAACCTTACTAGGTCGAAATATAGCAATATCCATTGATTTTATCTACCACTTCCATTATCATTATAAAATCTTATTATCCACATATTGATTGCAATACAAATTCTTGATAAGCACTACATTTTCATGTCAATGGGAAAAAGACTTGAGTTCGGTAAATCAAATGTGAAAAAAAAATTCTTTCAAAGAAATGGAAATGAAAAAAAAAATATCTTTCTGAATGCATTGAATAAACTGACCTAGCAGTCACAAAATAAAGAAAAATCGCGAGCTACATGCATTGATGTGCGTCAGATGATAGCACTAGCATTCGAAACGGCTTTATCCGTCCCTATCAAAGTAGCTTTGCTCGTTCTGTAACAAATGGACACTTGCATGTATGGTTTACGATCTACATCGTTAATGCCTTAAAAATCATTCCAAATTCACCAACAAAGGCAAACTGAATCTGAATAAAATCCACGACAAATGATCTTAATTAACATTAACTATAAAAGTATACGTTTCATTTCTACTAAAATATGGTATAATTAAGTTTAAAAAAAAAAGGTTCCAAGGAAATTAAGTTCTAATTTATTATTATCTATTGCGACTAACAGTGAAATTGTCTAAAAAGGTGACGAATATGAAATACCAATGAGTCATTATCTTTTTACTTTTAAGCTTCATCATTTCTGATTAATTTTTGCAAAGTTTTTTTTTAAAGAAAAAAACAACATGGCCTAAAAGTCCTCCTTCATGCAAATAAATTAATAGTAAACAGTTATACAATGATAATCATTAAATGAATATTTTAAAGACCAAATTAATAGTGAAGTTGTTATTTTCAAATCGTAGTTCTTAGTCGGCTATAATTGTAATTTATTAACAAGTAAATTTTAATTCTAAAAGGAGTAATTATATTTACTAAGCAAAATTATTTTGCGAAGAATAAAAAACCGATAGCGATATAATATTGAATACTTAAATACTTTAAATATTGTTCAACAATCGATTATTGCCAGTACACAGCTAAGCCATTTTAGTTCGAGTGTAGTCAACTTTTTTAGTTTTGCTTTTTAAGTAATTGGTAGTGCGTGTTTATGTTACTGTCCCTAAGAGAATAACCCTCTCGAGAATGAGAAAAATGTCAATTAACCTCATTTCAAATGTTTCCGCAGCTTGTAGGCTTTGAACCGATTTTTTTTGTCTTATTTTAAAGCTTATCTATCTTCTAATATTTGTATTTTTAAAACTTAGTGATGTTTTGAATTACATAACCACTTGTCTACCGCTACCGCAACGAATTAAGCACACTGTATTAAATTATTTTTTACCAAAGTACTTGATCGTAAAAATGTTTTCTTGTGTATGATCGAATTTATTTTTGTAACTTTTATATTAAGCGGGTAATGATTAAAAAATATTTTTTATTATTATTTTATTACTGTTCACGAAAAATTATTTTTAAAGCATCAATATTAAACGACAAAATAATTATAATGCATTACACATTTTTATTACAATGTTAAAAAAATAAAAGTCTAATGCTTGTAAAATAACGAAATGTAGTATTGTAGAAGTTGTTTAAAAATACTCACACTATAGGTTGCTTAGATAGTACTGACAGTTTTATCAACTAGGCTAAATCTCCCGCACTTCGTGCAGTCATTATTTTGTCCTTTTCACTTAATAACGTAATTTAAGTGGTAAAACATTGTAGAAGTAAATTTTGTTGTAAATAGAAACTGAAGACTAGTGTAAATATTTCCCTGCACGTTCTAGAAGTATAATTTCGAAATACAACATTATAAAATTTAAAACTTCCTGAAATTTTTGTATAAAAATAGAACTAATACAAGTAATAGAAGTAGATCAATTATTGTAAAAAGAATATTTTTTTCGCTCGTAGTTTGCATAAAAAAATTGTAACTTCGTTACATATGGATTTCTAATTATGCGATGGCGTCGGAAATAATTGAATCAAGCTTTGCAGCGGCTCCAGTTTTAAAATCAATATTTCGTTATAAAAAGATTCTTACATGTGTAAGTATTAAATTTTTCGAACTCTTAGTAGAATGTGTTTTACAGAACTGCCAAAACGGCTTTTCTGTAGAGTAAGATTTACTTTAAGAAATAATAATTTTAATGATTTTGCAAAGCAGTTTTTACTTTTCCCAGTTTAGCAGGTATTATTATTGCAAAACAGTAAGAACTACTTTTTTTTGGCGTGCTAGTAAATACTCTGATGCACGTCGCTTGTAGACGACTTAAAATTACTCAAAAAACGCTTAGCTGAATGTCACTCGGTTGTAACTGTACAAAACGCGGATGCAGATGTTTCGAATCGGTCCGGTGGGATGCAGCATAAGCAAAGCCTTTACCCAGCAGAACACCAACAAAAGGATAAACTCCCATTGTTAGCGGCCAATACGTCTAACACACAATCAATAGTCGCGCGTGTTTCGATCAGGCCTCGTCAAATCTCAGCGCCTCGTGAGCGAGCGTCTACATCCGCTGGCCGTTTAATTAGTCACGCGCACATCGACGAGCAATTGACCCTTTTCCTTCTCGCCCCAGCGGAAAATCGATCGAGGCACTCGTTCGCGAGCATTGCGAACGCCTACACCACGAGTCCGAGCGGCTTGTTATGCAGTCGAACAATTAATGCGCGCGGAGCTCGGACCCACACTCGAGATTAGCAGAGCACAACCTGATGGTTAAACGCGAGTTTCGCGGGAGACTCTTTGAAGGCTCGCCCGCTGGCCAAAGAGCTTTTGCGTCGACGAGGAATGAACTGTTTTATCAAAGCCTCGCTTTGGACGGACTTTCTTAAAGAAAAGGTGAACGACACGACAGTGCCAGGCAGACGCGCTGTTTACTTTAGGTACACCCGTTTTCGTGCTTTTGTGCGGTGTTTTGATTATCTACCGTAGAAAGTATTCAGGTAAGCTCGGTTAAGGTTCTCCTCGGATGGAACGGGAAATTCATCGAGCTTGCGCAAGTTTGTTTGTTGTCTGGATGAAGGAGAGGTAATCACGTTGGTTTCATCCATAGCTCTTCTTTTTTTTAATTGACATAGAAAGATTTTTTATTACAGTACTTTTTGAACTTTTGGAGGATAGAAAAATAATTTTACTAATCAATGAGAATGTTTTCTTCTTGTTTTACTAACAACAGCCAACGTGATTCGCGTGAACATTTTTTTATGCATATTTTTGAGTCAGATTTTTAAATTTAGCGCCGTTTATGCAGATGTGCCCGTGTGCCAATCTAGAGATGTTTTAAAATGCTTCCCAATTTCTTGCCATCATTTTTTTAAGATAGAGAATTTTATTTTAGCGAATAAAAGGGAGTTGGTCTCTTGCATATTATTAACTTACTTTGTTAAAATGCTTTAGGCAACATACTGTTTTAATTGAAAATTCAATGCTGCGGATACTTTATTTTGGAATTATTAATGTTGCATCTACGTGCAAATTAAGGGAGTTTCAAATCTTCATTAAATATTCATAGAAATTAAAATAGTTTGGACTACGTAAACTAATTTATAAATTTTAAGTCTATTCCTCTGCAAAGTAACTTACTTGTACAGAAAAAGGCATCAAAATTAAATTCCATTGTAAAGAAATGAAGGACAGTAAAATAAAAGATTCTTACCCCTACAGTTATTATAAAATTTGTGTAACTTTGAAGTAGACACTTACCTGAAACAAAAAAAGTAATAATTAAATATTATAACAAAGTAATAATTGAATAATGTATATTAAAGATTATACAGACAAAATTATAATTATTATTTTAAGAGTAGAGGGAGGATCTCTCAGTTCTTTCCTCTCTTAGTACTAATTTCATCTAAAGAATTTTATAAAATGTGTTCAAATACAATGCAGTGTAGTAATCTTTACTGCATAATATAATAAGGAAAAAATTTAAACCCATATATTCTTGTGTTAATATTTTTTTTTACACTGAGAAAACAATCGTAGTAAAATTTAATATGCCAGAAATGCGGGTTAGCTTTATAAATAGTGTCACACAAACAATTTGAAAAATGAAATAACATCTAGAGCTCGACCAATAACTTCGCGAGAAATACTGACTATAATGAAACCTCCATGGATTTTTTATAGAGGGACATTTAGGAAAAAATAGAATTATAAAATAGTAACGACGTGATATACTTTCCAGATATTAAAAATTACTGTTTTATATAATAAAAATTAATGTCAAAATTTATACAATAAAATACTTTTTGAATAGTAATTAATTTCCTTAAATAGATAAATTTTACTTTTTTCAAACAATAAGTTGGAAGAACGAAAGCGTCAAAGCGGACAAAAATAAACCATCCGCGAGACCATAATTCGGTAAACACCGGATGAATGAAATTTGCATAGCCATCTAATAATCCATCCGCGTATTATTTAAAGGGCCTCGGTCACAGAAACTCTGCGCCCCCGAACTCATAAATATACATGCACCGCGATATCCCCACGCTGGAGGCAGTTCTTTCAACCGCCGGAACGAACCGACGAAAATGCAAAGGCGGCTCGCGATGTTTGCCCTCTGCCGAGGTAGGTATATACGGTTTATTCGTGAACCGGGCGAATCTCAAGCGCCGGAATCTGCATGGAAACGCGCGGCAATTGGCTTTTGAGAGGCGATAAGAATGCACGGAGCAGCGATGAATGGAATTTTGGTCGCGCGGGCGTCTGGATAATCGACGGAAATATATAGAAGAGATTCGATGTACGGAGAAGGAAAGAGAGAGAAAGGGCTCCGTTGTAGCAATTCCAGAGATTGCATTTTCCAGTATTTGCCTGTTTGCATTCTCGTGTACCTACTTTCATCGACTATTCTATAACGAAGCAAATGAATGTGGACTCACGAGTGGAACCTGTTTTTTTTTTCGGGAATATTTCTGAAAAAGGGCGCAAGTCCGATTTTCATGCTAATTTTTCAAAATTACCAAAGATTTATTGCATGACAGGGAAAATCTGCGAGTAATTTGTACAAGATATTTATCAATCATTTTATTATTACAAGTGTAATAATAAAATTTTCTTGCAATAATTTACGTCTTTATGAGTGTCACTTTTAATTGCTTCAAAATTAATTCGAAATTAAGTTAGTTAATAAAGACATTGAAAATGAATGGAATAAATTATTTCAAATGGATTATATACTTTACAAGTAAAGGTGATGAGCGCAGGATAAGTCTCATCGTCAAACTGTTCGATCCTAATGTCTAGCTGAGCGGGGGTGTCGACCCTAACGTTTGGCCTCCCCCATGCAAATCCACTTGGATCCCTTGGTTCTATATAACGCAGATGCGCTGAAAATTCTACGACCTTCCGTATTTCGCACCCTCACCTCATCCGTTATTACTCTGCGACAACACTGTGTGCACGTAATTTTCCGTCTTTCTAACAAACTTATAAACTCTCCGAGAGGCGGGAAACGTAGTTGTTTGACCAAAAGTTAGTGTACTACTAAGATTGTTATAAACCCCTTTGATACGCAGCTCTCAAAAAATAATTCAAATAATTAATTGAAATTGCGTTAGGAGGAAATTTTCCAAAATTTTCAGACACAAATTTCAAATACATTTATTGCGTTAAAAATTAAATTTTGTATTAAAGATTGTTGCGTAATTTACTCAAATCATTGGTAACATAACTACATAGTTAAAAGTCCGTCTTCTATTTATAATTTGATAAAATTGTATAAAATAAGATTGTACGTACTGGAAAAGTTTCGTTCAAATTTGCAACGTTTTTTACTAATTTATCATGCATACAATGGTTTGTACAATTGTCGAGGAGAATTTTTAAATAAATTATTTTGCTACCACAAAGAGATAAACTAGGTCCGCAGACAGACTATAAAATTATCACCTTTTGTCAATTAAGTTCCTTCATTCAAATTATAGAAAAATAAATAGACTCAATTTAAAAAATAATTACATAAAATGATAAAAGGAAGAGAAAGAGAAACATTCTCGCCATCAAAAAGATTTCAGTCGAAATTGCACAGGCCAATTAATTTGTAAAGTCGTAAAACAGTTCATTTAAAACTGAGAAACTTGAACGTCAGTCAGAAGTCTAATAGGAGTGCAGTTCGCGAGTCGATCCTTAGTGCTTTTCACCTCGGTAAAACACACACTTTTAGAGCAGCTGTACATAGCAGAACTCACTTTATGGACAGCGAAAGTGTACTTATTCCGCGTAATTAATTCGAATATATTTTGACTTCTACACCTCGTAATGATCTAACAAATAAGGGTCATTACCCACCGCAGCAGACCTTCGTGCATCGACCAACATCTGGGTTGTAGCTATAGCTGGGCTTTTTCAATCTACGACAGGGAGAAACTCCTTGGGGTGTGAACCCACTAAAACTGTGGCAGACTTCATTTGAAAAATTTGGAAGTGAACTGTTATGCGATACCTAGTGAGCGAAATTTCTCTTACAGCAATTTTCTTTATGTAATCCAGCAAATAATGTTTGCAAAACTGCAGGAACTACTTTTTTTTTCAATGTACCTTTCTACGTTAATAAATGGCAATATAACAAATTCGATCGCATCGACATGCTTAAAGGTGAAATATTAGCTCTGGATACAATATGTTTAAGAGGATCTTATTTTTTTCTCTGTCTTTCCTCCATAATTTTTTTGTCTACCTCTGCTTCCTTAAAGAGCAGTTTCGCGTGTCACCTCGTCACGACAAGCGCTCGGAGCCGACCGAATTTGTTAGTTTCGCGCGAGTCTAAGAGTCACGCGACTCCTATAACCTTCCGCGATCATATTTCGGAGGCGCGAAGTTTGCGTAGGTCTGTAGGTGTATCCTGGCGTGAAGTGCAGGTCAGATTGAAAAAGTTGATACCCAATATCTACATCAGCATCGAAATTGCAAGTGAAAGTAAAATGTTGCATGATTTGATTGACCTATCGATTTTCTAATAATGCAGTTTATGTAACACATATGATTGGAAAAAAATGAATAAAATATGAATCTGAAAATTTCAATAGTACCTCATTTTTATGCAGTATTCTAGTTGTTTCTTAGGTTTGATAAATGTACTTTAAAAGTTGACTATCGTTAAATTAGTTTGGTATAACTTTTTTAAAATGACTAATAATTAAAATTACATAAGCCTAGAGACGAAAAATATATGAGGCACAAAATTATTTATTTAAGAATTCCTCCACCTGACTGTAATTAATTAATATTTCTTTCGGGTTTAATGCACATTATCCTGCATTTGCTTTGTTTAATTTCTATTAATAGTAATAGTAAAAACAGTGGTACTATACGCAAGCGAAAAATATATGTCAAATTTTCAAAACTTTAAAAAGTATATTTCATCAGAGCAAACTTTATTTTTTCGTTTCACCAAAAATAGCAGGAATTAAATGTGTACCAAATATTAATTAAATGTCACGAATAACAAGAACAATGCAAAGCTTTATTATGTAATCAACCAAGGCTCACTAGTCGCATGCATCAAATGTTAATTAAAACAAAAAAAGAAGTTTAAAAATCACATTAACAAATATAGGTCACCCTAAGGGAAAGCGACAGACAATTGCACAAAAATAATATAAACGACGATCGTTCACGCAACGCACCGAAAAAAAAATTCGTCCCAGGAATTTCAGGCGACTTATAAAATCGTCGTCGTTTCCATAATATCGATTGGCGTGGGTACCCCTCCGGTCGCTTCTCTCCCCCGTTTCTGCGCGGACCCCATGCGGCATTACAACGAATCCGCTGTCGGCAACCCCTCAAAACTAGGTGCACGCGCGCTCGCGCCTGTTCAGCGTCACAGCACTAATGCCTCTAATTAGGACCGACAAAGAGCGCAGTGCTATATAGATGCACACGCGACTTTTCAGCCTTCGGAACACGCGGACAATGTGGACACGCGCAAGTGATGAGAGCTTCGTGTTCTGATCCAGACTATATATTTAAGGCATTTCTCAATATGGATTTTTCGTAAATCACGTTTTATAATGAATTCATCACGGATGGACGACGTTGTTGATTGACGTAAAAAAGTTAATTAAAAATGTACCCTGAAAAAGAATGATAGTGCAAGGTCTACAGTAAATTTTATATGGTGGAGGAGAAATGTGGTAATGTGTATTACACATATTTGTATGCGAGTGTTCGTGCATGTGTATGAGTGAGTGTGTTCATTTGAATTCACGACCTTTTAAAACTAGGATACAAAAACTGAAGAAAGTTTTTGAGAGTAACTGATTACGCCAAGTCTTTTATGATTCCCTAAATGTTCTCTGATTTATCGATTGCCAAAATTTTTTTTTATCATGTGGTCTACAATTTTCATACAGTTTTTGTATAACTTAGTACTTTCTTAAAGTTCATGGATCCACCTGTAATTTTTTTCAATTGATTTTATTTCTGGTTAAAAGAAGAATAGAAGGAGACGGTAAAGTTAGAAATAAAAAAGAAGTAGAGCGGAAGAAGAGAATAGAGGAATAAAGCTGTGGAACAAGACAGACATGTCCTTATGGGAGAATCGGAGACCAAGGTGTTTTAAATTATATTTTACACGTGGGAATACTGTCTTGACAGCAATGATTCTATTTTTTTACGTCGTCGGAATGAAAATGACAATATCTGGTAATGTTGTTGGGCGTTTTATGTAAAAGGGGTGGATTTTACTGCACGAACGAGACTTTAAAGTATAATATCCTTGGCCGAATTGCAGGAGAAAATAATTCTCACTTGACTGTTCCTACCATTTCATTAGGGAAGAGAAATAGAACGATTTTATTAGAATAAAAGAAAGCTTTATATCATTCTACGTATTTCGTAAAATAAAAATGTTATCAAACGTTTAGAGCACATTTTCAAGAGGTAGCAAAAAGTCGGTCTTTAATGTTTGAAAAATGTAGGTTTTCAAAAATTGAATTATTATTGAGTGAAGCTAATTTAAATCGCCAGGCCTTTCTGGTAACTACTAGTGGTATTTAAAAAGAAAAAAGGAAATCTCTTCCACAAAAAATTCTTTGTTAATAATATAAGTTTTTTGGGTAAAAAATGTTTAATTTAAGAGTTGATATTTTGAAAAAAATTGTTTAGTCGTCAATATTGACGAAAAGACCTTGAAATTATAGTTAAAGACTTCTTTTTAAGGACGGATTTTAATATTTTTTAGCATAAGAATAATTTTCTTCTTATCGTTAAACTGTTATTGTCGAATTTAATGCAATTTCACAATAAAATAACATTTTTAGTATATCAAACATAATACGTGCCTTAATCTCATTTACTCAAAGGCTAACGAATTTTGGGCTTCTGCATTATTTAAACGAAACTACCTTCATCCTGCGGTTTCAAGACCCCGCAGTCGCTCGAAAGCAAGAGGTAGCAAAAAACACATTTTGTTTCGGATCCTTAATTTTCACGTAAATAATTGAACTTCAACGAATTTACATTGACAATAATTTGTTCAATTAAGTTAATTGCTTAATAGACAATGCTACATTAGTGGCACATAAAAGAAAGGAACCGTAAAAAGTTTGCATTGCAATAAAAACCCATCTTGCCGTAATAATATAACGCTCTAGTCAGATGTCGCGTTTGACGGAAAGCTGGTTGCTTTGATCACAGAACAATTTGCTTCAAGTTTAATTCTGATGAGACTTACTGCACGCTTTACCCATCTTGCGGTCTTTCCTTAATTATAACGGTCCGCGTGATCGTCTTTCTAATGACCCGTTTGTCCTAATTTCTCAAACAGATGCGCCTACCTCGGTAGACGTAAAATATGCACGTCGAGAAATTGCAGAATTGTTACTGTTTCTGATAAAATGATAGCCCTTGACGATGCAATAGTTATGCATCCAGTACTAAAGTTTCGCTTCAGAAGCCTTAATTGCAGATAATTTGACACTAGCAGTTTGAGGACGCTAACAAAATTTTCATTATTATTGCGTTAAACTAATCTAAATAATATGCACTTCCTATTATATATTCTAGTTAACAGATGAAGAATGTTCCATGCCGAGGATGGAGATAGGCAATAAATAATCAAAGACTGTCGATTGAGTATTATATAAATATTTTACCGTCAATTTTGCTAAATAAGTTCAAATTAAAATCTTATTTAGATATTTAATCTATTAGTGCCAACGCGGACATTTTTGGATACTCGATATTTCCGGGCATGTTTTGATCTCGTTTTTTTTAAATCCGCCCGGAAATATCGTATGTCCAAAAATGTCCGCGTCGGCAGTAATGAGTTAATGCAGATTATCTAGAATAAAAAAGATCCAAGACGGGCTAAAAAAATTGGAAGGAAAAAAGTATTAAAGTAAAAACTCATTAGAAATGATCAGTCTAAAAGTTGGGCTAGTCCGCAAGCTAGTGGCTACTTAGTCACTAATTAACAAATTACTTTTTACAGAAATTTGTAATTTCTAGATTACATAGAGATTATCTATTAGTTACTATCCAACATTTAAATTTTTTTTTATTATGCTTTTGCAATTTGCTAGATTTTTTAATTCATCGGGTAAGGCTGCTATTGTTTATTTCCGTCTTTGACAAGCTTCACCAAAATCCAATATTTAGTATTGACGTTCTCGGAGGTCTTTGACTTGTCACCTTGTCCACATTTACATGACATGCCGCAACCAATAAAAAAACTGGTTAACTCTGAGAGTATCAGTATTCTATATACGTAGCAGACGACGTCGATGACCTTCGCATCAAATATATTCTTATCAGTATAATAACCACGTCTCTCAATTCAATACGGCATTACATTTATCGTTCCGGCTTTTTCGCAATGCATTGATATTGTGGCTACATCTTAAAGAAAAATAACTCTTTCTTTTTCAAAAAATCCATAGTTCTCGCTCATATTTTACATTCATGTTAAGATATTTCGTATATAACAGATGAGATTAGATATTCGAATGAGAATTCACAATCAGCGAACACTTCAGATATGCGCATACTTATTAACTTATTTACATAGCGCACTAAATCTACGTAATAAATTAGATACACAATGTGTTCTACCGACATTTTCTTTTAAATTGCTCTTCAAAGAACAAATGGCTGCAAATATTTCAATAAAATCATCGTAAATAACGTTTTAGTGCCTCATAAAAATAGGCATTGTTTTATAAATTAATACAAAATAGCACCGGACGAACAAAGAAAGTCCCGAGGTGCGCCGTCCATCACCGTCAGTGTGTACTTATAAATTCTCGCGCAAAGTAGTAAACAAACGCTTCTCAGCTGGGCCTGCCATAACCTCCAAAACTAACCTCCAAAATAAGATTCTAAAGGATCTCCCCACGAAGAATATCCAGAATGGCACGAAAACGAGCGCAAACTGTTCAACCCCCCGCAAGAATAACCAAAACAGACTCACTCTGCGAAATGGATGGACGCGAGGAAGAAGCCGGGTACATAGAGGTCGTCGCTTCCAATGCGCCAGCGCCGGCCAAACGCTACGAGGCTCGGCATCTCCGTCCACTAATCACCGCTGCGGCAGCGTCACAACGCGCTGATAAAGAGCAGCCCCTGCACCCGCGAGCCACGCACATAATCGCCGAGGCTCGCCTCTGTATCTTCTTTTTTTCGTGGCTGCAATCGTCGCGTCTCGGCGGCGGCGTCTGCTGCTGCTGCTCCCGCGCCGCGGCGAAACAGACTGCGCGCTCGAGCACTCCGCACACACACACCGAGAGTGCGGGAGAGAGCTGGGAGCGAGGGGCTCGGCATCCGTGTAACGAGGGGAGCCCACGCGCCCGCGCCGTTCGAGCCCCTGGGAGAGAGAGACGCACGGCTATAAGTCCGTCTAGTCGTAGGAGCGATGCTGTGAGGATTCGATACGCAGTAGCGGCTGGACGGAAGCGATTATTAATGGTGTAGCTCGCCAGAGAGACGTGGAATTTGTCTTGCAACCAAAATTCGGTATGCTAGTGGTGTGCCACTGTTTGGTCTTTGCCCGGTTGAGAATAGAAACGCCGAAAAGGTTTCAAATCAACGTTTCCGAAATGCTCCCCGTGGGAACAATCTTATAAAATACTATAAAAATGTGCAAGTTTAATAAAATCCAATAAATTATTTAGGTTCTATGTGGTTTTGCACCATTTTATAGAGTTTTATAAGGCCCTTTCCGTAGGGTTGATTATCAATGTTTCCAAACCTTGATAAAACGCTGATTTACCCAGATTTTCAACCTTTTTTTTTTTAACGTTTCCCAGATGAGCGATGTAAACGTTTGAAGACAGGTTGCTACTGATAGAATCGCATTTTCTTCGAGAAAAATGATTAAAAAGGAATCATAAAACTAAATAAGCAAAAAATCAATTGTTTATATAAAATAATTAATAAAAATGTAAATAAATGAATCCATAAAAATATTTCGTTACAAATTCTGACCTTAAAAGAAAAGCTAATGATTTAGGACCGACCGAACTCTTGGACCCAGGTAACTCTTATTTCGGACCGCAAAAAAGAGTCTTTCCCTCACTGGGATTTCCCGAGAGGAGACATTTGACAGAGTATAACGCGTTTAAAAAAAGACAGTATATGTTGAGTAAAATCCGATAGAATAGACACGTCGGTCAGCATCCAGTCGCGTCCGAGGAAGAGTTCCCGAAAGGATCAAAAGTCAAGAAAACAATAATTCGCGTATAAGGCAGGATCAGCCTACGATGAGTCCAGTAGACTGACCTGGGAGGAAACGCGCCTGTAGATTTTTAATAGATGAAATTTATTTTAAATAGAATCCCGACGGAGCTTTGTTCGATACACAGATTGAAAATAAAGAAAAATCAACGTTTTATCAAGCTTTTGAAACGTTGATTTGAAACCTTCTTTTCAGCGTTTCTATTTTTAATCGGGTGAAGTGAAGGCAATACCACAGGGAGAAATTTATAGCGATTTCACAATGGTAGTCTTTGCAATACGGAATTAGCATATGATTATTGCTGTCAACCCGGTTGAAACATGTGACATTTGCCCTCCAACGGAAATAACCATGTTACAATATAGATTAGAATTTGATGCTCTCTTGCTTCGGATTTAATAATAAAAATGCATCACGTCAACTGCGACTAATTCGTAGGAGACTAATGGGAATATCCAATGAACTCTAGAGTTCAAAGTTCAGAAATCCAGCAGCAGCTTATATATTACATGTACATGCGTCTCACAAGTACACAATAATCAAAATAAATTATAATTGTTATTACAGAAAGAAAACAGTGAAAATTACCATCAAGTGGTACTAAGATATCTCTTAATGGTATCACGTCAATCGTAAACGGTCTTATTTTCGATTCAGTTTTGTCAGTGAAAAAATGTTTTTCCCAATTGACAAAACAATGACGCACACAAGAAATTGTAGATTCCAAAAAAGTCAAAATGAATTCGCGCAGATCGAGTGAAACAATTTTAATTTTCCTCGCACAACTTCATGCAAATGGACTTCAAAAATTCAAATACAAAGGTACACAATAGCACGCCACGAATTCAACAACTCCCATTACAAAATCAACGAACTAAAAATCATTCGCCACTGCATAAAACGCACAATTAGTTCGGGGGCAGCGAGAGCATTATGCAGGAAAATTTTCGAAGTCAATACTACGAATTCAGCCGGGCACGCATAGTGCGGCAGCGCCGCCGGTCTGGCAAGTTCTGCCGCTTTTAATCAGATATTCGCGAGTCGCGTCTGCGCGCGTATAACGGGCGCATGAATGAAAACGAGCCTGGGCGGCTGTCACGGCGCCGCCAACGCGCCGCTGCCGTATGAATGCATGGGAATGCTGGTGGTCGGGATCGATGGCGCCCAACGCGATGCATACTCTCTAAATCTAAATAAATTTCACTTATTGAAAAAATGATGCCATTCGTCACTGTTGAATAAGTGAAAATTCACAATTTTTATAAGTAAACATAGTTTTCACTAGTGAAAAAGTGAAATTTTGCTTATTGAAAAAGCGATGTCATTTTTTCGCTCGTGAATAAATGAAAATCGACATTCCTTTGTGCACCGTGCGATCAATCCATCGATATTACTATTCAACAAAGCGATAAACACGCTTTTATTTGCAAAGTTAAGTAACTCAGAAAATATTTTATTAATAATAAAATTTAAGATGGGTCTGAAAGTCAATTCAAAATTCAAATTTCGCGCCGTAATATAGCAGGCGAAAAATAAATAATTTTGCTTATAACAAAGAATGTAAATGAAATATCGAAAAAACTATTGAAAATGCAAATATTCACTTATTCTACGTGGGTGACTTGCTCAATATATGCAAATGTACGTAGAATAAATTAAATTTCATTTATTTAGATTTAGAGAGTGTACATGTTGTTTGCGCCAGCCACTGTGTGTGCTCGTTCAGGATGTACTTTTTTCGCCTTGGAAACTGCTTTGTTGTAGCGTCAATTTACTCCTGCGGCTTCAGGGAATGTTTAACAATGGCCTTCGGGCTGCGACGCTATCGAGTGCTTCTGTACACGAATTTACAACGATTAAGATTGAGTGTCGATGATTTTATTTAGTGTAAGACTGCGGACAAATTGAGATGAATTTTGTAAGCAGTTGGAGGAACATTTAGGGGACCAATGAGCCGCTTGTACCTTTTTGTGATCGCGAAGCTAATTTAAGAAGCCTGAACTTTCTGCTCTATAATTAACTCTCATAAAAATGGGAACTGCTAGTTCGTTATTGCATTTGTTTTTTTTTTTTTTTTGTTAGAGACTTTTTATTTTATCGACAATAATTCAGCCGTTATTAGTTATAAACAATCCTAAAAATAATAAAAATAATGTTTTTTTCCTCGGTTACGAGCTTTTAAACACAAGAAGAAAAACAATAGAAATTGTCAGGAAAAAATAAGAATACTATGTAAATAATAAGTTTTTTTTTAAACAAAAATAATATTTCACCTAACAAATTTAATTTCTTACTTACGATTTTTAAATTTTGTATCTGACATGTTATCGGCTCTAAGAAATGTTTTCAACTCATTTAAAAAAAATATCATTTAACGTTCAGGAATGCTTGCTAATACAAAAGTAAAACACTCATTTATTTAAATATTTATCTTTCGCGAGATCAAGGATTTGAAAAGAACATAATTCAAATCGTAATCTACTTATAACGACATTGTTTTTAGTTTCAGAATGCGGATAACATTTTATGCAAAATTTATTTCAAGCATTTAAATTACGTTGCTTTAAAATTAAAATTAAAATTTATCTTTCGATTATTTATTATTTAACACATTGTGGTGAGTCAAATTTACATTTAACAAATGATCGTCAGTCAAATCATTTTCATTTCAATTAAATAAATCAAATGTCAAAAATAACAAACAACTTTCACACGAAATTCATTTGTGTAATTTGGGCGAAAGCTAAAAAATATCTTATTTTCATCGTGGCTTAGTGAGAAATGAAACGAAGCAAAAAACGACAGTAGCATCTGCGAATCACGAAGATGAGATATCAAACCGTCTGAGCCAATACTAGTCTTTAACTACTGGAAATCACTCAGGACGAAAGTGGAAGTCTCTGCTTGATACTGAATTCTCGATAAAAGTCTGAACAAACACAGTGGTATTGAACTCGCGAGGCGTAATAAAAAGGAAAAGGGCTGTATATGAAGGTAAACACGACAAAGCGAAAGCAGCTACAGATTGGATGTCGATGCTTTATTTCGTAGACTGACAGATTCTCGATTGCGTGGAACATCCTATTTGGAGATATTGTCAAATTGATTCCATGAGAATTGCTTCTATCAATAAAATAATACGTCAACATTGGAATGTTACAGGAATTAAGATAACAATCGCAATCAATTTTTATGTACGTGCATGTGTTCGGTTCGATTTTTTATCTTGCTGCTATCATGCATAATTAATCGTGCACTGCATAAAATGGCTACAATTACTTTTTTTAATAGTTGCTTATAATTCTAGATATGTGATTTCAATTATGCATTGTAAATATGCATGAAACTTATAATTACATTTTTTCACCAGTGTCATAATAAATTATGATTTTTGCGGAAGTAATTAATAAAAAAAATTATAATTATTTTTCTACTTTATATTCTAGAAGAGGTATAGTAAACCACGACAATCAAATTTTTAGTTACTCTTAATCAATAGTTGATTTAGTTATCAGACTCACATAAGCTCAAAGAAAAAAAATTGATGAAAACCGCAACCATTTTCTAGATAAAGTAAATTTCAAAACCCTAAAAATCTTAATTTCTTAATTCTTATTTATTTGAATTTAACCTTTCAATTCATTTTAATTTTAGTTATTAAAAAATAATATCGGATGTCTTGATATACTCGTCTGTTACTACTAGTTTTCTTACTGCACTTATGTACCTTGAAATTATGGTACGTAATGAGGCTAAAGATGGAATTTAAAAAAGTTTAAATGCAGAAAACCCTTTAGTTA
The DNA here is from genome assembly GCA_018906775.1 of Sycophila sp. Sp_5. Taxonomy (NCBI): domain Eukaryota; kingdom Metazoa; phylum Arthropoda; class Insecta; order Hymenoptera; family Eurytomidae; genus Sycophila; species Sycophila sp. Sp_5. The sequence continues at coordinate 1,645,809 of JACCID010000014.1, read as the reverse complement.
TTTAAAAAAAAAATGTATTAATGTCTTGGTATACTCGTCTGTTACTACTGCTATTTTTCTCATGCACGTAAAATGTATATCATATAAGTATATGAACGGTTTTTTCTACTGCGCATACTATGGCGCGAAATTTGAATTTTTAATCGACTTTCGGACCCCTTAAGAAAATTTTACAATATTTTTCGAGAATCTCTTACGACTTCTGACTTGGCAACAATTTGCGATAATTGCGACAATCAGTAACTTCGATTATTCTTTTCACCGAAGTTGTATTATTTTTCCAAGCGGGAATGCTGCGTGCCTTTGGAAAAAAAAACACAAGATAAGAGATGGGACACGTATTAAAAAGGGAGGAGAAAAGGGAGTGACGAGTTTTGATGTGCGAAGAGACAAATGGCGCGGAGAGCCGCTTTGGCACAATGCTGATGAAAGGCATTGTTTCGCATTTTAGTGCACTTTCCCACGTATTCATTTCCCAGCAATGTAAGGACAAAAAGGATAAAAATGGCGTCGCTCTTTTTAAAGTCCATACCATCACTTTTAAGGATGTGCACCAATGTTGTTTGATCCGAAAGTCTGCCTTTTTTACGTCGAGTATGTTTACGCAAACTGTATGTTCAATTCTACAAAGAAAATACTGGTACTCAACGATGCATTAGAATTTTATGAATAGTGATAGGAATAATGAATTGAAATATTACATTTGATTCTATTGGTATAGAATTTGCCCAAACGTAGAATTAACAAAGGAAAAATGTTACTTAAAAAAATCCTGAATTTACAGATTAGACCGACGAAAAAATAGACTGATTTCGAATAAAAATAACAAAATATTGGCAAGAAGAGTTACTAGACTGATCCTTAAAATTATAATTCTTCTATTAAAGTTTACTAGAAATACTATTAAATTTTTACTACACTAGAATTTTAATGGTATAAGTATTAATTATTTTTCAGTATTACACGGAAATTAAAAGCAATTAAGAGTATTTAAAGTAGAAGTGAACTCAACTGTAAACGTTTAAAAGACATCAACTCAATTGATTCTTCAAAAGTCTATTGAATAAATGTCAGGTATAAACTTTGGTAATCGAACATTTTCCTTTCTTTTCTAAATGTCGTTTTTTCTTCAAAGTTTAATTAAAACAATTGTTCCCCTCAAGTGACGGTTTATTTATTCACTGCCAGCAGCGCTATTGAGCACCATCGACGTTTCTCATTTTTTTCTTACAGGACCAAGGTATACAGCATGTTCTATTAACTTTTAAGCAAAGTACCCTCTCATCTTTCTGCGATGTGATAAACTGCTGGATTGATGGGTGGATTTTATTTTATCAAGTTTATATCACCTCATAAATGAAAGAAGTATTTTTAAGTGGAAGCGTATGCTTGTACTTAATGTACGTATAATGATACATTAAATTTTCATTTTTACTATTACCACTTTTAGTAAATTGAATTATTCATTAATTTTTCGATACTTCGATGTATGATCTTATTATGATACAATATAATCGAACTGTAATAACTTATTGTAACAAAATTAATGCTCTCTTTATGTAAAATAAAACTTGCATTTTTGGAATCACTAAATATTTTTAAATATCATTTTCAAACTAATTAAATTCTGTTTTATCTGTTCGTTTTTTGTAATATATAATACTTTTACCTTCAATGTTATTAGCAACTCAATGATAAGTTATTTAACTGAAAACCGATGTCAATTTTTCACTTTAGTAGCAACATTAATTTGAAAACTTTGAATGCTTCATATATTTGATATACGCAGATATAAAATTTCAAATAGATAAATTTTCTTAAGGATGCTTTCCAGAGTTTTTATTATTATTATTGATTAAATTTTAATGACTATGGTTAACTTCTTTCTTTCTCCTTAAAGGGGTTTAAAAGTCAATTCAAAATTGAAAATTTGCGGCGCAATATAGTTGACAATAAAACGATTAATTTGCTTATAATAAAGACTATAAATAAAATATCGAAAAACCAAGTGATGCTTGCCCTTCATCATCTAACGATCAATCATTTTATAAAATTTCAAGTTCAGATAGCAATATCTCAACAAAAAAATCTTGAATAATGTAAAGAAATCATATTATTCAAGTTTTTCTCGTCGAGGCATTCTTATCTGAACTTGAAACCAACTCGAATTCGCGAAAGCCAGCAAAATAGAAAAGCGCGCGAAATTTAAAATTCTGAATTCCATCCAAATCTAAAAGTAGTTTGCGCATCTGAATCTGCCTAATAGTTAAAGAAACTTATAGAATGTACCTCCACAGCCAACCGCAAACTTACCAAACGAGATGCAGAAGAAAGAGGAAGGCCCCAGGCACGACGAGGTCGTCGCTGCCGACGCTCCAGCGCCTGCGGAAGACGACGATCCCGGGCATAATGGAGCCGCTGAGGTGGGCGATCACGTCCGGCTACTCAGGCAGCAGCAGCAGCGTCGTCGGCCCGTTCCCCGGCGTGCGGCGTCCATCGTCGGTGGCTCGCGGCGCCGGCGGTGCTGGCGGCCAGTGCCCGTCCACGTGGCTACCTCGAGGCGAGGAGGCCGGCGGCTCCCCTCGGATCGAGCATCGGGCATGTCGCGCTCGATCCCGGGAAGTCCAGATAAGCCCTCACGGATGTGTTCTCCCTTGCGCAAACGCTTTCCGACTCTACGGCAGAAATTGATAAGAGTTAATTATGCAGCGCATCGATCGACGGGGGCTTATTATAAATGCGCAGCTCTCGTCACGCGCCGCGTTTTCTCTGATGATCGCGCCTCGGCTATAATTATATAATCGGATCAGCTGCCACGGGAGACTTCACTGTGCAAGATACTGCTCGTTTATCTTTTATTTCCGCCTGGGGATGTTGAGCGAAAAAATATATATATATTGTATAATACTATGGATACTAGGTAAATTGAGGGAGTCGAGATTAGATTTAGTCTTGCGTTTTTTATTTTACTTAGCCGATCCTTCTTCCGGAGTTCTTATGCAGGGGTTTTTTCATTTAATGTCACGTTGGATCGCCAAAGAAAAATGAGTGAGCGACTTCGACAACTGCGAGGGTACTATTTCGCATTGTGCTAAGGAATTTGCATCAGAAATCGCTGATTTTGTAATGCAATTCAATTTTAAGCGGTGTATGTAACTGAGTCGAATGTGATTGGTATCTTTGGTAAGAAACGTTTTTGCTAAATGCGCATTTCTTTTTAGCCATGTGTCATTTATAATGCATAAGGTCTCCTACACGCAGATACAGGTCTTAATGATTAGCCAACTTTTTGGGTAAAATTGGGAACCGCAAAAATTTGTAATAAAAGTAAAATATAAATCTACTCTACATCGTAAATGTGGTAAATTTTTCAATGGGCTAGACTATGATTCCATTGAATTTTTTTCAATAAAATTTTACTCCGTTTATATCTTTTACATAATTCCAGCATTAGAAATATCCATAATACATTTACGGTATTGCAGAAATTTTGCAAAAAAGTAGGATGTTTGAAATAGTAGAATTTTGAAAAAAAAGTATCCAGAAATCCAGAAATTTAAAAAAGGTCTAATTTGTCTTCGCGCATCAGGCGAGATTTTAGATTTACGATACGACCTGAGAAAACTAATTTACTTTTCCGCTTATCTCACGCGCTCGTAACGAGTAATTAAAACCAAACTTTGTTTGAATGTGAACACTTATATTTGCTTAGAAAGTCATATTGACTTTAAAACTAAGGTTTTGTTTAGCAAATATAAATATCCTTCCTTTTCTAGAGAAATACAAATAAAAATGTCACACCTCGTAGAGAAAGCGCTTAAGTGGCTCCGGCGACTTTAGAAAATCCGCAAGAAAATATGTTTAAGATTAAAATTTTAAAAGACGCTATAAATTGCAAAATTCTTATTTTAATTTTAATTCCATAAACAATTTACGTATTACAATTGAAGCAGCGAAAAACAAAAGACCTCTACAAAATTTTCTGAACAAATGAATTTATTTTTAAAAACTCCAATTAATTTCTTGCTAATTAAAAACCATAATATTATTCCATTTCAATCCCGTGTATTACGAAATTTAATCAATTATTCACAAAAATTTTCACCGCAGTTTAAATGTTTGATAATAAATAAGAATTTGCATTTTATTGATTCTTGTACATACTGATACGTAGTTTAATATTTTAGCTTGACATCGCGCCAACTGAATGTTTTTGTAACATTCTACTAAAATATAAACAGACTAAGTATGAGACGCTCTAAATCACTTGAAACAGTAACTTTTGCGAATAATAATAAGAAGTAGTTGATAATTTATTAGATTTCTTTTAAAATGTTATTTAATATGCTTAGTCGAACGTAAATGTTCTTTTAAAGTTTACAGTGTAGCTTCAATATAACACACAGACTAATACCCTAGACTCTAAAGTACAGCATAAACTTATAATTGCTAAGCACGAAGATGAACAAACGAAGAGATTTCTTTTTGTTCTTCCAATGAAGTAAACTCCGTTCTCAACAATACAATTACTCCAATGTTTAATCATCGTTGTCGCGAGAAATTTCACAACGGCAAACATCAATATTGTCGGAGTACATCCATCAGCCTCCATTAGGAAAGCTTCTTCCATTACGTGTCCACCTCTCAGCTATAAAATAAAAAGAGCAAAACCACCGAAAATCTTCCCTGCAGCATTTTTCACACTTCAGCTGATCCTTCTCTTCTCTTTGCCCTCCCAACTATTTCCTCTCTCGCTCGAGTACCCCATCCACCCCCTCCCCTCTCCCTTCCTTCGGCTCAATCCGGCGCGAACAAAAAGACGCCGGTAGCCCCGTGGGCTAAAAGTTTCCGCGAATAAGGAAAGAAAAGAGGAGCAAGAGTAATCTCGGGAGCACGCGAGAGGGAAGTCGCGACTCCAGGGGGAGATTCCCCTTTACGGTTGACTTAGCGCGACTCGGCCAGATCCCGAAGTGGACGCTTGCCTTTGGCATTGGATGAAACGCGGCACCGAAGTTGTCGGCCCCGCGAGTCTCCGTCTTCGCTTTCCGCTTCCGGGTGCGATTCTCCTCTCCGTCGGGTGAACGGCTGTCGCGAACTTTACACGCTCAGTGAGAATTCCGAGATGTCCCGAGCGACGCTGCTGTCGCTTCATCCGGTTATTAATAAACTGCACGTATACGCTTACAATGTCCCGCTTGGACGTAACAATGATACCGTCTATTTATCAATTAACGAGTAACATGCAACTTAAGACGTGAAAGTAACGAATATACCATGTAAATCTGAAAATGTGTTATACACTTGGAAAGTGTGAATAGTGACATTTGGTTACTAATAAACTGTACTGATGCTTAGAATGTCTGACATGCACGTATCAATGATACTGTCTAGTTATCAATTAATGAGTAACATGCAACTTAACACATGAAAGTAAAGAATATAGCATGTAAATCTGAAAATGTGAAATTCACTCGGAGAATGTGAATAGTGACATTTGATACGTCAAAAGCCATTCAGATGCTAAATGTGTAAACGATTTTACACATAAAATTTGTCACTATTCACATTTTCAGATTTAGAGAGTAATGTCGTTACGAAATTAAAAACAGAATACACCGAAAAAAATAAGTAATTTCTACTTTTTACACAGAACTGTGAAATTGAAAGTTAAATTAACTAACGAATTTTCAATAAAATATGCTTTACAAAACTCCTAAATCTACTTTTCTGTAAAGTAAGATCTAGTTTAAGAAATGTTAATTTTAATGAGTTTTTTCTTGTGATAAGATCTTCCTTTACCCTATTCACACCGGCGTACCATACAATGGTTATTCTAAACGTAATATTCATATCGGTGACTTAAATAATTTCATGAAATTTTAATGGAAATTGTGCTTATAATCTTTTTAATTAATCCTTATTATTTTGTCATGGACTATAGCCATAATACCATTTCAGAGAGAATTCTAACTTGAATGTTGCTTTCAATTGTCCGGTTCGAATTAAATGTTACGACAAAGGAGGATCCAATTACAAGAAGAAACGCTTCGATTCCAATGGATAGATACCGTCTACTAGTCAAGACCATTAACATTTTTCAAACCATTTCAATAAGAAGAAGAATATAGTTCGTTAAAAATTAAAAAAAAGCAGTTATTAACAATTTTAAAATTAATATTTCAGATTTGACGATTAAAAGGAATCTAATTTTCTATGCTCATATCCAAAATTGTTCTTGAATTCGCTTTAAAAATGAGTAAAAGCGATGAATTAACATATTGTAAATTCTAAATTAACTTTCGCTTTGAGTAAATAATTAAATTTGACGAACAGACTCCATTAAAATAATTGTAGAAGTTCTTTAATCGACCATCAAACCTAGGCCGTTAAATTTATGAAGAAAGTTAGGAAACATGATAAATTTAACGATTAAATAATGAAATTAAAAAAAATGTAATTATTTAAGTAAGCCTACTGTATAACTAATGAAACGCCCACTACAGTCTTATGCAAATTGTAATATTTATTTTACTTTACAAAAAAATATAAATAAAATTTCTTTTCAGATAAATTTGAGCTCAGTATTTACACATTAAATGAATATTGCACTTAAATTCAAATAAATATTCCCTTATATTAAGTGATATATATTTTAATCGTGCAAGGATTGACTCGCTTCAAATTTAAAATTCCAGCAAATATTTTTACTCCGTTGTAAAAAATTTTGCTCTCAATAAATAACACATTCTAAATTAAATTCTAAATTAATTTATTCTAATGAATGTTCACTGAATCACGATTCATTATCAGTGAATCATGACTAAGATAAAATTAAAAATAAAGTGAATGTTCATAACAACGAAACAAGATACGACAATTTAAACAATTGTAAAATTATTTCTTTTAAGTAACTATTTTCTTAAATATTCACTTTATTCTAATATTTTAACGTATTCTAATCATAATGCTTTATGCAGATATACCGTTAATTATATTAAATTCTCATTTCGGATAATAGCAAAGCAGGAGGTATCAAATTCACCGTTTGAAAATTACATAGTAGCGGAGATTGTTTATAATTGCACATCGAAAATTGGTTGTATTCACATACTCATTAGAGCATAGCTCGCTAATAAAATGAAATCCTTTAAAAATTTATCGAAACATTAATAGTAACGATTGAATTGCAAAAAAATCTATTTACAATACTTTCCATTAAATAAATTTGATTATTGACTAATGAATTATGGATTTCAATTATGCTTTCAAATATATATGTTGTATAGTTATTAAATTTGATAATTGATTAATGGATTATAGTTTTCAATTATACATTCAAGTATAAGTGTTTATTAATATCAATACTCCCAAATTTATATGAAGAGACACTTTACTAATTTACGAAAAATCTAAAAGCATTGCATTGTTGAATGTATATTTCAGTGAACAAAATGAATCATTTTTTTGCTCGAGTGGCCACCTACGTGCCTCCGAGCATCGATTAAATTTTCATTTAAAACTTCTACTACTTCCAAAGTAACAAAACACTTTGATGTTAAAAAAGTTTACTTTTTACTTAATACAAGAGCAAGTAATAAATCAACAATTACAAAGTTCAACCTGCCGCAAAAATCAATAAAAAAGTGCCCAAATTTCACTTTAACGTAACGAATCAAATTGCAGAAAACAAAAGCTTTTTCCCGCAAGCTCCGCCGTAAACGCGGAGGTATAAAATTCTCGAAGGCACAGAGTTGAGCCGTTCGCGGAAGGCTGCAAAAAAAAAGAATAAACTCTAAAATGAAATTCATCACAGCTGCCTTCCTCCAATCTTCTATGCCCCTTGTACACTCGTCTCAAGTGTCTCGCGCACTTGGCCTATTTGCTCGGTACAGAACCAAGAACGCGATCGCAGCCCTATTAAAAAATCCTACGTGAAATCTCACAGGAGATGTCTCATGAAAAAAAATTCAAAAGATAAAAAACTGGTATAACTTCAACTTTAATTTTAATTTTAATAAAGTTACATACTTGGGATATGGATATATCAATTTTTATTACAGTTACACTGCGGCATTCTTTTAAAACTTATATCACGTTTTCTAAAAAGTTTTATGAATGGAGAATCAAAATTTAATTTAAATTTTGCTTTTATACAGATATGTTTACAAAATCTAAAGTTTTTTCTCCCTCGCTAACGCTCAGTCGTTTGATCCAACGCATTTAATTAATGATCGGAATTTTTTATTGGAGATTTTTAATAATAAATAATAAATATACTGAATTTTAAAAATTGTTCATTAGGGGAAAAATGCATAAAAATGCATTTCTATGTACTTGGATGCACTCAACTGAAGTTGCAGTTATAACTGCACTTGAAAAGATATGAAATCAAAAATGGTTGCATGGCACAAAAGCTTTTTAATGTAATAATAAGATTTTCAGAAAATTCAGGGAGTGATTTTTGAAAATATCAATTTTGTTCAGTCTTTAACTCTGGATGATTCCGCACGTACAGTCCCTAATAAAGTTTTGCGAAGTGCCCGATGGAACACTGAGTCGATTCGACGCGTTTCACTTTTAGTCAGATTCGCTCGGTGAATACTGAATCGCAAAGTGGCAAAGGACCCAAGAGTTTCGAACTTCTTTTTTAAATATTTTACGAGATTCGCACAGCACTTTGGTGAATTCGAATTGCGCTGAATTCAAAGCTGAATGATGTAAATTACATTTCAGCTCGATATTGATTTAGCCGAGTTATCCTAATTCTTAAGAGAATATACAATGGCACAATAAGATACCTACTCCGAGAAAAAATTGGTTTAGAAAGTACCAAAAAGTTACTTTATTTTATCAAATGGCCGTTAAAATTGTTATCGATTTTCTCCCCGCAACCTGTTTTATTTCATTTGTATATAATATACTATATGTATATGAAATAATTTAACAGAAGTATATATAATATACTTATGTTAAATTATTTCATTTTCAGAATTATCAAAGTTACTCTAATTATGGTGAACGTAAAGTAAAATTAAACATGAACAAAACCTGACTCTCGATATTTCATGTCTATGGTTTTTAAAAACAGATAAAAATAAACAGTAAAATTAACTGCAAGTTCAAATTAAATTTTGCAGCATTTAAAGAGGTGTAAATTTTATTGCAGTAATTAATTGAATTTGTGTTATTGCTTCTTGTAATTTTCTGGAGAGTGAAGAAGAAATAAATATACAATCAGCCTTTTCCACATTGTATAGATTGTTGCTTTTTGATTAAAAAATTATAAAGGTATTAAAACTTTCTTAAAACCTCTTACCAAAGAAGAAAATTAAATTTCTTAACTCTTTGTAAGTTTTAATTCTTCCGTTTTCAAACAAATCCTTTAAAAATAATTTATCGAAATACTCTATAAAAAACAAAAAATATCATGTTTACAAATTAAAAAAAAAACATGAAACGATAATAGTAAACTAACTTTTTTTTTAAGATAGGTAATTTTATGCTCTTTTAACTACTTTTTATTACATATATGTATCTCGATCCTTTCATTACAAAAAATCAATAATAAATTTTCTGAAATTGAAAATTGAAAATTGAAAATTAACAAAAACAACTAATTAACCAATTGAAATGATTATTCTTTTCCCCAATTCGGAATTAAAAAATAAAAATAATGAGCTATGGGATATTAAATTCTAATGTGTAGTTCCCAAGATATCGCTATATACATATACACACACACATCCATACAAACATTTTCTAAAAACACGTTTTTCATGTGCAGTGTTTCTCTACGAGGAAGCAATAACCTTAATGAAAAAGTGCTGTTCACAATTATCATTTGGATAGGTGTCCCTTCTGTGTAATTTCAAGATCGCTTAAGTTCTTTTTTATTTTGGCTTTCAACGATTTTGCAACACACCACAAATATGGATTATGACAAAAATACCTAAAAAATATAAGGAAATCCTCAAAAAAAATCGTCTTAGCAAGTCCAAAAATTCTATGTACCACTTTTTGTTTCTATACAAATTAAGTGTGTATAATAAAAACTATATCTAAATAAATTAATAATGAAAAATAGGATGTTCAATGTCTCTTTACATCTACTATGCGACCTAAAAAAAGCAAGACTTTTTTTTATCCACAAACAAGATTTTTTGTGGATCTCCTCGCATTCGGTAGGGATACTAAAAGCAGGCTCGATCATTTGAGAGACTCGTAAAAGCTGGGATACAAATTAAGCTTCAAGGCACCAAACCAATAGTTTGCCGGTAGATAAACCAAAGTACCTGCACGCAGCTAAAGACGCATCAAACCAGAAAATCCTCTAAAGAAATAAAAAGTGAACGAAGCATCTCATCCGCACTTACGAATGCACAATGCGCCGCAGCCTCAATTTCACCCGCAAGAAACAATGATCGTCGCAAGCTTCACACCGTAAAAGTGAAGCATTGAAAAAGCTCCTCACATTCGACGCATCTTACTGTTTCGCACTTACGCAATGCACACGCTTGTCTCCCTTGCGATAATAAACTCCTCTGACACTTACCGCACTTTACTGTAGCAATTTGCATGTGTGGCGTCGACTTTAGTGTCGGCGAACTCGCCAAGTCTCCAAGGCAATTGACAGTTTTCACGGGACCGTTTTAGAGCTTCCGAACGATTATTATGGCTGCAGCGTTGCGGGTTATACTGCCGAATCGTGCGAATAGTTCAGGGATCTTCGCGGGCGCCGCGTTGGACCTTTTATATCCGTCCCAAGGTAATTGCTTTTATCTTGGCTGGCGATGCTAACTTATAATCGACTTCCACAGAACTTTGGTGCGTCCCTCCGCACTGCGGGAGTCTGCAAGCTCGCGCGGAACTAATTACGCGATTGTCCGAGGAGGACTTCGCCCTACGCGTATAGAATAGCATGAGATTTCCGCGACAAATTCAATCAGTTGCGTGGGCGGCGTGAAAGAAGATGAATGAAGGGAAGGCCAAGGGGTGTGCAAGTGAGAAACCGATGCAGTACAGGGATTCCGGTGAAATTAGCGGTACAATTTGGGATAAAGTTTGCGCGGGTTACATCATAGTTTCATGGCGGATCTGTCAAGCGTGGCTCCAACTATATGGTTTGTATGCAAATTTAATGAGTCGTTGTATATCTCTTTATACAATGTAAAAAGAAAGAATAAATTTATTCGCAGAGAATTTTCTTATGAAAGGCTAGCGGCTAAAGCGTTTAAGATTACGCGAAAAAGGGTAATCGAGAAACGGTTTGCAAGCACGAAGTCATTGTTACCTGATCTCGAACGATAAGCAAAGTTTTATCATTTTTACGGGAAATGCTCAGTAAAAACTACAGAGCTTTTGCTGTATAAAAATATAACGAGCTTTTCTAGCAAAAATTGGGGAGCTTTTGAAGTATAAAAATATAACAACCTTTTCTAGTATAAATGACGGAGCTTTCGTAATAATAACGGAGATTTTCAAGTTCCAATTGTAAAGCTTCGCCAATCGTTGGAGATTCAGAAGAAGGGCAACGATTTTTTCATACAAATTCTAATCACAGTTTTCTACGGTAGACTTGAAAAACATTATAATGGATAGAAAAAATACCAGAATTATAACAAATTTTACTATAAAATTTGTAAATTTTGTAATACATTGTTCCAATAATTAGTTTAAATGGGAAATTTCACATAATTAGAGCTTTTTCCACGAATTAAGAACAAAAATGAAGAGGTTCATTTTTATTAAAAATTCATTTCATCTCTTTCACTGGAACTCTGTTCATCAGCCAAGTAAGTAAAAAAAAAAACAAAAAAAAAGCAAGTACTTGTACTTTTAAATAAAATCGATGCGTATGTATATCTAGATATTGATTTTTATTCTCTGCAAAAAGTAGTGCGGAAAGGTCAGTTTGAATTTGACTTGTTAATAATTTTGTTTTTCGGTATCTGCTTACCTGTCACTTTTTTTAAACTTCGCTACACGAATATAAGATTTTTAATACAAACGGACAGTTTTTTTACATAACGCTTTATTAGTATTGAAATGAGATCGCAGACGCATAAATCATTTACTTAAAACGTACGATTTTTACGTAATCTCTTTTCGGTATTTACATATTCATGACACTGGTTTTATTGTTTCTAACGTCATCTGAGATTTGAAAATACTAAAAGTATATAAGTAAAAAAAAAGATTCTAATTGTTATTCTAATATTTCATAATAAAAGTTAGTCTTAAAATTTCAGTTCTAAAACTTGAGCTTACAAAGCGCCTGCCCCTTGGAGAAAATAACAAAGAGGAAGATGACAATTATAAGCAGAAAAGGAACGGTTCAAGCGGCACTGTAAATCCGCACTTCCTTGGAAAAAAGATCACGAAAGCTCTTGTAACTGAATAAAAGGCTTGAAATAATTTGCTTTCAAATTAAAATATGGAAACCAAGGATCTTTCGTCTCGTTTTAAGGTATTATTTCTCATATTATACCCATGGGACAGGAAATAATTACTGTCTGTCCCCAGTTTTCAGACAAATTTAATGCGACTTGAAGACTTTGGTCACTCATCCAGATACAACCGAGAGAAAAATTTCATGATATATGTATTAACTAAAAAAGTAAATCTTAATATATTTTATTCGTGACTCCACAATATAATAATCACTTTATTGCCCTAGAAAGAGGCCACAAAGTGGCATCTTTTTCCTCCTTAAAGAGGGAAATAGTATTACAATTTTGTCATAATGTCATCGTACGAGTAAATTTCACGGAGAAATATTTTTAGAAAAATTTACTTAAAAGCTTGCAGCAAAAAATACTGAGTTTTACTTCCTTCCTTACGTTTCAACTTATATTTGCTTAATCAAGTAAGTAAATATTGCTTAAAAAAATTCAGTATAATTTACTTACTGCACAAGTAAATTTTATATGACTACGTTTACTTAACTTTTTAAACAAAGTTTATTTACTACTTCACTAAATTTTACTAATCGTTTTTCTCCGTGTAAAATTGACTATTGTAATTTTTGTACGCAGAGAATTTCTTTTCCCCGCGAAGAAAGCAAAAAAAAGCTGCACTCCCGAAAAGTCGATAATTCTCTCGCATCAAAGAGCCTTTATCGCGGCTCTACGTCCGACAAAAAGTGATTACACACGCGGTGAAGCTACGAAAGCGCGCCGAACTGCACGGTCCGACGGAAAAGCTCCTCTGCCAATGAGTCCGGCAATTAAGCGGCACCCAAGAATTGCGTTAGCGTTGACCCGACACTGGCGGCCCCCCGACATTGATTACACATTCCTCCTTCTCCTACAGAAGACACGGTGCCCGAGTCTATTTTTGATAAAGTCAGTCCGCCTCTTTTTTTTTTTTTTCGCCCGGAGGTGCGGCACTCGACTTACTCATCGGGCGAAAGCTCGCGATAACGCGTTAATTTCGTCCGGCTCTGCGGATTTGATTAGGAAATCTGACAAAGGCGCACGATAATCGAGCCTTCAGTATAGGATGTGATAAATAAGCAATGACGCGGTCATTTGATTGCTATATATTTTTGTCTAAGTATCGCATCGACATTGTCTAAATTTTGTGCGTTGGCGTTTTCCGACGTACTTCTTTTTCGTTACTATATTTATTATTATTTATTGATTTGTGAATGAAACAATACTCTTTGATAATAAAATATTGCAAAATACATAAAAAAAAATAAATAACTTATACTTTTTAAACAGTAGATTTAAATTGGAAGTTAATTTAACTTTCAGAATTTTTAATAGAATCTGCTTTACGGAACCGACGAATCTACTATCTGTAGAATAAGAACTTCTTTAAGAAATGTTAATTTTACTGATTTTGTAAAGTCTTTTTACTTTTTCCTAGGGTAGAAGACATTATTGTTGCGAAATAGTAAGAAGTACTTTTTTCGGTGTATGAGTACAGTAAATAAAGTTTTTAATATTTTAGTTACACTTACAGTATTATACTGAATTCTCAATCATTCTCAATGAAACATTTATTTATTTGTAAGTAGTTTATATATATATATGTATTTTTGTTTTTTTAAAGATAAATGCAATATTTCTTGTATAGTAATAATTAAAACATTTTAATTAATTCTCAATAATTAAAAACCATATATTAATGAATATACGATTTTCATCATTTTTTCAACGAGAAAGGCAATATTTCTTGTCAAGAGTGTAAATAATTGTAGAGAACGTTAAAAAGTGAAATAATTTTTCAACTGACAATTATTTTATTTTATCTAACGACGCCGTTTCAAAACATGTCATTGTGAATATGTGAAAGGATATATGCATTATTTTTACTTTTGTGATTCATCATGAAAAATTGTGTGTCACGTTATTTTAAGTCAACAGACATTATAAAAGTCTATCAGTTATTGTCAGCTTTACTGTAGCCATTCAAACAATTCACAAAAATTGAAAAATTATAATTTGATTTTTAACGAATATTTGAAACTTATTTTATTAATTTATTTTTTAGTTCAATGAAAGTTTTGTGTATTTAAATACTTCTTTCTTTTGTAATAGAAGTGAGCATGAATTTGCAAAAAAAAATTTAATAATATAAACATTTATTCCCTCTAGATAAAAAAAAAAACGAAGAACACGAAAGAGATGATCATCGAATAAAGTTTGCCTATAAAATTGTTATCGAGATCGCCTAAGGCGCTCAAAACAAAGCCCTTAGTCAACCATAGTTATTGAAAGCACAAAGAAGAAGTTCATGCTGAAATCTGATGCCACTCTTTCTCGTTCCTTCTCCGTAGTTAAGCGTTCAACTTTTAATCGCGCGAATCCTGTGTGTGCACTCGGTCGATTCGTAATTAACTGTCGACGATAACGAGATTCACTGGAGCAAGATAAATGAGCGATTCAGTCTGACGAGTAGTCTGAAGCCTTCTTTGTCACTTGAATGGTAAAATAAGTGACAAATTTTTTCAGCGTAAACGATTTTTTTTAATATTTTTCAGTACAACGTGAACTTTGGCTCATTATACTAATTGAATTTAGTTAGGTAAAACGATAAATGAATTTTACGTACTTTCAAGAAGGAGAATTAATTGTTCACGTCGTAATTTACGTTCAGAACTTTTTGAATACAGAATACTTCGTGACAATCAATAAAAATATTTTTTTCTTAAAAATAATCACAGCAGCAACGACTTTTATGTACGTTTATTATTACTCATTGATTTTCTATAAATTTAGCTGTAAAAAAGTTTTATTTTCAAGCGGTAAAGTTCGACGAAAAACATTTAATTAATTGATACTCATTTGCATGCTTGAATACACTAAAAACCGAGCCAGACGTTTTAAATAAAAAATTTTTTTTTAGTTACTTCAATGAAATTATTTAGTCGACATGTTTATTTAAAGTTTTTAATATTGTTTTTTTTCAGTGTAAGTTCTTAATCAATTATGCAGAGCCATATCTTTTGCAAGTACATTTTGAATGATCATTATAAGTTAGTTACTTTGTTGAAATTATCAAATTGCAATACTGTCACGTATTTATTTATCGTATGAAAAGGTTTTGTTTATAAATTAAAAATATTGCGGTTTAAAAATAATGAAAAGCGCACGTTCAATATTAACAAACATTTTCATTTTTGACAGGAAATAAACACAAGACTTCTCAAATAAAATAAAAAAAATATTAAAAGAAAAAAGTTTCCTCCACTGTTTCACGTGCATTTCACTGATTTTTAGCATTATTTGTTTAAATAAAACAAACAAACAAACATCCGCAGTCATACATCAATCGCCAGTTATTCTACAATGTTTTAAAAACAAATACACTAAACAAAAATTCACGACCTTCCGTATAAAAATGTTCAAAGTCTGGGCGAAACTTTATGCACAGCCGAATTATCCTGCATAATTAATTATTAATTAAGGATAATTTGTCCAAAACTTTAATCATCGTGAAAGTTTAGCCTAGCTTTCGGAATGAGTCACGCGCAAAACTTTTTCACTGACAAAAATAATAAGGTAAAGTTTACAATAAATTTTAGAAAAAAATTAATTAAATAAAATTTAAAAAATTACAATTTTTAAGATAAAATTTGCTACTATTGTAGAAATTTTCTTATCTTGTTAAGCCTCATCTTACAAAATTTATTGTAAATTTTACCCTAATATTTTTTCTCTATATGCACCAAAACAAAAAGTAGATCTTCCTACTTCGCAACAGTAAAATCAACTAGACTTGTAAAAAGTAAAAATGCTTTACAAAATCATTAAAATTAATCTTTCTTAAATCAAATCTTACTCTACAAAAAAAAGTAGTTTTAGCATTTCTGTCAAACGGGTCTTACTCTACACAAAAGTACATTGGCATTTCCATAAAGCAGATTCCCCTGAAAATTCGGATTGTCAAATTCACTCCCAATTCCACAGTTAAATCCACTGTGCAAAAACTAGAAGTTGTACTCATTTTTTGTTTCCAGTGTGTAAAAAGTCCGGACGAAGTTTGGCTCAGACTTTAAATATCCTTATACAAAGGCTACAAAGGAAACTGTACGATCTACCCACCGAACTGATCTCCCCCTCGTCGACTTCCAAGTGCAAGCCTCCCCCCTTCGCTGGTACAACCCTCAAGAAACCATGATCACTGTGAACTCGCCGCTCACTGCACCCGCAACCCACCAACGCCCCCCGCAAGCTCGCCTCCGCGGAAAAACGCGCGCCCAAGTGACCGTCGGGCCCTGCGATGCAGTATCACTCGCGCGAAACACGTGCGGGGGAGGGAGTGCCGCGCGGAGGGTCCAGTCCTTCGCGACGGCTCACCTCGAGCATACTGCGGCTCCGGCGCGTGCTCGAGGGGGACGACGCGGCGCGACGCGCAAGCGCCATCGCCGCCGCACTTACCCCCGCCCGCGCGTGCTTGCGGCGGCTCCGCTCCGCGCACGAATTCGGGCTTCGGGCGCGCAGCGCACGCCTGTGTCACGCCGCAACTTTTTCGACGCCACGGTGCGCTTTGCGAATTAATCGAGGGTGCGGGCGATGCTTTTTCCTGCCCTCGCCGCGCCTCGGATGCTGCAAATTAGTTTATCGCGTGGAAAGAGGAGATCCTCGCTGACCTACCTTCCTTACAGTAAAAGAAAAGACTTGAAAAAATTACCGCCTGTATTTCAATAGTTCTAGTAGTTTTTTAAATATTCAATTTAAATTTTACTGTCTTTAAATAGTTAGTCACTTTTATCTTATAGACATTATACTATCTGATAATTTTATAGTTATTGTATTTTTTTAAATATTCAATTTAAATTTTACTATCGCTAAATGTTTAGTCAACTTTATCTTACGAGCATTATACTATCTAATACTTTAATAGTTATAGTATTTTACTGTAGTTAAATATTTAGTCAAGTTTCCCTTATGACCATTACACTGTCTGTTAGTTTAGTAGTTATAGTAAGTTTTTAAATATTAATAAAGCGGTTTATTACTTTTACAGTCCAGATATCTAATTTTTTTTCATAAATGTATATATTCCAGTCGTTTTTGTGGAAAAATAATGTAATTCAAATCTATGCCGAAAAAAAAACACATTTAACAGTTTTATCGCGAAGAAGAACAGCCTAGGCGTTTTATCACGAAGAAACACATTTATGAAGTTTCTGTGAAAAAGTACATCTATGAAATACCCACAATGATGCACAGTTTTCAAAATTTCCAGCAAACAGAATTATGAAAATAAGATATTATTCGCGATAAAACTTTTAAATACGCTGGAATTTTTCTGCGTACTTGGGAATTTTTCGAATGTATTTTGTTTTCGAAAATCTTACGAAATGCTTTCTGCTGCAGACCGAATGATTTTATAATTTGGAAAAACCACGAAATGTGCTTGACTTTGTGCGTCCTCTATTCGTTAGGAATAGCTAATCACTAGTCAATAGTAAAAATAAGCAAAATTTAACTTTCATGCATTTGCCTGCAAGCAATTTTGAATACAAATTTCAATCTATTAAAAAAGGTAATTTGAAATGAAAATAATTTTCCTCTTCCAGTTATTATTCTTGTTTTTTTTGTGTTTTTATCGTTTTATCATTCCATTTGTACGACATTTCCTCTTCGCTACAAAACGTCGCACTATTTTCAAAAATTATTTAGCAATAAATATATTATCATGATGGTGACCTACATTTATTTTAAACTGCCTATAGTTTCAATAGCAACCGCATTTTGGTATATCATAAATGTTTTAATAGCAGCCAATCTCTTATCAAGATAAAAAATTGATTCAGGAGGGGGGTGAAAAAAAAGGAGATAAAAAACGCTAAAACTAGTCCGGAGCGTTCGTTTTTTTTTTGTTCTTCCACCGGCGAAATTCGTTTCGCACGGTGCTCTTATAAAAATTTCACAGCTTTTTTCCCAATGGCCATGCGGCGTAGTGTGCCTGTGACGTTTGTTTAGGCTCTCGCGTGACAGCGAACTTTGTCGACGGGAAAGAGAGCCTCCTGACATTATGTATCCTCTGGTGCTTCCACCCGCCACTACCTTAACGAACTTCTAGTCTGCAAGCGCCTTTTTAGCAGTTTCAGCATCGATCGCAATGTATTAGTCAGATGGTCATATAGCGCTCGAAATGATATGTCAAAGTAGGTCTTATCCAGATTATATACAGTTACTTAAATATTATATTTGTCTAAATAAATGCGAAAGTGAGCTTTTCAGGATAATTACCGATATTTTTGCTTTTTTTTACACTCTACAAGTAGAATCAATGACTCTTCCACCTATTTTGACAGTGAATAATTTTTATCTTATATTAGCTTATGTAAGCTACAGAAAAAAGTATATTTTGACGTTTTCTTTATTTTCTAAATTACGTCAGACGTTTTATTATACAAATTTACGATAAAACCAACCTAATAATCAAGTTTATAAAACATCCGTATAAATTTATTTTACAATATAACAGATTTATTTAAAATAAATTAAATAAGGACTTTGTTGAAATATTAATTTTTCAATTTATTACGTATACAATAATGCCTCTTATCTGAAAATTTTCAACCCCATTTTTTACAAATACCGAAAACAACGAAAGCAGATCGAAAAATTTATATTTTATTAATTCAGTATTTAAATTATCAATTTTAATTTTCAAGTACACTAAAGCATTTATTTATTGAATAAATATTAATATTCACTCAAGTAATAACAGAATATTCACTTATTTAAGGCTGAAGACTTTTTAAATGGAAGTCGAATGAATAAACGTTTACTCATTCGAATGTTAAAGAGTGTCCATTTTTTTAAAATAAATTTAATTTAAATCATATTTAAAGCTTTTAAGGACGAGTGATTACCTTTTCGAGATTTTATTTTCAGAAAGAACGTCTTCGATAATAAATAGTATGTGCATTCAGAGCGACGTATTTGATGCCCTTGACTTTGAACTAAAGGAAATGGATGATGCGGTGCATTTCGCGCAAAGAGTAAGATAAATGCCCTCCTCCTTCCTTCCTAAAAAGAAGAATATCCCGTCTCGAAACACTCGCGCACAAAAAAAATTAAGCGAGAAAACGTGACGAAATGACCTCATCATGGTTCTCGTCAATGTTTTATACAGTTTCAAAGTGACTGTAGTAAATATAAAATGCAGCCCAGATTTGTTCAGAGAATATTCCATTTTTATGTCAACAAGCTGTATAAATCTTTTTTTTTTCTAATTCCAAAATTTGAAGTTATCAAGCAATCGTACATTTAAAAAAAATATTTAAAAAAAGCAAACGCACTCACAGCCGCGGATTCCCTCGTTGTAGACGATGGCAGCGTGAGTTCCACCGTCATCTTCTGTACCTTATCGAGTGCTCGGAGATCCCTTCGAATCCCACAACATTAAAGAGCTCGAATTTTTACCGAAGACCGAGATCAAAGGTACATAGAGACAACAAAGTAAATTCGCATATGATGCTCCCTCTATAGTTGAATGAGTGAAAAAACGCTAATTGCACCAAAGAACTAGTGAGATTAGAGAATTATCATTAATTTAACTACAGTGGGTACATTTTTTTGCATCAAATACATTAATTTACATTGATGTTTCTACTTTCGATGCGACACCCAGAAGACGTTGACACCGTTGACGACAAAATCTTGATAGGCTGCGAAATATAAATCAATTTAAGCTTTCTACTTATTTGTAATAATATATTTAAATTAATTTCAAATATAAAAAAACTGAATGATAGATTATGTAAAAAACGTTTCTATAATTTAATTTTTTTAAGTACACATTAAATCCTTTTGTGTTAGAGAAATTTTATAAATCAATTATAAAAAAGCATTATAACTTTTACATTTCTATCAGTGTCACAATTTGATTAAGAGAGTCTTACACCTAGGCTTTCTAATTTCAACTAAAGTAAGAGTCTTACATAGCACAAGGTTTGGTCCGAGAATCTTCAAGGTGGTATCCATTGATTCAGATTAATCAGTATCAAGCTAAAAATCAAAAACGTATATGATATTAATAAAAATTTTAAAGGTCGTATAAAATTCTATATACTCAAAGTACCTATGTTTTAATCTGAAAACATCAAGTGAATACTCCATGTTTTGCAAGCCTAAGCATTCAGATTACAAGTACTGCTACATTTAGTTTGGTCGGGGTCCAATTGATTTCAATCCACTTCTTTGGACGATTCCAAGTATGGCCGACCTTTATTCTGTAAAAGAAAAAAATTCATAATTAGTACAAAATTAGTATACCAATACGATTAGCATACTAATGAGTACAAAATCTAAATAAAGATGTAAGGTTTGCTCCGAGAATCTTCAGGGTGGTATCCATTGATTCAGATTAATCAGTATCAAGATAAAAATCAAAAACGTATATGATATTAATAAAAATTTTAAAGGTCGTATAAAATTCTATATACTCAAAGTACCTATGTTTTAATCTGAAAACATCAAGTGAATACTCCATGTTTTGCAAGACTAAGCATTCAGATTACAAGTACTGCTACATTTAGTTTGGTCGGGGTCCAATTGATTTCAATCCACTTCTTTGGACGATGCCAAGTATGGCCGACCTTTATTCTGTAAAAGAAAAAAATTCATAATTAGTACAAAATTAGTATACCAATACGATTAGCATACTAATGAGTACAAAATCTAAATAAAGATGTAACAATCAGTATTTATTATAATCTGCAAATATGAAAATAAAAGTATTATTACCACTGGTATTTTGATGTATATACACACACTTGGAAGGCAACCGCATCTGTTATGATCATCCAAGTCAGCAATAATCAGCATTTTACCAGCATATTTAATGATTTAGTAGCGGAGAAGCTGCAAGGAACCGAACAGTACCATCTGCTAGATTTTTTCACTGCAAGAAATCAAAAGAATGATTTAACCTTGTGATAGAGCAAAAGAAACCAAAGTGCAAGATGTATTTATGATAATAAACAAATAACTGAATAATAATATGGAGTTAAAACTCAAACAAATAATAACGTAAAACTTAGGGTTAATTACTTATGATTTTTTGTAGACGCCGAACCACTGATCACTTGCATAAGTTGAGCAACTCCACTTCCAAGTGGTTCTGAAAAATAAAAATTCTAAATTACCATTTGATTGAATAAAATAACTTGTCTTAACAAACTAGACAATTTCCCCATATAAGATTGATTAGGTTATAATATATTCAAATTCAAATGATTGTAAGTAATACAACTTTTTAACAAACTGTTATTAGGATTAAGCTATAGTCATGACAATTTTCTTTTTCTGAAAATGAAATGCGCATTTTGCACACATCCAGAAGGCAGTTAATCAACTATTATTCATGCATAGTATAAAATACAGTACCTATACCAAGGAAATAAACTTTCGTACATAATATACTATTAATACATAATCATGAATTTGTTTTCGATAAATTTATACCACAAATTTGGACCAACTAAAGAGACTCAAACATTTTTATAAAACTAAATAGCAGAAACGTGTCCCTTCGACTCAAAACTGAGTACAATAATGGTGTAATTTAAGGTATTTGTTAATGCGCTCGTTTCTCTTTCTATCTTTTTGCGGTAGGCAGGTATAATCGATGCCTTAACATTTGCTGGATGAGTGTAAAATGAGTGCAAAATGTACATTATAAAAAAAATGTCGTCACAGTATCGAACACAATTTTTTCAACCACAGTGCATTAAACGTTTTACTCTGTCCTCGTGTAAGATTAATTTACATGTGCAACACTAATTAAACAATACATTCACTTATCGCAATAGATATTCACTCTTTCTGAACTGTACTGGAATAGACGTTCCAGCTAAACCTTGCATTTAATAACTAACATTAAAAAATATAATCACTAAAATGCATATAAAACCTAAGTATCCAGTAAATCCTAATAATATATTACAGGGTACTTGACTAGTTAACATTTTAACATAACTTTCTTATTTTCTCTTATTAATTACGCGAAATCATTATTTCTTTCATTAAAATAGATTTTAAAAGAGTAATATTACCTTACATTAGCATTGAAGTGAAATGGAGAAAAATCGGACTGCAACCTGACGCAGGTCCAAAGTCCTACTCGGGCGCCGGCCGGGCGTCGAATGAGGCAATTCTGTGGTAATTTTACGTGCAGCGGCCGCTCGGGCCCCTCCGATTTGTAGCGCCATCTCTCGGTGACTATTCGAACCCGCTAAAAAAAAATCGTAATTTGCATTTTTTTCCCAAATCTTCTTAAATTATTTTATTGGATGCTTTATAATTGAATGTTTCTTTAATAAATGCTACTATTTTATCTTATAACTGCAAAAAATAGCGTAAATAATTAATTAATGGTCGAAAATGAAGAATACAAAATTACCTTATTTTCTCGAATAATTCATCGATTAAACTGATAATAAGTAAAAAATGAATGAAAGGCCATTGCTAGAAGCCCCCTTTTACGTTAGATCAAAGTTTTGAGAGGCCTAATCCATCAAAATATCTCATTAAAATCAGCTTTTTCATGCCTCGATTTAACGCATATCGAGGGCCATTCTGCAGCAGAATCTTTCGTTTTTAGCCTTTAGAACGATTAAAAGTTACTAATAATTAAGGCAGCATGAATATCTCTAAGAATATCGTTCAGTTTTTGTAAATCCCAAAACGTATACGTATGCCTGGGGCTAACCTACTGTTAAGGGTTATCTATAGATATACTACTCATGTATACACATTTCCCTTTTTAATGCATTGATAATTAACTTTTTATGAACGGTTTACTGAATATAACGAAAGAATGAATAAAAACCAATTGCTAAAAGGCCCCCTTGCTGTTAATAATAAAGATTTAAAGCCTAATTCAATAAAATATATGTTTGTAAAATTCGCCTTTTCATGCCTCGATTTAACGCATATCGAGGGTCGTTTTGAAGCAGAATCTTTCGTTTTTAGCCTTTAGAAGGATTAAAAGTTACTAATAATTAAGGCAGCATTAGTATCTCTAAGATTATCGTTCAGTTTTCATAAAGTCAAAAACGTATACGTATGCCCGGGGCTAACCTACTGTTAAGGGTTAATCGTATATAGATATACTACTCATGTATACATTTTCCTTTTTTAATTCATTGATAATTAACTTTTTATGAACGGTTTACTGAAAAAAAGGAACTGGAAGTAATTTTTTTGCCATCCTGAATATTTTATATTTGCAGAAATAATACAGGAGTTAGAGAAACAATGAATTTTAAAGTTTACAGAAATGCAATAGAAAAGGAAAATTCTTTAAATTTGATACATTTTGCGTATAATAAATCATTCCGTTCATAAAACATCGCATAAAAGTTATCACGATCTGCACCGAGTATAAAACAAAAATTACCGTCTGAAATAATAGCATAAAAAGTTACACACGAAACTTTCAAAATAATAACTCCGCTAAATGGAGTTTTTTCCATACTCCGTTAGGCAAAATTATGCACGCAGGTTATTATCGTAAATTAAATTGAAATTTTAATAGTCAGCCGAGCAGCCGGAAAAAACAAACAAAAACTGTATTTTGCCTTGAATTTGCATTTAAACGACTTTTCCCTGAGGAATAAATAAATATTCCCGCTATGTACATAAACTAAATCGATGGAAGCCGATTTGGGCGTATTGTGCGTAAGCAGAAGTCGCACAATGGCCCGCGGTGCATGCAGGTGACACACAATTCCACGGCGGAACAAGAGAGAACGCATTCCTCGATAAAGGGTGACTCCTGCGTTTACGCGTCGATGGACAGTAGTCACGGAAAAAAAGCGACCCCTGATCGAGGCGATAACGAATTCGGCATAGGATTTCGATCGAACTGTCAATAACTCCTATGATGGTGAAACGCTTTGCTCTGCAATGATTTTACTTCGAATGCAAAGATACACTGAAAAAAAATAATAGTGTAAAATTTACAATAAATTTTGTAATGTGGAGACAGACTTGGCAAGCTAAGAAAATTAATATAAATTTAGGAAGAATTACAATTTTCATAGTATATTATAATTTTTATAATAAAATTTGTTACATACAATTATACTATAAGGCCTCTATAATATAAAGAAAAAACATTCAATTGTTACAATACTTTTTTTTTTCATTTTTTCTCTCGACTACCAGTAAAATTCTTTTAAAAAGTCAATCAAAAACTCGACAGTCAGCTGCGCACAGCCACTCGACACGTCTGTTTCCACTCGCGGTTCACAAAGGATTGATGTATGAATTATTCGCTTAGATTGGCGTCGTCTAAGCCGACACACGGATTAGAGGGAAGTACAAAATGCGAGTTCTCACAGTCGTAATGAAATCAAAAGCATCGAACAAGGGGTGGAGAAGCGAATTTTTTAGACCCAATGTGAATTGTATATATGTGTTCATTTGGTTGCTTTCACGCGCTACACCAATTAAACTGCCCTTTCGACTCAATGGGTTCGCATCGCCCTCGTCAATGGAAGTACGGAGGCGTGTCCCACTGCATAGAAGTGGATGTCTCAAAATTTCGGAACAAATATATTTTTTACTCTGATGAATCGAGACTTTAGAATATTATTAAAATTTAATCGATTTGACCCTCCGATCTTTTTATATATCAATTTTACATTTCATTTTGATTAATAATATTCAATTTTAATTTCAAAATTTTATCACTTACCAATGAATTATTACAGTTGAACATAATAACTTACTACAGTCAAATCAATTTGAAGTGCAGTATAGTGAGTACTTTTAAAAATGGATTATGTTTTGAATTTTTGCGATTTCAGGTCAGTCAAAGGGTGGAACTCTGCTTTTTAAGTAGTCTGGGAAATTAGCAAGTCATTTTTTCAGAAAATGTATGCATCAATGTTTATATTCATCACTGAATTAACTTGCATTCGAATTGTAACTTTCAGTCTCATCTTTTAATTTATATTAAAAGTTAATATAAGCATATCAAAATATTACATTTAAAATAAAAGAAAACGTAAAAAAATGATTTGAATTATATTAATATTACTCTTTCAAAAACAGGCAGTGTAGGACAGTCATTAGTTTAAAAGTAACAATAAGAATATTTTAGTTATGCTAAGTCCTTTTAATTGTATAATTTTTCAAAGGTAGATCTATTCTGACACAAGCTCTAGTCATTTTGACACCATATCTTCTAATATCCTCTTGATCAACATTATGGTGACTTTTTCCTCCATGAATGAAATTAATTTTTCTCAATCCTTTACCGTAATTTTTAAATGTGTGCTCAAACTGAAAGTGTAATAATGTAAATTAAAAATGTGAATTATTGTAAGTAATACATGCATACTGCAGTGTGCTATGAGCAGCATTTTGTTAAAAAATTCTTACTTTTAACCATTGATTTTGTTTCGCATATTTTATAATTTCAGTATAAGTATAATGATCCTGATAATTGCATTCATTGTTTTCATTGACCATTAACATTTTCTTTCCATTATCATTTAAAAATTCAATATCACATAAATACAATCCTGGAGTTTCTTCACAACAGTACCATTCGCTAATCTGTAAATAGCATTAAATTTGTTTTAAAAAAATAAAAAATAAACTTAAGTATTTCAATGTTTTACCATTATATTTGGTTGATATTCATCTAATAGAAATTGTGAGAATCCTTCCTTGACAAGGTCAATAATTTGATATTTCCAAGTGATGTCTACAGAAGTAACAAAACAATAATTATCCGATGCATCAAATAATGGATCATCGGGTAATTCTGGAAATACTGGATACTGGGAGTACCATGTGATACTTTTGACTGTTGGAATTTTCCAATTCGCAAAGATATATTCTTTACCTGAATGATTTTTCAATAAATTTTTATTAAAAGGTACTTTGGCACAAATAAAGTAATAAGCCATCCATGAAATATTTTTATCAATGACTAATAACTTGTGTTTAATAGTTTCTTCAGTCTTTTTGAGCCATATAGAATGTTGAATTAAATTTAGCCAACACTTGCAAACTAATTGACAAGATAATAAAGTTTTGTAATCAACGTTACACAAAATTTTTATTAAAATTTCCTCTGGAATATATTTTGTTTGAAATACCAAACCATTAGCACTTGTATTATTGCATTTACTAATTTTTTTTCTTTTCCTCCTGTTATCGTCTTCCATTGTTCGGACTGATAATATGCATTATTTATTTAACTGTGTTTAATTCCTCTCTTAAACATATTTTTATACACAAACTAGCAATTGGTAATCTTCCATTATTCCCTATTAAAAATAAATACATTTGTATATGAATTTACTTAGATTTTTTATGTTATTATAAAGACATTAACCTGTTTTCCTTTTAATTTTAACGAAATCGTAACAGCACTGATAATTAACGTTCTAACGCAGCATCTGAATTTGTTTTTTAAATCATTTTGTGTTCACAAATTCAAGCAAATGCAAATA
Source organism: Sycophila sp. Sp_5 (assembly GCA_018906775.1). Taxonomy (NCBI): domain Eukaryota; kingdom Metazoa; phylum Arthropoda; class Insecta; order Hymenoptera; family Eurytomidae; genus Sycophila; species Sycophila sp. Sp_5. The sequence continues at coordinate 1,618,865 of JACCID010000014.1, read as the reverse complement.
ACCTAATCATGTGCAAAAATAGTTGCTGAAACAAAGTCAAACTCGTGAAATTCATTGCCGGTATGTGCACACTACTGTTCTTCTTTGATCACTGCATTTATAACATCGCAGAAATTGTTTAAAGTATTAATAACAGAAGAAAAGTGCATGAATGCCTTTGATCCTGATGTAAACACTACCCGGTAGTCCAAAACAGAAAGCAACTGCATTCATAATACCGACCTGCACTCGATCACGTGATCGTTCATTCATAATGTGTAGTAGTGTTCTGGAGTCTGTGTATACAAGTACAATATATCGCTTAAATTTTATTTAGGAAAATACGTTTGACATTAAGGTTTATAAAGTTGTAACATTTTAAATAAATAGAATTAATAAAAAGACTTTTATTTAAAAATATAATTTTCATACATATAAACATATATAAATGTAAAGTATTAATAAGATTTAAGGTATTTATACAGACATATAAAAAGCTTTGCTTTTTTCTTAACAGTTCAGCAAATTTTAATTCATTCATTTTCTATTCTTTATTATATATATGTATATTATTATTCTTACTACTATGAAGTATTTTTTTTAAACAAAAAAAAATTTAATTACATATTTAATAATATATCACAAGTAATAAATATTAAATTCTCTATTTTAATACCAATAGTAATAACATTTGTCAATAGTGCATATACATTTGTAAAGAAAAATGTATACATAACACTATTAAAAAAAATAATTTACAGATTTGATTTAACAATATCCCCTAACATATAAATATTTTCTTACATCTAAAAAAAAATTATCGTTTATAGCAGTGCTATACAAAAGTTAGTGTACTCTTCGAATATATATCTTCTGATCATTTAACGAAGTTCTTCCTCCTCTTCAAAACTGTCATCTTCTTCATTTAAGTCTTGAATATTATTGTTACCTTCCTTCTTATTATGTTCATATTTACTTGGAATTTCAAATGTAATAGATGTTCCTCCCATTTTAGTTCCATAGTGACCAGCCCAAAAACTTTTATCTTTTCCTCCATGACAAAATCTAATCAAGCTCAGTCCTTTTCCATAATTATTGAACTCATGCTCGAACTAAACAAAACAATATCATTAATATATGAGTACAAGAAATATGCATTTTTAATTATACAAATACATAAGACACATACTTTAATCCATTCATTTTGTTCATCACCTTCTATAGTTTTTGAAAACTGAAAAGAATCCAATAAAACTTCTTTTGCCACTTTTTTGTTGTACCTATCAACACCACCATCCTCCAATTTTATTAATTCAATTGTACACTTGTATATAGATGGACAATCCCACCGAGCACTATACCATTCACATATCTAACAAAATAAAATTATACAAATAAAATTTAATTATTGCACAAAAGTAAACCAATGAAAATCAAATATTATACCAATATCTTACTTTTATAGTAGGCTGTATTTTGTCCAATAAATATTCTGGATAATTTGGTTTAATATGTATAGTCTGTCCCTTCCAACATTTTCTATAAGAAGTAACATAACAAAATTTATGTTTTTCGAATACTGGATCTACCGGAAAAGAGGCTGCTCCAACAGGTGTCTTTTCCAATTCCCATCCATCTCCTCCATCGCTATAAACATGCCAACATGATCTAAAATCTTGTTTGTGCTCGATTAAATTGTTGCCAAAAAACTTTCTGCTACAAATAGCGTAGTATATTGGCCAAAGAGCTTCTGCATCGACTGGTAATGGCCGATGTAGTACTTTTTCAGCTTTCTTTCTCCAAACATAACCCTGAATTAATAAAAGCCACCTTTTGCAAACCAATTGGCACTTAAGTAAGGTCTTGTGATCGACATGAATTAATATTTCTGTTAACAGTTCTTCGGGTATGAACTTGTCTCGAAGTACTAAGCCGTTATCACTATTCACCTTAAAAATTTCACGTGGGCTATCTTCTTTACTTTCAGTAAGTGACATTTTTCTAAATGTATCATTCAGCTGACCCATTACCTTTTTGTGAAAATTTCTTTAAACAAAATAAATTCAGGTTACATTTAAGCAAAAAAATTATGCATTTTTTTGTAAAGTATTTAATGGCAATAAGATAGTAAAAGATTTTTCAAACTGCACTTCACTTTGCAATTTTACACTGCGCTTTCAAAATATTTAAACACTTAACAATTCTGAAATTTATGCAGGGGTTGGGTGTGCATATGCGGCTCATTAGTAATGTCCCCGAATAGACACATGACAGTATACCCATGCAATAAGCGATAACTGGTAGTGCGCCGCAGAGTGACTCGTGTTCCAAATTTCCAGGCGCATTTCAAATCTTATTTACGAATGCGCGGAATACGAGCTTAATTTGAGCGGGATTTTTAAATTACCGAAGGATATTGCTCCTAATTTAACTCAATAATATTTAATAATTTGTTTATTTTACTGGACCTTTTTTAGAAAAAAGGAAATTTCTTCTTCGAAATATACTTTTTTGAGAAGAATAATGATTTATATTGACAATAATCTATATTTGATGAATTTCTTTTTTTGTTAATGCAAAAATATTGCTTTGACCCACTTGAAAAATCTTTCTTTAAGTTTTATTGTTAACTAATATTTTTGTTCAATTTTATGTGCGTATACACATGTTCGTTTACTTTCGTGACTCTAGATTATTAGTCGTAATGAGAACAATTAACGAGGATATTGTATTGTGTAAATATAAATCGAAGAATTCATTAGCCTTCTGTACAAATATTTATTTTATCGTAGAATTTCTATAATGATTTATTACTATTGGAGATGGTAACGCCGTATAACGTACAAGAAAAATGTTCCGTTAACCGTTTAATTCGTATAAATTGTTTTTCTACAAATGACTGCATTTTTTTAAATTTTAATCTAAAAAAATAAAATTACTGTATATTATTTACATAAGCATCCATTTGAAGCATTTACATAAGCATCATTTGTTAGGCATATAAAAAAACATGTGACAAAAAGTGATAGACAATAAGACAATAAGTCTTATTTAGAAGAAAAATAATATTTTTTCCAAATATTTGTATGGACCCTGATGTACAAACCGTATAAATTATTTAACAAATTTATTTAACCGAGGTAGCTTGATTACTGGAAATTAGAGCGAATTGGTAATAAGAAGAATACGACTGCTAATTAAACATGATGTTTGTAATTTTATCCTCCACTTCGTCGACAATTGTAATAGACCATCAGTGCAAAGCCGATTGCTTATCGAAAGTTTTCCAGTTGCTAAAAGAAACGTCATGATAGGAATATCAGGCAAGATAAAACATTTACTAACGGATATAAAAATGTTATTCCTCGTTTACAAATTCATATTAAAATTTTTTACCGTCTGGCCTGCCTGTAAAACTGACCACAAATTAGTAATCTACTTTTACAATATAATGTGGTACTTCACTTTTATAAATTATTTTTTACTTTTGGGACTGACTTCAGTACTGTTGAATCGGTTCAAATACGCTTTAGATATTGCAATGGGGCTTTGGATAGAGCTTATCATGTTTGCAGAAATTTTAACTACTCTGATAATTTCCAGATGGCATCGACAACTTTTAAAGGTCAGCAGTAAATGATTAGCAAGAAAAAAAAAATTAGATAAAAATTTTGAGAGGGTTCGAAAGTCAAATAAAAATTCAAATTTCGCGCCATAATATAGTAAACGAAAAAAAATTAATTTGCTTATAATAATAAAGAGTATAAATGATTTATCGAAAAACCATTAATATATCATTTTATAAAGTTCCAAGTTTATATAACCAATACCATGATGAGAAAAGCTTGAATAACATGATTTTTTTACATTATTCAAGCTTTTCTGATCAATTGTTCTACGAACTTGGAACTTTATAAAATGTTAAATTATTACCCAACGGAGAGCAATTATCACTTGGGTTTTCGATATATTTATACTCTTAGTTATAAACAAATTAATTATTTTTTCGTCTGCTACATTATGGGATGAAATTTGAATCTTTATTTCGGACCCCCTTAAGAATGACATATCAATAATTCAAAGGAAGGATACATTTTTTTCTCAAGTGAAAATAAACATTCTAGCGACTACTTCAGGAAATCGAGGATTTTATATGCACATCTAAAAATAAAGTTATTTTTAAATATATGAAGACGTACTCAGTAATATTCATAAGCGCTATAATATTGTGCATTTCAGGCATATTAGTATATTACTTAAGGCCTGTATTCACTTCGTCAAAAAAATTTCCACTTCTTACTTTGGAATTGTTCGAATTATCTTCAGTGTCGATTTGGCAATTTTTGTACATTTATCAATTGATAGTAGGTGCATTTGTAAATGTAGTTATACTTGGAGATTTTTTAACGTTAATGCTAATAATTGTACCGTCCGCCAAACTTGAATTACTCAAAAATCACTGGAAAGAAGTAAAGTTCTATTTTCAATTGGAAGAATGTATTCACTGTCATCAAGACATTATCGCGTGAGTCGAATTGATTTATAATAATATTTAATTATAATTTTCATTACGTGCTTATGCGAAGCTGAACGAAATATATTTTTTTCTTTAAAGTATGTATTTTTATTTGAACTCAATTAAGATTTCTAGAGGAAGCTAAAGTAATTATCCAATTAATGACGTTAAAAACAATATTTTGTTTGTTTAACTATCTGTGTAGTGGAGGGTATCAACTTTCGTATGTAAGTAAACAATAATACATCTTCTTTTAAAAAAAAATATGTTCACAATAATCATAAAAGTTTTTTTTTAATTTAATTGTTTTTATTTTTTAGTATGACGTAGGGACGTATTATTTTACAAAATACGCTACAGCATTAGCTGTGATGCTTATAAGAGCGTTTATGTATGCCTACAGCGCTGAAAATTTAATGACAATAGTATATATTAAATTTCTTCACGATGAGCAAAGTTTTCATAGTTTATAACTTTTTTAACAATTTTTTTCATCCATAGTGCGATGATCTAAAGTACGCCATATATGCTACGCCTTGGTACGAGCAGCCGAAAAAAATGACAAGTACCAAAAAATTTATCATGCAACGCTGTGAAAGTGTATTCAAAATATCTTTACCCGGTATAACTCCTGCTTTAGGAATGCATTTTTTTGGTCACGTAAGTATGTTTCAACAACAATTAAAAAAAAATTTTGTTTCAATTATTGCAGTATAAAATTTGTTCTTCTTAATTTCAATAATTTTTTACAGTTTTTGTACTGCATATTTTCATACGTAATGGCTCTAAGGGCTATTTACAAATCGAAATAAAATGCTGAAATTTTTAAATATAGAATACTTCGTCTGAAACGCCTGCAAGTGAACTACCAGTCACACGATTTCCAGTGCCATAGTATTGAATTTTTATACGCTTTACTTACAAGTTTACAAAATTTTTTAATTATTTTGAGCATCATTTTTACATAAACTAGTTAATTAATAGAAAATATACGTACTCATTGATTTTCTAAATTCAATAATAAAAATTGATCACAGAGTCGATAAATATTTTTTTCAACCTAATCATCCACAATAGTCATTTATGCGCCAAGGTAGTAAAATAGGCTATTATTTCCGTAGCTGAAGTTTAGCGAAGTTATAGGTGATGGATTTAAAAATATTTACTCTTAATAATAAGAAATTATTTTGTTACTTCACTATCTTATCAAATATTTTTTAATAGAAAAGGAAATTCCGCAACGTAAAATTCCGAGTTTAAGGTAATTCAAATGAGTGAATGTCATAATAAAAACGACAACATCTTATAGAGTTCTTATTAAATCTAATTTTATACTCGTTTACTCCAGACCTTATCAAGAATATGTAATTATGATGCAGTACTGGTAAGAATTATACAAAATTAGTTTGGTTTATCGTTTAGTTTTAACAAGAAAAATACAAGTAACCAATTTATCTTTCACACTTTAACGACAGCTTTGCCAACGTTCTCTCCTTTCAGCATCCCAGTGAAAGCTTTGAACATATTTTCGAAGCCGTTAGTTACTGTCTCTCTGTACTTCAGTTTTCCCTGCTTGATCCAGGTCAAATTCTTGGTAATACCTTCCATCCACATGTCCTCCCAGCGATTGACAAGGAAACCTTCGATTTTCAATTGTTGGAATATGATGGTTGGCTGAAGAATAGTCGCCTTTGGTAAAGCATTTATGTCGCTATTATAACTTGATATGCTACCGCATACCGATACTCTGCCGTATGCATTCATCTGATGAATGACTTGGCTGGAAATTTCACCTCCCACCTGCAAGCAAAATTATTATTATGAACCGAGGCAGATAAAGAATAAAGTTTATTTTAATTAATGATAAATTGAGAAATCGTGAATTGCGTGAAAAAACGTCAGATTATAATTGTTCTTGATTGTACAAGGCCGATTCGACGTGAATTTTAAATCACAAAAGTCACGTACACGAAAACCGAAAAGGGTTGTTCGGGATCGCCATTTCTCTCCATGGAGGCAACTCCGTAAAAGGAGAGAATACGGGGCAGGTGAGCAAAACGGTTCGCCTTCGGTTGACAATCTACTGAAAATTAAGGGGCAAAGTCTGACGCAAAACAATTAATTTGCTTATAACAAAGAGATACGTGCCCACCGTTAGGTAGCGATCTTTTTTTAAAGTTCCAAGTTCATATGACAATACCTTGGTGAAAAAAGCTTGGATAATTTAAAAAAATCATAATATTCAAGCTTTTCTCGCGGAAATTTATAAAATAATAAAACATACCCAATGGAGGGCAGACGTCTAGTTGTTTTTCATTATTTCATTTGTACTCTTTGTTACAAGCCAATTAATTGTTCTTTATCTGCCATATCGTGGCGCGAAAATCAAATTTTGAGTTGATTTTCGGATCACCTTAATCTGTTTAAATCAAAATTATAATCAATAAATGTATCTATTGAACAGAGTATGATGTATATTAGTAATTAAATAGTTTAATAAAGATTTGTCAGAATTTTCCCATCTGCTTTAAAAATTACTTCAAAACAAATTTTTAAAATGTTCACACTACACTCTGAATTAATTAAACAAACAACTTAATGCACAACTACGTTACACATAATTCCTGAAAGCCTCAAATCAGATCAATTATTGTTACAATTATATACCTACGATTTTTTTACGATAATTACTATAAATTGTTCTTTAATGCATACATTTGTACATATGCTGCAGCGAAATGACAATATGAATCTGACAGTATAATGCATGATTTTTCCTCACTTTAAAATAATTAACTTACATTATCGAAGTAGCAATCAATGCCGTTGGGCGCGACCTTTTTTAAAGCAGTGAAAACGTTTTCAGTCTTGTAATTGATAGCATGATCGAAGCCAAGCTCGTCGACCAGCCACTTGCACTTATCATTGGATCCCGCGATGCCAATAACTTTAAGGCCCAACATTTTTCCCAGCTGACCAACGTGAGAACCAACTGCACCAGCTGCACCGCTCACCACCAGAGTTTCGTTTGGCTTCGGTTTGCAAATCTCCATTAAGCCAAAATAGGCTGTGTTTCTATTATAAAAAAAAATATAAATATGAAATTTTTATAAAGTTACCGTATACAAAAATGTACGATACTTTGAAGATGACTTGCACGTTCCAGTGATTTTGTGTATAATTAAGTAGTAATGATTTCGTGGAACCAGTTTAAAATTTTCGTACAATAAACGTTACAATTTTAAACCGATAAATCACGGATTCATCGCGAAGAATTTTGTAACAGATATTAAAAATAAAATCTTGAAACGTACCCTGGCATTCCCAATATACCTAAACCAAGGGAGTACGGTAAAGTACCAAAATCGGGTAATAGGTAAGGTTTCTGTTGGCTTATCGCGTTCACGAATCCATTATCAACGTTATACACAGTATGAGTAGTCCAACCGAAATATCCAAAAACTCTTTTACCAACAGTCCACTTTGAGTGTTTTAGACTCAACAATTTTTCCAATTTGAGAGCCAATCAGAGTGATCCCCGGTTGGTAATCTGGCTGCGTATGGACGCATGTATGGATCCACTGATAAACATTCCGCTTCGACCAAAATTTCTTAAAAATAAGTAAATTAATGTATTTATCGTATTGCAATATTTGTCATCGCATTTCTTAAATTAAAACTAGATGAATTCACATTTTGTGTAATAATTCCATCTTGCATAATATCGGGTTCAAGCTTAATTCCGTTCCAGTAACTTGACGTGAATTTACATATGTCACTGAATCATTAAATTTATTAATGCGTTAATTAAAAAAGAAGATCAAGCAGATTAAAAAAAGTCGTAAATGCCGGTGCCAATCATTGGGACACTGAGTCACTTCCTAAAATAGTTTTCATTATAAAAAATACTTTACACAATACCTCTTTAAAAAATATTTTCCAAAATAATGATTTCGACATAGTAACCCATAAGAAAAAGTAGATTTTTTTTTCTAAATTTCTATAAACAAAACCAATCTGTACCTTAATGGTTCACTTTGCCTCGAGGCCCCACTTCCCCTAAAATCACTTTTTCTACACAGTTGCCATACAAATAATTTACAGCATATTCTGAACAACAGTAGGCAGACAAATTTTATCAACACATCGCTACAAGAGTACAGTATTTATAATCATTTGTAGGTACCTCCATCTTTAAGCGGTGGGATCTCGAATTCTTCCAACGTCAAATCCCCTTCCTTCGGCTCACCCTCGAAATGTTTGGCAAAAATGTACCTCTTTCCCTTCGCCATGACTGCTGCTGAGATAACGGCAAATAATTTGTCTCGAACTTAACTAAACGAATTAGCAAGTCTTACGGAACGAATGGTGTTTATCGTCCACTTATGTACTCACACCGATATTTGTTGTGTGTATAGTGATTCTCCGCAAATGTTGCCCGTTGTATTTATGTCGCTTCAAGGCTGTCGAAGACTCAAAACCTTCACCGCCAGATTGCGCGCTCTTGTTGGCGATTTATCACACATCGAAGAATATCTTTGAGTGTAGAGGAATGTGATATGACTAGGTGACTATGATATGATAGGTATTTATCTTCATGAGGTAAAAATTCATTGTGACGATGCACCTTTTGTACACAATGATCGGCCAACAAAATCAATGAATGAATTTTATTGTTATATGAATATGTGTACGGCCAAAATTAAAAGTGAATTGCAAAAAATATAATCTGAAGAGAAAAATCTGTGGATAAAGTTATATTTTCAACCCATTCATTCATTATTTGAATGATGATAACGATGCCTGTAATTGAAGCAAAGAATTCCAAATGCGACAATTAGTGCAATAACACTAATGATAAAAAAAATCGTTACAAGGTTATTATACGAGTGTATCGTTTGATCTAATTGTGCAATAAACTGCTAAATACAATCATTTCTATTCTATTTGAGTAAAGAAATTTCACTTTTTTCTTGAATGAAATTTTTAACACATTGACGTAATGAACTGTCTTAAAAAGATTTCGATGACAAATAAAAACGTAACATTTGAAAAATTATTTGTAAAATATATTCTGTATATAATTAGGGTGTAAACGGTGTATTTTTATATTATGAATCGGGTTTAAAATCCGAAGACAAAAGTACTCTAATCGGCGAGCACAGATACTGTTACAACATTATTTTTATAATACAAAATAGAGTCGGATTTAGATATCCCTTTCAAATAATGAAATCACATATAATTTTTATAAAAACGCAAAATCAGATAACATAAATTGCGGAAACTTCTTTTTGTCGGAATCGTCTCTAATAAACAGAATGATATAATTGTTACATATTAATTAACAAAAACGTAAATACATAAGATACAAACAAAAGAAAACAATGTAAGTTTTTGATTTATACATGAATAGTTTTTTAAAGACAAGGGATGATGATACATAATTGCAGTTGTGCATTCTCAAATAATTACAACTGATGAAAGTAAAATCGTAAAAGCATTTTGCACTTCGAATAATTTTCTCGCGTCAACTAAACACTTTAGTGAGCATAAAAACTCCATGAAACAGGTCAAAATAAAAAGTTTCAATGCAAAAAAAGCATCAAACTTTGACAATAGCTTTTCCAAAATTGTCGCCGTCCATCATTCCAACGAAAGCACGGAACATATTGTCGAAGCCTTCTGTGATACTCTCTCGATATCGCAGCTTGCCATCGCTAATCCAACTGTACATTTGCATGAATCCCTCGAACTGATGGTCCTTCCAACGCGCAACGAGGAATCCCTTTATAGTCAATTGATTGGCCACGACCGGCAGTTGAATAAGTGTGCACTTGGGTAAGTCCGATGTTTCGCTATTGTAAGACGAAATACTACCGCAAACCGCGATTCTGCCGAATGGGTTCATTTGGTACATCACTGTACTCGATAATTCACCGCCCACCTGTGAATAAATTCCTTTTATTTAATTTAAATTATAATCTTGTGAAGTGATAATTACACCAAGATTTTTTTATATAAAAATCACGGTGATTTTCCAGTAAAAATTACGCGGATAAACGTAATCGTACGATGATTTGATTAATCTATACATTTTTACGTAATTTTTACCTGTTAGTAAAATTTACTTAAAGATTTACTTTTTATTAATTAAACATTATTTAGGCCGCGTTGATTCTTAAAAAAAAAATAATGTTTTCATTTAAAATCTGTAGATATTTTGAACTAAAAATAAAACTTTGCGTTATAACAAAATCAACGTTATATAAATTACGAACTGTCATGTGTATCTTTATTATGAAGAAGAAATATTGACCACGGAAATGATTATTCGAAAAATTTTGCCTTATTTCAAAGAACCAACTGAACAAATATTTATTTAAAGCTATGAAATTCATAAAATTAACAATCAAAGTTTCTTTGTTATTTAAAATGATAATAAATGAAATCAAATAAAGCAATATCACTTTAATTATAACAAATAATCCAAACCCATTTTTATTCGATAAACCGGGTATCCGCATATTATTATTTTCTCTTAATTTATTTTCATGGAAAATTTGCATGATATAAATAAATAAAATGAAGCTTATGAACTTAAATCATTATAAATACATTATCGAAGTAGCAGTCAATTCCCCGCGGCGCAGCTTTCTTCAGTTCATCACGAACATTCTGCGTCTTATAATTAATGGCGTAGTCGAAGCCAAGTTCCTTCACGAGCCAATTGCATTTCTCGTCCGTCCCGGCGATCCCAATTACTGTCAGTCCTTTCAACTTTGCGATTTGACCGACGATGGATCCCACTGCACCTGCTGCACCGCTCACTACGGCAGTCTCACCCTTTACTGGTTCGCAAATTTTCGTGAACCCGAAGTATGCTGTCAATCTGGAATAATAAAATGATTATGTCATTGCGAATAATAAATAATTAAAATGATAAAACCTCCAATTTAGTTACAATTATGGCTATATTTATAAAGTGAAAATCGCGTGTTACAATTGAGCTACAGTGATATACTATGAAATAATTGAGACTGAATAAAATTTTATTATAAAACATTATTACGTTATTTTCAACGCTGATATTCACAATTGGGCATCACTTTTGAAGTAATAGAATTTTTTTAACGCAACGATTCTCAAATTGCCTCAAGGGTGCAGAGTTATAGATAAATAATGAAATTTAAAGCTTTAACAAAAAATAACTTTAGGGTCCTACTGTGTCGAAAATTGTTGAGAGCGTTATACCGCAATACTTTAAATTTCTTCATATTTTAATATAAGAAAACAGTATGCACAGAATGCACGTACAATTACTGTACTCAGTTACTGAATACATACCGACATTCTGAAAAAAAAATATAATTTATAGTAAAATTTATTACTATATGCATTTATATAAAAACGTATAATTATATATAAATTTGTTTTCAGAATTCACCCATCAGAAGACAGTCTGTCACCGCTTTCCCAAAAAATAGTGCAGTAACTTTTACTACTTTGGATTTCTCGCAGTACAACTTGTTATATTAATAAAAAACAATTTAAGGTTTCTTTTTATTACCCTTTTTTGATACCAAAATAAAATAAATCAAAATAGAACAAAAAAATAATAATTATAATAACTATAAATAAAGTTACCCAGGTTGTCCAAGCACTCCTAGTGAAACGGAAGCAGGTAGGTCGCCGTAATCTGGCATGAGGTAAGGTAATCGGCCTGTGAGCGAGTGATCGACGAATCTGTCCGGATGCATTATAGTGTGAGTCCTCCAGCCCATATACCCAACGACCCTCTTGCCCACTGGGTAATTTGGATTTAGCGACTCGACTATGATTCCCACTTGACTTCCTATCATCGTGGAATCAAGAGGCAGGCGATCCGAATACTTCCGCATGTACGGATCCACCGACAGGTATTCCGCCTTAACAAGAAATTCTACCAGATAGAACATGAATTAGCTGTTTTCTGCGTTCTTTTAAAAGCCATAAATATGGATATATTCGAAAAAAAAATCAAGAAATAAAATTATTTTGATAAAACCTATAAATAAAATTATTTTTAAACAATCCGCGAATTAAATTATTTCGATAACTTTTAAAAAAGTTCTTATTAGAAATAGAAAAATTTCTTCCGAGAATTTTAAGTAGATTTTTATTAAAATGTCCATATGGAAATCCGTTTGTCAGTCTGCTCCCTTTTTTTTTAAGAATTATGAGACAATTAGGTCTTTCCAATTTGACATAGAAAAGAATTTTAATTAATTAAATCACGTAACGAAAGCACAAGCGAAAATTTTCACTGTCGATTTGTGCAATAACACCAGAACTTTTTAATCCTCTACACAAACTCGTGTAAAGCTCTCAGTAAGAAATATTAAAATTATTTGTCAAAGATCATATTATTTTCACACTGTTAAACAATATTTGTAAACCATTTAATTAGCCTACATAAACTACACAGTTAGTATGACAAATTATGAAAATGTGAAGCTAAAGTTCTACAATTTGATGATCCCGAGGTAATATTTTGTAACATTTATAATTAAGGAAATTGTAATTATAAATGCTACAAAATGATTGTACAGATACATTGTAAGATATTGTAAAATTAATAAACAAACATTTTCATATAATTTGTATCTGCAATATCGTTTGAATATAAGATACGTTAAGACTTAAACTGCATTAATAAGATCTTTTTATCACTGACCTCCATCCTTAATCGGGCGTAACTCTTCCTCCACTAACAATAAGTCACTTGGCTTTGGTTTACCTTGAAAATGTTTCTTCAGTACAAATTTTTTTGCAACAACCAATTTACTTCTTGACGTGGACTCACTCATATTTGGTACAATTTAGTTTAACTTCCCTGAAAAGTCAATTAAAATATTTTTACAATGAATTTAAAGAAAAGTTTCGTAAAACATTCTTACAGAAAAAGCTCCTTATTATCTCCCCAAGCACCTGGACCTTTTCACAGCGGTCTCAAAACGTACGTCGACTTTGTTGGTGTTTACAGCGGCTTCAAGTAACTAAAATCAACAAAAGTGAGTCAAAATATTTCTGAATTTTTCCGGAGAACCGGTTACACTGGTTACCGACAGCATAATGTTGGCTTACACGGGAGAAAGGTCTTACGAGTTTTGTTCGTTGATCTCTACTATCGCCAACTGACGGGAATTCAGGAGAGAAGGGGAGGTCTTTAAAATTGATATCTAATCTTGCCTGTAATATTAAAGTATTTTTGCTAACATAAAACATGAAATAAAAATCTTACTAGATTCTGAAAAAATAGATAAATAATTTTAGGGATATTTTGTAAACAAAGCATTATCTGTATCAAAACCATTTTATAAAATTTTTAAAAATTAAATTAAAAACTTTATTTAGTACAAATAAATTTTAATTGTACAGGCAAGTATGACTTTCGTTAACTTTCATTAAATTTTCCAATGTTTAAAATATTATATTTTATAAAGAATATTAAAAAAATCTTATAGATAACAAAAAAATACGCTTACGTGTTATGATTGACACTTAAAAATCTCGAAAATAAATAATTTTAAAATGTAGATTTCGGCAGTGATTATCTTAAATTTATTTTAGAATTACATTTCCCTACTCTCAGATATATAAAATATGTACACAATTTTTACAGTTCGAAAAAAGTAGCTAATCAAGGCTGATGGCAGTGTTGATACTCGATGCTTTCAACACCTTGTCGGAATTTCTGGACAGTCGTAAGCGCTCCTCGGGCTTTAGGATTTCCGCGATTATCCTTTCGTCGCTGCGACGAGGCTCCGTTATCGAGCGCACTGAGTCATCGCTCAATTTTTGAGAATTGGCGCCAGGTGTCTCAGTTTCCTCGGAGACAATAGTTAAGTGATCGGACTGCTGGTCCGAGGGTATCGTGGGCCGACCGTTCAACTTAGCATCCCCAGTCTTTGACCATTTTAGCGACGGAGTAACGACTACCGTCGTTTGCGTTATAGGAACATGCGATGATTGAGTAGTTTCTGGTGGATTTACAGTCATTTTAAGAATTGCTACAGGCTCTTCATAAAGCTGAAAATGAATGCAATCGTTATTAATAATAATCGAAGAATAAATACAACAAAAATGCTATTAGTAAAGTTTTTTATGGAGTACACGTAAAAAGTACGTAAGAGAAAAGTAGGTTATTAAAAAGTATTCTATCGAATAGAATATTCTAATAATTTTGAATAGGATTTTTTTTCTCTTTATAAGCAATTAACAATTCTATACTTTGCTAAGAGTACTTACTGCATCAAAAGTGGAATCTAAGAATAATTCTTGAAGAAATCGTCTCGCTTGAATTCTGTATGTATTATTTGCCAATCGTGCTGCTACTTCAGAATATATACATATTTCCTGCAATAAAGAAAGACAAATTATTTTAATCTCCGACAACAGAACTGTACAATAGAATTTTTTTTTAAACACTCACATGAAAAATATGGGGGTGTTGCTGTCTTAATCTAAGTAGCGTCTGTTGACTATGTCTATAACAAACAGGATTCGCTAATCGCTGCGCGTGTCTAATTACCTCTCTGCGCAAGAAAATAACAAAGATTAATTTTCTGAAATTTTTACAAGACAATAAAGATCTTCTAAAATAAATATTTTACCGTCTAGTTTTATCAGTGAGGCGGCGAAAATCGACGTCGGTGCCAACCGAATCCTTCGACACGCTTTTCTCGCGGAAACAGACGGCACATATTCGGGAGTGATCACTGGTCGTCTCATACTCTGAACAGGATTCTTCCTCTACGTCGCTCGCATTTTGTCGTGACGACGTCCTTTGCTTTGGTTTATCCTCCGGCAGCACCAAGCGATTGCTAGCCGCAGCAGTCGAGCACTCAGAGTCGCTCTCGTTCATGCTCAGTCGGTTCGACGATACCTCGCTCGTATTTCGCAAGACGCGCTCTTCTAGAACTATCGTGGGAATCGGCGAGGGCTGCTCTGTGTCACTTTCGTTCAAATTCTGCTGCTGCTTTTCGTGACGAAGTGTGCGAGAAGCTACTCTAATATCCTCTTGATAATTCGATTCGCTCGCACTAGTAGTCTGAAAAAAATATATATATTGATGTAGTTATTTTGAAATTTCTTTGCGATAAAAAGTAGATTGTTAAAATGAATACCCTTGTGCATCTTGATTCGTTTGATGGACGAGATCTGTTGACTTTATCGAGAAGCACATCTGACGGCGTCAATTCGGGAAAAATAGCAGATAATTTTTTCGGCAGGCTAATTCCCATGTAACGTGCATTGCCATCATTGTCTTGTATCAAAGTGACTGATTGCGGCTGCGGTGACGATGTTGCAGCTAACATTGGGTCTCCGATCCAACTGCGAGAGGATTCAAACTCCGATAGACTCTGCAGAGAAAGCCTTCCATCTAAACTATACATCTAAAAAATAATTACTCTAAGTTTTCTTTTCTTTTAGGACTCTATAATGATTAGATTAAAAAAAAAATTAAATTAAATTTTTATATTATAGTATTTTACTACTTATAAAAAATTTAACCTTTTCATTGCAGCAATTCCTACAAAGTTAGATTCTATTTTTTTAACTTGATATGGGTTCTTAAAACAAACTTTTCAGAATTTTTAAGTTACCATGTTTACTATATAAAAGCTTTTACATTATTTAGATTTTTGTATGAAAATGATAAAAAAAGTATCTTTTGATAAATTTTTTCTAACTTTTTAGTAAATCTATAAAAGACAGATTAGCATATAATTTTTCATTTACCTCGAGACTGCTGTGTGAGTAACTCGGCCTTCGATGTCGCTGTAAACTCCTCAGTTTTGCATAACCATCAGCATCCTGTTGACTTAATCTGTGTATACTTGAGATAGGACTAGGGGTCTCTCCTCTTTCCGCCAACACATACCTCCTTGCCTCGAGGTCAGTTGCAGCACTTTCAGATCTATTCCTCTGTCTTCTGGCTACAGGTTCGGGTAGCTCGGGCTTGCCATCGCTCAAACTTCGGTGATGTCGTTGAATCGCCACAGGACTTGGCGATTCATTAACAACGACTTGACTTGTCGACAAATTCGTCCGATGTACCACGGGCCAGTACTCTCCCCTCTTGTAACGCACGCAAGGCCAGTTAAAGGAGAGCAAAACATCCGCACCTGCTCGGTTAGTGCTTATCAAGCTAAGAGCGTACATAGCGATCGCCCGAACGGAGTAATATGGACAGGACTCAGCGAGTGAAGTGATCATTTCAATTATCCCAAGATGACTCAACTGTTCGACACCTAATGCAGAAGTACCTGCGTGTCCCAATGCCCAGAGAGCTGCTTTTACTTTCAAAAGTCGACCTGCAAATAAAAGAAATTCTTAAATTTTGCTTCGTCTTTTAATTCTTTTTAATTTTTGTTTTAGTTCTCCTTAAGTCATTTTTCTAAGGTAATTTTCAGAAAATACAACTTGTAGATTAATTATATACTTCAAGTGACTAATAACCTTCATTTTATATTTAAAAATTAAAGAGTTGTCTTAATTTACCTTCCAACCCAGAAGCATGCTCCTCACGCGATTCGACATCAGCTCTCCAGCTTCGCTCTGGTGTTGTTCTCCTCGAATCGTCCTGACTTAATTTTCTCCTCAACTCGACTACAGTTTCCGATTTCGAAGGTGTAGAAAATTCCGGCCTCTCTGTGGTTTCCGAATCTACAATTGTTTCTAGCCTGCTAACCTCTGAGTCGATTCTTCTGTCATCGCCTCGACTGTCATCCTTGCTGACACCGCAGCTTTCCTTACTACCACATGTCATGCTACCAGAACTGATTCGGAAACGCTGAATAACTCTAGCGAATCTCTGCAGAACGTTTCTCCGATGCAATAATTGAAGACCGAGGTCGTGTTGTACAAGTTGGCCGACAAGATGAGGTGGTATGAACATATCCTTGGGTAAAATTTGTTGGCCGTTGGTGCGTCGCATGTACAAGCCGTTTTCGCCGCGCTGTCGTCGAGTCAGCGCATCGTGTATTTCGCCTTCTACTAGACCAGCGTAACGCTCTGCCAAACCACCCGTTTTTATCCACTTCTCAAGTTCTTCGGCTGCCGATGGCAGTGAAGGAAATGCTGCGCGTATGGAATAAAGACGAATCTTCAATAGGTGTCCTTTGTCGCCTAAATTGTGCAACCACTGCTCCCAATTTTGTTCACATTTTTCCTACACAAATTATTCAAGAATTAGTAAGAAGATTTTTTTATAAAATGAAGAAGTATATTTAAACTAATTCATCAGAAAAGAAATTAATCTGAAAACAGTTCCGTGTTAATTTTATTCTGTGCAATGAAGTCAATAAAAATTAAAAGTTAAAATCAATAATTACCTCAGCTTTTAACAGCATGACCTCAAGGTATTCGGGTTCTTCGCAGGCTTCGTGAAGCGCCTCAAGCGCGGCCAACGCTACTACTTTACTCTTGTCGTTCAATTTGTTTAACAGCAAATCGATTGCCCAATGATGCGCGCACATCAGTTTAGCTCGTAAAATAATGCGCAGAAACTGCGTAGCATAAAGCCTGGTACTCTCCAACGATGAATCCTGCACGATTTTCGTCATAACCCGGCGATTCGTCCCTTCCCTGCTGTAGTCGAGGCTTGAAGCGATGAGCTTAACGTAGCAGTCGTGTTTGGTACTCATAGCGAGATCCTGTAGTTTCTCGAGTAATTGAAAGCCACGTAGAATCATGATGCCGCGCATCGAATGACTCAGTTGACCAATAAATAGGAAATACTTCTGACAGCAGGTCGTCGTAACGTGGCGCGGCGAGAATAAACAGTCGTGTGCGGATTCGGCCATCCGAATCGCAGTTATTTGCTCGGCCACGTCGTACATTAACTCGTTCAAATATCGCGTACCATCGGGCTCATGCAGTTCGAGCATGAGATTGATCAGATCACAGCCAGCCAACGTCGTCTCGCGAGCCAATAAAGGATTTGTGGAAAGCTCAATTCGACTGTACTGGTTTGACGAAGGCTTAAAGTACCTGAAACACCAAAATTTAAAGTAAAATAATTTTTTTTTAATTTCAGCGAAAACTATCCGCAGATATGTACTCACCGAACAATTTTTTTAATGAACATACGAAGTTCCGCGTCGTGTAATAATCTAAACGCGTTATCTCTAGATCTAAGGATTGATCGGACCGCGGCCCAATTCCAAGCGAGAGCATCCTTTGAGCTCAATACCTGCGAGTCCTTGATCAGCTGCGAAAGAGGCGATTCACGTTTCAGCCAACTCTTTATGGAAGACTGACGGCGAAGCTCACGAGGCGACGTCGGCTTCAGCCAAGTTCCAGATTGTAAAAGTCGATCCATAAAGAGACTCGCTGGGGTCGGCCTTCGACGCATCATCGCGTGCATGCGGCTGAGAATAGCAACCGCGGCCAGAGCCTGATGCTTACCAGCGCTTGCCTGCGCAAGCAAATTCGGCAATGGTGGTGTCAAATCGCACACCTGCAAAACGAATACGAATTTTATTAAATTTCTATTATTCTGTCATTCATATTATTTTCATCGAAACATTATAATGAAGTAAAATGTTTTAAAACCTAAAATTAAACAATTAATTTTATAAGTTTAAACGATTAGTAAAATGTTTTGAAACCTAAAATTATCAATTTTTTAATTAAAAGCTGGGTCCATTCCATACAAATGCAAACAAATAAAAAATGTTCACTCTATTTTCTTTAAAATACGAATAATGATCTTTTTGCAGAAGAACCACACAGCGGACATTGCCATTATTTTCAAAGGTAGTTAATAAAAAAAGTAAAATCTTTAGTTGTCAAATTTAGGTGACCACTTCTACCGTCATATTTTTCAAAATGTAGTAAAGGGAGCTACTATTCTGTCGTTTAGTCGTATAATTTTCAATCAATCGATGAATTATAATTACCTCGGATGGAAGAAGCGAGTGCGCTAAATGTAGTAGCGCACCAAGTAGCACAGCCGCTCTAACGGAGATAAAAGTATCGGAAGAGACAATAGTCTCAGCTAGCGCTCTATGTAATCCACATTCTAATAATATATACACCAGTAAAGCCAAATGCAATTCCGTAATGTTTGGACAGTGCGTCTTTAAAGAAGGTAAAATGGTCCTGGCCTCGGCCGCGACAAAACCCTCGTTCAGTTTCCACGAGTTTCTCACGCGACTAGGATCCACAGCTGCGAGTGCCACATCCGGCTCGTCGGTCCACGATGGCAGTGGCAGTCCCAGCAGCTCGTACAGAAGCTCTAAAACGGCTCCTCTCACCTGTAGTTAAAAAAAAATAAACAAATCATTATAAAAAAAAATTACAATTATTTTTACTGTATAAAAAAGAATACAGCAAGAAAAAAATGGGCACCTCAAGCTGCTCAACGTATAAAATATCGGATATGGCCTTAAGGCCAGAGTGCTCGTTGGGGTGGCAGAAATGTATGACCCCGGGGTAGGAGCGCAGCACGCTGAGGAGTGCGTGCTTGCTCGCGGCGAACCTCTGGTCCCAGTCCTCCTTGGAGCGGTCGAGTCCGATCGACTCGAGCTCGCAATAAGGCGCTGCAAGGCACAGAAGCGAGACGTTACTACGCGTCTCCGGGTTGGCCAGCAGCCTCAGCAGCACTCCGACTACCGCCTCGGTGATGGCCGGACTTTGACCCGTCGTTGTGGCGCGCGCCAACGCGCTCACGCCACCACAGCCGATTAAAATGCTGGAGTTTAGCACGCCCAGCTCGCACAGCACAGCCAGGAACACTCGAAACGAGCGATCCTTTTCTTCAATGCCTGAAATTTTAGTATTACGTTTATTCAGGTTTTTTTTTTAAATATGATGAATGAGTTTTTTAGGGTGCTATGCGATTTGTTTTTTTTTTTTTATGTACGTGAAAACACTCGAATGCTTTTAAAATATTATGTTGTCTGTAGAATTGGTTTAAAAGCAGCTGTTTACCAGAAAGTTTTAGAAGTTATTTTTGGCTACCATAATCAAGAGAACGTGACTTTTGAGTCACATATTTTCACAAATCTTTGAGGAATGTCAGACATTCATCAAAATAATAGGGTAAGAAAGCCAAACCAGAAAGTCTCGCGGACTTTGACTTTAACAATTGTAAAGGCGCAAGTCTCGAAACCCTTAGCTCAACTCTGTTCGCAAGAATTTTGTCGTTAAAAGTATCCGATAAAGTGTAGGAATTCCTAAAAAAAAGAAAAGAAAAATTGAGAAGAACTTCAGTTTAATAAGTTGTGTCATCATTTTTTTTAAGCGGTCAGCTTGCAGTTTTTTTAATTTGCATCTTCATTAAACGACCCGCTAATTGATGAATAAATAAATAACTGACAATCTAATTAAGTTACAATACAATATAAACTTACTAAACAAGATTTTAATTTTTTAAACTTTTTCCAATAGTAGAATTTTAGCGCTATGTAATAATTATGCTCATACTCGTTGTGCTCTGAATATGCACAATAGCTCGTAAGGCGGCCAAGACCGTTGGCGTAACGTCAAAAGTTCCATTGACAGAAAATCGATAAATTTTCAGTTTTATATAATAAAGACATTAAAGTTAGAACTCCATTTAATAATGAATTCATCCAATTTAAAATCCATACATTCGTTCATTTTAACATTAAAATATTTATTTTGTTTTTCAATTATTTAAATAATCAGATTTGTGACATTTTAATAAGCCTTTTTTTAGATGATAAATACTACTAAAATTATCATAAAAAATTTCAATGTTTTCCAACAATTAGATGATATATTGCAATATTAAAATTAAAATATATCTTATTCTTCTCTTAGTTTTTTTAAATGTTGTAGTGCAATGTCAAAAGGATATTTACCTCCACAAGTGATGCTAATAAGTGATCGAGCCAATGCAGGACTAAAATGTTTTGGAGCTAACAACAGAATTCTCCTGGCAAGTCTTAAAGCCTGTATCCTCTCTACCTCATTGCGCATATTAACATCCAAACTACGCGCAATGAAGTATGGATACTGCAGTCTATTTATTACTGCAACATCTTGCTCCTTTTTAAGCATGTAGCGGATTGCTCGAAGTGCAGCAGCTCTAACTTGAGTAGCTTCATGAACTAGCCCCACTCGTAAACTAAAGAACAAAATTGTAAATTAACATAACTAAATTAATATAAATTTACAACATTACAAAAAATTGTATGAAATGAAAGAGAATTATAAGTACTCTAATTATTTATTCGTATGTACAATTACATTACCGTAATATTTAGCAAGAAATTAAAAAGTTTCCAAATTATAAAATAGAATAATAAATCAGTTTAACAAAAATACATTTTTTAATCTTACCAGTAAAATAATTCCTCCGGAGTATAGCCATATTCTTGAGTATCAGATTCAGTTACAAGTTTGACAATAGCATTGATATACGCCAATTTCTTTGCACCAGATACACCGTGTTGCTGACACAAGTTACTTAAAGCCTCCGTTACATTTTCTTTGACATCTAAAAGCCACAAATTTGTTCAATTAATCAAAATTCATAATATAAACCTCCGCTCCAAAATGAAATTCTGTCATCCTTTAAAATAAAGACAGACTTAAGCACTATTCCAAAGCAAGGCTACTAAAAAAAGAAGATTTTAACAAAACAAAAGCCATCGATAATAATAATAGAAAATAAAAAAAGAAGAAGCAGAATCGAATCCGCCGACAGCTTCGAATGCGGTCGAAGGTCGACGGTGAAGCAAAACAAAAACACAATTGCCACGCGCCCTGATTTCCCCCGCGAGTGCTCCGAAGAGCATTCGGCCCTCTCGGCGTAAATCCGAGTCGCCGAAAGAATCGCCGCACTATCGGCTCTACGGCATCGGCCTTTAGGTTAGGATCCTAACCTTTTGACAGGTTGAACTCGACGCAGTTCTCCTCGTGCTCGTGATGTCGACCTGCGAACACAAAGAAAATTGAGCAAGCCAGTCGACCGGCAACCGGAGGCTTCCGCGCGCCTCCACGGAGTCCGCGCCACTCACTTCGGTGAGGCCTCGACGAGCGGAGGCTCCGGTTGTACATCATCCAGCTCGAGATGGCCATGATCCGCGGGGGCCGGCGCACCTCGGCGGCGCCTCGTCCTCGGGCTCGTCGCCGACTGTCAGGCTGATGGGCGACGGCGGGCTGTCCGCGGCTTCCTCCACGCACATCCTCCACTCGCGCGGCGGGCCTCCCTCAGAGCGAAGCGCCCGCTGCCGCGAGGACACCTCGTCGTCGGCGATCCTGCGGGGATGCCGCGCCGGGACTGGCGCACATATTCCGCGCGCTCGCCTATATCGGAGCCCCACTGTGCGCCGCCGTGCGCTGCCTGTATTATGTATAGTACGTATATACGCGCAACGTGCGGAGCGCGCGCGCGACTCTTTCTTCTCTCTCGCTCTTTCTTCTCTTCTCTGTATCGTACTTTATTGTACTTATGTATAAGCACGTTTTTAATTTACCCTCGAAAAAAAAAAATATTAATTATATTATAAATTTGAAAAGTGTATTTTATACTGTGCTTGACCAGTCGATGCGCGAGTACACTCGATTTGCGGATTTTTTCGCGTGTACTTAAGTATGTATTTAGTGCGATATTCTCAGAGGGATCGAGTGTAGAAAGAAGGGGAAGAAAGGGTCGTGGATATCGCGTTCTCTGTCTCTCTTTCTATGGGTATACTCGCGGACGCGAGGCAACCGTCGCGCGCTGCGGATATAGCCGTTTTTCTACCGCGGCGATTCGCAAAATCGCGAATACACACTATGGGTGCGTTCATTGGCTTCCTTCGGCGGTCTACGTCACTTCGCCGCGGTGTGCAGACTGAGAAGTAGGTCGGTTCCAGTTCCTCAATTCGCGCAACGGTCGACGTTTTTGCGGAGCGATCAGAGACTTTTTAAAATTTTTTTTAATTATTTTTTTTTTTTGCATTGCTCATTTCGGATTCGATGTTGAGAAATTTCAGTGCATAACTTTTGTATTATTGTAGGTTTCGAGATAAATTTAGAATGCGCTTTGTATTTTTTTTTTTGGAATTATTTGAAATATTTAAAAATTTATTTAAAGGTTTTTCGTATTCTCACACTCTTTTAAAACACTTTATACTGCGCTGTATCACTAACGAATTAATAATTTTTTTACAAAACTTATCATTTATTTTTCTACACTTAAATATATAAATATAATAAAATATTATAAACAGTCTTTTCTATTATATACATAACTAACTAACATATTTTGTACGTTCTAAAGTACTTTAAAAAACTAAAAACCGTTAATACACTGTTTCTAAATTTAACGTTTGAAACAATTAAGCGCCTTATAATAAATAGAATAAAACTTTACTGACCTAAATAATTTTATCTAAAAAATGTCTTGAAAATTCTTAAAAAAAAATAAAATGCATCTGTTAGCAGTCTGAGTGCTATGCGGTACAATATGCCATACAATTTTAGCTTAGTGATGTAAGAAATTAAAAGTTACTTCAAAATAACAATTTTTTGTCAAATTCTTAACACTAGGCTTGTTAATATTAAGTGAAATTTATGGTATTTGTATATGTCTTGCCATGCACCACCTAGTTATAGTTTTAAAAGTTGGATATGGAAGATTTTGCTTCAATATTTCTTCATATCCCTGCAGTCCACAAACTTTTTTCAATTTTATGGCTTTCAGCATTGTATCATCAGACCAAGCTGTTTCAGATTTTTTATTTAATTGTCTTGATTCAAGAACTTTTATTTGATCATCTGTAAAGACTTGGTTTAAAAACCTTGTAGGCTGAAAATCTTTTTCATCTTGGATTTTCATCAATCTCTGTATTTTGCGTCTTAACACAATTAATTTCTTCCTTAAAGCATCATTTAATTTAAGTTGTTTTAGTAATAATTTATCCATTCTCTCAAAACGCTCATCGTCTCTTTTCTTTGCCTCTGTTTTGTTTAAGATAACTCTTGATGGCATAAATCCTGCTTTCTGTTGATCTGATCTTATTACACTGTTTGATATTGTTGATGGTATAATATTTAAGTTTTCAATATCCGTACTAGAGGCATTAAAAATGCCTGATTTACATTTTTTATAATCTTCTAAATTAATGAATTGAGTTTTTGATTTGACAGAATCACATGTCATAGGAGTTAATATAGATTGACTATTATTAGTTTTTGTTTGAGCCAAATTAAATGAATTTACATTCGTTATTGGTTTGCTTTCAATAAAATCAGTCTCCAAGTTGTTTGAATTATTAGTATTTACTGTAATACTTCCTTCTAAATTAATAATTTCATCTACTGTTACAGAATCTAACATAGATTGACTAGAACCAGTTTCTACCTCAACAACAACAGACTTTGCTTTTGAACTATTACTATTTTTAGAAATAATTATTTTTTTCTTGTCTCTATCTATTACCTTTTCCTTATTTAAAGTATTACTATTATTTGACAGAATTAATGTTTTCAACCTTTTTTGTGCTGTTTTTGGCTTTAGTATTGAATTCACACATGAGGATGCAGATGTTGGAATTACTAGTGGTGCTTCCTGCAACTTTAACTGATTTGTTGCAGGTAATATTTGTATAATAGTTTGATTGTTAGGAATTAGGACATTTATATCATTTTGATTCCTCCCACATGGAATCTATAAAAATTTTTTAAGTATACATTAACAAAATAAAATAATTTTGAAATTAGAGTAATTTTATAGTTGAAATAACTTCATACTACCGTAGAATCTAAATATGAAAAATTGTTTACTATTTCATTATCAAAAATAGTAGGAACAGCATTCCATTTCAATTTTCGAGTCCCATCAACTCTTGTTTTTTCCCACATTTCAGGAGCAAAATGAACCTGTAATTATAGAAATTATAGCAAAAAACATTTTTTTTTAATATTAAATTATTATAAAATATTATATAAATAAAAATCTATATCAATAATTCTACTTATGAAACTTACTTCACATATTGTTGTATTTTTTGTTGGTATGTAATTCTGTCGGCCAATATATTTCATCCACAACTCACGTTGTACTGGATTGCAAGGAAGACTGTTCATTTTGAATTTTTTCTTCGAGGAATTTTTGCATCCTTTAACAGCACAAGTAGGCATTTCTTCTATGTTTACTATTAAAAATATCAAAGCAAATTATGTACTTTATAACAATTGTTTTCACAAAACAAAAGCAATATGCACTAATTTTAAGAAATTAAGGGGGTATACCTAATATTTTAAAAGAATTCAACAGTATAACATTAAAAATTTACTAAAATCTAATATTAGGTTACTTATTTTTCGATTTCAATTACTATATTTATTAACCATAACTTTTTAATGCTTTTAATCCTTCATCAAATTATTACTATATTAAAGGCCTTTTATTATTTTTCTTTCAGATTATTTTATTACATTTTTTTAAATTTGTAATAAAAATAAGTAAATTATAAATAAGGAAATTTATTAAAATTCTAAAAATCTAAACTCATCAAAAACAAAACAACGCGCAGATAACACAAACGCAAGAAGTGATCATTGTATATAATAAGCGGGAAATATGATGTGACATTTTGTACAAGATTACCGCATATATACTGTGTTTATTTGTCAAAGTTTAATTTGTTTTCATAATAATATTAAAATTACAATAAATAAAATATTCTTCAAAAAAATAGGACTAATTTATAAACACGTAATAAATAAAATTGATAAAATTTTTAAGTAGTTTTACAATAAAAAAATTAATTAAAAAATTAATAAATAAAAAAATTAAAAGTATTAATAATAATAAAAATATGGTTTATAAGCATACAAATTTTAATTTATAAAAAGACATATTGAATACAGGATCTATATTATAGGTTAGAAGAATGCGACGAAGATGATTTAAAAATAAAGTTCACTGATGGTTCAAGGAATTTCATTTTTCACAAAATACAAATGATATTTTTGTAACTGTTGAGTGCAATTTCAGTGTAAATATTGTAAGTCATAAAAAATTTGTTTAATCTAAAATTTATATCACACGTTTATCATATCAATATGTATTAAAATCTTATAGGTTATAAAGACAGGTGTAACTGATACAAATAAATAAATAAATAATATTTAGTTTGTTTACTTCTTGTTTAAAAGTGTGTAATTTTATAAAAATTATCATTATTTAAAATGTTAAGGCTATTAAAAGAATATCATATAAAAAAATGTATGTAATATAACAACCTGATGTTTTGTATACAAATTTTTGTAATAACTTATATTATTGCATAAGGGAATTTAATTATTGTATTTTTTTTAGTTTAAATTTTGGAGATTAAAGATTATTATTATTTTGGACTCATAATAAATTTCTAATGAATAAGTAAATGTTTTCAAATTTTATAAACATGATATATTAAAAAATATAAATTTTTGTTGCAGTATAAAATGGTTCGTCAAACAGAGTTTCAAGCTGTGGTGCTTGCGGGTGGTAAAGGTTCTCGTATGACTGAACTTACTGCAGGGAAGCCAAAATGTTTGTTACCTATAGCAAATATGCCAATGATTTGGTATCCTTTAAATTTATTGGAGCAGTCAAAATTTCCAGAAGCAATTGTAGTTGTCTCAGAATCTGCCAAAACTGATGTTGTTGTAGCTATCGATAAACTGAATTTAAATATTAAGGTAGAAGTTATTGGAATACCAGATGCAGAAGACATAGGAACTGCTGACTCCATCAGACATATTCATGACAAAATTCACTCAGATTTTGTTGTTATTTCCACGGATTTGATTGCAAATATTGATTTGTCCGAGACATTAAATTTGTATCGTAAACACAGTGCAAGTATAACAGCACTCATTCTACAATCTCCTAAACCCCCTGAAGATTTTAGTCCACCTGGTGCAAAGAGCAAACAGAAACCAGAGCGGGATTTAATTGGAATTGATAATGAAACAGGTCGTATAGTATTTTTAGCATCAGCATCAGATTTTGAAGAATCTATAACAATGCCTGTAAAACTTTTGAAAAAACACTCAAATTTTACTGTACATTCAAAGTTACTAGATGCCCATTTGTATATAATCAATAAATGGGTTTTGGACTTCTTAGTCCATCACAAGTACGTGTAATATTTAGTCCATCAAAAATATTTGAGATATTTAAATAGATTTATATAAAAATAATATAATTTTTGTTGTTTTAGGAATTTCAGTACTCTAAAAGGAGAATTATTACCTTACATTGTTAAAAAACAATTAGATAAACCAAAACCTGTCATTGACGATAAAAATACTTCTATTGTTAAAATGGACACTAAAAAGGATATTTTCAGATTTGCAGTGGAAAAACCGCTTGATGACTTAATTAGACAGATGTCATCATTCAATGATCATGGGACAGATTTGGATGATGCATATCATAACGATGTGATAAGATGTTATGCTCATATTGTGAGTGGAAAATGTGGACTTAGAGCTAATACAATACAAATGTACAGTTTAGCTAATGCTTTGGTATGTAATTCACGTATGTAATATGCAATAGACAACAGTAATTATTTCTGTAAGTAACGTTTAAAATAAAATAAGATTAATACACTTGCAGGTGAGTGACTGGTATGATTTGAAGAAAGAAGGTGATTTACCTTGTTCTAGTATATCTTCAAATGCCACAGTAAAAAGTACGCAGGTTCAAAATTGTAGAATAGATGAAAATGCACTGATAAACGAAAAAACTTCTGTGAAGCAAAGTTTTATTGGTCACAATGTTACTGTTGAGCCAAAAACAAGAATTTCAAAGTCCATTATTATGGGCAATGTGACAATTAAACAAAAGTAAGATTTAAATTTCTACCTCTACTATACAATTTATAATTTCATAAGCATTGACAATTATTTATTTATTATTTTATTTTTTATAGATGTGTTATTGACAACTGCATCATTTGTAATGATTGTGTTATTGAAGAAGACACGGAATTGAAAGATTGTTTGGTTGGAGCGAATCATATTGTACCATCTGGAAGTCGCAATACCCGTGAAGTTTTAACCGATATCGATAGATTAATGGAAATTTAACATAATTAAAAAAATAAAATTTTTTAAATTATACACAAACTTAGTTATTTTTATTTATAGAATTTAAAAATAAATATTTAAAAAAAAAACAATCGATCTTCATTAATAAAAAAAATTCTTTTTCATCATTGTTAGAATTATTGACATTTTTAATTTAAATGTTAGCGCGATTTGTACTAACCTAACCTACTGTTGATTTCTCGTGTTCCATAAGTTCCACCTGGTGAGTTTGGTTCGGTTTCACGTCCGCTTCGTCTCTTTTCCAAGTGCTCTTCCCGCAGGATGGTGAGGATCAATTTTTGCAAATAAAATCTAATTATTAAGAAGTAATCGTAACAATGGTAAATACAAAAATACTGTCAGTAGATTAAACAACCTTTTAGCTATTGTT
Source organism: Sycophila sp. Sp_5 (assembly GCA_018906775.1). NCBI lineage: Eukaryota > Metazoa > Arthropoda > Insecta > Hymenoptera > Eurytomidae > Sycophila > Sycophila sp. Sp_5. The sequence goes on along the minus strand of JACCID010000014.1, from coordinate 1,589,886 downwards.
TTGTTCATATATTTTTGTTATCGAATTAATTCATCTTCCCTTAAAACTAAATTTAAGATCAGCGAGGTTAGGGTTTGACCGATGTTTATGTGTACTCGTGGTATTCGTTAAAATTGGAGTATTGTAAAATTAAAGATTAAAAGTAATTAAAGTTGAGAAATCTTCTTTCAGTTTGTTTATGTGATTTTTATTCACAATCAAATGCAAAAAAAAGGTTTGAAAATCGATCATTCTAAGTACTAGAATTCCATACTGACAGTATTTTTTATTTTCAATAAATTTGCAATCAATTGTTTTGTGACCAGTTCAATTGTTTAAGAAGATAAAATGTGCAGTGCTTCTCTCTATATGTTAAAACCAATTGTTTCTTGTTTATAGACGAAGGGTACTTCCAGCTTTGGTAAGCGGCGCAATAAGACACACACGCTGTGCAGGCGGTGTGGACGCAGCTCTTACCACATTCAAAAGTCACAATGTGCGCAATGTGGCTACCCACAAAAGAAGATGCGTTCCTGTAAGTATTTGTTATTATTTTTGTATATTTAATTTGGAAACTTAATTTAATTTAATAAAATTTAATTTACAAACTTTGGAATGAAAATTAAAATTCTCATTGACTTAATGCGTGAATATGCTAAATAACAAAGCTTGAGAGCTAAGATTTTACTTTTCTTTATATAGAATTTGGTATGCATAAACTATTTATAAACTGATTGTATGATATATGTAAAATATTAAAGAAACTTATCTTTTTCTTTAAATAATGAAGGTCTAAAATACCAATTTTATGTATTGAAAATATTATTAACTAAACTATAAAAACTACAAACTAATAATTAAAAAACTTTATAACCTAAAAAATTAATAAATCAATTAGTTTTTCTAATCTTGGATGTGGTACAAAAGTAATGCAATTCCTTAATTTTATATATCACTTTTCAGTCTTATATCTACTATTAAAGTGATATAAGTTATTTTTGTTTGTATAAAAACATTTGATTTTTATTTTAATTATATATTTATATTTAAAGAATCACAATAAAAAAATTATTATAATTTTACAGACAACTGGTCTGTTAAGGCTAAGAGGAGGAAGACCACTGGAACTGGACGTATGCGTCATCTCAAAATTGTGCGCCGCAGGTTCAGGTATGTTAAATTTAAAATATTACATTGCACTATATTAAAATAAGAACATTTTAATGCACAGATTCAAAATAAACATCTACAACACTAGTAAACAAATATTTTATATTTTATATATTGTACTCATGATTGTATATTATTTCTTAAATTTGATGTTGCACATTGTGCTTGATAAAACTTTGTATGGTAGACAAAATTTAATTCTCGATAGCTGAGTATATTAAAAAAATAAATTTTAAGAATAATCACATATTTAAAACAATCCTGACATCATAGCATTAATATTTTTGTTCTTTTTTTTTGCAGGAACGGATTCAGGGAAGGATTACCCAAACCCAAGGCGGTCGCTAACAAATAATTTTTGTGAATCTTCAGCTTCTGTTAAGATCTAGCATTTAATAAACGACCTGGGGTCAATTTAAAAAATCGTACAAGTGTCTTTAAATTTGATCTCCTTCTCCTTATGGATCCTAAATAAGGAATGATCATCACTATCTTTTATTACCGTAAAATCATATAGCTACATTTATTAACTAAAGACTAACTACGACACTAACAAAAGAATATAGTATCACCAGTTATTATTAAAACTACAGAATAATCAGGTATCCCCCAAAACTTCACCAATCTAAAAATTAAATCTTACGTTTATTCACAATTCTAAAAATCATAGAACACATTTATCGATTATATATTTATTCTTACAATTTTTTATTACAATCATAAAGAAAAAATGCAAAGATAACCAAAAAGTTTTTATAACAGCTCCAAATTATTTACAGTCCGCATAAATATTTCCTCCAAGAAGCGCAATAAAAAAATCCTTAAGGATCGTCCTTTCTGTCCTTTCAACAATTCCACGATGTCAAAACACCTGTGCACCCGGTAGCCGCGTGCGCGCGTCAATGGGCCAACCACGTGCGTCGGGTATTTAAGCAACGCATCCGACCGGCCACCGACAGTCAACCGCAGACGTCCATATAACGCGCCGCGCTCCTTTACATCAACGGATCCAACGTAAGTGCACATAAACAGAGATCGAAAGCTCAGGACGTGGTCCTTCGAAGGCCTGCCCTCTCAATACGAATAAGTGAAATTCATTTTATTTGAAGTGAAAATCTTTCACTTATTCATATTTATACGGTGCCAGGGCCAGAGAATCAAGGTTTTTGTTTTTCTCAGTCGAGGTGGATTCGTCTGCGGGAGACCGGGAGAAATCTGACGAAGGCTTCTAAATGAAAGCTCGAGCTTTCGAGTCCTTCGCGCCTTGAGGAATGGGCGTTTTTGACAAGTTGTTCGGTAAGAAGGTTTACGAATTCACTTTTTTTTTTAATGACAATTCATTGGATTTAAAAAATGAATTAAAAAAATCATATTTTTAAATTGAGAATAGGATACCGATACGATCGGATACGATCGGTAGATCGAGATTGTTTTTTAAGAATATTATTCGGAATCAATTAATAATTTGTCTTGCGATTAATTAGTATAGATTAAAATCTGTATAACATTTGAAATAGTTGAATTAGTAGATTATGATACTTTCATTATAAAACATTGTAACTGGAAACTTTTTACCTCCAAGTAATGAATATTTAATACATAGTTGTTTATTGTAAATTAAAGTATTTATAAATGTAAACTAAATACCAATGTATAAATTGGTTCTTTCGTTTTAAATGAATAGTATTTTATAAAACATCTGGTACGAAAACCAACAACCATAAAAAATTTTTAATGCACTTAACGATGTCACTCCTAAAATCACTAAAATTATAACGTCACTGCAGAATAAAAATTATATAACAGCGAATAAATATTAAAACGAATCGATGCAAAAAATTAAATGGAAAAAACAAACAAACACAACTATTATTGTACACTACGAGTAGGTTTAGTTAAAATTTTAGCAGCTTTGACGAGCAGTACAAAAACTATTATATAAAAGTTGTGTTAAACAGTTGGCTTATGCAATTCACGTGATTCCTAATAAAACTGACTCATAAAAAATCTTTATCTATATATACTATATTACATTGCCCGTTTGGTAAAAAAGAAACATCTGAACGATAAAATCGTGCGTTCATTGCGCATAGATATATAAAATAAAAATAGTTATAGACTGAAACTCTTACGGTATACTTAATGATATAAATGTGTAAAGGAAAACGATCTTTTTTTTTAGTCGGTATAACAAAAATTTTTTTTAATTATTTTAATTGATAAGTGTTCTTTTCCTGGATAATGCAATCGAATAAACTTATTTTATACAGAGTGCTTTAATCGAAAGTTTACATGAAGGAAAGCGGTAATAAAGTATACGGGATACAGCATGTAGTGATTTATTCTATTTTGCTAACGACTGCGGCGTTTTTACTTAAAAACTCAAGTAATTTATTCATAATATATAACGAGAAAAACTTGACATTGGATAACCCTTTTCTGCGGGTTACGGCGAATTCGCTGATATCTATTGGACAATAAGCTTATTTAAAAAAGGATTTCGTTAATATAAAAAAATAGATATCAAATCACTCGCAGACGTATGTTTTGATACTCCAAAGATGTGACAATTATACCTAACCTGAATTAAATTAATTAAATTTATTATACATTAGCTTCGATAAATACAATAATAAAGCAGTAAGACATCTAGTAGTAACAGACGAACATAGCAAGACGCCAAACACTTCCTTTTTCTGAATAACTAAAAGATTTTTTGAAATTAAAAATGTTTAAATTCGATAATTAGCTTCAGTACATACGATAATTTCAAGGTACGTAAGCGCAGTAAGAGAAACTAGTAGTAACAGACGAGTGTAGTAAGACACCCCAGTTTTTACTTTTTCTTAGTAGAAATTAAAAAATATGTCCACGTACCAAAATAATGTAACAAAAATTTGCTATTTTTGTTATTTAATTTTCATTTGTGGTCCTATTTCTAATAAATATAAAATAATCATTTTTAAGCTCACCCTCTATTTGGATGTTATCATGTACATTTCAGGCTACGAACGAATTTTTTTTTGTTGTAAATTCATAAAAATACACTAAGTATACACTAATTCGAAAAGTTTGTCACGTACCAAATTACAAACTTGTATTATACGTATAATTTGTCACATATCAAAATTACGCACACATATTCACTAGGGCACCAGATTCAATTTTTTGTAATTTTCTTCATTGTACACAAGAATTACACACTGAGCAGACGTGTTATAATTATTAGTTGTTAATCCGTTCCATTCCAGGCAAATATTTATTAGTGACGAACACGGTGAGCAGCGGATTATTAATGGGCGCGGGGGACGCGTTGCAGCAGCGCACCAACTTCATGAAGAAGCACATGCCGAAAATGTCCTTCGAAGAAAGGAGCGCGAATTCAGAAAACGAGGCGACGAACGAAAATAAGGAATACGATTACAGGCGCACGTGTAACATGATGATCGTGGGTCTGTGTCAGGGTCCGTTCAGCCATTACTTCTACGACGCTTTGGAGCAGAGGCTGCCCGGCAAAAAGCTCGCCACACTCGTGAAAAAGACTCTGCTGGACCAAGCCATCGCCAGTCCAGTCTGCATCGGAATCTTCTACTTTGGCCTTGGAGCTCTTGAGTCCAAGACGATTAAGGAGATCAACGAGGAGCTCAAGCTCAAGTGGCTGGATACTTGGAAGGTGAAGTTCAGTATATACACTGAGAGAAATGTTTTAGAAAAATTACTGTTAGTCTAATAAAAATTACTATCCAGTTCGGGAGTTGAGCCACAGACTGCATTTAGTGAAAAACTTACTATTGTGTATTGTAAATTTTACTAGAATTGTAAATTCATATTACTAAAATTGTAGTAAAATTGATAATACAGAATGGTAATTTCTCTCAGTGTAGGGATATTTTTTTATATTTCTTTAAAAATTTTTAAATTTGCATCAATATGATGTTATCTTTCGAGCTGAATAGTTATAATAATTAAGTAACTGTCAATGTTGTGAAAAATATTAATTATCCATTTTATAATTGATAATTAAATGATTTAATCGTCAATTATTTGAACAATAATTATAAAAAGTAAACGATTTAATTATGAATTTAGTTAAATGATATAATTATCAATTATTTGGACGAAGATTAATAAGTAAACGAATAATAATAATAATAATTACATGTATTAATTATCAATTTTTTGGTCCACAAATGATAATTAAGTGATTAAATTATCAATTCTCAGATCATATTGGATTTATTTAATTGCAAGTATGTATAATTAATTATTTTATTTTCAGGTGGATTGTATGTTTTGGCCTCCAGTACAATTCGTTAATTTTCTCCTTGTGCCCCTGCCATATCGAGTGATTTACACAAATTTTATGGAGATAATTTATGATATATTTTTATCATATGTAAAACATGTGAGTATTTGAAAAAATAGTTCCAAATAAATAAACAATTATTATTAAACAATTAGTGGATAAATGCATAATAATCAATATATTTAAGAAAATAATTCAAAATACAAATCGAGAAATTGAAAAAATAATAATTTAACGTAACAACTTTATTAATTTTATTAATTGTCTTCTCTTTTTTCAGGATGTACACTAGAAATTGATTGGTTGATCAAAAAGTAGAAGATTGCGTTGATAAAAGCTCATCTGACGAATTTTTGCCTGTGATAACGAGTTACCCTGTCACATCATCTTCAGGGGCAGCTATCGATTCTTTAAAGCGTTACAGTTCTTGAACATTTGAATTTTAAAATTGCAAGCTCCTAATAAAGTGAATAAAGATAGTACGAATTTGTTAAAAATTAACTTAATAATAAAAAAGAATTTTATAATTTTTGTTTTAATTATAAATGAATTTACATTTAAAATATTAATTGTATTTTAGATGTAGATTAGAGACAATTGAGTCTAAGAAGAGAAAGACCCACTGTAACTGAATGTATACGTCATCTTAGAATTGCGCATCCCTGCTTCAGGTATGTAAAATGTTATTTAATGTGAAATTCTCATTTTTAGCTATGAAAAGCATATATCTTAAAACAACTGTTCATGCAATATTCAAAAAACTATATATATATTACATAAATACATAAAACGATATATTATTTACATAAATATTTTTTTAATATAATTATTTTAAATACAATAACTTCAATTAACCTTTTAAAGGCGAAATGAATATTTATGATTTTCTGAACCATTGAATAAAATATTATTTTAATAATTCATCGAATTTTACTTATAAAATGTAAAATGTATTCATGTTCAAATATTTCATTGAAGGGCGATGTCATAAATACATATGTATATAAACATTTTTTGGTCTCCTATTTCACGCTATCCTTTATCATATATTTTGTAATTTTTGGCTTTCCTTCTGAATGTCGAGCACTTATTTGATTTGATTTTGGCATTATGTCAAAAGTGCAATAATCTCTCGAACGTGCAAGATTTAATGACTCTAAGTCTGCTATAATTAAAATTATCTGCGCAGTATAAGTGCACTCGTCAGAGGCGCCGGTTAACACCCGCAGACAAAGAAAAAATGAGAACCTTATACTCAACAAAAATTTTCTTTTCATCTAAAAAATGTAGATGTGCATTTGAAAATATTTTTTTTCGTCGAATCTTAAAAGATATATCGTCTAGAAAGTAAAAAAGTTAGAAGACTTTAATCGATACAAAATATTTTTTAAGATTTAATTGGTACCTTGATCCACCCTTCAAACGGAAATCCGTAATAGTCAATGAAATGTGACGATCGAACTTTTGCTCACTTTGTTTATTGAACACAATAAGTTGTCTTATAAGATTGTGAGAACTGCAATGTATACGCTAAAATTTGTTAAATTTTTTTAATAAAAAAGGCATAAAGTTGATACGCGGGCTATTATCTTACCCCTGCCACGATAATCCATAATTATGCGTGCTCCATAATTATCCGCGTGCTATCAGCACGTCGGCCAGGCTATTATGTATTATATAATTATGTACATGTACTTTCTCTATTTCTATAATTACAGTTAATAATTAAATCTAAATCGTATTGAAATCACTTCACGGAGGTTAATGCCTAAAGAACGCATATCGTGCTTTCATTTTTAAATCAATTCTAAATTTCGTATAGTATAAAGTGTTTAAAAAATAATTATTTTTGCAATTTTGCGCATAAAATTATAAAAAAAACTGCTTTTAATGCCTATGTCTAGGGCGTAAAGTGCTTAATTATTAAATTTGCACACCGACAACTGGCAGCTGTGAATAAAAAAAGTTACTTTACGCACTAGTAGCAGTGCACAAAAAAATAATTCACGAAGAAAAAAAAACTCTTAAGTAGAGCGAATGTTAGAGAATTAACCACTCATACGCTACTCGAACTTAGAGTGAATCTTAATCCACTTTAGAGTGAATTTAAATCGTCAAATTTGACTCCAGTATATGGAGAGAAAAAACTTAACAAAAATTGCTATCTTGATTAGGAAAGGAGTGACAGTATTCAAAATAGTAATTTTTTATAATTTTCGTACTATAAACTACTATTTTTCATACAAAAAATTCTCGCCTGTTTAGACTGTCAATCCTTTCTTAACCACAATAGCACTTTTTATTAAGTTTTTTCTCTCAGTGTAGAGTCTAATTTCACTGTACGAGTGTTTCCCTGTAAACTAAGCGTGAAATTTCTCTCCAACTGTTCTAGCGTACTGTAGTGTACTTCCACGCACTCATACACGGAGAGAAACGTCTAGTAAATATTACTATACTATTTCTTAATGCAGGGACAAACTCGACAAATAAAAATTTTTACTAAAAAGTAGAGTAAAATTTACTATACTTGTAGTAAAAATTACTGTAAGTCCAGCACCTTTTACTACATTTTCTATTAAAATGTTTGATCTGTCGAGTCTGTCCCTGCATTACGAAATAGTATAGTAATATTTACTGGACTTTTCTCTCCGTGTATCGTGAGGGTCGAAAAGGCCCTTTTAAGGCACGCTCGCGCGGCATAAGCAGGCGTTTTACGCACTAGTGCTACAAATATTCTGCCCGCGCACTTCCGACTAGCGCCTGCCGCGTAAGCATTCGCTCTATCCCGAAGTAGCGACACACGCAATCGCAGGTACATCGTCCCGCGTCGTCGGGCATAAAACGGCCGCGTGCTATCAGCGCGTCGGCCGGGCTATTTAAGTCGCGCCGCGGCTCGAGGACCGCACCAGTCCCCCGACAGCACCCACAGCGTTCGAAGCCGGTGAGACAGCCGTCGTCCGTGTCGTGCTGCTGCCGTCGGTGCCGACGGTGGATCCAGATCGAGGAGGGCCCCAGCCGAGGACCTCCCAATTGGCGCGTTACCCTCACGCGCGCGCGCACACCCCCGCCCCGCGTTATGCCTCTTGCGTGCCAGCCGACCTTCCGTCTGCACAAGCGCCAGAGAATCAAGATATTTATTAATCTCAGTCGGGGAGGATAACCCCGAGCGGGTGGACGATTCGAGTGGGCAACCCCTGCCGGATCCTCGCTGACACTTAATTTTCCACTTTGGACTCGGACGATCGGAGCATCGCCCGGAGAAGTTCTGCGAGTCGGTGAAAGCCGAGGAGACTTGTGTCACTTCTGCCACGAGGTTTTCACGAGCGGAGGAGGAATGGGCGTTTTTGCCAAAATGTTCGGTGAGGATACTTGTCTTTTCTTTTTTGCATTGCATTCGTTTAAGTAATTGGCAATCGCGGATGCCGTTGATCGTGAATTTTGTATTTATTTTAATTCTTAGAAGAAGAATAATAAATAAAATTAACGACTGAAAGTGCTACTTTTTAATATTATGTTTGTCTTTTTATCAATTGAAGTACGTTACCAAAATGCAGTGTATAGTAATTTTTTAACTATTCATATAATCAGAAGTACAGTTTGAATTAATCATTATTCACTTATTCGAGAAAAAAAATCACGTATTAATGTGTATTTAGAGAATTTTTATTGTTGTGCATTTTTTAACGTTCAAATTTTATTAAAAAATTCTAGTACTTCATCGTTTGTAAATTTATTGTTAATGTGATTGCATATGTGAAGTGTATGGTGAACTATAAAATAAAAAAAAATCGTTTGTTCTCTGAGAAAAATATTGTTCAGTATTTAAAAAAAAGTGTCTAATATGACTAACTTTAGAAATTGGCAACAAAAAGGATTTCGCGGAAACTCGGTGAAACTGCTTCTGAAAATAAAATTCTACGTGTTCGTGACGTGAATATTTTGCATTCAACAATAGTGGACTGTTGTCAATGTTCGAAATTTCTTCATTTTGTTGAAGTGAAAGAAAACAAAATTAGCCGAGAAGTTCAGGGTTGCACGTGTCCACACTTATAAGCGTATGCACACGCATATACATATGAATGAAAACTGCGCGTCTGACTCGATCGTGATACTACTACTGATGAAGTAACGTAATGATTATAGAAAATATTTTGACAGGCTGCCAAAATGAAGCTTCAAATGTAGGCTACGTGAAAGTTTGGCATTTAAAAGTGCTGTCACTGATTAATCAAATACTGTTGATTTCAAAATATTTAAAATTCCGTCGATATATACAATCATTATACGTTAATGAATTTTTATTTATTTTAGGAAATGCATAGAAACGACCGTTCGTTTACTTTTTTATTTCGGCTTTAAAATTTTTCCTATCAATTGGTCAGGATATCATACCTTAAATTGCGTTATTGTAGTCGTTAAAATTCCATTCTTACTAGAGTAAATGGTTATCGACGTGAACTTCTTTCATCTAATTTTTAAAATTAGGCGCAATACTAAAAAAGCCATTTTCTATGTCGTACGAGACTCCTTTATATTGGCCATGGATAATTCTAAAAACAATCGACTATAATTATAATTTTTATTGCGTATACAAAGAAGTCTTTAATCTTATCATTTTTTTTTTAATTTATATTCTTACTTTTCAAATATTATTCCTTCGAAAAATAAAATAAATTAAAATTAGAATAATTATTTATTGTAAATTACGATATTTACAACGTTTAGAAATTCACAGTGAAAACTACATATAAAAAAACTCTTAACGTGTTGCAGAAAATAATTATCACAGTCATTTTAATAACTTAATAAAAATAACAAGTAGGCGATATTCCAGTCGTTCCTTAAATAGTTAATACTGATGCAGTGTAATTCAAATTGTTAAAAGTAATATCTCAAGAGTTAAAATTAAAATGACTGTATAGAAAGCTAAGAAACATTAATGAAATACAATAATAAAATAAAATAAAAATAAGAGAAATACACTTGCACACACCATCCTAATAAATTATAAATAATAAATTATCATGAAAAATAATCATTCACCCTTACAAATAAAATCTAATAAAAATAAAATGACAGTTTACTAAAATAAACTAAATGAATCGTGCAAATATTTGCATAGGCAAGTACCTTCTGGTGACGAACACGGTGAGCTGCGGCCTGATGATGGGCGCCGCCGACGTCATGCAGCAGCGCAGCGACTTCCTGCAGAAGCTCGTGTTAAAAGTGCCGTCAGTCCAGGCCGACGGCAAGGAAGAAAACGCCAAAATCATCGGCGAACTCCGACGACTCGGAGGGCCTGGTGCGCATAGTCTCGAAGAGCGAAGTCGCCGGCGAAGCGGCCGATTTCGACTACATCCGCGTGAGGAACATGATGGCCGTAGGCCTGCTGCAGGGACCCTTCAACCACTATTTTTACGCCCTGCTGGAGCGGATGTTGCCCGGGAAGAGCGCGGCTACACTTTTCAAGAAGACCCTGCTGGACCAGAGCATCGCCAGTCCCACCTGCCTCGGCATCTTTTTCTTTGGTCTTGGTGTGCTCGAGCGCAAGGACCTCCAGGACATTAATGGGGAGGTGAAGCTCAAGTGGTTCGATACTTGGAAGGTGAGAATATTATTGTTTTGATAGTTTATTTAATTATTTTTTTGTTTAACCATCTTTCTGATATTTTCTATTATTTCATCAATTTTTTATTTTTTTATTTGCGATTCGAAGACTATGGAACGCGCACTTTGATTCGAGAGAAGTTCTACTGAGACAAAAGTTTAAAACTGAAAAAAAAATTTACAAATTATGTTTTTAACGATTTAGCTAGTGGATTTTAATACTCTATCTTTAAATTTTTTAAACTTCTCTTTGAAACCACATTTCATTTATATTTCGAATAAATATTCAGTTGATTTGAAGAACTACTAATTCTTTTTTCAGTTTGTTAAATACTATTTCCTAAAAAAATTAAAGAAAATTTTACAAGTGATTATGATTATTGTTTTAGTACAATTTTGCTATGGCTGGATACGTCATTGTTAATAACACAATATAATACATTTAAAAAATTGTTAAGTTTAAGAAAGTAAAATAATTTTTAAGAAATTACTTGCATATGAATATTGAATTTTTAAATGCTGATAAGAGTGTGTACGTCATAAGTTAATTTCCATTGATATTAAAACTATCCCAAATTTTAGGAGTTAAGATATATACTATTTAACAAAATTTCCACAATGAATCACTGTTTTGTTTTCAGGTTGACTGTATGTTTTGGCCTCCAGCGCAATTTATTAACTTTCTTCTGGTGCCCATACGCTATCGAGTCATCTACACAAATTTCATGACAATGATATACGATATATTTTTGTCGTACGTGAAATACGTAAGTGTAATCTAAAATTTACTAAATCTAAGAAAAATTAAAATAATCAAAGTTTAAAAAAGAATCATTTTTACAATGTTCAGTCAGTTCTTTTAAATCTTTCACCCTACCGAGAATAAATGACTTGTAATTAATAAATTTCGTTCAATTATCTTCTTAGTTAAGTTATTCATGAATCAAATTCAGTGTATAAATTTTTTTTAAAATTAGATAACGCAACAATATTTGTTCCTCAAAAAAAAGTTCACTTTGCAAAAATTCTTAATTATTATCTAAATTAACTTCTTCCTTGTATTAGCTTAAAGAAATCATAAAAAAATATATAATTAATGGTTCAAGTAACCAAACAAAATTCATAAAAACGTATTTCCCAGTTTCAGGATTGCGAGCACTGAACTACCAAAATTGACTGGTCGATCAAAAACGGCCGAAGCAAAAGCGCCGCGACAAGACTGCACACAAGGGACCAAAAAGCCTTCCCACAGTGGCGACTAATTGGACTTTAATAAACTGTCAATTAGGGGCACGGCAGTCAGGTGACATCGTCCGCAGAAAATTCGGAAAAGTGACCGCACCAAGCGAATCGGAAGACTATGCAGATGTCCGGCCACGAGCGGGAAGGAGAGAAACGAACGATGATATAAAAGAAAAAAATAATCTCACGAGACGCTTCTAGTCTCGTGAGCGCAAACAAACGAGATATGCGATGTATTATTCTGCAGTTCTTATCAAATGTCAATAAAAGACTTTTATTTTTCACAAACCAAACGCCTCTTTGCATTCGAACTCCTTTCCAGTCCGCGCGTATATTTGACGGAGATTAAGATCTTTTTCGATAGAGAATGTCGGCAGTGCCTTTACGACATTGTATTTTCCTTTTATCTTTCTTTCGGATCTGAGTGCACTTCTTTTGCTGACTTACAGTAGAAAAAGTTGACGGCCTTAATTAATGCAGTTTGTTGACGAGGAAGAGCTTCGGAATTCTTTCCGAATGCGATAAGGTGGGAACTGTCGATTTCGTTTGTCAACGGTAGATTAGAATTTTATCCTTTAATTAATTCTTTTCGCAAGTCGATAAATGTTTTTTTTTTTCATAGTAACGATAGATGGGTATCTAAGTTCAGTGAGATTATTGATTTTTCGAAGATTATGCTTGGTAGAATTTTCGATTGATAAAACAACGGTTACGATCAAGCAAACGGCTAGAAGTGTAGCTACCTAAATTTTCCATTTTTACTCGTTAAAGATAAAACCTCGGTGGATTAAAATGGGTTGTTTGTTTCCAAATAATGAATTTTCTTCAAGCCATGAAATTTATATCGTATGTGTATTGTATTTTTTTTATTTATTTTATAAAACGAATTGTCTGTCTACAAAACAGAACATACATTGCACTCAACTTGTTTACATTTTAGTCAATATTTACTGTATCTCTGTATAAATTTACCTACGGGTGATTGTTTAAACACTTTATTATTTTCTTGCATTCATCATTTAAAAAGCCAGCGAGAATACCTGTCGCATTGTAATGACAATGACACATTAACCGTGGAACTTTCTTGAACAGTACTTTGGAAACTTCCATTCACAACTTTCATAATACACGAACGAGAAGAAAATTACTTAAACTAATTAAAATAAATAACAAAAAAAAATCTTTTTTACAGTAGAATGCATGCTATGCTGTAAAATTAAGTTCATTTTTTATGTACAAAAAATTAGATTCAGAAATATTTTATTACATTCGGATGTATTATTATTTTTGGACCACTTTTGCATGCTCCAGGAACACTGCGTGAGAACAGATTAAAAAAAAAACATTATTCCAACTCTTTGAGAAAACTACAGCTCATATGTGTTAAAAAAAAGTAAATACAATTATTATTTTCTCTGAAAATCATTAAGTAAATATACACTAATTCTCTGTGAATATTCAATATCTGAATGACTTATCACGTTATACAGTATATATTCACTTTTTTTTATGTTAATTTCATATTTAGAGAGATAATAATTTCCCAGAAAATACACTTATTTTGGTGTCTATCCTTATCCCTCTTTTTAGATCAATTAAGTATAATTATAACGCTCCATTCGTTATCAAAGACATTTATTTAAACTCTATTGATGCTAAATAAAACACAATCATTTTTCCATCCTATATCGTATCATAGTTTTCCTCTATTAGAGCATTTGCGCTCTAAGAAGTCGCTTCGACAAGAAAAGTGATCAAACCTCTACTCGCACCCTATCAGTCAATCGTAGTAGCATCTAATCATTTGCGTCTCGAACATGAAGAAAAAAAAATTAAAAATGCAGATTCGAGTGCGCGCACGTGCAATATAAAGTTTATTTGACAATCGGCGACACTCGTGCTCCATAAAATTCTCGGCGACGTGTTGCCAGTCGGACGCCAGTGAGCAAACATGCATCTCGGCTTTGCTTACGCGTAAATATAAACAGGCATAGGCGACCTTATCTCGAGGCGCGGCAGTTGTTGAACTTATATTGCGGCGCTCGGGGAGCTTAAAAACGATGCGCCCGACTCTTATCCCTGGGATTTGGCGAGGAACGCGCCTCGTCGGGGAATCCATTGTGTCTTTCCGTTGCACGCCTGTGTGCCCTAGCCGCAGCCGGACGACTGGCGCTTGCCTTGAGACTGATAACGAAGAAAGAATGACGCGGTTTTTAAAAGAGTGACCGATATTGCGATTGCGTAAACTGCAAAGTGCAGGGGTATTATTCACTTTAATTGTATCCTCTGATATATGAAATCATATATCGAGTTAAAACAACCCGAAAACACTATCATATACAGAAATCGGACAATATAAACTTATTATGTGCCGATATCTGTAGTAATAAAATTAGTGAATAATAATTAATAAACAAGAATAAAAAAATAGCCCAGGAGTATTAATTATTCACTTTAATTGTATCCTCTGATACGAATGCGTTTATCGAGTTAAAACAACCCGAAAACACTAAATGTCGTACAAAAATAGGACAACTAACATCGGAGAGAAAAGTTCTTTTAAAAATTACTTTACGCTTTTGTAAGACAGGGACAGACTCGACAAAAGGAAAATTTTATTAGAAAGTATATTCAAATTTGCTAGAGTTGTAGTAAAGTTTACTGTAAATCTAGTAAATTTTAATATACTTTCTAGTAAAATTTTTTATTTGTTAAGTCTGTCGCTGCATTACAAAACCGTATAGTAATTTTTACAAGAACTTTTTTCTCCGTATATATGTGTCGATATCTGTAGTGATAAAATTAGTGAATAAAACCCCAGATTTACATTAGTGAGATATGGTGAAATCTTCGGTTAATGAGTGATCGGCTAATGATTTTCAAGTTTAGATCGTAAAATCACTTATAAATTTCCAATATAAAAGAGACAAACTTTGATTTAAGTTTTTATAGTGTAGATCGATTTTTCAATTATTTTCCTTAAGTGACTTTGACTCGGTTTCTATATTTTTGTATATATATATACATATTCTGTGTACACTGCCAGCCAAAAGTTTGGAAACATTTCGTTCAGATTTCGAAATATGTAGTGTTTCCAAACTTTTGGCCGGCAGTGTATATTTCCAAGTGTAGTAATAGTTATTTTTACCCTAATTATCCTTAAAGACCACGTGAATTCCGCAGAAGGTTCAGTAAAATCTTATTTCATTGTCTAGACATATTTTAGCTTTCGTAATCAATAATTGATAATTAACTAATAATTAATTTTGCGTTATTATTAATACAAATTTGTGTAATCGCAGAATGAAAAATTTGTCTCTTAAATTAATGAGGAAAAGTTTATTTACATCGATTCATTGATAATTATAGAACAGATCTATTAGCACGCATACCTTACCTCTATTTTTAAATAATTCTAGAATATTCCTTTTAAATAGATAAAATAGAGAAGATAAGATAATATGGTTATATATATAATTTTTTAATTTTAACATATATATTAAAATTAATATTAAAAGTTAATTATTCTTGTCAGATGCATATTAAAATCTGTTTTTTTTTCAAAAATACATTCTGCATTTTACATCTTAATTGAGAACCTTATAAATATACTTATTACAACATGACTAATAAGAGGTACTTTCGGAAGTTTTTATTTGAATGAACATATTTGTGCAACACTGACCGTACATTAACATTCACCATTATTTAGATACCCGGAAATAGGAGACAAGAAACATGAAAAAAAAAAAGAAAAACAATTACCTAAATATTGTACTTATGTTTCATTAATGTAAGTATCTTATTATATTATATAATAATTAAATATGATATTAGTAATTGTCAATTAATTGTTGAGCAACGTATAATTTAATTTGTCAGCATCTGTAGCAATTATATATTTATTATTTACATATAAAGTTTAAAAATGTATCGTTTGTTCTGCTATTAAATATAGGTCTACATTCATACGTGCAGATTTTAATTTGCTTTCTCTAGATAAGTGCCTGATTCCATATCCAAAGCCGCATTTGTTTGTGATTTAATTTTTTTTAACGTATTGAAAATTTTGCTGCTTATTTGTTTGAACGCGATAAAGAAGATACTCCTTACGGAAAAGTACAGTAACATTTGCGCTCTTGTTATTAATTCAATAAAACGTTGTAAACATTTTTGAAAAATCTTTTTTTTTATATAAGGATGTTAAATGAAGGAAAATAGAAATATAAATAATTGTTAATAAAAAAGAAATATTTTATTAACAATTATTCATTATTTCATTGTTTGTTGAAACGTAGTTGTAAGGATTAATGGTTGGTTTAATGCAGATGTCCATTATCTATTTGGGTATGTTTCTAAAACGTTAATAAAGAATATGAACAATGTGTATATATGCAACGATAATCACAAATTGCAATATGTAAACATCAGAATAATGGACTGGACCGGATGGTTTTTTTATTTTATTAATGCAGTCCTAATTGCAGAGGATAATGAAGGTTCGTAAATAAGTTAGCGCCTGAAAACAGGCAATGCGCTGCATTATCTAAACTGAAAATATAAATTTATATACGGCACTCTGAAAGAAGGTTCGATATAAATAAATTATGTATAAGAATACAATTTTTAATTGTTTTTTTTTTTAATTTCATTCATTTCTTAAATAATTCAAATTGTAAGTAAATTATTTGTTATAAACCATCCAAATCTATTAAAAAATTAAAAAATTTGCGTTCACGCATCCTATACCTATGCTTTCTCCTATAATCTTTAACCATTTATTAAATTTATGAATTAATGGTATCTTAAATACACGGAGAGAAAAAACTGTAAAAATTGCTATTGTGATGAGGAAATAAGTGACAGTTTTGATGAGCGAGAAATTTTAGTATGAAAAGTAGCAATTTGTGATACTCAAAATAGCAACTTTTATTATTAAATAGTAATTTTTATAATTTTCGTACTAAAAACTACTATTTTTCATACAAAAAATTTTCGCCTGTTAAGACAGAGTCACTCCTTTCTTAAGTACAATAGCAATTTTTATTAAGTTTTTTCTCTCAGTGTATAGAGCTCGGCATTATTCTTGTTTATTTAGTCTTGAAATTATTTCTCAAAAGGATCTCAGGCGAGCTTTTTTATGCCGGCCAAAAGTTTACAAACGCTGCGTATTTCGAAATCCGAACGAAATGTTCCCAAACTTTTAGCCGGCAGTGCAAAAGTATGGAGTGTACATAACGTCACCCGCAGTTCAAAAAATAAGTTTATCGACCTCAGCAAATCCAAAATTCGGAAGCGCTCAGCAAGGGCCTTATCAAGTTTCGCGGTCTCGGCGATCTCCGTTTTCCCGAAAAGCCTTTTTCCCGCGCATGCGCTCGGTCGGTCTGGTCGAGCGCGATCAGAGAGAGAGACGGAGCGATTATCTCGCGCGCGCGCGCGGCCTTTATATGAGCGGTTATTACATTTATCTCCGGAGCCGCGCGCGGTTATATTTTTATTATGATTTCCGAGCGCCAGGTGGCCCCGTGTTTTTCTCCGTGTTTGCCCCGGCGGAGGCTCGGCGCGGCGACCCGGCCAACACGCACCGCCGCCGCTCATCCGCCGCCATTACGCTGCGCCGACGAATGTCACCGGGCCGCCGTATCTCGACGCCGCAGCTGCCGTAGTCGGGAAAACGCGCGTCTTTTCAAGCCCCGACCGTCGCCGGCCAGGACGCAGCCGCACGCACGTATACCTGCACCGGGGCCGATTTGCAGTCAGCGTGGGCAGCGACGACAGCGGGACGCCGCGTCTCTATAGGTATACGCGCCGCCGAACAGGTGAAAAGTTTTCCCGGAAAGGTGCGCTGATCCTTTACGACTCCGCCTCTGGATGATCCTTTCTCCGTGTGTATGTCCTGCACCGTTTTTCTCTGCCGCTGTGGGTTTGTGTACGTACTTTTGTCACTGTAAGGATCGCGTGCAAAATCTCATTCTAACGGTGCCCGTTGGAAATGTATTAAAGAGAATTAACGAGGAGTGAAACGTAATCGATGTTTATTGAAATTTATTTAGATTCGGGATTGAATATTGCATTTTGCTTCTTATTGCTCCGGTTTAATGCGGCATTTTCAACAGAGCCGAGAGACTTATTTTAGTAATTTTCAGTAAATATTTACTTCAAAAGTACTTTTGGTAATTTTCCGTAAATATTTACTTCGATAGTGCTTGTTAAAGGTTTCTTTGAAACTAAATGAATTTATTTGTTTCTAAATAAATTTAGCAGTTTCAAGAAAATATTTAGTCAATTCAAAGAAGTATTTAACAAGGACAATTGAAGTAAATATTTACAGAAAATTACGAAATTTATCTCTCAGCGAGTAAGTATCTTGGACTTTTATTCAACTTTGTGTTTTTTTGCTGTTGTTAAATAAAGTGTAATTGGAGAACCATTAAATTTATAAAGGGGAAGTGGTTACGTTCGAGGAGTTTAGAACGAAGCGCGATTATAACTGTACTGCTTCGTTGTGTGCGTTACGCGTGAGATTTTTAATTGTTATTATTATACGTGAAAGGTATATACGCGCGTCTAAAAAGTACGCGAATTCTTTGAGTTTGAAAAGAAAAGAAATATTGCGCGAGTTCGTTGTTTATTACAGTGGGATCGAAAAGTATTGAGTTAAAATATTCTGGAGATAAGGATCACCCAAAATTTTGACCTGACCGTAGGATAATGTATAGGCACGTAGGCGGATGATATATATAGGCATATATATAAATGTAAAAGAAAGAAGCGCAGAGCGGCGAACGAATGAGAAAAGGACGGCGAAAAAATTTAAGCCACATTCATAACGTACATTCCCATATTTAATTCCATTTGTGCATTAAACGTAGTAATTTTATTGATTGGAGTTCACCAGCCATGCGTCAAATCGTACATTCGGTGACATTTTAACATTCCACTGAATTTCATGGGTGCATTTATGCATCTTTCGAATGCATTGTATAGATGCACATTAAAGTAGAATAGATTTTCATTAAATTTTGAACAAGTTACGCTTCAATTATGCAACCTTTTCTCGTTTTAATAATAGTTTTGTTCTTAGTTTACAGTATGTAATTTTCAATAGTTTACGGTTTATGTTGAAATAATGAGTTAATTAATTACTTACATTACTGCAAACTAAATTTATTATTATATTTTATCATGTTTTTAAGTACTTAATATATTGTTATTTTCATTTCATTTTTAAAGCAATATCGAAATACTGGCTTAATAAAACAAAATAAGACATCGATGGTTTGATGAAAAAAGGCATCAATTCACTTTTTCGAATAAAAATTTCAGTTGACACCGTTTTCAAGCAAAATCTGAATCGACACCTTTTTTCACCGAGTCATCGATATAACGTCAAGAATATTGTTGCAGTAACTCAGTCAACAAAACGATACTTCCTGCCAAAAATTCACCTTCTCTAATCATCAAATTAACATTAACAATATTCAGTACTTATATAAACACTTTAATTAAAAAACTAAAAGCATTCATTCCGTAAAATTGAATTCACCGCCGCTTACACCGTCGGAATGTGCAGTGTAAACCCAAGACAATATACACAATAATTACATACACCGAATAAAAAATATAAAATACATTCCACCGCAGGATCGTGTGAAAAGGACTACGGCGCTAGAGAGAGACAGCGAGAAGCTAAGCCAAGGCGTCGGACCGTTGCAAAGTGAGCCTAAAATAAAAAGCCGGCGGCGAACGCGCGCAGCCGCTCTCTGCGGGAAAAGAGTGAGTAGCATCAGCCGCGCGCGTCCATCTGCCCGTTGCGCCGCAACAACAACACACCGAGCGCGCACCGACGGACGCGGCGAGCCGGAGCCGAGAGTGACGCGCGCGATCGTGCACTGTGCATATAGGCAGCGCGCCGGACGCACCGACAGCGGCATCGTCGAAGGAAACAGACAAGGCAGAGGCAGACGCCGTAACAGTCGAACATGTCGTCCAAGAGGAAGGGCACCGCCACCAAGAGCAAGGCGAAGAGCAAGTCGCGCAAGGTCGAGTACGACGAGGAGGACATCTCGAGCGAGCACGAGTCCGAGGTCGAGGACGAGCAGCAGCACCACGAGAACGCCGACGGCGAGGAGAACGCCGAGGACGACCTCGCCGACCTCGCCAGCATCCCGGAGCTGCCCGCTCCCGAGGTGAGCTCCCGGCGCGATAATAAGCACACCCTCCCGAGCGAGGGGGAATCGCCGCTGGCGGCATCGCTTCCGTGATGCGTCGGCGCGGCGCTTCCCTCCGATTTGAAGGTTATCTTTTTGTAATTCGAACTGGCCGCAGTGGTTGCGCCGGTTATTTTTGCGAGCCTGGTCGCCTCTGCACCAAAAGAGAGCCGCCGCCTCGTGGAGGGAGGCGGAGCGAGATGCAGGCGCGAGAAAGTCGCGACCCGCCGATCGGGGAATTATGCAATTTTTTTTTATTGTATCCGTTAGGCAGCGGAGAGGCTCGATTTGGTGCAGCGCGCTTGGCTCCTCTGTAGGACGAGCAGCTGCTGCGGGGCGCCCGTTGCTCGGACCGTTATGCCGTTTCTCATGTTTACGCTCTTCTTCTTCGTTGTGAATCTGGTGCTCGCGTTATTCGTCTACTCGCTTTACCTCTTTCACTTTTTGTTCTTCGTCTACTGCCTCATGGCGTGCACTCTTTTCGGACCCGACACTGCATCTTGATTTTGTCACGTCATTTGTTTTTGGAGAAGTAGAATTTCGATAGCGTTTAATTTTATTTTAATTTTGCTAAGAATTAATCTGCAAATGTTGATTTGAAATATTTTAATTTGTTTTTTTTTACTTTTTAATTGTACAAAATTATATTACTCAATTGTTTTTATTGTCGATTCTAGGGAGGATGGGGTAAGGCTGGTACTTTACTCATGTGCGGATTAACAAATTGGGATATAGCTGGTCGCAAAGCACCGCCAAAAGGTGCAAAAGTTAATATTGGCAGAAGTTTATGGACTGCACATACTTTTAAAAACTTAAACGGATCTCGAGTGAGATTAGTCGTCTCAGGACCTGCCGCTTCACATAGTGTCATTGTCACTGAAGATAATAGATGCTTAGTATTTGGCAGAAATGACAAAGGTAAGACAATTTGAAAAAAGAAATATATTATGAAGTAAATTAAAAAAGAAATTGTAAAGTAATTTTAAAAAAAATGTGTAAATTTGATTTTAGGTCAATTAGGAGTAGGTGACACAAAGCGTCGAGATGAACCTACTGAAGTTGAGTCACTTAAGGGCCACACAGTTATAGCAGCAGCTTGTGGCCGTGCACACACCCTGTTTCTTACAAGCCGTGGTATTGTCTATGGAGCTGGTGACAATAAGCTTGGCCAATGTGGAGTTGGAAAATCTGATGCTATGATTCTCAGTGCAACAAAAGTAAAATACACAGGTGCACCAATTGTAAAAGTTGGTTGTGGAGCAGAGTTTTCTATGATCTTAGATATAAAAGGTAATAAATAAAATTAGATTTTTTTTTATCATTGTTGTACTAAAATTTAACAAAATAAAAAAATTCAGTAGAAAATTAATTGATAACAATATTTCAGGTGGCTTACATTCATTTGGATGTCCAGAGTATGGTGCTTTGGGTCATAACACAGATGGCAAATATTTCATAACAAGTACAAAATTAGGTTTCCATTTTGAGAAAGCTCCTAAGCGGATTGTAATCTATGTGGAGCGAACGAAAGATGGGCACATAACAGCGTTGGATGGTGTTGAGATTACAGATTTTAGCTGCGGTTACAACCACACAGTCGCCATCGATAGTAAGAATCGCGCCTTTTCTTGGGGTTTCGGTGGTTTTGGTCGTCTCGGACACAATGAGCAACGCGATGAATTCGTTCCAAGGCTGATCAAATACTTGGAGCCTCCTAGTCGTGGTGTAAAGGCAGTTTACTGCGGCAGTAGCTTCAGTCTTGTTGTCAACGTACACGGCAATATGCTGTTGTTCGGTCAGTCGAAACGCACTGGTGAAGCTAATATGTACCCTAAACCCATTCAAGATTTGTCGGGATGGGATATAAGATGCGTTGCTTGCTCTCAGACCAGTGTCGTTGTAGCTGCAGATGAATCAGTTATAGCTTGGGGTTGCAGTCCCACTTTTGGTGAACTGGTGAGTTTTACTTAACGTTCTTAAAAATATTAAAATGATCATTTTAATAATAAGTAAATGTTTTTAGGGCTTGGGTGAGATGAGAAAGTCGTCAACTACTCCAATGGAAGTAAAGGCCCTGGAAGGTATGTACGTTACTGGCGTAACATGTGGATTATCACATACATTAATGGTTTGCCGAGATGAATCTGAAGAAGAGAAGGCAAAAATTGCAAAACTCCAAGTGTATTCCGTTTAATGCTGCGAAAAGAAAACAACGAGAAATAATTTTACTAAAGTAAACATTTGCTAAGTTTTTGCACTGTTCAGAGACGGTATGATTTGATTCAAACAGAATTTTTTATGTTACATTACAAATAAGCAACTTGATTTAAAATTACTATTGCGATACGTGAACTAGATATGTTTTCAATGCCTAATTCACGGTTTTTTCCGTTCGAATTGCTAAAATTTGCTTATTTAAATTTTCTGAAATGTAAATGATTTTTTGCTGTCGAAATTAGTGTATGAAAATTTGTATAAGTATTCTTAATTATTATTTTATTTTATTGAACGCTTTTTTAACCTAAAATTATAAATGGTGTTTGATGAACCTCATTAATTTAGCGCTAACAACTAGTAAAACGTCCATGGATTTTATCTATTTCTCCAATTGTACTTCCATTATATATACATATATAATTTTAACAAAAGTGTGAACAACATTGATTATAAAAACCCGTTATTTTGATAGTAGCTCAGGATATAGACCAAACAGATAGATGCAAAACATATATTTTGATACGTTACTATTTTATTAACGTTCGTTGCAACTTTGTACCAGACAAGAGTACGGCAAAATGTGCTGGTGATCCTTTGATTTTAGACAAATTTTTTACAATTTGTAGCTTCGATAATTTTAATCCATATTATCAATTTAAAATGTTATATTACACAACTGTAAATTAAGAGAAAAATATCTTATCTATTTATAATGTTATTTTGACAAGTGACAGTGTAGCTTACAACTAATCACTAGTCAAAATAATGTAAATATTGAAATAATTTTTCATTCTTTTAGTAAAATATGTACATTAAATTTCTGGACTGTAAATTTCCTGTGATGTTAAAATTTATATCAATTTGATGATACTTAAAACGATGACAATTACTAAAGTCAGTCAGGTGATATCTGTTTCGTTGTACAAATGCAAAAGGCATTGATTTTCATTTTCGCAGTACGTACTCGTGAATTGAAGTTAGCTACTTTTACCTTCTTCCAACATAAGTCTGAAATTAAAAAAGTACTAAATAGTTTTTAAAAATAGAATTGAAAATAATAAAATTTGTCGATTATATACAAGGATATTAATGTTAGAACTTTTCTTGACATTTATAAGACTTGTTAATTAAGATAAAATCCAGCATTGCTTGATCGTACCTTGTGATTAATATTATAACTGTATTAGTAAAGAATTTTTTTAAATGCAATAAGCAGTGATCATAAAAGTTTTCAGTGGACATTGTATATTGTTGCATATTATAATTATTATACGGGGCAGTTGATGAAATTGTGAAGTTTTTGAAGCAAAGTCTGAAAAAGTGATTTAGGAAATGACCAGAAACTCCCTGTACTATATTGTAACTCCATGGTCAATGTATACGTGCAGTATTCAATGCAAATGTCATACATTTTTCAATTGCGTTTTCCATATCGAAAACGAATTAATGTGGTATCCATGCTCGAGTTGTAATTACTCAAACAGTCTTCGACATGGCTTTATTGTAAGGATTTAATAGTTTTTTTTTATTTTTGCGATCCAGATTTACATAAATTTTCACATTAATATTTACATACACTGCCGCGCCGTGACTGAGAGCGTCTATTTTGAATGTGACGTCCTTACATTTGTTTGATTCAATATCTGCTCATATTGAGTGCGATCAGTGCGCTCGGAATATTTCCAATAAAAACACATGACAAATGTATGAGACTCATTGTAATAATGGAATAAAAGAATTTTCTACAATTTTATGGGTTTTACAATAACAGTTTATTCTCCTCTCACTTCCACGCCCTAAATACTTTTACCTTTTATTTTGACTAACTTCCTAATTGAATAATTTCATTTTTTTCTATTTACTCAATTTACAAGAGCTACAGAGGTCTGGATATGAACACGTAGAATGGTCGAGCACCAATTTTTTCATGTATTTCCAAGAACATTTTTTTACTCTGTGCAATTCCATTTCATCCCTACAACGCTCGCAAGGTACATCGTCCGATATTTTTGTACTTTCTTCTTTTTGATTCGATTGATTCTTAAAAAAATATTTTTGTATGTACAAAAATATTGAATCAAAAAATAAATAAAATATGAAAAATAAGAAACTTTGTAGTACTTGTAAAATTACTACTCACCAGCATTTGTAAATCTCTTCTTAAAGTCTCGTCGATTACGAAGTCCAGCACCTCGTTCATCTCAGCTGAAGAAACATTTTTGTACTGCCATCGGTAAAGTTGACAGGCAACATAGTGAATGGGATTCGATGGCTTGTACTGCAGCGTCTTTTTAAGAGCCCAAGTCAGTGGAGCCATGAACGTTTGTCTGCATCGAACAGTTTATAAGTATTTCACTATATACATTATTTTGTCAATTTGTTGAAACCTTAAATAATTCTTTTTTTCCAGGATCTGATTTTTAATAGCTATTGGCAATTCTCTCGAAACGGAAGATTTACTTTCCAGTGACGTTTGATCCAGATGATCATTGGAACAAGGTTTATTTTGTTCCACTATATCGATGTCACATTTGTATATTATTTTCTAAAGCAGAAAATATTTTATTTATTTAGTGAGATTTACTAAGAGATTTATTAAGATTTTTATAAGGTAGATAGACGATTCTAAAGTTTGCAATAACTTTTATAAGATGGGGACAGGCTTGGCAAACCGAGAAAATTACTGCAATTGTATAATATAAAAATGGTAATTTTTCTAAAAGTTATAATAATTTTCTTGACTTGCCAAGTCGGTCCCCATAAAAAAAAAATATTCTAAACTTTGCCCTATTAATTTTTTCAGTATAAAGATTTGAAAAGATGATGAAAAACGTATCAGTAAATAAAATAAAAATTAGCACTAATTAACACGAAGAAAAAAATGTTGCAAAAAGAAGCCTGTTACCATATCATCTTCAGAGCCACTCATCAAGGGATCAGATTCAACGTCGCTTTCGTCGAAGCCCATATCATAGAGCATTTCCATGACTTCCTGACTCACGCCATTCTTCTCCACTACGTCCAACGTACACTCGTCGATTCCTAATTTTCTAAGAAACGCGACGACCCCGTCAGGGACGTTCACTTCAGGACCTTGCCAATTTAAAATTTTAGTCGCTGCGATGCCTTCCATCGTCAAATGGAAAATACTGCACTGATCCTGTTCTATCAGGCCTAATACAGTGACACTTATGCATTCGTCTTCAGTCAATCCTGCATTGAGCAACTTTTTTATTATCTCTCTGTCCATGTCCTTCAACAATAAAGTTTTGCACCTTGAACAATTGAGTTCGCTATTGAAACGTTTCTTTTTTATTGCGGCAACGTTTTATTGGCTTTTAGCTTACCACAACATGTCCGGTGTGATGTTAAATTCATAAAAATAACGCAGTTCGTTGTACGAAAGATTTTGGAGTCCACATTTCATGGCTCTGATAATACTGTCTTTTGCCATGCCTGAAAAAAATGCGACGTGAAAGGGTTTTGAAAGTTGAGCTTGAAAAGAATTACTTTACCATTTTTCAATAATTTTGATATCACTATTTCGTTGTAAATTCCATGATCGAGAATAAATAAAGTTTCTTCGTTATTGTCCGGAGAGATGCATTTACTTAATAATTTGTTGGTAAGAAGAGTTAAAAATTTTTCTTTGCTCCATTCTCCACAAACGTCGAAGTAGTTGCTCGTTAAACTTATTGTCAGTTTTATATCTCTTGTACCTTCGTGAAATAGTAATTGTTTTGGACAACACATTTTTGTACAATTTATGAATATCTTTTTTAGTTGCATTTAATTTTTGCATAACCACGCTGAAAGATAATCTTTGTTCAATTGTTTTAACAGATATGTGAATATTTACATGAGGAGCAACTAATTATTAGTATATATAATAATATAGCAACTATATAGTTTTAAAGTAACAGGTGAGACAATTAAATTGATCACTAATTTAGTGGAAATACCACTTTATTTACAAATAAATATTTTACAATAATTTCTGTACATGAAACTTCATTTTTCGCTGCACTTTACCAGTCTTGCCATAATATGTTTCTTTGAAACATTTACAATATCACGATGGATATACATATAGATAACAAATTGGTTTAATTCAATAATCATACAGATATACAAGCATCGTACAATTATTTCTTACTTCATTAATATAGTTATCGCAAATATAACTTACAAAAAGCTACAAAAGTGTTGTTTTTTCTTACAAATGCTATTCCTAATTGTTCTTACGTCTATAGATTTAAATGATAATTCGCCAAAACAAATTTAATAACTGTTATTACAAGAAAATAAAATACAATAAATTATGATGCTTAAATGATACAACAGTATGAAGTGTCTACTAGTGAGTGAATTTAGTGCTTTAATCTGTGACTTTCTGACATAAAAATCCAGTGAATACTCTTTATTATAAATCCGTAACACTTCAAACAGTGATATATACACTCGATTGATTATTTTTAAGTCTGAATAAGACAAATGAACAATGATTCATCTTTATTTGCGAATTCTGTTGTTAGTATAATGATTGAGTTCCAAGTTGTTGAGGGTTTCCATTATTTTGCACTCTTTTTTTATATTACTCGAAGAAATATTTAAAATGTAGTTTTAATAATTCACATGTACATAAAATAATTTTTAATCCAAGTAATAATTGCTAATAAAGATGAATAAGTAAGTTGCTATATGTTTCTAACACGTGAATTCAGCTAAGTATTTATTAAAGTTTCTTAGTTTTAATATTAGTTAATAAAAGGCTTATTAAATTTTCAATATTCAATGTTTTCATTAAAAATTTAAACATTTACATTTTAAAGTTAAATTAGGTATATAATAGTTAATACTTATTAAATCAATATGACATGAAGATACAATTCAAATAATTTGTTCTAATGCCTTATTATAAACATTAAAATCTAAATTTTGAAAAACATGAAAAATGGTGTTCAATTGCTATGCCAGAAAGTCACAGAAATTTAATACTTAAAAGCTATTTATCAATAAATTTAAATGTTTTTGAAAGATTATTAAAATAATTAATTTTGGTAAATGTAGAAAAAGTCGTTAAGCAGAATAGTTATTATATACATTTCTATTTTCAATATTAATAGTACTTTTTAGCTTTTAGTTATGCCCATTTAAAAACGTGAAAATTAATAACAATTTTCTTTTGCACCATATGGATATTTCTCCTTGTAAATTAAATTAAATCAACTTGCAGTAACAGCTTGAGTAGGTAGTTTCTGGTTCATAGTCATCTGTCAATTGCATTCCTCTTCTCCCTATTCGCTGCCTTGGTCCGGTAGCCCCATTTGCACCATTAAATGATTTGTAAGAGTATGTATCCCACAATCCTGGGGTTTGAATTATCTAAAAAATAATTTTAATTGTTATATTTTATATTTACATAAATATAGCCATATGCAATTTCTGTTCAATAGATAAATAGTGAAATAAATTATATATGAATTAAATTGTGCACCTTTTGAACGAGTTCTTCAAAGCAGCATTTAACCCCATCTGCTGTTTTTGCACTGCTTTCAATATACAGAGTTTGATGTCTTCTCGCAAATTGTAAACCTTCTTCTGTAGTAACTTGTCTATTTGGAAGATCAATTTTGTTCCCTACTACCATTTTAACAATATCTGTCTTATTGCAATAAGTGTGTAATTCATTCAGCCATGTATCCAATCTTGTAAATGTAGTTCTATCTGTAACATCATATACTAATATCGCTCCTTGACCGTCTCGATAATAATTAGGTGTCAAGGTTCGAAACCGTTCTTGTCCCGCAGTATCCTAAAAATCCAACGAATTATATATAAACTGTTAAATTAAATTGATAATAACAGAATTCTATATATTAAAGTAATATTAAAAATACATAATAAATAATATCTTAAACTAAATAGTAAGATACTTACCCAAATAGCTAGTTTAACAGTGTTACCATCGATTGAAATTTTTTTCGATTTGTAATCCATTCCAACAGTGTTCTGTATATTATCATGGAACTCATCCTCGGTAAACCTCAACAAGATACTGTAAAAAAATGATCAATGTTACTAATTGATAATGTCCCATTATTAGCAATAACAATAATAGTAACGATAACCTACAAAACGCTAGTCTAACCTTCAATACAAGTAGTAACTTCAAACAATAGAAGTTGCTCCAATTTGTTAATAGCAGATGCTACTCAACTCACCTGGACTTTCCGACGTTGGTCTCGCCAATCATCAAGATTTTCAGTATCGTCAAAACGTCGTCTTGATCCATGGCGACCTTGAAATCGCTACTTCTGCGAGCTGCGACGAAATCGAGCTGCTCTCAAAAAAAAAGAACGAATTCTTTACACGTTAATTTTGACTAGATGATCTACCAGCAACCAACGTTCTCGAATATCGTCTGGGCTCAGCACTTGCACACAAACAAAGATGCACGCAGAATCTACGACGTTATAGGTTGAAATTTACTGCTGAATGAGTTGCAGCATGCGTCACGCTTTTCTTCTTTCGACTATAACTCCAGCATAACCCTGGTAGGTATTCTCCGCGAGTAATCCACGCGCGAATGTCAGAAGTCAATATACATATATACAGTCGGATTACTTCAATCCCTATACTAAGTATAGATATTTTTCGAAATCGTGCATTGGGCAGCTGATCGATGAAAGATGGCGCTTTGACCGAGTCATTTAAATCGTTTATAATCCCCCAGCTGATTATTGTCCACACGCGTCGTCTGTTTATTATTGATTAAAGGGACATTTTCGGTGCCTGCTCCGAAAATCAGCGGATGTCTTTTCTTTTTAAATGTTAATTTTAATCTTTTTTTTTACTTTCACAGATTTAAATAAAACTGATGGTGCACCTAAGTTGTGATATTTTTCGATCACTGTATACGCGTACAAAATATAGAAACTTAATATTAAAAACTAATTTAGTATTAATTATTTAAACATGACTGTGATATCACTTAAACACTACTTTATTTTACATTGTGAATCTTTAACTCTTTGTAAATAAGTACTACTGTAATTCACAATAAACGACTACCTACTCTATATTCTATAATTCTTTATCGATTATTTTACATGTAATTTACACTCTATAAAGACGACGATCTGTAATATACACTACTTAAGTATATAAACTATGTATTAATTTTATTTTATTTTTTTTATTTATTAAACCAGATAAAATTTACAAATGTAAACCCTATAAGAGGTAAACAAGTTACCTGTACATAGGCTGGTACAAAGAACTTAAAACTAAAAACAACTATATAAAAACATTTGTATATAAAATTTGAATGTAAAGTTTATAACAACAGTATGTACAGCCTATGTACAGGTAACTTGTTTACCTCATAGGGTTTACATTTGTAAATTTTATCTGGTTTAATAAATAAAATAAATTTTTTTTAAAACTAGATATAAATCTACAAAGAGTAAATCCTAAAGAATGATTTGATACTATGCTGAATAAGCAGTCATGCGGCTGCTTTTAAATTTAAATTGACGCCAATAAATATAACGAATCAACATAACTTTGGGATTACATATGAGACAATCCATACGATGTACACTATTTGTATGAAAATATATAAACTAGATATTGATTTATTTATTTATTTATTTATTTAAAACAGATATAAATCTGCAAAGAGTAAATCCCAATAAAGAGGGATTTTATACAAACATGCGGCTGCTTAACATTAAACTACTGTCGGTAACTATAATTTAAAAAAAAATCCATATAATTTTGGGATTAACAATAATAATAAGACCGCCAGGAGCCGATAAGGCAGGGAGCGCCGTGCCGAGCGTCGAGACTCGGTCGGAGAGGCTCGCAGCTGCCGGCGGCGGCGCGAGCATATACCCCCTAATACCTACACGCGCACGTACATAGCGGCAGTAGCTCGCCGTCTGGTCGCGCGCTCCCACGACATTAGTCATCGTTTCGCCCGGCCGCAGCGAGGAAGCCTGCACCGCGCGGAGAGAGTGTGCCGCGCGCTCTCGCTGTGTACAGCCGTGCAGTGCGTCCCCCCCCCGGGTCGAGGCGCGCCGGGAGTCGGTGCACACCAGTCGGTCCCTCCGCACACGGGCTGCCGCCACCAGGAGCGTCGGGCGCAGGGGCCGAGGCACAGGCATTAACGCGGCGCAGCGTAGCCCCGTCCCCGAGGCTTTTTAACGGATACCCCCGGAGAGTGCGCGCGCGCGACTCGGTGTGCAGTGTGCCTGGTGCGCGGAAAATGGCGGAGGAGCTCGGCGCCGCTGCCGCTGCGCGAGTGCCGACGACGACGGCGACGAGGCGAGGAAGCGCCTGATACGAGCGCGCAAGCCGCCGGACAGGAGGGGGCGAGTATAGTAATACAGTGCGTGTGTGCAGTGCCGCCCTTGAGCGAGCGCGCGCGCGCGCGCCCCCCGGCACCGAGAGGACGCCCACTTAGGGTGCAGCCGAGCCGCCACTGCGTCCTGCGCCTGGAGGAACATGGCATCCGAAAGGTACTTTTTCATTCTTGCGAGGGGGGGCTCCTCGGGGGAGGGGTACGACGCGTGGGTGCAGGGCAGAGAAGAGTGAGGGAGAAGGCTGGGATGCATGCAGCGCGGATGGGTGAGAGAGAGAGAGAGAGAGAGGGAGACGGAGGAGAGGCTCGAGGTTGAAATTTGGCAACGGCGGCGGGGCGCGACGAACGTGACACGGCCTCGACACAGCCCCCGATGCAGTTCGCGCGAATCGATAGCGAATTTCCATGTTTTCTTCTCTCGTGTACGCTTTGCGCGGAAATCTCGCCTCTTTGGCTTCAAAACGCTCCGTGTAACTATACCTTACTCTCTCTCTTTCTCCCTCTGCCTCCGTCCCTCTCTCTCTCTCCTCTCGTTTCTCCTATCAGTGCTACTCGCCGTTTTCTCGGCCTCTCTGTAGTACTGTCCCTCCTCGAGAGAGTTGCACTGCACCTACTTATTGTGCGGCGAACGCGGGGCGAGTGTGAGTGCGCGCCCCGATTGTGTGGGTGCACTTGCATCGACGTCAGGGGTCACACATATAATATACATATATAAATATATCATACACCTATATATATATTTTTTTTCTCCTTTTATTTTTTTTAAAGAAGAATATTCTTGTCGGCGGTCGTTTTTCTTCGCGGCTCGCTTTTTCTTTTGTGTGCCTTTCTGTTTTCGCGGACTCGGTGCGATTGTACACACACATATACATATTCGTCTATATTCTATATGCGTGCATAGATATATCTACAAATATGTGTACGGGTGAGCGCGTGTGTGTTTATATATTTGTATGTATCTATGTATATGTACGTGCGTGGGTGGGTTGAATGGGTGTATGTGCGCGCGCGCAAATGAGCCCGGCACGGCGAGTCATTTGGGGGTGCGAGGAGCAGCAGCCCCCTTTTTGCGGCCGTCGAGTCCGCTTATCGCCGAGAGGACGACGCGTGAGCGCGAGAAAATGGGTATACGATTTTCCTCGAGGCGAATCCACGAATTTTTCGGAGCACTGCGCGCTTCTGGGTCTCTCGTGTCTCTCCTTGGCGACTTTTTTTCTCCTTTTTTTTATACCATTCATTTCGGTCGATTTCACTTTTTAATGGACGCTGAGCGCAGCCGGGGCCTCCGCAGCAGAGCGAAGATATGTGTAACAGTTAATGACGCTGCTAAAACGCCGCCGCGGCGGCGGGAATAATTTACGTGACGTAAACACGAATCTGAGTTGCATAATAAATTAGCGTTTATAAGATTATCGATGACAAGCTGAATCGAGAAGTTCTATCCACTCCGAGGCATTCCGAGAGATTAAATTAACTCGATTTGATTGCATTCGCTCGTGGAAAGTAGTGCGTTACAGTCAGCTGTAAATAATTAGAGACTGAAAGGTCGGCGGAATAGATTACCGCAGTCCGATGAGAAAGAGGCTCTCTCCTCAAAGCGAAGCGAAGTCGAGAGAGATGCATTATACGGAGGCTCTCTCTTGTTGATACAGTTTCATTCATTTTTATCTAGATCTATTCAACTCCTTTTCTTCTTTAAGGGGCGGTTTTCCCTTCGGGCCAAGAAAAACGTCATCTTGCTTTTTCAAAGAGTGAGATTGCGGATTTTCCAGTTGCGACTAAGATTCTCTTTTTATTTGAAAGTACGTGGTACATCAGTTAGGTATCAGTAAGGTACATCAGTTATGCGGCAGAATTTTATACTGGAAAGCTCAGACGTTTGATAAGGGTAGCATTACTTCGTATGAAAAGCAAAATGATGAATTATATAATGCTTGACATTTATTTATTTAATCATTATTAAAGATAAATATATAGAATAAATATAAATAAAAGTTAATAGTTAAAAAATATTCTAGCAATCTAATATAAATTAGAAAGCTGGACTATAAGAACGTTATAAAAAATATGTTGTTAATTCATATTGCAAAAATAACGATTTTTACGTAGCAATAAAATATTCTTTTGGGAAAATTATTAGTTTTTAAAACATTCTTTATTGATTAAAAAGATTGTATATTTCTTTTGGCAAAGTATCAGAATTTAGATGTTACCACTTGGACCATTTTTAACGTTGAGTGGCTCTATAATTATCGAGTGAAAACAAATTCAAATTGATTGATTTTTTCCTTTTTCGTGTTAATCATCGTTAAGATTCTCTCATATTTTATCAAGTAATGGTCTACTTTGCTAAGTAGTATCATTATACGTCTTGATTAAATCGAACCTTTTTACGAACCAACACGCAATCAACCTAAGTACACAAACACGATTCCCATCAAAAGGTGAGTGTACAAACTATCCATCAAAGTTTAAAGTGAAAAATTATCCAATTAACAAAATTTAATAGTTTGAAATTTCTACTTTGCGCTAGCTAAACAAAAATTTCAACTTTCGAGTACTACATTCTACATTCAAAGAAATTTTCGGTTGCAAATTACTCTATACTGTCTGGAAAAGTTTCCTACATGAAGAAAAATTTATACTTATAGTAAAAATTGTGTACCATAGAAATAGTTGGATATACGCAACTTATAATGATTTTTACTACAAAAAGATTAAAAATTGCTGTGTATATTTATTTTTATAGTAATATATAGGTCGAGAATATCTCAGGTTCCTACAAATATTTTAACTATATCATTTTTTCATTTGTGTACAGACTGAAATTCTGAAGAAATTACTATAATATTATAGTAAAATTACTATATATAGTACTAAATATATTTATAAAGTATTTTATTGTAAAGGTAAAATACTTATTATAAATACTGTAACGCAAATTTACTGTAAAGTATGATAATTTTTTAAATGACAGTCTCTGTGGCTCTCTTCAGAGAGTACAATAATTCTAAAGTTAATTAGTGAAAAAATATAGTAAGAAGTAATCTACTAAGTCATTAAATAGTTCAACTCTCCACATAATCTTCAGTGAAATATCACTTAGGTTCTTGCAGTTTTTTATACAATTCAACTTCAGGTACGACTAATAATTTGCATTAATTTCTCTCAGCATGTAGAAACATCACTAGGGCTAATCGCAGCCCAGGCATTTATTTTTGCCCAACGGCACCTAGAATAAAAAAAAAAAGAAAACACGAGCAAAATAATAAATCAAAAATAGCCGAGAACTTCCTGTCTGGCCGGTGGGGGTCGGCGCGCAGCTCTCCCGTCGGCTTTGAAGGTTCCGGGGGAAGAGCCGCCGCGATACGGATTGTCCCCCGGGCTGATGGATTTCGCGCGGCGAGTGCTTATGGGGGGAAGGGGGGCCCTGCGTGCGCGTTGCATTTTTTAAACGCGTCCCGCTCGCTCAAGGTTCCATTGAGGTAAATTGGGAAGCGGCATTGTGCGCCGTCCCCGCGCGTGGTAGGCTCGAACTCGTCCTTCCTTTTTTTTCTCAATGCGGAGACTCGCACGCGCGTCCGTTAGCTCGAGTGTGCGGGACACTTCTCTTTCCTTTCTTTTTTTTTTTTTTTTTTATTTTATTCGTGCGCCGCGAATTTGGTGGCTATGCGCTGCTTCGTATTCTTCAGGGAAGGTTTATTAGCATTCGAGAGGCCGCTCTCGAGCAGACTCTCATTTTAATTAGTCTTTTAATTAAAAATTTGCGAGTCGAGTGGCGCGAGTGAAATCATCGTTCGAGTTTGAAATCTGAATCGCTCTTTGAGTTTCGGGACTTTGATTTTTCTGCTACTTCATCTGGGCTACTTCGTAAAATTTGCAGCTTGAAAAATTCTAGAGCATTTTTTTTTATCGTTGAAAGTTGTGTTAAAGTTTGCATCGTTTACCGAATAGGTATATACGATATTTTTAATGCAGTTTATTATTTTACTGAAACTAAAGAATAAATTATGTAATGTAGATTTTATTAGGTTATTAATTCCTTAAGTTTTTACACTAATTTTGTGTTCCATATTCTCTTTTTTTAAGTATACGGTGCAAGTTTCATTGGACGGGTGTACAATGGATATAGTATGACTATATCTTTGATACTTGATATTAGCACGTCAACGGTATATCAGATGCACTGCTGTACCAAAGTAGCTGCACTGGAAAAAAAATTAATGGGAAAAATATTTGGCACAAAAAATATATCTCGCTGAAAAAAAAAATAATTTGTATTTCTTTTAAATCGAATGTTATTGAGCAGTAAATTATCAAATGAAGTGTTTTAATAGCTTTTTTTATTTATACAAAAACAAAAATTTATCTATTATAATATACAACTAAATTATAAAGGAACTAATAAAATTTTTAATTATATTGATTCTGCAACTGAAATAATTTATTTTTTTCAATGCAATAAGTACATTGAAACTCAAAGACTTTTAGTCGCCTTTTTCAAGTTTTTGAAACATTGCATATCAGTTTACATAAGTACAATATTAGTTTTGGCTGTCAGAATTTTTAGACTGCTTTGATCTGCTTTTTCTGAAATTTATAAAAAGAAAAATATTTAAGTACGATCGGTATCATATCAAGATCTATTTTCGTATTTAAAAATAGATGATCTAAATATATTATACAGTTCTATATTCAAAAAATCCTTTTCAAAATGTTGTATACAATTTTGCGAAGTACCCCGACAAATCGTATGAAATATTACGAAAAAAAATTGATTATTAATAATCATATGCGGGCTCGTAATCACAATTCAATTGAGGCATAATGTATTATGCAAAATTGAAATCGATAAGGAGTTGCTAATGAATATTTTATTATTTACACACTTATAACTTGTAAACTTTATGCAGCTACTACTATCACCGTCCAATCAATTTCACAATAGCGTGTAATGCCCCAACTTTTTTTCTCTCAATATTAATTATGCGCTTGTTCGCGTTAGACAAGAAATATCTCGCGGCAAATCACTATAACTCCGATGCTTTACTACCCTACCCAATACTTTCGCAAAATAGAATGAATATAAATTTTGGTACACGATGCTACTATGTCGACGCTGAAGCCCATGCTTTTCTCTCTCTTTCTCTCCTTTTCTTTTCCTCTTTTTTCGCGGAAAAACTGAAAAAGCGCGAGGGCGTCCATAACTCACCCGCCAGTAAAAGGCAACGCGTGTGTTAATTTGAAAAATAGCACGAGCGCTCTTCGAGCGTCGAGCGTCAAATAAAACACGAGACATTCATTTCGTTAAATTGTCGTCCTCTCTTTTCCCCTCTCGCGCCAACCCACACCCGCGATAATTACAACGCGTCTAGATAACCACGCGCCTTGATTACTTCGTCAGCTGGAATCAGTTGAAGCGAGGATCACCGGCACAAAGCACCTTAGAGATTGAGCAATTAAAGGGGGAAAAAGGGGCGGGAGTGAGGGGGGGGGAGGAGAGCAACGAGGGGTGTCTTCGTGAATTTTTTAACGAGGTGTCTTCGGGCGCGCGTTAAGCGACGTAGCCGCCTCAAAAGAGCCTTTTTTACCCCCGCAGAAGAAAATTCCTTTTTTCCACTCGACGTCGCGTATGCGCATGCACGCGCTTGGGTCCCCTCCTACACACATGGAAACACGTACACGTACACACACGCATGCACATGGAAATGTATTCACGCACGTGTACGTACAGAAATTTATACACACACACATGTACCCACGGAAATCTATACACACACGTACCCACGGAAGTGTATACAGGAACATGTACGTACACGTGTAAACACGGAAATACACATACACATGGCTCGGAAGCTACGATGGGTGGGACTGTGAACTATACTTGTACTTAGTCTATATCCCGCTGGTGGAGGAGATCCTTCCGTCTCTCTTTCGCTTCCTCCCTCTTTTTCTTTCGCTTATAAGCGAGCGAGCTTCTTCTTTTGTGTCTGCTGCTGCCGCACGTTTTCGCTCTCTTGTCGACGCCGCGATTCCGTGGAACTGAAAAATTCAATGGGCCGTCGTGTCTCCACCACCCCCTTTTCTACTGCGACTATGTACTCCCCCTTACTGCCCTTTATCTTTCGGCTATCTTCAAGCGGACTGATTTTTAATTGACTGTGAATTTCAAGGGCGAGCTCCGTTCGCTTTTATCTTTCGGTCTTTTTTTTTTTGCGTCCGAGAGGAGAAAAAAGTCACTTAGATCTTTCGATGCATACTTTAACGCGTTTTTTTGTTTTATTACTATACATAAAAAATTTGTAAGATGTTTGTGGGTGTCTGTGTCTGTACGAAAGGGAGAAAAGAAATAGTACATTTCGATACGCGGGAAAGTGATTTTAAACCTCGTATGAGGTTTGCGCACGAGCGAAACGAGTTGAGCAAACGTGCGCAAAGTCGTATCTTTGCGCACGGCATGTAGAAAATCAATATATTATATTAGATACATCGGGAAATCAATTTTGTTAAATTTTGAATGAAGAAAATTGGAGGCATTTTACGAGTGTTCGTAACTACCCGCGTATAATAATGAACTACCACTTTCCGGAAGGTATTTAAATGTATTCGAACGAGTATTGCCTCTCAACGTGTAATTTAGTATAGAATGTAAATGCAAATCGAGTAGGACGCAATGAAATTATGTACACCGTGTATTTGTATTTTATTAGTATTTTTATTTTATTGTATTATTATTATCATCATTATCGTCGTCGTCATTATCATTTTTAATAAAACGAGTTTCTCGGCATAACTGGAGCAACTTTACTTTAAGTTGCGTGCCGCCGTGGCTTTTTGTTGCTAAATTTTTTTTATGGGAACAGTGCATTAAATTGCAGTGCGACGACGGCAATGAAGAAAGAGAATTAGCGTCTTCTTTCGTCTGCACAATGCCTCCGCAATACGTCGGGGAGTTAAAGCGATACGCTCTTGTGTGTGTGTATGTGTGGAAGCGGCTCAATGGGAGAAAACTCGTTTTTTCTTCAGTGATAATGGAAAGAACACGACATTTTATATTTAAATCGTATAATACACCAAAAGCTATTAAACCCGACAAAGAGAAGCAAAATTGGATTCTTAATTAAAATTGTGCCGACATTTTTACGGTAGTATTATTAGTTTTTTTTTGTTATTCTTTCAAGCAATTCCGCAGTATTATTCAAATAATGTTCCACATTATGACTCACGCTTACGTATATGCAGATCGCTATTGCACAAGCCACACAAAGTATATCAAAGTGTATTCGCCTACGAGAGTGCAAAAGTGTTGCTCTTTCCACTAAATTTTAAAAGGCATTGTTACGGCCGAGTTCATTATTGCAATAAATCATCCGCTATTAGCAGGCCGCGCCGGACCGTATCTTACAACATTAGGCCGTAATCTAACCGCTCGGAGCCACGGAACGAGCAGCACGATTATCGCCGTTTATTTGTTCGCCGATGGAAATTTACGAGGCGCGTCTGCGAGGCCCGAATTCGATTTACTTGTATAAAATTGGAGCGCACAAAGAAGGCTCATGTCCCTCGACACCCTCGTCAAAGTTTTTTTACAATCGGCGCTGCTCGTCAACGCCCTGCTATCTTCCCGCGCCCGAATCATCGGCTCCCCCGGAAAAGAAAAACGTCGCTTCTCACACTTCGAGGCGAACGACACCGCAACGTGCATTTGAAAATCTCTGGCGCGCGTCGCTCGCTCCTGCGACTTTTTTTTTCGCGAAAGATTTAGCCGTCGTCGTCCTCCTCCCTCTTGCTCCGCTCTCTTCCGTCTTTTGTGTGCGCATTTCGCTTCGGCGGTGCGCGGCGCAATTTTCCTCGCGCGTTCGCTTCTGCTTCTCTCTCTTTTCTTTCGCTTCGCGGTACTCGCCTTTCGCGGAGCGTCTCTCGCGCTTTCGAAACGGTAATTTTCGCTGCTTTGAAGAGCGACGAGGGCGAATTTCTTTTCGCACCGGCGGGAAGAGAAACGTGCAGTTTCGTTGACCGCGTCTCGGCTGTTTGGTGATGGCTGCGTATTCAATGCTACGCGGAGGACTGTGCATAAGGCAAAATAATTCATTTTCATATTCTCCCTCTCTTTCGTTTGAGAAATAGAAGCTTTATTTTTGTATTAAAAATTTTGTGGTAATAAGTTATGAAAGATAGGAGGAATTTACCGTTACTGTACTAGAGAAAGAATTAAGTAAGGTCTGTTTGTTGAATGTGTTTGCTACAACGTTATTCATGAATTATTAAATGGAAAAATCTATTTCGCATGCGCATTTGTAGACAGAGAGTAACCAAACATAAAAATTATAAGTCATTCAATAATTTATTTTTCATCCTAATCATCCATAAAGTTCACTTTACTTACCTCTTGTATTATTTTATTCCCTGGAAAAGCACTTTACTCCCTGGACAAGTGCTTTACTTCACACTCTAGAGAGTTACTTTATTCTTCAAAAAGACATTGTACTCATCGGAGAGACATTGTACTCTCCGAGAGACATTGTTCTCTGGAGAGACATTGTACTCTCCGAGAGACATTGTACTCTCCAGAGAGACATTGTACTCTCCGGAGAGACATTGTACTCTCCGGAGAGACATTGTACTTTTCGGAGAGACATTGTACTCTCTGAAGAGATGTTGTACTCTCCGAAGAGATGTTTTACTCTTCTGGAGACACATTCTCTTCTTCGAAGACACATTTTAGCTTTTGTAAAGATATTTTAGTTTTTATAGATACATTTTAACTTTCATTGATCTATTTTGCCTCTCCTAATCACATTTTATTTAGTTTTTTATCAAATAAAGTGGATTTATACATGATTAGGGTGAAAATTTTTATATACACCTCGGGAATAATAAATGTTTATTTTCTTGGAGCAGAAATAACTAATAGCTTATTCTTAAAAATGTGTTTATAAGTATAAGTTTTGATCGCAAACGTCAAGAAATTTGCGTGGTTATTCTGCAACAAATTATTAATAATAAAATAAGTAATATGTTTATAAATTTTCGAATAAAAGGCTTTTACATTGACACGCGCAGCACAATCGCTTAAAAATGCAGTGTGCAACTTTTCAGCAGACGGTGCAGTCTAACCAAATCTTAAAATGCTTCGACGTGTCGAAAACATTGCAGTAAATTCAGCAGAAAAGAGCGCTCTCACAGTTCATTTTCATAATTATTGCTTAAATTTCATAAGCACCCAATTAAGTTGCCGTAATTTCGCACGTCAAACAATTGCCTTTGGACAATGATATAATAAGAGAGCAATTTTTACAAACACATTTAACGACCTCGCAATTAAAACGAAATATTAAAATATTTAATAATCGATTTAATAAATTTCTTTAATAAATTAATAAGAAACTTAACACTTTTTTTATATCTAGTATCGCGATTAGTTCGATTTACTTTAATTTTTAATACTTTTATCTAAATACGAAATTCATTAAAAAAATGTGAATATATAATAGTGAAAAATTTTATGCAAAAGATAGTCCGCATATTCAACATACGAATGAATTTTCACATACTCTAAATGTCTATTCATATTTTTCTAGAAAATTTCACATTTTCAGATTTGCATGGTTCTTTAGCTCTTTTCTAATTTTCATATTAGGTAGGATGCATGAACACAAAAAATACAAGTCTTTAAAGTTATCTCATGATTACGACGATTGTTGATATTATATCTTTAAAAAATGGCGCCAAGTTTAAAAAAAAAATTAATCTAACCATCAAAGGCAGAATGTAAAGAGCGCGTAAAAAAAGTTAGATAACAAATTTTCATGTACTCGCAAGCTAGAATTCAGTTATTTCACCGTGAAATCTGCTAATTTAACTTATATTCACTTTTACAAGTATACCTCTAAAAATCGAACAGGCTTTAGTAAAAAAGCGATCGCGGAGCACCCAGAGACTAGGGTTTCGACCTCGCAATACCCCGAGCGCGAGATACCGCGCTCTCGAGCAACGCCAAATAAGAAGGCACACTTGTCGAACTCGATCGAACGAAAAAGGTCCCGCGGGTCGCGTGCGCGCGTGCACTCACGGGGAAAGTGGGGAACGCGCAAAAAGGATCCCGCGTTGGCCTACACTCGGCTGTTCGCGCGCTTAGGAAGTTTCACCGCTGCTGGCGGATAAGAAAACCCTAGGGGGCAACAAAAAAAAAAAGGCGGCCACCGGAGATCGCGTGAGTCTCCGCGTCGCGCGTATACAGCGAGTTTTTAATGCGCGGGGACAATGCGTCGGCTAAACAGAAATTGACGCGGCCCGGTCGAATGAATGGAACGCCCTATGCGCGCCGTTGCGGTAGGTGCGCGTCGTGCGCGCAATTACGAAACGAAATCGCCACTTTAACGGCAAGTAGGTCAGCGAGGATTTTGCACTTGAATTACTTGATGA
Organism: Sycophila sp. Sp_5; assembly: GCA_018906775.1. Lineage (NCBI taxonomy): Eukaryota > Metazoa > Arthropoda > Insecta > Hymenoptera > Eurytomidae > Sycophila > Sycophila sp. Sp_5. The sequence goes on along the minus strand of JACCID010000014.1, from coordinate 1,548,362 downwards.
AACGTAAACCGATCGCGGCCCGATTCGAGGATGAGCTTCTGCGCGCGCGGTGCCGAGAGTTCGATATGGGACGAGTGCAGTTTGTGAATATACGTTTATCACGCGCGGATAATTTCGCGCGACTCGCGAATGAGTATAGGATAAGCTTGGATGGTGAATTTATTATTTTTTTTATGGTAATTTTACAGGTGCGCGCGGGAAATTTGAAGAGTTTTTTAAAAAAGAAAATTGATTTAATGTAGTGTGAAAAAAATTATAAAGAAACAGTGCATTTGATGAGATGAGATTTAGTTTTTCATGAGAGAATTTATTCGTAAAAATTGTGAATAAAAATCTACATCATGGGATTATATAACTTATTAAAAGAAAATGTTGCCTAAATGTATTTTTAAAGAGAGCCTCACCGTGTCTAATATTTTTTTCGAGAAAATTTTGAGAGCGCACAGATTGAAATATTGAATCATGAATGAATCACAATTTTCTCTTTATAATTCTATTCGTGCGAAAGTTCTTAAATGTAATAAAATCAAGTGAATTACATTTTTAACAATATTAGTCTTTACTATTTAATTAAATTTTATTGAAATTGATATTTTCTATTTAAATGGTTTAATTAAATTTTATTCAATTTCAATAAATTCAGACCGTTTTAAGTAGTTCCCCTTTGCAGGTAGATTTATTTTATATCTATATTATTCCAAGTTAGCCGCACCCATTTATACGGTTCTTAGTGCGAATAGAAGTCATCGTCTATAACGACTAAACGTACTTTAAATTTTCTTCGGGATGACCGTTTATTTAGCGGTGACTTTAGACGCATATAGAAATGTAGAAATCGAACCAGTTATACGCTGCATTTTTCACACGGAAATAGGCCATTTTAATGCGTTGATCGATAAATCCTTTCACTTGACCTTAAAACATGACTACTTTTTAACATTCGTAATTACTTTAAATAAAAAAATAATTTACAGTTAGTATATCTCAATTTATATTCGGTTCCCGTACATATATCTGCTGTACACAGATACACACTAAAATATAATAACAGAGAAATTTGTTAATTATAATAAACTAAAATAAAATCTCACGGGAAAACTAGAAAATTAAGAGCTCCCAGTGTGTTACTTATTATCAACCTATCTGAACCTTACGATAGAAGAAAGAAGACTAAACCACATGAAAAAAGAGTATATATAATATATAACGTATACATATATACGCGCATGTGTGTACAAAAATAAACGCTGTTCAATTTCTCGAGGCACCTCCCGTCTGGGTCAATAGTCTCGTTTCGCCGTGGCTATCGTAAGACGAGCGGCTAGTAGCAGCAGCAGATCAATCGGCTAACCCAATTCCTACGAATAAAAAGGCCATTGAAAGAGGCGCGCTGCGGCGGCGGCCGGAAGATAAGACTGAAACGCTATTTATCGGTCCCTGCGCGTGCGCCTCTTCAAGAACGCGTTATTAATGGGCCTCGTAAATCAGGCCCTGCTAAAGCGTACGTTGCTTTTTCTTGCGTATACACACACGCATACAAACGGTCGAGTGCGAAAAAATTATTGAGTCTCGCGAAGGCATATCGTACGCACGCATAGAAGAGAAAGAAAGCCGCACGTGGCTCAATAGGTGCCCTGGAAACGCTAATGGTGCAGGCACACCTCGTTCTAGGTCAAAGTTTTGCGGCGCATTTTTAAAGGGGTGTATACACTTTGACAATTTCGGAGTCGATAATAATTTCCACGGTGGTGTGGGGTGCGCACGTGTTTATTCGGGCCGAGTGTGGGGGCGTTTTAATAATTAATTTCCCGAGGCGTTTTTTATCATCGCTGCGCTTAGTTTGTTAACAGGGTGAATTTGATGAATGATTTTATCTTTGCTGTGATTTATTTATTGCAGCTGGGTTTTTCATCGAGCTCGATTTAAAGAGTGATGAATTTTTAAATTTGCTTTGATAAGTAATGCTTGGATGATCTCACATGCCGAAGCGTCGATCGTAGGAAGACGATTTCATCAAGTGTTTATTACTATGAACTCTCTGCAAAAAAAATTAACAATAAATTTAAATGTGGTGTATTTTCACTTGATACATTTGAAAAAAAAATCAGCAATATTTACATTATTTCACCGCTCTTGACATCTGAATAAGTGGAACTGTTTTGCATTAAAATATTTAAAATTATTAATAAATAAAATAATCTCTATTTCTACAAAAAGTACTAATTATAAAATCAAATATTGTATTGACGAAATAAATTTTGTTAAACGTTAAAAAAAGAGTTAATTAAAGTTATTATCGGAAATGACCATTAGTCTAAAATTTACTCTCACTAAAAAGGTCTGTCGCTATTTGCTGATCGACCGGCTATTAGCCTGTAAATATTTAAACAAGCCAACACTTGTGCAGGCCGGTGGTCTGTGTTTAATCGACGGATGCTCGAACTCGGCCACGGCACCTTCGAAATATATACACGATGTACTCGCCTAAGGAACCACGATAAAGCTGCAAATTCAATGATCCAAATTAAAATGACTCGCGTAATTGGTAATTGTTACAACACGCATTATTTGCATTCTTAGTATCTTCGAAGGTTTTTATTTTATAAAAAAAATATAACGAGCCATAATAAGCAAAGTAATTTTTATACTGATTATTGTAAAACCTTTAAAACGTTAAGTGAATATTGTAGAGTCGGTATAAAAGTTATTTAAAAACAATAACTTTTATGGCGCGGAGGATAAACCTACATTGTTGTTATAAAAATTTCTCGGAAAACATTATTGCAAATGCACTTTTTTGCGATAGTCGTCAACCGCATTCTAGAAAAATGGAGATCCTGAATTTCTGCAGCATTTTAATCGGACATTTGCCAAAAGATTAAATCTAAGGTAAGCGCAGAATAAATTTCTTTCCGACCCGATTGCGTCATCATTTTTTTTAGATAGGATGTAACGTTAATACTAAAAATTCTTTGTTCGTTGAAAAAAATGACTCACTGTTATCAAACAATTTTTTTATAGCTAGGGAAAAACAATAAATTTTATTTTTTCTATATCCAACACTGTAAAGTCTAAAGGATGAAATCGGGACAAAATTTGAGTAAAATGGCAATTTTTTGCCTTATAAAAGAGTACACGTTTTATTAGTTGTCTAGCTTATTTATTTTAACTTATTTTACTTCTTGGAAAGAAACTTCACTTTCCAGGAGATACTTTACTCTCCGAAGAGGTACTTTACTCTCTGGAGAGATTATTTACATTCCGAAGAGGTACTTCACTCTTTGGATAGATATTTCAACCCTCTGGAGATACATTTTAGCTTTCGCAGACACATTCTAATTTTCGAAGACATATTTTAGCTTTCGCAGACATATTCTATTCTTCGAAGAACCATTTTAGCTTTCGCATACGCATTCTATTCTTTGAAGACACACTTTAGCTTCCATACAGACACGTTTTAGCTTTGATAGACACATTTTAGCTTTCATAGACACATTTTAGCTTTCATAGACCTATTTTGTCTCCCGTAATCACATTTTATTTGATTTTCTGTCAAATAAAGTGGAATTATAAACGATTAGGACGAAAAATATTATATGCACCGAGAGTAATAGATGATTATTTCCTTGGGTGAATTTGTTTGATTTTTTTTCGTTGACAAAGTATATCCATGTTGATCGTTAAATTTTCTCTTCTGTATATACACTATACACGTGATATCGATCGCGTATATATGTGTCACGCAGTTAATTATCATTAACATTACTGTAAATTTGCAACTAAATGAGCCGTGAAAATCCTAAGCCGCGTAGAAAAATTAGTACGGTCAACCAACCATTGATAGAGAAGGGGGGAATAGACACACGAGAATCAATATCGTGCGTCGAGGCGAGGGCTCTCCTTTTTTTCCACCGGTTCCGCGACCCTCTTTTCCCGTCGTCGTCGTCAACGAGCGTGTGTGTCCGCACAGCTAAGAGAGTATATCGAGAGAAAGAAAGACGCCGACGTCGGGCATATACACGTGTGGCCAGCGAGAAGGAGGAGGGGCGAGGGAAGTGCGGCAAAGGAAATGATTCATCGACGAACTTGCCAGTGAACTGAAAATCGGAGGAGAGCTGGAACGAAGCCAAAAATGGACTCTGCTGCAGGCGCTCGTCCTTTATCGGACGCGGAATTTGATGGCTTTATTTAATATAAGCGTTTTGAGAGTATAGCCGTCGTTGCGAAGAGGAGAGTGTCGGTCCCTCCCTACACGTGCAACTACGCGGCGGTCTGCCTCCACATTTTATTACTATTATTATTTTTTTTTTCGTGTACTCTCATTTGAAATTGCGTCACAGTCGCTGAGCTTTCTTTTTCTTACGCCTCGTAACGCGTTTAATGAGAACACTTTCTCATACTTCAATGAGTTTTTCAAACTTTTGCGGAAGTTTCGCAAAGTCCGCGCTGCGAACAATGAGCTCTTAACCTTTCGGGAAAAGTGGACAATTATCGCCGAGGCAAAAGGACTTCGTCGTGGAGGATGTTATTTCTGGGTTTCAAGTGCTGATACGTACACCGGCGCAGCGTGAAATCGTGACCTACGCGAAAGATAATTTTATCGTACTCTCTTTTTTTTTTGCTTTCTTCGAGCCAGTTGAAATATTACATAAAGGGGGTTATATGGTAGAAACATGAGTGACGACACTGATAATCACTGTAAATATGAGCTCGGAACGATATCGAATTAAATACGAAGGAATTTTTTTTTAGACACACTCTGGACTTGTGAATAGTAGAATTATTGCAGTAAATATTCTGCAGATTGATTTAAAAAGCTAAAAGTAGGGGAATATTCGGTACAAATTCTTTGAAGTTTTATAAATATTTAATTTACAATTTAATACAATAGTGTGTGAAATGTTACTGTGTATAAAAACCGTCACATCTTCAAGAATTCAGATGATTTTTTTTTTCTAGCCTTAACTGTGTACTTTGTTTTAAAAAATTTATAGTAAAATTCCCTTTTTCCAAGGTGTATATACCGAGTAAATTACCTTCTAAAGTTTACATAAAATGTCGCCGTAAAATAGCGTCTACAAAATTTTACATAAAAATGCTATATAATTTGCACGTGAAATTTTCCAATTTAAAAAAACTCATTCTTAATTTTTTCTTTAATATTATAGTTTTATGCAAATATTACGAAGAAAACGGGTGTTCACGAAAATTAAATCGCTATCTCCGTTTTGGCTGTGTGTATCTTATTTTATGATTGAAAGCTGTCGACAGTAAAGCCCAGCTTTCGATAAAAAAAATTGAGAAGCCTAAGGAGTTACGCTCGTAAGTAACAATTACCACACAAGAAAGGCTTCAAAGAGGCGCTTCTTTTAACGTTTAACGTTATTTTGACACATGTAGCCGATAAAGCGAGGAGACTTTTTAATCGATGCTAAGGTTTTAATATACTTTATTTTCGTACCCAAACATACTTCGCGTGTGAATCATCCAAATAACTAAGATTTTGCCAGTCGAATTTTTTAAGAATTCCAGAAATTTTTGCTCAACACGATAAAGTCTGCGGTCGTTTTAAAAATCACGTTTACTTTCACGTTCAAAAAAAAAAATAAAATAAAAATTCAGATAACCGCATTATTTATATTATTTAAAATTGTTAAAGAAAACCGAAATATATAAACTATTTATAAAACTACTGATCAATTATGAAATTCGAAGATACTGTAAATTGACATCTGCATACCAAATAACTGGAGCACATGGAAATCAATTAAATTAAATTTCACACGTCGCCGCAGTAATTTTCAATTGATTAACGAAACGAAGTAGTTCATCTAAGTGATTTATAAATCTTTGTCCATTCGGTAGTCACGTTTATTTTCGTAATCCCCAAGAGCGGTAATAAAATAATGCACCGAAGTGTAAAGTCTCCCATAAAATATTTATCATCACATATTATTTCCCGTACACAAAATTTCAGTTACGATTCACAAGCGCGTAATTATGGATCGAGCGCAAGTGCGAGCGGAATGGGATCGTAAATGCAGCTGCATCATAAACGAAAATTCGACGTGTCAAACAAAATTTATTTCGAGATTCGTATAACTCCGTTGCGTAAGTATACACCGAGAACGAAGGTTAACGTCGACAAATTTTTGCATCGAGCCCAATTTCCATCATGCTCGCACACATACGCGTAACCTGAAATTTTTTCCTAATAGATAACCCGAGCGCGCAAGGGGCCATCATACAATGCTATGATATCATCTCGTCGTTGCGGAGCGAGAGCTCCCCCTTTATAACCGAAACTGACGTAACGAGGCGTACGGGCGTATGTATATGCTTGTGTGGGCAAGGAGAGGATGTGAGGGTACACAAACAATTCCGCGCTACTCCCGTTCTATTTTCGTCAATCGGAAAAAGGAATTGCTTACTTTCTATGCGCGCACACGAATCACCTATGTATAGATCACTCTGTAACTGAATTGAAAGCTCAATATTTTGAAATCACTAAAATATCCCTCCAAACGTCAAGCTCCTTTTTCTTACAATCATAATATATACAGCAGACAATAAATTTTATCGCAGGATTCGTGCAATTCTTATCTGAATATTTTATTGCGTGTATCTTTAATGTAGTTAAATTAAGAAAAAGTAATCGTAGATTTTCTATTGTTATGTAGAATTTGCATTCTAAAGCTACGATAACGAATTGAGTGGATGGTCGCAAATGAACATTTAATTTATGACGAATATATTTGCATGAAATTCATCAAGGCATAATCTGCCATAATTAACTTTAAACCTTCACTACCTGAATAAGAGCTGCTCTGAATTAAATTATATCAAAAGCAGAAAATTTGTTCAACGCAAAGTACAGATATTTAAAAATCAACTTGTCTATTGCACAAGAGTGCAGTATCAATAACTCTTTTATGATATGTTAAATCTTCCTAAAAATCTCATTATACATTATACATTCCATTGATGCAATATGCGAGCAAAATTTTGTTCTTTTAAAATAAAATTATAATTGTGAATAATAATTAACTGTTAGTTTATTAACGCAAAATGATTATTTGATTTACTTTTATTTCGCATAATTTTATCGTAGAAAATCAATAGAATTTAGCTCACTCAGTTTATAAAACTCGTACATTGCGAAAAATATCCAGTAAAAATTACTAGATTGTTTCGTAAAGCAGGGACAGACGCAAAAAATAGAAAATTTTATTAAAATGTATAAAATTTGATAGACTTGTATTAAAATTTACTGTAAGTTCAGCAAAATTTGCTTATACTTCCTAGAAAATTTTTTTACTTTTCGAGTCTGTCCCTGTGTTACAAAACGGTATAGTAATTTTCACCAGAACTTTTCTCGCACGTGGTAAACGATCACTTCCCAAGAATTCATTGTGCCTCCACCTGACAAAGCGTAAACACGAGTACTGTGAAAAAAAAGGCAAAGAAGACGGAGAGCAACAGCGTAAATCGATTAAAAACTGCCGCGCACATACGCCCGAAGAACCCCGTGTAAATTTGTAAGCGCTCGGCGGCTGCCGCGTTCATCGATCCCCGCGCGCATAAAACCGGCCGGCGACGGCTCGCGCGCGGAAATAGTTTTACGCGCACCATCGAGAATTCCGATCCCATGGACACATCGGTGAATCGAGGCGCGCGTCGATCGCGTGCCGCGCTGATAATTTTCCTGCCCCACCCTTCATTTATTTTTTTTGTTATTTCGGACCTCCCAAAATTGGAGCAAATCGGCGTGCGCTCGTTTCTACCTTACCCCAGGAAGAGGGAGGGGAAAGGTAGGTGCGATCGATCCTTTACGAAGCGACTTATCGATGAAGCGTTACTACACTCGCCATGTACCTTCGATGAGCCTCGTGACTGCATTGTCCGCCGGCGATGTGTTTTGTAAACAGGTTAATTGAAAACGCAGTTTGCAGGAGCGAGGGGGAGAGATTAACCGACGGGTAAATGTTTGGGCTTCGATGTGGAAGAGTTATGAGCGTTATACATCGATTGGAGAGATGGGGGGCCCTGGCGCACGCTGAACAATGGCAGACACTTCGTTGATGCCTTTTTGCGAAAAAAAAAATGTTTCCTTCGGCTTTTGATGAATGTGTTATTTAGAAAATCTTTCTCACGCGTCCGCTTTATCAATGCTTGTCACGCTTGAATATTCAAATGGGAAGAACGGGTTCTGCGCGGTAAATAAGTCGAGGCAATATTTATAAGCGAGATTATGTAAAGAATTATATTTCTAAATGCTTTAAAGCTAAATTTAGTTGCAATTATTTACTCAAACTATGAGGTCTATCAAATTTATTGAATTAGTTAAGCCTAATGTGCAAGAAACTCTTCGAGCGCGTAATTGCTCTGCATGTTTTGAAAACGCATTATAATCATGTAAAGATCACTTCGTTTAACTGATTCAATCGCTTGAACATTAGTGAAAGTACATATATACATATCCACTCTTCGTTCTGTACAGAAAAAAGCCGACTCATCATTTAGCATTGTTTTCGTTTCAAATTAAAAGTGAAAATATTAATCAAAGCACCTCGATTATACCGAGGAAAATAAAACAACGCTATTAAATTAAAGTGAATTCTCAAGAGATTGAACTAACGCAATCAATTTTCCCATCAGTCAAGACAAATCGATCCTTTATATAAAGCTATCGGTCGCACTCGCGCACACTATACTTTACTCTACTTACATTTGGCTTGTGTGAATTATAACACATAATTTATGTATTTTCTTACACGTTACCAGTGTTTGTTTTTCTTTACGCGAAATACAAGTTTTTTTTTTTAGCTGTGCGATCATACGCGCGCGTCCGCGTATGCACTTTATTCTATAATAAAAAAAAAGGAAAATATTTTCTTCCAGACGAATGACCGACTAATTTTAGCCGGCGAGAATTTAATAAATGTACCTTCCCGCCGAGAAATCTCGCAAACATTCCGCGGAGGGGCATTCCTCGCGCCCCTGGCGCGTCGCCTCTTTTTTTCTTTTTCAGCGGGGCCCTCCTCCCGCTGGCGCAGTGCACAATTGACGGCCGGCTGCGCGGGAGAAAAGGGAGACGATGATGTCATGCGCGGAGCCGCGTTTAATTGGCACAAATAGGCCGGCGCGCGTGAAGCCAAATGCGCGCGCGTTCGGGCAGGCGGAACGCGCGCGCCGAGATCGAAAGCGCCCGAGAGGGAAATGATGTGCGTGGCTCGAAAGACTCTCCCCTGATCGGGCCCCGCCGAGAAAACGAAACGAAACTCGCCGAGATGCCGAGCATAGATAGATTAATCGCCGAAGCGAGTCCGAGCGCCCGCCGAGAGCTTTTTACTCTCGAGGAAGTTGGACACGCGCGCGATTTTCTTTATCCGGATCGCCGGGAGTGAAAGTGTTGATCGTTGACGTAAATATTAATAAAGATAATTTAACGCTACTTGGCAATTGCGCAGGTGATTTTTTTTGGATTTCGATTTTAGCGGAGGAATATGGCTAAAAATCCGTTGAAAAAGAAGCACAGAATGTATGTTTATAATTCGATACAATTGGGCAAATTTTTGTGAGAAGAAGGACTTTTTAAATAATATACTTTGCGCTAAAACTTCCACGTGTCTGTCTGCGGTAATCTCAAGAAATGTATTTATTTCCGCAGGAATATGCGTTAGTTGTCTTTTGACTAAGAAATTCATAAAATGAATTTTTTTTTCACAACTGAGTGAAGAGCTACAGGAAACCTATATAATTTTTGTAGATATAAATAAAATAATATCGCGACTATATTTAGGATAATCGAATGTACTTGCAAGCTTTAAACATTAAGATTAAGATTAAGTAAATAAATTTGCTTATTTTATATTTAGACTGTATAAGAATTAATGAAGCAAAATAATTCATTGTTAATTTGTTTTTTAAGATACGAAAGAAATTTAAAATTAAAGAATCAAACTAAATTATGTTAATAGAATAATATATAACTAACCATTTAAGTGGAAAAACTGTTCTTAACTTTATTTTTAAATTCAAAAGTTCCAAGCTTGCAAATTCTCAGCGTAAGACAAGCTGGTAACTTATTGCTTCTTGTATAAGTAACGAGGTTGAATAACTTCATGAAATTAGCTGCTGCTTTAATGTGCTAACTCAGACTCGCCAATGTCACGGTGCGCAGTTTTATAAAACTATTTTAATCGCAGTTCCTGGTTTAAATAAATTAAATCCGCAACTCGAATTAAATTTAAATTAACCGCGTCGCCAATTTTAATGCGGATTACAAAACTTCCATAACGAAAATTTTCACGAGAATCCGCGCAAAGTACTTTTCTTTCCAAAAACATATAACTGCACCATTAATTTTCGCACTCTAAAAATATGCTCGGCACATGTTCGACATTCAAAGTACGCGACTCCCACGTCGAACACTCGACGGGGGATGTACGTACGCTGCATTACACTGGCTCGCAATGCCAGCCGCAGAATATCCTTTGTGAATTATTAAATAAGCAATTCAATTACTTCCAAAAACTTATAAACGAATTACTCTCGCGAATATATACGAATAATTTATCGAGGTCCGATGTTCAGCAAAGCATGGTATTCGTTCAATTTATTTACAAATTCGATTATTTATTGAATAATTTAGAAACAATTTCGAGCAGAATAAACGGGCAATAGGACTTTTTACATCGTTGTGTAACTTGGTGTATCACAGCCATGTACAATAAATTTTAAATGACTGAGGCACCATCTGAGTCATCGAGAGAAGCATTTAATTATATAAACTTGGGAGGTAAATAATTTACTGAATAATTCGTAATCAACGTTTCGATTTTGTTAAACAGCAAATCTGCAGAATGACCTCCTAGTATACTTTACTTTTAAATGTCCACGGTCATGCATAAATGAAGTTCTAAATCGCCTTAAATTTTTAATAGCAATATATTTACAGTTTTCATAAAAAGTATAATAATTTTAAACAAAAATTCATGGTTTATTATTGATTTTACACTGTGGATAAAGTTGACCGATTCCAATCGATAATTAAGGAGAAAAACTAGGATTGTTTATTTAGACTTGCGATGATGAAAATCTTTCAAGCTCTTAAGAAGTGACGTTGCACTATACGCGCAATTTGCAATGTGCATTTACCGTTACCAGCGGTAGTTGTAGTTCGAAATTTTAGTAACTGAATTTTATTACGGCCATATAATTTTAAAAGCAGACGTTCACATTTAATGTGATTATGATTCAGTTTATAATTGCGGTTAAAAATACGGACTTTATTTATAAACATTATAAATCAATAAACTACACGATACGATTTATAACGACACTTATGTTTGCCATTAGGATAAATTATGTTACAATTCATGAATCTTTTTTTTTTTGTCCAAATTCTTAAATAATATCTTTTTACGAGTATAACTTTCTTTTAATTGTGTGTCCATAAAAATAAAATAATTAAAAAATCGGTTATAGGGTAATGTTCCAATTTAGTATAGTTTTAAAAAGGAACCTTGATAAATAAAATAAGAAGATCCAATTTCTGAATGGGAATACCTTTTTATACATACACGTAGTATATCACTGAACAATAAAAGGAAAGTGCATTAAAAAATGCACGCGTATTCCGAGGATTTCTATTTATAAGCGGAGTGTATGGACGTTTTAAATAAATCAATACGCAGTAATATTGACCTATTGATTGGAGAACTTTTACATTGACACAATTTTCAAGCTGTTTGATCAGCGCACGTTCCTTGGAACATCGATTCCATAGGTCAAGTTCAAATTCCATCTAAAGTTAGTTATTTATTAAAAATTTAATTTACTGGTACACGTATAATTTTCATACGTGTGAAAAATTTACGAATAACAATTTATACAATCATTAATAAACGTACAGAAAATTTAATAATAACAATATCTATCAAAATAAATAATTTAATAATCGTCAAATCCTCTTTTTTTAGTAAGAAAAAGTAAATTAAACAACTCCTTTTATCGACTAAAAAATTCCCGCTTTTAAATCAAGCACGTACATTTCTCGAATCTAAGTAAATCTCCATTAAACCAAACGGAAATTATCCTTAACATTTCTATCTGCGCGATAGCAAAGCGCGTCAGTCTGAAAAACGAGAAATTGAACCATCACGGCAAAACAGAAAAGCATACCTCGCGCTTCACCGATTTCAATTGATTTTTTTTTTATTCGCTCCGAACCTAAGATAAGCGAACCGTGATAAAACGAAACGGCAAGTCACGCAAGGAGGCGAGCATCGAGAGCAGCGCTCGGCTAAACACCCGTGAACCATCGGGTGCTGTCTTTTTCTTTCTTTTTCCTCGTTTCCCATGGCCGCCAATTCGAACGGCTCTCTCGGCCCCACACAAGTATTTTATAATTTTTTCTCGACCCCTTGGCGCACGCAACTGCCGCTCACGACACGAGAACGCTGCATACTCAAATCACCGTCTGTTTCATACTTGCAGGATGGAGTGGGTGGAGATTATCGAGCCACGGACAAAGGAGCACATGTACGCCAACCTGACGACCGGCGAGTGCGTCTGGGATCCGCCACCTGGTGTACCTGTGTAAGTTTCACCTCTTGACGTCAGTCGCCACTACCATACCGCCGGAGACCCGAGTCCAATTCATTAATCCCCGATGCGCGCGCCTGCGCCCGGCGCAGACGAAGGAGAAAGCGTGGAGCACGCCTGGCGCCGACTCCGCATTGTATAAATCGCTCGCGGGGTCGATTTTTTCCGGGGATTTAATAACCAGGCGAATAAGCCACGCTGCTGGCTTGTTTTGTAAAATCCGATCAGGAGTTATGTACTTTCTCGGTTCTTTTTTCTTATAGTTACACTCTGAGATGTAAGAGCAGATGAGAGATTGTAAGCTTGTTAGATCTAGATCAAAGATGCAGTTTAGAAGTTAAGATGTAGATTTATTACAATTTCAAATCAGAAATTTTTTAATCATAATATTTTGTACAATATACTTTAATCGTTGAAACGTAAAATTGAATTGTTCGTGAAATCCGGTACTCTTTTTTTAGAGAATTTTAATGCAGTGTAATTGTAAACAACAGTTTAAAAAGTTAATTTCTTTCTTAAAAGTGTCGCTAATCTTTTCATAAAATTTTTCAGTGTAACAAAGCATCAAACACCATTATGCAATTTTTTTCTCACTCTCGCAATTTTTAGAATAATTTTAAAAGACTCAAAAGAGTTTACCAGACATTTTTTTAAACTCAGTAGAAAAGCACGAAATTTCGAGAACCGCATAAGCGATGTAACATGAAAATAATTTCAAAAATTGGCAAATTAACGTAAATAGTTCTCCCGCATTAACAATCATACGGCATTTGCGCGAATTTTGTAAAAAATCACTTGTATATTTACCCTCTAAATATGAAACAGTGAAAATTGATTCTATCGTCGGTACGAGTCATCTCCTTATCGGAAGAGTGACCGACTTGTAGATAACAACAATTTGAAATGCAACTTTAGATAACAACAATTTCAAATGCATCATACCGCCGGACTCTCAAGTTTCAGCACACCCCAAATATCATCGTGTTTCTTGATCACGCTAACTAATTTCCGAAACTGCCGCCACATCCACAACTCAGGCGAGTTATCCGACTCTCGGCGTAGTCGCGGAAAGTTCGACGTGTATTAAATGCAGTTTACGTTTCGCTCACGACGCAGGCTAATTCAATCAATTAGGGCCAGACTGTAAAGCGCCTTGGCCGGAAAGGTACACATAAAATCCAACGTGAAGCCTCCGGCTCATATCCGTCAAATAAATCTCGTCCCACGATCTCAGAATGTATATCTCGCTGTGAATCCGCATCTCTCATACACACGCTAATAGTCCAGTCAAATCAGCGCAAAAATACCTACATAGTAAACAAATGTAAGTTATAAACATTAGATAGATTAGCTGTTATTTATCTTTGCAGACTAAAATAATAACATCAGTATAAATCGACTTAAAATATGCAAAAAATAAAATACAGTATAAAAATAAAAGATATAAATAAGTAAATAAAAAATATAATGAAACTAGTAAAATAAATTTTGACGCTGTTTTTGCTTTTAGAGAGATAATATCAATAATTGCCGCAATCATAACATAATTTTAAAGTTTTTTGTGTTCGCGCAAAATTGGAAAATTCGCGTTCGCGCATTCATACCTCTAGTATAAAAATCAGGCAACCAATCACGTGCTCGTATCTTGACGATCATCTTGACGATCAGAATCATGTATTAAAAGTTTCACAAAAAAAGCCAGAGGGTATAGTATGGTGTAAAAAATGTTTAGCAAAGTTCTTATACACAATTTGTATCACAGTACGAGAAATTTACCATAAGTAGCAGATTAAAAAATGGATTCGCTAAGGAAAAGTGTATATTCATTGAGAAAAAAAACGGCGTAAATTTACAATAAATTCTGTAATACGGGGATATACTTGGCAAGCCAAGAAAATTATTATAAATTTTGAAAAAATGCACACAATTATTGTAAATTTTGCTATATAAATTATAATTTTTCCTAAATTTATAGTATTCTTTTGACTTGCTGTTCCCATATTACGAAATTTATTGTAAATTTAACACTATGATTTTACTCTGTGTACAAATAGAGCAAAGTATCGTTTTTGAACAAAGTATAACTAATAGTAGCTCGCGTCGCGAGAGTAGCTTCCCGACGTTCCCAGTGAAATAAAAAAACAGATTCGGAGGACTCTCGCGCGTCGTCCGGGGCAATCTATTTAGATTAGAGAAAGTTGTCGTTTCGCTCGTTCTCGCGATCCCGATTCCCCTTATAAAGCGGCGCCGCGAATTTCCTCGTGCGATCGGAGCCCACAAAATGCAGCGCCGCGCGACACCGACGTTATTACACTTTCTATCGGCGGCTTTTCCCGTCTCTTATATGCATGTGCCGCGCGGCAAACTGCGCCAGCTGTAAATTGCGATAATGGCAAGGGAGACCGCGGGAGGGGGAAAAAAGAGAGGAGCAATTACGCAAGTATGCGACCAACACACTCGCTTGTGCGTCTTTTTTTCTCGCCGAGACGAGAGCCGATCTGGGTGTTTTGAATTGCTGGGGAGATACGGAGCCTACGACAAATTGCCAATAACCGTTCGATCGGATAAATTAGATTCTTATAAGGAGGAGAATTTAAATTACACGCGTTTCTTAAATAGCGATCATTTTTTTAAAAGTACTTGTGGACAGAGTGCGAGGAATAGACGATACGCGGTAGTTTTGAGTAGCAAATGAATTTATTGTACTGTTACATTAGTAGTAAATATTATTAGATACTTTATATAAATTATGCTAATGTTAATTAAATGTGCATGACGAGCTCCTCTTTAATTTTTTAAAAAATATTTTTTATTGCCAAGTTTTTAGTGCTGATTAAAACTAGTTTACAAAATCTGCGCAACTTAATTAAGATATTATGCATTTTATTTTATTTCTTAAATTCCAAAAATAGTCTCGAGTACAAGATATGAGAGGTAAAAATATGCTTTTTTTACTAGAACTTGTTAAGAGAAATCTGAAATAACCAAGTTTGTTGATATTCAGTCACTTTTTTTTAAATATTCGTACATATTAATTATCAGTGCAATATTTTAGTTAATTAAAAGGTTTTTTTGTTGAGCAATGTGAATAAAATATAAATAATTTCTTCAAATTTTTAAATATATACTTAAAAATTGGACGAATTACTTCAGATACGTGAGAAATATATTTCATATTACACATATGAAAATAGAGGGTCAAGTACATAAGTAGGTACACAATAATATATAAAAGAATTCGGAAAAATTTTAAATTAAATTTTCTTATAATAGACCACATATTAAATTTTTAATTAAATCTTTTTAATAGATCACGAACATATATTTTAAGCTTAATATCATTGAAATTTAATTATTTTTTTTAAAGTAACAAATGAACAATATTCAAATATATACAAAAAAAGAATACCTATTTTGCTTTAGAATTCGCTTTTACTCTTATTTTTTTCTGTACATTCAAATGTCTATTTTTAAACTACTTAAATAATGAATTCATTACAGAAACTCACTAATGAAATACTTAGTTAAATTTCATAAATTCATTCAAAATTATAAACCTTAATTACTCATATTTTTATTTTAAGAAAGAACATCTGTTTATACTTTATCTAATTAAAATAAGTTGAAGAATAAGACTCATGACCCGTTTATTTTTAGCTATTAATGCTGTGGCTTTTTTGTATTTACAGAAAGAAAACTGATAATAATCAGTGGTGGGAATTATTCGACCAGAGCACATCCCGGTTTTATTACTACAATGCAACGTCCCAGAAGACCGTGTGGCATCGACCCACCGACTGCGATATCATTCCACTGGCTAAATTACAAGTAAGCTTTTATGGCTATTAATACGCGCTGGAACTACCGGCATTGTTTATCCGCCAAATGGGAATTCGTCAGGAGCTATCTTCTATATATAGATATACGGGAAACCGTTTTTTCTTCCACACTGTAAATGTGCATCACTGTTATGACTGTGAATACAGTTTCATTAACAGAATTTAATGCCGTCTCATTTTTCTTTAAAAAATGTACGTTAACAATATTTCAATCAATTATATATGTATGTAATTATACTACTTAATTACAAAACATCGCGTTTAAATTATATATATATAAAAAAAGCCTTTTTTCGAATTGTTCTCGAAAGAAAATTGATATGATTACTGCAAGTAATTATACATCGATCTTTAATGAACGTGTTTTCGCAGTCCAGAATAAATAATTGTTCAATTAAGATTTTATTTAGCTTTCACCAATGTGTGCTTAGTATTCGGTACACAAGTGTTCTTCATCGTTTACACTCCCGCGAGTGACCCAATTTTTCCAGGTTTCTGTTTCTAACTTTTGAAATGTTCGATTCCTCAAGCAGCTGGTCTTTTCACAATGCTCGATCTCCCTTCGTCTTTTCAATTAAGTTAATTAAAAAGCCCCGAATGTCATTAAAAGATTAGCGACCGACGTACTAGTGTCATTTGGGCAACACTCCAAAGCCCATAGCCTCGGCCAGCGTTTAGTATTTAGATGAGCCTACGCTCGGCTTGTTGACCTTTGAGGCCAGTCTTAGAGCCAAGACCGGAAATGGTAATCCGGATGTTTGTAATCTGTGCAATACGTCAATTATACGGACTCCTTTTAATTCGACGTACACTTCGGCGTTTAGTTCTATATCTAGTCGAGTTGCCCGTCGACCCACGACGTTGCTCGAAGAAAAGTGATTGATCAAATTTTCTGAAATAGTAAATAAACTTTGCTTAAAAACTGAAGTTACTTATTGGATTAAGCAAAGCAAATATGTATAGAATAAAGCACCGAGTAAATTATGTTTAAATATTTAAGCAAATTTTATTTTAAGGGGGTTTGAAAGCCAATTAAAAATTTAAATTTCGCGCCATAATGCAGCAAGCGGAAAAGCAATTAATTTGCTTACAACAAAGAGTATAAATGAAACGTCGAAAAACCACGAGATATTTGCCTTTTGTTAGGTAACGATCTATCTATCATTTTATAAAGTTCGTATAACAATACCTTGATCTGAAAAGCTTGAATAATGTAAAACTTGGAACTTTATGAAATAATAGATCGTTATCTAACGGAGGGCAAATTTATATCTCTTAATTTTTCGATATTCAATTTATACTCTTTTTTATAAACAAATTATGTCTTTTTTCGTCTGCTACATTACGGCGCGAAATTTGAATTTTTATTGACTTTCATACTTCATTAAATAAAAATCAATATTTTTACTGCAAGCCTTTCAGTAAAATTTGCTAAAAATTTTTGTCTGCGTGGCTGTCTTTTTACACGCGGCGATCAGTCTCGATACCAGTTTGAGAAATGCTGGTATATATAATAGCCTCCACAATGGGGAAGGGTAAACGCATTCTGCGCGCTGCTGCCATGGAATAAAAAGAGCTCTTCGACTAACGGTCGTAGCATAACGTATACCTGCGGCACTTTTCGAATATGCAAAACGCCGTTGTAAATCATTAATTCGTTAATGGAGTCGTGATAAATGGCTTTTAACCCGTTAATACAGTATACTGCTTCCAGGGAATGCGTTATTCAAGACACTGCGAAGATTTTAAAGACGAAACCCATTTTATTCGGTCAGAGTTTGAACGGAAGCGTTAAATTAATATTGTTCAGAAGTTTTAAAACATTATTGAAATTGAATTATTTATCTGGTTAATTATTTTCTTAAATTTGAGAGGCTAAATTTAGTTTCATTCATTTATTTGAATACACAAAAAAAATTAAGCATGAATTTAAACAAAGAAAGTTCATACAACTGACTTATAATAGTTTAAAAAATGATATTCCATTAATGCGCAATAATAAATTATTTAAATGTGTTATCGCTAAAAAATATAATTCCTTTCGTATCATTTCAAGTCTTCTTTTTCAGAGTTCAAGTACTGCACTGTTGGTTAAAACGAAATTCAGTTTCAACTTTTTTTTTTAGATTTACGGTCCGTCCGAAAGTACCAATTTAAAAACTTACTTTATACTGTAGACACTTCTGGTAGTACAAAGTTAAACTCGTCAAACAAAGTTAAAAAAAACTGACGCGAAAAAAAAGTAAACGATAAAAAAAGAAAAACAAAATGATTCAACTTACGGGTCAAAGTTTGCGGAACTTTCCCTCGCGAATTTTCCCACTAACATTCTTTCGCATCGTCGCAACCTCGTTCCATTCAATAATTCATCAAGCCTCCAACCCGAGCCCGACATCAGCATCGTATTTACACGTGTAATATACACATCCATTGTAAACGGAGTGCTCCACTCCGGTATATCATCTCCCACGGGAGTCGCCAGGCAGCCTTTAAAAAACATTGCGACCTAAGACAAAAAAAAACGAGAGAGAAGAGGAAGAAGAGGATGAGGAAGCATGACAAGGGCCGTCCGCTTGTTTACGCCGTAAATATCTATTATGCGTCGAAAAATCCGACATCCAAAACCGCTAAAACCAGAAGAGCCTTCTTTGTCCTGCATTCGCCCTTCTCTAAATTACACGTGCCACTCCCGGCGAGTCGAGAGTGCACTCGTTGCCGCCGGCGCGTCTTCCTGTTTCTGCGGACCGCGAAGTATATGCGCAAGGAGGGAGGAGAATTAAAAGGCAAAGAAGGTTGCAGCAAGCGCCCGGCGTAAGTGCGGCCCCGCGGAGACCCTAGACTCTCTTTCTCTCTTTCCTTTGGCTGGCACTGCTACACCACTGCACGCCGCTATAAATAGAGGCGGCGAACTGACTGGAGAAGAAAAACTCTGCTTTATATCATGTACCGTACACCGGGAACGTCTTCGCCATCCGCGTCTCTCGGTTCTCGCGTGTGCGTGTGCGTTTAGGTGCGCGTGTGAGCAGGCATGTGGCTTCCAGGCATAACGATTAAAGCTTCGTTTTCTTTCTTAAATTGAGATAATGCCGGATTTTGCGTCACATACCTATAGCTTGTCTTTTTGTAATTAAAAGAGCGATAGAATGTCCGTTGATTATTTTTACCTCGGAATGAGAATTTTCTGACGTTACGAATGTGCGTCTTGTTGTAATCCATTATACACTAGCAGTTTTTCGTCCCTTGCTAAAATTCTCTGACGGTTGATTCAACGCCTTTAAAGAACCAGTGGGAAATATTTTGATTAGAGATTCTTAATAATAATAAATAATATTTTCATATATAAATGTTATAAAAATCATAAAGAGAATAACTGTTAATCCGTGATAAAAAAAAGACGCTTTCGGAGTTATAGAAATAGTTTAGGTTGAATTTTCCGGATTTACTATTAACACTTTCTTAATAAATAACAAAACTTAACAAAAAGGCATTTTTATGCATTATTTGGATGCACTCAGACGTTGCAGTTGCAATTGCACTTGAAGATGTGAAATCAAAAATGGTTACACGACGGTTGCACGGCATACAAGTTTTTTAATATAATATAAAATTTATACCTACACGTTGAGAGGAATAAATATTTAGCAGTTTTAAAAGTGATTATGGAGGTAAATTGAAACTGTTGTAAGGGATAATAGCCGATGTTTTGTGGAGAAAAATGAAAAATTACAGCAGGAAAAGATTTTTCTTCGAGATGGTACAAAATGCAACGCATATCCTACTAACAAATCGAGAGATATTTTATACATTTTTTATTGTCATTTATCAAATACGTTAAAGAAATGATTTGAAAGCAATCGCATTTAATGAGCGGCGTATTGTCCATGAATATCTTCAATCCCAAGTTCATGGCAGTATAACGACGTAAGCGAACAGTTTTATCACTTTACTCGGAGGAGAGGAAAACTATGACGAAAGTTGAATTAGCTGATTTATAATTGCACTTAAATTCTGTAGAGAACTGTCATGGTAAGAATTTACATACATCTTTAGTAATTTTATATTACGTTTTAATGCACGCAGAAAAGTTTCATATTAATTGCAAAACAATGTGTCTCGCTGGAGATTATTTTAGAAAATCATTGTAATTTTGCTACAAAATCGCTGCAATAATTAACAAATTTTTTTTAAAAAAGTTTATTTTTAGTAAACGTAAGAGAAATATAAAAAATGGAGTTAAGTAATTTTGCCTGGAAATTGTAGATGCTGAAATACTAAAAGCAAGTTCTTGTACATTGTAAGATGAAATTCTCAGTAGAAATTGCATCAGTAATGGAAGCAACCATGGATTTTCACAATTGCAAACTTTTAATTACTTTTTGCAGGAGTAGCTTCGTAATTTCGGCAGGAAAAGCTCGAAAATGTTTGAACACTGAACTAATTTTTTGTCAATTAGCAAAGAAATACCAGAAAAGTTGTGCAAAAAATGCAAAGCTTTATCTTGCATATAAACGATAGAACTTTTTCCGTCAAAATTATACTAAACTTATCTCTAATAAAACCTATTTTATAGTGCTTACGCAAAACGCTCCGCTATTACATACTTATGGCATAATCTTTACGGGGATCTTCACCGTAAATTTTACACCAACATTCGTAAGCACTTCCAAAATGTTTACAGGAAAAGCTCCTTAAGGGGATCATACACCTACATTTTAGAGTCCATTAACTTTTTGTTAAAATGAGTCGTGTTTAAAAACTGCAAAAAATTGTTTCATGAAAAAATCATCGATTCAAAGTATATCAATTAAAAAAAGTATATTGGTTCTGTTATAAGTAGGGGGATTTCATTTTGAATATGCAGAAAAAAGTTACAAATCATGTCAAATTTACCATCGTTATCCCGCGAATGTGTCCGTCCCACGATAAAATTTTTCGCGCGACCAATGCGGCTCGCCTCATCGTAAATTTTACAAGGAACGTCTCCCAGCGCATAATCTACGTAAGCACACGTGTGACGAGTACATGCGTGCCCGCGCAAGCGCTAAGTAGCTTTGAAAAGCGAACTGCCAGATGTTGCGGGGCATCGCATGCCGAGGAGGCATTAGAGCGCCACCTGCAGATCCGCGACTCCACGGCGGACGGCGTTTAAGCCCTTCGCTGGCGCGCGGGTCCGCACCGCGACGGCCACTTAGGAGGAATTGGCATTCACGCGATTCCCCCCTGGACGGGGCCGAGGCACGCGAGCCGTGGCCGGGAAAGGCCGTTCTGCACACGACAAAAGCCGGATGTAGGTTTTCGGGTGGAAAACGAAAGTGCCCGGCGTCCTTGGGCACCCGCTGACGAGGAGCTCCTCCACCTCCCACTCCTTCCGCTGCTTTTTTTCGCCGAGGCGAGGCTCAAGGAGGAAGGAGCTTTTTCTTCTTCTTTGCGCGCGCTCCACGATCACGTTGGGCTTGCGGGGAGCGTGCAAGATGACGACGCTCGATAAGCCCGAAGCGCCGGTTTTAATATTTCCCCTTTAAGCTTCTTCAGCTTTTGTGGCTCGCGAGGGAGATGAAAATCAATAGCTACATCGAGCATGTACGTGGGCGACCGGTTGGCATTGATCCCCTGGCTGGCTGTTTTTCTTTTTTGAAAATGCTCGACTCTTTTGGAAAAGTTTCTTCGGGATTGCTCCTGATCTTGTCCAGTATTTAGATCCTAATTTTAAACCTCGGGATCGAAGAGCAATATATAAATTTATTATGATTATTTAAGAACCAAGGGAGTGGAATAGTTAACTATTACTTCCCTAATCATTCATAAATTTATTTCACAAATTCACTTTATTTCACAAAAATTCAACTGATGAACTATGAATTGATTTATAATAATAAATATTTCTTACAATTATATACAATTACCGAAGGAAATTTTATTTGGCATCACACTTTTAATTGTCAGTACTTGAGACACTCCGAGATGAGACTGAGACCTTCAGTAACAAAAAAAGTTCAAGACCAAGACTCAAAAAATTTTGTCTTATCTCGGCCTCCTACAGCTCTGAATTCACATTGTGTATAACTGTGCAGAGCACAAGTGTTTTTGTCCAAACGGAAAAGATAAATTTTTGCAAATTTCGAGAAAATATTTACGTGGATGTGTGCGCATGCGACACATTTGTACAAACTTTTGTAAAAAATTAAATTAAAAAAAAAAGTTAAATTTATCGTATCCTTCGCTTTTAATGGTTTACACTCAAGCGCTTGAGGAGCACGTTTCGCGATTATCTGGCCGAAGCGCATTGAATCCGCGGGGCAATTTAAAAGCACTGCCTGCTCAAATCATTTTTTTAAACTCCAGCTTCACTGGCAGAGATACTCGAATGTGCTTTACCCCGACTGTCAGTGTAATTAAATCTTCTTCAGTTTCTTGTAATGAACGTTACTTCTTTTTTTTTTACTTCTGTCCTTAATTAATGTAACGTTCGAAATAGTAGAGACGGGATAAGGATCTCTTGACTTTCTTCTTCAGTTAGCCTTGTCAAGTGAATGTTATTGTACTGTCAAAAATGAATGACGTTTACTTTTTTTTATATATCCACTATTGTAACACGAGAGAAATGCAATAATCTCTTATTTTAAGTAGTTGCGCAATGTTGCCGTAATATTTTTATTTTCTTAAATCCTTTTTTTAAACGAGTAACGAGAGCAAAAGTGTTGGAGTAACTTATCACAGAAAACTGTCTACGATTTTATTTATAGAGCCAAAAATTTTCAAGTATTCAACTCAACTTCATCTGTATAAAGTAGCGTGCGTTCACTTTTTTACGTAATATAAGTGTCAGGTTCAATTTTTGATCGTTAAATTTGTTGGAAAATGATTTAGTTGTATCCCTGTAGATGTAAAGGGCATTTCTTATCGTTGCTCATTAAAAAAAATTGTTTAAACAAAAATTTATATTACCTATTGCATTATGCAGATATGAATATCGATTGAGCAGAGTTTCTAATAATGTACCAAATTATTTTATCGCAGACTCTCAAGCAAAACACAGAGCCGGCCAACAGCGGAGGGCTGGACAGTCTGAAGTGTGAACCCAAGAGGAAGGAGACCGTATCCACTCAGACGCAAACTCCTACGGTTGGTCGATCAGGACGCTTTAATCACCATGAAAACCCTAGTCTAGCCATCACCCTGGTAATTTGTTTATTTTCTTTTAGTTTTTTTCGTTACGGTCTTTTGTAAGTATTTCGACGAAAGAGTTGCTTAAATTACGGAATTATTTTAGTACTAAAATTTGATTTGTTTATTTAAAGCTGTGATATTTATTTTAGTTTTTTTCCTGTTTTATCTTTCGTTGTAATAATTGATCGTTCTCACTTTAATTAGTACACTACTATTTTTATACCTCCTCAGAATTATTTTTTCTCGCGTGTATAGGTTATTTATTTTTAGAATGATTTAATTGAACGAATCCTATTAGTACGATGCCTGCAAGTAATACCTGCAACAATAGCATCAAGAAAAGCTTAAATAATATGCACAACATACACTTTTAATTTTGTAGTTTTTTGTATGAAAACGCTAAAGAAAATTGGATTTCCGTACTTCCAATTTATACATTTAACGTTCCGGCAGTGCACGTCTCTTCATTATTAAACATTTTATTAAATTATCATCTAGAAAAGCAAAGTAAAATTAATTTTAAATGAAATTATAGTTAATTAAATATAATTTAATTAAATCGGTTTAACAAAAATTATCATTTCGAAATTTAAAAAAAATAAGATCATGGAAATTATAAGCTGTTAGTGAAGTTTGTTTGAATATTATCCAAATTTTCGTATAACGACTGCAGTTAAATGGTCTCTAAAGTTATCCACTAAGTAGGTTACAACGCGCATATTACTCTTTCTCTCTCTCTCTCTCTCTCTTTCTATAAAAGGTTGGAAATATGTATATCTACTAATTTATATCAAATAGCCCTATTTCCATTCGCATCATATGCACGTGTAAATAAAAAGAAAATGAAAAATACATGAAGCAGTAGAAAAGTTGGCCAATGAAGTTAACTAATTCTTTGAATTGTAAAACTATACTTTCTTTTAAAAAAATAGTGAAAAGTTTAAAATTTAATACAATATACTCTCTCAAAATTTCTCAGTGTAAATTTCACTTTTTGAATAAGTGAACGGTTTTGCACTTCTGAAATAGTGAAAATGGAGGTTTACTTTATACTCAGTGAATAATTAACATTTAAAAAGTGAAATTTTCACTATTTCAGTAGCGAAAAACCATTCAATTATTGCAATAATGAAATTTTCATGGAGAAATTTTAAGAGAGTACTATTCTTAATCCACTTTTCTCAATAAACTCAATACATCAACCAATAAATCATATCTCCGTAAAAAACTGCTCCGCACTAATCGAAGAAATCAATCCATAATTTATTTCCAGCAAATCGGTGCGAGCAAACCGATAGTCCCGTGCGCGATAGGCGAGAAGCTTCAAACCTCGCCTCCGTCGCCGTCGCCTTCGTCCCGGCGCCACCACCACCATCACCACCACCACAACAACAGGCACCACCACAGGCACAATGAGCAGCAGCCGCAGCAGCAGCAGTCCTCGCCGCACCAGCAGCAACAGGCGCCGACGCCCCCGCAGCAGCCGCCGCCCCGTCGGCACCACAACCACTCGCAGGACTCGGGCAGGTCGAGCGACAGCTCCGTCTCGCACAGCCGCACCTCCCTCGAGTCCGGGAGCTACCGCCTCCTGGACTCGCCGCACCGACACCACCACCGCTCGCCCAACCAACCCCCGCCGCCGCCCATCAGCTCCCAGCAGCAGCACCCGCCCCAGAAGCAGCAGTCCGTCGGCGGCGGCGGCACCCTGGAGATGAGGCACCACGGCAAGAGCGGCACCCTCGAGGCCACTAAGAACCAGAAGAGTCTGCCCGCCAGGGAGGAGCCGCCGTCGCTCGGGCTCTCGCTGTCCACCAGCACGCCCCTCTTCAAGAAGAAAAATTTCGCCGAGCCGCAGCGCGAGACCAGGCGGGACGTTAATCTCGATTTCGAGAAGAGCAGGAACGGTGAGTTATCCGGTATTTTATTTGATTTTTTTTATTATTTAGCCGTTCTTTAATGTTGCGTGTGATTTTGTCGTGTAACTGTTCGATTAGTGTACTAAACTGTGTCGACGACAAAAAAAAAATCAGCTGCGGTTTGAAGTTTATTTACATGACAAAAAATAACTTACATGTTAACTTAAAATTAAAAGAAAAGATTTAAAACTAAAAAATTAAAACATTTTAAAATCTAACACATCCTTTTTTTTATTGCGAAATTTTGACACTTTAAAGTCGAAAGAGTAAAATCGGAATAAAGTTTGAGTAAAATGATCAGATTATCTATTTTTTATGCTTTAACTCTCGCTAGTCTTCTTATAAATAAACATTTTTTTTTAAGATTTTAGTTATAATGAGCGATCGTTATGATAATATTCTGTCGATATTTTCTCCAATCCCTTATCTGATTTAGATGATTGTACAGCAATACAATGGCCAATGAAGATTTCTGTACTACATTTTTTTCTCATAATATGAATATCGGTTAAATGCTTTTATACAGAAAAGCAATTCGAGAAAGCGAAAGGAAAATTTAACGATTTCAAAATAGAAGGTGCAAACAATCCTATAGAGAAAGTAAAGGAAACGAAAAAGTACTTGGTAAAAGTGTATTAATAGGTCAAGTTTTATGAGTTACTGCTTTTCCTGAAATTACTTTCTAGAAATAAATTTGTCCAAGGCGACCGTTGCTTATTATAATGAATCGGTGTGTTAAATTACCACGAGAATGTAAATTGTGCAATTTTTGGCCTTTTCTTTTTTTTTTTATAAGTGTTAATCCCCTTACTTGCGTGCAGCCCAATATAAAATCCGTACGGAGTCTACAGTAATTCGTGAAATTACATTGAATATATTTTGTATTTCATGATCTTAATCACCTTGTTTTTTCCAAACCCTACCAGGAATCAGGAATTCAGAATTTCGCGAGATATTAGAAGCAGCATTAAGAGGAAAGTACCAGCATCAGTAATTATAGAAAAGTGTTAGAAAATATAGTAGCGAAACCTATCATCACATCATCATGTACAGTTACAACAGACTTCATATAACAGTTGTACACTCAGACTAGCAGATGTAATTTCACTCGCTCTATATATTCGTTTTCTTCGTACAAAAGTTAAAAAAAATTAAAGCGAAGAACGAGATTTTATTTTATTGTTCTCATCAAGTCTCACCTCGTATGCATCATTTTTAGCAGACATTAGAAAAACTCGATTAATCATCAAGAATCAAAGAGCAATTTTTCACACCCCTAAGCCTCTCATAACAATGCACTGATTCATCTCTACTTATTTTTTTCTTCATACTCTTCGGCAAAAATTATTAGCAACGTTCCCTCTCGAGAAAAGCCACTACACCACCAAGAGAAAAATCGTTCTACTATGCAAATCAAATCTCCGCGTAATACCCTTCCAACGGTTCTTCTCGTATCCACTTTGTTTCAAGAGGCGCATCCTTTCGAAGGAAATTCAAAAGAATCCGCTCCAAAGGACGCTTCATCAATCACGAGTCCTCGCATTCATTTCATAATCAATGTGGTGCACATGCTAACATGGTTGGAGGCAAATTTCACTCTTAGTTTATAATAAAACCACTCGTAGAGTCAAAATTGTCCTCTCCAATAGAGTCATATTTGACTCTATATGAATAGGGTGATTTTCACTCTAAAGTAGAGTAAAATTCTTCCAAACACTTTTCACCCTAATCATCCATAAATTTCATTGTAATTATTTCTGCAGAGAGAGAAAATCATATTTGTTGTTTATAGATTTATTTTACTCTCTGGAGAAACACTTTACCATCCAGAGAGAAACTTTATTCCCCGTAGAGTTACTTTACTCCTCGGCGAGATATTTTGCTCCCTGGAGGTAGGTGTTACTCTCCTGAGACACATTTTATCTTCGAAGACACTTTTTAGCTTCTGGATGGATTTATAACTGATCAGGGTGAAAAATTTTATATGCACCTCGGGAGTAATAAGTGATTATTCCCTTGAGTGAATTACTAAACTATACACCCTGGTAAATAATTGCTTATTTTACTTCCTTAGTGCCTTAATATCTATTAACTTAGAATATTAGTGATTATGTCCCTCCTTATCGCTCTACTTAAGAGTCAAAAAATCACTCTATTTCACTCCATCAGAGGAGTTAAATTGACTCTAAAATAAGAGTGATAATTTGTCTTCAATAGAGTCAATTTTTACTCTATTCCACTCCAGCTGATTTAGCGTGCATATAGTTAGAACCTCTTGCCGTCCCAGAAATTAATTTTTTTTTGTTTTACACCAACAGGCAGGAGTCCGTACGCTCAGCAGCAGGAGTCCAGTACCTCGCCGTACCGCGAGTCGAGCAACTCCAGCTTCCGGGGCCAGCCGCAGGAGCCTCCATCGGGCTATCGGAGCGCCTCACGGGAGTCACCGCAGCAGCAACAACAGCACGACTTCGCTTACAAGTCGCAGGAGAAGTACCGCTCGCTGATGGAGGGCGGGGCGAGCAGGGACCGGTACCAGCGTGAGCGCGAGCGGGACATGCATCGCGAGCGCGTCAACAGCCTCGACAAGTCGAACCCGTCGTTCTACGGAGCCCCGGGGCGCAACGCCTCGGGGAAGCAGCCCGTTGACGGCACCGGCAGCATCGGCCGCCGGCACCACGTCTACCCGGACGCACACGTGGCCGCGCTGGCCGAGCGGGCCGAGGCCAAGAGCGCCGCTCTGAGGCCCAGCCAGACCGTCGCCGCCAGCGTCGCCAAGCAGAGGAGCTTCGACGTCATGGCCGAGAGGGACGCTAGGAGGGATCGCGAAAAGGAGTTTAGGCGAGCCGCCACGTGCAATAATTCTGTAGACAGTGAGTACTTCGTTTCGTTCGGTGTGCAGAAATTCCTGTTTGTTTGTTGAGGGGTTTTTATGAAAGAAGACATACTGTGTGTCGAGTAATCCTCGGTGATAGTTACTTTCAATGCGAGTGCAGAAAAGTTGGTTTTCGGAAGAGTGTGAGTTTAACGCCCAAACGAAGCGTGGGTGATAATCACACTTTTCGGAGAACAAAATTGTGTAACGCGATGGCGGAAATCGACTTTTTATGCACTGGTGTTATAAAAAATTAAAACAATAGATTTTGCTTTGAGCGCAGAACATTTATAGATACCAGACAACAATGTTAACTTAACTTTTTAAGAATGTTTAGAAAATAGTAAAAAAAAGTAGAATTGACTTTCTAGAAATGTAAGATCGACATTTTATTTTTAAACGTTCAAAATATTAGTGAAGCTGATGCAGTTTCTAATCTACCAAATAGAAGATTCAACTTTCTAAAAAAAGATTATTCTACTTTTTTTGTATAATGTATATAATCTTAACTTTTTAAATTATTTGATATTTTTCCCTTTAAAAATGTCAATTTCACTATTTTTTGCATTATTATTCTTATTTTTTTCTTAACTAAACTGTAACATCGAAGTATTATTTTTTTTCTGAAATATAAAATATACATGATTTTTATATTTAGATTAAAGTGTGATTAACATGATTAGTCAACTATGCGTTTTAAAAATTTACATATCACAGATAAATTGATTTCAAATTAGTGTTGTAAACTTTAAAAATAATAGAAACTTAAAAAAAGGTGAGAGCCCATTTAAATTCTCAAATTAGATCAATATTCATTATTCTCTGAAGAGTGTCACCCAAACCCGTTTCAAACGAGCTAAAATAAAAAGCCAAAGTATTTTCTAGAAAAAAAGGAACGAAAATTGTATTCAATTTTACCAAATTGTCTTACTAACGATTAACTTTTCATTCAATTTCAGATACACAGCAGCCGTTATCCCGCAGTTACAGTTTCGTGCAGCAACAGAAGCAGCAGCAAAAGTTGAGCAAACAATCGTCACGGCGACGCGATCACGACGACGACTCGATGCACGAACGATACTTGATGGCCCAGGGGCTGGATCAATCGCAGCAGCGACTAAGTAGCAATAGCAGCAGTAGCAGTAGTAATGGCAGCGAAAGCAGCGGCAGCAACAGCGGCGACGGTGGCGACGACATTGACGAGCCCATTGGGATCGATGACGGCAAAAAGAAACGCAGCAACGGCAACCCCAGCCCGCCACCCTCGCCTTTCTACGGAAACCTCCTGGTCGACGCGGATCATTTACTTCCGCTTCAACATTATATCCTTCAACAAGCGAAACTCTCTGGTATAATACTTTATCGCAAATCATTTTGTTAACTTATTCAATGGTTATAGTAAATTATTTTGAGAAAAAAGTATTATAAAAATTATTATCTGTATGAGGGAATAATCACAGATTGAACTTTCCGATAAAAAATACCATACTCTACAGCAAAGTTTGTCATAAATGTAGTAAATGTTATTGGACGTTATTGGAAATAATTTTTTATACCTGCTGCAATCTTTACTGTGAAATATGGGAATTTGTATCTGAGAGTCCAATCTGTGCTCGCTTTTCCCTAAAAATAATAATTTTTACAATCATTTCTCGGTGTAAGAAGTTTGATTTTAGCCCAATTGATTCAAATACAATTTAAGATTTCGTTCTAATCTAATAAATTTCGATACATAATTCTTGAAAATAAAAAGCCTTCTCATGGTGGTCGCTTCAGATTACATTCAGAAATAAAATCTCAGAAAGATTCCAAACAAGAATTCTGGTTTCGATTAATTTCATTAATTAATAAAACAATGTTGGACGTTCATTAGGTTGTTATAAGTTCGGCGATCCATTGTTAGTAGAGGAGGGTGACGACTCTTTGGACGAAGAGGGAGGACGGGGCGCTGAACTCCATGGCAGAGGAGACGATGACTCTGACGATCAGTTCGCGGATGACGAAGCAGCCAGCAATCAAGGAGATTCATCGAGCCAAGAATACCTTGAAGATCATTACGCTGGTAATTTCTCCATTTGTCTGCGAGTATAATATTTCAAAGTTTATTTGTTGAGGAGAACATGTACGGTTATGTAACGTCGGTTAGATGTCGACGTCTATTTACGATTTTATCATTTTTAGTTCCTCTTATAAACGGACAAACGCATAACTCATCTTTCCTTCGATTGGAGCGCCACTTATGGTAGCAAATAATACCCGTTATACTGTACAGCAATAAAAGTAATGCCAAAGGAAATTACATTTAACGGAGTTTTGTTCCTGAAAAAGTTCAGAATAACAGGATTTTTATGTCACTTTTTTTTTTCATCAATTTAAAATAAGAAGCCATGAACGAATATTTAAAAATAATTATAAAAAAATAAGATACGAATGGTATCACCTTATTTCAGACTATTTCATAAGTAAATTTATAACAAGATCCATTAGATAAAGTTTTGTTTATATTTATTAAGAAAATGTTCACATGTATTAACAAAAGAATAATAAGTTAAATTTTTCTGACGTATACAATGTTATTATTCATAAAATTCCGTTTTGTAATATATTTGTTTATAAATGATGAACTGCAAAGTAACTTAATAAGTATATTAATTAATTTATACTTTTTTTATAATTTTCAATCATATTGGATCAAAAGTAATCTGTAAAAAAGTGTAATTAACAGTATAAACTCAATCAATATTATATCGAGATAATATAACATTTGACATTTCATTAGATTTGGCCAACTACGACACGGCGGGATTAGCCACTTACTACAACACAGCGGACACCCTGACGAGGCCGCAGGCAACGCCACCCCCACCGCCGAACATCGTCTCGCAAGCGGAAGCGCGCGAGAGCATCATGGCAACGAGGCCAGTCTCCCTGCCTGCGCCCACTGTCATAACCGGCCGCAGCGGTGGCCTCGGCGGTTTCGGTCTCAGCGGTCTGAGCGGCACCTGCGTCGACTCGACCGACTACGACGAGGCACGTAAGGACGACGGCGGAGGCGATATCGAGAAGTACGCTCAGGATAATCTCAATCTCAACTGCGGTAGGCCCAAGGGCCTCAGGCTACTTTTCCGAAAGAAGTTCAGCGTCAGAGACATACTAAGCTGGAGCAAGGATCCGATACCTCAGCCTATGCTCGCCATCGTCGACGGGGAAAAATTGCTCAAACGCGAGGCTTGCAACCTCTTCCGACTTGTGCAGGTACATTGACCTGCAATGCTACTGAGATATTTTTGCCCGCAAGTTGTTAATAATCGCGTTGCGTTCTTTTTGCTTCGAATGAGTGTTAATTAGATTAGCTAGACGTTTCGTTATTACTGAGTGATTAATTATGACATTCAATATGTTAATGAACTAATTGAATTAAACAAACGTAATTGATTTATAAATGCATTCTAATTAAAATGTTAATTTTGACATGATTAATAATTAGCAAGTCATTTTAACTAGAGCTTAATTATAATTATGTGCATTACTTGTTAAAATTATTTAATAATTTATTGGTGCATAATAATTTGAATAATCGCTATGAATAATGTATAGAAGGTCACAGTTTAATGTATTTTTAAATATACAATTTGGCGAATTCTTTAGTCCTGCAGGGGAAGAAAAGTTTTTTTATCTAGAAAAAATTAATAACAAAATTTTTCTGGTTTCCTCTGATTATTTAAATCATTTAAGATGTTTACATACTATTAAAACAGTACTATTAAAACATTATTTCAGGTGTACATGGGCGATCGTAAGGCTAATGTAGGCATGACTTTGGACAGTGTAGCGATGGAAATCGTCAATACAGCTTATTCAAAGCCGCCCCTACGCGATGAACTATACGTGCAAATTTGCCGACAAACGACTGAGAATCCGCGCAAAGAAAGTTTGCGTCGCGGATGGGAACTTATGGCTGTATGTTTGGCCTTTGTGCCTCCAACTGCGACGTTCGAGCCCTACCTTGAGGGCTACATGAACAGACACAGAGATCCAAATTTTCAATTTCCTGAAGTTGCTAAATGGCCGATTCATGTTCAAGTTAGTCACTACGCTACGGTCGCCTGCAGACGGTTGCAGAGGATTGGAGCACATGGTAAAAGGCAGCCTCGTAAGGCCACCCTGGAGGACATCGATCAAGCAAGGGTTCGTTAATATACTATTGTTTTCTTTCATTCAGCTTGCACTTGATGCAAGTCAAAATAAATTCAAATGTAATCGTGAGGTTATTAATCAATATTAAATTGCGTTATAAAAGACAATTGCGTAATTTTGTGTAACGACAAATACGTAAAATTTAAACTGGATCTGTCTAAATTATTTAGAGAACGTTTTATTAACAAATTGTTTTAAACAATTCAGTTACTTGTATTTTTTAAACAGTAGACTTAACTGTGAAAGTTAATTGAACTTTCTGAATTTTCAGTAAAATCTGTTTTAGAAAACTGTCAAATCTACTTTTCTGTAGAGTAAGATCTGCTTTAAGAAATGTTAATTTTGTTTTCTCATTCAAAATTAATTCTTCCTAATGTCATATAACGTTAATAATACTTAACGGTGAATTATTTACCTACAGATTCAGATTTTCCGTGCGTCAATGTTTGGAGCGACGCTTTCCGAGGTGATGGCTCTGCAGCGCGACCGCTTCCCTCAGCGTGAACTCCCCTGGATCCAGACGACTCTGACGCGTCAGGTGTTGATTCGTGGTGGCACCATGACCGAAGGCATTTTCCGCGTCTCTGCGGACGCCGACGAAGTGAGCGTATTAAAGGCGCGACTCGACAAATTTGAGGATGGCGCTATTCTCGCCGCGTCGCAGGATGCACACGCCCCCGCCTCTCTACTGAAACTTTGGGTGCGCGAATTGTATGAGCCTCTGATACCCGACTGTTTCTATACCGAGTGTGTGAACATGAGACACGAGGATTCAGAGGCCTCCGCTAAAAACGTCGCGGCTCTCGTTGAGCGGCTCCCCGAACTGAACCGACGGGTTCTCTGTCATCTCATTCACTTCATGCAGGTCCGTTATTTAATGAGATTCTTTTTTTTTACGACTGACTATCTATTCGTAGAATTTATTCATTTTATTTAATGACTGCGTATTAATTAAACTTTTGTGTTTTTTATTTAGATATTTGCTAGGCCAGACGTCGTAGCACGAACAAAAATGGATGCCAGCAATCTGGCGATGGTTATGGCCCCCAACATCCTCAGATGTACCTCGCAGGATCCCCGCGTAATCCTGGAAAACGCTCGCAAGGAGATGGCCTTTGTTCGCACGATGATCGAGACTCTGGAGACCACGTGGGTGGAGGACCTCCACTGACCTACTCGTCAGCTTTAGAGAAACTCTCCAGACCACTATGCCAAATGAATCCGCTGTATATTCATAATTTATCATTTGTGATTGCCATCGTAATTGTGGTTTTATCATCGCTGTATACGCAACAAGCGAGTAAAGCAGTTTATTTCTTTGCTTCGACAGAAAAGTGAAAAATTTTATTGTAATTACGACGAGGAAAATAATACGAAGAAAGAAAACTGGGCAGCGGCGACAATGAGAAGCGTTGTACAAATTTTTTAATCGTAGGAGCAATAGTAATGTGCAACCTGTAAAGTTTTCTGCAATAGTAATTTATAGGGATTAAGTAAGTATCAAACAAGCGCGAAGACAATGTTGCTATACGGAATCTTCAGTTGTACTGAAATACACGGATGAGGCCACACATGTTCCTTACTCGCTTAAACTACACAAATGAGAAGAGTATTTTTAACGCAGCAAATGCTTCCTTTATTATTTGTTTTGCATTTAACGCATTCCCGGGCTGTATGCAACAGAATATATAAACATACACATATATTTTTTGAGAAGAAAAGCAACAAATTAGCAGTAGCTGCATTTCAATGTTTCGTTTTGCTCCTTGTACTTACGATAAAGTGTTTTCAATATATTACGATGAACTCTTGAGTTAAGAAAATCATAAAAAAGGGTTACTCGAGTCATACTCATCTAGTGGCAGAAAAAACATTACAATTAGAAAATTTGTAAATTTATGCGCAGAAAAGTCGTACAAGAAAAAAAGTAATTGTCACTTGGTGAGGCAATCCCCATTCATCGTTCTGTCATCTTCCTATTTATTATTTATATATAACGAAGATTCTATGTTGTATACTAGAGATTATTAGATTTTTATTATGTACATCGCTATAAAACGTATATATATAAATAAAAATATATATATATTTTAACGCCCCCTTGTTACCGCGCGCGCGTTGAGCGCGGATATGGCTTTTTTACTCGAATCGATTGTTGAATCTCATGTAACATAAAGTGGCGAAAAAAATGAGAAAATGATACGTTACCGTGTATAGCTGCAGACCCCTGCGAGGATTTTTTGTATTTAAGCGACGAAGCAACGTGTATGACATATGGTATCAGGATATTGCGAAGGATTAACAAGCCATACTCGATGTGTTTTCTTTCACTCTATTTTAATTACTTTTATTACTATAATTATTATTACTTGTAAAAAAATGTCATCTCTCCTTGTCATTTTTCCAAAGAAATCTTATTTCTCTTTCTTATGTGATTTGTTAATTTTTTTAGTCTATGTAATATGACATTTTACTAACAAGTTTACTTTTCTTATTTTTCTTTTGTAAAATAATCGAGTGTTGTACATAAAGTTTCCACGTGGCGTGGATTTATAAGGAAAAACAAAATAATAAAAAAGCATTTCACTTCGGCAAAACTTTAAATTATTAACTACAGTAATGTATCACAAGCGCTAACGTTTCAACGCTATAAAAGACTTGTTAAAGTGTCATTGTATAGAACGTACAGAGCTACCGTACAAAAGAGATTCATATGAAACGTATCCTCGATTATGATTTAGAAAGTACGCAATGAATATCGCTTACAATGCTACCTTTTGTATAAAACTACCATTTCGTTTGAGCTGTACAGAGTTCTATGAAAAAGACATTCGCAATTATCGGCGTATTACATTTGTAATGATCAAAAATTCCAAAGACATTCGAAATCAACCTTCGAATACTCGTTTCATTAGTTTTAACTGATTGTGATACGATCAGAGCGTCTTTTTTCGTAATCTTGTTTTGACTATTTTCTCAATTATCTATAGCATAGATCGAAAGAGGAAAAATGTAATGTTACTTTTGTTTACCATTTTTTTTTAATAAAACTCAAAAAATAATTATTATTTGATTCTATTGGAAGATAACTTCTGAGTTGCAATTACTTCATTCTTATAATTAAAATATTTATACTTGAAACGAAATGTGATTGATCTTGATGTTTAAATGGTGAACTATTTAAATAATTCAAATTTACAGCTTACATTTGCAAAGATAGAGATTATTAAAATTTCAAACCATGTAATAAAAATTCTACTATTTTCAAGATTCAAGCCTTGTAAACTTTTAAAAAATGTATATGAAAGATATGCATATCACGTAGAAAATTACAATGAAAAATCAGTTCACCATTTAAAAAATTTTTTCATAAATCTCAGCGCAGCTCGCTTTACTGCTAAATACTGGTCTTCTAGTTGTACGGCTTAGTCACATAAATGACAAGAATAACGAGATAATTAATGAGATTAGAACCTATCCACTCTAAATACTATAGCGATGAACTCTTTAAAAACGGCTTGTCCGCAAAAATCTACGTCTGGCTGTTGCAGGCTTTGTTAGAGGAATAATGCAAAATCAAAGTTTATTCCAGCGCTTTTTCGTCAGTAAATAAACAATAATATAAAAATGAAAAGGCCGCTACTCTCTTTTGACAATAGATAAAGAATATTAAATATAACTATTTGAATTACGTCCGATAGAATTTATATCTTTGTGTCAATACCTCAAGAAGTTCTTATTCTTTTATCTCTATCATGTGCAAAATATAAGTTTAGCTTTCTGCATACATTATTTTCATGTGAACACATTCTATTCTAATTTTTAAGATTCAATGTATATTCTTGTCGAATTAAAGTGTACTGACAATTATTATTTTTTCCTTTTTTTTTAATGAACTTTAAATGCAATAGTTGAATGTAAAATTTATGCAAACACCTAAATCAACCAAACAAATGAATTTTATTCTAGTAGCAGATGAAATATCAGTATTTAAGATGTTGGAGAATTGTTCTGAAATTGTACTGTTCAATTGCAATATCTTATTGTTAAGTAGTAACTAGAAGACCTTTGAATGAAAATGCAATAATTATTTTGTAAAATATTTTGTCACATTTTATTTATTCTCTTGCACCTGCATACTGTCCCAAGAAAAATCAAAGCTTATCCTCATTGATTAATCCAAATAAGGCTACACCTTTTCACACCAAACAATATTTGTTATCAAAATACATACACACTATGGTTTGATCTTAGGGTCGTTTACAAAAAACTACAGACACTGATCATTTTGTTACATTAAATCTGAAGAAACAAAGTGTAATTTGCTTTTATTATTTTCTCAAATAGAGAACACAATATACATAAATGATGTTCATAACTATTTTTTTATATTTCAAAATTAACTTTTTTATCATTTGTATTAGTATTCTAAGATCCTCTAATAACTGATATTTCTAACAGTGTTACTGTATCCTATCTTCAAAAATTTATCCCAAAATAATAATTTTATTTTAATCGTAAAAAAAATATCATCGACACACGGAATTATTAACTCT
Source organism: Sycophila sp. Sp_5 (assembly GCA_018906775.1). Classification (NCBI taxonomy): domain Eukaryota; kingdom Metazoa; phylum Arthropoda; class Insecta; order Hymenoptera; family Eurytomidae; genus Sycophila; species Sycophila sp. Sp_5. The sequence continues at coordinate 1,511,206 of JACCID010000014.1, read as the reverse complement.
GTTAATAAAAATAAAAAATAAATAAGTGTCAGTTATTTTTTAACAATCTACATCTGCCTGGAATTTTTCATGAAAAAACGAAATTTGAAATTCCCGCGAAAATCGCTTGCGCGTTCCTAAAATAAATAAGACATAAAATCCGCTCGGAACGGACCGCAACGTCACGACACTCACGACCACCGGATCACGCTAACTATATTATATATATACAGAATTAAACAGGGTCGACAGGATAAGAAAATAAATCCGATCTACTCAATTTTAAACTCACAAGTTCGCGTAAATCATTCAACCGCAATCGAAAGGTTCGTTATCCAATCACGTACTAAAAGTGCCCAACAGGAAAGATCAGACAAAAAAAAGGCTAAAAAAGATGCAGTACCTTGTTGCAACGTGGCGAAAGTCTTAACAATCGCTCTATATACTGGCTTTACTCTATACAAATACGCACGACTGTCATTGATCTCCGTGCCTGACGAGACCCTAATTTATAGGCTGGAAGAGAGGGGGATCCTTATACTGCGTGCGCAGGCGAGTCGAGCACTTCGGAGCGGTGCGCGGCTGTCAACGGCCTACGTCTCTCAGGATTAAAAGAAAAAAAACAGCGGAACGGAGCCTGAGCGTAATATGCCGCGACGGAGTGCACGGAATCTGCGGTTTCTCGGAAGCGGAGGCTGCACCGCCGCTGCACGGCCATCGCCGTGAGACCTCGAGCGCCGTATGGCCGCGTACATCGCCGCATCGGTGCCGTCGCTGGCTACTTAACGCAGGTTCGTGCCCCGACACTCTGCTGGACTTCTCTCGCAGCATACAATCCACTCGGGAGTCGCGGCGTCAAGCGGACGCAGCGGAGTTTTGGAGTGTCCTTTCTCGCGGGTGTTCGTGGCTGTTTTTTCTTTTTTTGTTTCTATCAAACTTTTTTTTTTTAACGCTCGGTGCATCCCGCTGACGGAGCCGAGGTCTCGGATAGGTCACTGCAATCGTGCTCGTTATTGGGAGCGAGTTTCTGCGTTCCAAGTGCTCGTTATCAGGGTGTGATAATGGTAAAATGTTGGTTGCTATTTGTCTTAGCTGCGTGAAATAATTTACTTTAAACTTGTCTTCGAGTTTTAAGTAGTTTGCCCTGGAGGGAATTTTGGGTTTTGTCGAGTCAATTTCCAGTGAGGTGGAGTACCGGTTTGCCCATCGACTATTGAAGCGATTTAAGATTTTTACTGGAGATTTCTATAATCTCTATTCTGTGTTTTGTATGTTTAAAAGTGGATTAACTACTTTTGGAAATCAAAGTTCTGAAATAATTGTTACCTTGATATCAATTGTACTGTAGCGTTCTATATTTATCAAATAAATAGGTGTTCAATAACAGTGTAATCTTAGATATTCAGGACTGAAAGTTCGATTAATTAAAAGTTTATAGTTGAGCTGAGATGACTGTTAAGATAATCTATTAGCATTATTGATGTATCTAACATTACTTTGAAATATTTTCTTGAATTGTACAGTTAGTTTCATATTACAATTATTGATTAGTTAGTTCCAAGAATATAAAATGAATATGCAAGTACAAATTGATTCTTTATTTCGAAAGACTTATAATTATTTATATATAATTTATGATCAATTGCACACTTCTACAGAAATTTAGATATCTTAATATTGATTTATTAGGTTGAAATAAATTTTATTTTTATAATTAATTTTTTATTTTCCTTTGAATAATGTTAATTTTTGTTTTAGGTATCACAGACATGAAGTGTTTGCAGCTGTGAAAAATATACTTGTTTGTGTTTGAAGATCAATACTTAGAAAATCATATAAGCCAGTTTATTATAAATGGTAAACTTTTCAAATTTTGTACTTATGTACATTCACATTAAGCTACATTAAATATCATTAAATGATGAAACCATAAGCAAAGTTAAGAATGATTATTAAAGTAGATATATTATTTTCAGCTAAAAGCAACATTAAAATATGTTTCAAGATAGAGTAATTGTAAATGCTATAACAGCAATTATAGATCCACTGAATTTTTGGAGGCATGGGTGCATCTTGTTAAGTTGATATCTTGGATACCACCATAGATATCTATTGTTGACTTTTCATATTTAGCAAAGCCGTACTTCATCGGCTTATTTATTTTAATTGGAGGTTTGCCTCCTGTCATAAAAACTTATCATCTGACCCTAGTAAAAAAATAAAAATTTTACATGAGGCTGAAGCGACACTACATGGAGAGACGAGTTCTCACTTGAGAAGGAACAAAGTTGCTACTAAGTTAACTCAGATGAACAATGAACCATTCCGGAAGCGGTAAACGTCAGGCGAAGGTTTTGGAAGAAAACTACTGGGACTGCAGTGTCTGTACATACCGTAATACAGCTGAAGCATTCAAGTGCCTAATGTGTGACATCCGCAAAGGTACCTCCACGCGGAAACCGCGTATCAACCCGCAATTGGTGGCGCAGCAGGTATATATACATCATAAATTATTTATGTGTTACCAGTAACTTAGTCTCATTAACAGATCTTCTAATTAAAAGGAATTTTGTAAGTTCTACAAAGAACAGCATAAAATAGGTGGTTAAAAAGAATAATACTAATAATCGTTTTAACCTGCGTAAACAATGTTTTATTTCAGAGTTTTGTATGCTGATTTTTGTAGACCCATTCAATTGCACGAAAACGATTTTTTTAAAAAGAAAGTATAGTAAAGATTTGAGTAGCATTTTGTTGTATTTTTCAAATGATCAATTGTCAAGTAGTCATAGAAAAAAAGAAATTATAATGAGAAAAAAACCAAAAAAGCGTCTTGGAAGCGAAAAGGTCAGGTCGGTCAATGAAAATCAGCGTAACGGTCGACAGGTGGCCCAGCAGTACGTGCCGCTGCTGAAGCCTAAGAAGGAAGGCGGCAGCGGCTCGTCGACCACCAGCGCCGGCAGCCTCGGCAAGGATGGCCGCAACAAGCCGAGACGCAAATCGAGGCATCCTCCCCGACTGAAGAACATCGACCGGAGCACCGCCCAAAGTAACGAAGTCACGGTCAACAATGTCACTGTCGTCATCACTGAGTACAAGCCCAAGGTGAAAAAGGCCAACAGCGACCAGTCCGGATTGTCCAGCAGCGCCTCCTCGGAGAATGGCAGCCAGCACGACTCCAATCAGGATTCCAGAAGCCTGGACATCGGCACCGACGCCTGAGAATGAGTGCCGGTATACACAGTGCCTCCTTCTATTGGACAATGTAAGGAAGGTGATGGTGATTGCCTTTTTCTTGGACGTTCGTTAGAGTAACAGTTGTTGACGAGGGTGCTTTGACAGTTTTTATGTTAACTGCAAGTGTACTGTAAAAGCTTCTTCAATATTTCAGACTACGGAAATGTTATTTAATTTTATCTTGTGAACTGTTGAATGGTAGTATATATGTAATAAATACAATCATACTTTGGAGAAGAGTTATAAAAGGTGACTGAATTCATAAAAATTGTCAAAGTACACTAAATAATTGATCAACAAAATACAAGCAATCACCACTGTGTCAAACCATCAGTAGATGGATGAATTGACTTATTTATGGAAATATTTTAAACTAAGATATAGTATAATGTATTATCATCTAATGTCCATTCATCGTGAGGTCCTTATAGGCAACATACTTTGTTTTGTCTATGTGTTACAGACAACAGAGAATTCATATTACAAAAAAGGTTTAGACGTCTTATGCTACTAATGGCTACGAATTTGTACCTTGTGCAGTTATGTAAAAGGAAGAAAACTAATCAAATGGTTCAAGTGCCTTTGCTATTGTTTGCAACAGTCAGAAAAGACCCTGTGACAACCTGTTTTATACTTAGGCACTTACTTTTTCATAATAATAATCACATGTTTTTGAATAACATTTCTTTTAAATTTTACAAATTTTTGTTTTCTCAAGCTGGATCTATAGCCCTTTTTTAAATGTGAAAAACGTAAATATTAAAACAACGACACTTACTATGTAAGACTTTGTACTTTAGACATTGTAGAGTAATGAAAATCATCTTATCACAAGAAAGTTCATATTTAATAAAATACAAGATGTAAATAACACTTTTTGCAAAACTGCAATTTATTTTGTTTTAAAGTTTCTGTTTTATATCAATCATTTGGAAGTATAACTTTTTTAAAAGCTTATATACTCCATTGATGTATAGAGGAAAATTTGATAATAATATAAAAATAATAAGAATAAATAACTCCAGCTCTTTATGAACACAATGCATTAATAAACTTTAATTCCTTTCATTGTCAAATGGATAGGAATCAGATTTCTAAAAAATTTTCTTAAATATTATAATAAAACAATTAGCATAAGCCTGAAATTTTAGTACAGTTTTATACATCATAAATATGACTCTAACAAATTCAAATACAAATTTACATAATACAAAATAGAAAAACAATTTTCATAATTGAAATTAAATGTAACATCAAGTAGAAGTATTTTTACATAAGAACCATTATTAGCATAATTTGTCTGTAACGTTTATCGCCACTTAATTCATTACACCACTGCCAGTGTGCAAGTTATAACGATTATTCATTAGAATATAATTGTATCAAACTTAAATGTGTTATATTCGCATTGCTATTGGAATTCGACGTGCGCACCTACAAATGATTACTTAAAAATAAATTCTTTTTATTAACTCTAATACTACATAAATTTCTAACACTGATTAAAATGAATACAACTGATTTTCGATGTTACAAATTAATGGCATTTAAATTTGTCTGCACTTTTAATTTATTACTAATTGACGTTTCAAATTTACGCTATTAATCTAATATGAAGAGTGTCTAAATATCCTCGTATGAAATTTTTTTAAATTATATAAATAATTTAAAAAAAAAATCTACCCAATTGTAAAAGAAAATTAAAGTTGATAAATCTATAGCATGAATTGTAAAAATATTTATGACATATAAAAAGATTTTATTTCAAATTAATGAAAGGTGCCTCTGTCTGACTCGAGAATTATAGTCGATAAAAATCACTTTCAACTTTGTTTCGGGCGAGTCGCCGTGGTAGTGCAAATGAAAAAGCTAGGTAAAGGGAAAAATTAGTTTCAATGAGTGTGAGTACGAGAATTAAACTTGTACGAGTGATATAAATAAAAATAAATAATGAACTGTCATCGCGTGTAACGGGATGCGGTGATTTAAATAAGACTTTGTGAAATGTAAATCGTCGTTTTTACAGCTTGTCGATTGATCGTACTTTCTATGAAGATAATTCATATTTTTGATAATTGAAGTCGAAAAAACCTCGCACAATTATTTCGATTTTTCTTTTATTTAATAATTTTAATTAAGTTAGAAGCTTTCGTTTAAGTATGTATATTTAGGAAATGTAACTATATTTTATTATTTATTATCGTAACGTTTTATAATCATAAAATAAACGAGACCAGTCGACAAGATTAGATTGTATGAATTCATAAAAAACTATAGAATATAAAAAAAATAAAAGAAAATTTTCTGATGTAGCAAATGTAAAAGGTGGTTTTTGTGAAAGTTGACAAGAAAAATTATGCTGATGTAAAGTGCACTGCCTTTTTAATTTCTAGTTTTATTTTGTCGATTATATTAAGTAAGTTAAATTTTTCTTAAAGTGTTCAGTACATGGAATCTTTTTTTTTTATTTTATTTTATTTTTTTTTTTTTTTTAGTATAAAAAGCTCGATTTTCAAGCACGAAACGATATTTTAAACTTAATATTTATTTTTAATGAAACTGAAATAATAATTTAACTTATAGTGTATCAAAATGTTATTTATCTATGTATCAGAGCTCTTTAAACCTTGTATGTTCTTTGCTTCCTTTTTCCTTTAAATGAGCTCTTCCACTTATACGAATGTAAATAAATGATGTTACTATGTGTTCATAGGTAATATTTACAGAGCATTTTTTGCTTTTTGAACTGAAAAAATATAAATTTCTTCTTCCAAGATCAAATTGGGTTTTAATTAATCACGACAATTAAAAAAAAATATTTATTTTGATTTGATTTATTGTAAAAAAAAAATATATATATATGAATATATTTGCATAGAAAAGTATGTATTTTCATAACAAACTATATTTACATGAAAGATATGATGTATTTATTTAAAATTTCTATGTCTTGGTTTCTTTTTCTTTTTAATTGTTTTATTAACTTTCCTAGATTCTAAAGCAATTGATCCTAAATTTTCAGTTACATCCATCATCTCTTCACTGACAGTATTTTCTTTTGTTATTGGTAAACTATGTACAGGTGAAAGATTTGTTAATTTACGATTTTTAAACCGTTCTGAAACTATAAAAAAAGTGTATCATTATAAATAAAATGTAAATACAAGAAAAGTGCAACTAGATATTGATCTTACCTTCAGATATACTTGAAAAATCAAATACATTTAAATTATTTGCTTTATTATCGCCACCAGCAACAAATACGAATGGACTATCACAACTAGATTCAAGACATATGATGTGTCCTAAATTTGATTGTTTTTCAAACACTAACTGTGGTTTAAGATGATTTTCCACGTCCCAAACTTTAACAGTTCCATCTTTATTAGAACTAAATAATAATCCTGGACACGATGTGCTCATAGATAAACCTAGAAGAAAATATTTATTAAAAAAATATATTTAAATGCAAGATTAAATTTTTGTTTTTTATATTTTTTTATGTGTACCAGCAATTTCTTCTTGCTGAATATTTTGCTGCCACAATGTTTTCTCATGTCTTATATCAATGCACTCAATATATCCATTATCTGTACTTATCTGCAATAAAATACACAGAAATTAAATAAAAATTATAGGTTTATGATGATTATTAATCTAAATAAAGTTAATTGTTACTTACAAAACATATATTTTGATCAAAGTAATTCCAAACAACTTTTTCAACTTCACCTGAAGCTTTCCAAGTTTTTGCTACTTCAGATTTGCAATCAAAAAGACGTACTTTTCTAAAAACAAAAATAAATTTGACATTTTAATATTTCATATTTAATTTCATATTTATTTTATTTTCATTTCATATTAAGTTTGGAATATTTCTAAAAAATTACTTGTCCATGCTGCCTGTAAGTAGCATATGTGCTTCAGTGGTATGCCATTTAATAGACTGAACTATTCCTTCAAAGGAAGTTAATTTAGTGCTTGGAGAACCAGTTTCCAAGTCCCATAATATGGTAGTTTTATCTGCAGATCCACTAGCTAATACATGACTGCAATAATAAAAACATTATTTTATTTATTTTAATGCATTTAATTTTCTTTAACTATTCAAATGAAATAAATTTACTTATGAGCAGTATTCCATGCTAAATCTAAAACTGCATCTTTGTGTCCAACTCGTTTTATATGTTTCTTTTTATTTGGTTTTTTGCCTAATTTAAAAACTGGACCAACACCTCCAACTACATCTAAATCCCAAACTTCAATAATTGGTGTGTCATTACCAATTGCACATAAATTACCTTTTAAAAAAAATGTTGCATTAAATTTAACAAAAGAAACATTAATGTAGAATGAAGTCCAACACTTACCAGGTTTTTCTTCAGCTGGATCATAGTTGAGCCATTCAAAACAAAGTGGTATGTATGGTAAATAATCATGATGGTGGCAATAGAATGAACCTTCTTCTTCATTATAAACTAAAAAAAATAAATAAAAGTTAGTTTTGTTATAAATACAATATTATTTTTAGAGATTATCAAAAAATTTCAATAAAGGTTACTGTAAATTTCAAGAATGCTGGCTTCGTCCATAATATGTCCAACTAAAACAAGATTATCACTTGGTTTTATAATGTCATCTTCTTTTTCTGAATCTTCATCTTCACTATCTCCTACTGTTATAAGCGGATCTTTTCCATCCTCAATTACAGCTATACCATCAATATTACAGTATATGTTTTCAGCTGTTTTAAAAGTAAAAATATTTTATTTTCATTTAGTATTTGTAATTGAATTTCACATTATATATAAAGACATAATTGATATAAAAGGCTTACATTCGTTATCATATTTATCAAATTCAAATTCATCAGTAGCCTGTACTGATCCATCTTTTATATCTATCTCATCGTTTCCAACTTCATTATTTAATGCATCATTGCCATCTTCTTCGTCTTCAGAATCAGCATCGCTGTCAGCTTCATTCTTTATTTTACTGAAACAAACAACAGAAATTGAAACACATTGAATTTTTAATTTTTTTCGTACAGTTTTAAAATTTTTAAAACAACCTACTCTAATTCCGAGTGTGTATCTTTAATAATACTTTGTAATTCTTGAGGAGTTAATTCAATCTGAAATTAAAAAACGAAAATGTTTTAATAGAAGTTATAAAGATTATTTTTACAATTCTGAAAAAATTCTAACCTTGTCTGGTACTGAAGCAGCAACTCCTCTTTTGACCCACGTTAGACAGGATATATAGTTTCTTTGCTCAGGCTCGGTCATTTCTTCATTCATTTTATTTTTAAATAATCTACTGCAAATACTCTTGTTAGAAATTAATTTTCCACGTTCTTCTAAATTTGCCTTCTGTTTACTTATACCAGCTCATCATACCACGATCTACGATCCACGTGCGCTGCAGGACCGAATGTCCGTGGATCACTTCGTATCCGAGCTAATGGACAACGGGTTAGGTTAATATATATATATATATATGTATACACACACACTTTTTTAAAAATTTATTATAAAGTTTATTGACAACAAATTTATTGACAATCTGGCTGATTGTCTGTAAATTCATATAGAAGGTCATAAATATATTAAATAAACATATTAAAAAGTAAATAACAATATGGAACTTTTCTAAATGTTTCATTTAATTTTTGCGAACATTATAAATTAATATTAAAATGTAGTATATTTTAAATCTGCAATGTATATAAAATGTATAATCATAATCAATAAACATATTATTTATTATATATGTATTTATTATAAAAAAATGTGTTCTTTACAAACTTCAGATGTTTTTACAAAAATATTTTATTTGTATTATAAAACATTAGTAAATATTATCTCTATATTATTATAGCACAGTAAGACACATAATTTTATATTACATGAAATTCCTTTTCCTCTTTTGCTTCTTCTTTTGCTTCTTCTTTTGTGTTAGAAATTACATTGTAATGATCTAAACAGTATTGTAAAAGATTTAAAGTTACTGCTGGTTTACTTTGCATATATTCGTTAAATTCTGTAAGATTTATAACTTTGTTATAATGCATTCTTACAAAATCCATTGCTTTATTTAAACAATGATCAATTTTGTAATCATAAGAAAGTCTTAAAATATAAGTTATTGTTTCCAACTTTATGTTTTCACATAAATAGTCTTGAAATTCTAAATCTGTCATCAAAGAATTTTCATTTTTATCAACAAATTCCATAGCTGCATTATTTAATTCTTTTAAATTAAAATCACTATAGCTTGTCAACTCTAAAACATTAATGATATTTTTTAAATGAATATTCTTGAACAAATAGTCTTGGCAATGCTTTTGCAGTTCATCTAATTGTAAAAAGTGTGCTAATTTAAATAGTTCTGTTGGAAGTATGGACACTTCGCATTTGTTTGTATAAAGGTACTCTAATAATGTTTGTACTATCAAAGGATCAGCCTGCAATTCTAGCTGACCCGAGTTTTTCTCTGACATATCATTTTCTATCATTTTTTCTAATACTTTGCTTCTAGCAGCAATGACAGCTTTGTGTACCTTAAATATTTTATCACCAGCTTTTATCTTAAAATCTGAATGAATCTCTGACTTCATCATACATTTCATGTCATTAAGAAAATCTGAAGGTGGATCTTTTTTTAATTTCGGGGCAAAAATAACTGCTTTACACTGACTATTTGATGTTAAAGTATAATTACCCACAGTTACATTACTTACACTAAATGAGTTTTTATTATTTTGATCCTCTGGTAATAAACATAAGATATGTTGTTGCTTACTATTGGAAATCTGCACTACAACAATGAATTGTTGTTGATAACAATCTGGATAAGGTTTTGTGAAATTTAGGGAAATATTTAAAATATATGCAGCATGATTACTGGAATAAGCTATTTCCAATTCAAGTATGCACTCTTTTTCATTTAATTCGAAAGCTGGCAATGTAAGATTCCACTTTTGTTGATTAAATTTGCTTACATATAAATTTCCGGTTACAAGTTTAGTAACAAATTCTTCAGAATCCTTATAAGGAAAAGCCATATTTTACAAGCTGATGAATACTAAATCTGTAACATAAAATTTAAGTTTAATGTAAAATATTAAATTAATTATAGTTACTACTCAATCTAACCTATTTAAGAGTATAAGCTTGATTGAATCTGTATGACAAAAAAAATGTTTTATTTAAATAATAAAATATTTTTCGTATCCAACGAAATTAAATCGGATTATAAGTTTAATTATATTTATACAATTAATATTTCATTTATATAGTAACAAAAAATAAATTTGTTAAATTTATCGGTAAATTTATTTGCTCGACAGTAGTGGGCAGACTTCACCTAGGAAATTTGACGTGACTATTTAACGAAATGTTTAAAATTAGAAAAAATAACGATATGTTTTTACCTTTTGTTGACTAATTTTTGCTATTAAGAGAACTACTAACTACATTAACAAAGTAATGTCAACGAAATATTCGTTGGTAATGTATATACTACTTCTTCTTGTTTCATTGGCTTTGGGTTGCCCCGTGATGCCACCACACAGTAATGTTACACAGTAAGGATAAAGCTACAAAGTGAAGCGGCGAGTATATATAAGAGGGGGGAGCTTTACTTGTTGCTCAAAATCCAAGAGCGGTTGAGAAGAAAGGTCTTTTTCGAATAAAGTTTACTAAATTATATAATTTAAATATTGAAATATGTACAGACTATTTATTATTTTATTAATTAGTATTTAAAATATTAAATAAAAATGTTCTATTTAATAAAACTGTATATTAATAAAACTGGTTTAAAAATATTGGTTTTTCATTTTTAATTACAAAATAAAAAATTATTCTTATATGCAAATTGATTGTATTAATGTCATGTCAGAGAGAAATTGTTCAAATTATATAAGACATAATTAAGATTGATAAAAAAAAATTTCTAACACATTAATATTCTTAAATCTTTTAATCTTTTTAAATATTTCTAGTAGATAATATTCCTTCTTATTAATACATTTAAAAATAGAAATATAATTTCGGCATAGGCTTTATTTAGTAAATATAAGAAATGCAGATTGTTTAGAAAAAAAAAATGTATATATTTTAGTACAAAGTTTATTATCTCGCAAAGTTTTTTTTTTATGGAAATCTACATTTTTGTACGATATCAGATGATACTTCATACCATAATTTTAAACTTACATATTGTAGACTATAAAATAAATAATTTATTACTTACAAATAAATCCTAATCATAATTTTTCTGAATTGAAAAACAGAAACATTATTATCCTATTAATAATTTTGATATCACATTCTTTTTTATAATAAAGTAATAAATACAAATGACTTTTTTTTCACTGTTTGGTATGAACTCGATCGTAATTGTCAGTGACAATTTTAAATAATTTAATTTGGTTGTTAATAATTTATAAAGCACAATTTTGTTGTAATCAAAAGTAAAAAAAATTTTACAATCAATATGATTGATATTAAATAAATATATTGTAGTTAGACTACTTAAATTCATATTTTCAATTTGTATAATGATGTCTCAATGGCATTTAAATTAATTTTGAAACATAAAAAAATATGGCCCTAATTTATGAATCTTTTTGGCATACTGTTTCAGTCTCTAATTCTTCATTTTTTGGCTCCTTTTTCTCTTGCTTGTCACTTTTATCATAGTTCAGTGATAGCCCAGAAAAATTTGAACGTAAACTTAAAGAAGTGACATCATTAATGTTTTGCCGTGTCACTTTTGCTATACCTCTTCTTATACACTCGTCAAGTAATTTTTCTTCTTCAGCTGTTAAATCGGAATTCTCATCAAATAATTCCATAGAACAATTACTTTTACATGCACTTTCACACGATTTGTCTGGATCATTTTCACCGGAATCATATGCATTACTGACTTGTAAATTAAATGATGATACATCATTTATGTGCTGTCGAGTTACTTTTGCGATTCCTTTACGAATGTATTCATCTAAGATTTGTTCTTCATGTACAGAAAAATAAGTATTTTCTTCATATGTATTAATATTATGTACTGTTTTTTTTTCATCCACATCAACTCTAACTAATTGATCATTTGTGGATGTTTTAAATGTCTTTATCACACCAGCTTTGGTTTCTCCATGTTCTTGTTCATCATCTTCATCATCTATTGTCAAAGAACTTAAGCTACTTGCTGCTACTGATTGAAATTTCACTGGTGTAGACTCTTCTTTAAAAATTGACAAATCATCTTCAAAAATACTACGTTTTGATGCTTCTTGTTGTAAACAACAAGATTCAGAAGATTGAATCTTTTCTCGGGATTGTTGAATTTTTTTTCTTCCTAATTTTCTGTCTCTTTGCTGACTACTACCAGAAGGTATGACTTGTGCTGGAGAATCAGGAAGTTCACTTGGAGAAACAGCTTCACTGGTTCGCCGACTAAAATCACTTATTATAGAACTGCGATCATCATGAAGTGATTGTTCATAACCACTTAAAGAACCTAAAGAACTACACCTGGAAAACATTAGTGGAGTTTGTTGCGAATAGCGGTCTCCACCAAATGTAACAATTTTTCCATCTTTGTCTTTTTCGCATAGTTCTATGGGTGATTGAGATGGAGTAACATTGATAATTTTTTCTGACCTCTCTTCGTTGCATTTTTCATCAAACTCATCTAAGTCTTCAGGTAAATATAATTCCAAATCAGTGTTTTCACACTCTTTGTCTTTATTTTCGAATTCCATGTAGATTTCGAATTGACTTACTTCCTTTGTTTTTTTTTGTGTTACTTGATTATCATGAAAATAATTTTTCACATTTACATGGATTAAATTATTTACCTTTAACTCATCAAGCTTAGCTACATCTAAATTGGATGTATATGTTGAGATATGCACAGGAGCTTCAAAAGGAGTACCTTCTGTATTGTAGGTAATAACAATATTTTCTTGTTCACTGTCTCCAATTAAATCCTCAAAATGATTTCCTTCCTCTACAACCGAGTTTTCTTCTGCATACCGTAAACTGTAGTTAGTGGGCTGATCAAAATCTGCTTCTGAATAGTTACTGTAGGTACGTAAATTAGAAGAGACTTTGACAGATGTTGATGTCTTCTTGGAAGCATGCCTTGCTACTCTTGTCGACATCAGCTTCTTTCAAAAATATCCTATCAGTATTTGACTACTATCTTATAAAATATCTATAAAAATAAATATTCCTTATTATTCTCATTCTTAAGAATATTTATAATTTAATTATCAAATATTATAATAAATTACCTTTACAGATAGCAAACTGTTTTTAGTTTTTGACATTCACTCGTAACACTTTTTAAATTTTTGTATTTGTTGTAATTATTTATTTTTTGGTAATTAATACTTCTCGTGATCTTCTTTAGTTCTAAATTATATTATTTATACGACTAGACCAACTTTGACTAGAATGCGTTACAAACAAAAGTTTTTGAAGAATAACACTTATTTTTCTTTTCATTTTGTGATCGTTTGCCCTGGAAAAAAAAATAAACATTTCAGTGGGAACACGCACAGAAGTCAGAATCAAAGACTAGATTAAAAAATAATCAAAATCTAAGAGAAAACAATAATACCCACTACTTACAGAGCTTTATAATAAAAAATTATACGTGACCAAATATCATAAAACAACAAACGCAAGTTCAAAAAAACGAAACCAGCTTAAGTTTGACATAGCGAAAGACTTCAAGGCTTCTTCGACAGGGCTGGTATGCATGCAAAGTAAAACTCTCAATCTGTACATTTAAATGAACGCATGCAACAATAAAAAAACTGCCGAAGAAAAACGACAAGTCGCAAACAATCATAGCACCATCATCAAGCCGCAGCAGGTTAGCTCCGCCGCTTTAAAAAGCCAGACGACAGTTTCTTAAAATATAAGGGCTTGCGAGAATTGCTCACATCGACACCGCTTGGCAATTCGACGTCGTTGAACAGCCATCCTTCATCACCTGCCGCCGATCATTATTTTTTCCTTGCGAAATAAACGGGCAGCGTGAACCGGGCGGTCGCGCGACGTCATTTTTTATTTCTCCTTCGATGTTAAGATAATCATCATAATAATAATTAATTGTTATCAGCGCCGCGCGAAGCCGCCGACTGATGGCGCGAAGAATGCGGACCACGTGATCAAAACAATATATGGCGTCCGAGCAGTTTGAATTTTTCGGGCGTTATATAGCATCGAATGTCGAGTCGGGTTTTTACGAGCTGCATGCCGGGGTTGCACTTTGGAGGTGTAAGTTTTATGCTTATATCCTGTGGCAGTGCTCAATTTTGCTAGCAGTTTGATTTATCTTTCTTGAGTGCGAAGAAAAGGGAATCTTCCGAGTGGATGAAGGTCCAGGGGAAGTCGGAAAGGTGGTGGTGCGATGGGAGTACACATTGACGGTTGACGAACCGCCAACAAGTATAGACTGCTGTGATTTTATATTGGGCAGTTTAACATCCTGCTGGTATACCCATTTTAACTGGGGTATGTTTTTTCTTTTTCAATTTTGTTATTATAGCTTGCAGGTTTATGGTAGATTAAGATTATTTAATTAAGGATACTGTCTGTCGAGATTTAATTCCTTCGAGTCTGACTATAGGGTAGAATTTTTAATTGATTTTTAACAGAATAAAAGTTTACAGTATCGAAAGTCGTTTTTGTATTTTAGACTACTTTTGCTTTATTTTACGTAAACTTACACTGTTGTATTGCGCAAAATAAAATTTATATTTTTTACAGAAACATGGCAGACTTTGATCAGGAATACAAAAAATGGATTGGCTGGATTCAATCACTGGAATTGGAAAAAGTTGTAAATAATATAAAGGTGATAATAAATATTCAATTAATTTGATAAAACAAATTTAGAGGTGTAAGTATAATGTTTTTACTTTTTTTCAGATTCTTGAAAATTTGAAGACAGATACAACTACTAACAAGTATCTGTTTAAACTTCTTTTGTATTTATCACATTGTGCTGATAGATGCTCTAAAGAAAAGTTATCTAAAGAGGTCCAGATATTTCTTATAACTGATAGCATCTGTAAAAAAGTGAAATATTCAACGGATAAAATTAAATTATTCAGTGCACTTTATTATATAGTTAATTATCTGTTGAGCAAACAACAATATCAAGAAGCAAAAGTAATAAGCAAACATTTACTGTCTGGCAATACAATAGATCCTCAAAATAACTATGAATCTTCACAGTATTATCAATTAGCATCACTGTGGCAAGTGGAAAATTGTAAGAAATTAGATTCATTACTAAATAATTCTAATGCAGAAAAAAGAATTAATACAGAACTTGCTAGTATGATATTATTTCATTTACGAATTTTGCAAAACTGTGATGAAAATTTATGTTACATTTTCAAAACTGCAGAAATGTATGTGAAGAAGTTAATAAGTTTTCCATCTAGTTATGCTTTTGAATTTTCATTAAAGCTGTTTAGATATTTAGCAAATTATGTGCAAACATTAAAAACTCTTTCAATTGCTGAAGCTTATGTTAAACTAATTCCTACAATAAGCTTTGCATTTTTTAAGAGAAGTGATCTTTTAAATAATTCCAGTATTTTAAGTTATTTCCGACAATGTGATTATTATTTTTTTGACATTTTTAAAAGTGAAAATGAGAGTCGAGATTGTTACAAACTATTCAGAGAATTTAGTATAAACCTGTTTGAAACAAATTTTATGTCAAATGAAATTGGTAAATCAAGATTTAAAAAATGCCTTGACTTTTTAGAAAAGTTTCAAAATTCAGATAGAAAACATAAAGAAAGAAAAATAATTGCAGAAACAATAACTGCAATTGCTTACAGCTACGATACATTATTTCTTAATTGGGATAAATTAGTCGCAAGAAAATTATCTGATACAAATCTTACTTACAGTGACATAAATAGTATGGGTAAATATATAAAATATTCTCACAGTATTATCGAAAATCGATTACTGCCTGAAAATTATATTTGTAAAAAGTGTCCCGAATCTGCTAAGTGTCCATTAAGGAAAGATATTTACTGTGCTTGTGTGGCAACTTCAACATTTGTTAGAGTTTTATCGAAATTCCCTTTGGATGCTATTGATGCTGAAGTATTTTCTACTGCTAATGAATTGTTAAAAAAATTAATTGGCTCTTACTATGAAGTTGACAAATTGGGTTGTATGTATTCAAGTATAATTTGGGGAATTACTGGAAGAATGATTTTCAATTTTGGAATAATAACAGAATCTAAATATCCGGGAGAACTGGAGGAACTTTATCAAGTTTTTTGTAAGGAAATAGCACGGTATGATGGATTAAATAGTCAAACTAACAATTTTGGACTGGAAAATCCTTTAGCTACAGCTCTGCATCGTTTATGCACCTCAAATTTCAATAGAGGTAAAATTTTTCATTTAAAATTTTAATCTGTAGTACTTCAAATGAAATTACAATAAAATTTTTATTTTAGAAAAATACAGAGAAGCAATGAGTTTCACTGCATATAATGCACTTCTCAGTACTAATGAAAGTAGAAAGAAAAAAGCTTATGATATGTGGGTAAATATTAAGCTAAAGCTTCCAGATTCACGAGATATTCAAGAGATTACTTTATTAAAATGTTTAAAGAAAGATAGTAAAGTAATAAAAAAATTTGGTATTGATATAGATATTAATGATTATAATTTGAGGGATGTATGTTTAACAGAATTAAAATTCTTAAGTCAAGGTAAAGGGAATCTAATTATTTCTATGAAGCAAACATTAGCTGAATTAGGTAAGATCATTATTTTCAAGAGTTGCATTTTAAAAAAAAAAATCATTTTTTTCAAAATATGTGTAATTTTAATTTATTTTATTTTTTTTTCATGTTTTTAGAAGCCATGGATAGTAGTACTTTACATTTTGCGCAAGGTGTTTTTCTTCTAAGTTGCCATGTTTTGCAATTACAGGAACGTGAAAGTATTTCATATTATTTAGAAAAAGCCATTCACATTTTAAAGAGCAGTAAATCAAAAAGTTTAAACAGTCAATGGATGTTAGCAAATCTGCACTTCTACAACGTTGTTGAAAAATTGTATTTAAGAAGTCAAGCTATTGTTAATCAAATGGATGATGTCAAATTTACAATAAAAGCTTTTAAACTGTTAAATAAACAGAATGACAATTATATAGAAGGGATAGATGATATTGTACCTACTTGTGGAGGGATTAATATCACAGAAGATAAGAAATGTGCCAAAGAGTTGATGGAAGTATTGTTATTATGGGACAATTGTTTACAAAAAAATGTGGTATGTGATAATTTAGGAAACATACTATTTTTTCTTTTTCTCCATTTTTAATTTAATTTTCATAATTGTAGAAGATATTTCAGGACTGGGAACCAAAGTTAACATTGGAAACTATGGTTGTATGTGGTGAGTATTGCCGCCTGTTTAAATTCAAGAATATTGAAGAAAAAGTCTGGAAACTAACTTATAAGTTAGCTACAGCTTTGCAGGATTTTGCAACATGTGTATATGGTAATTAGATTATTTTGTAGAATTATTATATTTAAAAAATTTGTAAATTATATATTTTAACTGAAAATTGTTATTTAGCAACTAGTCGAAGTATATCTTTAAGATGCATTAACGATTCCTGGATCAGCGAGTCAGAAAAATATGTAGACCAAATTAAGAATTCTTCTAAAAATATGGAGCTTGATATTGTTTCTATCTTTTGGTTAAGCCTAGCAGACTTTTATTTTGACTGCAGAAAGGTAATTAAAAATATTGCTAAAGTATATGTTTCAAAATTATTAAATATTATAATTTTAATTAATTATTTTTTAAGGTGGATCAAGCTAGAGTACTATTAGAAAAAGTAAAATCGTTACAAAATTACCAAATGCTTACAAATGTAAAAATTTACATATATTCTTCTGATATACAATTTCGTAATTATTTTACATTAAATGAAAACACTAGTCAAGAACAGTACTGTCAATATTTAATAGATATTCACTATTTATTAATAAGTTTATACGACTCAATGCAGCAAAGTAAAGTATTATTTAATATTACTTTATTTTAAATTTAAGCAAATAGCAAACTAAAAAACGTATAAAATATTTTACAAACTTTTAGAATTTTGGAAATTTGGGAATGTAAAATATCAATTTTTTTGTTGCGAACAAATGTTTGAATGTATGAGCAACATCATTGTACCAATGAACAGTCTCCTGTCCTATCGTGAAGTATCCATGCATTTATATTATGGAATGAAGATAGCACAAACGATCGGAATGGTCATAAGAATAGGCCAATTTTTGAAGTATTCATGTTATATTGACTTACTGCGAATGCAGCTAAGTAACTGTGAGGCTACACTTCAAAATCTTGAACACATCTTATGCTTGGAGAACTTTCAAAAGTCAATGAGACCCGTACAAAAATATACAGAAGAACCAAATTTAAAAGTAAATCCATCATAATCTCATATTTATTTTATAACACCAATTATTTAATCTACTTTTATGAATTTTCACTTATAAATGTAAATTTAACTTCATTTCAGACAAACGAAAAGACAAGGGATCAACTGCGCAACGCTTCTGTGATGGTTTCGGATCTAAACATGGCATGTTCCGGCTCGCCAGAATTGAGAAAGAAGATTTTCATCACGCCGAACTTCCTCGAGCACTCGTCCTACTGCGAGTGTTTCACTTGCACTAATTTGTCGTACCAGTCGCTCACTTTTTCATGTACGCACTTGCGGGCGCAATTCTACAGTCTCTTAAAGTACTACGAATGAGGCACAACAATATTTTTGCGGCGCTTGTGAAATAAAGTCTAGACTAGAGGAGAAAAACTCAGAGAAATGCAGACAGTACAAGAGTTACAAGTGGAAATACCAGCAAAGCTATGTTGTCGACGTTATTCTTTACATGTTGGACTTTAGTTCATTTATATCGACATTCTATCCAGAGGAGAAGGACGATGCACTCGGCCTCATCGATGAGACGCGCGTGATCGCTGAAAATAATGATATGGAAAGGCACTGTGTCACTGCCCTCATCGCCGAACTTTACTTTCAACATCACTTTTACCAATTAAAAGATAAAATGGGTTAGTGTCTTAAAAATTGACGTAAAAAATATTTTTTTATGTAAAAATAATAGATTTGTTAGACAAAGCATAATGAAATACAAACAATAATTTGCTTAAATATCATAAATAGTTTGGAATTACGACAACTGTTATATTAGTGATTTTTGGGTTTTAGAACTCAAATAATATGTAGTTAAATACTAAAATTATTTATACTAATAAGTTATTTTTGTTTTAGTTCTTCAAGACATAATGGTACCGAACGATATACCAATTACGTTAAGGAACCAATCTGCAGACGGTTGCATCACACCGAAGCAACAAATCGAAAAATGCGTCTTGAATCCTCGTCGACGTAAATCGCCACCGCCTTTAGCAATACCAGTGTTGCAGATTGAAGATGGAAGCATGGAAGAGGATGAAATCGAGACGCCCAATACGAAAAAACCAGGGCTTAAAAGAAGCACTCGCAATGTACGTCGCAAAATTCTCGTTGATGAAGTAGACGAAATCATAGAAGAGCAGCCTGTGCGGAGAAGCTCCAGGCTGTCGAAGAAATAGATGCATACAATAATAGGGTAAGACCTCGAGCCGTAAATTTCCAAGCAAGTTCGGTGCTGCAGTACTTTTATTTTCTCGTTTACATTTGGTTTTTATTTTTAATAAAAACTTTTTTATTGTAAATTGCTTTTATCCTGAGAAAAAGAGGCTGATCCCACTTAGTTATAATGGATTTTAGTTAATTTGTTCAACCGAAGTTGAGTATGTAAAAATCACTTAATAGATTAAACTGCGGAGGAATTGTAAAATTGTCGTAATTTTTAAAAGAATTCGATATTTGCACAATACGTTGTGAGTTGATTTGTAATTAATTTTATATAATATAGAGAAATCAGTTTTAATATATCCAACGATTTTGATCAATTTCATCAATTTTATAATCAATGGTTGTTTAATTTGAACTATTTTTCCTGCAAATTATTTTTAAAATATTTCTAAATATTGAATCTCTAGAAAACTGTAAGATTGCCTTTGTACTATATTTAAAAATTTATCTGCTTATTTCACCAATCGTTAAAGCATCGATCCTTAAGCAGCACGATTGTTAAATCAGGACATTAGTGTGAAAAATAAATGCACTGAATCTTGTTTATTACGAAACTTTTATTTTAAAACAAAAATTGGTAATTTTTTCTTAATAGTTTCTTGATCGTACTATCTAATGAAAATGAACAAATGAAAAATTTTCAACCACATGCTCTATATTACAATAACAATTTAGTGGCAGTAAACGCTAAGTACTCGTTCACTTCTCATATACTCATCATCTCGTTTCTCCGTAAAATAAATATATTCGCCTAAAAATCTTACATCATAAAAAACTTTTAAATATATAACTCTTGTAAAGCGAAATTACGTTAAAATATTCACAAAAGAAACTTAATTTAACAATTTATGATACAATTGCTACGCTTAAAAGAATCATAATCTCAAAAAAAAGTCATAGTAAAGTTTTTTAGTATCTACTCAATCAACGTTGTCTATTACTCGGGCTTATATAAACGTAGTACATTATCAGCAACATATTTAATTGTATAGTATTACTGCCGCCCGGGAGAGATCCAGTAAGGCGGTAGCAGCGATCCACCTTCTCGTCTCTTCGTTCAGCAATCTCATGACTTTGCTGCCGTCAATAGTCGTCGTCGATGTAATTCCTTGAATCTTATTCACTGCTCGATACTTTTGGTAATGCTTTAATTTACCCTGAAAACAATATTTTAGTAATTATTTACAATTATTGACGATTCATTAATTTCTTTTGCAGTAATCCAAGATTACTGATGTAATCTGCACCGTTTTTAATTAATTGAATAAATATAATTTAAAATAAATGCATACTTATACATAAATGTAGATAGTGTGAATGTAGATAAGTAGATAAATAAATCAGGCTGGTGAAAAATGTTAATAATCAATTATTTAATCGAATTCAATGATTTAATTATCAATTATTAAATCATTTAATTATATTGGTTCGCGGCCAAACAGTTAATCACTTAATTATTATATCAGTTAAACCCAATAAATGATTTAATTATAAACTATTTGGCCGAGAATTGATAATCCAATGATTTAATTATCAACTATTAGCTGTCTAATTAACGATTTAATAGTGAATTATTGGGTTTAGTTAATTGGAAATCTAATTAACAAAGCGCAACGCTAAAATAAACAAATAGATTTACAGATAGATTAGATAAATGAATAAGTTGACGAACAAATAAAGAAATTAAATGGTTTCGCAGGAAGAAATTTAGTCGGATGAACACCGTTTGTTTTCAATGTACAATAACAGCAATAATTAAATAGATAACTATAGTGTACCTTGTATTCCGTGAACGGCGCTTGATTCTCCTTGTTCTTAAGGCTGTACGGGTTCCTGCTCCGCGAGCGCGGCCTTCCGTCAAGGTCGACGGGCTTGGGCGACCTGGTGGCACCGAGGCCGAGGCTGCCGCTGACCTTGAACAGACGATCGGCGGGCTGCGGGTGTCCGTGGCTCATGGTGGAGGTCGCCGCTACCTCGACGGGCTCGCTCGACACCTCCGCCGCCGCGTACGTGTGGTCGAGCCGGTGCTGCTGATTGCCGTAGGAGTGACGGGCTCGGGGTCGGGACTGACGGGCCCGCGAAAACGTCCGCTGGCGCACTGGCTCAGTCGCTGGCTGATTACCCTTGTCTGTATTATAGGGAAAGATCGACGCTCGGTTTACGATATGCGCCTTCGAATAGACGGCGATCTGTTTATTGTTGTAGGCCGGTCATTCGCTTTGTATATACACCGAGAGAAAAAAAAAGTAGTTCTTACTGTTTCGCAAGAGTAATATCTGCTGGACTATAGGAAAAGTAAAGACTACTTTGCAAAATCAGTAAAATTGTAACATTTTTCAAAGTGGATCTTTACTATATAAAGACAAGTAGATTTTGCCGCTCTGTAAAGCAGATTGAAATATAAATCTTACTCTATACAGAAAAGTAGATTTTGCCGCTCTGTAAAGTAGATTGAAATATAAATCTCACTCTACAGAAAAGTAGATGTAAAGCAGAGTAAAGTATATAAATATTACTTTACTGGAAAGTTGATTTTTCTATTTTGTAAAGCAGATTAAAGTATAAATCTTACTCTACACAAGTGTAGATTTTGCAGTTCTATAAAGCAGATTAGAACAGATCATTACTCTACAAAAAAAGTAGATATTGCAGTTCTGTAAAGCGGATTCTACCGAAAAATCGGAAAGATAAATTAACTTTCAATTTCACAGTAGAATCTACTTACTGCGTAAAAAGTAGAAGTTACTTTTTTTCGGTGTAGAGCTGCACAGGAGACCAAGACAAGAAGGGATTTTTTCGACCGAGTCTTATGTATTGCCCTACTTGGAAAATATATATAATTAATTTCGTTTTTTAACAAAATTACCGAAAAAAATTATGTGGTTTGGTACGTACCCAATAAGCACATTTTGGATAAAAAAAGAATTCATAATGAATAAGTATTTTTTCTACGGAAGCTGAGATATCGTCCCACTAAATAAATAAATTCAAATTATTATAATAAAAGGTATAAATGAAATATCGAAAAAGTATCTCTTAGTTTTTCGATACTTCGTTTATACTTTTTGTTATAATTAAGAGAGGACAAGCAAATTAATTGTTTTTTCAGCTGCTATATTATGGCGCGAAATTCAATTTTTAATTAACTTTCAGACCCTCTTGGCTCTTTTTTCATATGTTTGCATAATTGAACAAACTGTTAAATATATTAATGATAAAACCAAACGTATTAAAATTCATAAAAAAATTTTAGAGCATAATGCAATTTTTTATTTTTCCATGAAGCAAAATTCAAATTTATTTTCAAAGTATAAGCCAGGTACAAGTACTAAATTACCAAAATATTAAATAACATATTTAATAAAGATTTATTATGACGATTCTTTTATTAAATAAGCTTTTTGTATCGTGCAGCGATTACACTACACTAAAAAAAAAAAAAAATTCTGAAAGAGTTTTCCGAGTCAATATAGGCAATTAAAAAATAAAATAAACCTTTTCAGTAAAGTAGAAACAATAAACTTTCAAATGAATTTATTCTTTCTTTCAAAACGAATTAATAATATAATTATAAAGATGTAAAAAATGAATATATTGTTATAAAGGTTAAGTGGTACTAACCATTAATTGTTTTTGCGATTGGAGTAAGACAGTCTTTTGTAGAATCACATTTTTTACAAGAACACCTCTTATAAGTCAATGACAACTGCATTTTTAATTTTGAATTCGCTTTATAAGTTAATTTATGCGTTTACGCGTTTACTTAAATCCACATAATTATATCCCTTTAAACCTCGTGCGACAGTGTCGTATACACCATGGATCTATATAACTTCGGCTGAATCGATCGTCAATAATTTGTTTACAAAAATTTCGAAAACTGTTGTGAGCTTTTTCGTGTTCTACTTTTTAGTACTTCGAATTCAAATTTGTTCACAATATGGTAACAAATTTTACATAAAAATACTGTTAATGTTATTCGTTTTAATTTTTATCTTCAACACTAAAGTAGATTATTTACATTTAAATTATTTTCCGATTGTATCTAATTTGTTACCAAATGTAGTTGACGCTAATAATTGAACACATAATTAATGAATAATCATTATAATTTTATTTCCAACACTTTATTCATTTTGTGCTTACGTTTAAGCAAATTAAAAAGAAAAAGTTTATTATCGCAAGGACAATATTATAGTTCTTTTATTTTGAATTTAAATTTTTGGAACGGAGCGAAAATTAATCCGCCAATCAGAATACTCGAGTACTTATTTTGTTCATCCGTACAAATAATTTTTATTTTCTTATAATTTCGGTTTCTTAAAATTATAAACTTTTCAAAATCAGCATTATTTACAATTTATTGATATTAATTTAATATAATTTAGTTAAATTCATCATTATATTTATTAAAAATTAAAAATGCCGCTCTGTTTACTGTTTTAAAAAAAAGTCATTGTAATGTTTAGTAACGATAATAATAATTTAATTGATTTTGAATTCTGTAAATAAAAAAAAATAAATATCGTCTTGTAGGTTGGGTCTTGGGGTTGTCTATATACAGTAGGCAGGCACCTTCACTTCACGTGCGGAATAAAATAGTCGGTGAATCACAGCTGATTACAGTCTGCTTGAATTCTTGTGTGAAATATTGATGCACAGGTATAACAAACGAGTGTCGAAAAAGTAAATGCTGCAGCACAGATTAACATTTCATGGAATTCGTTGTGATCGGCAAGAATTCATAAAGGTGCCGAGCCGACGTCATTAAATGGGTGGCGACATTGAGTAGCGAAGCAAAGTGAGAGATGATCAGATGAAAAATATTTAACGACCTGAACTTTTGGAAAAAAAGACAACGGAATTGTAAGTACGATTACGTTGGAAGCGATTTAATAAAAATAAGATGCTTGTTTATCAGACTCTGAAGTATGAACTTTCACTTGTATGTATTTTAGGAATTTGTTGTATGTAAATTTATTGAGCAAAATGGAGGAGTTCAATAATGTAACATTACTGAAGAAAGAGACGAATTGCATTATCTTTAATATCGAGTGTTCTGTCATAACAGAAAGTACGTGCATTGAATACCGATCGCCAGTGTTTGCATTCAAAGAGGCACCAGAAGAGGAGGGATATTTAAGTTTTGTGTCAATGTTATCAAGAGATAGAGGTCTTCCACAAAAAGTATCAGGCATGACATTACATTTTACTGGCAACGAGAAAAAAATCAGTGACACTAATACTCCTTGTACTTATCAAGTGGTTAGTAGTGTTTTGAATAGACCAGAATTTGGTGTTCATACATTTCAAAGTCATCGATTTGGCATTAGAGAACTGAAGCATTGGTCATTTTTCAGTATAAATGAACTTTTGAAGGCAGCAAACAAAAGTGGCATTATACAACTTTGTTTTGATATTACTCGATTTTTGAATAATAATATAAATTCTATAAATTCTGTTTTGACGCCACATCCTCATAATGATGAGAAAATGTTGAAATTGTATTGTTTTTTAAAAACTGAGGAATATACTGACATTACACTGAAAGTAGACAATGAGGAAATTAAAGCTCATAAAAATATATTAGCTGCTCATAGTGCGGTTTTTGATGCAATTTTTAAAAGTAAAATGCAAGAAGAATTAACAGGTGTAATAAAGATTGAAAATTTTAGATCTCAGGCTATAAAAGAAATGTTGTCTTTTGTCTACACAAATAATGTAGAAGATTTACCAAAGATGGCTTATGAGCTTTTTGAAGTAGCTCATTTTTACAATTTAACAGATCTTGAAAATTTATGTAAAAATTATATGATGACCAATATTTCTGTTAACAATGTGACTTCTATATTAGAATTAGCTCAAAGGTATAGTTTAAAAGATGTACAGATTAATGTTAAAAGATTTATAAAAAATAATGAAGCCTTAGTTGTTAAAAATATTGATTATTTAAATTACTTAACAGCTCAGTTAAGTGTACAAAGTGTTGCCAATTGCTTATCGTTGGCAGATAAATATAAATTAAGGGATTTTAAAACTACTTTAAAAGAATTTGTCAAAGATAATATAAAAGAAGTAATTAAAGATTCAAGATATAGGTATTTGTACAGCACAAATATGAATTTAATATTAGAGATTGATGAATATATGGCTAGTTTTTATAATGACAAAAATGAAGATTAAATATGAAACCTACAAATGAAAATATTTGTCATAATTCACATGTTGAGTTATATGCATTTTTAAATAAGTACTCTGAAGATGTTTCCTTATTACAGATATAAGAAAAGATAAACAAAAATTATATACTAACTTTATGATTATAGCCCATGTTAAAGTAATTTTTTTTATAAATTTTTAGTACTCAACTTGTTAAATAACAATGTACATTACAAAATAAATTTCTTATTTTTTTAAATTTTGCATTTTATTAACATTTTTCATCATATCTCATATACATTATTTAAATATACAAAAATATTTATAAATTATATGCAACACTTTTTGATATGTACAAAACGGATATAAAAACAATGTACATATAACTCTTTCGTAAT
This sequence comes from Sycophila sp. Sp_5, assembly GCA_018906775.1. Taxonomy (NCBI): domain Eukaryota; kingdom Metazoa; phylum Arthropoda; class Insecta; order Hymenoptera; family Eurytomidae; genus Sycophila; species Sycophila sp. Sp_5. The sequence goes on along the minus strand of JACCID010000014.1, from coordinate 1,484,687 downwards.
CTATTTTACAGAAGATACAAGTTTTAATTTCTGCTCTTTACAATGTGCCAAATATATTGAAACTATTTAGAGTTTAATATAAATAAGACACAGTGGTCATGTTCATGCATTAATTTTTTTTAAGATAAACATTGATATCCCATGTCTGATGTAAGAAAATCACGCACAACTTTTAGTACAGTATTCATTAATATTTTATCACTCTGAATCATAGCAGCAAATTGTACAAGATTTAATATATTTTCTGCTGTTAAAATATTTCTTATTGCATCTGCCAACTTTTCTCGTTGTTGTGTAGTTGCTTCGGTCATTAAAATTTCTGGAACTGATTTAAACTTTCCTTTACTGTGAAAAGTAGCTAACGCAGTTCCTATAAGTCCACCTGAAACAAATATTTTTTTATGAAAAACAAAAATAAAGAAAGATAGATTGTTTCATGTAAACAATTGATTAGAAAAACATTTATCAGGCCTGAGAAGTAATTTGATAATTTCTTACCAACTGCAATGCCTGGAGGGCCACCCAATAAACCACCTGCTACTACACTTACTGCAGAAATTAAACCACATTGTGCAGTAACAGTAATAGTAACTTTCATTTCTCTTATCGTGGCTAAGTCGGATATTGCACTTAGAAGATCTGGCGTTGATATGGACATTTTGATATGAAAATCTGAAATTAATTTTAGATAAGAATTTTAATGACTAAAACACTATTATTTATATTCTTTATTATATATTCATTCAACTTTAAATGTGTAATACCTTTATCTAGATGTAATTTTAACACTGACTGTTTGGTTCATATATAAAGCTATTTTGTTGTATTTTTTAACCTCAAATACTTATATTTTTGCATTTGCAAAATCACTTGCTAAGAAAATGCGAACAATGTTTATAAATATCTTCTAACTCATCAAATTATTCTTAGGATGCTGCAAAATGTCGGTTCTAATGAATCACCGAAAAGAGATAAAGTTAAATTATAACACTCAATGTATATTTCAAACTAGGGACTTCTGCAATGCAGTTTGTCATGACGCGCAGTAACAGCAGGATACTGGCAAGTGGCATATAGAGCTTTGAATAAAAAAGTGATAGTGTCGCCCTCTGAATATATATAGATATATTCATAGCTATTGCAGATGAATTATTGTTAATATTCAGATTATTTATGTACAAAGTGCAATATGTACGCTGCAATCAGTAATCTTAGAGTTTCATTTAAATAACAATCGTACATTAAATGTGTAAAAATGTTTGATATTAAAATAGATAGTTATTTTTTAAAAATTTCTAGCTTGTATGAACTTGTAACATCTAAAACATTTTAATCTATAACGTTGATAATAAAGTTAAATGAAAAATAGAGATATTTTTTAGCAATAAAAGAATTTATTTGTATTTAATACATTAATCTGCTTTTTTCGTAACTCTCGTTTTCTTGGCTGGCAAGGGCTTCTGAGAACGCAATACTGCACTTGCCCTGCGAAGAGCAACCTGTAAATAAAAGAAATTACATTATTTTTATATTTCTATATTTCATTTCTTGTTAAATAGTAAGAAATTGTAATTTTATTTCCAGTATTAAGGATACAAAAGCCTTTTAAATGTAAATAAATAAATACATATAATGCACTAAATTTTATCCAGTTAAAATAAAAGAATATTTTTAATTGAGACAATTGTAAATAATTTCTAATAAATATTCTTAATAATTACAACTATAATAATGTTTGATTTTAAGGCTGATTTCTTTTTAAGCTAAATTTCAAATTGTACTGTTATTTTTACCTTGGTAAGGTCAACACGGTACTTGTTCTTCTTGAACAAAGTCTTCAATTTGTACAAAGATCTGCGGGCTCCAGCCTTCATTGTTCGCCTGACAGTGGCTTTTGCAGGCTTGTTAACAAGCTTGGGCTTCTTGTAAACAACAGTGAAACCTTTTTTGTCTGGAGTATCAACAACACCAATGCTCTTTTGGTGAACAAGTCCAGAGTATCGGTAACTGCTGAGATTTGTCAAATTGTTGGGCTCCTAAAAGATTAATAAAATTAATAAGCTAGAGTTATCGAAATTAGAAAAAATCTATTAAAAAATTATATAATAATTGTGAAGTTACTTTAAGTTAAATTATTTATGTTGTTAATTGCCTATTTCACATTAGTACAATATTGATAAGTAAATTATTTGATACGTTTAAATTATGTACACGATCTACTAAAAGAAACTAATATCAAGCTTAAATTAAATTGAAATATGTTTTGTAATTATAGAACATTTATAAATAAAAGTAGAGGGCATTACCGTAGAGAAAGGTTTGTTAATGTTGCGTTTCTTCAGGAGAAAGGCATTGTTGTTGCGGATGATCATCCAATTCAGGTGGGACGACATCTTGTCAGGCCTGAGAACAAAATCATAATAAGAATCTTACATACAATTATATTTAGTAAAATTTAAACAACGTGCAGTTAAGATCTAAATCTTTGCTAATATAATGAATGACTGTTTCTTCTTTCAAATGCAGGTCTCAAAAATATTATCCTGATAAAAACGTGTTAAAAGCGCGTAGGACATAACCTCAAAACAGACAACAATTTCGCCACGTGCTCCGAATCAACAGCCTACTTTGATGGACAAATTTTTTTTAAACAATTTTTGTGCAACTGCACTAGTCTTAAAAAATTCACCTTTAGCACTAAGAGAGTAAAATGAAGGCAGAAAAACGATTAAAATGAAATAAAATTACCTGCTTCTACTGATTCTCGTAAAAGCCGATGCGGAAAGAGGAAGAGCTTGGAGCGCGGCTGTTTCCGAAAAACGACGCCGACGACAGCGCCGTATTTTTTTTTACAGGCTGCCAACTTGATGATCGTACCAACGGAAGTACACACGTGTGCATCGCTTTGTCAACAAACGCATGGTCCTTACTGTAAGTTTATTATAATTTACATAAACAATGGCGAAGAAAGTGCTGAAAAGAAAGAGGAAAGAAGCAGAGAAAATGGCACAAGAGGAAAAAAAAGTGGAGGTGCCAAAGGTGAAAAGGTTTTCCGATGAGCCGGTTGCAAAAAAGGTTAGCAATTTTTAACCTCAGTTTTTCTTATTTTCTTTTTAGTGAAACAATGATGTTTTTAAATATTTTATTATAATGCTTCTAGTTATTAGCTTTTCTGTGTATTGCAATGCAAGTTCTATTTGCAATTTTTTATTTCATTTACCTTTAATTGTATTTAATTATTTTTATTAACAACAGATAAAATGGATAAATAGACAGCGAGTACTGGTTTTTGCATCACGTGGAATAAATCATAGAGACCGTCACTTGATGGATGATATAAAAACTCTTATGCCACATCATAGACCTGAATCTAAAATGGAGCGTGCGAAAAACTTGCAAATTGTTAATGAAATATGCCAGATGAAGAATTGTAACAAGACTGTTTTGTTTGAGGGTCGTAGAAAAAGGGACCTTTATATGTGGTTATCAAATGTGTCTGAAGGTCCTTGTGCTAAATTCCTTGTAGAAAACAGTAAGTGGATTTTTATTTTTACAAATTATTAAAACAGTGCAAGCTTCTAATGAAATACTATTTTCCAGTTTACACAATGGGAGAATTAAAAATGACTGGAAACTGTCTGAAAGGATCTCGACCTCTACTTTCATTTGATGAAACTTTCAATTCTACTCCACATTTTACACTTTTAAAAGAGTTAATTTCTCAAATATTTGGAGTTCCAAATCATCATCCAAAAAGTCAACCATTTTTTGATCATGTGTATACATTTAGTATTCTAGACAATAGAATATGGTTTAGAAATTATCAAATAATTACCGAAGAAGGTGAACTTGCAGAAATAGGACCAAGATTTGTATTAAATCCTGTAAAAATTTTTGCAAGCAGTTTTGGTGGTGAAACTCTTTGGGATAATCCTAATTATATTTCTCCAGCAAAGGTGATTGACTATATTAAGTAATAAATTGTATACTATTCAATGCATAAAATTTTAATGATTTATTATTTTTTAGTATCGACAATCTATAGCAAAGAAAGCTGGTGGTAAATATATGAACAGAGTGGAACAAAAGCTTGCAGCTCAAGCAAATAAGCCAGAGCAGTCATATAAACTTAATCCAATGGACGAAATATTCAAAGGAGAGTTGTTGCAGAAAGCAGCAGAATTTGAAGAGAAAGAAAACCAGCAAAATGAATCAGAGTTGGCAGCAGTTATCGACGAAAAAGTTGGATCTAAAAAAGATAAAAAGAAAAAGAGCAAACAAAAATTAGCTATCAAAGGAAATAAAAAACAAACAATATTAAAAACAAAAGAGACTCCTAACAAATTAAAAAAAAATAAACTGGGGCTGAAAATTAAAAAGAAGTCTATTGTAAATAAAAAAAATAAAAAGTTAAGTAAATAAATGTATTGTTAATAAATTTATTGTATGTATTTCATATTACACGTTATTTTTCAATAAAATATGAATCGCATGTTACTTTCTTACTCAAAAATTTTTTTCACACATCATAGCTTTATTTCTTTGAATATCGGATAAAATTCCGCAAAATATATGAACATTTTAATCAATAACTAGTTTTTCAATGTTATAACTCCAAAAAAATTAAACACCGAAGGCACTTGCTTAAGGAGATTCGGAAGTTTATTTTCAAAGATGTTTTTCTAATAGAATTATTTAAAGTTGCCAAGCGTTTTTAGTTTTATAAAATATTTTCCAACATGCAATATTTACAAATAATAAAAAACAAATTCTACAATTTAATAATGCATAAAGAATAAATTTACATTCTTGTAAGCTGCCTAAAAAATAAGAGGATCTACCATAATTAGGCAATTGTCTTGACGATATAACAAAAAGTTAGAAAGCTTGATACACGAAAATATCAGGCCATCGATGTAGCTAACTTTGAGGAGCAAGGAAAAAACACATTTGATTTTTTTTGTCCAACTACTAAAACTCCCAAACCTCCTTAATTACAATGTAAAAAAAATGACAAGTAGCGTGTTTCATAAAACTCTTAAGAGGTATCTTCATTAAGCGTCAAGTATACATATAATTAAGCGTTAGTTAATCGTAAAAAATTACAATGAATACAATAAATCACAAATTTAGCACGATCAGGATTGAAATTTGTAACGTCTGCACAAAGCCACATTAAATCACAAGCACATATTATGTTTGAATTGTTCTGGCAGTGTGCTGTTGCACATATATATAACATTCATTAAATATAACATTTTGTTAGCTGCTGTAATTTTACATTCATTTTACATATATTTTTGTATCACTTGATTTTTGTTATAACTTATAATAAGTCTTTCAAATTTTAAATTATAAATATTGTGGTGATGTAATAGTGATTTTGAGCATACAATATCTGTACAATTTTTTATATTATTAATGACTAATGTCATAAATAATTTATTAGAAATATAAAAATTCTATAGATATTATTATAATCTCAGTTTATAAATTATTTTATAAACTTAGTTTAGCATTTTTGTTTACTGTTGATGGATTTACCATTCTTTGATAATTTATATATAAAAAAAATATTATACAGATAAACGTACAATAATGCAATTTTGCAAACTACAATTCTTGTATTACGTAGTTCATGAATATATTCATTTCGTTTAGTTTTTGTAAAATTTTTAGATAAAACTTGCATAAAATAAAGTTGTATTTATCATATTATCCTTCTTTCTTAAATTATGTATTCCTATTCTTATATTAGCATTTAAACAAAAACCTTATATAATTACATGACTTGTGATTATACAAGAATTTCAGAAGGCAGATGTAAAATCACGAGTTCATGTATATGTAAAAATATATAATTTCATGTAAGGTTTTTATAGACATTAAAGCCTCTTAGTTTGTGTCACGGAATGGATGAATTCCCTTTGAACCACTGATAAAAATTATTAACAGCAGCAAATATTTTTTATCACTGAATACAGTGTAAAATGAATATTTTTGTTTTTAAGAATAGAATAAAATATCTTAATGTATCTCTTATATACTTAATGTAGTGCGAGAAAAAAAATCCGCTACATTTTAGTAGAAAAGTAATACGCTTATTGAAATACAAATCTTATTGTCAAAAAATATTTTTTTCACAAAAAATGAAAAATTGTTCGTTAATATTAGTTGATCGTTGCCATAAAAGTGACGCTATAAAACTATCGACGATAAAAAAAATTTTAAAAATGATAAAACTATATGATTCGAGTGATACAAACTTATCATAGGTAAATAGTTTCTTTTATCCTGAATGAGGATAGACCTGCAGGTCATATCCTCGTAGATATAATCTTCAAATTGCAGTGAATTTGCGTGATTGTTATATATCTTAAGCACCTAAGTATCCAGTAATACCGACAATCTGTGCGCAAGTAAATATAATAAAAAAATATTTTATTTCACAACCATTTTTGCAAGTTGTAAACCTTTCGTTGTAAAAAAATTCGTACTGAACGTCATTTTGTTCGGAAGAAAAAGAGATTAATTACTTTTATCAACACTCCCGAAATTGGAAAACCCATAGAGAAAAAGCGCCTCGTTTAAGAATATGCATAAAGAGTCTTATACGCTCTTTTTCCTCCATTTCTAAACAAACACTGTTTTTCTTATATTAACATGTTCATTGAAATATTTGGTCCTCATGCACACACAAAAAAAGTGTAACTACAAAACATCAAAATAAGTATATATAGAGGAGCAATTAATTTAAACCGTGAACATAAGTAAAGACAGTGTCCGCTTAAAAATGATTGAATTCATCACACGTAACTTTGAAAGATTCGTGAGCGATTTAAGAGCTGTTCATCAAGGCGAGTTCATGTGACTGTTGACCGTTCGTGTTGTTGCTGCTGCCATTAGAAGCGAGTTGGGCCAACGCGGACTGACGCCACTTTCCGTTGTCTCCATTGAGATTCTTGTCCTCGCACACGCATAAAAAAAGCGTGTCAATGACAGTCTGCAATCAGAAAAGTAAATTATCCTCCGTACCATGGTAACCAAAATATGCCGAAAGTTTCTTATTTATTTATTTAATTTTATACTTTTAATAACCATTAGTTTTAATTAAAACTGTTAAAAACGATACAAGCTTATTCCGATTCGATATAAAAAATATATCCATGAAGTATTTACATGCTCATTTAAATTGCTGGTCACGTAAAAGATCTAAGTTGCTATATATCTTACCTCATAAAGTGAGATCACGCAGTGGGCTATAAAGAATGCAAAGAGGCACGTGAAGAATATTGGAACTGCATAAAAGTGCAATCTGGGATCTTGCCGCATGAAGAGCAGGCCGATGCATCCGGTAGCAGCAGTCACGAAGCATTTTCCCAAGAAGAGAACAAAGTCGCCGATTCCATTTATTACTGCTATTTGCACAGCATTGGTGACAATCGTGTTGAAAGCCTTCAATGAATTCAAACATATTAATATTCAGCTCATAATTTAATTGACGCAATTAAAGTTACATTATCGAAAGACTTACGATTCGTGCTGCGTTGCAGAAGTGAGTCCCTTCAATCGCAATAACGGTGTACGCGTTATGGTTCAAAAATAAAATAAACTTCTCTAAACAATAGAAACAGCAAATGCAGCACTTTAATCCGCACTGAGCGCATGGTGAAGTTTCTTTAGTTCTTTCAAACCTAATTTCAAATTAAAAAATTAAAGTGAGTCAAGATTTTAGAATTCAAATTTAATAACCAGCTAAAATATCGAAAACGGTAGAGAATCGAAAGATATAGAGTGGAATTGTGAGGAGCACTTACTTGCTTGTGTAAATAAGCTAAAATTAATCGTGGCAATTTGAACACTGTGATAAGAAGGGAACCGCAAGCTATTGAGCCAAGATGGTAGCTTATTAATGTACCCATGGAGGAACATACAGGTGAAGAACTGGCATTTTTACCCCTAATATTACAAGTATAAAATATGTAGCCTATGAAACTATAACATTTGGTATTAAAATTTCATTAATTATTGCATACCTGAAATACCAATGGGCTACGGCTCCAGCAATAGTCATAGTTTGACAGGCAGTGATGAACTCAGAGATCCAAATCAAACCAATGATATAAACCCACCACATATATTTTACCCAAGTTGAGTCAGAATATTCCACAAGGGTGAATGCTAAAACGAATTTAATGTTTAATATTTTTCTAATTTATTGCATAAATCTATTAGAGTATTGATTTCAAATGATTGATGAAAAGTATTGCTGTTTAACTTACTTTTGTAATCATTTAATGGAATATCTAGAGGTTTCTGTTTATTATCTAAAGGCTTATCACTAATGGATGCATTCAAATTCAATGTGTCAATGGAATTTATTGATTTTGTGCCTGGGTAGTCTGTAAATAATACATTTTAAAATTAAAATTTACAATAACAATTGAATAGATATTGAGATGTAATTTATAAATAATATACATACTTGCAGTTGCAAGACATAAAATAACTGTGACCCATAGTGCAAAGAATATAAGTAGAGCAAAGAAAGTCAATAGTGGCTGGAAGAAAAGACCTGGTAGTTCTGCCAAACACTTTGCACTTTCTTTGAATAGGGATGCCATGAAATTGATTTTCTTTATAATGAAGCAAATTAAGAAGAACAAGATTACCTGAACAAACACATAACTCAAGTAAGCACATGTTTATGAAATAAATAAATGAATATTTGTCTCAAATCTTACAGTAATCACAGTAGCAATTATAGCTAAAGTTAAAAAGGCTTTCTCATTTCTGACAGATTCTTCTAATAATTCACCTTGCTGTGTATCATCTAGTTTGCGTTTAATGTCAATATATGTCCTCCACAGTAAACCAGTTCCAGCTAAAAATTTTATTTCATCAATAATAATATAAACATTAATATTTAAATTATAAATTATGAGTTTTATTTACCTATACAGGCAATCATAACTAAGGTCATAACAATCCATGTCACAACACTGGCCAATAAGTGGAAAATAGCAATCATAAACAGTGAAAGAACTAAAAAGAAGTAGTATGAGTATTCATGTATAATTTTCAGAATATTTTAAATATGTAATTTCATACCAAAAGATAAAAATGAGAGTGCTAAAATTTCTCTCCAAGTTTTGTACAAATCACCTAGGATTTGTTCAATTACATCCCAGGAGTTAATTAAACCATATAAATTAGATGCTATATTTTTTGTAATATCGCTGACAGCTTTAGGAATGCACCTGTTAAGAATAGGTTTGCTGTCATATACAGGAAGCTTGGGACATGAGCCTGTTCTTAATTTTTCATTGGCTACGTCTCGGCAAGCACTGAAACCATTTTCTGGTTTGTCATGACACAACTGAGATCCTGTATCAGTATAAAACTTGCAAACTTCATTTAAGGTCTCCAATTTACGATCAGGACATTTCTTTACACAGATTTTTAGTGATTGTCTCACTTTAGTGACATCCAAGAAAAACAGATATCTAAAAAAAAGTGCATTAAATTACGTAAATTTATAAAATTATTAACAAATCATGAAATTTATCATCATTTTCAAAGTTTATTAAGTCTTATGACTATAAAAATTATTTAAATAACTTTGAAAATTAATTACTACTTACGGTTTATCACTGGTATCTTGACCAGAAAGTTCCATGCTTCCAAATTTTGGATTGTTCTTTACACCGCAAGTGTTACCAAAGCTGTCATATCCATTTATTAGCCTTATAGGATTGCCATATACAAATGCAAAAGCAGCTATTAAAATCTGAAAACATTAATAAATATTTCTATTATATGTAAACCATATCAAAAAAATTTTTTTTTTCATTTGGTCATAAAAGTACTAAAGCATGTTACAGAAGTATAGTAAAATAATTAAAGAAGTAAGCCATCAAATATGCAAACTTTAACAGCAATAAAAAAAAAATCAATGTGTCATAGTGTGTATAACAGTTCTGTGACTGAGTATTTTATATTTTTCACTATCTAAAATTCAATAATACATTTCTATTTATAGATTATTTTTTTTCAGTTATTGTGCGACATAGAAAAATGCTTTTTTATAAATTAATTTTCTCTTCAAAACTAAATGATAAAATAGTAATAAATTAATATAAAATGATTCTTTGTAATGAAACATATAGAAAAGTTTTTTCCAATTTTTTTACTAGAATAAATTTTTCTTTAGGAGGAAGTAATAATGATTTTAAAAAATTAACATAAAAAAATATATTAAATTCTGGATAATTATTAATTACAATAGACAAAAATATAACTCCATGATTTCATAGAAGATTTAAGTTCTCAGTACATTAAGTTAATGATATAAGAGTGTAACCATTCCTTAATCAAGGTCATAACATGTGTGACTCAAGGGAATTTTATTTAACAGTTTCATGTAAATTGGATTATGTTCAATCATTATGAAATTCTCTGAATTTATTTACTGAGATGAAAGTTTCTCATCAAATAATCTAAATTAATATTTGAAAATTAGTGTACCAATTTAATTTGACCTTTACACATTCATTAAAAAAAAATTGTTTCTAACACTGCTGGTGATAAAAATCGCTAATTATTTCAATTTTCCTTAAAAAAATATCTTAAAACAAATATCTCGTCGAAAAGTATTACGCTAACCGATAAAATAAATTGAAAAAAAAAAAAAAACACTAAGTACAGTAATTTACTTTCGAAAAAGACAATGTAAATAATCAAATCACCAGTATATATATATACGTATATACACACAACAACAAAGATCCCGGAGCCATGTAAACAAAAGAGTAAACGGCCGAGGCATGGATAAACAGGTGGTGCTCGTTGCTCCGATTTGAAGAAAAAAAATCTTGAAACGTAAGCAATCGCTACCGATGGAACTTAGTCCACGATGAACCCCGGAAAGAACAGCGATGGAAAGCCGGTGACAAAGGGTCAGTAAGAAATAAAAAGCGAAATCGATAAAGTGCAGGCGCACCGAAAACATAAACAGTGCGCGAAGGTTAGGGCCGAAAGGGTTTGCGTTCGCGCGTATATACACACCATGAGAAACCAGAAGGCGATGAAGAGACAAAGCCAGAATATGTCGGTGCAGCCGCGGACTCGCGGCGTCTCGGTGCGCTGCTGCTCCTCGTCGTCCTCGCCGCTGCAGCACGTCATCTTCCTCGTGGGTTCGCCTGGGGCACGCGCTCGCGAACACTGTGGGGGTGGCTCCGCGTCGTCGGGCTCACTGTATATAGCCTCGTGCCGTAGATTCGCGGGAAAGACGCGCGAAAAGGCAGGACTTGGCCCGGTGGACAACGCGAGCCGACTACTCTGCTTTACTCTGCTTCTTCGTCGCTTGTTGTGTTCTCCGTCTCTCTCTCGCGGGAGGAGACGCGGCCGCGCGAGTCGCAACGCTTGCGCGTCTCCCCGCTTATAGCGCGCGACTCCTTTTTTTTTTTTTTTGCAAGCGCTATATGCGAACACTCATCTTATTGAGGATTGTATCTCTTCGCTACTTGTGGTACCATTCATCTGAAACAGTTTAAATTAATGTAATTTGTTTTTTTGTTTATTTTTTTATTCATTTAGAAGACTCGAAATGCGTTGTTCGTATAGTATGTGATTATTTTAACGTCGGTATAATTTGTTTACATAATTATATAATTAAGTTCTTTTTGTTCATAAATTAATTTTGGTATCCCCACTAGAAATGTAATATTAGACACGATTTAATAAGAATAGTAATATGTAATCAATGTAATTAAAATGTATGTTGAGATTCAGAACTGAAGATTACATGCATTTTAATTCTTATATTAACCCCCTTTAATAAATACTATGTGTGTATACATTTTTAGCAAGTATCTATATATGTAGATACACTGTGAGAAAAAATTGTTAATTTTAAGCAAATATTTATTTCAATATTACTTATTAAATATTTTATTGAGTCAAAAAATTATTTTTTGGGAACTACTAAATTTATTTAGTTTTAATGAAATTATTACCTGATTCAAAGAAATATTTAATAAGTACTATTGAAGTAATAAATCATTTCTTTAAAATTCACAATTTTTTTTCAGTGTAGAATATATTATATATTATTATTCAATTGTTTAATTATCGTTAGATTACTCAGAAGTAAAAAAACAATTATTACTAATATGTAACTCATGGATGATATCATAATGTTCAATTACTTATACGATGATATCATTTTTTGCTCAAAACTTTTGTTGCAACAAAGATTAATTCATTTTTCTTTCAAATGCGTATATTACACAATGTACTATTATTACTTCTTAAAACTGACATTTGTCATGTTAAAAAACACTTTACTTTAAAAAAAAAAGTATATTAAATGTTAATAATTTATTTGCATACAATAAACCGAGCGAGGAGGGCACAAAGTGTTGGGAGGTACGGCTATGAGCGTGATGCCGTCGGCTCCGCTGGTTTCCATGGCGACGGCCACTCCGGAGTCAGGCCTGAGCCGTGCGCGTAGGTGCGGCACTTGATTGAGCAGCGCTGGCTGCTCTCAAAAAATTCGTTATCCCTTTTTGCGTGCCTCCAGCCCGGACGGAGTCCACAATTTTCTCCGTTCTCGCCGTCTTGAATGAATTCGAGTGGAGAACACTTTACTCGCATTAACCGGCCTCATTATCCAATCTACCGCCTTTCGAAACTCGCTTCCCGTCGGCACACGCACGTTTAAATTCTTCGCATGCCATTCTGCTCCGAAATACACGTAACACATGAAATACAGCAGAATTTTTTTGTATCGAGTTTTCCATTGTGCGTGAATCGAACGGCGTTGTATCGGTGCAGCCGAGGGTGAAAATCGATGGGGTAGCGGATAACTTGGTCGCGGTTAGCGCGACTTCGCGGGACTCCCATTGGTCCGCGCTGTCAAATTTGGTGGCGCACTGCCACGCGCCCGGCGAATGCGCAGTGAGATTTGCTGGCCGCACGGGGTCACCGTGCCGCGAGCTCCGAGGCAAATATTTTCGCGAAGCAGCTCGCACCGTATCGAGTACGTAGGCTGTAACCGTACGGCGGAACTTTATAACGTATACTGATTACGTTAATACTGCGAGTTTGTTGAAAATTTGTTTGTTAAATGTAAGTAGCGACGATGTGTGTTTTTACCGTCGAATGAGCGTAGGCGTCTCTTCGATTTGTTTACTCGTTTCGGAGTTTTAAAAATGGAGTTCGGGACGTGACATAACCTCCAGCCGTTTGGGTCTCGTTTTGTGATCGGAGTTTCGAGATTTATTTCTTCTTGAACATACGTTTTTTGGAGTGGTGCATTTATTTTATATTAATTTACACAAATTTGCCTGCAGTAAGATTCTGAACTAAGGATCGTTAATTTTATTTTGTAGGTGGAGCATAGGGCTCTTAAAGTTTTGAGTGTTTACATTGTTATTTGCTTATTTTATTTTGTGCACTTTTATTTACCTATTTATTTGGTATTATATTTAATACAAAGTAATTTATGCAAAGAAGACGTAAATGATTAGTATCTATTATAATTATATTAAGTAAAAAGTAATTATACTAAAGTAGAAATTGTTTACATATTATTTATAGTAAATGGAAGCAGAAGAGGAGAATGGTAAAAGAAATAGAGGAAGATCTCGTGGAAGAACAAGGGGTCGAGGAAGAGGAAGGACTAGGGGCCGCACAAAAAAAGCTGTAAAAGTAATTTTTCTACAAAACTAACCACAATCATTATTCAAGCAAAGTTTGTAATGTCAATATTTTTTATGATACAGGTGATCGAGAGTGACGATGAAGATATGCCTCAAACAGGGGACGAAAATACAATGGATACTAGTGCTCCTGAACCAGAGCCACAAGAAGAAGCAATCCAAACTCAACCTGCCCATTCATCGCAACCAACAGTGAATACTCAGCAAGCACAGCCATTGCAGCAGCTGCAACCAGTGCAAGTGGTTCATCAGCCTGCAGTGGAGCAGCAACAATTTGACTTGGAAGCTGACATTTCACAGCTAGAAGCACCAACATTCACAACAATTAACAGAGGACCTCCTGAGCCAATGCTTAGGTTGCGGTGGGATCATCGTGTTAATTTGATTGGTGAAAAAGTACTAAATCCAATGATCCATTGCTGTGATAAATGTTTAAAGCCAATATTAATATATGGCCGAATGGTGAGCACTGTGCAGTTTTAAAGTAACTTTGAAGAATGATTAGTGATCTATTGAAGTTTTATTAACATCTGCTCAATTAATTTACAGATACCTTGTAAACATGTGTTTTGTTTGTCATGTGCAAAAAGAGAAGATAAAGTGTGTCCCAGATGCATGGAAAAAGTTTCTAGAGTTGAACAAACTGGTCTAGGTACAGTGTTCATGTGTACTCATGGTGGTACTAGATACGGTAATGCTGGTTGCCGAAGGACATACCTTAGTCAAAGAGATTTACAGGTGAGCTTACTCTGAAAACTGCTGTAAGCAAAACTTTAATGCACTTCAGATGACACAAACTTGACTGAAAAACCTATCCACACATGTTTTAATGCATCATAATATATTTCTAATAACATTTACTTTTAGGCCCACATAAATCATCGACACGTAGCCGCGCCACCGCCACAGCCAGTACAAAGCATGCAACTGGACGGTCCATCAGCATACGCCCAGCACGTGAAGAACCCAGACATGATGATGGAGCAACAACTGATGGCGAAGGGCAACGTGCCTAATAATCGAATAAAGTCAATGGGTCCGAGCCACATGATGTCGTCGTCCGTCGGTATGGGCAATGACCCGCGTGTCAATAACATTGGCCAGCAGCCATCGTCGTTGGATCACCGGCCATCGCAACCACACCGTCACTACTCCCAAAATACGCTTCCATCCCAGCAACAACAGGCAGGAGCACAATTGCGCTCCAACCTGATCACCGTACCCATTCAGGATACTTCACCCATGGGGTCGCATGAACTTCCGCCCCAACAACAGAGTCATCACTACTATCATCCCGATAATCATGTCAACGCGAATTTAACAGCGAGGTAATAATACTTCGACTGGTTTAACCGTATTCTAAGTTTTTATTGATCTCGTTATATGGCCCTGCTAAAATGCAGTATTAAGATGATAATAAGAATAAAATGAATCATTTTCTCATGAATCAGAATTCATTTTAAGTCTTATTAATCATCTTTAATATTGCATTTACAGTAGGGAATGAAAATAACGTTTTAGTTTTCTATAAATTAGAATATTAGACTATTAATAATTTAGAATACTAATACTTAATCCAAATTGTGTTTATGTTTATTCTCTAATTTTTTTAATTCAAAGATCAAAATTTAAGAAGAGTTAATAATTATTATTATAAATCCACCCCAACCTTTTTCTAACACTTTATTTTGAAAGTTCAAATAAATATTTATTTATTTAAAAAATCAATGGGCAGAAACTCTTTTACAAAAATAAAGTAAATGTGGCTTTAGTAGATGTGCTAGTCTAGAATACGATGGGTGTTCTAGATTAGCAAATATTATCTTATATTTTATGAACCATTAAAAATAGATTTAAAAAGAACTAAAAAATATTCTTACATTTTTTTAATAGCATACATTAAATACTATTTATAACTGAGTAACTAAACTTATTTATAGTTTACTGCTTCGTATTTTCTTTAAAAAATTTACAAGAAAAACATTTTTTTCTCAAATTATTGTTTATTAAAAGAAATTATGTAAAAAATATTTATAACAAGATACTTGTACTTTAAAGAAAAATAAGAAACTGACGATTGACTTGTATTGCAGACACGTTGTTCTATCCGGTCAGCCACCGCCACCTCCACCACAGGTGAATTACGGTGGGTACAACGTGGGGGTGGGTCCACCAAACGCGACCCAAGCACAGCAGTACTACAGTCCTCAGCACGCACATCCTGCCCAACTGGCGTACGTACCGCAGCAGCAGCAGTATGCTATGTCACCGGCGCCGAGATCCTATGCTCAGGAGTCGCAGTACGCGCCACAGCAACAGCCACCCCCGCAGCCTCCTCAGCAGCAACAGTGGAGCCAGCACCAGCAGCAGTTTTACAGAT
Organism: Sycophila sp. Sp_5; assembly: GCA_018906775.1. Lineage (NCBI taxonomy): Eukaryota > Metazoa > Arthropoda > Insecta > Hymenoptera > Eurytomidae > Sycophila > Sycophila sp. Sp_5. Next base: position 1,468,583 of record JACCID010000014.1, on the reverse strand, counting down.
AAGAAGTCACCAAGCAGCGTTTCTTGCGTTGGATTACGCTGCGCTAAGGACGTCGGCGATCGGAGTTTGGTCAATGTCTTCCTGCTCCTCTTTTTTCTGAGGTCGTGGAAATAGCTGACGACGATCACCGTAGCTTTTAAGTGTGGATTTTTTCATGGAAAACTTTTAGAACAGTTTGACGTCGTTGAATTTGTCAGTAGGGACCTACTTGATAGGGGTGCTGTGCACTGTGCGACCTGAGCATTACGTTCAAAGTATTTTCTTTTTTTAAAGTGTAAGGACCTGGCGCGTTTTATTCTGTGTAAACGGCAGGAATTTATTTAGAGTTATTGATGGAATTGACAGTTTTTTTTAAACGATTTTCGTATTTATACGTGTGAACTTCTCGAAGGATAAGTGTGAATTTTTCTAACGGAAATAGTAAAGTGATGATGGTATTAGTGAATTAATTTTCATGCGATTAAGAGATTTTTTATCAGTTCTTCATTTTTTTCATTTACTTGATTAATTGCGTCATCGTGGAAAATCTAGTCTTACAATTTTGTCAAAAAATTATCTTGCTCTTTTGTTACTAATTATTTAAAATGCAATACTTTTTTCTTAATAATATTAATTAAGTAGTTTTCTAAATCTTTTAAAATTGGACAGTCAAAATCTAATTATTATTCATAATTTTTAGTTGCTTAGCAAGTATTTTTGTCGATTGTAGTAGAAATAATTACTCAAGTACATAAAAAATGAAGACATTGATAAAAAGGATACCGAAAGCTTCCAAAAATATAATAGAAAATAATTTATGTAATGAAATTATGAAGACTCTTATGCGAACGAGAGAATAGCAAAAAACAACGTGTTGCTGTAAAAGAGTATATTAGGTGGAACAAAGCGATGTTGACATATTTTATATTTTTCAGCAAACGAAGATGGCAAAGCCTGCTTTGTGCTTGTACAGCAATAAATAGACTTTTTTAAACTTTATTTTTTATATGTATTTGATATATCCATATTCCCTTTATAAGGAATTATCCAAAACTGTCCATTTTATTATTTTTCCTCCTTCAGTACTTAATATTACCAGACAATACTTTTTCTACATGTAGAATTTTCCTTCACAGTATTAATAATTTTGGATTTTTTGCAAAATAAGTCCTCTTACTTAAACAATAAGATATGCTTTTATTATAAGTTTAAGAAAAATAATTAGACTAATAACATTTTCATAAATTAGATTTTATATGTAATTCTTCAAATAACCATCTTATATGTACAAAAGTATTATTAGCATAATCAATACATATAGCTTTCTGTTACATCTCTACTTTGAAAATTAAATACAATTCTTTTTTTTTCGATGATTCAATAGACCTCAAAGAAGAGCTAATATTTGTTTTTTTATAACTTATTGTTTCTGTCTTTAATAATTGACAATACAATTTTTATTTAATGAAATCAAGAACATAGAAATTTGATTTCAAATGTATTCAAAGAACTTTCTCCCAATTAAAAAATATAAAGATTTTTCATCCATTGAATCTCTGCACTCTGTATACATATTATATTTATATATGTTTTGCTCAGTACACCATATTTCCATCACAATGCATGCTTTGATGAGGATGCAACTCATTCTACCACTTTATTTTTATGATTATTTATTTTTCAAAAAGATTTATTAGAAGATTTTACGTGCATAAGTTTTTAATTACTTATGCATTTATAATGTTTATCTAGATTGTAGAACTAAATACAAATGTAGATTTACAACAATAAAGATAGGTATTTTATTCGTAGATCAATAGATCGGGCTCTTTGTTATCCTCCATTTACCATTCCAAACTACTTTGACAAACAATTAAGGCAGAAATTCAATAAATTACAAAAGCAGATAAAACATTTTTTATACAAAATCATTTGGAAATACCAAAATAATGTAGGAATTATTTACATTGATTTTTATTAAGAAACTTTGTATAGTTTATACAAAACTATGTTTTACATTTTACACTTTCATTTTAATATAAATTTAATTTTATTATAGATTTCATAAGCAATTATTTATAATTAATAAACTATGTCAATTTTCTTAACTGCAGGTAAAATATTTTTATTCAAATTATTTATATAATTTTACTTTTTGTTGGTATACTTATTTATAAATTTTTTTATTTGCATAATTCAACAACTTTATACAACTCACTAAAATGTGTGAATGAGTTGCAAACCATATTTGATTGCCTTAACATGATACTGTTACAATTCACCTTTTAAATAAGATAAATTTTTAGAAAATAAAATCGTGTCGACTTTAAAAATTAATAAAATTATAAAAGTATAAAATGCGAATTTAAACATTTATATTTTTTATCGTCTATTGATCCTTTTGTTTTGTAAATAAGAATAAATATATCATCACATCAATAGATCTTACGTTCTTATACTCTCCACACTTTTTTATAACACCTATATGTATGTGAGTTTGTACAGAATTGTTTTCTTGTTTTTATTTTTACAAAAGTGAGACTAAAGCACAGCCTCTTAAGTGAATGAGAAATGTTTTAAAGCAGAGTTCAGACAATGCTTCACAAATATAAAAACAAAGAAAAACCACTTACTGCTGAAATAATCAATTACACTTTTAACTTGATAAGTCTTAATGTATAAACCTATAACCGTTGTTAATTATAAATACAACAAAATATTATTACTTTTCTTCTTCTGTATGTATCTTTTTACAAACAAGTTTAGAGATTTTTTTATATTATGGCATTATATTCAATAAGTGATTGTTTCCACATTAATACAACTTTAAGTAAAAAAAATAATGCGTTAAAATATTGTTTTGTAATATTTTGATAATTTTTTTAACGAAATGTAATATGCAAGGAATGGTGAGATTGTGAATTCTCAATGCATTTAAAAAAATACAAAATTTCATTTAAATACAAGGCTCAGTCGTCTTATCGAATATTGCCATGACAATAGATCTGCTCACTTAGGAACATTTCATTTTTGAATATGCAAAAATCTCTTTTATCACTCTCACTTTCACTCTTTAACTGAGGACTCATTAGGACTTGCTGATGAGTCTTTGGCTGAAGATCACGTACTGCTGCTTGTTGAAGGATGATTATGAATATTAACATTGATTTGTGGGATGAGGGGTGAAGGCAAAGGTTTCGGTATCACTGGTTCAGGTATTTGAATAGATACAGCAGAAGGCACTGGTGAGTGCTTCTTGCTTCTATCTTGCTGCTGCCAAGGTTTAGCGTGATCCTTGCTTAGCCTTTCACTTAGTGCTTTTAATGCTATTTGCCTGTAAATATTTTAATATGTTTTATAAGTATTTTTATTTAATAAAAAGTAAAAAATTCATTCATTCAAATATAAACCTGCGTCGTTCACTATCATGAGGATCAATCCCAGGTAAATTAATGACTAGTCCAGGAGGAGCATTAGACATATCAAATCTACGAACTACCTTTCTACAGAGACCAATTCTGACAAAAAATCCGTGAATGGTATTGCTGACTACTGCAATAGGTGGTTGCAAAACATTTGGAAAGAAGCTGTAAGAACGATAGATTGCAATAAAATTTTTGTAAAATCTAGACAAATTTCGAAAACTAATTTTCATTCCTGAGATTTACCTTGCAAAAGTAAAATTATCAGCCATGTCACCTTTGGAGCCATTATTATGCCTCTGATAAAATCTAAGATATGTCCATGAAATTAGTAGACCACTTAAAAACATTGTTGGATGAATTGGTTCTACTACTCCAAGGATCCATAGAAGCATATATCCAAGCCACACCATTAGAGGAATATTTCTATTAGTTATTTTTCCAATCGGTGTTTTAATCAATATATGATCAGGCATTATTTGTTTCACAGCAACAGTAACACCTGAGAACAATTCAATAAAATTGAAATAAAAGATTGTCAACAATTTGCATACACAATAGACTACACAAAGCATTACTCAAACCGACCTGCGATATACCCAGTCAATCCATGGATATGTATGTCGAACAGCAAGTCCGTATCTCCTGTGCACATGTAAACAATCAGATAGTACGTAGCGGAGAGCACGGCCACTCCAAAATTAACAATCGCAAAGAAGGTCATCATCTCCATAGCACCCCACAGGGGCTCGATGAGCTTGCCACACAAGCCCACAGTGACCACATCGACGAACACCTCCCAGAAGTGTATCTCCAGGAAGCAGGAAGTGAAGGCCGTCCATATCCAGAAACCGGGTGGCAGGAGGTAGCCTGGCGTGACGCTGAGCACCAGCACCGCGTTCTCGGAGAAGGACAGGCAGTAGGAGAGCAGGACGACGATGCAGATGAACTTGACGCTGGTGCTGGTGTTGCCGAGGAGGGCGGCGAACTGCTGGCGAAGGTACGGGATGTCCCTGCCGAAGCCCTTGATCGCCGCCATGGCCACTGTGTGCACTCGAGGATGTCCGCTCGGCTGCGCTGCCTAACCTAGCACCATTGCCCTGGTCCGCTCGCCTCCTGCACGCGACTTTCCGAGCGCACTGCTCCGCCTCCTCGCCGCCGTCCAATCGATCTCCCGCGGACTCTTCGCCAGAGGGTCGAGCACCAGCTGCAGCCCTCGTCACCTGACGTTGCCAGCTTCGACCGATGGATGGACTGGCCGCCTTTTATGCACTCTGTACGTGCGTGTGAATTTCTGCGCGTGTGTACGTATAGGGAGATAAGGCATGCTCGCATTGCTCGACGTGTATAGAGCAGCGCAGCGGTGCAAGGTCGCACCATTTTCACAGTGGCTGAGATTCTTTTTTTTTTCATTGTCGTTGTTGATACTTCTACTTAGTGAAATTATTACAAGTGACCGTCTGTAAATATAAAGTGTAAGTATATATGAAACCTCGAGATTACTGCGGCTGAGGTAATTCTGCGTCTGAGTGTACTTTTTAGCGGTCGGGAGTAATTTTTCTTTTTAATTGGTTTTCTTGAAAAATTAAATTAGTCTCTTTTATTCGTTGATTCAATTTGGGTATTTTAATAATAGTATGAATTTGTCGCATCGTCTCCGTTTTATATAGGCCGCCATTCGGTTCGCAGTTGGCAGCACTGACGGTATACCTGTGTATTCGAAATTTTGCAAGTTGCAACCTGTTGGTTCCGGTCGGTTCCAGGAAAAGTACAACCGGCGTTTTTTGGAGCGACAAATTTTGGGATTACGTTTCGCTGCGATCGGAGCTGCGGATGCAATCTCGCGGCTGAAGAAGTGAAATCTTTTTGAAAAACGAGGCTGAGAGCCGAGAGGAGCGGAAAACTCGGAGAATACATATGCAGGTAAATTGGGAAAATTGTAAAGAATATTTCTATTGCGGTTGGACATAAAAGTTTTTCGCTGTGAAAGCATCGGTACGCGAGTACAGTATTTCGATTTTGCAGCTTTTTATTGCATCAATTAATATTATTTGTGTATTATTGTAAATTCTACGTGATGCGGTGAGTTCGTGTAAAAAAATTATTATTGTATATAGCTGCTTATTAGCGAATGAATATTCTAGAACGAACGAAAATTCTAGAATTAATTTTTCAGCCCTTCGCGGCCGGTAGACATTTTCTAGAAGTTAGCAACGGCAAAAATTAGTCGCGAAAAAGAGAGACGTTTCTCGATTTTTTTATATTAACGGAAGTTTAATAAATTATGGACCACAGATAATCATTTTTTTTGCATCGTAGCGTATACTATATATATATATTATATTTTTAGCGACGAATATAAAAAAAATATATATATATATATGATTCTCTCTCTCTCTCCTATCTCTGTCTTTCTCTCTCCTATCTCTGTCTCTCTCTCTCTCTCACTCTCTCTCTCTCTCTCTCTCTCACTCTCTCTAACATCATATATATATATTATATAAAAAATTTTGTATAAATATACAAATTTATATAATATATGTATATAATTTTTTTATATTCATTGCTAAAAATCTAATATATATATAGTATAGTGTGAAATGTACAAAATGGGGCAAAAGGTGGGATGTGCCACGATGCAAAAAAAAGATTATATTCCTCCTATCAGAGACTAATGTACTTATTATGATTTTCAGATCGAACCTGGATGACAGAACTATTTTGCTTCCTGTTTTGTAATTAAACCATCCTGCATGTTCAATTTGTTGACGGAAATGGTAAAGCTGCAGTATTCGAAAATTTCATTGCTCTTTGTAGCTTAAATCAGCTGCTTACCATTGGTTTATCTTCAGTTAATGTAAGCAAACTTCTTTATTACCATTAATATGCACATTTTCTTAAAATATTACATAATATTTAAATGCATGGAAATAATTAATTAATATTAATAAAAACATAACTGGCTTAATCTATACAATATGTACTGTGAAATCATTTTAATATAATCAATTCAATAATTTTAATTAAGATGTGGTTTTTCAGAACTCATGGAGCGGACAAAACAGAGTACTCCTGCAGCTTCTGTTTTATAATGTGGCAATCTTAGGTGCCATTGAATTTTATACTGCAAGAGGCAGTAAGAATTATACTTCATATAAAAGCATATGTAAGTACAGAATATAAAAGTCAGTTCCTGAAGTTATCGTAAAACTGCTTCCGTGTCACTTTGTGCAAAATAGTCACTTTTTGTGATTTTCAATGTTTACAACATGCATCATTAAAATTTGTACCCAAAAATGTATTAATAATATGTTTTTGAAAAATGTTATATTTAATATAACTCAGCTTAAATATTCATTTAGTTACTTGGTTTAAATTAATCGTGTCTGAAAAAAAATTTTGCAATGGATTTTAATCTAAATTTATTTTTTGAATACTATATAGACTTAATTTAATAATGTTGACATACTAACATTACTTCGAGAAAAAATTTAATAATAAAATTAATTTGTTTCAGCGATAAAATTAATAGATTATGGCATTTTCATAAATTACTTGAATACTACAAGATTATGATTTTATGAATACTACAAGATTATGATTTTATGATTATTATTAGATTATGATTTTATGATTATTATTAGATTATGATTTTACGATTACTGAGGATGAAGTAAAATTTAAGTGAGTAACATTTTATGATCATAAATAAATGTTTGTATATTCATTTCATATTGATATGTTTTTTAAAAATTTATTGCAGGTTTATCAGTCGTCCTGATGTTTACATCGAAGCAGAAAAGCTGTTGTCAAATTAGTGTGATAGTTACTAGTCACATCTAAGTTGCCTTCGGTTTTTTCTGTGTACATATGGCTTTCGGTCTTCGGTGTCAATTCGAGCTTAATTGCCACTATTTACATAGTGGCATTGTAAACTCGGATTCGAAGGGATCTCCGAAAGTGCATGGTACAGAAGAAGACGAGGCGGCCCAGCAGCCATCGACTTCTCGCCGTGGGAATCCGCGCTAGTGAGTCGTTGTACTCATTCGTATCAACTCTTTTGCGTCATTTATTTTTATAAATAACTTTAAATATCGAATGGACGTTAAGTACTGATTATTACAGATTATTACATTACTCCGTGAATTATTCACAAGTACATTCAAGTAAATTTAAAGTTTTCTAGCTTCTTTTTATTTTTGTTACAATGTTAATTTAATTAAATTTGTTAATTTAATTTTTTTGAAAATTCCTTTAAATCGAAATTATTAGTTTTTTAAAATGTTATTAAGATAAATTAATCGTTTTCTTAAATGCTCAGCACCCATTTGCAATTTTTTTAAGTATAAAATTAGTCTAGATTTTATCCCTTTTCCCCCAAAATGGTGCCGCCCAAAAGCTGAGCACCATTTGCAAGAAATAAGAAGTTATTTATACTTCTTAAAATCAACGCAAATTCTAAATGAATCAATTTTTTACCAGTAATATTGGTAAAGATTTTGTTTAAAAGGTACATGTATTCTTATTTATTATTATTAATTACATGATCTCGTAAACAAACTATATACGTATGTAAAATGATTTTGCGACACCTATATACATTTCATATTTTTGTCTCCCCCAACCAAGACCTCACTATTTTCCACGACCAATTTTACCCCATGACCTGTTAGGCCCCACTGTCCCTTAAGTCAAGCGGGCAATATAGTGGTATTTTTCGGTCGTCATACTACCTTCTTTGCCCGCTTCACTTTTTATCAATCATTTTTGTTTTTTGCGCTCGCCCTTTCCCTTTCTTAACTGGTTACGAAAATATGATGTTATAAAAATATGAAAATTAGAACTGTATAATGGAAAATCAATTGTTATTTCATTAAATTATAATACTGACAATTTTGTCTGTTTTTGAGGGACTAATAATGTATTTTCTTCACAGCTAATTCTAGATTATTTATTACGAAAATTTTGATTTTGTATTGCAGATTTTGTATCGTATACAGGTAAAAAATAAGGCGAAAAATGAAAAAATTAGATATCGGTAAATCATACAGGTAGACTAACTTAAGCATCGTCTATTTTTTAGATTTGCCACCCCTAATCCGCCATATATGTCAATTATTTGGATTATAGCAGTTGAGCAGAGGAAACAAAGTGCAAGAAAAGACGGAGAGTCGGAGAGTCGTTAATTACTGATAATGTAATTGAATATTGCAATTGGGAATACTTCAGGTGATTTAAGATATTCATTTTTTATATTTCTTATTATATTTTTTATATTGTATTTTAGTATATTCTATTTGTTACATTTCTTATAGATGAGAAAAATTAATGCATTTTAGTGACGTTTATGGTTTTTTTGTAGGTGGCAGCACAGCAGCCGACAGCAAAATCCAACAAAACGGTGAACGCCCTTGATGTCTGGAATTTTCTTTCTGAGAAAGCAGTACACCGAAGTGGAAAATTTTCCTGAGAAGGTAGAATTAATCAATTTTATTATGCTATGCAATTAAAATAATAATCCTTACGGAAAAAATTCATTGTTAATTATTAATACGTTTATAAAATAATTATTTAAATAGTATGCACAAAAATATTGAAATGAACTTCTGTCATTGACTTAATTGCGTTAAAAAGGTTCAATGAATGTTCCTTACTTTTTATTCGGTACTTAAGTTTATCATGTTGTTTGTGCAAATGCAAATTAATTCTTATTTTCCATAAATTTTAGAGCAAAAGGTTTCGTCGTAATGCAGTCTAATCCATGATTTAAACGCTTTTTTTTGCACCTGGGGTGCGATAATTATCTTTTTATGCGTTTTTAATTCTGTAATAAAGACCATTTCCTGCTAGATAAATAATACCCAAGAGAATGTGCTAGTCTCTTTCCATTAATTCTTTTATGCTTGCAACATTAAATAACGAATCTAACAAAGTGGTAGTTAATTTAACGAAACATGCACTATAAAAAATGCAGGAAATCTCCTATGAAAAATAAATATTTAACAGAAAATAATTGATATTAAGTACTTTAAAGATGTCTGCCTACACGGAAAGAAAAGTTTAGCAAATTTTACTGTACTGTTTAGTAAAATTTTTTATATGTCGAGTCTGTCCCTTCGATACAAAATAGTATAGTAAGTTTTACTAGACTTTTCTGTCAGAATGAAAATTCCATTAATTTAAAAACACAATTGTCACTGTGAATTCTTGAAAATTTACCTCGGTAATGTAAACTGACGAGTGTACAACTCTTTAAAAATAAATGGAATTTTCACTGGATGAAATCTAGATTGTGTTTTTTTTATGTAAGTGGTACAAAGTTGAGGCAATACCACGCGATACTTTACAACAAAAAATATCGTGCTTTCAGTCGAGGACACGAGTCACGCATATGTACAAACCGTAAGAGCGCGAAACACTGTGGCATTCGATGGTACGGGGGGGGGGGGGGGATCGTGCATGGGAATTGGCCGGCGAATAGCGCAGCTGACGGCAGTGGCTCGCTTCCTTCCGCAGGCCCGACAATTACGCGCGTGTCAAGGCAACGGCCGTCCGCGCAGTAGTAACGGATTCGCAATGGTCGGTCGGGCTCCCTGATCGCTGCGGGCGCCGCGCTGGTAAAATGGACCTGGCGATTTTTCCGCTACACGCAGCTTCTCTCTTCCGTTTCCGCCTTTGCCGGACGGATTGACAGTCGAATTAATTGAATGTATGGACTGTGCACCGGCGGGGACGCGACAGACACACTGACTCTACCGTCACGTTTGTTATATATGTGCTGAATTTGCGAATGGAACTGCGGGGTTTAGTGAAGGCTTGTTTTGGTCTACTTTAGGGGTATCATGATTGTAAGTGATCCGTAATTTAGGAATTAATGGAAGGTACAGTTACTGTTTTTGACGCGATGCATTAATAGATATGGGTATATAGGGGGTATTTAGGGATAATTAAATTAATAATGAAACTAATATATTTTTGTTTCTATTTAGTTGACTGGATACGACGTTCTATTTGGATTGGAATCAAGCTGCTATACCTTAAAGGCCAGGAAGGCGTTTATTAGAAGAATTCAGCTGCTGATTTCCATGCAGGATTTAAATTTTAAGTATGTGAAGATATGCGTATTCTTTAAACTTTCTTTGCTATCGATACTGTGCCAAATCTGTATATGATATAAACGCTCAACTGTACATGATATAAACACGCACATCCAGGGAAATATAAATTTTAACGACAATACATTTTATCGCCTTGCATATGCATAAAAAAAGATTTAGGTATTTGCGCGTCACGGTTTACTCGTTTCCACTTCGCTATGTGCAAATCGAATGCACCAAGTTATTTGGTACACTTCTGTTACTCGTTGAAACTTGCGTTGAAAGGTAATTTTTCCGCTTCTCCTCGTTGCGTATGAAATGGGACGCTCGCGCATTCCGCGAAAATAGCCGAGCGTGTAGGCGATTTCTGCTAAAGTAAAGGGCAACACGTACAATAGAAGTTGAGTTGCTTGGTTCGAATTGCTTTCCTCGGAAGCGTTAAAAAAATACTCGAAAGTCGAGCTTATGAGTGCGAACCCCAGGGAATAATGTAAGCCTCCTAGCAGGTGAAGTGTATTGGTAAAGAACTTGTTCCATGCGATGCGTGCACCCTGCGTATGAAGATGTTTTTGAATTTCTGTGATTAGTTCAGACGAGTTTTGTTATGTAGAATGTTGCTCAATTCAAAATTTAACAAAATATTTTATATTTAATTTATTTCTATAGCTTTTCTAGACAATATTAATTAAAAAAACATTACCATTTGTGAATATACAGTAGAGTAAATTTAAGGATTTATAATTCAATTTAATAATTTAATTCGGCCTATAGATTTAAACCAGTATATCAACAATTGAAATGATATTAAACTTTAATAAATGAATTTGCCTTTATAATTATTTTCAACTTCGTTCACGCTACTGTATCTTCGCATAATAATAATTTATTTTTAAATATTTTAATTCAATAGGCTTTTGCGAAATATAAACTTGATCTTTGATCACAATAACAATCTCCATGATTAAATTATATTTAAAATAAATACTTTATATCGAAGCAATTTGAGAATATAGCGGTACGTCGCCAGCGTTCAAATGTAAGCCGTCTTAAAAAAAGAATGTTTGTAGCCTTGTTTCATTTGTATAATCGAAGCGAATAAGCCTCTTTCGTTGCCTATGACACGTTCAAATTCAAAGTTGAACGCCGGTCGAATAATCGTTTCGCCTCATCTTTTTCCGGGGTGCAGACATTACGCTCCACAGCTGTAGACAGTCGATGGAAATTTCGCGGCGGGCGTGCCGCTGACATACGCGAGTCTCGTCTTCGTGCCTGTGACAAGCGACTCCGCGCGAATATCATTCGCTTCATTGGGATTCCGTGGAGCCGTCCGATCCGAGAATTTGAGATATCGCATTTGTCCGACGCTGCCTACGCTGGTTCCACTCACGCTACCCGGAGCCTCGAAAACTCGAGGCCTAGTTTAACCATTTTTCCCGGTGCGTGTGTAGAGTCGCGCACCCTTGCTAAAGTTGATTTGCAACTTTTTACCAGCTGCTGCTGGCGCCGCCTTGAAATTCGTTTAGCCCGGGGATCGGATGGAGCGGGTTGTACGTGGCCAACAAAAAAAAAAGAGGGAGAACGAGTATCTTTCTTTTTTGAAGGCAAAACCTTTTTTTACCGCTTGATGTAATAAATAAGTTGAAGTTTTTTTTTATCGTATGTTTAAAAATGTTACGTGATATAGCAATTTCTGAATATTTTTATACATTTATAGAAATTTTGCAACAATGTGTAAAAGGGAATTGAAAATGTAATAATATGGCAATTAGATATTTCGTCAGATTTTTCTACTATGTCTTGACTCTGTTCATCATTATATTCGCCTTTAAGTGAAAACTCATTAAGATTTCGCTTCATTTTAGACAGGGCTATTATATTCTCGCTATCGAACCTGTGACCTTCTTTGTACGCGCTTCTTTTCTTCTTCGCGCGCGATGTGATGAAAAAAATTAAACAAGCGGAGATATCCTTTCTTCAAAGGATCACGCAATAAAAGACGACAAATATCGATAAGGATCTTCCAGTTCTATAAGAGAGGCACGAGGAACGAGAAAAAAAATCATAAGTCTCATTTTATATTATGAAAAACAGACGTTAGCTTTTTCTAACTAGCAGACAATTTATAAACAAGACTATTTTTTAATATTCATTGAATGCCCCTGAATTAATTCGCACCGTGTCAATATTTATGGCAAATAAAGGACGCGAGGCTTATTTTATTAGTTTGAACGCTCTTTGAGTGAGATATTTTTCTGAGCAAATAACATTTTATGCGTATGTAATTATAACGAGAGGGAAGAGTTTAATTATAATGCTTTAATCTACGAATAAGAGCGCTGAACGTAATGAAAAGTTGGTGTAAATATAAGGATTAAGAAATTCTAATGCTTTTAATTTTGTACCGTTTGCTACGTGTGCGCAGAATATGAGCTATATGAATATTCGCTGTTAGTAATGATAACTAAGTCAAAATTAGTACTAGTTCTGGTTTTCATTAGACAATGATAAAAATGTGAAAAATTCATTACAATAGTGCAATCGAAGGGCGGAAAGTCGATCAACGCAGCGTAATTTAATGCGATTTCGCGGCCAAGCACAAAAGAACTGATATGTCCAGCGGCGGTTCCGCGGGTGGATTTCGTAATCGTTTACATCTGCGCTTACAGGCTAAGCATTAATAAACATGAGCATTATTCATGTAACATTCCGTCTGGCACATTTACCAATTTAACTAATTGATTCCAAGCTAGCCGGGGCGCGCGCGCACGCATCGTATCTGAACAGTCGAAAATCAAATTTAAGCGAAATACATATTTAATTATCGAGTGCGTATGTAGCTACATTAATGCATGCATCGATACGCATTGTATATTAAATTCAACGAATTTTATTCCTCAATTGGGATATATTATATTATGAATTTAATGCACTTCTGAATATTGTACGTATTTAGTATTTTTTATTCTTTTAACAAACGATTTTATTAATGCACAGGCGAGTTGTTTTAAGTTATAAGTCGAGTTAGCATGCACATAATACGTTATATACTTAATATTGAATATAACAAAATTAAATGTGAAAAGACCATTTTAATTTATAATTAACTTTGTTACAGATGGATATGATGATTTTTTGGTTACTGTACATCGGTTTACAAGATTAAGTATGAACAATTATTTCTAAACGTGCAAATTATATCGGAATACATCTTCACCTCTTCTATATGGATCAATTCGACTCATGTTGATTCAGATGATAATATTGGAGTTTATCTGCTCTTATGCTGTTTAAGGAACTGTTAAATGAAGTAAGTGAAATGTTTTTTTTACGATTGTTTAAAATATTGTTAGATAAAATCAGCAATTGAATGATGTATGTGTACATAAACAATATTTTTGCATAAAATAATTTATAGCATTTTATTGCTCTGAATTGGGTTGGAATAATATGAATAGTTGTAAAGCACTCAATCTGACTGCATGTTATCCTCTTTTTTTATTTAAAAAAATTTATCTTTCTGTTATATTTTTTTATATGTACGTACAAATAATCTATATCTATAAAAAATAAATGTATTTATAATTAAAAATATGTACTTCTAAAAATACTACTTCTATTTTATGGATATATCAACGTTGCGTCCTTAATGACTTAAGTGGCTAAAAAAGAAATATTATTGTAAATTATCAACGCACTAAGTAGTCAACCAATTGAGAGCAATAAAAGTTAAAAATTCGTCAAAGTTAAAATTAATGTGGATTAAGCTATTTAACAGTAAAGAATTCATACAATATTCAAACAATATATAAAAAGTATAACAAACGTCCTTAAATTTTATTACAAATTAAAAATAACGATCGCCTAAAAAAATTGTATAGCAATTCCTTTGTAATACAACAATGTATTCTGCGCTCAAAGTAACTACAGCAAATAATCGATATTACGCACCGGAGCAAAACAATTAACAAGGAAAACATTTAATCGAAGAATAAAACTGCAATGTCAAACGAACTCTTTTAGAGAAAATTCTAGGCGATATTACAAAAGATTGTAAATCGCCAACGCGCACTTTTTTTATTGTGCAGCGAGACACTGTGCTTGCGCTCAAAAAGTGAATTGCTCGAAGCGTCAAGTGCGCTTTGTTGTTCGTGCCCGGGCAATCGGTGTAACTCGATGTTTCCTGAGAGACGGAGAGCCTTTGATCACGCTGAACGCCTGCGAGGAAAAAATTAACCGGCGCAACTGGCAATCAAAAAGACTGGCAGCCTGATTGAGCCTCGCGGCGGCATTACCCGCGTTTTCCTCGGTGTCTTTCGGACGCATTGAAAATAATATCGGAGGAAGAAAAATATTAAATCCTCCGGCCTTCGTTATAATAGATTTCATTTACAACATAACGAAATATAACGCGCCTGGCTTTGTCGTTGAGATTTAATTTTATTTGGTTTAAAAAAAATTAATTTAATTTGAAATTGTTTAAGAGAAAACAATTTTCATGTTGATTCGTTCTAAAGTCAACATCCTTGTATACTGGGGATTAATTTTTTTATCTCAAAAAAGAAGTGCCTAGGAAAAATAATCTTTTAAAATTAAAATGGTTCATTAATTTTTGTGTCACTTGCCTCTTTAAACAGATCATTTTATAGAGCGACGTGGAGAAAGTAAATGTATTCTAGTCATTCATTAAAATTTGGAGAATATGCATTGTTTTTTTATTGATTATATCTACTTAAAATGTGATATAAAAAAATACTTACTGAAAATGAACTTTTGTTTTTTAAAATTAATGAAGTTATACATTACTTTATTAAAATTAGATGAGTTATACCTACAGTTTATCCTCTAAAAATGTTATAATTTATTTATTCATCTGATTTTTTTATAGTTATTTAAATATAGAATATTTTAACAATTTAATACATGCTAAGCAGAAATAATTGGCACTACCTTAGAAGAGATATACAAATAAATTTCACTCATTTTGAGAGAGAAAATGAAGAATGTTAAAATTGCCATTCATATCACTTTTCAATAATTTTTCTGAAAGACATTCGAAACGATTTGACATAGCCATTATTCACATGGATAAGATTAATTTACGTGACACATTTTGGCTGCAATATTCATGAATACCAACGCGGTAAAGTACACCGCTTACCGTTTAAAAGTCGCATCACCCCTATCGTCACCCACACGGACAGGCGTCGAAAAGCCAGCGCGTACTATCTGTCGACTTCGCGGGAAATCCTGGGGGAGGGGAAGGGAGGACGCGTCCCTGACTCTTGACTTCTACGCCAAGGAGCCGTTCGCAATGAGTAGTTTCGAATTTTAATCTCGAACAACTAAGTCTCCGCCTCGAAAGTAGATCGTGTGTACATTAAGGTCTTTATACGTAAGCCCTCTTAGCTCCTCGCAGCTTGTATCGCCTCAACGGCGGAGCGAGAAAGAGAGAGGGGAAATGGGAGGAGGGAGGGAGACGCCGGCCCGGCGTGGAGAACTTCGTAATTAACTCCCGGGATTTCCCCGGCTCGCGCATGCCTTGTTGCCGTGCCCTCCCAGGGCGGTCCTGTCAGGGGACATCTCACCGGCTTTTTGCCGGTGCGAGCGATAACTTCGCCCAGATTTTTCCGCGCGACCGGTAATTACCGGTGGGGGCTTCGCGCCGTCGGCTGTCTGTTCGCGATCCTGCTTCATTGGCATCGTGGTACCCGCGACGCGTTTATTCTTTCGGATGCTCCGCTGACCGAGATGCGATTCGACCCGACGATAGAGGCACTTTATCGAGGGTGATTTTTTCGTCGGCGACGCGATTAAATGAATATTCGATTATCGGGGGAAAAAGTTGCTGCGTTCATATAATTAATTTACGTGTTTGTCAACGGTAAATGGGTCACTGGCTAATACGATGCCTGTTTTAGCGTTTTTGCGGCGTTAAATGAGGCGAGGTGGGATTAAAGGTAGTGGAGAGCTTGTCTAGTTTTTTCGGCGAATTACGGTCATTAGAGAGTAATCAAATTAACGAGTACGTAATTATTGGTCCGCAGAAAATTTATTCTAATAGAGAAAACATTTCGATTTAACGTTGCCCGTTTTATTTTTAATAAATTATAATGTACGTGAATTTTCTGTATTGTATGAGAATAAATGTATTAAAAAGAAAATTAATCATCAACTCTTATGGAGCATACGCACTGTAAATAGGTACGAAAATGTGGAAGTTGTGAAATATGGAGTGCAACTTTTTAAATTGGGACGAGCATGCATTATTTCCTCTTATGACAGTAATTTATCGCTTAAGTTTGTGAAATATATTGTTTCGGTAAAATTTTTATAACAATGCGTTTTACAAGCTTTGCAAAAAAAAGCAAAGCTCATTACCGCATCTAGCATTCATTCATTTAAAAAGATATATGTGCGGGAGTATGCAATAAAGTAATTATAGTTTATTTAACAAAGGAGCATACGATCGTTTTTTACTTTGATAAACCTATTGTAAACAAAGGAATAAATAATCATTTGTAGAATGTATTAAATATTTAAATTTAATCACGTGATTAACTGTTCCTTTCAGTTTTTACTTAATATTGTTAACAATGGAGTAGAAAAAAGAATACACAATTTAAATTAAATTAATTATTTATTTTTATATACCCTTGGCAAAAGTGACTATTTTTATCTTGACGCAGCAATGGAAAAATAGTCATTTTGGCGTGGGTATGTAACAAATATGATATATGTGCTTCGGGAGATAAAAAAGAATGGCTCGTCTTCGGCTCAGTTAACAATATTATACATGTGATCTTGAGCCGTTCTTTTATAATCTCCTTACAAGCATAATATAATATTCGTACCTTTACATCTGCTTGGTTCGAGCATTTAATTAAGAATTATAAACCTAAATGTTTAATGCGTTAAAAATAATTTTGATTATTTCCCTTAAAAAACCGTACCCTGTTCATTCAGGAAGCGAATTGTATCGAAATAATCCTCCCCAACGTTTCTCTCGTACAAGATCAAATGCAAGTTCGAACTTATTTACGGTGGGGGTGGCTTGGTATCAAAAGTAGCCGCACAAAGCTCCGAATTGAATGTTGCATGATCGACAAGCTTAATTCAGTGGGACCCCGGAGTGTCCGTCGAATCTCCCCGGTGGCGGTTGCACGCCTCGCCGGAGCGCCGATGCTCGAGGCTCGAGCTCTCGAGACCACTTAATTCGCTCTGTGTCTACGTACCGTTATAATCCGCGGCGGGCCGCGGAAGATTCTATCCGTATCCTTCCGAGCGTGTCCATCCTCCCTCCTTCATTGTCTCGTCGTTCCCCTTTCTCTCTTTTCGGATTTCTCTTCTGTGTCCCGAACTTTTGACGAAGCGATCCACGACCCCGCCTTGAGACGACAAACACCGTTTCATTCATCCACGGCTGGGTTATTAAAAAATCGAGGGCTCGCTCGGCGCAATATTTTTTTCGGGGAGAGAACAGAAGGCGATTTTCTTTGACGATTAGGGCTGGAGAATATCGGCAGTGAGGAATGTCTGACCATAACGGAGGTTGACTACTTATTGCGGTTATTATTACTTTGAAGGCTACTGATGGCGACGGAAACATAATTACATACACTTTAGTTTTTTTTAATATGCTTAATTATATTTTTTGAAGATCTATATAAAATTATTGTTGTTATTATTATACTTATAATGCTATAAATATTTGTTAGATACATTACAGAATAAATTGTGTTTGGAATTTTTTTAGATATTGTAGACGGTTTTTTTTTTCGTTTTTTGCGGTTTGAGCATATTCTTTGACGATTAGGACTGGGGAGTAGTGGCATTTGCTTCTTTTCCTAATTGTGCTTTTTCCTAAGTATTTATTTTTTCGTTATAGAAATAATCTGCTTAGAATTTTTTAGATACAGTAGACGGGCTTTTTGTTTTTATACATTTGAGCATTTTCTTTTCCTTCTAAGTCAAAAGAGGATTATTCAATAACGTACACTGCTCATTTAACACTTTTAAAAAATTACGTAGTCTGTCGTTTAAAGCATACTTTGTAGACTAATATTTTAAACGAGAAATCATTATTAAAAACATTTAAAACAAAATAATAAAAGACAGTTGTATTGCTCTTAATTCATCACGACTCAAAAAGCACTTAAGTTTTTTTCTAAGTTTATGTATTGCAAACAACCAGTGAGGATTTAATAAATATCGAACGAACAGCATTTAATCAATGAAATTTTATTTTTATTTTCTTTTTTAAAGATTACACTGCATAAGCGAGTTTTCATCGTGCGCATAAGATAAGCCGCGCGCGAGATAGACGCTTCTTTCGATATTTATATTATGAAATACGATGTCGATTCGTCGAACCGAAAAGATAGGTACGTAAGATCTTTTACGGCTCCTCGAGAGACGAGTCGCTCGTGAATCATCGATACACGCGCCTCGCGGATATTTACGACACTTTCTAGACCCGTACCGCTCGATAGTAAACTTTGCTCTCTTTGTCCTAAAGTAAATTGAACTCGATTGTCGTTCAGCGTACAAATGCTCTCAAGCTACGATATGACGAGTGATTTTCCCCTTTTCTTTTCCTTAACAATGAATTGCGTGCGACTTTATAAACATGTTATATTTCGCTTCCGCTTATAGGAAGTTTTTTTTTATTTTATCGTTTGCGTAATTTGTATAATTTTAAGAAATATTTTGAATTTATTTTGTTTAAAAAAGTTTACTGCAAGATTTTAATTATGATAATTTTTCAGATTTCATGGAGTGGACATAACAGAGTATACTTTGCATCTTCTGTTTTATTGTGTGGCAGTCTTAGATGCCACTAGACTCTATTGCCTTTGGACAATAAGAAGTGCACTTTATGTGGAAGGATATGTAAGTATATCGTCCGTACGCACAGAGCGACGAAAAAAGAATAGATAAAGAAGCCCAAGCCGCTTTTCTTTTTGCAATTGAGTCTCTTTTTTTCTTTTTTAACAATTTCGTTGCTATGGGCAACCCTAGGCCGCTCCGTCCCGTGACTTGCCCGCCAACAGGAAAGCCATACTCCGCTTGTTTCGGTGCCCGCTCGAATACTGAGAATTTACTTACTCGAAAACGAGAGAGAACGCCCCCGCGCAATCCATCGCGACTGTACGTGGCGTAGCTTCCGCGGTGTTCCAAAAACGCACGCGTGAGATGAACGCAGCGTTTGTCGAAGCTCAAGCTTCTCTCCGCTAACACTGTCTCACTTTGTCTACCCATTATCCCAATTGCAAAGGAAATTCGACTAGGGTTATATTAACAGTATAGAATATAAAACTCAATTCTTAAAATCACTTTACACTGCTTACTGCTGTTACTAATTGAATCAAATATTAATTCAGATGTCAGATATTGCATGGTCCAGAGGAAGGCGAAGGAGGTATTGACGAGCAGCCATCGACTTCTCACCGTGGGAATCTGCGTTTGTTTTGCGATTATTTGTTTTTTATTTATAACTATAAGTATAGAACGAACGTTTAAATACTTATTAAGATCATATTATCTCCGTCAATTTTTCGCGAGTGTATTAAAGTGATTTCAAATTTGTTTAGCTTTTTACTTTTGCTGTAAATGATAGTTAAACTTGTTCCGGGTTTCCTCGCGCGAAAATGGCGCTGACCATAAAAGCTGAGCACCGTTTTCAGAGCTCTGTGAAAATGGTGCATCCTAGTGCTGTGTACTGTGAGAAATACAGAGCTCTGTTGATATTGCTTCGCTACCCTTCAAACCGAAATTAACTTTTTATTTTTGTTAATGTAAATGTTTAGTCCAATTTCATTTTCTTACACATTCCGAATCTCTTTGCAATTTATTAAATGTAGAACTTGTTAAAATTTGTTCCCTTTCACCAAGAAGAAAACGGTGAACTAAGAAGATTGTTTTTCTCAAAATCAATGCAATTTATAAGTTAATGAGATTTCTTGCCAAAAATGTGGGTAAGGAATGTATCTTTAAGAAAAGGTGTATGTATGATTATACATAATTGATTAATTATTATGTTTTAACATGTATTTTTCGTTATATGATGATAAATTTTCATATTTTTATTTGATCCAACCAACGCCCCTATTTTTTTTTGCTTGTCCATAATTTGCCCCATGACCTGTTAGGCCCCACTGTCCCTACGTACTGCTTTTACCCATTTTCCCCCAAAGAACTGCTGATTTAGCCCGTTTTTTTCATACAAAAATATGAAAATCATAACTTTTCATATTTTTCTATGTAAAATTATTGTAAAAGAGAAGGCAGTTTCATGTACTTTTGAACCGTCATGTATTGATTATGTATGAGTCCGATAATATTTTTCTATTTTTTTCTTGCTATAAACAGGTTAATAATACATTTTTTTCGCAGCTAGAAATCATCATAATTTTTACGAAGATATAAATGGCCTAAAAATGTCAGGTCTCTCCAGAAAATGGTGCCGCCCAAAGCTGAGCACCATTAACACCCCCCCCCCTCCCCCGCGTTCCTAATTCTTTTAAAGTAACGGAGTAATGTAATATTAATATCCTTCAAAAGAGTTGACTTTATTTATATATATATATATGTATGTGTACTTGTATATGTAAAAGGTACTGTGAATAACATTTTTATTTTTCATAATTATATAAATAGGTACAGCTGTGAGTAATATTTTTATATCATACATAACTTTATAGTAAATTATATTAATTCTGTGAAAGAATGAAAAATATATTTTATATAATTTTTTGCAGAAGCTGTTCATATAAAAAGAATCTTAAAATACCCATTATCTATTTTCTCTCATTAAAAAAGAATGCTTAGATTTTGTTAGTATTTTTAAATTTATTAAGACGATTGTAAAACTGTTGCATTTTCAAAGGAATATATACCTACAGATTATGATTATGGAAAGAAATAGTATTTATATAAATGGCAAGGAATCAGTATATACAAATAGTACAAATGCAGAGAATGAAATCTTACAAATATTTCCATTGAAAGTATTCATAAAAGATTGTGCAATATATACAAGAAGACATTCAACATCAGATATTAAGTAAAGGTTAGCTTTTTATGTATTATTTTAAAAATTGATTTGATAAAATATTTAATAACTATTTAGTATACCATATTGCCATATTATATCTCCATTAAATCTCCCAAAAAATTCATGTTTTAAATGCCCTTCATATAAATCGAAAATTTATCGATTATAAAAGGTTCATCGACGTAATTTCCTTATCTACCCCGCAATTATGATAAATATTTTTATTATTTATTTTTAAAAAATAGCAATTTGTCTGGTAAAGGGAAGATCCATTTTTTGTCACGTGTAATTTTTTGCTAAACATTTGGTAATATTTCATACCAGTAGACCAATAATTATTATAAAAATATCATCTTTTGCAGTGGTATATAAAGTACACTAAAAAAAATGATAATTTCTCCTACATGATCGCCCCCTTAATTTTTTTTTTAATTTATATATGTGATTGTATGAATACATTGTAGAGCTCAAAGTTAGAGTTGGAAGGATAGAGTGCGGGATTAATTATTGCGTCTTTCTGAATAAATAGTACAGACATAATTTTTTGTGCAAATAACGATCTCAATAGGTAAAATTTCTTCGCCTCTTTAAATGAAAATATCTATCAATCTGCTGGCAAAAATATCCGCTAAACCCGCATCTTTCATTCACCGTCCAAATAAATTTAATTTACAAAATATTTCTAAGATTACTTTTCAAAACATCGTTCGGCGCAAATTGTTCTATAAAACGCAACTTGATTACGAGAACGCAGTATCTCCAATTTATACATTTTCATCGATCTAAAAATAAGTGCGTCAAGAAACGGACGGGGTTGAATTATTGAAAACAACTAGAGTGACAATCCAAAAAGCACCTCGTCCAGCGCTCGATCGAATTCAATAATCCGACAGGCGACGCATTAAAACGTCAGAGCTTGGGAAAATTTTCACGACTCACCGGACTCGCCGGTCCGCTGCTCTAAACGCGCAACAAATGGACCGCGACTGGCCGGGGCATTATTAGAATGACGCTTGCCACCGGGAAAGAGAATCGCCGATGGACTTCGAGCGTAATTAGCTTTCCGCGCGGCGGGGCGCGATTCTCGCGGCGCATTATCGGTTTTTCGCGTGCCCACCCGACTGATTAATAGATTCGCGAGTGCGGAGGGGGGGGGGGGAGGTTGGGGGCAAGCAGGCAGGGAGATTCCCTATGAAAAATTCAGCTGTCGCCCTACGGGCGGCATCGTAAATTTTAATCGGTCGCGTACGAAATCATATATAGGCTCGTTAAAACGTAAACAGCCGCTCGCTGGCGGCGGCAGCTTTTAAACACTCGGGCGTTAATAGTGCGACTGTCAAACGGAATAGTACATCAAAGCGCCGGAGTCTTGCGCGGCGGGCAGTTATTACCAGGTGAAAAATATACGCGGAAGGGGGGAGGTTATTACATTCGATTACGCCGAGCGAGTTAATATCGGACCGGAGAGGATTGTTTTGGCATCGTAATGGGGTTGCTTGGAGCGCGAGGCGCGTGCTCATTTCGCTGAATTCGGCGCTGCCGCTTGTTGGTTAATTTACAGATAGGTTACTTTGAACCGCTCGCTCAATTATGGATGGGAACGAAAATTATGGTTGAACTGCGATGGCCAGTTTGAAGGTGCGCTTTCAAATGCCACATATGCATTGTAATTATTTGTGAGATCTTTTTCAGCTTGCTATACAGTTTACTTATTCGGAGGGAATATTATTTACTGTTTTAAAATGAAATATAGTACAATTATTAAAAATCATTGCACAAAAAAAGTTAAAATTTTATTTATTCATATACACGAAAAGTAGATGCTTTAGTCACTTTTCAAGTAAGTTATAAGAACTATTTCATGAAATCAACATTTGAAGTTTATATTTCCGAATCCTTGTATACGCATTTTTACTGCTCGTTTAAAAAACACTGACAGGTTTAGTAAAACCTTGTATTTTTTTGTTCGCTTTGTCTGCATCACTCAACGTTACACCGCTATATTCCACAAAAACACACAAAGATGCCCATTGTACACGTCGACACTGATGCAGCACTCCGTCATTTCTGCGAAATAATTATTGACAGTTTCGGGAAAAGCGCAGCTCCGGAGCGAGGCGGAAATTAACCGGGGTAATATCTAATTGGGCTATAGCGATTCGGAGCGCGTCGAAGCCGTCCCCGCAAAACAATCGCGGCGTGCGTTGCATCCTCCTTATCGGGCGGTTCGTCTCCGTTGGGGAAGGTACGGTACGGTTGAGAGCAACTCAAAGCATCGTATAGCTCGCGAAATCGCACGTGACCTTAATACGCGCGAGCTCTTCCGCGCCCTAAACTCTTCGGAAGTTATGTGTGTGTGTGTGTGGGTGCAAGGCAAGAGATACTGCCGGGTCTTTCCTGGGGATCTGCGAGCGACGCGATGACGCGAGTTATGGTTCCTTTGCATTTTGATACAAATGTGCAGGGTTTATTGATTTTTAAGGTACTAATAAAAGGATGAATTAATGTTACGTGTTTTGATAGAATAATTTTATGATTAGAATAATAATTTATTTATTAGAGGAGTTAGACTTGTTTATTATACTTCTAATCCAAATATTTCTGTACGCAATTATTAATACATGGCCACTGGAATATTTGTTTAGTGCTGGTAGTGCAGGTACACTTTGCCTGCTGTAATTATTGTCAATTGTGACTGACCTAATCTTGAGGTGGTTTGCTTTGCACTGAAAGCAATTTAATTATCGGATATCTGCTATGACAGAATATTTATATTTATAAATGTTTCATTGGTAAAATTTTGTGTATTAAAAAGGGAAATGATAAACTGATCGATAGATGATAAAAATTTCAAATTCAGATTTCAAACTTTGATCAGCGAGTAGATGTTACTACTAGTAGCCCGAGGGAAATGCAGAGCGTCTTACGCTAATAATTCCGCTATAACTCAGAGCTCAATTTTCTTAAGCAGCTTTGGCGTTTGCTAAATCGATGAAAAATAAACATTAATACGTGAGTATCGGTCATTTATAAAGATAGAAAATGACTTGTTTCAAACAGACTCTTTACTGAAGACAAGGTTCATGCAATTTATGTTGGATGTTTGAAAAACAAGTCCACACGTCAAAAATATTCTTGTATCTTGAAATTCAATTCAATGCAAAAGCTCTGCTTAATTAAACTAAAACAAGACGAGTTGGACAACGAAGATGATAATCTTGATAAAATTTTAATAATTTTTTAACTATTTATTTAAGGGAGTACAACTTTTCAAGCAAACTAGATATTTTTATTTCATAAATTTTGAATTATATCAGTATTTTTTTACTTTATTTTATTGTTGAAAGTTAATGTGCGAACCCTTTGCTTTAAATTATATTTATGCTAGAAGGAATTAAAAAAATTCTTTGTTCTCGTGATTATTATTTTCTATCCGAGATTTGTTATGCAAAAGTTGAAGAAAGTCGAGTTATATCATTGTTCATATATGAATTACAAATGAAATGATCATTTAATATAATATTTTTATTGGGAAGAACAGAAGATAATTTTCTTGTAATGTACGATTATATAAGATTATTATCCTAAAAAGTAGTTCTTGATTTTAAATTAAATAAAGCTTTAAAAAACGATATCAAAATCAAACATAAAGTATAAAATGTAAAAGAGTCTGTAAAAGTTCAGTAATAGTTCTCGTAAATGCATCCTGATTACTGCAATTGTTAGAATCTCTGCTTCCTTCTCCTCAGTTGGAATTCGGCAACTGATGCGGTCCTGAAGGAGCGGGAAATCGGATCTCGCCCCTTTTGTGAATAAACCTATAAAGTTCAGCATACACCCTTTCTTTTCTTTCTCCTGAACCCGCTCCTTCCGATCCGTCCGTTTCCGGAGTCATCGATTCGGAAGAATGAAATTTCGATCGCGCGCGGAACTTTTAGCCGCCGCTGGTGGCCTCCTTCTCCGAGGCACGAAAAATCTCGCGGCCCAAAGACGCAAACGACGAACCGTTTTCTTCTAATTGCGATTCTCCCTTCAAGAGAGGAGGGTGGCGGACAGGGTCCTGCTAAAAGCCTTCGCAACCCAATAGCGGCTTAAAATTTTTCAGCCTGTCAAAATTGATGCGCACTTTTTTTGACGGATCGCGCACGGAAGTAATACAAAAAGAACAAATTAACACGGGAGACTGATCGAATTTCGTCTGCGCCATTTGTCGCGCGCGATATTTAACGGCACGCGAGTGCGCGTTCGCCGCGATGCATTATATCGGAGCGATGCTGATCATCCTTTTAAAAGCAGAATTTCATGGTTATTAATGTTTTTCGCGAGTCCGCGTATTACTGAGAAAACGCACGAACGTCATGCGGGAGCCAGATTTTCCGAGTGGGCTTTTATACGAGCGAATTCGAAACTCATCTGTCGGTGGCGTCCTTTTTTTGCGCTGCGTTGTAATCGCGCTTGTTTTATTATCGACGTTAAATTGGGAAAAAAGAGTAGATTTCGTTATGATTTATTTGCTTAATTTCGAGCGACAAAAGAGATTCCCGTGATTTTTCGTTCTTTATTACGCTCCTGTTTTAAGTAAATTTATTTACATTCAATGAAGTTTTTTTTTTAATATGCTAAATAAAGATCTGTAGGCTTTATTAAAGCTACTTTTTTGGTATTAATACCGTTAAATAAGAATGGTTGAAAATTTAATTTTTTGCACAAAATTTTTAATAAAAACTAAACACTTGAAATAATTTCGAGCTGATTAACTTAAAGTATGCAGATCATTGTTTCCATATTTTATCTTCTTATCAAATCTTATAAATTGCTTTTTTCGTACCACAAGTGCCATTAATTAAGAGACGACACAAAATTTATTTAAACACACATATTTTTTATGCACACGGAGAAAAAATGATTGTTAGTAGAATTTACATAAAGGCTTGCAGAAAAAATACTGATTTTCACTTAAGTAGAATTAGCTTAAACATTTAAGCAAAATTTACTTGACGCTTTAACCTATTTTTGCTTTTCTTAATCAAGTAAGTAAATATTGTTTTAAAAAATCAGTACAATTTACTTAATGCTCGAGTAAATTTTATGTGAGTACGTTTACTTAAATTTTTAAAGCAAAGTTTATTTACTACTTCAGTAAATTTTACTAATCTTTTTTCTCCGTGCATTTATAAAAAACAATTTTCTGTTGTAGAGCAAAAATGGCAATTGCACTTAAAAAAATACTTTAACCGCGAACTTCCCTTCAATTTCGCTGCAGTTAAAAATCGATTTTTCGTCCAGTCGCGCGCACACCGGCACCTCGGCCCGTTTTTACGCATCATTACCCGCGCGAAGCTTTACGTGTACGTTTCCTCCCCCACCTCGGCGTGTCGGCTCGCGGAAACTTTCGCACGGACGCGGCGCGCCAGTTCAGGAAACGGCCAGGACTGCGGCGGTCAATTAGCTACCGGAGTGTCTAATTGATCAGTCATCCTTGGCGTATAGTGAGGCACCGGGTTAACGGCTCTAATGGGAACATCGCGTCCCGCATTAGCGCTAAGAGGTAGTTCCGTCTGATACGAGTTAACAGCCTGGTGACACGTGTAACGCATTGAGAATTCGAGCGTGCGTCTGTCTTCTCGCCGTCGCCGTTATTCGATGAGCTTTCGAGGAGTGGAGGAAGGAGGTGTGCTTAGGAAATTTCATTAGGCCCTGACCTATATTTCGAGGTGGTTAAAATGAAAGTTCGCTCGAGTTTGGGAAAAGCTTCTTTCGACTATGATTTATAGAGCCTCGGATGCACGCTAGGGTATTCATCGCTTTTGGTATCTTGTATTTATGGGCTTATTTATTTTTGTTGGTTTCATCTTTTTAATTTCCTGATTGGTGGTAAGCGAAGGTATTGTGGTTACTTACTGTAATCAGTTAGAAAATGTCTCTAGTGGAGATGCAAAGAGTAAAATTAAAAATAAAAATTCAAGCCTCGTAAGGAAAAATTTTAATACTAATGATATTCTCCACAAGCAAGTTTATCGCATAAATTTTACACATTATAATAAATTCACATCTTTTTTATCCATACAAAAAAATTAATTTATCTATAAATTATGGAACAAGTAAAATAATTAAAAATATCCTGGTAAAAATATATTTGAATAGTTATTGCTTATAACTGCTTAAATTTCTATTAGAGTCTTGAAAATATTATTTTTTCTTGCTATGACAATATAAAAAAATATTGATTATTATAAAAAGTATATATGTCTTAAATGGTTAAAAAAATTAGATGATTTTAAAATAAACAATAGGCTAAGAAATTTAATTAAAACTTTTTTTCTACTATTCATCAGAAGTAATGCAAAGTATACTATTGAAATTACAATTTAAAATAATCTTTCATTTAATACGACATCGAAGTACTCCATTAACAGCACCTATCAATCAAACTCATAAAAATCTACTCTGTCCACAATACCGGAGTGTTAATGGAAACTTCCATACATCATTCGCTTTCTCATGCTAATTCGATACTAATAAGAATCGATGCACAGCCACAAGCAGTCCAGTGTATCCTGCGCCCTAACAAGCCTAGCTCTGGGGCATCGATCACTATGCACAATTGTCAAGCCTATCGGTCGCCGGCGGAGGTGCGCGCCGATATCGGATTTGCCTCTGCTGATCCTTTCGCGTGGCTCTTCCCGTATTATGTGTCCTGAGCACCCGTTCGGTGCCGCGCCCCTCATCCTCCGCTGCGCGTGAGATGATCGGCAGCGACGGATGCAGACAGACGTATAATTGATGGACACACGAACGTCTCGCGTACGCTTTTCCAACGTATCGGGTGCCGTACATCCACTCTGCGGTCTGCGGACTGCCGGGGTATTTGTCCTGTGTTTCCTGTCTCTCTCGAGCATACACACATACACATTATCAGAGTGAGGAAGTCGATTCGGTCGTGCGATATCGAGATCTTGTTGCGTTTGATCACTGGGCATCGATGGGGTTTCAAACTGATCGGGTATGCGATCATTGAATTTACCGAAATATTTTACCTGCTTCTCAGGAAATTGATTTGTCGAAATGTTCCGGACCGTCCGTCAGTTTTCCAAATCCGTAAAAATGAAAGTTGCTTGAAGTATTTCGATTTTAATTTTCATGTGGGAGAGTTGGGCAGGAAATTGGGTATTTATGGCGAGATATCTCATCAGGTTTCGTAGGAAGGTTTAAACATTTAAAATGTGCACTTTATAAAGCAAATGGTGTGTTAAGCAGACATTTCTACGCAAATTGCAGTAACTATATTTAGAAAAATAAATTTAGAAAAACTACTATTTATTGATTAACGGAGCAGCCCACTCTTTCTAGGGTCAATTTTTATTAAACGTTTTGTAATATTTCATTCCAGGGTATCTATATCTATTAAAAGGTTGTATAAAACAATATCTTTGTTAAAAGTTTATAATTTCGACTCATTACCAGTAATTTTTCTTAATTTATTTTTCTCAGTCTATTGTTTAGATGTTTCATCCTGAGAGCAACAGTCAAATAAGTCTCAAACTGCCTCAAAAAGCGTATAAAATGTTACTCCTACACATTGAGAATATTATCTTCAAAGTCAAGTATTTCGCCTGTTAAACAAAAAATGTTTTCCATTTTTTTAAACACATTTTTATTGCAAACAGCAAACAGAAGGCGATTTTCTTTGATGTTAGGGTTGGGGAGTAGCGACAGCGAGGAATGTCTGACCAAAACGGAGGCTGACTACTTATTGCAGTTATTATTACTTTAAAGGCATAACTGATTGTGACAATTATTATTGCAGACACTTGTTTTTAATATGCTTAATTGTATCTTTTAAAGGCCTGATAGAATTATTGTTGATGGCTAATTACAGAAAATTATTATTCGTTTATAGCTATAAGTATTTTTTTTTTATAGAAAAATATCTGCTTGGAATATTTTTAGATATAGTAGACACGCTCTTTTTTTGGTTTTGATATTTGATCATTTTCTTTGACGAATAGTGCTAGAAATAGTGGCAACGAGGTATGTCTGACCAAAACGGAGGTTGACTACTTATTGCGATTATTATACAGTTGAGTCAAATTTATTCTGAAGAAAATGTTATTATATTTCGTAGTAAATTTTATTTGTCGAGCCTGTCCTTTGCAATACAGTGTAGTAATATCTCTTAAAATTTTTCCCTCTTTGTAATTTGTACAAACAAAGGCGATATTTTTAAATGATCCAAAAGCTACGGCAAGTAGAACGAGGCAACCCAAAATGAAACATCTAATAAACTTGCCCGTCTGTCCACTCCAGAGCAGCTCGTTTATCATCGAGCGCGCGTCTTATTTGTCCTTATCGTTTTTCCGCTCTCTCGATTCGCGCACGCGCACCGAGCCCGGCGACGTGTTTATTACGCGCGGATCTCATAAAGGCGCGCGAGCACTTACAGGCGCGTTCGCGCTTCGCCGCGTCGGAACAGAGGCGACGAGAAAAGTGGCTCGCGAGAATTTTCCGACGTGGCCCGCCAGCGCGCGATACCGCGCCCTCCACCCCCTCCCCCTTCACCCCCTCGTCCCGTCCTCCTCTTTGTCATTCGCACTTTTCTCCGCCGCGAGCGTCCGTAATTTTATCCCTTTCACAGGCGATTTGTCCGCGGATATTCTTTCGGCGCGTTACCGGCGAGACGGGGGGTGCGGGCCGACGGATCGATCGGTGCCTCCACTTCCATGGACGCGCGCTTCACATTTAAATTTTAGCTCGCGCTACCGGGGACAAAGTATTTTTATGTTGTTAAATTTTCCCGTCGAAATTTTTCGAAGCCGCGGCGTCTCTTTCTCGCTTGACGCGTGGAAATTCCGAGTGTAAATAAGTATTGATTTATATTTTAAACTGAACATCGTGTCACTGCAACAATTATAAACGTGTTATTGTATCGAGTATCGGTATCCGCGTAGCGTGCGCGAATTTAAAATCAATTTTATTTAAAAGCGATTTATGC
This sequence comes from Sycophila sp. Sp_5, assembly GCA_018906775.1. Classification (NCBI taxonomy): domain Eukaryota; kingdom Metazoa; phylum Arthropoda; class Insecta; order Hymenoptera; family Eurytomidae; genus Sycophila; species Sycophila sp. Sp_5. The sequence goes on along the minus strand of JACCID010000014.1, from coordinate 1,438,040 downwards.
ATTTTTAATAAATATTATAACGCTCACTTTGTCCACCGTGATAAAAAATCTCTGCTGGACTTTTAGAACAAATTTTATCATATCTGCATGATACATTCTTTAATTGATTTAATTTTAAATCGAGTAAATTAAATAATTAAAGTTGTTTTATTCGTATCTTTTTTTTTGTGATTTTTTTAAATCCTCGGCTTTGTTGCATGTTAAATTAACAATTGAATAATGAACGAACATTTTAACACAAATTCAATGAATAGCGATTAAGAAATCATGGTGGGTAACGGAAATCCGCATTGTGTTACTAAATAATATTGTTGAATTTCGAAACTAACTGTTAACTTTAAATTATAAATCGTAAAAATATTAATAATTCTTGAATAATTATAAAGTACAAAAATCTTCATTTCTGAAAAAGAACGAATTGAAACACTTGAGATAAAAACGTTCAATTTGTATCAAACAAAGCACTTGAAAATCCATCATTCGATAAAAAAAGTAATTCACGGAATTTATCATATCATCAGCTGTGTCTGCTTTTGTGAGGCAAACCGCAGGTTAAAAGAAAAAAGGAGAGAAAGGCAGGGTATGCCACGGCAGCGTCTGCCTCGTGCGTAAGAAAATAATGCTGAAAGCAGACGTTCGGCTCACGCGCGCTGCAGCAACATCGCGAAAACAAGCCCATTCCGCGGCTGAATAAAGTTCTCCCGACGCGTGCGCGCCTCAGCTGAATGCCGCGATTGTTCTCGTGCCGCACGCGCAGGGGATGGGAGGGGGGGGGGGCACCGTGGAGGTTGCTATAGCGCCGAAAATCCTTTATACACGGCAGGGCTCCCCCGCAGACCGAGACGTTGTTTCGGATGGGAATTCTCCGGGAGCTTGGGCTGACGCGAGCATAAAGCACTTTTATTCCATTATAAATTAGCGCTCGCCTACGTTGATTATGCTCGCTGTCGAGTCTGGATCGAATTTTGATGACGCTCGAAGTTACGTGGATTGGCATGATTTTTATTTTCTTTCTTTTGAACATTATCTTTGATTCGATTTCTTTAAAGCAGCTGTTGTGTTAAAGCACACATCTTAAATTCTGATAAAGAAATATAAGAAAGGGTTGCGTTATATTAGAGCCATTTGTGTCCTTGCAATGTGCAAACTTAATTGTATGCAAAAAAAGTTGTAAAGTTACATTTAAATTCATAATTTTCATTAAATAATCCCTGGAATTTTTGTGTAATAAGTTGTAGTTCGCTCAAACCCTAAAGTTCTTTCATTAATTAACTCATATTAGTTCCTAAAACTATTTTACTAATACTACTAATTAATTAATATTAATAATGTATGTCGTATTTCTGAATGATAAAACTACTTTGAAAAAATTATAAATTTTTTAGTGTACTGAATAAAATAAAATTGAACATGTTTTGCAGTAAGATATAATTTATTCACAAAATTTAATAAGGTGCTTTGAATTTTTATAGCAAAATACACATTTGTTTTTTCATTTCTCAAAAAGAAACCCCCTTGATTGATACTTATACTAAGGAGTTTGTCAATTGCAAATATTCGGTTCACAGAAAGCCCCGTCAAAATTTTGTCATTTAAAATTTTAATACTTATTTTATTGCAGTTCAAAAGTGTGTAGCTTCTAGTTTCTCGACTCACTTCTTGATAAAATACTAAAGTGAATTTTATGCTTGGTTCAGATGTGTGAAATGCACGTAAAATGCTTTCTTTTTGTATGGGAGTTGTTTCGAGATTTAGGAGAAAATTAATAGAGAACGGTAGAATGAGATTTCAAGTTACAATTGGAGTTTCATCATTCTCCGCGAATTTCAACTCAGAGTCGCATTAATTTTGACAGTTTCGTAACTTTTATCGCACTACTGGGAAACCTAAATAGTTAAAAGACACGATTCGCGTGTAAGTTTGACGCTCTTATTTGCGCTGAAAAATTAATGTCTGCTAGAAGAATTTTACTTCAACGTATAATTGACTTTAATTTTGCAATCCATAATGTGTTAAAAAGATCATTATAAGTAGAATTATATATTTTTATTTCTGGTTGATTCGCAAGTAGGTTTTTATTTAGTAAAGGAGCGGTAATTAAAAATTGAGTAATATTTGGGTGTTTTAAATTTAAGAAGGACATTTTACTGTATTTTATCCTCTTCGATAATTTACACCTTTAAGAGTACTGATTTGCAAATGAATTGTCGTTACACAAATTAATTTATCCGCGCTTATAACTTTATTATAATTATTATATAATAAATAGCATATTCCATCTCTCTCTAAATTTCGTTACTGCGAGGTAAATCTTTATAAAAATAATGCTCACATCGGCCATCCTTATTACGCATGTAGCGTCTACAATCCCAGAACGATTTCTTGAAAATCTCCACGAATTTACCACTCGAATAACCAAATTCTCATTTGCTTCGAATGTGGACAATCGCAATTTCGCTGACCGCGCGCTCTTGGCGAAAGCTCGATAAATGGGCATATCGTTGTGAGCGTGGGACCAATTCTCTCGCGGAATTAGCCAAATGCGGGGTCGCGCGGGGCGATTGTTTGTCACGACGTCGCGTCGCCATGCCGCGACTTCTTCCTTCGATTGGCGCGCGGCGCCGCATCGTAAATTCTGCCCCCCTGCGCGCGCGCGCGAAGATAACTCAGAACGCCGCAGTCGCCCGGGTTATTCCGCGGCGATGCATCTCGGCGCCCTCTCCCCTCGGTTAATAAGCGCCAAATTGTTTCGCCCAACTTTTGCCCGCCCCGATACTCTCCGAAGGCCGGAAAAGAGTAGTTCGCAGGTCGTCGATAGCTGCTATACGGGTATCTCTCTGCTTTGGGCGGGGAACGCTGAAGAGCGGGTTGTTCGAGCGAAATTCGGTCGAGTCGGTTTTTTTTGCACAAAAAAATTTAACTACTTGGAATTTTGTAGTTTCATTGCGGTCGCGGCTTTTATATGCGATTGGTGGTCGATAAAAAAGTTCGGAACTACAGGAGTCTGTGTGGAACGATGGGAAATTAAGTTTGAAAATTGTGTAAAAGTAAAAGATAGGTAGTTGTTCTTAATGTATATATTTCTAGGATTTTTTAATTTAACAATGTATTTGAACATTTAATCGTGTAGCTATGATGCGAAATAAGATGTGAGCTTGTTTTGACAAAGAAAAGTTTGTATTAATTGCATATTTAGTGGAATTCAGAATGTAATTTATTAGCACGACTGACGTGTGCAAGTATGTTGAGCAAAAAGCCGAGTGTTCATGTTTATTTATCATTTTTAATTTATTGATTATTGTTGAGTCTTCTAGAATTCCTTTTTATACAATAAGATAATAGAAAAATTCCAATTTACAATAACGAATTATTCTATTTTATTACTTAATCTTGTATTTCTATTATTTACTAAATAGCGAAACTCCGAATAATTAAAAGGAACGTGCTACGTTTTGCCTCGTGCCTTTATTCAATCACGTTAGTAAGCATTTTCAATCTTTCATCAGACTTTGTTTATTAAATTTTCGAAAATATATCCCATGACAAACAGTTACGTCGGTTTCAAAGTAAAATCCGTTCCCGGCTTACTTCGTGTAATTGAATTTTAATTGAAAAAAGCAATCTGCACACAGAAACACAGCGCGCGTGAGCGCTCGATTTTAAAAGTGAAAATCCCGCGAGCAAGTCGTTCTCGGAAAATTACGAATCAAAAACAGTACTAAAAGTACGGGGTGCGGCCTACCTACGGTCGGGGGATGGGAGAAAAAGCAATTCGACGTAAGGCGACAAAAAAAGAGGGGTGCACGCGAGAGGTTTCTTAGAATAATGGGGCGCAATTTCCTTGGCTAATAAGACTGGCCCCCGAAGATTTCGGATTTCAAAGGAATCCGGATGAAGGAGGCCCAACGCTGCACTCCCTGCGAGGGATGCGTATGACGTATGCGTAATTAGATGTGCAGGGAGAGGAAACTAGTGTTGTTTCTCTCTCCCTCGCGGTTTCTCGCTTGGGACTGCCTTTGCCGCCTTTGAGGAGCTGCGCGAGAAGCTCGCGAGGTGTTCAGTAGTCAAAATTTAAAAGCGTGAACACGGGGCTTTGCAGGGTCTCGGTTGACGTTGCTGTGCCAACATTTTCATTTTGATCGCGAAAATTGAGAGGATCTTCGGGAATATTAACGAGTTTGCAAAATATTTTTAGGAGAAAATTAAATTGAAGTAGGAAATTTTTTATTTATTTACAATCTCTTCTGATCGATGTCCACATCACAAAAAATAGAGTATATTACATTTATATAAATATTTTTTCACTGACAACATTATATTCTCTGAATAAAACACTGTTAAAAATTAATTTTCGCTTTTTGTAATTCAAATCGCAAGAAAGTACAATTACATTATCCTATGCAATTTGTTTTACCTAAGCATTAACGCATAAGTATTAATAGGTGATAAAGGAATATCTCAATGAATTGTCCTACTTGAATTTTTTTTTATTGCTATGGCTTTCAAAACAACTTGTATGAAAACATTCTTTTGAGGACGTTTTTAAAAGAGATGAAAGGCGGATGAAATCGTTGGATTAATATTGCAAAAGCCGATGCGATTGGAAAATGCACGAGATTGCGTGTAATGAGATCAGAAGCTGAAAATAGTCGCATGTACACCTGGCACATGTACCTTCTATTCGTGGCAAAGCGTCGGAAATCAAACGAAATGGGAAAACGAAATGAAGCGCGAATAATTATGTATTGCTTCGTACGTTCCGCTGTAAGCTTTAAAAAATCGAGGGGTAAAATGTAAGAGGAGCCGTGCGGGTGGATGGAGGTAAGGGACATGTCTTACGCGAAAGCATTAACTTCAAAGGTGCTTCCTTCATTTTCTTCGTCGCGCAATGTCGCGACTCAAATCGACGAATCTCCTGACATCAAACGTTTTATATTATGAATAAATTCATTCAATCAACATTAATCTTGTATAGAAATATTAAATAATATTAAAAATAAACAATTCGTATAAAAATACGACTTGCAGTACTTTGGCAAATCATCTTTAAATCATTTTCTATTTCATTATTCGATAAAAAATATGAAAAATACCATTACGAAATATTTTTGACGTAGAGTCAAACAGGATTTTGAATGCAAAATAACGAATGAAAGTTTTACTTGATTAATAACATGATTTAGTTTTTAATAAAAAAACAAATTTCTCAATTTTATTATGACTTTCTGTGTGTTATATAAATAATTGACTCAATTTTTATGATAATCAAATAAACAATAATAACAAAAAATATCAAAAAAGACATAAATTAAAAGAATATAAAAAAGATATAATGATGATAGATTATTTTAATGGTAATGAATAAATTTTATACAAATCAGTAGTATAACCAAAATATGGTCAGACTTCGAATTACTAACAAGGAAATATCTAGTCATACTGCCGATCCTCGAATTTTGTACAAATTTTGCATAATGGACGGATATTTTTGAATGGATCACTTTACGCATTTTCGAAAGCATTAATTATTTGGAAGCTAATAATCGTACAAGCAGTGCGTATGTAAAAATTAAGAATAAAGTGTGGTACTAACTGAAATTTAAAATCAATTATTTTGCGTAAAATTTGATATTTTAATTATTTTTTGTAAACTAAAAGTAATACAAATTTTAAATCGCAGCTTCTTCATAGCACTTTGTTTTATATTTTTATACGAGTTCGAACGATTAATAATTTCCAAAGAATTAACGTTTAAATTTTTTGAAAATTTTTATATTTTTGTTGCTAAGATCCACAAAAAAACAATTCTGAAAGATATGTCGATTATTTTAAAGTCCAGAACCTGCATCCCTGGTCATCTCTTTGTAAAATCGTTAGCTATCAAAAAATAATGATCAAAGATTTCTCAAACAACCTGATAAATTTCAGGTACTTGGATTTCCGTCGCACTCCTCCTAAATAACCCTCGTCCTTACCATTCTACCCCTGTCGCAAACGTTTTTGGCATAACAATTCAAGATAATTCGCGATACCTTTGTCCGCGATTATCCAAGTACTCTTGGAGCAGTCGGTGTCTCCCTGCATTTGCCTCGCCGCGGCAAAATCGGCTGCTATCGACGACATTGACTTAGCTGAATGGCGGGCGCGAATTTTTTTTTGGGAAGGCGGAATAGTGCTGCCATTAAATCGAGTTATCTACCCGTCGATAAGTCCTAGCCACTCTCCCTCTTGCACTCCTTACAAGGCCTTATAGCCAAGCTCACGCGTTTACCGTCGGAATTTCGGCACGAATTTCTTTATTTTTTTTTCCTTTCGGCAATGCGTTCGAATGTCTTTATTGGTGGCGTGGCGTAAACGTTGCTTCGGGGAGAATAGCAGTTTATTGAATTTACTACGGAAAATATTTTTTTTTGTATGAGGGAGTTACGAGACAATTTTGCTAGAACGACTGTGTGGCTGACTAAAGCGACTTATTACTACTAGTTTCATTTATTCCTACGGCTATTTTAGTAGTATATAGCCTTGAAACTTGCTATTTATTTGATTTGATATTATTGTTAGTTTTATTGAATTTTCTCAATTTTGTATTATATATCTTTGTTCTTTATTTAGTTGATGGAAATCTGTGGATTTACAAAAAAATAAGAGATAACTGTATTATATATTTAGAGGTGAAATATATATTTCTTTTACGAATTGAAATTGAATATTTTATTTAAAATTGAATTAATAATTCCTTTTAATGACTGTTATCTTTATCATCAGTAGAAAATGTCGTAATTAATTAATCATCATGATAAATTATTCTCTTACATACTGAATAGAAAATCAAGATAACAACTTTTGACGATTGCCACTTTGTCGTGACGACTCTCCTCATTCGAAAATTGCCTTCTCAAATTTTTAATCAAGAGAGATGAAAAAGCTACTCCGAGCTGTCCTATGATATAATTTGAGATTCTCCCTCTCTCCATCAGAGTTATTGAATTTAAAATCCTCGTTCTAAATGCACCGTCACTCCGTCGTGGTGCTCACCTTGAGGAGGCCATCGCCTCAAAAAAAATCGCCGGCGCGGGCACGTTCCGCTCGTAAAAGCGCTTGCCTCGAACGAGTTTGTTTTTCGAGCGGGTATCAATTTTTTCGGAGGAAAATCTCGCGAATCGTCTCGAGGTGGTCCGGACGAAAGCCGGCGGAATTTACGGGAGCGCGGAAGGAAAAGAGAGGGAAGGTGGAGTGGGTCGCGCGAAGCAGCGATCGCAGATAGCAGGGTTTGCCCAGGAGGAGCGGTAGTCGTGTTTATGCGCGTTTGCAAGGAGTGCCTGGCGAAATTTTCCGACTATCTCGCCGGACCGGGGAGAACGGCGATCCAACCATTCCGCGTTATAAGTTGCTTTTATTGGCCGAGGTTTGCTTAGCCTCTTAGGGAGAGGCACCCTCTTACGGCCTTCGTTTTATTTTTACTGTTTACTCGTGTTAGGAAGACTGTAGACTTTTACTTAAACGGGAACTCCAAGGAAAAAGCTTGGGCTAGGCGAATTATTTGCATTTTTTTTTTATTTAATTTAAACAATGAATTTACATTGCTCGAATATACCAGCGGAAACAATAATTATAAAGTTTGTAATGTGGTCGAAGTATTGGAATCAGATAACGAGTTTCGTAAATTTCGATTGAAATTAATTCTAGTAAATGCATTGCTTACGCAGAAATCCAGTGAGCACAATTTTGCTAAAGCATTCAGTATAATTTTATTTCATTCAGTCGATACAAATTTAATGTATTTCAATGGGAACAAACAAGATTTAATTTTATAATTAATTTTTTTTCTCTTTAATGTCCATTTTTCTAATTGTTTACTGATCCAGAAAGTGGAAATTTTCACTAAATATTTATTTAAATAGTACTTGTTAAATGTTTCTTTAAAATCAAATTTAGTTATTTATTTTTAAATAAATTTAGTAGTCTCGAAAAATAATTACTTAATAAGTACTATCAAAGTAAATGTACTTGAAATTACCAAATTGGTCTTTTTAGTGTTTATATAATAGATGTTATTAATTTTTTGAATACATTACAATCTACAAATCGAGTAATTTCTTTGAAGACAAAAATATGACTTAGATTGATTTCTTTTTAGTAGAATAAAGTTGTCTGAAGCGCCGGGAATCCTTATTACTTGAAAATGACGATCGTATTCAAAATTACCTAAGCAAATAATTATAATCGATTCATTTATCACAATTTACAGATGTTCACTTTAACACTAAATGAATTGGCCGACTACAGTCACGGTCGTAAACCTCTGGTTCACAAGTTCCTGTGCCAAATCGCGAATTCTTTTAACGACTCTTAAGCCTAGTCGTCGCAAACTCATCGAGCTCCCTGCGTCTTATCGAGGAATTCCCTTCGCGACTTTGCGGCCATTTAAAGTTTCCCGAGCGGGTGGTATGCCGGATGGGCTCGATAAGCGCCGCCGCGAGAGCGTTCCATACGTCACAGCTGCGCGAATGAAATGCGAGCGTTTCGACGTTATGCGGTGCAGCCAGGAAGGAAGTTGACTTACTTTTTTTTTATTCCGACCTCGCCTATGAGTGATATCTTTGTTGGCGTGATTTATATTCGATTGTAACGGGCATTAAGGATATTGATTACAAATTTTGTTTTTTTCGTAGGATCCTTTTTGGTATCCGTAATATGTTTACGAACGTTTTATCAATAATCAGTAATGATTAAGTTGTGCTTTTGTTTGTTAATATTACAATGTACATGTTAAGGTAACGTTGTCACTTTTTTTTACACGATCGGAAAAATATTATGGCAATGGAGTACACATTTACGTTTCACATAACTGGGCACTCAGATAAGTAGGTTTAGAAAAGTTATTGCTTTCTTTTAGAAATGAGTCGAGCTGCTTGATTATTGCCAGAAAATTCATATAATTTTTAATACTTGTTTTATGACAGTACAAAATATGACCACGTATTAGTAAATATTGGTATGCTGGTATGAAATATTACAAAACATTTAGAAAAAATTACTACGAGTTTAGTAAATTGCTCTATAATTACAAAAATAATAGATTTTCTTAGGGTATGCATAAAAAAAATTTACTTGTAAAGAATAAGAATCCAACTTCCCACACAAGAGATAAATTATTGTTATCGTGATGAAAGACATGTACTTTATAGATAAAGTAGATTTTAAGAGTAATATATACATTTAACCGATAAGGGTGATCGTAAAAAATATTTCTGTAATAAAACTACTTGAACCTTAATTAATATCATACGTTAAATTTTATTCCGTTACAAATTTACGAGCCCGTGTGATAACTATCAATTTATAAATCTTATAAATTTTACAAAACCTTTTATATTACTTATATAGTCTATCAAAGAGAAAAGGGTGCGACAAAAAATTTGAAAAAAGAAACGAATTTTCACGTGCCCATACGACCAAGCGTTTTGGCGAAATCATATATATAAATCTATATCACGATTTCGTAATAAAACCATAGTCCTCTCCCCTTGCTCCGAGAGAGTCTTGAGTCGGAGCTCACGCGAGTCGAGCGTCGCCCAGTGGTGGTAGGCGAGTTCGTGATTCGGAGCGGAGAAATGGAAACGGGCTTATTTGCTGGGTTTGATGCATGCGCTCTCACGATTATGTGGAGTTGTAACGCGACTGAAGTTCTCAGTCGTTTGTCGTAGTTTCCGTATGTAAAACGCTTGAAACTTTTTTCAATTAGTTTCGAGATTTATGGTTTTAGCGTGCGCCAGCACATCGCCGATGGAACTTCCTCCTCGAAATGCATTACAAGATTTTTATTCAACTCGTTTGCTTTCGTTTTTAAGAGCTCCTCTCGCCGGAGATTTGTGAAGGACAGGTTGAGAGAGTTCGGATGGAAAAATTTTTTGTCATTAGATAGGAAACTTTAGCAGCTTTTTCGTTTTTCGCTTTTAAAAGTTTTATTAATTGACTGTTTGTATGTCAATCGTTTTTTATTTTATATCAGTAGTTTTAGATCGTGTTTGAGAGCTTTTTTTTTTTAAAGAAATTTCAAACTCGTTACTCAGGCATCGAATATTTATGAACGAAATTTTAGTTTAGGGATTTAAAATAAAAATATATTATTTACGAAAAACAAAGAAAAATATGGTTTAGTTAATAATTTTGAGTATTTTAATTCAATATTATTCATAAATTTCAATCGTGTTTATTAGTTCTTTTTTCAAATTTATTTAAACATTCGTCGTCGAAAATAAGATATAAGGTACAAATAGGAAAATATATCGACGTCATATATAAAAATAAAAAATAAATTATACAAATTTCTTCGCATAAAAGAAAAAGATATTTGCTAAATAAGGGAAAAAATTTGTTTGGCATTGTTCTTTACTTCAAACGATGACTTGACCTTTTATTGCTCATTTACAGTAGATTGCACGAGCTAGTAATGATAAGGTAATTAATTTACACGAAATAATGGTTAACGTGGCGGAATAGTTAATTATTCAATTCTACAGAGATGAGTAATAGTTTTTCATTTTTGCAATATCGCATTTGCAATTTCGTTCCGGTAAACATACATTAATCATCGAGCCGATAATGGCTATTAACAAATCCTCCAAATCCAGCAAACAGTCAAGTCGATGAGTTACGAAATTTCAAACGATAAATTCGACGTTCAGCATGACTGACCCTCGTTAAAATCCTCTTAAAATATCTAACATACATTGCCGACGACTTTAAGCAACTCTATCTGCAGACCTTCTCGTTGTAAACATTCCTCAAATAATCTAAACATCCATAAATCGAATAATCAAATTTTCGAATAACCGGGGATCCTCCCCGAAGAAAGGACGCGAAATTTCCGATTTCCGAATGATCAAGTCCCCGAGTCGCAGATAATCCCTCGAGCCACTCTGAGCGCAGTGTTAATACCTGAGCGGTGCAACTCGGATATCAGATAGCCAAGTGGAAGCCGCCCCAACTTGGACGAATGCTCGCAACGCTATCAGCTGTCAAAGTTCAATTCGAGCCGACGCGTCGTAATCCCTCCGCGCCTCTTCAAATTATGCCGCAAAAAAGAAGGAGCAGAGAGAAAGATAGAGAGTAAAGAAGGAGTATAACATGAGCGAGTGCTCGATCCAGGCCCGTTCGCCTAATGGACTATAAAAATCCAGGGCGAGGGAGTAGTACATCCGCAGCGACGCCAACACACGCAGACGTAGGGGAGGGCGCCTCCCCCATCAGGTGCACGAGGGGATGAATGGCGGGGGTGCAGTGCGCGCGCGCGCTGCCGGCGGTGGCTCCTCCGGCCGCCGACGACGCCGAGCCGGCAGTCGCCGGCGAGCCGCGAAAGCCACCTCAGTGCGTCCGCTGCCCCGTGCGTCCGCGCGCCTAGTCTCAAGGAACCGCCGCTGTCGAGTCCAATGTCGCGCTGAGGAGGCAGGCTGCGGTCCCCGTCGTCGGCTGAGGTGTGCGTGGGAGGCGTCGTCTGGCTGGTGCCATGCCTTGAGGGCCCGAGAGGCAGAGGGAAAGTCGTGCTTGTTGCTCGTGAGACCGGCCGGCGCAGGAGAGGAGGAGGCAGGAGAGACGCGCACACCCCCAGGGGACATGTCGCAGCGAGTACGTGAACCGCCGCGGATATACGCGTGACCGGGACTGCGAGGAATTAGTGCCGAGTGAATAGTAGCGCCGACGCGGCTGAGACCGCTGATTACTGATTTTTTCTTTTATTTCGCGGAGGAAACGAGAAAAGTTCAGTGAACTGGATCGACGCTCTGTGGGCTCTGTGCGCTTAGCTGATGGATGAGTAACCGGAGATTTGAGACGGTGATTTAAACAAGAGGTACGTGAGAGATTTTTCAGACGGGGGTGGGGACCTGAGAAATGTGGGGGGATTGGCTACAGTAAGCTCTGTTCGACGAGTTTGTTTTATTTATTTTTGAACGACTTAGAGATCGACTAGGACTCAATTTTAGTTTTTGCGTGAAGGGTTATTGGGAATGAGTAGTTTATAAAAAGGCAACCAATTCGTTTTTTTATTGACACATAGAAATATTTTAATTAAATGTCTAGTCCATTAATTTTTATTCAAGTTTGAAATTGTTTCATAATTAGTTTTTTTAATTCGAATAATCGCAGTGTAAAAATAATTAGAAATAGTTGGTGACTGTTTTGGTATTGACAATAATAATATCTTAAGTTTTAATTACATTATTTTATCTTCAATAAAATGTACAATGAAATATTATTAAACTATTCTTGACAATTATATTATAGTAGATAGTATAAGAGAATTTTTTAAATTAATAATTTTAAAATGTTTGTTTGAGATGTTTTCTTTGTTTTAATGATCTGCACTTAATTAAAAAGATAATTAAAAATTTACGTAATTAATAAGTTTCACGTTGTTTAATAATATAATAAATCTGCCAACATTTATGAGTAAGTAAAAAAAAAATAAGTAAAAGTATGAAAAATTTTAATATCCTTAAAGAATCTCTTAAAAAATCTTTAATATTCTAGTAGCCTCTTAATAATTGAATTAATTATGTTAGAAAAATTGGAAAGTATCTATATTTTATATTGAACCGCAGACAAATCTGTAAACTGATACATACACATCATGGTTTTTATTTAAACAGTTTTGTTTAACGAGGATAAATTATTAGCATTGGTGAATCGAAGATCAGAAACGAAATCAATTTAATAAATAATTAAATTGTTGAACAATAATTCAAAGTTCCAGAATAAAATTTCAATTATCTCGGATGACCGATTTATTTGACGAAAACGTTTAATTAAACCCGCATTATACGACACCGTTGATTTTCCTCAACGTCGCCGAAATACAAGTGTCGAATTCCTCTTAATCCGCTTAATGACTCGCAAGCACCGAACAATGGTTCCCACTTCCACGGTGCGGCCAATAATTCGCAAAAAAATACCATTTTGATTTCAACAAAGGAAATAAGTTACAAACAAATTAGTTAAGAGTCGGCGCCTCCTTTGTAAAAAAACAAACTGAAAAATACACGTTTCAGAAAAAACATTTCGCGCAAAAAGCCATTGAGTAAATAGCTTTTCAATCCGGCGGCTCCTTTCATCGGGCGCGCCACAAGCGAGCTCGAGGTAAGCAAAGTGGAGGGCGGAAAAAGCCGGCTGCAACATCTTGAAGTATTTTTCAAACGCCGTTGCAGTTGTATAATCTCCTTCATTTGAAATACCGTTTAAAGCTCAGGGGTCCTCATAATTCCTCTATTTTAAATAGCAGTCCATAGAAATCCGACTGACATCTTTTCCTCATTCCTCCCACTTTCCTCCTCCCTTTTTTTTTACTGTAACAAAAAGAAAGTATGCGCTCCGCCGCAGCTTCTTTTCTACCGGAGGCTCCAGTCTTTTTCGCTTTTTTTGTGCTTTTTCTCTTTCTCATCCTTTTGCTTCCGATTCCCTTTACCTTTCTTCTCATTGCAATTCCCTCCACTGTTTTCTCATTTTTTCCATTTCTCATCTTGCTCGCACCATTTGTCTCTACGTGCCTTTTTCGCTCATTCCTCGCACTCCTTTCGATTACGCATCTATTCTTCCGCTTTTTTATTCGAGAAAGATATTTTTTGTCTGCATAATTATTGGAATCTATCGAGCGAAGACATTTTAAATGTAAATGTAAAAATTTGTATACAAAGCTAATTTTATTAATTAAATACGCGTATCGATAACGAATCTAGTTTTCTTCTATACTAATAAGCCAAAACAACAATCACGTTAAAATAATTTTTGACTTAAAACTTCAAATATAAAATAAATGTTATCCACTGAATATGGGCACTAATAATTAATCTAATATCACTTTTACTAGAAAATCGAAATGATAAGCAGGTGTAGAATTATTTTATTTATAAGTCCTTAAACATAAAGCAAATTTTATCCATTAAATATGATACTAATAATTGAAGTATCATCTCTACTTAAAATACTCGAGCATACCAACTAAACCGCCCTCAATTCATCCCTTCTCTTATGCATGCCCATCGGTTCTTAAAATTATCTCGTCAAGAGCGTCGATGAAAGGAGCCGATGATAAAGCGCGGAAACACCAATTTTCATTATCGCGAAAGCGTCGGTCGCGCCTCGACAGCGATTGCGGAGCTTCCACCCAACTTTCGCGAATAAACAAAAGCCACCCCCTGACTCCGCCGCGCGATCTCCCAATCCGTGCACCGCGCGCACAATGCGACGTCGCTTCAGGCTAGAAAAAGAATCGTGGCCCCTCCCTCCTCGACTTCGAAGTAAACTCTATAATGACCGAGGAAACTCCGTTCTCCCGCGGCAAAGCCACTTAAAGTGGATCCCCGACTTCTTTTCGTCGGATCCGTTTCTTCTGGCCCGTGGAAGGCCAGCCGAGTGTGCCAATTAACCGGGCGGCTCGCGTCAGCTGTACGCGGCGGGAGCAAAGCGGCTTTGTGCGGGGAGCACGCAACGCCTAAGCTTCGCCGGCGATCGGACCGACCCCTCCGACGATGCGAGGAGCCGACCCTAAGCGGCTCCGTCGGTATCGTCTTTTTCAATGAGCGACGCGATGCATCCGCTCGAGCCATCAAGTGGCGCACGCCTTTTGGTGCTTGATGTGGCGAGAGGGTCTTTTTTTTTTTTTAAGGAGATTCTACCCTTACGCCACTAGTCAAAAACAACGACTATAGACTAATGCACGTACATCGATGTTTACGTACGAACAAAAACATAAAGTTATATTCTCTGCGTCTCACTTACACCTACGGGCGCAACGTAACTTGAGCTTCTGTTTATATTTTTTCTCCTTTCTAAGTTCAAAACTTCTAAAAATTTAGAACGTGACTGAACTTTTTACGGAATGATAATATTTCAAATAATTGAAATTTTGTGCTAACGTTTTTTTTAAAGATTATTTAAAATATGGATTATAGGGAATGCTAAATAGTGTATTAATTTAATTATTCATTGTTACAGTTATAAGCATTATGCGTTTCATTAGTAGCCGTTTGCAATTATTAATAGAATGCAACTCGTCGGCACACATATATAGTCATAGTGCAAGTAGAATTGATTGATAATTTTTAATTCATGCAATACTCATTATTGATTAGATTTCGGTAACGGCGATAGAATCGTTACTACACCAAATAAGTGGTTTCATAGGGTCGAAATATACTGTAATTAAATCAGGATTTAATTCTGCTTCATAATAGCGAATAATTACTAATAATTATGAGTAGAAATAGATTATTTTTATAAATGCCAAATCCTACAGCAAAATATACGTCAATTAAATGGACTTGAAAATGAAATCGTATTTGAATACGATATAGGTACATCCAGTTGATCTCAACAAATTGCAAATGATACTAAAATTGATAATTAAAGCAATAAAATCAAATTTGAGATAATAATAAAAATTTTCACATCCTACTACGCTCTTCTACTTCTTAGAAAGATAAAAATCTATACTATAAATAACACGTCTTATCATTATCATAAACTCTTATATAGCGGGGATCATATATAGCGATAATTAACTTGTACAATTTTTTTAGAAATAACCTAAGTGTACTGGCTAATGCATCGAGGAATACCCTATACACTTCTCTTTGATTCGAATAATAATTTAAATTGCATGAGATCAGCGGAAAAAATTTGCAACAGCAATGACCAATTTTATAAGCAATAACGTTCGTATTACAAAGGATTACGAATCAATTTTTACCTATATGTAAAAATGCTTTAGTCCTTCAATTTTTATTCAAGATTGCACATTTCTCATAATTTACTATCAGCATTTACTACCGCCATTGGCCAATTTCATTTTATCAATAGTAACGATCTACCACTCGCGAATCCGTCACCATAAAACCCCTTGAACGCGAATTCCCGAAGACCGCTATCAGTCCGAGAGGAAACCCTTCTCTCCTCCTCGACGCGCCGCAAAACGCCGCTAGATGCAGGTTTTATTCCGCGCGATCGGCGCGTCCGAGTAGTTCCGGCTCGGTGGACGTAAGCGAGCCATAAGAGCCGATTCAATGGACGACGCGCCCGGCCGGACAACATGTTGATTCGACACGGCCGAGCTGCCTCGGCCAAATAGGCCCCAATCCGCCGAAATTACGCCGAGCAGTCGCTGTATTTTATTTCGCGCGGACCGACGCCTTCCTTTCCCCCCTGCGGCCGGCGCGTCCTTTTGTGCAGCTCCGCCCGGCGCCGTCCCGGATTTTTTAGCTCCGACGCGAGCTTTGTTCGTGTCGCTGCGTTTTTTTGCGCCTTTAGCGGGACAGGCGTCCGATTCGTTTTCGCGACCCAGATATTTTGAGGCGAGCGAGCGCTTGCTTTAATGGAATTTTCGAGGGATTGATTGAGCTCATCCGCTGGGCTATTTGAATGCTTCTCATTTGCAATTTTTAATAGTTTTTTTTTAATTTATTTGACATATTCTTTTCGGTTGTCCTCGAGAGGGTATTGCTTTAGCGTGGGGCGTTTTAGTTTCTTGCAGGTTGTGAATCTTTTTTGTGATTTGTTTTTATCGCGTTGAAATCGCTGAATGCGAGTGGATAGTGCGTAATAAATCTTTGCATAAATTGTGAATTACGATGTCGTGCAAAAGAGTGTGTATTGCATCAATTTTGTTAAATCACGATTTGTCATTTCACTTTTTTTTTGTATTACTCGTCGCGCTTTTGTAGTTTGATTGTTCGATATTTACGGTCTTTGAATTTTTCCGATTTGGTTGTTGTTGATATACAGGTGGATTTGTTTGAAAGCCAATAGAATACAATGTGTCAAAGTCAATTGAGTATTATTGATGTATGTAAATTATTTCCGGCTCTTGCTTCAAACAAATTATACTGGTCTTAATTGTAAGATCTACATAGTATAAGTAAATTAAAATAGGGTAGAAATAGAAATATTTGCAAACTAAATAAATTATATTAAATATATTAATTAAGCAAATAATATTCTTTGCCTTAATAACATATTGTAAAGCTTATAAGAAGCATATCTTGTTATAATCCTTTTTTTTGTACGAATTGTCTATAAATACTAAATTAATATTTGTTCAAACATCCGCACAAAAAATTTTGATTAAAAATTTATAGAAAAACTGTATGCTTCAGAATATCTTGAAAATTAATAACAATTAAAAGAACTAAAGAAAAGCTTGGGTATAACTTTAATCTCGTTTCAATAGCACTCAGAGAAATGAATTTAATTTACAAAGACATAAAATTCTTAGCGCCGCGGCAAGTTAATCGTCGCTCGCTGGGCCGCGCCAGCAGCAGCGAGCCGTCGTTTCAAAAGCAACAAGCGTATCCCCGAGTGTCGGCGCTCAGTTTAAAATCGCCGCTCGACAGGCGAGCAATTACAAGTTTAATATTTATTACACTTAATCAAGCATGCAAATCGGGCCAAAGCGATGCTCGCCGATGTGCGCGCTCCTCATCCCGGGCTCCCACGACCCTCCTCTCATCTGCGCCAAAATCGATAGAGAGAGAGAGAGAGAGAGGGAGAGAGAGTAACCTTCCTTAACGTCCTTAATGAAAGAGGGGGTGAATCGCTAAGTACGACAGCGGGCGCTAAGTCTCGAATCTCGGGGCCGGCGTCGCTCGGAATCCGCCGGGATGTACACGCGAGAGTCACGCGCGCGGGATAAAGAGAAAATAAGGCGCGCCGAGCGTGGGTACACGCCGGTGGGAGGGTGGTAGTAAGCCGAGCGCGGGAATAGCCAAGTAGGGAAGGGGCCCCGGTGCTTCCTGGTCTCTCCGCCGACCCCTTTATACACCACCGCCCGAGCTCTGAAAACTCGAGTGTGCGCGTGGGTGTGGGTCAATGTCTGGCTGAGCCAACCTTCGCCGCGGGCTAAGAGGGGAGACGGGAATACGGGATTCGGAGCGTCGAACGCGCCCACGTACACTTGCTACGGATAGTTTGATTTATCCGCCTTCTCTCGATGGACGTCCTTTCTTCTTCTTCTTCTTTTTTTTTAGAGTCCCGCTCGTACTTTCTTCCCTCGATTAAACCGAGGTGGGATTTTAAAGGGACGTCGCGGAGGAGGAGGGGAAGGGTTAGGTTCGACGGAGTGTGAAGCTACGATTATAGTTTCCGAGGTGTGGCTACTGAACTTTCAGATTTGTTTGGAGGTAAGGTGTCTTTTTTTTGCGGCGGTGGCGGCTGTAATGGTCGGACGTGACGTTTAGTTATACTACTTCTGACACCTTTAGATCGATTACTTCCCTAATGAGGTGTGGAAGAGTAACGTTTAGCGATTCTACGGTTAAATTTGTATTCTTCTTAGCGAGAACGAGTATTAGAGGGTGCTGGGGTGTGGGGTACGGAATGAGACCCTTAAAAGTAGGTTTAATTAAAAAAAATTTTAACGTAAAGACTATTATAAAGCGAATCTTTTGAATTTATTTGAATTTTTAATTTTTAAATGAAATTCTTCCAAGTGACTCTCATTGAAAATAAAAGACCTTTACACAGGTTGTCGCATTGCAAACATCTGTCACTTCTTATCTCTTCGTTTCATTGTATTCCGTGTTTTTTTTTTTTAAGAATATAGAACAAGCCAATAATTAAAACATTGTATGTATTTTAAAATTAATGAGAATATTATGTACCCGTTGCAGGACCGTGTTTCCAATTCAACCGTCAAGGAAGATCGTAACGCGTCACTTTGTCACAGGAAATTAAATAATTAATTTAATTATTTTTGTGCACTAGAAAAGTAATTTATTTAATATTAAATACGCATAAAAGTCAAACTCCTGAAAAAGTGACGTCCTTCGTAATACGATGACGTTACCCATTTTAGTCCGGATTATTTATTAACTTACAAACAATCAAAAGCACAGTTACTCATTGTCACTCGAAGACGATCTATTTTAAAATTGCAGCGGGA
The DNA here is from genome assembly GCA_018906775.1 of Sycophila sp. Sp_5. Classification (NCBI taxonomy): domain Eukaryota; kingdom Metazoa; phylum Arthropoda; class Insecta; order Hymenoptera; family Eurytomidae; genus Sycophila; species Sycophila sp. Sp_5. The sequence continues at coordinate 1,419,109 of JACCID010000014.1, read as the reverse complement.
GCCGCAATACCAGCGGACACAATTAAAACTTGAAAATCCAACTAAAAATATTTCGCCGCTGAATCTTTCTGACGAAAAAGAGGTGGAGCCTCGCTTTAATATAATCCAGTATTCGTAACGAAGACACTGATTCCGAGTAACGTGCGCAAGGTGCTCGAGGCTTTTAATTTGCTTTGAAAAACTCGTCTCGCAACGAGCACTCGGGCAGGGGGCACGCGGACGCGCGAGACTAACCCAACTAGAGTCTCGCGGTCGGTTTATTAAAAAGCCAAAGACAAAGAGAACGAAGCGGCCGCGGCGCATCTGGTCACGTCCGCAGCCGCACTCGGGGATCCTCGGCGACGCCCCCGCGCAACAGAGACGGAGCGCCCGCCGAGGCGGAACTAGCGCGCCCGGCGTTTTTCGTGTGTCGCCGGTATCGACCCGCGGCCGGGCTAAAAACTCGTTTCTCTCTCTCTCTCTGTCGGTTCGCGATTCCCGCGTGTGCACGCCGAGGCAGCCAAGTTCCGTGAGCCGGGCGGTGGGTCGTTGGCTGCGGGACTCGAGGGGGATATTGACCTTGCGCGCACCTGTGTTGTCGCGAGAAGCTCGCCGGACCGAATTCCTTTCGCCGGGCTCGCTTTTCGTGGGGCTGAGCTTTCTTGGCCGGGGGTTAGGCTTTGGGATGAGGGCGGAGGGCTCGCAGTGATGGCCTTTTGCGCGACGCGCTTTAAACAGAGATTCCGGACGAGCGTGGATGGGGTTTTAATTCTGAATGTGGCTGCAAGCGTGATTAGATTGGAGATGTCTTAACGACCTGTTTTATATTAATGGGTAAAGTTTAGTTTATTGTCGCCGTTATTTCTTTTAGCTGCTGGAGTTTCTAGATCGTGGGAGTTGTTGAAGTATAAAGACGCTGTTAAATTAATTTGAGTTATTATCCACAGTGAATTGATGATTACTCAGTAAAAGTAGGACATTTTTTATTCATCTTCAGCATGAAAATATCTAAACTGAAAAAAAAAATGGTTTATTTAATCAAATTTTTCTTTCAAAATTTGCCTAGTAAATTGATGAATTTAATAAATCCTTTTTTAAAACTGAATAATTTGATTTTTTTAAAGAAATATTTGCTTGGTACATCGTTGCACAATTTTCTTTGTGTTTAAGAAAATTTAGTTAAATATTGTGTAATATAACTTTTAAATAAATTTTGTTTGATTTATTGCGCAAATTAATAATATTATCTGTTTTCTAATGTTAAGCGGAATTACAGGTATTACTTAAACATTTATTTTTCCACGGAAAAAAGTACAGATAAGAATTAATTGCGATTACTGACTTCTTTTTGTATATATGTATAAATCTTGTAAAAAAGGAATAATATTTTGCAATGCATTCGCTTTATTATATTACGATAACATTTCAAAATATATTTTACTCCCGAGGTAGAATTTTTGCTATCGCAATATGAAATAATGTTCACTCGAAAGTAGTGTACACTTTTTATTGCTCGTATAAAAACAAAAAGACGCAATAATCGAACTGTTAGAAGCTCAGGCATACAAGAAAGCTCCGTAAATATAAATGAAGCATCAAACGGCCTTTGACGCTATTACTCAAGCATCATCGCGTCTGCTTTCCATAAATTCCGGCAAAATTAAAGCGCACTTAAACTCGAGACCGCTCTCCATCTCGGTAAACAAGTGACTTTCACGTTTTCACAAGCAATCCCGTATTTTGATTTCGCGCCGTGCCGCGCACCTGCACCTCCTCCCACCCAAGGGTGTCGATCATTAGCATAAATCAGCATAAATTAACTTCAAAGAAAACATCCAAGCTACCGGCGTAGTCCCCCAACTCTCTCCAGTTCTCTCGTAGTGCGCGTGGCAGAAGACGCGCGACTCATGCATAAACAAGGCCCGTTCCGGGCTCCGGCGTGTAAATCTCGCCGCTCTCACGTGTGGTTAACTTCGAAATATTCCACACTTCCAGATCCTAGGCACGATATCGATCACACGCCCGGTGCAACAAAGCCCGGAGATGCGCACCCGTTGAGTGGCAAATGTGTATTCGCGAGCGATCAGTCGGACCTGCAAGCGGCCGGATTATTATGATTGGAGCGATTTGAACGCTCTGCTGGTCGCTAAGCGCGCGTCTCTAGTTTACCAAGACGCGGCGGCGCGATTGAGTACGATTACAGCGCGGCCGGCCGTTGATTACGCACTGGCCACGCGGCGTGAGATTATTTGTGTGCGGCGGATATGGTGCGCGAGCTTCAGTGTACCGGAGTCGTGTCGGCGTTAGTTACTGGAGAACCCGTTAATCCTCGTTTGTTTGGATGCCTCTTGAATTGGTTACTGTACCTCCTTTAGTTGAATTAGTGAAAACGCACCTGAAATTAGTAGAAATGACTTCAATTCGCGGAGAGGAATTTTATAATAAAATTTAGTAGAATCCATTCAATATTATTCAGGTAAAAATTACGATGATTTTCCTGTAAACATCCGCAGTATTGTGAATCGCCTCATGATTTTACATTTTCAATTCATTTTTATGTGACAATTCTTTCCGGGTAGTGAAATTCGTTCTACTTATTTAACAATGAAATTTCAGAGATTGGTATAATTTTCCATACTAATTCAATTTTAAAAAGTAGCTCAATTTTTTGTCATTGAGTTTAATGTGAGACGAGATTAATAAGTTTTTAAGGGTTTCGCGTCGTAACGATAATGTTTTCATAAAATTATAGTTTTCTTAAAATACTCTGCAATTGTATTGAATTTCGATGATAAAATAGGTCGAGTTAGAAGTCTTAAAATTTTTTTACAAATGTGATGTAATTTTTTTCTTTAGAGTAATGTTCAGGACGTGAAAGCATAAATTTTTCTTGGATTTAGTTTAAATGTGTAGATATGAAAATGTAAAATTTATTGTGAACAAGTAAATATGTAACTTATTTGAAATGATAAGGCCTTGTCGGAAAATTAAGCATCATTTATGGTGTTGTAAGTAACTTTTAGCTAGACTTTTCGAACATAATCGCGGCGGTAGTTATCAGATTAAAAGTTTAATAGAATTTAGAGCATATTTATGTCCATATAGCGTCACGCCACAGCCTCCAAAGATGCTCGAAATATGTTATAGATTCTGCCCGCTGAACAGAAGATTTAACATATTATGTCTAAAAATTCCTTAATTTTCCGGCAGGGGGATTTTACTTATTTAAACTTCGGGAAGGTGTGCAATGTACTTATGAAATTTTTGAGCATTCTAGAATATTATTTCCTTTCAAAAAATGCTTCTATTAGAAGATATGTAATAAACTAGAAATTTTATGTATACATAAATTTTTGAAAATCACATAGATGTCCGTAATCTGAAAGTAAATTTAAATCTTCGCTAACCTCGTAAAATCTATAAAAAAAACAAATTAAATTTTTTTGCACAATATAACACAAATTGACATAATTTAAAAAATTTCTTGCAAAAAAAAAACCTCCTTCCCTTTTCTCTTTTAATTCCTCCTTAATTTCGTTCTCTATACAACAAAATATTCATGAACGATGCCCGTCGAGGGACCTCTATTAACCAGCCATGAAAAGCATATCGCTCAGTCACTTTCAACGCGACTTGTGCATGGAAATCTGCGCCCGGGCGCCGAAAAATTGAGGGCCTTCAAAAATTCAAGGTGCCTTTGTGCGCAGGACCCACGCGCGGCACAAAGTAAACGGCAAAACCGTATCCGTGCGGTCATAAGCGCCGGGCGCTTATCAATATCATCAAAGCTCACGGGCGTAAAACGCGCGCCGCTCGAAAACAGTCTAATAACGGCTTTCCCATGCAAATGCATCGCCGCGGTTCCGTCCAACGTTGCGCCGTCGCGGAAGCTCGCAACCCAACCCTCCGGCTCTTTTCGATATCGCGGCTCTGGAATTTCGAGGACGCAGATGTAATTCGCCGGGAACAATATTTTTCGATCGAGTGGGCGCGAACGACGCGTGCGGTTTTACGGCCGGCTCGGCGCTAACTGCACGGATTGTGGACGAGTTGCGCGCGCTGTTTTTAACGAATATTGATTTTTCGTACTTCGTTTACCCTTTTTTTTTCTTTTTATTAACCGAATGTTCGTAATAAAGGCGGTTCATGCTTCTATGTTTTTCGCTGGTGCAGTACATAATTGCCAGTTGCTATCTTTATAATTGATTTGGACATTGAATAGCGATTTCATTAAGAATCAAAGAAACTGAAGTTATTTGAGTTTATTGTTATGAATAAACAAAGTCGTTAATTATTTATTTGTATTTTATTTTATAGAATCTATAAAATAAAATAAGGCAGGGAGCGAAGGAAAATCGAGTGGAATAAACATTAAAAAAGAAAAAGGCGTGGTATTTTGTAAAATTCGTTCGGAAAAGAGGTGCAAACGTTGAAAAAAAAAGAGAACAATATCCTGGGACCATTGGTTAACGGTAGAGCTTTGTGCGCGGTGAAAAGGCCGCTTATGTTTATGCAGTTGGCGCAAGCCGCGTTTGGAAGTTGGAAGTTGCGCGTTCAAACAACAAATGTTTCTATCCTAACTCTCACGTCCCCCTATACATTTTTACTCTGCTTTTTTTTGCTGCAAAGAGACGTCGAAGCTCTTTTTTTTCGCGACATCAATTATATTATTACCGTTGCGAAAGTTCTTGGTTTGTGACGCTGGATGTTTCTCGGTAGCTCAATGAATTTTCGAACGGTCTTTTATTTAAGTGAGTTTGCGACTGATTTTCGCGAATTCGATTTAATGGAACTTTCTTTCTAATTACATTAAATTTATTTTGCAATAAATGTTTAGCTTTTGCAAAACTACTAGTTAAAAATTTCATAGAATGTAATATACTTTAAAAATGTGAATTTATTCGTTAATATGAGCTTCACATTTTCCCTTTTAGATTTTGTGAGTATATTTTTGTGAAAGTATAATGCCATATACGTTTTTTTTCGATATTACTGTGTTATTTAAACTAGTTTTTTTAAAAGAGAATTCTTATATCTTTAGTGTACCTTTTTTCAAGACGAACAAATAAATGCAGAATATTAACTACAAAAATAGGGAACGATAAAATAAAATTTAATTTCCGTCAGTGACAGTCAGCTATATGGGAATTCAATTAAAATTTGCTTAAAATACATGGAAGTGAAATGATCGATTATGATAAAATATTCATTTGTATTAAAATTCAATTTTCTAATGCCTGCTTGATTAGATTCGAGGTCATCTCATTATTTTAAATAAAAGATTTTTTAGCAAGCTGAGCATTACCTCCTTTATCAAAGAGAAAGATATTCAAATTAAATTCACTTTATAAATTACAATTGATGAGGTAATTTATATGCTAAATTTAATTTTTTTAATACACACACGAAAATCAATCTTTTTCAAGCTTGACCAACGTAGTAAGAGGAGGAATATCTATCCAGATATATTAAAAGTAGCAAAAAATGCTTTTATAAAAAATGTACGATGCGTAACAAGGAGAAGTGGCTTTTTCAGAGTCGGGTGATGTTTGTGTTTCATATTGTGTGCTCGCCTGCTATACTCGTGCGTAAACATCATTCTCGCTAGAAAAAAAAAACAATTTTCTAGTTGCAGAATGTACTACTTCTATACATCAAGGTCAAAGTTTCCCCGACATTACATTGTAATTTCATCTACCTGGTTCCCCCATTTCTACACAGAGAAAAATTTTTAGTAAAATTTACTAAAGACTAGTAGTAAAAAATACTGATTTTTACTTAAGTAAAGTTTGCTTATATATTTTGTTTATTCAAGTAAGTAAATATTGCTCAAAAAATCAGAATAATTTACTTAATCCATGAGTAAATTTTAATGTAACTACGCTTACTTAATTTTTTAAGCAAAGTTTATTTTACTATTTTAGTAAGTTTTACTAATAACTTTTCTTCGTGTACTAACCATAGCCTTACAATCCTTACATCCTTTTCAAATTGTCAACATATACGCAGCTCATTAGAACGGCCCAGCAATAAAATAAATTGGATAAAAAAGCCGCATTAAATCCCTCTCGAAAAAGTGCCGACAAAAGAAAATAGCAGTTCTCTATAACGTAGAGTCACACGTTTAATACCGTCGCGGGGCGAGAGCGTCACGCCCTCCCCTTCCAACCTCCCGCGCGCGAAGCAAAAAAGGAGCACTGTGGCGCAATTAAATCGGCCGCAGGGGCGCTCTATTTTTCACGGCTCGTCACCGGCCGTCAAATTGGATCTTCTCGATTCGCGCCTCGTCGCGTCGGTGCTCGATATATGCAGCCCGCCGTCTTTTTAATATCCACCGGACGCAAATGGACCGTGGCGCGTCCGGTGCGCGCTCCTGTTACGCAGAATCGATTACCTCATGCAGATTAGCGCCGCGGCGAGGAGGCGCGAGCACGCCCCGTTGCGTCGGGCCTTTTTCGGAGAGCCTGCCGAACGTAATGCGTAGCAGCGGTGTCACGGCCTGTGAGGGACAAGCTTTTTGGTATCTTTTTTTTTTTTTTTTAATTTAGAGAGGCACAGTGTAATATTTTGAAAATTCTTTTTTTTTAAGATTTAATTTATATGATTTTGTAGATTAGCAAGGTCTACCGCGCGACTCCAACGATTTTTTTTATTTAGATTATACAACGATTTTTTTTTCTTTTCCGTAATTACAACGATGAAACTTTTGCGTCACTTGAGAACTATTTTGCAGTCAAATTTATTACGTTATTATATTATTTATAATTACCGTATTTTGCAATAATCAACTCTATTATTCTACTATTCTATTATATTCTATTCTCGTTCAATTTTTTATTCTCTAAAATCAAAATCACTTTGAGATTTTCAATACTTACTTAAAAATTTTTCGTATTTTATTTGCTTCCTTCCTGAGGAAGCTTTGATTTGGTGAGGCAAATAGTACTCAATAACATATAAAGACACGAAGAGTGGAATATAATACATCTAGGAAACGTCCGTATGTGTGCGTATTTGCGTATGTGTATAAGCTCTATCTGATAATTTTTTCAAAAAGTTGAATTTTATGTTTTTATTATAGACAAGTAAAGATAACGGTCTAATAATTAATTTCAATCGAATTAAGTTTAATTTAGTTCCAATACATTTTACGTTTAATAAAGTTCCAATTACATTTGTAGCAAAGTGCGTTAGCCTAGCAATGAATACTTTCTAAAGTAAATCTAATAAAAATATAATAATAGATAATTCATATTGCAATTACTATTAAGCATTAATTCATCATAGTATAATGAAAATATTAAATCACTCAGATATTTTTCCTCGTCATTATACATTTTTCAGCAGTGCCATTCCCATTTAAAACTCGTACAAAAGAATGGAAGAAGTAATTACACGAAATAAATGTTAAAATAAAAATAAAGAAATATTTAATGATTGAGGCAACAAAGCACGAGAGTAATACGCAAACAGAATACTAAAAATTAAGGTAGATAATGAAATAGCGCTGCCTCGTAAAAATAATACTCAGCAGACAAGGCGCGCGCGGAGCTATTAATCAAATTTACATCAAATTTATTATGAATGCGGTGCGGTGTGCTCGGGCCCGCGACTTCTTTATTTTTCCTACCCAAGTTAACATAATTCTCTCTCTCTCGCCATCCCGTACCCTCTTCTCCCTCCGACGCATCCATTCCGCCGCTCCTAAGGCTACACCTCCTTCCTGCCGGATCCCATGCAGCCGCGGCGTCTAATCGCTTTAATCGATCTCGCAATTACGCCAATAGAATTGTTTTCCACTCATTCGCCGGCCGAATTAACCCCCTCTCCCCTCAGTCGGTCGAGGTTAGGGATGCCCGTAGAAAAATTTAACGACTTTAGGTGGAGCAATTTTTGTAATCTCGCTTCATTATATGGAAATCTCGTTCGCCGAGGGGGTTAGTAGCACGTTATGCGGAAATAGCCGGTCTGACGATGTCAGCCTGGGCTCCGAGCTCAAGTGACCTTAATTTCTCGCGGAATTAGGTGCGCATGTCGATTTTGTTTTTTTTTTTTTTTTTTTGAAACGAGGAGGAAGAGGATGGGTGAGCGAATTTCGCAGCTGGAAATTAGCAATAATCTGATGCATTGATCGAAACGTCGATGAGTTCGGGTTCGGGAAATTCGAATTCGACGCGCTTCTATTTGCATGAAGTGCGCGTATTTGAATTTTTTTGTGACCTCGAGCAAGGTGAATTCCAGAATTTTTTTTAGTAATAACGAATGAAATTGTTTAAAACAGATTGACTGTAGCCATTTAGTAAATAAATTTCTGTTATAGAATATATCGATAAAAATATTTTGCAAATAAAGCTTACTCTTTAAATAAGAATACGTGAAATTCACATCAAATAAGTGAACAAACTCATTTTACGTCTTAAGTCTTTGATTCATCGAATAATTGTAGCACTTATCTCTTAGAATTAGTACATATTCGATCTGAATTTCATTTATTCGTATTAAGAAAGTTCATTCTTCCGGCAATATTTAACTGTACTTGCACTTACGAACACTTTCCCTAAAAATGTTCTCGGAAGCTTTGTATAATGGAAGAATTTGATGATATAAAGAAGTAATAGCACTAAACGCAAGGTAAATTCCGAGACGTCAGTAGCGGATGCGCAACCAGTTGATTCCCCATCGACACGCGCCAGCGAGGCGAGTGACTTTATTGACGCAATTGGGAGATCGATCGAGGAGCTTCGTCGCCGGAAGGGGAGGGGGGTTAGATTCACGGCGTTTGCATAGATAGCGGGGGGATAACGCTAACGACCTCCACCCCTTCTGCCCCTCCCCCGGAGGCTCCCATGTTCGAGCCCACCTACTCCCAAGTCTATGGGGACAGACCGGGGGTTCAAGGGAATTAGGGCCGAAGGAACTTTAAATTCTGCCGATTAAATGAGCGTCGAGTGAGTTGCTCAGAGTGCGCGTATTTACCCCCAGCGAGTGAGAGTGGAAATCCTATCGCGGATGTGTGATTTCGATAACTCCATGGAACGCACGTTACTAGTAAATTTATGAAAATTGTTTTTTTTATTTGTTGATAAAAATAAATACGGTTAAAAATATTCCATTTTTCGGTGATAATGTGTAGAAACATATTCACTTAATTTATGTGTTAGTAATTTCAATAAAATATTTTTTCAAGGAATGCCAAAGAAATGGTTATTGAATCAACTAAATATTTTATTGAAATTACCAAATAAATGACATTAATGAAATATCAATTAAAATAATTTCTTTGAAACTCCTTCAAGGAATATTTTATTGAAATTACTAATCTTTTTTTTCTCAGTGCAAAAAAGTCTATGAATAATATAAATAAAAATCGCAAGTTTTAAACAACACACTCCTTTTAATTCTACATATCACCAGTATGAAGCAGCTAAATAAAAGCTCGCTTCGAAACTTCAATTTTAATTGCACAACAAAGATGAAAAAACAAAAAAAAATTTCTCATCCACCGGAAAAAGAAAAGCAAAAGTCCGACAAATTGCGCTCGGGGAAACCCGGGTAACTCTGATCCGCTCCGGCGTTGCGACGCGCAGCGTTGCCGGGCCGGAGAAGAAGCTCGCGCGAGGAGGGTGCAGGAGGGACGAGGCGAAGCCGCGCACGCTCGCGTCTCTCGGCGAGTCAGAAACATCAGACGCGGGTGGTTCTATGGGTACGAGAAGAAAATGCGCGGCGGTTACGCCTGACACGCTAACTAAAATGGAAACGGAGCCGAGTAATGGAGCGCGAGTTACGTCGCTCGGCTAATGAAGCTAAAGCGGCGATGCGATATCGCGCGGATATCCAGCTTTTCCAAGCGGCGACGCCGCTACCTCCCCAACTAAGTGCATCTTAACTTATTACCGCGGGGAAATTGCCGACTTACGAGTCCTCCGCTGCGGCGGACGAGGGAACAATTCGCTCGTCTCGAGCGCCGCTTATGCATTGTTGCATCCCGACGATTATCTGTTTCCTGGGTATTAGCAGTATTCATTTACTTACGGGGGAGATGCTGTTTATTTTTCATTTGCTTTTGTTGTTCGACGAGTTTCGCGAAGTTCAAGCTGCGGTTAGTTTCGCGTTTTAGCGAGTCCGATTGACGAGTGAATTTTGGTTTATTATAATATCAATACGAAAGTTTGTTTTTACGTGTGTGATCAGGTGTGTGAAGTTGAGGATCCGTGGTTGTAGTAATTCGAATATTTGCGTAAAATAATGGTCAGTAAGACGCTCCGTGCGTTAGAATCACTTAGCTCATACTGTTTGGAGATCATGAATATGAATGGAATCACATGATGTCTCTGCCAAATCGGACCTGAACTGTTAGCGATGGGATATTTACTTAATGTTATTTGTCAATTAGTCTGTAAAAATTATTTAATGCAGTATTCAATTAGTAATATTTATTACTTTACATAGATTTAATCACTTTAGATAGTGTTTTTAAAATTAACTTAAAATTAACTTTGAAGTCATATTATCTGAGGTAAACTGAATTATTGTAAAATATGCTTAGTACGAATATTAAAATTTATAAATGTTTAAATACGAAGTTTTTATGAAAATACGATTTTCTGCTAATAGTTGACCATTGGCAAGAGGGTTAAACAATCAACTTGGAGACCTCAAGGCTTTTGGATTTCAATTACTTGCCTGAGTTTCTCCCACCCGAAAAATCTTTTCGATTCTCTCAGATCCACCTCCAGATATCTCCTCGACTTCGTGCTTATCTCCCCTCCAACGGATAAACTTATCCACGGCAGCGGAAGAAATACTTATGCATAGGGCCATGTAGAAATTCCGGGCCTTTCTTCATTCTCCTTTCGTCGACTACTTCTCTCTCTATAACGCACCGGCGTCGCGAGATTAAAGCCCCAAACGACCCCGGTCGTCTCATTCGAATGCGCGCCGGCGAACCTTAATAAACGAGCCCCACCGAACGCGTGTACTTACATGCACCGCCCGTATATTAATTATCGCGATGGCTCGGGTCTCCCTCGGCGCCCCCTCGTAATTAGTTCATTTAAGTTGTTTTCCGAGCTTCTTCTTTTTTTTTGAGAGAAATAGACAGACAGGAGGAGGGGGCCGGCAAACTCGTCGGTTCCAGCGAAAGTTACTTGCAATTTTGCACGTTAAAGCGGCCTGCTTTATTTCGAGCCGTGCAGAAAAGTAATTAGCCACTGGCTGTTTTTCGCGTAGAAATTAACTGTCCTGACTTTCCTTCTTTCTGTCTCTCGCTCGTTTGCTTTTTTTTCTTCTGTGTGAATGTCATACTTTTTCGCATGTTTGATGTGGCTAATATTTAACGTCCAGGAGCTTTTTTGCGGGCGTTGAAGCCGGATTTTTAAATATTCAGGATGATAAGAAATAGTTTTATTACTGAATTATGTCCGACAAACGCTTTTCAAGATTTCCTCATTAATTGACATTGAGGCTGCGATGTTTAAAAGTCTTTTCACGTCGAATTCATCAGGGGTGGCTAAATTGCCTGCCTTTCAATGCTGATTAAAAATACGTATTTTTTCGGAAAAAATCCTTTTTGTAATTCTCGTAAATATTAAATTATAATTTACCAGAAGTCCATATGGTTAAATGGCCATGAGAGCAAGAAGTGGCTAGCCCAAATGGCTTGTTTTGAGTAGTAGGTGAAACGCTGTTTCCCATCATTTGCACATTTATTGGAATAAAGCGTTTATAGGGTAAATATTAGCTAATAATTTATGAATAAATGGCTATTTTACTATAACACAACGCTTATTAAAAAACATTTAATAAACGCACAGTATATTTTTTTGTAGGGAACGTTAGTGAATTTAAAATTTTGTTATAATCTGCTCTTTTCACATAATCGTAAACCATGTTTTTCCTATTAATTGTGAATGATATTAAAAATAGCATTTCATCGTTAGGTCAAAAATGGCCTCTGTTTTTAGCTCATGTCCACTTCCACCGGCTATTAAATCGTTATTAAATATTTTTAATATCTACCAGGGTACGTATTTTTTAAAATTAAAAATTTGAAAAAGAAGTCGACGTGACGTTCACTTCATTATAATACCCAACGAGCCCTGCGCCTGTTTACGCAATAAAAATGAGCTACCTTCTCTGCGTATATGACGTACAAGCTTTTTGATGTTGCTCACATGAGTCGCTTTGCAAGTCGTCCCTCTCTACCCCTCTAAAAAGAGAGAATCACCGAGCGTAATAGCTGCATAAATAAAATTAGAAAACGCCACGACTTGAGCTCGGTGTCGCGAAAACTTTCATTAAGCTACCCTCCCCCCCGTTCTCCCCCGTCCCCTTTATAAACAAAATCTCGCTCGCCACCGTGCGCAAGCGTCGACAAGTGTTATTTTAGGAAATGGAAATTCAAATTCCATTTGCCCGGGACGACGGCAGCCGAGCGAAATCGTCCTGACCGCGGGCGACATTCCTCCACCGGCGTCGTTCTACCCCTCGCTTCGATCCTTTTTTTTTTGCGTCCGTGGAGGGTCGCGTTGTATGTGCGAGACTGCGATACGCAGCGCCGCGGGAATTTAGTCTGGACGAGGGGCGCGCAGACAGCGAGACTCGCGAGCCACCGAAGGATATCATTGAGAAAGCCCTGTGCTCGTGGTATTGATTTTAAACCGACACCGAGTTTTTATTGCTAATTTGGTTTACTGGCAGTTCAATGCAGTGCGAAGTGCTGCCGTGAATAGCAGCAGAATTAGCTTTTAAGTAGTTTTATCGCGATTCGGTCAGACGTTTGCTTAAATTCTTAACTGCCTATGCATCCGTATGTGCCTATAGTTTAGACATCTTTTTTCTGTTTATGTCATGTTCTGGAATATAAAATGAAAAAAAGAAATAACGATACGGGAATATGATATTGAAAAAAAAATAAGAGTAAAATTGGTTAAGTAGAAAAAACGAGATTTCATCCGACATTTACTTGGTTGTAATAATCGGAAAAAGATATTTCTTCAATGTAGTTTTTTAATAGATTTTCTTTAAATGTGAAATTTTTATTATAATACAATGAAAATTTATATAGAAATTTAAACATTTGTAACAATAAATTTTTTATTTCTTATTCAGAAATATTTTTTGCAGTAATTAAAGAAAATATTCGATTTAGATAATTGAATTCTAATATAATTTATCTTATATACATTTTGCAATAATTGCAGGAAAAATTACTATATAAAAAATAGTCGTTTTTGTTAAAAAAGAATTATATACTTTTCGTCAAAGGTGAATTTATCTCTTTACAATTATAGTTTACAATTTTACAATTTTACTTTACAATTATATTTTTACAATTTCAAATATTACTGTAAGATTTTATGTAAAGAATATTTCTTTTGCAATATTGTAAAATTAATTTGTTTATGTTTGTCATAAAACATTTGATTCTGTTCATTATTTCGCTACTAGAAAACATCCAGAGATTTAATATGTTTTTACAACATCACGCATTCAAAGTTTAGATGAGTTTCTGTATAATCTGCATTCAACTTCACTGGAGGTTATTTTGCTTGAAATAACATTGTGTATTATACGAAAGAAACGATTTGCGCAGAGTTGAAAACTTCCAAAGTTCATTTAAGAGACAGCGCTATTATGAATATCAAAATTTTTAGATGAGTTAAATTTTGAGTCATCGCAGTGTTTCGCGCCAAGATCTCACGTATTCAGGAAATCTAATTAAACTTCCACTGTTGATTTTTAATACAAGCAAAAAGCATATAAGATACAATCCCGCGAAAGTTACGCACGATAAAATTTAACTTTATTTCCAGTATCTGGTCTTATCAGCCTCCTCAATTATTTAACCATAACGAAATGAAGCGAATACAAGAAATAAATTAAAAACAAATCATAAAACGCCGTTAAAATTCAGATAAGAATAACGAAATTAAATTACGAGTGAAAATGAAAAGTTTTTACGCCGCCACGGTAAAAAAGGACAGAGGCACTTTCGTACCCAAATCTCCGTGCGCCGCCGCAAAAACGGACAGCAGCAGCAGTTGCGGAAAGGAAACTCCCGGAGCCGCGTCCCTTGGAAAAGGTGGTTTCTTCCACCCACCCTCCCGGCGTCGCGTCTCCTTCTTGCCCCGCGGGCGACACATATAAGCTGGCGCGCGGACCATCCCGAGGGTAACTAATGCAAGCAATAACGTCGCTTTAAACGCAGCCTAATGACCGCGACTACGGCTGGGATTAGTCGTTAGCCCGCGCGCTCTTTCCGTGCCCCTTCTCGCGCGCCGAGGCCATCAGCGCGGAATCGCTCGCTACCGGGGGTAGGGGCCTCGCCAAATGGAAACGTTGGCCCTATTTGTATGAAACGCGAGGGCGCGACTGCAAAAGAGATTCGAACCTTCGGTTCTTGCTGATCCTGCATTTGTATTTTTTTTCTTATGCGGAGTTGCCAGTTTCATCGATTTGGTAGGATTAAAAATGTATAAAACCTAAGAGCGAATAATTAACGAGCTTACGGGATTATTGGTTTTATTTTTGAAGGAATGCAGATATATTGCAATTTTTATTATACGACAAAATGTTTTATACTCTGAGAACAGTACATTAATATTGATAATGTTAGTATTATTAATCAATATATCAATATATTAATTATCAAGAGCCGAGGTAACGCCTTGAGGCAAGCTCTTTTATACGATAAAAATGTAATTACCTTTTTTTAGCGGTTAATGTAGGTTAATAAAATTCACAATATGTATGAAGTGCAGTATTTCATAAAAACAAATAAGTAAATAGATGTTGATACTCTTACCTATATTCATTCTATTTAAATAGATGTGCAATCTGGAATTATTACAAACATTTGCGAGATGCTTATTATTCAAAACTACGTACCAAAATACACTTCAAATCTCTTGGTATCGGATTTTGAATACTTACTGCAAAAATGTTATAATATATCCCTTCAACAATATATATATTAGCACAATTTCAAAGTCATTAGTATACTAAGAAGCGCGCACCATTCAATTATTATACGTTCTTATTTGAACAGTCGCAATTAATAACTCCACGAATTTAATCATAGTCCGCTGCAACTTTTGAATTTCAAGACAGAAAAACCTAATTAATGACGGCTAATTCATCAACCGGTGAAAATTATTTTGAATTATTATCTCATTAAAGGAACACCATCGATAAAAATAATGAACCATATACATTCCTCAAAGGAAAACGTATGTTCTAAGCGCCGAATAATCGCGGCTATCAATTTAATTGTCGCGCCACGCTGCAAGCCGACGCCTCCAAGTTTTTCCACACGTTTCCTCGGCGTCTGCGTGACTTTAAAACTCCCTTTAAGCGCGGCGCGGTTTTACTTAACGGGCGCAGTTTCCGCCTTTGGCTCGGAGCCCTGTGTCCGCCTTTTTCCTGCGGTCAGGCGCGCACGGAGCGCATTACGCGTGTCGCGTGAGTATGAATTTCAAATGAACTGGCCGATGCTCCGCCGGAGTTGCTCATAACTTTCCTTGAAAAAAATTACCGAGCGGGGGAAAATATTCTGCAACAATATTTATTAAAGTTTTCAACGTTATTTTGATCGGAGGTTTATACCTTTTGCTTGAATTACGGATATTTAAAATATTTCTTTGATTTTATACATACAAACAATTGAAACTGGCGACAGACATTACGGATACGTGCGTTATTGATTTAAACGTATTCTTTGTAATTGCTAAAAGTATAAAATACTTCCTTATCTAGAGAAGGAAATCATTTTTTGTGAGGAGGCTAACTGCAAATCTATTGGCAGAGGATTTTTAAATTTGAATGATTAAAATTGAAATTGAATATGAATGTACCTGAACTTGTCATTTAATGAAATTTATTTCTACATTTGAGAACTAATAATCCTTACGAGGCGCAAATAGGATGAGAATTTCCTGCTACCGAATTGTCAGTCTATGTGCCATGGAGCTCCTTCAATTTTAATATTGCCCAGTCAGTCGCTTAAACGCGCTGCTCCGCTTGTGCAGTTCTGCAAAAGTCCCCGCGCATTATTTTATGCAGAGTAAAAAATTCATATCTCACCTCGCACTGCGACTGCTGGAGAGGGGAAGAGAGAGAGGGAATTACCATTTAAAGAGCCTCGAAAGCGCATTTGTCAACGTAAAATGGGAATCTTACCTCTTCATATACTTGCCATGCGGAAAAACGCGAAATATCCGAATATAAAGCCGCTGGAAGGATATAAAAGAGGGGGAGGGGGCTGGGCTGAAGTTTAAAGGGTCATGCTTGCAGG
Organism: Sycophila sp. Sp_5; assembly: GCA_018906775.1. Lineage (NCBI taxonomy): Eukaryota > Metazoa > Arthropoda > Insecta > Hymenoptera > Eurytomidae > Sycophila > Sycophila sp. Sp_5. The sequence goes on along the minus strand of JACCID010000014.1, from coordinate 1,402,836 downwards.
GAGAGAATGAGAGGATTGCTTAACTCGGGTCATTGCAATCTTGGCAAATAATGGCCAGAGGCATTACAGCTGACCGTACAATTTTGACTCTGCGCGTCGGTTAAAAGTCAGTGACTGTTCAAATTTTTTCTTTATTTTAGAAAGCTCGCTGAATAGTCTACTTTTCCTCCCATTCGTGAAACCATTTTTCGAATATTTCAGCCATCTCACGAATAGTTGACTTTTATAGTCATTTCTATTTATTAGTCATGGATAAATGACTATTCATAGAAATATATAAAAAAAAGTATGAATGAAAATTTTCAGACTTTGCTGATTTACTGATATTATACAGCAAAATGTTATATGCATAATACCTAGAGGCAATAAACATTTAGTTATTAAATTAACAATGATGCGATAAAATGTTTACCGTGACTGAAATTTATGTTTAGAATAATAATAACAATAATAATAACAATAATAATAATAATTCTGTGTCCTTTGTCATTACGGTTTTTATTAAAATTTTATTACAGTTTTTAAAAATGAAATAAGCTCATTCGTCTTTTTAGAGGATCATGCATACATTATGGTTCATTAAATTTGCGAGCAGAGAGAGCTATTATGGTAGTTCCAATTTTGTTCTTCATTATAAAACATTGTGTTAACGCTCCAAAAAGTACGAGATATTCTATTATCCCGTGAAATGCATTATTTATAGAATTGCAAAGGCCACTTTTAATTCTTTAACCATACAAATTCAATAAACAAAAACGAATTCCACACTTTTCTCGATTTTAATTTAACATTTCACTTTTCATTGTGTTTCAGGTGAGTGTCCACACGTCTCCACTACTTTTTTCTTCAATCCGTAAGTCGAATGGAATTATTTATAAATTTTCAAACCTTATATCCATCGCTCTTCCGCGCAAACATTTTTCTACAAAAAAAAGCAACAGCAGCTCGCACGGCAAGAAAAGGTCAGTGCAGTTCGACTCTGCGAAAAAGTCGAAATATTCTTTTCCGTCGTGCAAAATGAAATCCACGAGCCGTCAGCCAGACTTTCCCGGCCGCGCCATTGTCCTACGTGCGCGCGCGTACGAAGTTTCGCCCTGGGGAGTCGGGAGAAGGCGTCGGGCATCGATACGGGCGCACACGGACGAGAGCCGTGGGCCGTAGCCGAGGCGGGGATATCCTTCCGTTGGATGCCTCGACGTCGCCCGGGAAAGGCAGCTTTCAGCGGAATACAAAAATATGTACTTAAGCCTTCAATCGCCGTGGCGAAGAGCATCGGGATGGAGTCTGCGAGAGAAAACAGGAAGGCGGAGAAATGAGGAACGAAGTGGTGGTGGCCGTGCGATATTCAGTACCGCTCGTATACTGCTCGATATTTTTGCGGTCGGCGAATTTATTTCGCTGTGGGAATTTATTTATTCGGATATCCGTCAAGCCCCCTTACATTTTTATGGCTACTTTTTTATTTTTGTTAACATTCTTTAAATGGGCAGGATTTTAGTTGTTGATTGTACGAGATGGCCGTAATCCGGGAAACGCGAATTTTTCTTATGATAGGATTCGATTTCTTATACGCACAAGCATTAAGAAAGAGAAATATATGTAGGCTGTAAATTTATTTTTAATCTCCTCGAATTATTCACTTATCCTTATCAATAAAAGTTTCAAAAGTTCTTAACAATCGAAATGCATTTTCAATCGTTATTTCTATACCGTTAAGAACTTTAGAGCTTAAATATTTTACATTTTCATCATATTTTTTTTTAGTTTAATCAAGTTTAATGAAAATTTTTTTAGTTAAGAATAAAGTGTCTGACAATTATAGGAACGCGATAAAAATTACCATACTTTGCAGTAAAATCTGTTATATAGGTAGGATTATTTCCAATACTTTCCAGCAAATTTTGTTATATTTATGGCCAAATTTGCTGTACAGAGTATGACAATTTTTATCGGAGAGAACAGCCTGTGGCTACGTTCCCGCACAGATAGCAATAATTTTTGTAATATTTTAGTTTGAGTGTACGACGAAGCGTAGATCGCGCATCGAAAAATTCGCGATCACGGGACCAAATTTGTTCAAGCGCGTGTCATAATTCACGCTCGTGCCCAGTAATGAAATTAATCGAAAACAGCCGGTAAAATGCAGCTTGACGCAAACAAACACACGGCTCGTATCTAAGGAGAGCATCGCGGGCCAAGCGTTTCGCGGGACACCCCTCGGGCTTTTTCTCTTTCCTTCCGGCGCCTCGTCCGCACCTTAAAAGTTGAGTGCGCGGGTCAGATACGCGGGGTTACGTGCCGGTCGAGGCGGTCGCCGATTTACATGAGAAAACAAAACCTCACCTCTTGACGCACCTTAGACAGCGCCGGGAGGAAAAGCTGGCTCAGCGAGCACACCCCGACCTCCCGCCGACCAGTGCTTTGCATTCGGCTACAATGGCAAATGACATTATGTAAAGCGTCGTCCTAAGAGTGCGTAGACCTTTTCTCCCCTTCCTATGGTATCAGTACCGTCTGTACATAAATTCGTGTCAAACAGGTTGTTTAATTATTTATTGTTTTTTTTTTTTTTTTTTTTTTTTTGAGAAACTTAATTTGAATAGCGTTTGGATATTGACGTGGGTAGCGAAGTTCACAATGAGATGATTAGCAAATGATGGAGAAAGTTTCTTATTCGCATCATCGTTTATTGATTGTTTGGATAAATGATATTATGTAAAGCGCATTTTAAAAAAAAGTTTATTTCCCTTACAGTATAGGTATCGGTATGTTTGCACATAAGTTCACGACATATATATTTTTTAATTATTTTGTTTTCGAAGCTTGTTTTGAAATTTTTTTGCACATTGTCGTTCACAATCAAATTGTTGGCAAAATATGATGCAGAAATTTTCTTATTGACATCATTATGAATTTATTGTTTAGGCAATGGCAAATGTTTTTAAAAGCCTGTTCTAATGGTGTATATAGATATTACTCTCTTACAATATGAGTACCATTTCTGAATGCTCGAGTAAAATTCTTTGTTTATTTATTTTATTTTGATGGAAATTGTTTTTAAACTCCCTTCGAAAATGCAATAGAGAAAAAAAACTTACAATGAGGCCTATTGAATAAAGTTTGATTCAGAGATTCCCTGATTGATATCAACGAATTTCTGATTGTTTAAAAACCAAAACTACTTTGCGATAGGAGTTAACAAAAAAGGTCGCCCTCGTACAAGGAATAGCAGTTTTTAATTAGGTCATTGTTTTCTATATTTTTAGGGGGGAAAAAAACAAGATTGAATAAGGTTGTGTTTATGCGCAATATTTACAATATTTTTAAAGCCCTTTGTCTCCTGCGAGTGAAGTACCTTTAAATTAAAAGCAAACCAGAACGCAGATGTTATCCTCGAGTATCTGTTTCAAGCGTAAGATTACAGTGTCAAGACACACGTGTGAGTACAGCGCAGTTGTACAATGAGAAAGTACGCCAGGTTGTTCTGAGTTTTGCACATCCTCACTTGTAGTTACATGCAACTGTATCACTTAAACTAGAACAAAATTTAAATCATACATGCACTGATTTTTTTCTATTTTATTCCAAGTCTCTAGATCTATGAGTTGATCTGGAATCGAATAGAATAGTCCAAATATTAGCATTAAAATTGATAGTTATCTTCTATTATTACCAATTCTAATTATATTCACGATTTTATTTTTTAGGATATAGGGGTGTTTCGTTCCTTAATAGAAGGGTTCACAATTTTACATTGTACAATACACTTATATAAACAAATTTCAATTTGCATATCGCTATAAGAAAAAGAATTTGACTGTTTGTGATGCGAGAATTGCACATGCAGTATGCGAACTTGGCGAGCTGCGCTCATCCACTGTGTGGGTGTGTCTGTGAGTGTGTCAGTTCACCAGCCGCGTGCGGGACCGACCTCGCGTGCTTCCCCACGAGACAGAGATAGTGGCTGGATGTGTGTATATAGGGTTTATTAGAGCGAGCGAGCTACGCGTGCCGCTAGTACCGTTTCTAGCTTGCTCGTTTTTCTCTCGCGCCGTTTACGTCATGTTTGCGAATTGTTGCTGCTTTCGCGATGTTTGTCAATTAGTAGATTTGCCGGCGAGCGAGAACTAGATCGGCAGCTTGTTTAATATTTTCTTTCTAATTCCCATGTTTTACCGCAACACTTTGATGACAGAGCGTTCCTGATAGAGTCATACTGATGTAGACTTTTTAAATGCTTTGGAGTTTCTTTTGTTTCGAAATTATAATTTTAACTTAATGAACAATTAACGTAAACTGTTTAATTTAATTTAATCAAGTAAAACATTTAAGTGACATACTTCACTGTAAATTTAGGAAATATTTAACTAATTAGCCACGTTATTTTAAGCGCTTGTAATCATACTAATACAAATAATTTTAGTAAGTGAATCAGGGAGAGATGAATCTACGCATCAATCAAATTAAGAACGCCAATATTGTGATTAGGCGATAATGATAAGATTCACGCGATAATGATAATGATACACAGACAAAAATTTGTTTAAAGTAGCTTAATTTTAAATTGAACCTCATTATCACAATTCATTCAGCAGAAAGTTCTTCAAATAATTCAACATTAACTGTTACTAAATTGTAAATCTCCTTGTATTTTTCATAAAAAAGGGAATCTCACGACTTATGTCTACAACCTCGTTGAAATGCTAATTAAAACACCGAGATCCTGCAGATCCAATTCCGTAGCTCCTGTATTTCTAAACCATCCGTAAGACCGAACGACTGGCGCGTTAATCCAGAAGTAATTAGACCCTCCTACGGTGCTACGTCATCAATCGTAATACATCCAGTGGGAATTCGATAATCCGACCCGGCATCCGATGCATTTCCGCGGCAGCCGTCATTCTGGAATTAAGGGCGCGATGAACAACTCCGGCAAGGGGACGATTATTTGTACGTCGAGCCTTTAAGGAGATTGTTCACTTCGCTAGCTAGTCAAAACAGCAACAATGCACGAACACCAATGTTAAACGCTGGAAATCTTTGTTTTTTAGAACTTTTTTCTCGCATAATATATAGATATACCAAAATTTAACGGAGTCATTTTTACTAAAAAATCTACTTGTACTTGTAAAATTTCAGTTAATTCTGAATGATAATTCTGAAGTCTGCATCACTACCTTAATTGCGACACTCCGGCGTGAATTAGCATAATCCACAGGTCGGAACAAGGGAAAAAGGGAGGGCGTTGACGGTGACTGGCTGTAGGCCTCGATAAATCGGCAGGAAATCCAGACCGACAATAAAATTTTGGGCGCGATGATATTCTGACCTACTATCGCTATAATACACGTTTATAGGCCGTATATTATGCATGTATGTCTCTGCAGATTGCGCGGCGGTTCCTAGACTAGCTTTTGGATTTAGAATCGGATTTTGGAGCCCGGTTTATTAGCCGCCCGGGGACGAGCCGCGCCGCGGGCCGCTGTTAAATGTTAATGCATTTTGTAGAAAATTTGACAGAGGCCACGTGCGCCGAAGTTTAATCGAGGTTAAGGGCTCGGTGATAAAGGTGTCCTTTTCGTTCGAACGACCCCGTGTTTCGAGTTGGCTGGGGCGTTATTCAATGGTAAAACCGATTTTTAGTAATTGCGTGAATGATTGCTGCGGCATGTTATTTTAACGCGGCACATATATTTGAATTTACTCATTTCATTTTACGAAACTCAACATGTAGAGTTCGTCCTTGTTATGTAGTTTTTATAATCCGGGAATGTTTTTCTAAAATTTATATTTGGTTAGCTTCGAATAGGAATAAATCCAATTTAGATTTTCTAGTTCAGTACACACGGAGAGAGAAATTCTAGTAAAAATTACTACACTTTTGTATCGCAGGGACATACTTGACAAATAAAAAGGAAGAGTAATATTTGCTAAATTTTTAGGAAAAGGAAAGTCATGTTTACTAAAATTTTCCCTTCGTGTATGTTATTCACGAAGACAAATTTTCTTTAAAAATTTTTGTATCTTCACAAGACTGGCTTCATTGGAAAAATTATTGTTTCTTGTACACTTGACTTCTATTTCTTAACAAATTTTAATGTTATAATTCTTACAAAATTTTCCAACAAATTATTATAAGTTTTTTAATAATGGTAGACAGGGAGGACATTAAAGTTGAATAGGATGATTTTTAACTGATTTTATTTCTCTGTGCGCATAAATTGAGGAAAAAACATTTTTATTTGAATAAACAAATAAAGATAAATCTGTATACAAAATACTGCAACCTCCTGTTATTTTTGTACTTGAAATACAATTAAATATCTGAAAGCACAGGAACAGAAGGTGTATACTTAACATACGCTTAAAGAAAATATTATTTGAATAAATGACAAAAAATGGGCTTTCATAAAAAGTGAAATAACTGCTAAAGCTTTCTCCAGCGTATTAAAGTAAATTTACACGAGATGAGAACCGCAGGTTAAATAAAATTTAAGTAAAACATTACTGCGAGTACATTACAAAAAAAAAAAGATGCACAAAGCGCCACCGCCAGCAGTGTAAGAACTAGACGCTATGACTAATTACGGCAGTTGCAAAAGCGAGTGTGCGCGAGATGTAAACAGCGTCGGTAAAAATTTTACGGTGTCCCCGTCGCCTCGACCACGCTTACACAGGGGTTTATCCTCATGTAAAAAATTCACAGTCATGTGCACGCGGGAAGGCTGCAGGACCGAAAAAAAGAAAACGGACGGTCGGTGCGCGTTGCATTAAAAAATCATAAGCAGAAATATGCAGCGGGTGGAGGCGGAAAAAGAAAAGCGGCGTAAGAGGCTGAAGATTTATATACATATCCGCGTGGGAGGTGTGGGTGCACAGGGGGGAGGGGCGGGGTGCAACGGCACGGGAGCTCGTAAAATGGGTAATCTTCCTGGCGGACAGAGACCCTCCCGTAGGTCGGGATTCACCGTAATTGTATTTTATTGTCGGCTTCGGTTGAGTCGCGCGTCGGCCAATGCTGGTGGTGGAGTGCTCGACGGTTTGCGTAACGGCGTGCAGACGCATGTGCTTTCGTAACGTGGCTTTTGTTAGAGATGCTTTTAAAATTGAACGACGTTCCGAAGGTTGCCGTAGGAACGACTTTCTTTCTTTTTTCTTTTCGGCCTCTGGTTTGTTGTGCGTAAGCACTTGGCCTTCGTTATTGCGAGGCTGGTTCTTACTCACGTAAAGAGATGCCTATTTATATCGCATAAAAATACAGGCAATTACTAGGAGTACTCTCGGTTATATTTAGAAAAAGAAAATGATATTTTGGGCTGCTCTTTAATAAACACTTATTTGCTTTCCTACAACAAATGGAAATAAATTTAATTGATTCTTGGTTAAAACCATTTTCTGTATAATTTAAGATCGATCATATTGACACGAATCTACGTTCTAAAATTGAATTAGTGAAACTTTATTAAAATAAGTGAAAGATTCTCTATTAACACATAAATCGTGAAACTCTTTTCACTAATTTTCAGTGAAAATTCACTAATAAAATTATAGCCGTTTTCACTAATTCAACTTTAGATAGTAACGTAATTATTTAAAAAAAATAGTTGAGTCGTATTCCTTACTAGTTAAAGTTAGAGAGAATTTTTTAGCATATAGAAAAGAAATATTATACAAATAAATAAAATTATCTACACTTGCATAATTACAATAATTAAATATTAAGAGTAACATTATATAATTTAATTAATTTAAATTGCTAATGCAAGAAAAATTGTAAGAAAAAAGTTACTTAAGTTGCTATCAAATATTAATTCTAAAAGGATAGTAAAATATTTGTAAAAATTATTGATAATATATTAATTTTGTTTTCAATTTTATATTTCATTCAAAAATAAAATATCGCGCTTTAAATGTAGGACTAATAACATTTAAAATATTCACGAGAACAACATTGATCTCGCGCTATTCCTCCGACGCAATCGGTTCAATTAATTTCCTGAGAAACACATATATTTGCCAGCTACAAACAAGTATCGAAAATAGAGTGCCATTTGTCTAGCGAACGGGAGGGGGTAGTGGGGAAGGGAGGGCGCAGGAGGTTGTGAAATCGAATAAATTCCGAGGCAAATAAATTCCCTGCGTCCATTACGGTCCGGCTAATCGAATGAAGCTCTCTCAATCAGCGCTGATTAAAAGAATAAGACGTCACCGATAAATAGTGCGTCGACGCGAGCGACGTATACTCGCGATCGATGTCGATATCGCAGCACGAACGTGCTTCCCGGCGTCTCTCCTTTAATTGCTCGACCGAACTCAGACCGCGTAGCTTGGCATGTGCAGAGAGGGCTGAGGGAAGTACGTTTTCTCAATTCTCTTTTACGGATTCTGCGATCCAGCGAGCACTATCCAATCACTTTTAATGAGCTAGATGCCATGGCATCGAAAATAGAATTTCTAAAATTTCACAATGCGCCGCGATGTTTAGCTAAATGGATGATAAATGCTTTTTTTGATGCAGTGGACACTATCCAATCACTTTTAATGGGCTAGACGATCAAACATAAACTTGATTTTCTTATAAATTTAGTGAATGTAATTTCGTACGTGTAAAATATTGCTGGAAAATTAAGGAATTTTTAGGCATAATATTTTAAATCTTCTGTTCAGTGGGCAGATTCTATAACGTATTTTGAGCATATTTGGAGGCTGTGGTGTAACGCTATATGGACACAAACATGCTCAAAATTCTATGCTATATAAAGTCAAAATATTCTAATATAAAGTATAAAATATATATGCATACTTTCGATTCAGTTTTACTAAAGTAATTCTATTTTCGTACAAATCAGATAAAAAGATTAACTGCAACATACATTTCATTTGGGAATAGATGATCCTCATTTACACAACTCGCGCAGGAAATTTCCTTCGGCAATGAAACAAGACAAGCCATTTTTTTAGACTCAGCCACTTCCATGAAATCCAGCGGCTTCTATAAAAAAAAAAGAGCAAGAGCGAGGCGCATCAGCGATAAAAAAGCGACAGGGTACTTACGAGTCACCGTTAGAAAAAGTCAAACGGAGGCATACGCGCTCAGGAGCCTCGGCCGCGTGGCTTTTTGCCGGGCCGCGAAATATGGGCCGCGCGTCAGCTCGGCAGCGATTTATCCCTGATTTTTTTGCGGCCACCTCGATGACGCCCGGGACAGCCAAGAAGGTCGATGGCCGAAAAAAGGAGGCCTGGGGGGACAGAGGGACGAGAGAGAACCGCTTTAGCGCGGAGCGACGGCTGGCTTTAATCTCCGTCGACGGAGCGCGGCTCATTAGATGCGATTAGCCTCTCCCGCTTATACCGAGTTTGGCTTCCCTCCTCCTTTGCATGGAGCTCTTCGCCGACCTTCCCTCTCTCTTGAGTCCCGTCGCTCTCATTATGACTACCGAGGGAGCCGCGGCTACCTCCGAAAAAGCTGGCCTCTCTAAATATGCCCGCAAAAAATATTCGTTTTCGCAGAAAAAAAACTTTACCACTCTGCTGGTGAAGTATGAAACCTGCTGGGATTGTTAATTAAACTGTTTTTTTTTAATTATTATTTTATTGTTCGTCTTGTCAAATACAATTTAGGGTTGAACACGCTAAAACGGTTGGAGTAAATTTTCACTCTTACTTTTTAATGGAAACACTCATAGAGTTAAATTTTGACTCCAATCGAGTCCAAATCGACTCTACACTAGTAAAATGATTTAACTTCACTCGAAAGTAAAATAAAATTTGCTTTAAGGTAAATTTGAATGTTGGAAGTCATGTCTCTACCTTTCGCTGTACTTAAGGGTCAAAAACTCTCACTATTTCACTCCAACTGATTTAGTATACATATTTTTATTCCCTATTTTTTAATTCTGCCAAATTGTATTTTAAAATGCTCCACAAGATCCTGCGATCACTCTTTTAATAGGAAGATTTGTATGGTAATTTGAATGATTTTCGTATTTACAAAGTAATATTATTTGTTCATAAAACTGTTATTAACGGTATTTTATTATTATATTCATTTTAAGTTAATAATATTATTCGCGTAATTATTGCAATCATCTTTATATTTTTATACAAAATAATTATAAATACCTACTACAAACAAATAAATCTACTTTATAAATACATTTTCTAAGTAGAAGCAGCCGACACTGGCAAGACATCCTTTTTCTTTCAACGTACTTTAGCTTTAGCTTCTTATTATCAATTACTGAACTCCATTTCATTCGCGATCTTAAAAATAAAAAGCTGCCTCGAGATTCTTCATAAATTTTCTACCACCTTCCCTAACTCGATATCAAAATGCACTATTCTTTGAACTCGGCGAAAATATTTTTAATTGTACCCTGGCCTTACATAACAGATGCCAGCAAGCAGTCCCTGGGTTACATCTTAACTCGGATGGTCGAGCGAGGCGTAGTCGGGACTCTGCGCTCTTTGGCACGTGCACATACACGGTCGGACGTGACTGGCGGTCGCCGCTCTAAATCCACAAATTAAGTCCGTGATAGTCCATCGGAATTCAAGCGACTCTCTAAACAGCAGAGACACTTCTAGCGTGTTTTCTCGCTTGGCCTTTGAAAGGTCCCGGCTGTTGCTTTTGGACTTACCGTGGCGATTGCTATTAGTACCAGCACGAACCCCACCGTCCATTCGCTGGGCACTTCCAGGTGGTACGCTTTTGGTTTTCTTTAAAGATCTGAATCATAATTCGAAGCTAAGCTCTTGATTGCCTCTGGATCGCTAAAGAGGGATCTTGGGAGCACAGAAGACTTTAATTTCGATTTAATTAATGCCGGATGTTTTAATTACGAGGGACAATACTGACGAATTGTTGAGGACTAGGGGATGTAATCATGGGGTTAAGAAAGATAATGATGTTCTGAGAAAGAAATATTGTAAAAATCACTATATACATATATGGAATGCGACTAAAGACTGGACTCTCAGACCAAAATTACCATATTTTAAAATACAGGATTATATCCAATACTGTTGAGTAAGATTTATTACATTTACGGCCAAATTTACTGGAGTATGGTAATTTTTATACGAGAGTCCAATTTGTGGCTGCGTTCTCATAATTTTTATATTTTTTAATCAGCGTATGTAAATTAGAAAAATTTTGAGCAAGTTAAACGATTTTGTTGATTGCATTAAAAGAAAACACAGTAAATAATGAAAATAGAATATTTTTTACGTACTGTTTACACTGCGCTTTTTGCAACCACAAATTTCGCGCGTGGTTTAATCCAATTGACAAATTTCATCCTTTGAATCGTAGATATATTTATTGGAAAATCGAATCTGACGGATAAAATTTTTATTGAACCGCGTAGTGCCGTAACTTTTTTTAAATATAAGGTGTTGATTTATTAACGCAATCATTTTACAAAATTGAATAAATGAATAGCCGTGCTGTGAAGTAATTTTCTTAATATAAAAAAATTCTTTTGTTATTAACTAATATGAAACTGTTAAATTAGCTTCATTTAATTTCCGCTCGTATTTATGTATATTGATATGACATGTTATGCATTTATGTATATAAACTATGCAGACATAATACCGAAATAATATTTGCATTGCCCGCTGCATAAATTAATAAGCAATTTTAAAACTATACGCAACATTTTACCGTCTGTGAAAAAATGTTTATGAAACAAATAAAATATTTTTCTCTAGAAGCTATTATACGTACCTCATTCTTTTTAAGTTTAATTGCATTCTTCGACTTCTGGTACACTAGAAGAAACTGTCTGATAGAACTATAATGTAGCGCTGTTTTACGCCTTCACCAAGATTGCAGGAATTTAATTTCCTGCATTTTCAACATTGCTCCACGCTGGCGCATCGATTCACCCCTCCCTTATTCTAGTCCCCCTGCGCACCATTTTTTTAAACATTTCTGTCTTAATAAAGCTCGCGTGCGCTCGTTCGCACTTTCTCTGTCTCTCTCGCACCTTCCTCCTTTTCCTGGAAACGGCTTAAAAGTCCCGCGTCGTCAGCAGACTCTTGCTCCGGCGTCGGCGCGCCAGAGCGACAATGAATGCACTTTTAATAAATTGCCCACGAGCACGCTTTTCATAAAACGCTTCACGCTCGATCGCCTTGGTGTCGGCATTATATCTCGCTGCGAATGTGCATGTATATATGAGCAGACGGTGACTCGATAAGAAAAGGAGGCGTGGCGCTTATTCGACACATGATATGACGATGTTTCGCTGATTTTTTTTCGCCAATGGCGTGCCTTTGAAAAATTTATGAACGTTGCTCGCTTCTAGGATTTTTTTATGTGTAGTATTCTTAAAGCAAGATTTATTTCACAAGATTTCTACGCGGAAGTGACGATTTTCATTTTGTTTTTGTCGATATTGTATTGAATATAGTGATCTGCATGACGTACGAATCAGTTATGCAACGATTTTTAGTGCATCAATTAAAATCAGTACTTTATATAGATACTTTGAAATTAACTGATATTAAGTAGAATGTATAATTATTTTTACATGATAATAGTTATTTAATTTTTGAATTTGATGCAAGTTACAAGACATTTATTTTCGTTTTATTTTAAATTAATAACCAAGTAAGGAAAGTAAATGGAGTAAAAAATATTGATAATGCCTGTGTCAAAAAAATCTGGCCCAAGTTTGGGACAAGTCTAGCTAAAAAAAATCTCGGTACGACATTTATGGAGAGTAACGTTTCTTTAAGACTGCTTAAAATGAAAAATAAAAAAAAATAACAGAAAGGAAAAAGAAAAACGAAGTTAAACATATTCACTTGTTTTACTTGAAAAATGTATACCCTACAAAAATTTCGCTAGCAAGTATTATCAAATTTAGTGCAACAAGAAGCTAAGAACGCCGAAGGTAAAGCGTCGTCGATTTCGACAATTTTCTCGTGCCAGCCAGTGCTTGCTCAGGCTGCTCTTATCCGGGGTGCCATTTTTGATTCTAAAAGCCCGCGAACCGATTGACTTGCCGACACATCCGATAAAGTGCTGACACGACCCCGAAGCGACGCGCTTACTTAACCTGTCCCTTTTCGCGGGGACGTCGTTAAGGAGACGGCGTCGTTGCGCGGTCGTAGGTGATTAATCTTCGGCTCGATCCTTCTCTTGCGTCTTCGCCACTCCCTCCCCCTTTGTCCCTCATCTTCATCCGTACTTGTCCTTTCCAACGCCTTATACGAGTATGCTATATTGTAAAATAATTTTTCGTCTATGTTATTTCCATTTATTCATTCGTAAATAGTCGTTACATGCTCTTGTCGATCGTCCGTCTTTTTTCAGCTTTATATTCTATGTTTTTTCTTTGTTTTAAGTCAATTAACGCAAGGTTCAACAGTACTTCTTAAGCGTTTAATTAGAAACTTTATAGCGGTGGTTTGGAACTTAGAAAAAAGTTTGTTTGAAAGTTTCCAATCTTTAAAGGAACTGCATTATGGTTTGACCGATAGTTTTTTCTTCAGACTTTTAAAATACGTTCATATTTTAGCAGCTGCTTTGCAAATCCGCAGCAAATTAAAAGATATTTTTGGTTTTATTTTATGTGCTTTTTATTATGTATTCAATTCTCGTCGCGTTGGTATATTTACCTTTACAACGTTGTTTGATACTAAATTAAATATATAGGGTTTTCAACATTTATTTATTTTATTCAATTAAAAAAAAATCGTATGTAAATTTTAGATGCCACAATTGGATAAGAACTTTTCTTTTATAATTTCAGTATGAGAGTTAAAAAAACTAAGGCCTCAAGGCATCCTTCAAAAGATTTCTCTAATGACATATCAAACACCAAGAAAAATATCGTGGAACTCATGCGTTTGCACGATAGTAAACGCACAAGTAGAATTGCGTTGATTCGCGGGAGCTTTCGCAATTTTATATCCAGAAAAAGTTGAATTTCTCAGCGAGACATTCGAAAAATTTAGGGCGCCACGTGCCGTCTCTTTTTATCTCGCTGCGTATCTTTCTCCCTTTCTCTGTCGCGGGCGCACGTGCGCCGCCGCTTCCACGAGAGAAACGAATTTTTAGCACGACCGCGAAAGAGCGACGCCGCAATTTATATCGCCATTTTTACTGCGGTCTCTTATTGCGCTGTCGCATTAAAGCTCCTAAAAGTTTTTTTCCCGCCTGTTCGTTCGCTCGCTCGCACCTTTTTTTCACCCTCCTTCTTTTCCTCTTTCTCGCGCTCCCATGGAAATGACCTCCGGGCCTTTGTTCGCAGTCTTGTTCAACTTAAGTGAGATTTCAGAGGGTTTGTCGCTCAGCATTGTGACCCGGAAGCGAATGAATCGAGCGATGTCCGGTTAATCGATGATTACATTTTTTTTAGAATGTGTATATTGATCGAAATGTATTTCTGTATTAATAATACTGTAACTTTATTCAGTCAACTTTTTTTTTTAACAAAAAAAGCATTAAAACATAAAACATTGTGTGTATTAAAGAAAAAAAAATTGCGTAATTTCATATTGAAATACACAAAATACAGAATTTTTAATATAAAATATTAATATCAAATTCTTCTCTCCGTAAAACCTGCACCCCTGCAGTCATAACCAAGACCTAATAAAATAGTTATTGAATAAACGAATTCTTCACGTTTGACGGGATAAGTGCGCTACTGCAGGTTATTTCATTATCCACGAGCATATCCTTCCTAAACTCTCAGGGACTCTTTTAACGACGTCTTAGCCCGCATTATTCCGCGGTTTTATGCGTAGTATAAGCCCCAAACGTGAGACCGAGCGATAATATTTTTACGAGGACCAAACTAATTTCTAACACGCATATAATTGCGCGATTTCCGCTCTGCCGGCGCGTCCGATCGTAAAATTCCCTGAATATAGGCACCTCCGAAGTTTTTTTTTGTTCGATTCTTGCAAGTCTCGGCTAATTTTGGCCCATTAACGCTCGATGGGCAAGAAATTTATGTAATAGAATCTTCGTGATTTTACGAGGGAATTTTTGCGAGTTGCCAGGGAAATTCGTCACCAAGTGGAAATTATGGATTTTATTTCACAGTCGAGAGTGGTGTATACAAATCTTTTAGCAGTAGATTTCTTTTGAATACGTATTGAGGTATACTGCATAGTGCGTAGAGAAAATTATATTCATAACACGTAATTTTAGATAAATAAAAACTTTTTAAGATTTATCTAAAATAATCACTCTTTTATCTAAATCAGAGTTAACAAAAATATTAAAATTCTACTGACTTGAAATATTATAATTATTTACATGTAATTTATAATTATATAGGAACATAAAATTAATTAGCCAATGTTTGTTTTTGGATTTTATACAAGTGAATTCTGGCAGTTTCTGTTGGATCAAAACTTTTGGTAAAAGATGCCATTTATTTTTAACTGAAAGTTGGGAAAACCAGCGATTCTAAGTGGAATTGAAGCGTTATAGTCAGACAACCCAATTAGTACGGGTCTTCAGAAAGCGAAGTTTAAAATTTAACTTATCAGATCCGAGTAAATGATATATGACTGTAAAATAATAGAATTCACTAATTTTAAGTGTAGGTGTCAGTATGAGAAATGCTATAGACTTAAAGTGACAATCAAAAATTAGCCTGTGCCATGCATTTCTGAGTCTAACGATAATATTTAATAGCTTGAGACTTTCCTTGGCTTCATTGAAGACTAACTTTATGAAGTAGTCGGATAAAGTTGGCTAGATAGAGTTTCCGATGCAATAGAAACCAGCGACTGTTAATTTCTAATTACAGCAGCTGAAAATTAACAGCATACGTAAAATAAAACGAAATTCACGGTGTCATACGAGCGGGGACTAAAATACATGAAATATAATAATTAAACTTGATTCGCAGTTATACAAATGTACAGTAAAATGTTCGGTTAATGCATGACTTGTGACGGGGAAAAAAGGGCAGTTAACGCGTATAACGCAAAGTAATACATAAATTCATGCAATCTCGAGGGTAATAATATTACACGCTGCGAATACAATATTCGCGGATGAACATTATTTTAGCGCGTAAAATTTCCAAAGCCTAATAAACCGAGATTCTCCCGGAAAATGCCATAAACTTTATGAGCGTTCACGCCCGCCCGGCCATCTTTCACTATTTCAGTGTCTCGAGACTAGGCCCTCCGGGAGACTCTGACTGATTCCGGCGAACGCGAGAAATGTAAAGCCTCTCCCCTCACTCGTTACACTCGAGATTTTTTTCATCTGGATTCGCTCACATATGGCTCGGCCATATTCTACCTCTCGCTTTATCTGGTGCTCCGCCGCGGCGCCTTTATCACGCCAACGTCGAGATAAAAGTCGCTTCGCAGGAGGCAGAAGAGTCCCCGACTCGGGAGGAGGAACTTTCGGATTTCTTTTCTTGGTCGGAGTAGAAAGAAAAAAATCCGTGCGAGAACTTTGTCTCTATCTTATTACCGGGCGGTGACGGCGTATCACGAGCCTCCCGGCGCGCGAGGAGTCGACGCGAATGTGCCACCGACCCCCGGGCAGATAGGCCAATCTTTTATTAAATCTTGCCCCCTTTCGACGCGCATTCCGACTCTTCGCATTCACCTCCCTCTTTTTTTTATTCTATCTTCTCGTCTATCCCTCCCCCCTTCCTCGTTTTTTATTCTTTCCTCGCTTCGTCTTCTTTTCTCCGGGCATCTCTTTTTTCCCAACTTTTTTTCTTTAAATCATTGGATTTCCTTATGATCTTTTGTATCTTAAAAGAGTCGATCGTTAAACACACTTTACTACTCGTCCCCGCTGTACCATTAATTTAGTATCGGGGTGAAATGCTTTACAGTCTGAAAGTAATTGCTAGCGAATTAAAACGTGGTTTTGTGTCAACATTTCATTTTTATATCGTAAAAAAAAGTTTTGTTCTTGAAAAAGAAAAAAATTGATCGACTGAATATCGCGCGGAGATCTTAATTTTCTTACTTTTTCACCTGAGTCTCATGATTTTTGTCTCTTTCGCAGGATAGCCTTTAAAGTCTCCCCTCTGTCTTAGCTTCCTCCCCTCTCTCCGCCTTTTCTCGCCCTCCGTTTTATCCTATCAGGCCGAGTTCCGAGTACTTTAGTTTCCGCTTCCGCTACGCTAATGACGAGTTTCCACTTAGCTCTAGCGTGCCTCTCCCTACCTTACGAAACTTCCAAAGTCTCCTTTGTGCGCTTTATTTTTTTTCCTTCCACGCTTACGCACTTTTCCCCCTTTTTTCTGTCCTTTTTCTTTTCTTGTCTGGCTTTGACTTTGGGAATTGAAAAAAATTCAAATAGTTACTGAAACAGCTCACAAAAATCTCGAATCGTTAGCGTTGGCCTTTGCTAGGCAGCTTTTTGAGGGAGAATTGCGGGAAGGAAAAAAGCGCTTGAATAATCAAGGATGATGGTTTACATACATTACAATTGCTTGTAAGGCGAACGTAGATTTTTACTGTTTATTTTCACATTATTATTGTTATTATAATTTGTATATACAAGTTTTTCTTTGTTGTACCTAATGTTGAAAAGATCATTCATAAAAACTTGTACATTTTCACATATTTCATTTACAGCTGTTACTTAAAAAGTACAATGTGTTGTTATACTTTTTACGAGTTCTCGGTAGATTTTACATTCACAAAATTAAAAGTTTCGGTATTATCAAAACTTTAAGTTTAATAACTTCGCAAATTCAAGTTTTTCCATTATTAATGAAGCTCATCTTTTTTCGCGTAAAATATTCTACTTCTCTAAAACTTTATTCAAACTTTATTTACTCTCTATAAGTTGTTTATTAATTTCGAATGAAGCTAGCTCGTATAGCGTACGATTATCTGACCATGAAATCTTGGAATAAATCTAATAATCACATGAAGTAATAAATTCGTATTATGATTTTACCGTATACAAAAAAATTGAAAGCGTAGAACATTATATTATATAAAATAGAGGGGAGATTGGCTTTCTGAACGAAAATTCTTATACCGAGTCTAAAAAACTATTTTACCACTTGCAGTACGGCGACCTTTTTACGTGGCCATACATTTTTAAATTTTAAACTATTTTTTATTATATTTTAATATTTTTAAGCGGCATTTTCCCTCTAGCTTTAACGAGGAGGAAAATATATTTTTCTCGTTTCGTAAATATCGTCAGCTCTGGCAAAGAAAAACACGTTTCAAAAAAGATATTTTTTTAATTTGAAAATTTTTTAACATTATAAAGAAAACTAAACCACGAAGTAAGTTTTGAAAGAAGAGTTTCACTTTATTGTTGGAAAAATGGCAAATTAAAAAAGACCTCTTTTGAAATGACTTTTCTTCATTAGAAGTAACAATTTACTTTATTTCTTATTTGTCTTTTTTTTATACATATACATTAAATAAAAAAATATCAATCTCTAGCAAACTATACTACTTATTTGCCTTTGCCGTAGTGCTCTAAATCATGAAACGAATTCACCCCCGTACAAAATCAATTAAATTGGACCGGATGTACGATTCCGCGCGCGAGGAGGGGCCGGACAAACAAAGCGGCTGCGGCGTCGCTACAGTTTGCCGAGCGAAATGGTCGGAGAACGAGAAAGGCACCGCGGGAACGAGCGCGAAGTAAGGGGTGCACACGAGCGTTGGTCGGGCGGAGCAGCAATCTCGAAATTCCCGGCCGTTGCAGATGCAGCCGGCATAAACTGCCATGGGAAATCCGCGCGAGAGGAGGAAGGGAAGTTCCGCTCCCATCTCCCTCCCCCCTCCTCCCACATCCTCCGACCTGCTCGCGTCCCTCGGGCAATGCAAAATGACGACTGGTCCGGGATGATACGGAGACCATCAAAAAAAAAACGTTGCATTTTTATCCGGCACGTATTCGTAAATTAAAACGACGCTATGCACGCAGTTCTTGCTTATTTGCAGTGCCGCGGTGTGCTTAGTTTTTTTTTTATTTTTTACATAACTTCTTTTTTATTCATTTCATCCCGAATGAGATTGCTAGTGAAAATACTCACTCGTCATCTTTATGCCAATAAATAAATTGATTCTTTTGGTGGACGCAGAAAATGATCTTTGTCAAAAAAAGTTTTGGTATTAAATTTTCAGTTTGTATGCGATTTACAGTTGAAATTTTGCATTATTAATTCATAGGAGCTTTAAAAATCTAACATTTCACCTGCCGATCATTAGCTAAATAGAGATTTGTTTTTTCTTATCGAAAATAGGGCTATCAGTCATAATTGTATTCAGAAACTATGTTTGTTTTAAAATAATGATTTAATTTTATATAGAAATACATTACATACATAATTACATATATTTCAGTCAATTCTTAACATTTGTCTTTCAGTACTATCGATTCATTACCTAAATATTCAAATCTAATACCCTATACTGCATTTATTCAACGCGATTTCACACAGGAGTATAACAAATTACACTGAGAGAATTTTCTTTGCAGGAAAAACGTAAGCGAGGAAATTCCCCCAATTTGCAAATACTGAAAGTTTTTAAAATTACAACTATAATTTTTACATGAGTAGCTGTCCAAAGTTAACGTAGTTTTTGTCGTAAATATTACGGTAAAGCTCCCATTCAAATTTACGAAACTTTTCTTGTAAAAACGACTAAACTTTGACAATGGAACTATCAGGTGAGAATTACTCAAATTCTCTCCTAAAAATTTCCAGTGCTTATAATCTGGAAGTATTACAAGATTTCCTTTTCAGTTTAAAATAATTTTCACTGCGAGATTGAGAAATTTCTCTCACTGTGCATCTCAATACAGCTAAAAAATCCAGTTTAATATATTCCGCAACAGACAATCATCGCAAACTTTAGCGTTATTTGACTTCGCAAACTTGCGAGGTGGTTACAGCTGACCAAGCGGACTTTATGCAGCGGTATGCGCACGTCCGTTCACCAGGTTGCAAAGGCAATCAGAGGATCCAATCCAAGGGTCGCGAAATGGCGAACAGCGATGGCTTGACGGACGCATGCACAGCCCTTTCTCCATCGCTGTAAAGAGAAATCGGACTGGGCGGCGAGGACGGTGGAGATTTAGATTGTTTTAGTAGTACGCGGGGCTGGTCTCGGGTATTAGCCAAGTTGTTTCACGATCCAGTGAATCCTCCGAGCGATACCTCGCTGGGGAATAATTCTTCCGGATCGACCAACCCCCTGCAGCAGGCCGGCGCCGCTGTCTCGGTCAATATTCCGGGTGCGTGCGAATGACTGTCTTCCCGGGGTAACGCGCGCGGGGCACGTACACACGTACCTGGCGCACGTGCACACGTTCGAGAGGGTTCGGGTCCTCGCACGAATTCCATTTTCCGGGTGTCGGGGGCTCCTCGAAATCGTACATCTTCGCTTTTTTTTTTCTCGCAGGAGTAATGACTTGTTACGTCGGGGAGGGGAGGAGATTTTTTATTGGACGACAGGGGGATTGACGACGGTCGTCCAGATTTCGGGCGAGCTCGTGCGTGAGATCGCAAATTAGATGCGTTCGTGCTGTTTACATATTTACGATGCTGAAGGTTGATGAACTATTCATAAACTTCGCGATTTATTTATTTTTCCATATTTAACTTTTTATAGATCAAGCGTTGTTTCCTTATTTTATCCTTTCGAAAGTAATTAAAGTTTTTTTATATATAACTTTTAAATGATTGAGATTAAGAACTTTAATTGCCTTTCTTTTAATTTTATGTTTGGTAGCTAAAATATACTATATTTAAATTGTGTCAATTACATATCTTAGGAAAGAAAAGTTCTAGTAACCATGATTACAATTTTTTATAAGTCAAGGACAGGATTGTATGTAATAAATTTTACTATACTCTGTAGTAAAATTTGCTAGATTCGTGTTACAATAAAATTTACTATAAGTTTAGCAAATCTTGTATTATACTTTGCAGTAAAATTTTTAATTTGCAGGCACTGGAAAATCATTGCAATTTTTACATGAATTTTGAATAGTTGGCGCAGATTTATAATTTTTGTAAGAAAAACTTTATATTTTAAGGTTCAAATAAAACCATAATAAAAATTTCCAGGGCTTGCAATTTGGTCCATAATTACATTTATCGCATACTTTATTAAATTATTTATTGATTGATTTAGTTAATAATTTAGCACACTTTCACCGCGATTTGCAATTATAAATTAAATTTACTCACTTTTAAAATTAAAACATTCCGTTTCCCTCTAAATTTCGATAATCCGATGCACCATAAAATGAAGCTACAAATAAATCACGTTGTAATCCGTGATGAATAAAAGTTTTCATCTGGTATTCGATAAATTTATCCCAAGTACAATAGCCATTGTTAAATCTGTCCAAAGTCTATTAAATTATTTTAAACAACGAAATATACCGTACTCGGATTAATCACATGGGAGTACCGCAAATAGTTCAAGTTGCTCGGCCGCATAACGTAAACCAATCCAAAACTTACAATATCAACATCACTTATTAGTTTCTAACTACTTCTCGAATAGTTCCCCGATATTCTATCCGATCTCAAATGGGCACAAATAAACCTGCAATCAGAGACAATTTGCAAGTCGTCCAACCTTGTGAACCGGTTCAACGAACGTTCTTAAAAAGTTTATCTCGCCTAGCGCGCGCACGCTCGAGCTTCCCCTGCTACGTCGCTTATCGCCACTCCACTCCGCTGCGACGGAAATATCGCGTGGCGTGAACAAAAAAAGACAAAAAAAAAAGACAAAAAAGGGCAAAAAAAGAAGAAAAAATATAGGAAACAGGAATGGGAATGAGAGAGAACCAGGACGAGGAGCGCGAGCTGTAACTGCTGCCGCGGATATAAAGTCCGGATCGTCCGTAGGGCGAGCAACAACGCGGATTACAACATCCGACTATAAATACTCCTTGACTGATTTATTTTGCTCCGTTCGACGCTTCGTCCTCGTCGTCGCTGCCGTCGTCGCTCGCTCGCCTCGCTCCCCGACGTCTATTGTTCCAGACTTTTCAAGTGATTTGACGCCGGCATAAATCAGCCAGAAAGTCGATATGCAGCGACCTTCTCGCTTCAACTTTTATATCTGCACGTACGGAGGGTCGCTGATGTTTTTCTTTAAAGGGGGAGGACGAATGGAGACTGCGGGAGGCGCTACCTCCTCTCTCTCTCTCTCTCTCTCTCCTCAGTCAGGGTGTTTCTGATTGAAATCGGAAAAAGACTTATGGTTGACGTTATGTCGTTTTATTGGAGGTCGTTTCAACGTTTCTTCTTTTTTTTCTCGTTAACAGTAAGATAATTTCGGAATTTTTACCATTCTAAAAAATTACGGTCGCCAGTGGCATGTAAAAAGCTCTTTGGGACATGTTGAGGGTTTAGTTTCGAGGAAAAGTGAAAACTTTTTTGAACCACAGGATCGACTTAATAAACTTGACAAAGTTGGAATGAATAAAGGTTGACCTTCTGCGGACTTTTTGCGCCTTTTTCAGCGGTGTCAGGGTATCCCATTTGTCACCCGCAAGTATCAAGTAAAAATTTTACAAGAAAGCTGAAAACAACCAATTTTTGTCTATTAAACAAAAAAGTGCAACCCTTGTTGCATTTGTAGAAATTCAGAGCAGACAATGGTACACGAAAAAGAGATAAGAGAGGATAGAATATCCCTGCAACGCGAGAGTATGAGGAACATTAGCGTTTTATATCGCGGACATTTCTACGTGCTATTAGTATGAAGTGCAGTCGATACATGCAGGGTTATGTTATGCGAACCAAGCACGGCTAACCTCAAACTACAAAAGTATGCACACGTGATGTCAACCCCAGAGTTTCCTACTTTATGGATACGCCACCGCACTACAAAAGCATGCTGATTAACCATACCATCGTTGCTTCCAGCTAACCCATAGTCTGAAACTATGAGCCTCCTGGAACGAGCCCTAGGAAATGGCGGATTTAATTACATCCATCATCTGCTTTATTTCTCTAAATGCATTGTGCTCTGTGTTGAATCGCATTCAACTTAAAAAAAATTTTGTTGATTCTAATAAAAGCTTTTAGAATCTGCGATAAATTTCTGTGGTGTCATTCGTATGACATTCTAAGTTTATTAGGTTTTCGAAGAATTCATTTTACTTCTGAGTATTAAAATTTGTCAAATTGAATTTTTGGAATGTGCTTTTCTTGATTAGAGTTGATGACGATTTATTCAAGCTGTGCAACTTTAAGTATGACACAATGATTATACTTTAAATATAAGATTTTTTTCTATCTAAAAAGTGCAAGTCAGTTTGTTTCCTACCTTCACTGACAAGAAAAGTACCAGATCTCTGGCTCATGGTTTTTTTTTGCATATTTAGGTATTGTTTTCTTATATCAATGCGAAGAAAATCAAAATATTAAGAACTATTTATAAAATATTTGACTATGAAAAGTTAAAATACACATTACAGTGTACTAATAAATTGCAACATCAGAATGGACAATAACTGTGAATTTTTGAGCACTCCTAATGTTTTGATTATCTTCATATTTTGGCAGAAGTATCGCCCGTGCAATGTTTAAAAAAAAAACAATTGAAATTCATAGGTCCACTAAGCGTAGTAAGAGAAATATTTGAAAAAAATTGCTATGCTGTCCAGACAACTCGTTGCAGACTGATATTCTAAAAAAAATATTCTATAAAGTAAAATTCACTTTATGCATAAAAGGCTTTTTTACCGTATTATTTTCTTCCGACGTACAGTTTTCCCTTAGTAGAGAATGAACTGTAACTATAGAACATCAGAAAAAGAAAGCATTAAAAGTCACATTCTTGTACGATAAAAAATTCTGTTTCTAGCCGTGATCCTTTGTAACCCAATTCCATGCGACGCAACGAAACAAAAAACGCTCCGACAGTGTCACTCACGAAAACCGACGGCGCGCCTGTGTCCCCCCCCCCCTCCCCCTCCTCCCGTATACAATTCGAGACACAGGTCCGCAAAAGTTGGGCGAAGCTGAGCTTAATATTCACTTTGAGAAACCTTTGCCTTCTCGGGGTGCGAAGAAAGCCGAGAAACGCCAAGATTGAAGAAGACGACGAGCCTCTTCTTTCCCCTTCTACTCTTCCTTTCCACTTCTCCAACGTACCTATATGTAGGCAGAAGGAAGCCCACACAGGGGGTAACTTTCGGCCGGAGGGATAGGCCAGCTCGCGCGACGCGTATATTAGATAAGTTCCGTCGGCGGGGCTGATGTAGTGCGGTGCACGAAAGTGCCTCCGTACTGACTAGCAGTGCCGGGGGCTTTTCCCTGGCGTGACGACGAGGAACGAGCTGGGGACGGATACTATTTTTTTTTACTTGCGGTTGGGGTGCACGAGTGTCGCGATTAGGATGAGTGAACTGTTTATTAGTATATACTCAGATGGGATTCGATGTGGAAAATTGTATTACATTTGCCTTGATATTTTATTGCACCGATAAAAAACGTATAAAGTATACAGGCTAAAACAGTTGGAGTCAAATTTCACTCTTAGTTTATAGTGAAATCATTTATTTTACTTTAATAAAATAAAAAATTTGACTCTACATGAATAGCGTGATTTAATTTCACTCTAAAGATAGAGTGGAATATTAGACGTTATGTTCCTACCTTTCGCTACACTTACACAAACACTTCATCAAGGGAGTTAAAATCACTATAAATATTAGAGTGAAAAAATGACTCGAATAAAGTTAATTTTTACTCTATTTTATTCCAGCTAATTCAACGTGTAGGAGCGCAGCTACATACTAGATTCCCAGCTAAAAGTTACGATACTCTACATTAAAATTTTCCGTGAATATAGTAAATTTTACTGGATAATGTTACTGATAATCCTGTACGTACAGTAAAATTTATGATATTTTTGATAAATTTTACTGTAGAATTTTGAGAATTCAGTATGTGATTACGTTTCCTTATATATCGTAATTTTTTACAATATTTTTTTCTCAGTGTGAAAATTCATATACAGCAATTCCTATATTTTCTCGATTACGCGATTATTAACTGCTGTATAAGGAACCTTATAGTTTTTAAAAATGTATTCTTATATTCGTGTCCATGTAATTACAGTAGTAATTTGACATTCGTCCTTCTCGTGCATCATTTCTATATTTCTATATTTTTTTCATCCTTTTCAAGCAGTAAGTAATAAATTAGAATAGTGTGAATCTTAATCAACGAGTAAAATGCTTTATTACGACTCTGTGCTCAATTCTCACCTAAACGAATACGTAAGACCTTTGCTATAATTGGTTCACCTTCGTATATTAACAAAGATATCACGCTACAGAAAAATTCGCGTGACGGCACGATTTTGTATGATCGTCGTGGTGACATCACAAAGTTATAGTATTTAGACACGCCACAAAGTTTTTAATAGTCGTCAATATAAACAAATAAGTAAATAAATAATAATAACATATCTTTTTCTTATATAATAAACCATTCGTTCTCAATGCTTTATCATGCGAATCTCTCTCTTAAATCTCTAAAAAATTAACGGCAAAAATCTAAGACTTCAATTTTAAAATACCGAAACAAAGATGTCACATATCTTGAATCAAATATAAAGTTTTTTTAAATAGATGTTATATTAAGGAAATGAAAAGTGTATCGATTATTTTTTCAATGTTATACTTAGAGCATTTAATAAAAATGTCTTTTTTTCACGCATGATTAGAATTAATCCTTCAAAGATGAATTGTTAATAGCTGAAGCTTCATAATTAAAATACCTCGGCTCTAAAAATGATTCCAAATGTCGCATAATAGAAATTTTTATATGCAAAAAACGTAAACATCAAAAGTAGATAATACAACGCAAGGAGACTAGAGGATCAGAAAGCGAAACCTTCCTTTGTCGTCGGCCGGGCGTAGTCTCGCCTACCGCCCCTCGTGGAGCGTCGAGCAGCGGCCCTTCATTAAGCCTTAAATGGGGAAAATTGAAAGTGCCGCGATGCGCGAGTCGAGGGGAGGATTCAAGCGCAAGCTTGACGAGAACTCGGTCGGGACGGGATGACTCGCTCTCGCACCGTGAGATTTCACTTTCGCTGCGCCATCGAAGAGCTCGGGCTTCTTCTCCTCGCCTCCAGAACTCGCGAGCCTAAGGAGAACGCCCTCCTCGATCCACGTGTTTAATTTCACGTCGTTACGTTGGTAAATGTTTTCACAGGAGGGGACCGTCAATCGCTTGAATTTTTCCTCTGGAGGGTTGGGGACGAAATTTTGCGGCGCCCAGATGGAATCACAATGTCGCTTCGTATAATGTCTCATGATTTTACATTTCGCAGCGGTGGTGATGAATAATGATTTCGAGCGCGCAATAATGAAACGCAGAGGAATACTTATGCAGAGGTAGTGTCACGTAAAGATTCAATGAGAACGATTGTTAAATAATTAAAAAAAAGTAGAAGGAACTTCGTAGTCTCCAGGCAAAATTAATAATTTTCTTCAAGTATGAAATTCCTTAACTGTACGATCGATCTCTAATTAAAATGCATGTATAAAACACCCTTTCATGGGAAAAGTGACAAGAGTCATGCATTCGCCCAGTGGTCCTGCGACTCCGTAATTCTCTACAAATCCTTTTAATTTCGTGTTATCCTCCCTCACCGCTCACAAGATAAAAACATAAATGGGAGGGAGGCGATAAAGTAGCCCAAGAGGTGTCCACCGCCGAGGGAGTGAACGGGGATGGGAGGGAGTCTGAACTTCGGTTTAAAATCGTGTCGCATTATGCAAACGTTACGGCACGTGTTTGGGCGCCGAGAGGGTTCCCCGGATGGGAGTAGCAGGGGAGAGGGAGAGAAAGAGCCGCCAAGGGTCTGAATATGTGATTAGGTCGTTTTTCGCCGAGTGCGCGGTGGTCTGGGTTGCACCTTAAATTCTTTCAGTGCACGCAGAGAGTGAGCTTTTTTTTCCTTAATTTTGTTTGGCTTTCGTAATTTTTTGTTTATTTAATTAAATTTCATTCGTTCGGGTGGCATCAAGCAAGAAACTTTCTTTTTATAAAATATTTTTTACATTCTTATTCTTTGTGAAATAGAAGCGAGAATTTTTTTTCGATCAGTTACGAAAGTACTTCCACGCAAAGTTTAAATTACTGCTACGTAAAAAAGTTTAAATACTTTTCCGGATTAAGAAGCTGTAAAAGGGATTTACTTATCGATATTCGCGGGAATTTTTAAATGCATTTTTTAAAATCAAACGTCTACAACTTTTTCAAGGGAAATCATTTGTCAGATCATTTTTTATCACTTAAAACTTGAATTTTTTTAAATTATTCTTAGGTGTAAAATTACTTGCAAGTTATATGAATTTTTTTATGAACTAAAAAAACTTTGAATAAATCATCCCTTCGCTGGCAAATAAAGATGAACATTTACTAATAAGATAGTAATTAGCAGCCGCTTCGTGAAATAATGCACAAAGACCGGATAATTTCCAAGTAAAGCAAATAAAATCCCATCGCTCGGTATCCTCCATTTCTCTTTGCCTCCGACGGATCGACCGTCCCGCTCGTCGTGTACAACAATGCCTGGCCAAAGTTTTCCATTAAGCCGACGATCGCGCTAGAATCTAATATACCTTGGGTACAAATTCATCGCAATTATAGAAATAATGCCCGCTTTTTGGCGCGGGGGGTGAAAAAGAGATGAGGAGAGAAGAACGATGAAGAGGGGAGGGGGGGAGGACGAAAACGGAGGCAAAGAGGGACGACCGGGATACGGAAGGTCGGCCAAGTAGCGTGGCTAAAGTGCCCCCTCGAAAAGTTTGCTCGTTGTCAGGGCGACAGCGCAAAACTAGAGGCGCCTCGCGCACTCCATCTCCAGCGCACTTCGCTCCCTAATCTGTCCCGTTTTTTTTCTCCCGGGGCCCGCTGCCGTTCGTTTGTCCGCCACGGCGTGCCCGCGAAATTGCCAAGTGCACGATACAAAGCGCGAGAGCGTGCGCATTCTTTCGCGTGACTGATTCGAACTTAATTGCGAGTCTGTATATATACGTCAGGCGAATGCCGCTGTAGTTCAGTGAAAAGAGGCGATTTTTATTTTCTCGTGATTTTTCATTGTTTCGTGACTTCATTTTTGCGGAACTGGTCGCCGCGTTAATCTGCTGGTTAAAGGGCAAAAAGGCCAGCCTAATCGCGAGATGTGAGAATAATAAAATTCTAACGAGTTATTTTATAGAATGTATAAATTCTAAGTGAATTACTTCAAAACTACGTGAAATGTACGATTTATTTTTATGTTTAAATGCAATTTTTTTCCAACTTTTCATTTAAAAGTATCTCGGTGCATTCGTTAAACACGCGTGCTGTTAATTAGATTTTTAATTATACCACGTCCGACAGAATGTAAATAAGAGACTTTAGCGAAGTTGCGAGAAGAAAATTGTTGAAAAAGTGAGAATTGGCAGGAATCATAAAAATTTTACACATTTTTTTCAATATTCAAAGAGAGAGAGAGAGAGAGTCGAAAAAGCGCGTGCGCGCCGAAGAGGGACCAGGGGGGGAGGGTGGGCACTCGCGCGATTTAGAGGCACTCCGGCGCCGCCTTGTTAAGTCTCCATGGGGTTACGACGCCGAGGGAAGCTACTTTCGAGCACGTCAGTTAGTTTGTTAGTGAGTTTAGTTACGCGCTGAATAAGGTTAAGGGCTTTAAAAACTTTCTTCATCGCGCGCCGCTGCAGCAGCGGCTCAACAGCCTGGGCTTGCAACCCCCACATCCCCGTTTCTTCCCTCATCGTTTTTTTCTATTTCTCTCTTGTTTTTATCCTTCTTTTGGGTTGTTATTTTTTTGTTCACGCGTCGGGCCTGATGCACCTCTTTTGCCCGGCAGTTTGTAGATTATGCAAACTGTAAACGTTTTTCTATACTTGCCAAATGTGACGTATTGTATGTGTAAAAATTTGATGAAAAAAGTTTTACAGCATTGATTTATTTATTTATTTAATATTAAACGGGCAAATAAATATCACTATTATTTAAAGTAAAGGAAAATTCAATGTTAAATTTGAAACAATAGTCATGTACTAATTAAATTAATATTTATTTTGATTACATACAAAGATACATCAGCTTTTTTACAAAAAATAATAAATTTATACTAATTTTAGTTATAACATAGTAGTCTCATTAAACCATGACCTTGACTTGTTAATAAATGAGAATTATTATTTTACTATAAAAAAGTATATAAAAAGTACAAGCAATACAAATTATACTGAAGAATAAAACAAACCTCGAAACTTTAGAAGGTCTGTTTGTATAGCACATCAATTTAAACTTAGTCATTTAAAGAATAAAGAATCGCTTAAAAGTAACTGGTGAGAGAACGGCAAAAAGAAGTTCGTTTGACTACATACATTAACACTATATACCGAGGCTGTATATGATAACGCAGCCGGGGTAAAAGTTTAAGACACATAGAGAATAAAGTTAAGCACGAGTGAATATTTTAAGCTGTTAAGTAGCTTCTGAATTAACAGTACTCGCGAGTGCAGTTGGTAGTGCAACTGCAGTGTGGCTGATTTAAATTACTGAAATTTGAAACGGTACACAGGGAAAATTTTCTCTTACAATTTACAAGAATTTCTCGGTAACAGTCACATTAACACGGTAGAAACGGCGCGCGCTTTACATGTATAAAACGTGAACTTGAGATAATTAGGCGCACTAAAAATTCCGGAAGTTTTTTTTTCAAATGTAATTACGATAATTCTTGCAAAAATTGCGGGGATTTTTTGTAAAAGTACTCAGTGAGAGACAAAGTATTACAATTACGCTTTTTTATTTTGGAACGAAAATTATCGTCGTTCAAGTGTCATCGCTAACCTCAACAGATGTATGCGATAGATTGAGTACAATATTATACGATAATTGTGGAGCAAAAGAGCAGTTGAAAAAAATCACCGTAGAATTGCACGAATTACTAATAAAGAAAATTAAACTATCAGAATACAGTGAAAAGTATTAGCTATAAATAAAGGCTAATAAGATTTTAACTTTTTAGATGAATTAAAAAAATTAATTTATGCTCTCATCTGAATTTTTCACACTCGAGTCGTATATTACACGAAAAAAAAAAAGAATTTTATTTCAACTTATAAAAGCTACAATATGTTCAGTATATCGCGCTCCATAATCGGGGCAGCCTTGTAAATTTTTGCCATTAATCACACGCAAAAAAAGAGAAATTCAAACGCTGCATTACGAAGGGAACGTGCGTACTCTCAACTCGGCGGGCAGATAAATCAGACTAAACCACGAGTAGCCGTGTTTTCGTATCAATTAAAAAAAAAGGAACAACAAGGGTAAACCATCGATCCCTGCTAATTCAATTAATTTGATTTGTTTTACAAAAGGCAAAATGCCGGCGCGGCGTGCACGTCGATGTACAAAATGCGATTGTCTGAGTGCTAATTACAGCAATTATCCGATAAAAATAGCCATTCTTCTAAATTAACTCCCGATGCCTTTGTAGATACTAACGCACGAATGGTGCGCATTAACAAAATTAATTATCGCTAGCTTTACGTTTCGCATTCTCGCCGAAGATTGCAGTTCATTAAAATTATTAATTTCGCCGACGTAGCTTTTCCACCCCGCGTTTTCATTTTCCATTTCACCCCCGCTCTAACCCACCCCTTTCATAGCGAAAGACTTATTAGTATCGCGTAACTGGCCGACTGTTGAGTTAATGACGCGATAATTGGACTGCGTCGTAGTCACACAGCAACGCACACTCTGGTGTCATCTCGGCACTTGAATAATGTATGCGGCGATTTTTACATACGTCAGCGCGTCGACGCCGCGACGACGGTCTTACGAAATATGGAGGTAATCAAAAGTGCGAAAGAGATGCACGGTGAATGATTGTGGGGGGGGGGGGGGAGGAATCTCGTACGCGTCGCACGCGCAACGCCGACGAGCTCAGCCGGTCCGGCCTGACTAATATTTTTTAAAGAGTGATTTTTCAAGATTTGCGGCTCGTGCGGTTTCGCTGCTGTGGGAGCGGGAGCGGGCGGTATGTTATGCATTTTGATTTTTCAGAGATTTTTTTCTCCCTTTTTTTTGTCGCTCGAGGGGTTAAGAGGCACTGTTGATTTTCTTTAATCCTTTAAAAAAAAAAAGAGTTTGTTTGAATTTAATAACGTTTGGAAAAGTGAAGATATTAAAATTGAAATACTCTTTTTTTTGTCTGCGATAAAATTAGTAAAGTACAAGTTGCGGGCGCAGAAATCGAGAAGAATATCGGGAGAAAGAGACGGGGAAAGAGGAGAAAATGGAGAGTAAAACATACTCGAGTCAGCACGGAAGTTACCGAGAGAAGGCCCGATGATATCAAACACGCGAGAAATAATTACTACTCAGCGTGTGATTTGCCGTTGATAAATACTTAATGTATATTTTTTTTATTACCGACGCACGTACCTGCTGAATTTCATTGATTATCTCTTTTCATTATAACAATTCGTTATGTATATTATTTAACGAAATTTTATTTTCCGATTTAATAACGTTGAATTACTTTATCCGCATCTTATTTTATTAATTTCAATTAATTTTTTAAATCAATTTTTAACTCGAATTGTAAAATGTAGTTCGTTAATGCATATAATTCATTAAACTTTATAAGCTAAAACTCAAATTGTATGTGTTATTGGGTTATTTAAATGGAGTAGTTTATCGACAATAAATTAATTATGATAACCAGAAATTAAGTAATCATATAAAGGTTGTTAGTATTGAATCAGCATAATTTGTAGATAATTATAATTATGACTAGAATGCGGTTAAAATAATGAAATATTGAGTATCGATAAATGCCTTCACATAAATAATTATGATTTATACTAAAAAAGAATGTTATCTTCTAGTTTAGTTAGAAGATTATTGGGGCTAAAATTAATTTAATCTATACGAGTTCTGTCGTATCGAAAATTTGTAATCGACCATTAAAATTAAACCAAATAATTTACACTGAGAAAAAAGCGTCGTAAAAACTTTTATTCTGCATGAAGATGCAATTTATAGACTGGACTCCAAGATAAAAAGTACTACACTTGCTTTGTTACTATGAAAGTGTAGCAAAACTTATAATAAATTTTGGTATAAGTCTAATCTATTGGTCAATATTCTAGTGAAACAAATAAAAAATTTTACGATTACTTCTAATAAGACCCATTAAAATTACTGTAATGAGTGGTAATTTTTATTCGAGAATCGGATAGTATTTTTTATAAGATTGCTTTCTTGTATAAGTAGCAACAATTTGCTGTTTTCCAGTTTAAAAGTTAAATTCTCTAACGATTAAAGAACCACAGAAACCCCAACGAACCGTTTAAAAAGAAGCAATTAATTACGCCTCCTCGAATTGCGCCCGAGTTAAACGCGTGTAAATCTACCAAATGGGTTCTGGCATTGTAGGCAAAATCCGTAGCAGCGCAATCAACGTAAGTGTAGCCGCGTCGGGGGAGGTCGCGGAGAGTCACCGCCCGAACGGCTCGCGCCGAAATTCATCTCTCGATTACGCCGTAATGCGGTGGGACACCGTTTAATTTCGCGGCGCATCCCGCAGAGAGAGGAGGACGGTCAGTCGCGCAATCGGCGTCGGCGGCATTGTTCACTTTTATCGGGCCATCCGAGAAAATACTGCGACTCCGCCGGCGCGAAGATAGAGCGCCGAAGCGATCGATCCATTCTCGACGAGCTTTTATGGCGCGTTCGCGACGCTTGCCACACGTGAAATTTCGAGCTGATTCGATTTTTCGAATAACTATCCTCGGCTCTTCTTTATGACCGGTCGAAACGTACAGGGCGTTGAAGCGCATGGCTTCCGGGGAATGAAAGAGCTCGACTGAAATTTTTCGGATGGAAGCTGATTGAGCGGCGCTGATTCGATTGTTTGCACCGCGCCGAATTACTTTTTCTTTTGATCGTATAATAGTGGCTTTTATAGGAATTGGCGGCTAAGAATTCAGAGAATTTTTTTAGAATTGTTTATCAATTTTCAGCTTACGAACTGCTGCATGATTTTTATATTGTCTCAATGTAGGACTGTCGCCAAAATAGAATGTTACTTATTCTTGATAAATAATTGTATTCCGAATAATACAAAGAAACTTTGACTATTTCGGTGAGAGTATTTTAATCAAGAAATAAAATTATCTCAAACAATATAAGAAAATGTATAAAAATATAGTAGGAATTACTTTTTTTTGACACTTTATCCCATGATTAAATAATATTTTCGGTTGCACGCTCAGGAAAACGTTTATTTTTTGGCGATAATTCTATATATATTGTCGCCTTTTTATAGAAATTCTATAACCTAAAAGAAACACGAGTAATGAATTTCACTTAAAACTGTTAGTATCACAAGACTTTATTCTAAATTGATTACTTGTTAAACGTTTTTATTTTTGCTTAATTAAGAACCATTTGCCAATGAATCAGTTTCGTATGAAAATCGACCTGCGTTCACAAAGTATATTCTAATTAATAAAAAACGGTCAGCGTCACTTACAACGAAATTACCAGTCTCTGGGCGGATCGATGAAAAATCGAAAAGCTCCGACCGCCGACAACCTCGTCCGCGTCCGATATCGGCTCCTGTTCTCCGGTAGATCCAGTCTACTCGTTTCGTTTGATCACCCTTTTTCAGGCGGTCCAGTATCCTCCCCCTCTCTCATTTCCTTTTTTGCTCAACGTACCAGCGACTGGCTGCGGGGGAGACCCTGCGCGTATCCCGATCGCAGCGCACTTATCGGTCGCCGGTGATAAGCGAGCTCACGGATTCTCGATGGAGCCAGAGAAATGCGAATTTGCGCGCGTGTGTGCATGGAGACGATAATTCAGGAGAATGAGGATTTCGATCGATACGCTGACGGCTTTGTAGTTTAGCGGATTGCGTGTTCGGAGCTATTGGGGAAATAGATATTTTGCATAATGCGATTTTAATTGCTCATATTAAAATATTTTTTAAGCCTAACTATTAAAATGACTTCTTACTCTTAAAACGAATCTTTATTACTTAAGCTTTTTATTAAAGTGATAATTTTTATTAAAATGTACGCAGTTTTATAATAAAATTCACGGCTGTTTTTCTGCAGCTAGCATTTTTCGCTATTAATTAAACGATATGAACATTAGATTTTTTGCTATTATTATTATTGACGTGACACCAATTTTCGATAAGAACTTCTCATTGTAAATAGTTTACGTAAATATATCGTTTAATTTTTACTTCGTAATTTTCGGCGTCATTTTAATTAAATGTTAACGTAGCATTAATTTATTTACGGACTCTTTACTACTTGTCATACTGAGAAACAAGAATGATAACAATTACTATCTGTATGGGAGTTCGATACTGATTCCTATACCGTTCAGTAAAATTTACTGCAAAGTACGGTCATTTTTATCTGAGCATTCAGTCCATGGTCGCGTTTACACATACGGATAGTGCAATTTTAAAAATACTTTTATCAAAGTGTAATTATTAATTATTATTACAGTGTATTTGTAATGCAATTTTGTAATCCCACATAAGAGTTTCGGTTAGAGGGTTATGTAACGAATGCAGATATTCGTCTGGGTCTGCAAATGGTTGTAACAAGTTAGCTCTTGTTTACCCGAAGTCATTATTTAGAACAAAGGTAAGGTAAATATTGCGGTTTCCAAGCCTTTCATTCGCAGCTATTCTAGCCGCCATAGCTTGGACTTTCCACGTTTGCAAATTATTACCGAGTAGTTATTCTGCCTTTCAACATTTCTGGACCTTCGCCCGGTACCTTAAATAATTTCGCAAAAAAGTAACCTGCTTTAATCCAATCTCGATTAACTTTTTTCGCACATTCTCCAAATAAAGCGCCACTTTGAAATATTCAAGCTCGATCAAAATGCCCGAAAGCTGCTCTTATCAATTCGCCGAGCGATATTAACCTGTAGGGGACGGGAAAGCCAGTATAGTGGCTCGACCATGGATAGACACTTTACATATGAGTATTTTCCAATATTAGAGACACATATGTGTTTTTATAGAAAATATTGAAAAATTGAAAATTCCCCGTCCTCTAAAGGTTAAGAGGTGCATACAAATTTTTGAAGAGGCCGTCAAAATGCAGACTCTTAAATAAGTCAGCTCGAAAAAGGCATCGTTCCAAAATCGGGCGAGCGACCAAAACTGACGCTGTGAGCCGGGGCGCCGGTCGATCCGGTGGCGAGCGAGGCATCCGCGCCGCGGGCGGCTCGACCCACCGCAGGCCCACCGTCCTGCCATCTCGTATATTAGCGTAAACGCCGGGCATCGCGGCTGGACCTCCCCACCTCCCTCCGCGTCCCGCCCCCACCCTCGTCTCAATGCAGGACTTTGTCGCGGTGAGATTAGTTCGCAAACAATTTCATTCACGCGCCTGCGAGTCTGGCCAAAGTTAAATTCTCCTTTGCCGGCTCGGACCGCGAGTAGTTGTCCACGCGCGCGTACATCGGTTTAACCCTGATTCACTGTTTGCCATGTTTCATTTAATAATTGTTTTTCAAGATTTTTTGAGAGTTTAACGAGACGTGTGTGAAGAAATAATAAAAGGGGAAGTGTGCGGAAAGGATGGCTGACTATATCAAGGGCGTGACTACTTAACTTTTTTTTAATTGACTCAAGGGCATTTGAAATTAGGTCTTTAAATGATTTTTTGAGGAATGTTTTGACATACTTGACGAAAGCGAAAGTAGAGGTGTTTAATTAGACAAAAATCTGTCCTCGACGATTAATTTTGATTTATACAACGAAATGTTTAATTTTTTCCTTCGGCAGTTATGATTATTATGATTTTCCGTTTAAACTTTTGAGTGTTCGATTATATGAGAAATGATGACCACTATATTTTTCCTCCATTTTTTTAAATTCATCGACTTAAGGAAAATTGATTATAGTCAAAAAAGCAAGTACAAAGGTAAATTGTTTACAAAATAATTTTGAAAAGTATGTTTGTATGTTCACGTTTAAAAATGTTGATCGCGTTGAAGCAAATTTTGTAAGAATCCAGGATCTGCATCTCATTTCGACTTCTAGTAGAATATTAAATTTGTGAAATTCTTATACTTCCATGAATTTAAAATCTTATTCCTAAAATAAATCTGATTTTCTGGAAAAATGTCGTAACTTAAAACGCTTTTTTTTCATTTACTCGCGGGAAAAAAGATAATTAACAATTGAAAAAAAAGAGAGAACGAGCGAAAGGGGTACGTGTGCAAAAGTTACTGCGCGTGAGTAATTCCGCGAGAAACGAGCGGGGCGCACGCGCTGTTGGTGGTTTATTGGCGAATGCCGGGGATTTGGAGATTAGGGGAGTTTTATTTTTCCGCGAGCTTTTGAACTATTTTGCAGGCCGTGGAAGCCGAGGACGTTTCCCTTCCGAAAATGCGTTGTATGGATTCTTTTAATCATCGGCTTTGTGTCGTCACCCATCCTACCTTCGTTACCTCGCTCCTGGGCAGCAGGAATATTCACACGATTTTTACACGTTGATACATTTGTCTCCTCCGTTTTTTAGTAATAAAAATCTGGATTATTTGAAAAGTCTTACTTTTAAATATATGTAAAAATTAAACTTTGTTTGATTGAAATATTTCATCGCTTTCGACGAGAAAAAGCACATTTCAAAAAAGGCCTGTTTTAATTTGTTATTATTTATTAAAAATTATTTAATAAGTGAATTTCCATGTACTCGCGTGTAATGAGTGCACCTGAGTAAATTTCAATTATTTATATGTATATACTTCATTGTCATAATATTTTTCTAAACATTTTTAAAAAATTATAACATTATTTCTATCAAAGGTCTACATTATAATAAATTTATAATAATATTAAGGAAAAAGTATGTCGTTGTCATTTTTACGTGTTTGTATCACAAATATTTAAAATAGTTGGTCCAAGCTTCTACATTGTTAAAATATAAAAGATGGGATGTACGAGATTGAACATTGTTAAAGTTAAAAAAAAAATCGGCTTTTTATATTAAGAACAATGAGAAAAGAATTTTTCCTCTCTATTATGCACAAATACATTTTTATTGAAGTGAAATGGATTTTTATACTACTTAAAATATTGCAGCATACTTATTCATATAAATTAGCTACAATATCATAATTGGCATTCTTATAATAAAAGTTTGAGAGAATTGTGTTCCACTAATTAACTATAATTCTCATTTCTATCGCACTTATGGACATTAATTAATTTTATAACATAAATTATAACATAATTTAATTTGAAAAGTTTAAGAAAAATCTTGTCGACCAATTTAAAGAGCATCCCCTTACTCGCGTTTGATAAAAACACAATGAAAAGAAGGCATTCGAAAACGCAGCCTTCGCTTCAATTCTGCGGAAGCTCGCCAAATTGAATTCAATAACCGGAGTGACCTCTCAAAAGGGGACGGTAAAAACAAGCAATGCCCGGTTCGGAAAAGAAAAAAAAGCTCGGAGTCGCACCGCAGTCCGGGCGAAATAATAACACGCCGGAGAAAAAGTAAGAGGGGGCTGGAAGGAAGCGACTAAGTCGCTCGTGTGTGCCATTAGAGCCTCGAAGGAACTGTGCCAATCCCCGACACTCATTTCGCCGCGAGAGACACGCGAAACTTTTTCGATAACGGTCGCCGGTACGGGAGCTTGCGAGCTTGCGAGCGCGCGCGAGAAATTTGATTTATGGCCCGGCCGGGGCTAGCAGCTGCCGGTTATCGCGTTTACGATACAATAGTCATCCGGGCGCAGTTTAGTCCTCCACCCTCCTTTTTCGCTTTTTATTTTTTCGACGAGGAGAGTCGCATCGTCTGTCGCTCCGTTAGAAATTGAAAATAAAAGTGTCCAGAAGATGCGGTAGGGATGCGCAATTTATGTTCGGCGTGAAGCGACGGCGGCGTCGCCGCCACGCGGCTCATCGTGTACAATGAATTATTTAAATTGCTTGTTAGTGTCTTGGCGGTTTGGTTCTGTCTTAGCTGCCGCTTTCGCGCGAGCGTTTTTTTCTTTAACTCTCGTGCACCTGGGTTTTCTCGTTTCGAAAAGACTGCTGATAGACGTAGCTTCCTCTTATTTCTGCTACTTTTTTAGCTTAGAAGTTTTCGTTTGTATCTTCTTTACTCTTCTTTATCTTACTAAATTGACTTAATTCTAGTCTTTAACGAATATAAAAAAAAATTCGCCTTCCTTCCACTTACTCCGTTAGATGGAATATTAAAAATAATAGACACGTATTTTTCCTTTTTTCATTTTAACGTTTATTAACAAACATATAACAGATTAAAAATTATAGCAACAGTGATGTCGCCACAGCGTAATATATCTATATTGTCACAATTATGACGTCACGCAGATTTTCGAAGTGCGCTCTTTGCCAGCAATTGT
The DNA here is from genome assembly GCA_018906775.1 of Sycophila sp. Sp_5. Classification (NCBI taxonomy): domain Eukaryota; kingdom Metazoa; phylum Arthropoda; class Insecta; order Hymenoptera; family Eurytomidae; genus Sycophila; species Sycophila sp. Sp_5. Next base: position 1,364,425 of record JACCID010000014.1, on the reverse strand, counting down.
TCAATAGAAAAAACAAAAAATTTATGTCGATTATTTTTTCTCATTCGATTATATTTTATTCGGACTGGATACATTGATAACATACTATTTTATTCTATAGGTACAGTAATCATATTCATAAAATGATCGTTACAAAAAGGTCTGCAAAAGGGTTTCCATGAAAATATTGGATCCGCGATTTTTCAAATTTATTTTTCCAATAAAAACGGGGTGAATATTTGAAAAAGTAAATCGACCCTTCTAGATGACATTACACCCACCTCGATATTTCTAAAGTAAATTGCGTATTTAATTTTCAATGGGTCTTCATTTTTCTTTTATTTCTATGAATTGCAATATTTTTTCTCCGACATTCCTGTAATTACTATTTAATACCACGCTGGGCATCGTTAATAAATCATCGTGGGCGATCGAACACCCGTATTTCACTTGAACCATCAGTCAGGAAAGTGCCAATGCATAATACAAGGAAACGGAGGACGTAAGTAGGGAGCTTACAGTCGAGGTTTGCGCGTAAAAAATCGCGGTGAAATACGGGCCTCAGCGACGGTCGTTATAGGCATGACGGAGCTTTTTTACGTCAAAAGCCCGTGTAAGCTGTTTAGAGAGGGACCCGAGGGCACAAGAGAAAGATAGAGAGAGAGAGAGAGAGAAAGAAGGGAGGGCGTCGAGTGGCGATATTTCGCCTGATAGTGCCGTACTCGATTGGCTCTTACTTCCCGGAGATTCAGCTCCCTGGGGCGGGGGAAGGCGAGCGCCACCGCGAGTATAGGCTGCGAATTATGGACTGTGATAAAGTGCTTTAATTATTGAACCTGAAAAATTGGCGAAGTAAAGCTTAAGACCAGACGCTTTCCTTTCCCTGGCTGTCTTCTTTCTCTCTTTATCGCTCGCTCTCTATAATACAGCCGTCTCTCCAGTGCGAGCGTCCGCGACTGCTCTCTGCCACTTGTTCCATGCCCCGCGGAGCGAGAAAGCCCTTTAGATGCGATAAAATTTTTAAGTTCGATATCGCGATAGGATTCACCGCGTTATTTTCCCCTCTTTGCTTTGTTATTTATGGTGATAATTTACTTTTTAATTGTGCCCTGCTAGAAATTTACGGAAGGTGACTGCCTTTGTTAGACTTTCGCGCGCTTTCTTTTTAATAATTTATGATACATTTGTTATGTATTAACGATTAAATAAGCATTTTTTAATAAATAATTTTCTGAAGGAGTGTTGAGAATGACCATGAATTTGAATTAAGTAGAAAACAATAGGGGAAGTGAAGAATAGGTAGTAGAAACATTTAGATTGCATAATATTTTAAGAATTTGTTTTAATACAGATATAAATATGTACGAAAACGCTTCGCTTATATTCGTTTTCAGACCACATCTTTCTAATCGAAGCTGCCCATCAATATTTATTTGTATGTACGACGGTACACAGACTTTTTTAAATAAGTAGTGTGATCTGGATACGGTCAGACATTTGTTTTATATATCAATCTTTATGTTTGTTTTCAGACCACAAATTTCTAAAAGAAGCTGTCGATCAATATTTAATTTGCATGTACGACGGTAGACAGACTTTTTAAATAAGTAAGGGCTAGATATGGTCAGATACTCGTTTTATATACCAATCCTTATGTTTGTTTGTAGACGACAATTTTTTATCCACAGATGTCTATGAATATTTAAGTTTGTTGACGGACATCCTGTTTTTAATAAGTAGAATATTCACGATGTGGTTAGTTCAGTCAGACATTTATGTTTTGTTTATACAATCCTTTTTGTGTTCTACCGCGCGGATGTGCGTTTAAAATGCGCAGATAGACGATTGCAGATCCCAAGTTTCTAACTAAAACCCCAATCAATATCAAAGTTTTCAAAAATAAAATTTTCGCCAAATCAATCCTTCACCAAGAGAAATGTTGCGAACTTCTCTTCGCGAAAAATACATTCTATCGCCAACAGGATCGCCATTCTCACTCCCTTCGCCGACGCTTTTCCCTGCAAAGAGTAGCGCGCACGTTTCCGCTTTCAACTTCATTTTCGCTCGCTCGCCACTTCCGACGCTCTTTCTCCACTCGTAAGTCGCGCGTACGTGTCCCAGGCGCACGGAGAGGCGCGCACGCACAATATCGCGTTCCCTCGTAAAAGCATAATGAAGTGACAGCGACTCGAAGGCAAGGGGGGTGCGGGGGCTGCTCACGACGAGCGAAAAAGATGGCCGCGGTACGCCCTTCATGCGTCGCGTCGGGTACTTGGCGCGCGGGGCCAAAGCGACGGCTCTTTTGAACGGCGACTGGGGACGGGAAACGAGGCTGTAATAGAGAGGCGAGCGCGACCGGGCGACACTTCCGTTCGCCTGGATGAGGCACTTTTTCAACGGCTTTGCCGAGATATCGAGCCGTTCATCCGATAATTCGCCCCTTTTTTTCCTATCGATATTCTATTTTTCTTCTGTTTTGGAGGTACTTTTTTCCCTTTGGTAGAGCGTGATGCTGAGAGAAGTGTTAGTGGACTGGTTGGTGGAAATTAGAAGTAGTTAAATAAATTATCCAATTGCGTTGCAGAGAGTGAACCTTCGTTACATGAACAACTTACTACGTAGAATTAATGTACATTTACTTATTCGATGTGAATTTCACATATTCATTTTTAGAAAGAAAAGTTCTAATGAAAATTGCTATAATGTTTAATGTATAGTAATATTTCCAGACTTATACAGTAAATTTATTGTAAATTCAGTAACATTGACTGTAAATGTATCAAATCATTTACCGAGTTTGTCCCTGTGTTACAAAACCGAGTAGGAATTTTTACTATAACTTTTCTTTCCATCTAAAACGATTAAAAACGATGTATTCGTAGTATGTCAGTTTTTTCGTCTCTGAACAATCTGCTAACACAACGTGCAAAGGGCATTTTTTATTATCAATACCAAATTATTATTCTAAATTATTTTAATTTCGTACAAAATTTTCATCATATCGAAAACAAGATTAATACGTGACGCACGGCATATACTAATTTTTTGTAAACCACCTAGTGATTCTCAAAATTTAGGACTTATGAGTAATAGCGTTTACTTTTTTAGTCCTGCACGTAAAGTCTATAAATTCCCTTATCCACGAAATTTTATGTTCAATCTCTTAAAATAATTCACTCGAAAATTTCCGGAGATATTTCATTTGCCGAGCTATCGAAACATTTTGCAAGAACAAGCCCAGAAGTGCCGGACAAAAGCGAGAGCGCTTAGTCTCGTAAGTAAGAAAGAGCAAGGCGCGCGAAATAAAGAGAGGGGTGAGGGAGGCGTAGGCGAAAAGGGTCGTCGGGAGCTTTCCTTCAGCCGAGAAGTGGCCTTTTTTTTTCGTCGGGTGGTCGGATTAACGGCCGGGGCTAAGAGAGAAGGCTGCGCACAAAGAGTCGCCCGAGTATGTGTTTTAACCTCCAAGCTTGCGCGCCGGCGTGCGCTTAATGACGTTAATGACATGCGCGCGCCAGCGTCCGGGGCTCGTATGCGAGGGCCTCATTCGCCTCGCCGGCGAATGACTTCAATCGCGTTTTCCTCTTACCACTGGTTTCAAGGGGTCAACTACAAAGGCATCCTTTATTGAGGTGAGTGTACCAATTGGCCGAGATTTCGACCCTTTTATTGCGTTCGCCTTTACGAGCTTACGGGAAACGCTGTATGAGCTGCAATCCCTCACATTTTTCGAGGAAAAATATATTTTTATTTACTTTTTATTTATAAAAATGCTTGTTTATTTATTATAAAGGCGACGTATAATTAATATGAAAAATTCCACTGAGATAAAAGTATTGTAAAAATGACTGACTATGTGGGAGCGTGATCACAGGTAAGACTATTAGATAAAAATTATCATACTTTATAGAAAACTTGTAGTAGGTATAGGATTACAAAATTTGCTAGAGGGTATGATAATTTTGATTGGAGAGTCCAGCTTGTGAATGCATTTCCTATACATATTGATTGTTCGAAAAATAGTTATTTTTTATATTTTCTATTGTTTATATATTTATGTGACACAGAATTGCAAATGCAATCTTATGCATTATGGAAAGCAGTTTTCGCTAGTGATAACAAATTCAGAGCGAAGCGTTTGCTCACGATCGTTGAGCTATACTGTTGCGCTGTTTTGGAGAAACAGGTACTCCAATGTGATAGCGGGCTTCTCGTGTTTGTAGTGCAGTTTAGCTACATATTTTTCCATTTCATCTAGTAGTCTAGTTTGCCATCTTTATATAAATGCATATAACTGTTATGTACAATCGCCGTAACTTGATTCTTTCGATTCAAAATTTTCAAAAGATCCTGTTAAATGCAGACACATTTATTCTAATTTCATTCGCTTAATTTAATATTTGTTTATATTAGTTTTAATTCATTTTATGTCGTTAATTTCTTATTAATTTGTTAACCTTTTGTAACATTTTGAGTTTTCCCGTTTTACTTTCTTTTGCAAGAAATATGTCTTAATCTATGTCTTCGTAGAGGACAAAAGAGTGATTTCCTTTCTGTAAATTATATATACACTTTTCTAAGAGAGGATAAATATTGACGTTTGATAGAAGATTGAATTGTGTGTACGAATCTACTTTTCTTACTGAAATATTTATTACGACTGTTCCTCAGTACCATCTGTACTAATAAGAAATTCTATCTACTTACTACCCTTTTAATATAAGAATTTTTCAAGATTCCGAAATAACTTATTCACTCAAGAGAGCAGAACATCAAGATTCGAAAATCTAAAAAAGATTCTGTACGAAACCTAAGAGCTTGTTTACTCGGCGAAATAACGGAAAAAATATTGAAGCCGTCGTATCCTAACTAAAGTAACACTTTAAAAATCTCGCGGTATATATCACTGTAAAACACGATGAAAATTTCATGAAAAGAAAAATCTCCCAACTGCCTTTCTCCCTTTTTGGCCGCGGCCCGTTTGAAAGGAGCTCTCGGTCTTTCGTCGGGGTAAAAGTCGCGCCGCCGACTAATCTCCGAGTGGGCCTTAATTTTTATCCTTATCTACATCTGCCGCCGGTGGGGCAAGCAGAAAAGCGGCGCTGACGAAAGCCGCGCGCGCGGAAATGTGTGCCGCGCAAATGAATCGTAAGAAGCGCAGGAGAAACGGCAAAGGCACATATTTGCCCAGCCCTTTAAAGAGATCGGAGCTTTTGAAAAAATACCGACAAGACGACCTGGAAATTCAAAACCGGCGCGCAGCAGCTTACTCTTTGCGCCGGGCCATGCCCATCCTCCTCCTTCCCTTTTTTTCGGCGGCCTTTGCGGTCACGCGGGTACATATTGAAAATTTCTTATCTGCGCTCTTTAAGCTTTGCGCGTCCAATCACCGCCATACGCCAGTTTTTTTTTTCTTGTGCCGAGCGCGACTCAACGATTTTTTTTCTACGCCGCGCGAAAACGGCCCCTTTGTGCGCGCACCGGCACATTTTCCAAACTATCTGAAAATTTTCGCGGAGGCGCACCAGTCGAGTCGCCTCTCCAGGAGAAATTTATCGCGCGCGCAGAAATTTTTTTCAAATATTTGATGAAGTGGCGATTTTTTTTCTTCGTTTCCGGCTTCTGCGAGTGGCAAAGTTTCATTCGGGTAGTTTTTTGCGAACCTTAACTTTTTTCTCGTCGAAATTCCATTGAGATTTTTCAACAGGGCGGAGGAGACTTTGTCATTTGAAAGAATTTCAATGTTATTTTGGGTTAATCTTGAATTTGATAAGGGATTTTTGAAATAATTATACGTTATATGACATTTTTTGCAGTTGGTGGAAGGTAGTTCTATAGTTTTATCTTTTATTCACGTTGGCCTTTTGTCATAATATTACACTTCGGGCTGTTTTACTCGACCACTTTTCCTATTCCTTTTTCCGGTCACTTCGCTCGTTTCTTTCTTCTTTCTACTTCGAACAACCAACTTTTGCGCTAAGTAAGCTTTTTGTATTTTTTTTATATACCCTTTAGTTTTTACAATTTAACCTCGAATTCACTTCTTTGTTTTAGTTTTGAAGGGAATAAGATTATCTTGACGGTGATTCACCCACTGACGGATAGAAAAATACAATTTTATCTACCTTTACTGAAGCATGTCTAACACAATTTTTTCGCATGGGAAAAGCGCATTTGTGAACTGAAGTATTTATTTTATTCGTAAAATGTTTGCAATATAAAAAAAATGTATGTACTACAGATTATTCTCAAAATTAAATTTTGTTATTTGTAATTTCAGTAGTTAAAGTATGGTAAAATCAATTTAAATTCATATAACTGTTACGTACAATCGTCGTAATTTAATTCTGCCGATTTAAAATTTTCAAAATATCCCACTAATTTAATTTATTTTAAGAAAATGTAAATAACAAAATTAAGTTTTTAATATGATTGCAAACGTAACATCATCAATAATAATAACAGATTACAAGAACGATATAAAATTTACCGAAATCGAATATATAAATTTGCAGGAGCTCATGTAATAATTGTTCTGAATTTTAATGAAATCAATATTAATTAAATATAAAGGTTTCTTTAATTTAACACTGTTGAATTATTTTTATCCCGTCAATTGGAAGTAACGAAATTTGACGCGCGAATAGCAAACTGAATATTGACGCCCACGTTTCTCACAAATCATAAAAGATTCCATTTTCCCAAATAACCTAGACTTCTCCCGGGAGAGTGACTTTAATGCTCGTGCATTTCCGACACTAGTTACCTCGCAGCCCTGGTGTGAGCTTTTATCGGCGTTTTCTCACGGAGCGCTTCGATTTGCCGCGGGGCGGCTAGGCACGCTTTCGCGAAAAAACGCGAACGCCGGGGAAAAAAGGGGGAGATCGTGCAACGCTGGCAGAAAAGACTGCTAATCGCCTTTAATGAGTCCCTCGGTGCTCGCGAGCTAAGCTCCACGCGAACTCGAAAATTCACTGTGCGCGACGCTCCCGGCGTACTCCGAAAATCGTTGGTAAATACCGATGAGGTGTAAAGTGGAGACCGTTGCATTTTTAAGAACGAACGATTAATTGTCGTCGTTGTTTCGGAGATTTTTTAGTTATTCAGTGATTAGGTCTGTGTATGGTCAGACGACGGGTACATGAATACTAAATTATGTACACGTTAAATCAGCTGGAGTGAAATAGAGTGAAAATTAACTATATTGGAGTGAAATTTTTGCTCGATTTTTATAGTAAAACTAACTCCCTTGATGGAATGAAATAGAGTCATTTTTAACTCTTTTAAGTAGAGTGAAGGATAGGGACTTCTTAAGCTGTATTGTGCTACTCTACTTTAGAGTAACTTTTACTTTACTTTAGAATGAATTTAAATCCCTGAAATCTGACTCCAATACACAGTCACATTTAAGTTGATGACTGATTTGACTGTAATCTAAAAGTGAAATTTGACTCTAACCGTTTTAGCGTGTACGACATTTTGCCAAGCGAAGAACGAAGACTACAAAAAATACTTCTATAAAAGCATATATATGTACATTTTAAATAATATGATCTGTAAAATTCCACAACACACTCATTCATCAGTTTAATATATATACGAGAGCAGTGCAATTTACAAAAACTGAAGAAATAAGAGATTGATATTACTTAATTAACGAATCCTAACGCCAAAAAATTAAAAAAAAAACTTAAACAAGACACAATTCTATTTCTTAAGAATAAAATAAAACCAAAATTAATGTCTTTTTCCATGCAAAACACAGTCTAGTAATAATGAACGTAAGCTTACCTGTCAAACGATCAAAAATAATAAAAAGAAGCTTCCTTTTGTAACAATGAACAATGCCTCGTCTAATGACCTTAAAAAGATGAAAGCTCACCTATGCAAATACCCACACGCGTTGGCGCTTAAAACCGCCCGCTCAAATTATTTCAGCGGATACGTTGACAAGGCAGAGTGAGTGCCCGACTAAGAGGCAGAGACGGATGGTATAGCGGAAAGACGAGAAGAGCGACGATAATAATGCACTTGGCGCTGTCGGCCCGATGCCGCGGAGCTCGGCTCATTGAGGGTGCGAGTGGCGCGCGAACGACGCGCGTTAATGGGCATCGCGTGATTATCGCTCGCTCGTCATTAGACGCGATCCTGATGGATCCGATCGTCATTAGCGTACCGCACACCGTCCGCCGAAAAACCGCCGGACCGCGCGTCTTTACACACGAGGAAATTTTTTTTATCCTCCCGCACTCTGTCTAGTCGCATCTCCTCCCTCGCCCCTCCCCTTTTCTACCGCGCCCAGTACGTTCGCCTTCGTGATGGATTTTCCGCAGCCGCGAGATGAATCGTTCGCCGAGCCGACGCGAGCTACGTTTTTCACCTGCCAACGCTGATTATTTCGTTCTCGTGCCTCGGGCGATTTGGATTTTCGTACGATTAATGCGAGCCGGCTCGATTGGGGCTTTCCTTTGTGTCGCGCTTTGTGTCGAAATGAAATGCACAAAGGGGAAATAGCCTGTACGCTTTAAATTGCGTTATTTGATATTTGTTTTGTAAAATGGTAGTGTAGTTTTAAAAGCGAAAAACAAGTGATTATATCTTGACCATGTCACGAACAATATTAGAGTTGAAATGAAAAATCAGTTGACGAGGTAATTTAAAAAACAATTAAATTCGTCTGTATAGTTTCTGAAAAAAAGGCAGCAAACATAATTAAGAACTGTAATAAAATTCTTTGAGTCTTCGTTTAACATGTCGATCTGTCCATCTCTCTGACGCGTGCTTTCGACTATATTGTTGTCATCTATTGTTTTTAAAAAATTGATAATTCTCATGAAATTTGAGCTTGCGATACTTCGATTTACCAATATACATTTTCAGATATGGTAAATTTACAATAAATATTTAAATTAAAAAAACTTTTTAAGCTACGATGGTCTACGTAGCTTATTGACGAGTGCAGAAGGCTGACCATAGACGGCATGTGACAAAGCAGTATAAATCACATAAAAATATCTCGTAAAGTATTTGTACGATAGATTGTACAGACAGTCTTTTTATGACATACAGTGTGGAAGTTGCTAAAATACGTAAATATTAAAGTTTTATCTTTATTTTATCTCATATTCTTAAGGGCAATTTGTGCAAAGAGTACCGAGCGATTTTAAGTAGATAAGGGTGTGTCCCGTCAGACGCGAATGACTTAGTAAAATAAATTTTAAATTTTCCAAGTGCCTTAGCTTCTTCGTCTACAAAATTTTAATACCACTTCTCAAAGTTCACTGTGTATGTTTAAAATTTATCGACTTTATTATTTTTTCTGGTGCTTCTAAACAACAACACTTTATAGTCATATAAAAATAATTTTTACTTACGGAAATACACTCGTTAAAAACAATACCTAAATAATTGATACATTAAGTGCTCTTAAAAAAAGAAAAGAAAAAAATGATATTAATAGAATCCCACACTTACATATACATTTACCCTTGACGCGTTGGAAAATAAAACGCGAGGACCGTCTAAATCATCTGAGAGTATTAAAGGCAATCGTCCTAATGTTACATCCAGAACAAATCACCCGAAATAAATTACGAAGATTGCGCAACCTCCATCATTCCGGACTCTGACCAGCTTAAAGCGGTCTCGACCATAATAAAAAAACATCTTCGATCCTCGACGAACGCCTCCTTATCTCCCTTCTCTCCCCCTTGGTCCCCAAGCTGCTTTTACACACGAACCGACGGCCGCGCGTTCAATCATGAAAAAAAAGGGGGGAGTATCTTCCTCCCCATAGCTCAAGCAAACGATAAAATCAAGCACCGGCTAAATTACCCATCCAGCCGGGGCGAGGCAGCCAACACACGTGAAGGGTGCCAGTCGCGAACATGACTTCTCGCGTGATCCCGCCGATAAAGTCTCCGGCCGTAGGTTGCGAGGGCTTAATTTCGCGGCGAGCCGTGGAGAGCCTCCCACCCAAAAATGGCCCTCGCATCGCGAACAAACGGCTGCGGGTAGCTCCAGGGGGAGGGGAGGGGGTCAAACGTCGGCGCGGGGTGTACGTGTTGCGCGGTTAACATCTCACGTAGGGAGAGTAATGAAGAAAGAGGGGGGCGTGCGAGTCGCGCCTCTGCGGTTAGTTAACGGCCCTGGAGACCCAGGCGATGATGCTCGGTCCGACGGATTTTTTTCGATGAAGCTTGATGGGCTGTTTGCATCGTTCCACCGTAATTAACGGCCGTCTGGAAATTGGAGGCCGTTTTTAACCGGGCCCAAGGGAGAAATTAAAGTTGCTGTATCTTTCTTTTTTTTTCACGATAAAAAGAAAAAATAATAAACATTCGCGGGAATTGGAGTTAATTAAAATGTAATTGGTTTACTTCGCGTACAGACTAATTTTTTACTGCAACTGTTTTACCGCCTAAAGGTATGGTGAATTTGTTTGTGTCTTTTTCATCCGCAGTTAGGTAGATTTTTTTTCTGCAGCGAATAAACTTGAAATGGAAGAAATTAAATTTTGTTAGAAATTCCTGTGCATAAACAGAAATCTCGCTGCACGATATTTGCGATCCAAAATTTTTAACCAAATTAAATATTTGCGCTGCCGCTTAAAATGGGCCTTTTGAATATTCCTCAATGGAGGAAGTCGGCAAATTTTGTAAAGAACTGCTTTTTAAAGTAGATAACGTCAGAGTTTGCTCTGTGATTTAGGAAACATTTGGGCGAACAGACGCGTAAGAGCAAATGCGCGCAAACAAAGAACAGAAAGGAGGTGGAGTCGAAGGAAATTTGACAGAGGGAAAAACGCGACGGGGATTGCGCGTCTCTCGCGACGGAGCCGCTTGTTTTATCGATAAATCGCAGCTCTTTTTATTCCCTTTGTACGTCCGTTCGCTGCGTTTACCACCGCCGCCGCCAACGGCCTTTTTACTCTTTATTTCTTCGTCCCGACTCGAATCTTCTTCCCCCCTCCCCTTTTCCTCATTTTTTCACGGGATACTTTAGTATTCCACAAAATTAGAATAACGAGAGCGATAAGTTCGGTCCAGTTGATGCATGCCCTTCGCTTAATTTATCTCGCTACAGTGCGTTTGAAGAAAAGGTAACGATTTCTTCCAATAAAATATGCGCAGTTTTTATAACGCATCGCTGTTTTATTGCTGCTGAATTCTATAATATACTATTCATTGTTTCTTATTTTACTGTATCGCAGATACTACTACACCTCTGAAAGGTTATTTATATCCTAATTATTTTTTTTCTTTTATTTTACATTTTAAATGATAAAAGCGATTGATTTAACGAGTCAATTTATTATATTTGTCTTCCTTCATCACGTCTACAATTACTAATTTGTATTAAGAAATAAATTTCGTATATAACAGATCATGTTGATTTTATAAAAATCTTCGTTCACAAAATTGACATACTTATTTAAAATAAATTATAAAATAATTCCCAACTTTAAAAAGTTAAGAGTTATTTTTCAACGCTCTATAGAATAATATTTTATACATGCTTCCATTAAAGTAACAATGAAAAATACTAACTATTAACTACTACTATGTATTCTTAACTTAAATACTATTATTTAAGATATTAAACAAATAATTTCGTTTAATAATATTGAAATTTTAATTGCACTATGATATAGTGCAATTAAAAATATATGTACACGTTTAAAATTATAGAGACATTTAACTGGAAGTTTATATTCATGTTGTAACCAATTAAACAGAGTTTTAAAATGTTTCACACTTTGCTATTGTTTTTTATTATGATAAACACATTCCACAATAAGTAGATCAGCAGTAGCATGACAGTGCTAAACTTTTATTGGAAATAGAATGAACAAAATGAGTCTTATTTATATTGTTCGTCTACTTACAATTTCACAATATTTACCATTAAAAACAGTAAAACGTTATCTAAGGGCGTGGTCGTGGTATTTTTCCATAAGCGAACAAGAAGAGAATCAATCACATTCTCGCGGCTGAAAAACAAGACAAACAAAGCTGAAAAAGAGTATCAGGTAAGCTGCCCTCGTCTCACCAATCGATCATCGGTCCAGCGCCATCGATTCTCCGTCTTATCAGCCGCTTGCCTTTCTCTGTGCTCGTCGTTTGTCCTCGCAACTGCCGCGGGTCCATTGTCGGGTCACTCGAATCGACTCTTCCCCTACCCGTCCCTCCCCAAAGCGAAGACACTGTTGCTCGGGCTTTCTCTCTCTTTCACGGGGATTTTGATTCGTCCGGTTTGTACTCTTGTTAGTTTAGCGCCTGAAAAACAGCTGCAGCCCGTGTTATTTTTTTTTGTTTGTTTCATTGAGAGTATACGTTTTTGTTTTGGCTGGCTGCGCGCTTTTTACCAACTTCGGTGCAAGGAAAGTGTATCATGGTTTAAAAAAAACGCAATTATACTGTTGATTTTATGTATGCTTCGATTGGGTAAATGTTTCACTTTTTTCAACGGTAAAATACCTCTTTTTGACCATTGCTGTACCTTTATGAGAAAAGAGTTGTTTTGTATAACTGTAATTTAATCAGCGAAATATTAGTTTATATGCATGCACGCTTCATTGTTCAATTCTAAACATTATGTTAAAAATTGAACTTGTAAAACAAGGAATATTATTTTTGCGAGAAGGTCCCAAACTGAGCATTATTTTTGTATTTTATTTAGCATTTCACACGAAGACAAGAGGTGCCACATTTTTTTTACGCAATTTTCTATCCTATTCGAATTTTCTTCTTATCTCGTTAATATATACAATTTTAATATATTTTTTATAATTATAATATAATTTCTTTTATCGATTTTTATCGATCGTTCATTAATATAATTTTTTTTTCTGTTTCAGGTAAGCAGTATTTATTAGTACATTAATACATGATAAATTGCATTACCACATGATAAACGTTACGTAAGTTTTTTAAAAACCTAACAGTTATAAATTATCATATAGAATTTTATAAACGTGCGTAAATATTAGCATTGTTTACTGAATTTGTTTTTCCCGTTCCTCTGTTTATTACAACCCGGTTGTGTATTCAATCGAGATTGGAAATTCATTCGCGGAGGCTCGAAGCCGCGTTAATTTTCCATCCGCCGTCCGTTCTGACTGGCTTGATTCTCCGCAGCATTTCGGTTTGTTTTGAACTAGCGAGTACAGGCGAGGCGGGCGAACTTCCACGTGACTTTCACTAAATTAGCCCCGTAAAAGTTGCCAAGTAATTAGATTCTAGACGTCGGACTTTGATGGCGCAGCCGAGTCTCTCCTCGCTTCTCGGTACGGATTAATAGTCTAAATCTTGAGAAAGGAATCGTGAAGCTGAAGCCAAGGAGCAGTCGAGATTGAAAGAATCAGTACACGTGGGGAAAGACGGATTTAAAAAAAAAAAGGGGCTGGTATTAAGCAATGGAATGTGGAGGGAAAACATGCAGCCGACGTGATAAAGATTAAGGAGGAATTGAAAAAGTAGAGGGGTGATCCGAGATAAAACGATGTAAGATTGTATCGGAGAAAGGTTTAGGGACCCTTAAACAATCTGAGATTTTTGTACGAATAATTGAATTAGAATGAATAGAGATGTATTATATTAATGTTGTAATATTCGCAAGTTTCTTCACCTTTTTACACATTACATTAAATTTGTGAAACTATCTTTACATTGCCAGAAATATAAATATTGAGATTAATGTATTGAAGCAAATTTCAGGCTAGTATGTTATTTTACTTTCACGTTAGTACTACTATTAATATAATATATCTTTAAGACTATGTAAATGTACATTAATACTTTATTTTGTTACTAGTACGTTAATTTTAATGGTTGATAAATGATAAAATCCATGACACATTTAATAGTGTATGCATAACAGTTTTATGTTCATCAATTATAAATATTGTAATAAAACTAGTAATTATTTAACATAAAATACTGCGTAGAATAGGACTATAATCGGATGACTGCATTAAGGAAAATAAAATTTCACAAAATCAGTTGGATATCGAAAACTGATTAACCAATTTTTTGTACAATGATCATGCAAAAATTAGGTCAATTATTTTACAATAATATATTTCACAAAACATTAATAGAATTTGTTCATTGTAACACAGTAATATAGTATGAACTGGCTATATATATTAATGCAGGGAAAAAAGTTTTAATTAAAAAAAAAAAAATTATTATCAACTTTCATAGAATCTATTTGAAAAAAAAAACGGATGTTTTAATCTCTCTGTGCGTGTTTTAATATACCTATGTAATGTACAATACAGTACCGTTTGAAAGTTCGTACTTTTGGTGATTACTGCATATGAAAGTAGCATCACACAAGTATAAAACAGCAGGACATTTTCATCATCTATTAAACAATTTTTCATTACAAGCTTCAAATTGGATTTTACGCTCTATTCAGGCCTTGTGAAAAGTCTCGCGCGCTTAATTAAAATTAATTAAAAAAAATTCTATCGCAATCATTTGAAAAGAAACTCCTACAATTCCATCGATAACAAATGTATCAACAGCCACCGAGAAGTGCAACAACGTGCGCGCGAGCGTCGGAGGTATACGAAGGGCGCGCCGCTGGGTCTCGAGAGCCCGAGAGTCGCTAACCTCCGTTCTAATTAAGCCCGAGACTAACCCGGAAGTTAGGATTATTACTTGGGCCGCCGAGCCGAAAGAACGCGGCTGTGTCGCCCTGGCGTGGCGCCAAGCCGAGAGGGTTTCCTTCGCGCGTTCTCGCACGTGACGCCACACCGCCTCGCCGGGATTCCGCGGGCTATATCCGATTTTGCGCCCGTCGGTCCCTTTTTGCGCCGCCTGCCCCCAGACTCCTAAAACCCACCCCGGCGACAGCGGCGGCGATGGAAAGCGGGAATGCCAGCGACGAGAGCTCCGCTGCTTTCTCTCTCTTCTCTTCTCTGCCCTTGCGCGATCTCCTTTTTCGGCGGTGTAATTGAGAGATACTTGAGGCCGGATATTTTTTGACTGCGGATACTATTTTTTACGCTGCGTAACACTAGATGCGCGTGTATTTTTATTCTTTTCGTGGTTGGGAAAGATTATTATTTTTCGTGCGTTTTGTTTCAAGGATTTGAAATGTTATACAGATGTTTTACAAATGGGATCCACTGGAAATTTTACTCATTTTATAGTAAATTGCACACTTATCACTGTAGAACTAGTGAATTTACTCATTTATAATGATAATTGTGTAATTGCTTTAAAATTAGACCTGATGTACAATGGAAATTTATTATTTTGCAGATGCAAGCTTTTTTAAAATTAGAGGCATTTTCACTAGGGTCAAATTTAGATAAAAATTATCCGTTGTAATTGAAAAAAATGCCTATGGAATTGCACAGTTTTTTGAGCAAACCAAATTTACTTATGTAATTACTTAAATGTTTAAAATATTCTTTTTATGCTCGTTAAATTTGTGTTGTTGTAATAAACAAACAACGTCTTATGTTACATTACAAATCCAAATTTGCGTCTAAAATCGTATACCTTACGTGAGTTTTCAAAACAAATTAAACAAGTGTAGGTTATATAGAATTTAAAAATTTAATAAATATCGTAACATATGTTTTAAAAATAAACAAATTCTCATATCAACTCATGGTGATATATTTGTCGTGTGCTGTAAATAAACATACATTTTGCGTATTATTGCTGCTATCACAAACGAAAATAATTAATTTTCTGAACCGTATATATTATTGCAATCATAAAAATATTTATGTATTTTTAAAAAATTTACAAGCTTCAAAAAAAAAAACATCCAATGTAACTGTAAAGTAAAAGAAAATACAAAAAAACATCGCCAACTCGCACTTAGTAAGCGCACAGCCATCGGCGACGCTTAAGATGCGCGAAGTGGCGCGCCGGTGTCGGTTTGAAAAGTGAGAAAAGACTTTTTCTCGCGTCGCCCGAGCCGGTAAAATTCCCGCGCTCGGCTGGGGCGGCTTAGCTGGGGGGAAGCGAAAATGGCGCTAATTCGCATCCGTTTTAAAAGCGGCGCGCCGCGGCGATAAGCCCGCGGAGATCGGAAAAGCGACGTCGGCGCCGGAGCGATAATACATCTTTCCCGTCACGTAGCGCTCGCGATAGCATTATGATAATGCCGTCGGCAGATAAGGAGGACTCTCCAGACCCCCGCTCAGGGGAAACGTCGGACGATGAGGCCCGACAATGCGTGCGCGCTGCTCTCAATCGAATTCCGCTTTCCTCTCGATTCGCCCTGAATCCCCGATGTGTTTTCTCTCCGTAGCCCCTCTTTTCACGGTCGCGTTTTTTTTTTCAAAGCCTTCTAATATATAGATATATATGCATGCTTTTTTTTAATACATACATATAGATATATAGATGTATGGGTGTGTATGTAACTAACGTGTAGGTATGGGCGCGAGGATGTGAGCGTACAGGCTCTCCGTTATCTTTTTAATTTACGACGGGTGACGCGGTGCGCGCTCTATCGCCGCTTTGAATTTAATTTCACGACTTTGGTCGGGAATTTTGACGATGTTATCGAACGGCGTCGCAAGGGTGTCGCAGGTGACGCCCCGTGTTTCAAAGCCGCGATTCTCGCCTCGGGAGCTTTCTTTACTTTACGCTCGAGATTATTAAGATTTCTTCGTTCGCGCGCGCGTGGGGCGTCGCTTAAAGGTAAACATCGGAAAAATTAGAAGTAAGAGAGGAATTCCGATGAGTGTTTGCACGAGCAGTCATGCATATGAAATTTTCGTCGAAACGGTAGGTAGGAGGTGAAGCTGGAATTTTAAAGGAAAATAATTCGCGAGAGATTTTTTTTTAAATTTGCGCTCGGGTTCCTTGCTTATTCTCGAAAGAAATTGAAACGATGATGGTTACTTGCTTTGTTACTTTTTTTGTTGTTCTTTTGTTAAAGTAAAAGGCTAAAAAGTTGAAAAAATGTTATTTTCTTTTATATGGCAATATGTTCATATGTATCAGAGGTAAAAAAATAAAATTATTAATTTTTCAATAATAATGTAAATAAAATATTTGGTGGAATCAAATAATTAAATCCATAATATATCGTCGAATTTATTGCTACCGTAAATAGTCGATTAAGCAATAAAATAATTATGACGTTTTTAATTCGATTTTAACCAGTAAATTAATAATGTATGTTCACAATACGGTTAAACCGCTTTATAGATGGATCGAATTTAATACCATTGTAAAAGTTTATGTAACAATCGGTAATTACCTTATTTGCAAAGAAAAATCGAGAACTCGCAACGGAAAAACGAACAGAAAAAAAATGAATTTCAATTCTGACTTTATCGTTTAACGTTACTTTACAGACATTTCCAACTTGGTAATAACTTAAATTACTTTGACGTAACTCTCACATGAATATGTAACACCGACGTTGTTTACATTATACTGCGAAGTAAGAATGACAGCTCATTTACGTTTGAAACCAACCTACACTCGATTTCCGCCCGCCGCATCGTCTAAACTTGGTTCCATTTTACATTCTCCAATTGAAATTTACAATGAAAAGCAAAATTAATTTTGCAAAGTGCACCGAGCACCGCGCTGCGCCTCCTCCTTTTTTCCGGCGAAAATTAAATTCCGCGAAACGAACGGAACGACGCGGGGGCGACTGCCGCCAAAACTGCAAATAAATATCCGCCGTCGCTGTTCTGCCGATAACGAGACCGAGCCGCTCGCCTATTCCGATTTTCACTCGGTGACACGTAACGTATCTTTCCCCGGCGTATACATCACTCCCCGTGCCCTAATAATAATGATAATTCTGGAAGGCTCGCACGCGTCGAATTATCTGGGAAGCGCCGTCCGTTGCTGGCGCCTTGTTTTGCTATCGATTATGCGGTTCGTTTGGGCCACGTGTGGTAGAGAGAGAGAGAGAGACGGAGATATCATCCCTGTGAACCCTGCGATGCTCGACCCGACGGTGCATGCGGAGCAAATTTGACATTGCGCATGACTGATTCAAAAATTATCAATCCTTTCGCGAGAGTAATAGAGGGAGAGAGCCTGTTGATGGACACGCTTCGGATGAAATACTGACCGCGCATATAAACGATTATTTCTTACCAACGTGTTTAAACCTTCCGCGTGCTCGACAAACTAGAAATCTTTTTGCTCAACGAGGAGAGCTGCGAGCATAGTTTAATATCTCCGATGGACAATGTTGCTGGAACGTCTACTTTTTTCCCCTTTATTTTCGTTTTGGATTTCTGTTGCGCAGAATACATTTTTTTTGTCATTGAGTTTTTATGAAACTTTCTCGCCGCTCGTCTTACGCTTTATAAAATAATCAGTCCATCGTCTGGGGTACCAGTGGCAACGCTTAATTAAAAAAAAAAAAAAAAGACGTCACACTTTTTACGAGAGCAGCGGAGAGTATGAGAGTGGAGGCTGTCGGTGGAGTAGGTATTTTTGTCGTAAAATGCGAAAATTATTTGGAGCAGAGTGGAATGCATAAAAGTCTGACTGGTGCCAAAAGTCGCGCTATCTACACTTCAAGAGAAAAGTTTTTCAAAGACAAAGGAGAAAGCCGACAGTCGTAGTTATGATCGACTCTGGCATGCAGCTGGTTCAGTGATGATATTCACGCTTATGTATGGGCACAAAAGAAACAAGACTTTGGGAAAAGGTCGACCTCGTTTACTTTAAAAAAAAACACTACGTGCCGTCCGTGTGCCTTGATTTTTATAGCTTTCATTAGGAGCGTTTATTTTTCGGGAAAAGCTTTTACTACGCGGACTAAGATTTTCAACATTATTCGTTTATCAGAAGATTGAAATAGATCTCTGGAATTTTAAAAATAATTTGTAACATAAAATATATTATTTTACAGATTCTATAATCGTCAGATTTTATTAAATTAATATGTTTATATTTTATTTGTTAAATGTACGCTGCTTCACTTGGTCTTGGTAATATAAAATTATTGAATTTTTTTATCATTACAAATGTTCAGACTTTTTACATTTCTCGTCGCGTAAGAACGTACACGCACAGAAACACTTGTACAAAACAAAATTATAAATTTCGTGAGAGCGCAAAAATGTAAAATCTTTAAACTTAAGAATATAAAAATTTTTGACATAACGTAATATTTTTTACACAAGTTGCTTAACAATGAAAAAAAAATATCCAATTCAATATCGACAAATAATTAATAACTTGATTTTCTGAAGCTTCAAAAGCTACACATAAGAACTGCTTCAATAGTTTCAAAATTGATTTTAATTAAATTGCGTGCACTGATTAACCATTATTCTCTTATACATAAAAGGCTCTAAAATAGGCGAAATCGTATTCGCACTTCGGTACAATTAACAAAGGCGCCTAAACAAAAGTACATTTCAATTAGCGTAGCAACTCGGCAAAGCCCCGTCACCTCCCGCGAATGACAATGAGATAAAAGCTTGAAATTCTAACCGTC
The DNA here is from genome assembly GCA_018906775.1 of Sycophila sp. Sp_5. Classification (NCBI taxonomy): domain Eukaryota; kingdom Metazoa; phylum Arthropoda; class Insecta; order Hymenoptera; family Eurytomidae; genus Sycophila; species Sycophila sp. Sp_5. Next base: position 1,344,994 of record JACCID010000014.1, on the reverse strand, counting down.
GCATCCGTCGAACTCCGCTCCGTCATATCCCCGCGCGAAACAAACGGCCGGCTCGCCACCGCGACGATCAATAACAATAAAACAAACTCCAGCCTGTGCTCGTCTCTTCTGCGGGGCGGCGGCCGCACAGCCGAGGTGCGAGATAACCGCGCAAACAGGGCGCGTGAGCGAGAGGGCGATAGCTGCTGATTAGCGGGTAACGCACGACTGGTCGCGAGGGAACTTGATTAGTCTTGTTAGTATCGCGCGTCACTAATGACGAGAGGATACCGCCGGGCGAGATAGCTGCATTACGTGCGGAGGTTGGGTAGAGGATGGAGGTGAGCTTTTCGCGCGATACCAACACGAATTTCCAACTGCGCGTCACCGCTTTGTCTAATGCGCCGACTATCGGCCCTGTGATTTAATGAGAAGCGAGGCCGAATTTTGCAGCCTCGCATTGTGCGGTCGAGCACTGCGTAACTCGTAGTTTGGAGGACTTTGGGTTTTCCAGAGAAATGGCGACTAGGGGGAGGGGGGCTCGGTGTTGGTTCGAAGGGAATTTGTGGATGTAACGGCGTTTTTGCGACGACGCGGTTTGCAGGATACTCACTGAGCTGGATATGGCGCCGGTTTCTGCCGCACTTTGTTAAGGTCTGTTTTGAGTTGGGCGAATTAATGGTTTGCCGGTATGCCACTTTAACGCTTTACGGATCGATGTGCCGAGGAGTATGATTAACGATGCTGCTTCTAAGTTGCACTGTGCATTAAGCTCCCGGCGAAGTTAATCATTCTTCGTCGGATTATTATTCAGCTGGGTAATTTAGATTTCTTTTTAATTGTTGCAATTTCAATTATTGTCTTTTGTAAGGATTAATTATTTGTTTGTGTATTAATTAAGTGGACTAAAAGTCCCGTGTAAAATTTAAACATACATTAATAATTTAAATTTAATGACAATAAATAAGACTGATTAAAACTAATTATAAAAGAACGAAAACATTTAAAATTAATTACAAAGAACGGGGACACTGAGAAAAGGTATTATAAAAATTACTATCGGTATACGGGAACGCAAGAGGGAAATTACCTGTGGACAACGTTCTCGCATGCAGATACTCATCTTTATAATTATTTCTTTTTAATGTAGATATAATAAAGAAATTTAATAGATAGTAAAGAATTCCCCGTTATAAAGAAATATTTCAACATTTTTTTTGCAATTATATTGCCACTATTAGTAAGTGCCGCATGAAATCTTGACTTTTCCACTTATTTTTAAAAAATTCTACTTTTATGATTTCCATCTTGGCTTCCACACAGATTCGTTTAATTAATAATTGTTAATACTCAAAATTATAATCAATAATGTTTTTTTCGTTTTTAAATATTGAAGCTAATGCATTACTTTTAAATTCTTATGTATATATATAATGACTTGTCTTTGCTATTTGTTACTTGAATTATCATAATAATAAGCAATTTTAGTTTATTATTATAGCCAGTAGGAGCATTTAAATGAATCAAAGCTGTGTTGTAGTTCAATTTTATTAATGTTTCGCTTCACATTTGTCGTATCTATTGAAATGTTTTAATTAATGTTTGTATTTCTGCATACAATTCCCGCTAATTAGCATGAAATTCACAAAACAGTAAACTGTCATTTTTGCTCGATTCCAGATAAGCGCACCCGAGAATACGAAACTTTTGTGGACCCGCCACTTTTATCTGCACGAAATACAATAATTTCATCCGATAAGTGAAAATAAATAAATACACGTGTAAACCCGCATCGCACGGTTGCTATTGTCACGCCCTTTCCTCGCTCCCTTGGTCCTCGAGTCACACCCCCGCAAAATCCCGCCCGCCCAAAACGCTTATGGATTTCACTAATTCGCCGGATAATGAGAGAGCCTGCACTCTCGGCGCGAAATAATAGAAATCGCCGATAAATCGTCGAGCTGCCAATTATAAAATCAAAGCCACGCGCGCCCGTCGATCCGTCCAATTACAGATAATTGCCGACGCGACCGCGTGATATACGTCCCTACTTAGGCGCGAGGCCATCGCAGCAAGGGCCGCGGGGCAGGAGGGGGGGGGGCAGCCTCGAAATATCGTTAAAGCTCGCATAAACTTGGCGCCGTAAATCTCGGCGCAGTTCGGCCGGGCCGAGTGAAAACTGCGAATTGAAACTAACCGCGCACCTGATGCACTTCATAACGAGGCCTTAACGACGCGTGCCTCGATGCGCTGGAGCTTCGCGCACCAGCTTATCGGATTTCTCGGGAGACACTCTCCGGAGGGGGAGGCGCACGCGAGAGGGAGTCCTTTCCTCCAGGCTCGGCGGGCGCACGCATTGTTATGCAAGAAAGTTAATTACGTTCCGGTGTCGAACGCCGCGAGCCTCCGGGGTATTAGGAGGGCGCGCACAAGCGAGGGAGGTTCATTAAGTGCGCGGGAGGCGCCGATCGGTAATGAGGCCTCCACCTCCGTAGGCAGTCGCGGGTTTCGCGGTAATCGCGTACCTGTGTCGCTGTGCACGTTGCGGAAGCACCTGTTTTCTTGCAGTGCTTCGTTTGTGATGTTCGACTGTAGCCGCGGTTCTTTGAGTTGGTAATTTCTGAGCTGCTACGGCGGTGCTTTCGAATATTTTCGTGGCTGCTGCGGTGACTGTGTGGCTTTATTATTAATATAGATGGCGAATTTTGAAAAGTGGGGATTATAAAGAATTTATTCATTCATATTTTTATAATTTGAGTAGAATTACCTAGGATTGCTTGGTGGTTATGCAACTCGGTGTGTTAAAGAATTTTGCACAGTTGTTGTTTGAAATATTGTTCGTTACACGTGCGCGAAGTTATTCCTATGTTGCTGGATTATCTAATACTAACGACCATTATCATCCAAAATTACTTCATAATCTTTATAGACGCGTAGGCTATTAGCAACATCCTCATTACGGTATTTTAATTATGTCCAGAGTTTACTTTGAGTATGAACACGATATTTTCACTTTTTATCTAAGTTAGAAGTGTTAAAATTATTATTACTTCTGAATGTCTCGTGAAATAGTGACTTATTCTACTTATCTTAAATTCTCTAAATTTAATGCTGTAAAATATTACTGAAAGATTAATGACACCCCTTTGCCTGTCATACAGTGAATTTAGAGAAAAAAATTTTTCACATTCTTTCTATAAAAATGTAATGCTTTATCCTTCAAATAAAAACGCGACAGGTCGGGTATTTTTCTCCAAGAATGCCAATCGAGCTTTCACAACAGGAAAATAGTAACACCCTTTAAGTATCCCTGTATCAGTTGGTGCGTGAAAATACAAATTCACTCAATAAAAATTGATTGATCGCACAAAAGGTACTTTGTCACCAACGACTTATTAAAATCGGCGCTTCTTAGGCGAGCGAATCTACTCTGCGCGCGAAACTCATTTCAACTAAAAGTTGCCGGGTCATCCAGATAAACAAACCTTTTCGCGCCCGGTCGAGAGGCGAGTCAAAAAGGACCAGCGCGCCGCGAAAATGTTCGTTTACATTCCTTTGGTGGGGGCGGCCGACTGCGTCCCCAAGCCCGTTAATTGCGACGGCCTGGTGGACGCGCGCCGCCTCCTCGTCCGCTGGCGCGCGCGAACCGATGAATATTTACGGTCCGAGTGGCCGGGAGTGGCGCAGGGAGGTAGGGATGCCTGGCGGAGAAAGTTTCAAGCCGCCGCCGCCAACGTGCCGGGAAAACTCAAGCGTCGCCAACAACTCGCCGACGCTATACACTCCCCTCCTGGCAAACTTCGAAGGACCTTTCGCTTCCCTTTTTTTTTCATCGCTCGTTGGTCCTTCTTCCTTTTTTTTTCAAGGGTTGCAACCTCGAGTCTGGAGCGAGATTTAAGGTGAAGTAATTTTAACCGGCGACATGAATTTCCAAAAGCAGTCGGGTGTTATGGTCGACGCTCTGCTTGAATGCAATTGTTCCGCTAGTGTAAGGCAGCAGTTGCGCTTTGCGCGCGAGACTCCATTATTTTCTTGGACCGGCTGTACCCTTTCTTTAAAAAGTCGGTTGGTAAGTGAAGAAAATAATTTCATTTTTTTTTAAAGAGACGTAATGTTCTGGTTTGTAAATGTGAATTAGTGAAAAGAAATAAACTATGTGACTGGATTATTACAATGGAGAAAGGTTAAAATATGATTCAGAATCTTTTTTTAACACATTCAATTCGGGATATCTTTTTTTTTCTGACTGTGCTCTTTGAATGGTAAAGACGCGTGAGTAATATTAATACGTAAAAAAGGAGCTTTGGAAACTTAAAAAGCTAAAAAAATTTAAGTAGACGTCAAAAGTTTAAAAAGCCCTTTTTGCGCTTTAAATAAAATTTTAAACATTTGCACTGAGTAATTTTTTCCCTAAAAATTACAGGGTAGCTACTTGCAAAAATTACGTGAAAAAATATAATCGAGGGACTGTTTGCAAGCATTATACGTTTTTACAAGAAGATATAAGTAAATCTGCTGTCAAAACTTTATGCAGATCTTTCCGAAAAAATCTGAAGTTAAAGAAAAAACGTGAAAAGTTCCAAAATAAGCAAAATTGAGGTAAAATTTACAAATATTTTCCATGGAAAAATTTGCAGTGCTTGTCTCTCGATTCTATTTTTTACTTACTCTTTACAAGGACCTTCGACGTAACTTTTATGGCAACTTTTCAATGTGCAAAAGGGGTATTTTTTAAAAATTGTATATCCTCTATGAAAAAAAGTAAGAATGTTTATCATCTGATTTGACGCATTCTTTTTTTTTCCGTAGTGAATAAATAATTGTTTTTTCATACCCACGTCAAATTTTCCAGTTTTTCATATCCTACACCGGGATGAAAACAGGCACTTTTGGCGGGGGTAAGTAAAAAAGTATATTCTGATTAGCTACAATATCAATAAATTAATAAATTTATTTTGCTGATAGTTTCTTCGTTATAGTGAACGATGAGCGTCGTTATTTTACTACACATAAAACTAAAGCGCGCGATTTCATTTTCCTCTTGGGTTCCGACACTTGACGTAGTAGCCGTGCACCGGAGAACTCGCAAAGAAGTCGAACTGCAGGCGGGCGCGAGCGCGACGCCTGAGGGAGAAAGTCAGGGTTCAAGTGCATTTCAGATTTCTCACGATCTTTCGGAGCTCACCGAAGATTTTCGATTCCCTGGCAGAGGAAGGGCGAGGCGGGGGTCAAAGCGGATAGGAATTGTTTTCTATCCCTCGGCCTCCCAGCAAGATTTTAGCTCAGTTCGCGCTCAAACGTTTAGAGGGCTCAGTTTCCTGGAAGAATCTCCATTTACAGAACGAAAAGTTCGATGACGCGATTGGAAGTTGAAGGTAATTCTCGAACGCGCCTTATTTTTTCTTTACTTTTATATTATTAAAAAAAATAGATAAACAATTATTGAAATCAAAGGTTTATGAAAAAAATTAAATAATTTTTTCGTTGAACGGATATTTTTCGGAACATTATACATTCAAGCAAATAATTGCTTGAAAAAAACTGATTATCCGAATGTAAAACTGTGAAAAGAGCACTTGCTCGAATTCTTTTTTTTTGTCTGATAAATTCATTTTTGAATGCAGCTGAGGCATCTTTACCTGTTCGAAAGTTGCGGCGATTGGAGTTATTCAAGGCGAAATTACAGGTTGCAAATGTTCGTCTTCTGTAATTTTCTACTGTATAACTTCTTAAAGGCGCTCGCTATTCATTAAACTTTAGCTGAAAGAGGCATTTATGTTATGAAAGGAAAATACGGTCAGATCGCTATATCTTTTCGGGGCAAGCTTGAAATTCTCAATGCTGCAGTGCTACATTTAAACTAAAATTTTCTAAAGCTTTTATCCTAGATATTATTTTAATTATTCTACGAAAAAAAAGAATCATTTCCATTTCGGAATTTTAAAAGCTTTTCGTTTATTCACATTTATATATCAGCTTGTACCATTTGAATGCGTATAAAAAAAAATTTAACCTTTTTTCAAAAGAAAAATTCGAACATAAATTTCTCTTAAACGCTGAAAGAATATCGACAAAATATCGTAATCAGTACATCACATATAAGGAGAAAATCGTATTCAATATATAATATTTTTCGATATTATTTATAAATAAGTACGTCTATCGCCCATCACTTTAAGAAAAAAGGAAGAAAAAAATATTAACCATCTTCATAAAAGGAAGCTGAAATAGCAAAGCCCCTCATCAAGGTCTTTTCGTTCGCTCATTTTCACTGACTGGGGCTGGCCAAGGTACTGACGTAGCCTCGCCGGATCATTCGGGACCGACGGCTGCCTCCTCGGAGAGGGGCTCCCCGGGGACCATCGCCGCGATCGTGGTCTGCCGAAGGATAACGTCCCCTCCCTTGCACCTCCACTCCTCCGTTCGCAGCCTCGATTGTCCGCAGTAAAAACCCGTAGTCGATCCGCGGTAGTCGGGAAAAAAACGTCGAGTTGGCTGACCACGGCAAAAACGAGCGGGAGGGAGAGTCTGCGCTGAATCGACGCGCGGCACCTACAGAGCTACTGTTCCCTCCTGCGTCGTCTCGGACTCGAGTGAATTCGTTGGCGCGACCTCGTGTTCGAGGATTTTTCAACGCGCCATTGAAATTCGTGGGTATATTCAGAGCGACTATGAGATTTAGTGCGCAGCATTCGTACTAGTTTTTCATCGTCTTTTTTCTTTTAAACGCAGTTACATAATTCGCCTCCTATAGCGCAGAAAATATTACCTTCATAAATTGAATCAGTGAAACTTTACTAATATTAGTGGAAGATGCTCTACTAATACCTAAATCGTGAAACTCTTTCCACTAATTTTCAGTGAAGATTCACTAATTATAGCAGTTTTTCATTGATTCAACTTTAGATAGTAAAAGACAAGAAAAATAACAGTACGAATTCATTTTGAACCGTGCGGTTATGTCTTTATCTCGAAAAGTTTGTGCGTGTTTTCAAGCTTTTTGCACATAAATAGCATTTTTTTTTTGCAATATTTACACAAATTATGCACTCGTAGAATAATGCTGTTAAACAAGCCAAAGCAATTTTATTTTACCTACATTTAGAAATAATATTGTTTGACGCACAATAAATATTTGCTATCAGTAGAAAATGCAGGAACTAGTCAGACAGCCATTTAATTCAATTTTTCATTGTTCGTTTATCAGCGCTTGTTGGGAAATGTAAGCTGCAAGCTGGGTTTTGCTAGCTTTCTCATTATGGTCAGTGCTTTCATTAATGTATTCCTAATATTTATGCGTGTGTTATTGTTATACCGCCAGTGTTACTGGTATAACGGTATGTTTGCTTGTCTGGGTGAGCACAATGGCCCTTGCGCCTCGGTATCGCAACAGGATATCCCGTCGTAATATAGGCGCATAATGCACCCCGGCAACTGTATTAGAATTGTTACTTTTATTGAAATATTCACTGCGCGTACTGCTACATGACAGCCGCTACAATTTATCGCCTCGTAAATTTGCATATGCTGCGCTTATACGAACCCAATTCTTTGGATCTCCGTAATAATGCAGCCTTTGTTTCATATAATTGTAAAAGTATTTAAATGATTAAAGTTAAACCTTAATTTTTGTATTCTTTTATTCAAGCGAATGAAGATTAATTAATTTTCATTTCAATTATGTATTCCAGCTACAATAATTCGAGTAAAGGAAATATATAAATAATTGTTCAAATTTATTTCTGATCAATTAAAGATAGATTAATCGAGTCGCATGATGATTTACTTTTGGAACAAAAATTGAAAGATAACGAGATTAATTTTTATTTTAGCTATTGCTATCATTTTTTTAAATAGAACACTTGAAATGAATCGGCCGCGTTTCGCGAACTCAATTTATTTTTATTTTCTCATTAGAATATATTGAAATTTCATTAATATATTCTTTCTAATCCACATTTTCTCAGAAAAGAAAATAAACCAATTTGTTGTAAAGTTGTAAAGTATAAGTTAAAAAGAAATTTCTAATTAAGCTTATTAAGCTATTTAGACAAATCTAAAAGAGTTCAATAATTCAAATAACAATTTGAACCAATTAACTAACTATTTAATCAACTGTAAATCAAATAATCTTCTTGAAAACTGCACAAGCTCTCGCTTTGATTTTTTTAAGATTTGAAACCCTTCAATAACTTTACAAGTACCTCGTAATAAAGTATAGGGGAGAATATTAAGCGGCAATCTTCTTTACTCTGTTGAATGCGTCGCCAAAGTCCGCGTCGTCGAAAGATAATAACACTTAGCGAATGAAGAGGAAACGGAAGAAAAGCGGCTGGAGAAAATTGACTCGAAAAAAGTAGAGAGAGCGAGCGAACGCGTGGTCGGGCGCAGGTGAGCACCCGCTGATATCCTCGAGAGCTTAAGGACATCATTGACCTCGTTCGTGGCGCGCACCATCCACCCTTTGCTGCCTCTTTCCCGTGCGCTTTTTTGGGCTCTCGCGCAGATTGAATTTTCGAAGCGTCGTCCCGGCGCATCGTGGCGACGAAATGCGGGGGACGCCGAGCGTAAGCCCGAACTCAAAGGGACCTGCCCGTCGATCATCGCCGTATATTGAATTTTGTCGTTAGAGCTTTGGACTCTAGTCGATATCTCGATAGCCTGATAAATTTGTTTGTTTGATAAGCCTCTGCCTGATGACGAAGGTTTCTTTTATCGATTTTCAATCATCGTTTCTTCAAAGTAGCCTCGTTCTTTCTCCTCACGTTTTGCACTTTTTCGTTGATAGAAAAAGCTTTTTTCCGATAAAACATTTATTTTTTTAGCAGTATGGATTCAGGTTTAAAGAGCTCAAATGAGTATTTAAAAAATATATTGTGTGTCCGCGTGTTTGTACGGGTATGTGACAATGAGAGATATTTTACTGCAAATATTACCAAAATTTGAGAAAATATTATAATATTCTTAGTAAACGAGGTTATAGATTGATTAATAAAAAAAGGATCAGTTTTGCAGCAAAAATGGTAGCATTGATATGGCTACTGATTTTATCTAGAAGTATTTTAATTTAAAGTTTAATTCTAGTAACGTTTCCTCGCTAATAATTTAAGAAATATTAAGTTGGAATATTATATTTATTATTTAAATCATAGCGCCGTTCTTTAAGAGATAATATAAATAATAAAGCCTTTGTCATAACAAAATTTAATTTTAAAATTTTACATATTGAAATTGAATTGAAAGGCCGGGGATTTTTCAAACGCATTTTTCTTCAAATATTAATATAAAAGGCTTTGTTGTACTCCCAATAAATCGTAAAACACTTTTAACGCAATGTCACCGATGAAAAGCCTAAGTCACAACATCAAATTCTTATTTTCTTTTGAAAAGCACATATCCCACTTCGTGCACATAGAAAATCCATAGCAATCCCATTTAGTTGAGCGACAGGGATTCGACGTCCAAACAAAAAAAACTCACGAACTCGCTTTATCCGCGCCGCAGACGGGCGCGTGGTGTCGAAAAAATATTTTGTGATGACGCAACTGCGTCCTTGGCGTATAAATCCACGGCAGATTGCGAGATTAGATAAATCGAGTCCTTCGTAGCCGTAAACCTTCGTAACGGCTTCATCAACGTGTAACGCTGACGTTTCCCGAAGTCCCGCACTTTGCCGGCTCGTTTCAAGCGACTGGACGATGCTTGCGATGAATAAAAAGAACGAATGATTGTGCAGGCTGAAAATGATAAGCAACCAAAACGCGACGCTCAGAACTCGGTGATGTCGGGATTCGCTCCATTTGGGGTGATTTGTTACTTTTTCGAAGGATGTAAATAAACGTCAATTGCTTCGAGTGTACTTGTTGTGAAATAACTTAAAGCTTTGTCAATAATTTTTAGTAAGTAGTGTACATACTAATGAGCTTTCCTGTCTCTTTAAAATTAAATTATGTACACTCTTTAATACTATTTAAAATTTCTTCCCTTTTTAAGTATATTGAACATTAATTTTTGAATTAAATTATATTAAATGCATTTGTAAATTTTCTTTTATAAAGCAAATGCCTAGTGAATTAATTAATAAATGACATTTTATTAAGATTAACTTAATTTTATTTAAAAAGAAAACTGCACCAGCTAAATAATTAAAAAAAAGCTACAAATTTTCAAATATTTCCTTATTTTCTCAAGCGTGTACATCTAAGTTTATTTTTCATACGAAAATCGTAAGTCATAAAACCGCATGTACCCTAAATAAGCGAACTGCATCGAAGTATTAAAAAAAAGTGTATCCCGCCTGAAAGCTCTCCGGCATTGTAAAACAGTCGGAACATTTTTCAATCCGCCACCGATCTTCGATTCAGTAATCCGCATCGATACTCCAAAGCCGGTGGAGCTTTCGCGATTTCGGAAAACAAGCCCCATTCGCATGCAGCTCTCGGGCTCCACTTAACGGGACTTTATTGACGGACCGATAACAAAATCAAAATGTGAAAACATTCGGGCGCCGCAGTCCACTCGTCGCGTTCCGAGCGTTTTCAAGCCCTCCATACAAAGCGAGTGGACCGCGTCGAAAGGCCGGGACTACTCTCTCTCTCTCCTGGGTGGAATCATAATTCGGCCGCGCCGACTGCGCTCTCCCTTAATAACGCGGTCGCTCCCTCACCCTGCCCTCCTCTCCCCCCTTTCTCCATCCTCTCGCCGTGTAATTGCGTGCAGCGGGCGCTCGCGTTGATTTATAGATTTTCGGCTCTAAAACCCCCTTTGACGCGGGCCTCGGTCCCCGATACCCCGAAACAGTCGAGATTGCGTGTCCGCCCACGCGAATCCATTGTCTGACCTAACGAGCGTAATTTCCGAAAACAATACCTGTGGTAACAAACGCAACTCGTCTCTACCCCCTCTCTCCGCTTCTTCTCTGTCTCTCTCTCTCTCTCTCTCAGTTGACCGACGTGTTTTCCTAGTGGGTCGCGTACACAGTCGCGGCCGCTTGACGCGTCCCCGTATTGCCTTGCAAATTGGCCTTTTTGTCACGCGCGCGCACGGAACTCGTCGCTGGATTTCTAGTCGTTTCCTAGGAGCGAATGAAACGTGGGTCGAGTATGCGGATGTCGCGCATGAATGCGCAGCTTTTTTTTTTTGTTGTCGCTTTTGTTGTCGCGACCGGCCTCGTCGTGGGTTTCAGCTTCGAGCGGACGTTGAGATTATTTGACCAGTGCGAGCGTCCTGTGTTTACTCGACTCAATAGTTCGTGTCACAATTACTGGTGAAATATTGTGCTCGAGAAGATTTTGCGAATTTAGCGATTATGAAAGTAGTGCAGGTGTTTGTTGAAACTTTGTGTTAAATTTTAATTGTATTATTTAATTTAATTAAAATATCTGAAAAATTCTTCATTGCGAAGTCCTGGAATTACAGAAGATTAAAACAAAAATTTAGTGCGCTGTTTATTTTTGTATCAACTTATTCCTGAGTGTTGGCATTTTTTGATAATTTTAAATTTACTAGTCGAGAGAAACAAGAAAAAAGAATCAAATGGAGATGAAAAAAAGAAACGAAAAATTATTTTAGATATACCGCGTGATTTACTAGATCTCAGATTATCTCAGGGAGTTAATAAAATCTATAGCCGTGTATACAATTTATGTAAAAAATCTAATTGACACTGAGTATTTATTAAGGGTAACATACGTTATAAATCTGAAAATTATGTTATGCAATTGTTTCAGTTTTATGTATATTCTAAGTAAGAATTTTAAAATTCATAATCAATTTTTTAAAATATCATTATTATACCTTTTCTCTTCAAAATAAACTCAATTGCATCTTTTCTCATTCATATGCGGGGACTTTTTCTCGTGGGACTATTCCAATGACAAAAGTCCCCGTGTATAAAATTGAAGAAGTATAATTTTTATTTTCACAATATAAAAAAAAACCATTAAGAATTTTAAAATTAATATGCTTCCTTTTTTAAACTGCATGGTACATATTACCTCCCAAAATAAAAATACAATTTCGTAAATCTGCTCGTTAGATCTAAAATGAAGCATCGAGCAAAAACGTCAGCGACAGGCAATTAGCCTGCGGCCAGCGGGGCTCGCGATGCCCGAGCCATAGGTTTAAAAGGAAGAACGCGCATAGGCATTGTCGATAGCATCGTCTTCCCTTGTTCCCCACGTGTGTACACGCACTGCCGCGCAAAGGGTTCCCCTCCTACAGCGGGCCTCCCATAAATATCCCCGCTAATTGCCGGACTCGGAATAAATCCTCGCGCGGAAATGCTTAGCCGCGGTTGGTATGCGCACCGTCGCGTGCAGCCGGTGGGCCGCGAGCCGCGCCTTTTCAGCCCTTTTTCAGCCGCGGGAACGTGCCGGGAAAGAGAAGCGTTTGCGCGGTTTCGTTTGATATTTCGCCTCGCTCCCTCTTTCTATCCTCCCCCTTCCCCACTCCTACTCCTGACGCTTTCACTATCTTTTTCTTTCTCATGTCGCTCGGCCTTGCTACCTTTTTTCACGGCGAGAGGAAGTTTCTTTGTGCCTCCTTTTTCGAGGAGGTCATCTGACATTTTTTTGGCGCGCCCTTTCGTGCAGTCCGTTGTGTTTGGTCGGTTTTTTGCGAAGACGCGGCGGTGCGTTTTTTTCCTTTATTTTAGTCGGGGGTTCGCGTTGTTTCGGCCGGTCTGACGAATATTCGCGCAACTGCTCGCGGAGTAATTACTGCGGCTTTAGGCACCGGGTGAATCCTGCGGTTTCGGGTTTGCAGTGGTAAAATTATTTTGAGCATTCGGTTTTTTTTTTCAGCGAATATTTCGAATTTTATCATTGGCTTTCCAACTGTAATGAAAAGAATGTACCTTTGTTTACATTTAATTCCTCTTTGTTTATGTTTTTGTTGGTTAAAAAAATTGGCATTCGAATATTCTTTTCGAATAGGTAAACATTATGAGTTGCACTTTTTTATACCGCACTCATATTTACAGTAAAGCTGCTAGAGAAAAAAATAAAACTCTTTTAGAAATAACTAACAGTCATGGCTGTGTGGATAATTGGGACTACCCTTTATAAATTAATCTGCGGGATACAATGGTTTTTAAAGAATTTAGTAGAAATTTCTGAGAAGAGCTTGAAATCGTTTATAAATATTTAAAAATTGAAGACAACAAAAATTTCCTAAAAATCTAGAAACTATAACTATTTAAAATAATTTTTTTATAAAGGGTCTGACAATTTTATTGAAGTAGTTTGTCAATAAGGAAAAAAAAACAAAACTGGTTACTTTCTTACATTTGTATTTCGACAATCAATGTCAACCTTTTCGGCAAAGAGGGGAAAAAAACAGCGTGATCTCAACGATTCATTGGTATTTTGAAAACTGCCACTAAACACATAGAGGATGAAAAGCTCAACGTAAGCCGTGCAACCTTCAACTTCCTAGCTACTGACAAATTACTTAGAAAAAACTTTAAACCGAAGGTTAGAATCAATTAGAAAATAAATCTCTCCGATTATTTCCAATCGTTTTTAAGATCCTCCTTCTTCAGCGAAAATTCATTTTTAACCGAGAACAATAAAAATTGCACTTCCCTGCCGAGTGCAATTTCACAAAGCAGGAAGAAGCATCTACTTGTCGCACCAAAGTGAGCTTCATCAGCGAAGACAATCGCGCTTGCTCTTTTTTTTTGTCCGCCCCGCAAGGAGCGACACTCGCACCTCCGCGGGACAGGCCGATGCAGAAGCAGATTATCGGGGCTCGGGAATAAAGCAACAATTTGTAAAGGGTTTGTTCGCGCTTGCGTCACTATCTATCCGATCTGGCTCCTCCTCCCGGCGGTGGCGCCTTCCATTCTCCCGACCTCCTCGCGCCCCGTAAAAGAAATCACTCCAGAGCTCCCCCTCGAAGCGGGGCGAAAGCGAAAGAGGAAGCCTCATTGTCCGCGACAACAATGAGTAGCTGCGCGGTCGGCCTTTCGTCACCCATCCTTCTGCCTCCCTTTCCCTTCTCGACAGCCTCCAACCCTCCATCCGCGGTATCCCCCTTCGGTCTTGTCTCACGCTCGAGTCTTTAGTCTCGAGAGCCGCGTGCAGTGTCCCAACGAAACGGCAAGCGTTTTTCCGGGGCATCTGCGCGAAGGACTCCTATCACACTTCCGGAAATCCAAAAAGCAGAGTATTTCCGGTCTCTCTTGTAGGGCTGTCTATGATTCTTTCGGACAGATTGGGGATAAACGATGATGGAACGAAGTACTGATGTTTAAGTAGGTGCAGTGTTGATAAACGATAGTGGGGTCTTAATGAAGCTACGCGTTGATAATAAAGGATTTTAGTTTTCTTTCATTTTCATGGGAATGACAAAGTAATCTGTTGCAGCGTTTTATTTTTATGTTGATATTTCGAGTTTCTTTAATATCGGTCGTTGGTAATTTTATTTTTATTTTCGTAAAAGAGTTTTCCGATAATTAATGAAGATATTATTTTTAACCGACTATAAATTCTGCACTCAGAAAAAATTATTATAAAAATATCTCTCCATGGGAATGCAGCTACCGACTCTCTGATAAAAATGGTAATACTCTCCAGTAAATTTTACCAGAAACAATGTAAATTTTATTGGATAGTATTGGAAATAATCCTTTACATACAACGAATTTTACTGTAAGTTCTCATACAGACAGTAATTTTTACAACACTTTCTTCTCAGTGGAAGAGTTTGATATAATAAAAAAATAAATTTACAATTTGCTATAAAAAAAATTTTAAAAAGTTTAAAGTAAGATTTTAACTACGAAAGCAGACTTTAATTACTAAATCACTGTATGCGTGTCTTAATTCCATAAAAAGATTACTGCGAGAATACCAAAAAATTTAGAATAAAACATCAATTTTAAAGAAAATATAACGGAGTCATTTTATTTTACTGAACAATTATTTATTTATTTATTAATACTTCACTGTATTTTTTAAACATAAATGGTAACCAACTACATATTAGCTTAATAATTTGTAACAAAACTTGCGTACAAGTCTATTAATTTCATTATCTTACAAATAATCAAGAAAAATAATGTTTCAACTTGAGTACAAATCATTGCCGCGTGCAGGATGAATCTGAAGCACCGTAAGGTTTCATCCCCATAAATTTCACAAAACATCCAAGGAAAAAATAAATATTTTCTCGTAAAAGCCATGACAAAACAGCGCGCCTTCACTCCCGGCAGTCTTTCAATCTTTTTTTTTCGAAAAAGCGATACACCCCAGGCGCTCGTAAAAAAGCAGCCGTCGACAATGGGCGAGCCTCATCTCGGGCCAAGAAGGCCTTGCTCGAGCTCCTACGTCGGGCGTCCCTGCGTTATCGAGGGGAGTTTGACCCACATGCAGGGCAAGGATCGCGCCGCGAAAAAGTGGCCAACTCCGCCGACCAGACGGATATCCACGCACGAGGAGGACGTACGTCCTCCTATATAGGGGGGAGGTGAAAACATCGGGTCGCGTACTCGGCGCCCGACTATCCCCCGGCAAAAAGCCCATTGTGCGTGGACCTGAAGTTTTCATGGCTCGTGAATCGAGTTTCAGCCCTCCTCTTCATTCTTCACCTCCCCTTCTCTTTTTCCCCGACCTACATCGTCCGGAGAGTCGTCCGAGCGGCTGCGCGATTCCTCATTGTGCGCGGTAACCCGTCGACGCCGCCGACGGATCAATCCCCCCGGCCGAACTTCCCGGAAATTGGGCCAGACTTCGCGTGCCGACGGAACCCCCCGAAGGCGGTCGCGGTATCGTGAAATATAAAGTGGCTTCTTTGTCAGCCGTCCCATTCCACTGGCGGGGTTTGTTTGCCGACGTCGCGCCAATTCCTCTCCTCTGTCTGCCTGCGCGCCGCTGAGTCCTTTGGCCCTTTGTCTCCAAGAGCGCGGCGCTTCGCACGACATTTTACGCGCTAATGTATCCTTGATTGCGGGCGCACTGCTGTTCTGGATTTTCTACAGGCGGACCTTCTTTTGACGCGTTTTATGTATGCGAACAAATTTTTTATCAGTTTCTTTTTGTTCTTTAAATTGATTCTTAATACAAAACTAATTTGGTACCTTTTGTTCCAACAATTATTTCTGTCTTCTTCTAGAAATTAAAAAAATAAAGGAAACTTCGAGGATTCGATTTTTAATTTAATTTTACAGAAAAAAAGTTTTTTTTTTCTAATTGAGACAGTAGAGCATTTATTACTTTGAAAAGAGAGAATATAATTAATCTCGGTAATTTTTTTTTTTAAAGTTTAGACGTATGTCATTATCGTACCGTGTACTATTGTTATAAAATGTAATTTAATTAATTATACCTTGTGATGATATCTTTAAATATAGTTTCCACAAATATAATGAGTTCCTCGTTGACGGCTGACTATATCGCGACGTTACTACTTACCGTATCAAATGGCATTATACTCCATTAAATTATTTTACTGCTATAGAGGGTACCAAAGAAAATTTAATTACATTTTGATAGTTGCCCAGATTAAAATTTAATCTTTACATGAGTATAGGCACTTAATTTTTTTTTAATTAGTGAAACAATCAAATGTTTATTAATATAGAAACAAACAACCCAAAGTTTCCTGTTATTGAATTTTGTTTATACAATTTAAAAAACCGTATGCCAATTATAATTCAACAATAAAGACTTGATACAACTTAATGCATCACTAATAAGAAAATTACAGCCTCTTACATTAATTAACAAAACTTAAACATCGCTCTTCTCTACGGAAAAATTATGCAGTCGTTTCAAAAGTGCATTCTTCTCCGTTAACTTCTAGGCAATTACGCAATTCCAGCAGTACTTAAAATAAGAAGCAAAGAAATAAAAAAAAAACACTAAGGAAATAAAGAAAAAAAAGAAAAGAAAACAGTTTAAATCCGTAGTCCCAGCGATTGCAGTCGATAAAAGTGTCCTCCGCGCTTAAAAGTAAAAAGGTAGGAGCAGCAGTTGGCGATTGTATCTCCTAAGGCTCGCGCTCGAAATTTTAATCGGCGCGTGCGCGCGCGAGCGCTTCGTACGAAGGTAACGGCGAACGCACATAAAATCGGATCGTCGTATTCTCCTCCATGGCCGTAAAAATCCGCTCGTATAGTAGCGCGAGCGCGCTGTACAATCCATTTCTTTCGCGGCCCCCTCGAGCGCCCACGAAGCTCCCGGCAGCGAACGGTAGAACAAGAGAAACGAAGAGGAGATAAGAAGGCGTGGAAGGGGGGGGGGGGAAGAGGCGAGAGGACGTTAGGTATGATCGAGCGAAAAAGGCCGCGACAATGTGTGTAAATGTGTAAACGGCTCGGGCCAGCCAGATAACCTAAATCGCTCG
Organism: Sycophila sp. Sp_5; assembly: GCA_018906775.1. NCBI lineage: Eukaryota > Metazoa > Arthropoda > Insecta > Hymenoptera > Eurytomidae > Sycophila > Sycophila sp. Sp_5. The sequence goes on along the minus strand of JACCID010000014.1, from coordinate 1,327,666 downwards.
TGTACACTACTATCTGATTTTTATCGGGTCACGTTAACCCCTTGCTTGATCTAAAAATATTTACTCCATTTATTTTTAAATTTCAAATGCAGGCACAATTGTTTGAGACGGTGTGAATTTCTGGCTGATCGATGAACTTACGGAATTCGCTTTTTGCATGATAGAATGTTAAAAAAATGATAGGCACGTGTTTTTTATTTTTTTATTTTAAACGCGTTTATTAACAAAGATATACCAGATTAAAAAATATGGCAACAGTGACATCTAAGCGCGTTACCTTGATAGTACCTAATGATTCAATTGGAAAAATATTAAATACGAGTCGATTTTATTTTTTATAATTCTATTAGTCGAATATAATAAACTCCAAAATAATTTTTCATAAAAAAAGTGAATTGTTAAAAGGAGATTTCAAATTAGTTGTACGGTTGTGTTGAATGCAGTACTGAAGAGATAATCAATTAGGAGAAAGTAGGGCGTAGTCGATTTCGGGGTAAAGTGAATCGTCAGGATATTTCGGTTTATTCCTATATTATAGGTTATAAAAAGAATTTAGTGCAGGTTTCAAGCACAAAATCATTACTATATAACGAATGACGTATTTTTTAATATGTACTATATTTTTTCTTAAGCGATTTCTTTTTTTTTCTTTACTTTTTGGTATAACATAACTACAATAATCTTGAATTGTTGAATAATTAAAGTAATTATTTGTTGTGTATATATTACCGATGGATAAAATTTCCAATATACGTAATGTTAAATATGATTATTAAAGAAAGGATTACAGAATATAAATTAATAATAAACTAATGAAATAAACTATAAATAAACAATAAATTACCTTGCAATATATTTAAAAATGCAATAATGATCAAATTCTCTGTTACAAATTATTAATTTACTTCAATAATAGAATAATTTTAAATCATAAAATGTATTGTTAATGTATTTAAATATTTATTTTACTAAATTTCTGTTATATAATGCAGGGACAAACTTGACAAATCGGAAATCTTACTAGAAAGTTTTACTGTACGTTTTCGTAAAATTTGTTATTAGTGGAGACTGTGCCTGCGTTACAAAATAGTATAATATTTTTTAAACTTTTCTCTCCGTGTATCAATCATTTTCTATTTTTTTATAACCCATTTAGCAATTCGATTCTGCAGCGACCTGTATCCCAGAAAACCTTAAAAAATTATCTCCATTTTAAATAAAAAATCTTCGTAAAAAAGCCGTTATCTCAGCGAATGTTTGGAACGCAAACAATCTCGACCCTCTAAAAGATTTTCACAAATCTTGTATCCCCGGCTGCTTGCAACAATTTAAGTAAACGATGAATTCATATTCCCGGTACATTAGACGTTTCACTCGGGCTCGCGCAAAACGTTAAAACAGCTCTGATAAAGCGCATTCTCGGAGCGCCGTCGGGGCTGTCCCCTCGAGGCTGCGACACACTTCCTCCCGGCGAACAAATTCCTCCTTGCGCGACGAGCAAGAAAGAGACGCAGATAAAGTAAGACAAAGTAGCCGAGATTTTGAGATTTAAATTTCAGTTATTCGAGATTAGATTACGGTAAGTAAAGGGAAGTAAAATAAGTAAGACGTACTTCACGAGAGAAGAGAGACAGGAGACAAAGCGAGTGCAAGCGCGACCGGGAGGGGGGGGGGGGTGAGCGGTGTGGGACTCGGTGTGTGGGCTGCCGGGTTATTTATGGCGGAGATCCAGGAAATCCGTTTCGTTTCCCTAGCCGCGACGGACCCGCGACGACGTTTCGCCGAGAGGAAAAGGGAGGGAGGGCCGCGGGGAGGCAAAGTTGAGAGTCGGATAGTCCGCCGGCGTTGGCGTGCGCTCACGCGAGCTTCGCTCTTGGGGCTACTGGATTCAGGGAATGGATACTACACGTCGCTGCGGTACCTACGCTCGGCTGATCGCTCCTTTCGCAGTGTCTGCTCCTCTCCACCATCTTTTTTGCTCACCTTTAGCGCGGCCACTGTAGACAATGTAATTCTAATAGGAAACGATGTGGTTGCTTCAAATTTCTCTTGTATGCAATTTTTTACTTTTGTTATCAAAGCTTTTGCCTTTTATATACGTGAAAATGCACTGAGTGTACGAATAAATTAAAGAAGGAACTATTTTGAATGCTTTTATTTGGATTAGGGAGAAGTAGGGTATATCGAGGTGAATTTGGGATGCAAAGTGGATTACTCAGTTAAATTTATTTGATTTATTATAAAAAGTTAGCATTTGTAACATGTTTCATTGAATGCTATTATGATATTCATAAATAACCATACATAGTTTATATTACAACAATACGTCAGTCTAATTAATCTTCTCTTAATTTTTTAATTTATTTTTACGCTTTATTTGAAAAAAGTACTTTATAGTTCAAAAGACATACTTTTTAATGAAACTTGAACGAAATATTTCTATAGTATTTTTTAGTAAATAAAATCTACTTAATGGGTCACCTTTTATGCTCCTAAGTTTATTTTACCCAAAAGTTTGATACACCCGAATTTTCCCTTTACTTAAAATGGTGTATAAGGTGAAAAAGGTTTTTATTTCTCTTTATTTCATTAAATTATCATATTTTCCACAAAAATCCTTTTGTATTAATAGATAATGTTTTCTCTTCAAAGAATGTTAAAGATCTCTCGTTTGAGATATGAAATGAAAAATGGAATTTCCAATACAGCTTATAAAGTTAAGTTTGAAAATCAAAAAATCAGCGCGTTTGTAATCGAAAAATTTATATCGAGTTTTACGCCATTGAAAGCACTTAAAAAGCGAAACGATCTGATTGGAATATAGGTACTCGTCGGATATAATTTTATCGCTGTCGTGGTGTTCAAACGAAAAAAAAATGCAGAAAAAAATGTTGTACAGCGAAGATAAAATTAATACGAGCGGAAGAATATTTTCAACTACTCCAACGATGATTAATGGACTCGATTTCGTCCGGCGATAGATTCGCCTTATATTGGAAAAAAAATTATTGAATGTGGAGTAATGGCAAATTTGTTATCGGGTTATTTTCGTCAATGAGAATTACTCAATGACCTACATTGTTATTTACCTTACCCATCCCGTTCGTTTTCAAAGAAAACGCGCTGTTTTATAAATTGTCGATAAACCGGAATTTTCAGCGGGGGTGCGTACAACACAAACCATTTAAAATGAATAACGACGTAAAATAGATTCTGACGAACATTAACATAAAATAAAATTCAATTAATCGACATTCTTAAAATATAGCGTTAAATTTACCTCGTCGGGACCACTTCTTATTAGATTCATCAGAGAGTAAAAATTGGGTATGGGTATTAAAAGAGGTTCTTCCTTTTATTTATGTATGAGTCTTATAATCTTTGATAATAATAATATATTCTGTTCGCTAAATCATTTTTTATCGAAGAGAAGTTGTTTTTCACTGGTCAATCTGGAAAATGATGCCCACATTTTAGCAATACTTAAAAAATACATATATCTTCTAAAATTGAATTAGTGATATTTCACTAAAATTAGCAGATGCTCCACTAGTACTTAAACCGTGAAGCTCTTTCCACTAATTTTCAGTGAAAATTCACTAATTATAGTAGTTTTGCACTAATTCAGCTTTAGATAATAAATATGTCTAAAAATCGTTAATTGATGTGCTAGTGTAGGCAAGATCGACGGAAAGCAGAGTTTAGACACTAGGCCGCTGGTGAAAGGGTCACTTTCGTGCGATTTTTAAAGAAAACAGTGGGGAATTAAGGGCGTGGGTGCTCCCTGGGAGAGCATACTTCAAGCGGCGGCTGACGTTTTCCTGCTAAGCTCGTGGGAGGGCGGCCCGGGAGGGGGAGGAGGAAGGAGACGTCGATGGGCGTCGGAGCACTCGGCGCGGAAGTGCGCCGCGGCGAGGAGGCATCGATTTGCCATTTGTCTCGCCTCACCGGGGTAACATTATTCCCCGTCGCCTCCCCTACTTTTCGGCCGCGGAGGGCTGCCGAGCGAGGAGAGTCTCGGAGCTCGAACGACGAACGCTGCTCCTCCTGCAAATCGTGACGGAGGAAATTTTCGATTGCTCAGGTAATTTTGCGAGAGCCTTTTTACGGCTGGTCATGAAGTCACGTCGCTTGAGTTAATTTTTAAATCTTTAGTCAGATTACATTGAAGCGCATTATTAATAATTATAGTAACAGAGAGGTTTGAACGATAAATTGATATTCAAAATTTTGTTATTTTTATCGAGAGTTGTGCTTGGTGCTTATTCAAATCGTAAATATAAATTCTTGTGAAATATTTTCACTATTTTAAAAAATACCAACGCTTCTTTTTTCTTTATATTTTTATTAACGCTGTCGAGGTTATCAGTATAATCAATCCGTATTTCTACCTACTAAATTGACATTTTTTTAAATTTTGACAATGTTCCGAAAGAATTTTTAGGACGTTTATTCATTTAAATATTATTTACTTCTGAAAACTAATTTGTTTTTGTTGATAATCCGATGAGGTATATTTATTTCATTTCTTCAAAGCTTAAATTACTAAGTTTATTAAAGTATGAGTATTGAGTGAAAAATTTAGTTATTGCTGTCGGGTATGAATAATTTTGTTAAAGAAAGTAAGATTTTTTAAAAAATTCAGTTTCATTCAATGAATATGATTTAAATAACGTTTTCAATAAAAAAGAGTAGCAAAATTCAATTGTGTTTGAAAAATCAAAGTATTCATATATTCATGAATTGGTTTTCCAGAGTCCTAAAAGTTTATAAAGCGGCACCATACCAAAATCTTTTTACAGTCTTGCTGTAAATAAATTATATTGGAAACGTAACTTCGTTATTCATATTTAATTTTAATAGTTTTTCTAAATTTTTAATAAGTGCTAAGGCATATAAATCTGTAACTCTTCTACATACGAATTACATTCTACATACTCAAACAAATGTTTGAGTGCAAATTGGTAGACTAAAAAACACTTTTTCTTTTAAAATCTAAAACTCAGTGGATTTAGTTCGCGAATAATTATCCATAATTTTAACATTTGTAATTAAAAGATTTCTAATTAATTTAATTAGAAAGGATAAAAACTAAAAGTAAAAAAAATCCCCATAATACTTATCCTACATATACACTGTTTTAAGCAGTAGGAATCAATATCAAACCAGCCGATGCTTTTTGTACCTTGATTAAAGTGATAAAAATGTTCTTAAGTTACATTTCCATTAAATAAAGAATCTCACATGAATAATATCATATGTCCGCCTTTTAAGTAGTACAAGTCGATATCTAGTCAGCCATTCTTTTTTAATCTTACTACTGAAAAATATTATCATTTAACTGTTCTATTCAATATCAATCTCCAAAATCAAGGTGATAACACCGCTTGAAAGAATCTCACATGAATAATATCATATGTCCGCCTTTTAAGTAGTACAAGTCGATATCTAGTCAGCCATTCTTTTTTAATCTTACTACTGAAAAATATTATCATTTAACTGTTCTATTCAATATCAATCTCCAAAATCAAGGTGATAACACCGCTTGAATTTCATTTGCAATAATTTTCCGTTCGAGCGCTTTCACGGGGTTAGATTTAAAACGAAAATGCAGCGAGCATTTCACAGCGCGCCAACCACTGTCCACACAAATTTCCGCGAAAGCCTCGAACTAATCGCGGCCGAGTGTTGTACGCCGCCATTGTTTAAACACAAGCAACAACAGCATGGCGAAACGATCAAACTTCGGTCGTGGGCCAGTGCCGCACTCGCGCACACCTACACAAATGCGAGCGGCAGCTGCTCTCGCGTTACAGCGGGTGGACGCGCGTGCCGCGGAAGTGCTGCGAAACCGTACGCGGATACAAAGCTCCGTGCGCCAATAAAACTAAATATCGCCATCGAGCCCTCATTGAAACAAAAAAATGTCGATGACGCGCGTTCGCCCTTTTTTTCTCTCGTAGTGTAGTGGCTGAATTTGCTTTTGTCACATTATCGAGCTTCGTTTGCACAGTACCGCGCGATATGGTTTCACAAAAGGGATACCGGGATGCATTTTTTTATTGTGTTGCGTGCCTCGACACAAACATATTCGTTGTAATAGGATCTTCAGAAACTGTCGTTGGTGCGGACTTTTGGTTCAAAAGGAAAATGTACAAAGAGGAAAATTCAGTGTTTTTTTGTTGTATTTGAGTTTTACCGCGTTGTTCATTGTAGTATCAGAATTTCATTTTTAAAACATATTTTTTTCGACGTATCGGTATAGGTATATCATGTTTGCGGAAATTACATTTTCCATTAGTCGCTGATAAATGATGAATGATAAATGAACAAGTTGGGAAAAAGGCTCGTCCGATAGATATTTCTTTAATTTTACTGATATTGAATATTCATAATCCCTGTGAATTTTTTATTGCGTACATTTCTGCAATTGATATACGTTTTTGATGAAATATAATTTTGTCAAATTTTTAAATAGTATTGATGAAATATATCTTACAGGATTAAGCATATCTACAGGTACGTTATTGATAAAAAAGCTTGATTACATTTTTTGTGAAAAACTTCCTAACTGATAAGTGTATAAGAAATAAATGAAGATTTAAAAGTTATAATATATTTTGAATCAATGATCTTTTTTCTTTTTTTTGTGGATTATAAAACAGAGCAATAAATGGACACTAGCCTTTTTCTTAGAAGCGCACAAATGGTTTTTTGCTTTTTATTCTAATAGTTGCACAATGAAATCGTCTACTTATTTTTCTACTAAATCTCTAAGATGGGCTGTAATTATATTCTATTTATTTGCTCCCTTTTATATTATGTGCATCTTGTGTACACACAATAAACGATTAACAAGTAACTTTAGAAAATTTTCGCAGCTATTGCTCCTACTTAGAAACAATGTTCCAATATAATTTATTGACGCTTAAATAAACAGATAAACCAAAAAAAATGTTAAATACAATGCCAATCAAGCGTGTTGGGATGAAAGGTAAACGGCGGCGTCGAGTTCACACGTTCAGCTGAATCCCGGCTTTAACGACTCATGCGCAATTGATTCGTTCGTCAGGCCCGGCAATCGTAAAATCCAGGCTTGAGGCTGCATTAGACATCGTAAAAGCGGCTGGCGAAACGAGCGTGGCGTCGAAAAGCGACTTCGATTTTGATTTTCAGCGGTCGCCCCGTGGAAAATTGACGAGGGCAGTTAGTTCGAGGGGCGTGTCGGTCGAATAAAAATACCAACGGAACTTTCGGGATTGCCGATTCCGACGCGTCTAATCGGAATAGCGTCGTAAAATCTGATGACCGTTGCGCGTTCATATACATTTTGTTTTTCAATTTTCCTTTATTTTTCGACGCTGTCGTAAGTTTTCGCGACACCGAAAGTAATTTAATTTGCGAAATGCGCCCGAGATTGATGGTGAACGATATAAAGTTTCTTTTTAACGAATTATTGAAATGTCCTAACACGTTTGTGTGTACTGATTAACGTATTTTTTTTTTACCGACGTATATATTCTCAATAAGACTATTTCGCACTTCGTATAAATGTACACTTTGAGCGAAACAACAAAGCGGTTCCTTGTGTTTTTCAATCTGCAACTTAAAAGATTTTTCTTCTAAACAAAAGTTTAAATTAGTAAACATCTTAGCAATTTCAATTTTAAATGCACGTCGAAATTGGGCCAAAAAAATATAAAGTGAAAATTGAATGGAAATAGAATGCAGTAAAATGATTTTACAGAAATAATTCACTGATTTATTTCTGCGCTTTGGTACCGCCGTATAAAGCAATGCGAGCTCATTGGAAACTGTTCAGGAAAAGTTCGAGTTATATCTAAAGTTCAGTACTTATCGTGAAATTAGCAAATATCGGCCGTGTTTGTTTTATACTGTTGATGCATCTCCTGGAACTTTTTCGCCTGGGACAGTTTATTATTTATGATTTATTAACGATGCACAATTAAATGATAATTTAAAAAAAATATAATTAATAAAAGTACTTTTTAGAACTGTTTACAAAATTATATCGATTTTTATTTTCACAGTCGCTTCGCTCAGGTGCTAAACTCTTTTAAGAATCCAATTTTACACACAAGTATCGAAAATAACCATTTTAAATTTAGTCCGAATCTCATACTTGCATGTACGTTTGCAAATTTTTAAAGAGTGATAAAAAAGCATTTCGATAAGAACAAGAGTAGAGAAAAAGCAAGTAGCTAAAAAAAAAGCAGCGTTAAAGTGAGGTCGGATTCAATGCAAAGTAGAGCAGTTAGAAACAAAAAGCGGGGGTGAGAAAGAAGAGCGACTAAGGAAAACCAATAGATGAAAGGGGTGGAGTGGGCAAAAGAGTCGCAATGGATAACTCGCGAGAGGACTCGTAATAAAAGTAAATAGGGGACGCTAAGTTGACGACTCAAGTTTGCGAATACTGCGTCCGTAAAGGAAATTCTGAACGAGGTGGCCCAATCCCCCGTCCTCCCACCCCCCACCTCTTGGTTTCCTTCCTTCGATGTCTTCGGGTCGTTGACTTTTGCCAACCGAAAGGTAAAAACTTCTGTGCGTCTCGCTCTCTCTCTCTCTCTTCAGGTTTCTCTATTTCTCTCTTCATGAAAAATAATAAACGAAAAAGTCGGGCATAAAAAAATCGATGGTGGGAGGTGGAAAAAAAAGCAAAGGCGCGTGCGAATTTTTCGTTTTGGCACGCGAAACGGGAAATTTCCACCGAAGTCTTTGAAGTGACTCGCTGGCGCGCGACTTCGCTGTCCTTCTCTCTTTCTGCTCGGGCAGGAAGCGCGCAGGAAGGAAAAGCAGCACGAGCGGCTCGCTTCGAAATTCGAGTCTCCCCCCCCTTCGTCGCTTTCAGCTTCGGAAAAGGCTTCCGTCGCGCAACCTGATTTTCTGTTTTCGATATTTCTCGCGCACCGATGACGATTTTCTAGTGAAAATATCGCGCGCGTTTTACTGACTTCCGCCGAACTCCCGGAGTTTTTTTTTTATTTTGAGGTAAAGCTTATTTGGTCGGATGGCGTAATAAAAGTGTTTACCGTGGAAAGCGAGCGTTTAAAGGGCACTCGAGGGGCCGCGGATTGAAAGCGAAAAGTCGCGAGCGAAATGACGACGAGTGAGCCTTTTTGACGGCGCAGTTTCGAAATACACTTTTAGAGGAGGCAGCTGAATGCTGCAGTTAATTGCCGAGTCCACCAAATTTCATTACCACTTCTATCAATTTGTAAGGGGAAAAGTTTTACTTCCCTTTTTTATCATCGCAATTGAAATTTTATTTTATGGAAATTGATATTTTTTTGTCATTATAAGATTTATTAGTATCATTTATCACTTGAAATAGAAGCTTTTCATCGTCCTTTATTTATTAATGTTTTCAGGGAAAAAATTTTATTTGTTGTACTTGATGTGCTGGCAACAAAATTGAAACAATTCGTGTTAGTTGATATTGTTATCTATTGCCATTATTGAAATACAGCATGAAGTTATATCTTGTACTACTTTCAAAGCAAATTGAGATTTACAGCGCGCAACAGTTTTGAAATTCTATTACAGCTTTGGAACTTTCACTAATGTAAGTCAACAGATGCTGTAGAAACTTTGGAAACTTTTAGAAAAATGTTATAACACTTCATAATAGATGAATTGAAAAGTGCACCACATATTGTAAAAGTAGTCCTACTTTTTGTCAAAGTTATTGCTATTTTCAGTCTATACAAATCATACTTATGATAAAAATTTTAAGACACGTAGAATCCTCTTAAAAAAATTATTTTGTTGATTTAACTTAATATTTAGTCAAATTAACATTTTTAGTAAAAAAAATGGGTCTAGCTGATTATTTAGTTTATTCAATTAAATATTTTTTTAAATAAAAGTGAACAAACTTTTAGTTCAATCTACAAAAGTTTTTGTCAGCGCAATAACAATTTCTAAGCATATAATCAATATTCCAGTTTTTCAGCAAGTAAAAATAATGCAAATCTGCCGTTGAATGCAGCGCTATACATCCGTTCGCCAATTAACGCTAGTGCAAATTTGCTAACTCACGTTGCTTTTTTCCTCATCCTTTTTTTTTGTTTTGTTTGTTATCTTTGCCGTAGGCGTTTTTGTTCACTGTCTGCTAAAGAAAAGCTGCTTTGTACGCACCTCTCTCTTTCTTTTCAACCTGCGTTTTCAGTGAGTTGGGTTAAGACGGACAGAGGAACAAAAAGGAAAGTGGTATGTTCGCAAGAGATTGCGGAATAATGTGATTTCGTAGGGGAATCCTTTTGTGCCTTTTTAAAACCGGACAAATGTTCTTTATATATTAATTTTATTAAAAAATTCTGCACTCCGCGCAGCGTTAAGATTTTATTATAAAGGGACGCTTTTACATTAATATTAAAGTTCAATATTGCTCGTTTCTTAAATTATTTCAAGATGAAATTTATTTTATTAAAATAATATATTTATTTTTAAATTTGCGAAAGTGATTACGTTAAGTACACTGCAATAAGAAGTTTCAATACTATTTTTTAAACCATATGAGCTGGATAATGTTTGGACGTGCGAAATTAAAAAAAGAGAATAAATATAATAAAAAGCCAGAAATTTTAGAATTTTTTCTCGTTTTTTTTTTTTTTGGTGTATCATACATAATACATGTACCGGTATGTGCAGGCACAATTAATTTGACCACGAGATAAAACGGGAGATCATTGCTGAATAAATTTCAGCAGAGAGGACCGACGACCCTGGAAAAAGCATTAATTTTCAGTATCTCTCTGCCTCGAAAGTGAATTAAACATCAGTTTAAACTGGAATATTTCACGAAGCGTTTGTCTCACCGTCAGTTTTTTTTCACTTCGGAGCTTCTATTTAATTTTAATTTTAGCCATTTTTGAAAATATATGAACATCGAAAAGGAATATTATTGAATTTAATGTACTGCAATTTTTAAATTAATTTCAACTAGAGCATTTAGCTTTAACATATTTAATATTCATGAATTCAAATTTTTACGGATCAATGTTAATAATATTAAATAAAACAGAAGGAGTAGACATAGTAGACCACCAAATGATCTAAATTTACTTGGCAATCTCCTAAGCATGAGGTGATGTATTGTGTACGTAGTATGATCAAGTTTATGTCACCTGATGGGTTATTATTACTGATAATTAATTATATCGCCTGTCCCATTGTACTTCGCCTTTACTCATGAACGGTATGCATTTGTAATGCACAAAGAGATAAATGCAAGCGTTTGCGAGTGCTCGAGAAAGAAACTCAATTCCGATATAAAAATATTACAGAGCAGTTTTGAAATTTTATTTCTATCGCACATAGAATACTTTCAATCCTCTTTAGAACTGCAGACAACCAAGCATAAACATGCAAGAAAGTAGAATTCCATTAAGCGAAAAAAGGCGTAAGCGCACCGACGTATTAAACCTTTGATTTTTCAGAAACCCGACACTTCGATGAAAAAAAAAAGAAAAAACGAAAGCAGAAGCTTTGCACTGCTCGTGCTGTCGCTCCTCGCGCGCACACGGCCTTGAGGCGCACTCGTATACTTTTTCATCTTCCCTCCTCGACATCCGATATTAAAATCCCAAAGTACATTCTGATCTCGGCTAACCGTGAAAATCCCCGGCTCGGTTTTCACCGCGCGAGAAATCGAGAACCCTTTCACGTAAGAAAAATATCGCTCCAAGTCTCTTCCGCGTCCTCTCTCCACTGCGACGAGCGCAAAAAAAAGGTGTGAAAAAATCGAAGAGCGAAGGGGTGGAAGGACTATCGAAAAAAAGAGCGGAGTCATAAAGGCAGCTCGTGCGAATATGTTCCATATTCGAGAAATCGCGCGCAGATTTTCGCTCGACCCCTGGGCTCGGTAATTAAAGAAAAAAATCAAGCTCGAGTGTCTTTTGTCGCTGTTTTTCTTTGTTTTTTTTTTTGCGGTGAGTGTTTTTTTTATGCGAAGAGCGTTGAAAGCCTTTCTTTGCACAACGTTCCATAAACAGTTTTGATATTTACAAACAGGCAGATATGTTTTCACGCGTTACTACACTTTTCTTGTATGCAAACTATTTCCCGTGCGTTCAAGAATAACATTTGCCAAACCAATTTTAGTAGAATGTTTTTTAGAGATATTTATTCTCTGGAGAATCTCGCAAACGCACACACATCGCACATTTCAATCACATTACCATTTCTGCGTCTCGATTTATTTGAAAATATTTGAAACAACGAAATAAACTATTTTCCATTTTTTACTGAAATAAATTTTTAAATTTAGTTTTTTTTGCCATTTTATATTGTATAAAAGAAAACACACTGCAGAATAAACTCGTCAATGTCGCCAGTAGGGACAGATAGACCATTGGCGAGTATGTACAAGTACTCTTGGGATGCTTGTTGGCATCATGTGCATCTTCCAGTTGACTTAGCACATATTAACCCGTCTATTTGTGAAATGCTTTACCGTGAAAGTTTTTCTTTTTATTTCTTCTACTGATTGTTTTCAATTTAAAATTATTTCAATTAAGGCGTACGAATCGCCTTATTTTAATGATTTCACTAACGCAGTACTTATTTTCAATATCAAAAATTTAATACAAGCAACTTTATAATTGATGCATTGCTTGAGTCTCCAGATTACGCTACTCCAAACATTTTTTCATGACAAAATGAGTCTAGAGACTCTTACCTCTGCTTATTTTATAAAAAATAAATAAATCCTAACGCTGTTAAATATAAATTGTTTGAACTATTATATTTTCTTAATTTCAATTGATTTTATAAAAAAAAAATTTTGGTATGACCCCCTCAATTTGAAACACTCAGCTGCGCAATTACCGCTCTGATCTCAAATTTATCGGAGAAAAAAAGAGTAGAAGTTAACTAAGTTTCAAAGAATCAAACTTAAATCAACGCGGAACAGTTCGAAAGAATATGCATTTTAATCTTCTTTTTAACCTGCCCTTTTTTGTGTCTCTCATAATAAACTCAATAATTTTAAAATGAATGCATGAGCAATCGATATTCATATTCGCATGCGTTTTAGATTCAAAATGCGCCGTTAATTGGATGAACTGTAGTCAACAAACAAATGCGCGCGCCGCACCGGTTTGTTTATTCTTCGGGAAAATAATTTATTTTGCCGGGACGCTGCCCAGGGGTTATAAGCGTCGCTTTTCAGATAAGCGTTTCCGGACGCTGAGCATAATCGAACGGCTGAACTTCGCCAGGCGCACATAATTAATTTCTATACCCCCCAGCTCGCCCCGGCCTTTATCAATGCAGACGAGTAAATTTTCAATTTCATTCGTTCGCTAAAATTCAGCCGGGCTTATTTGCCGAGCGACGCGATTGTGCGCTCACAAACTCCCGGTTATGTTTAAAAATGACCGGCGAGCGAGAGCTTTGCTAAAAATTGTCGATCAAACGGCAAAAGGAAACGAATTTTCCGTATGCATATTTAATGCGCGAAGATTGAAAATAGACCCTGTCGGATTCTTTCAGTTCGTCTCTTTTAAAATCGTTTAAACTCTTAATTACCCTTTGTTCCTGCGCGACTAATTTAAGCGCGAATATTTTCGATTTTAAACCGGCACTTAGTGTGGGTGCGCAGTATTTAATCCCTGCAGGTATAAAAGAGCTAAAGGCTCTCCTACTCTAGCTTCATAAAGTTAATGAACAAAACAATGGAAAAAAAACTCTGGGGATTAAAAAATCAATTTTTTAAATATCCTACAAGTACTTTTTTAACAATTTTTTTTCTAAACGTGGATTTGTTTGATACAAAGATCAGTGTATAAAACATCATACATACAGTTTATTCACTGATAACAAAAATTCAGTGAATCTGCGAAATTACAATCCAGCCGATGTACCAGGAAGAATGCTAAAGAATAAACCGATGAAAAAGAGGGAAAGAGAAGTACTCGAGGCTCCTGCGAAATATTCATCGGGGGAATCGGCAAAAATCAATCGACAGTTCGATCTTCCGCTGCATTATCGCAGGCAGGGGCGCGGTCGTTCGGGTACGAAATAAAGAGTCCGGTCGATTTGTACGCGTCCCTTCATTTTCTCTCCACAATCTCCCTGCTCTGTCCACAAAACAAAACCGAGGAAAGTCGGGAAATTAAATCCCGCGTTCGAGGACTAATTAATTTAGCGATTCCAGGGAGTATTGCGAAGCTGTATAATTGCCGCGTAATAATCTGGCGAATTATTGACCAACTGCGACCAGTGCTGGGCAGCGCGCGGCGAGACCGACTGTCAAGCGAAAATGGCTTAAATAATGTTATGACGTGCAAACGGGAAGGAACGAGTGCTTTTATACTCAATCGGGTTTCTGATACTCGTTGTGTGGCTCTGTTGTGGAATATTTGCTGTTTGATTGGTTCGGAATTTTCTATTTTTTTTTAACTTTTATTTTGGGAATTTGATTGAAGTTCCAAACGCCACTAAAACTGCAAAAATTTACGCGAGACAATCTGATGAACGTTTCCATAGGATGCCACTGTAAGAATTAAAAAAAAAAGAAAAAAATTGCATAGAACGTATCCAAAAATACAAAAAAAAAATGAAAAAAGTTTAAAAGTTTTATTTAAGTATTTGATTAAATAAAAAGAAGAAAAACGATGCTCCGATGAAAAACTCTTATTAAAAACTAGAGAATCTACTGTAGAAAATATCAGATTAAAAATTAAAGTAGTGATACAGATACACTTATTTTATTGTTTTTTAAAACTGTCAGTAAAATTTTGTCGATTTGTAATTTTCTGGAATTAAATTTTAATTTACTTTGCGTTTTAAATCTTTATTTTCATTAAATTACTATCTGAAAAATACTTCCAAGTATTTTTACATATTCAGAAAGAAAAGGGAAGCTGGAAGGATTTTAATAAATTATAGAATTTCCATCCGATTTTGTTAAGAGTATTATTTACGTTTAAGGAGATAGCTTTAAATTATGTTTAAACATAATAGAAACCTCCTTCACCTTCAATCAAATTCGAGATTAACAAAAAAAAAAAGAAAAAAAAATAGATGAATTTACTTTAAAGTGCAATCATAACGAAACGAGGCTTTTGAAGGTAGATATAATTATCTCTGTAATTGCTCTTCGTTATCTTTTCTAAAATAGCTCACTGCGCGCGTAATTTTAATGCCATTACACGGCCTGTAATATCGCAATCCGCGCGGGGGTGGAGAGGGAAACGGATTTAACCGCTTCCACCATAGCAACTCCGCGGCAATGCGCGCCGGTCCGCGCCAGCTCAGGGTAGCTCGCGATTTCTGGACTGCATTTCGCAAAATTGCCGACTAATTGCCAATCGAATCCGAATACTCGTTGAGCATTCGCGCGCGCGGGTGTACTTCGGGAGGGAGGCGAGGGCGGAATTCTCTTTTTCTCTATTTTATCCGAGAGAGACTTTTCGAGCGAGCCCACCGAGAAGGCTGTTCTCTTTAATATTTTCCATTGCTTCTAATTGACTCATGGAGCTTTAAATTCGTTATGGGCGCTCGGAGAATCGGGAGAAACGGTTATGAAAACGTTGAGGGCTATTAGCGGGCTGCTTCGGCTACAGTGAGACTCTCAATTCTACTTCTCCCATACGTGGTTTTTCATGTGTTTCCATTGCTGCCGCTGCATTCTTTGTAATTAAAATGTAACTTGTAATAACAGTTTTCCACTGTTTTTTTTTATCAGATTCGGCATTTCATTTACACTGCAGGCGAGTGCAAAATGAATATTGCATCGAGTTTAGGTAACTTAATTTAACAAGATATTTTCACAGTGTAATAAGTATAACGGAA
Organism: Sycophila sp. Sp_5; assembly: GCA_018906775.1. Classification (NCBI taxonomy): domain Eukaryota; kingdom Metazoa; phylum Arthropoda; class Insecta; order Hymenoptera; family Eurytomidae; genus Sycophila; species Sycophila sp. Sp_5. The sequence continues at coordinate 1,311,847 of JACCID010000014.1, read as the reverse complement.
CGTATCTATTTTAACTTTTCTTAATTCAACTGTTTAATGGTTTAAACGCGAAATAAGAAAAAATAATTTAAATGTGTATGTACCCTAACAGAAATACTAGCGTAAAATTACTAAATAATACTGAGAAGTAGGTAGTCAAACACTGGCATTCTCAAAAAAAAAAACTTAACTTTATAGTGAAACTTACTGTTTGTATTATACAAATTTGCAAGACTGTTTGATAAATTTTATTATAAAGTAAGAGAATTTTTTTCAGAATATTAATCTGAAACCATTTTTCTAGATTCTGTAGTAATTTTTACTATTTTCTACAGTATTTTTCTCAGTGTAAATCGTTTACTAGACAAATGTACTCTTTTTTTCTAGTAAACTTTTATTCCTTAGTTAAATCGTCGTTAACCCAATGAGTTTCTGCATCCATTCTGTTTTTTTTACGTCGTGTACTTTAGGATATTAGATTTTTTTAACTATCTGCTCTGTAGTTAGTAAATAAGTTTAAATAGAAAATTGCAAAGTTGTGATCGCTTTGTCAATTTCTACTTTATTTTGTTGGTCGATTACAGGATTGAAATTTTTGAATACTCGTATGTAATATCATAAGCTATTTTCTGGAATATTTTAGGATATTCTGGTCAGAATGTGCTATCCTCTTAAAATTTGTTGAGATTTTAATCATCTATTACAGTTTATATTCCACCTTTCACGCATAGAGAAATGATTTCCTCTTCCTTTGCACGTTTATCATCTGTCTCCATCCTCGTTTATCAGCCCTTGTCTCTGCCTCACTGCCAGAATCTTTAAGGCTTGAGGGGAGGGGGGCGAAAACAAAGATTTAAAAGCATAATGCACGGAAGCTACCCGAAAAGTCGGCCAGGTGTAATGGCATTACGCAGGAATTACAAGATAAACAGAGATTATCTCCTAACCAGCTCTCCAAGCTCGTTCCGTCGCATTTTCCCCGCGCTCTAGTTTCCTCGTTTGCCGTCGTCTGCTCCCTCGTTTGCGCGCGCGAACTGCCTTTTGTTATCCCTTCGAAATTGCATTGAGCTATTACTTTGTTTCGATAATTGTATTTTTAAAGCCGATTTTATTTTAAAGCTTCATTTCAATTAAGCATCAGGTTGTCAATAAATTCTCGTTGTTTCGCCGCTGTCGCTTAATTTATTTTGTTGATTAATACAATTTAGGCTTAATTGCGTTAAGTAATAAAATTACGTATTCGCACGTCTAATGACGGGAGGAACAGCATTTTCATTTTGCTTTATTATCAGACGCTATGTTTGACGTACCGTTTGGGTGATTTAAGGGTGTGTGTTCTAAAAAGTCCACGTAATTAAGGTTCTTTTGGGAAAGCAAACATCTTGGTTTATATGTGGTAGTTTCGGAAGTTCTTAATTAAACAATTATTAAGAAACTTTTGTCGGATAAGTCACTTGATAAAGATAATTCATTGAAATGAAAAAGGAAAATTATAACGCGCTGAGGTTTATTATTAATATATTGTTAGAATAAAACTTGTAAAAAATCGTCAGTGACCTTCTGAAAAAAGAAAGCTTTGTAATAGTGAAATTTTCGAATAATTTTTTTTTAAATTCTTCAATGTTTCCAGTAGAGCTCAGAAAAAAGTGCATATAGAATAGATTTCAATTCTCATAAATTTTATTTTACGATTTACATGTAAACGGAACTAGAGTGGTACCTTAAAAGGTAAAAATATAAATTATTCCAAATATAAAGTGCACTTCAGCAAGCAAAATCTAGTGGATATGAAAAAATAGTTATCAGTTGAAACGTAACTGAAGCTGTACTATTATCTTTTCATCTTAAAATGAAACTATGAATTTTATATAAAAGTAGAGTCCAAAGCATTTGGAGAATACAACACCAAAAAATGTAGAAGAGTTCGATACAATAACGGCTTAGCTCGATCATTAACGTGACTTTGATTATAAAAGCTCAGTAAAAATTGTTTTTTTTTTATAAACTATTTTGCTTCCAACATAAAAATTAAAAATTCAATAATTTCAAAACGCGCTAAGTCTCTTATTAAATTCAGACGTTTAATTCGCCATTCAACAAATAAATAAAATCAGACCAAGAACAAATTTCAACTGTAGTGTATATATGTACGAGGCAAAACTTGCTAAAATTTCTGCGTCATTGTCAAATCGCTGACCTTAGCTCTGCCGAGTAGACTGAACTCTCAAAACCCTGCCCTCTCGTTCAAGCAGCGCCGGAAACACAGCGAGTTGCGCTCAGCTCCGATGTAAATGGGTTCTCGTCTTCGTTAGGACCAAAATTGTTTTAATGATAATTCACTGCCAGCCGTCGGCAGAGGCGCTCAGCGCGCTTTAATACCAACTATTTAGTACAGGCAATTGTTTGCTTCTCCCTCATTTTGGCGCGTCTCGCTTTTGATAGTGCGTTTTCGATGTAGGCGAGGTGATTTTTTTACGATTAGGAAGCGATTAAAGGCGCAAGTCTCGATTAAACCGCCATTCGCTCGTTAGTTTCTTTATTGCTACTCGCCTCGACCACTCGCGCGGGCTTCAGAGGAAATTCTTTTTAATTAGAGTCGCTGCGGGCAGTGGCTGTGGCTGTCTCCTTCATCTTTTTTTTTATTGAAATTTATGAGTACACCCCACGGACGCGCTGATTGATTTCGGACGATTGAATAAGTTCGTGCAGTTGATGAGTATTGACGAGTGGTTTCGAAAGTTTTGGACGGTCCATTTTGAGTTGGGGTTTATTGAAAAAATCATACAGTTGAAAAATGGGTGGAAGTTTATTGAATGGTCGGAAATCTATAATAATATAATATACACTGTAAAAAAATAAACGGACGTGTACGACTATACTCTGATATTTCTCCTGAAAATAAAATATCCATTTTACGGACGTAACCGATATAGTGCATTCTTATTGTTTATTATAGAACAGGATTCTGTAGTATCAGGATATTGTAGTAACGGACGAACGAAGAGTCCGATTGAAAAAAAATAAATAAATAAAAAACAAATGGACGTGTACGACTAAACTCTGATATTTCTATTGAAAATTAAATTTCCGTTACTATGGTATCCTGTTCTATAATAAACAATAAGAATGTTCTGTATTGGTTACTCCCTTAAAGTGGATATTTAATTTTTAGAAGAAATATCAGAGTTTATTTGTATACCTCAGTTTGTTTTTTTTATAGCACTCTTCGTTATTAATTATAAAATAGAAAGTAAATTCTTTTTAAATAGTAAAGTAACAGAAACATCTTATTAATAAGTATCGAACTTTATTTATAAAATATTTCTAACTATTTTTAGTAAGATACTTAAATTTATCAAAGACTTGTTTATACATACTGGTTTGATTATCGATGAAATCCTATATTTGCAAGTTTCAATTAGAGATCAGTTCGGTATTCACCCCGGCTATTTAAATGACATCGAAGCTCAAATAGCTGTTGTCTTGCTCTGCAAATAACGTCAGAAAAATGCTTATAAAAATAAGGATTTAAATAAAAAATAATAATTCATCAATCTATAAGAAAGCACTTCTTTTGATTAATCATTATACTTATTTTAAATTGAACTTGTTAAAACCAGTTCGATAAAACTCAATACTTGTCGAATATTCTTCTCTCATCAACATTTAAACAATATATTTTCTCATGAAAATACTTACGATCGATTGCGCAACGAATTGTTAAAAAAAAACGGCTATTTCCTTTTCGCCACATTCGGCTGTTGGAAACCATAATTAAAACAAGCGCTCGGCAACGTGTGCAATTATTTGTAAAGCGAGCGGCGCTCATCCGCCGATGCCGCTCCAATTAAACGGAGTTCCGCTCCTAAATACCGTCGGGCTCGTACGTTTTCCGGCTCGACGAAAGGGTTTTTGCACCCGACGCGACATAAAGTTCGCGAACCCACGGCTAACTTTGCCCACCTCGCGTCGACTGGCTCCTCCTTTCATTTTTTTTCTCTCCTGAGCTCGCCTTCTTCTTTCCCGCTTCCTTTATTTTGCTTAGCTTTATCTTTTCTCTACTTACTTTCTTGCAGCCAACTTTCTTTCTTTTTTTTTCTCGCAACTCGTTCGACGCTTGCTGTTGTCTCAACCCGAACGGCTCAGTCTGTTTCCTCGGAATTCGGTGGCTACTTTTTGTTTGCGATGATATTGCTGGAACTTGTTTGGCCTGTTCTTATTTTTTGTTTGCCTTCCTTCCTCGGTTATTGTAATATAAATTTTTTAGTTATAAGTAGTTCGCAAGCGTCTGCTCTAACTTCCCTTTTACTCGTGGATGTACGACATGTACATATATTATTATAATTGGCCTGAATGAAACAATAAATTTTCTGTCTTTTAGAACTGCTATTTAACGACAGCGTAATTTTTAACCCACTCGATGAATTAAATAGAAGTTACCTTTAGAAAGGCAATTAAATCAAAAGGTTTAAATTGAGTCTGAATGCTTTTATAAATAATCTCTGACACTGATCGACCAGCTTTTAGAAATAAAAAGGTTTAACTTTAAATTTTAATAGTTACATAATTATCAACTTCTCTAGCTAGATTTATTAATAAAATAATTCTCCCGATCGTTTCTGAAGTCTTATGAATAATTGTGTTGAAGTTAAAGTAGCCTTACAATGATACTCATTCTGTCTATAGAGAACGGTTGATAAAATAGTAAAGATCTCACTTTAACTACGAAACTAATGAATGTAAATATACAATTTGTCTTCACTGTTTGAACAGTTAAAATTCACTAAAATCAGAACATTAATAGTTAATCTTGCTTTGCTCAGTTTAGGTTCATTGTTTCATGAATTCTATTTTTGGCCGATTCTTTTTAACTGTGATGATGAATTTATATTTCAATTGTTTACAGTGAAAATCCGAATTCCAAATTTGATGATTCTATATGGTATTTTTTGCTATTTAATAAATTTCTGTTCATGAATCTAAATTCGTTCCAAAATGTCTACTCCAATGCACAGCCTTTTAATGCCAATTTCTCAATTCAGCTAAAAGCTTACCAAAAACAAAAAAAAAACATAAATAAAAGTCGCTCCTGATCGAGGCCTGTGCACATTTTGCCCCGGGACAACAGCGGGAAATCCTCGTTAATCAGGGAAGCGAGAAAGTTTCGCTAGAAAAACATTATTAACCACCGGTTCGCGGGGCGTTTCTTCCGTCGACTCGGTTTTCCTCATCCCTCCGTGGCGCAAAGTTCGCGAGTCGAGCGCGCCTTAACGCCTTGCTCCTTCGGGCGAAACAAACGAGCGCCGCGGGAGCGGCGAAACGAACCGCGTCGCTCGATTTTTTGCTCGGCGCGGTCCTGTGTCTCGTCTCACGGAGAAACGACGCCGATAAGTTCGTTGCGTTTCGCTTTGTCTTTAATTTCGAAACCACCGGACGAAACGATTATCGGACACTTGAGACGTAAAGTTTCGTCGCAGCCGCGCAGTCAGAGTGGATACTGCTCTAAAATTGTAAAGTAGTTCCTAGCCGACTGAGCGAATCGAGTTGAAGTTAATTTACAGAAAGTAATTATAAACAATTATTAATTGAGTCTAGAGTATTTTAACTATCTCTAACGATTTGAGCGAACTATTTTTTTTCTGGATGAAAATACTTCTGTGATGATTTTAAAACATTCAACTGACAGATTACCATTGGAAATACTCATAACCATATACTATCATCGTGCATCCAAATATTGCTTCTTTTATGTTCGGTAACGTAAAACGTGTACGATGAATATCGTACTAACTACCTTGAATTAATAGTTACCGTATTAATGGGGGAAACTGAATGATGTAACTTATGTATACGTTTTATTTCTGCTTCAGATTTTAAAATTTGTATAGCAGGAACACAGTTACATGTGGACCGTGCATTACTAATTTTAATTATCAATTCTACTTCCTTTAACATCGCTGTAGTACCTACCGCTGCATATAAAAAGAGTAGGAACGGTTGCATTAAAAAACATTGCTTTTATATTTACATGTACACAAGGAATAACGAGGCATAAACGATGTGTTCTCGTTTCTCGTTCGTGTTCCTCTTACTTACAGTGATCCTACATTCTTTTCATATGAGTATATAGATTCAGAATATTCATTTTATATATTTCTAGAAACAACTAGTTCAATTAATTTTCAATCAAACCTCCGATGGAAGATCATTATCGAATATTTATTTTATTATATATGAAAAAATTATCGTTTTATAAATTTAATTTTGCGTTATTACATAAATATCGGTTACTAAACTACCAGTTCATTTTTTGTTTTATTAAACATCTCACGGTAAGATTCAAACGGATGCGGCGGAAATACTAATATTAAAAATGAAAAATTTGATAAGTCTATAAGTAATTAAAATTTTTTATCAGGTTTTTTACAAAAATATTCAGTACCTTCTAACATAAATAAAATATAACATAAAATCGGTCAATTAACGTGGATTATAAAATATGAAATGTGCATTACCTACAAAATATTCATGGGTATAATTTAACTCGTAATCAAAATACATATAATCTACGATATAACATCGCTATTAATATCCAACATTCTAATTAAATTCACCGAATGTAAAGCGTATGTAGTAAAGTATGAATAGTAAGAACAAGAACTGATCAATAAATAGTTTCACGTCGGATATTGCGCAAATCCAATAATTTCGCTGGTGCGCACAAGTTCGTCAACTATAACGTGGGCAGAAAAGATTATTCTGTCAATTTGACGTCAGCCTGTGCGCAGCGCTATAGGAGCTCTAGCCGCCGACATTTCGGGTTCTGGTGAATTTCGCGCGTTCATTACTGGGCGAGAGAGCGATAATGAGACGAGAAATGCGCTCGCTCTCTACCGCCCGGGGTGGGAAGGAAATGGCGCGCTGGCGAGTCGTTACAATGCGGTTTTGCGGAAAATTGATTGTGGCTTGTAACGCGATGTTTATGACGTCCTTTCGTTCACCAGTTAAATTTGGCTGATGCGAACGTCCGCGCAGCACGGCGGACGTAGTCGAGATGGCGTTTGCGGATTGCACCAATGTGTACGATTTCACTAAGCCATTTCACTAAGCCAGCTGTGGATTCATTTAGCTCAATCATATTATACACTTGCCTGTATTATGAGCTTATTTACAAATGCTAGTATTCATTTATTCAAATTAATAGAATATTGAGGACGCGAAGGGCTTCGATCGTTATTTGCGATAGAGCAAATTTACGTGGCGTTAATTTGTGAAATGTATTTTTTATGATACGCACTAATTTTATCTACTTAATGGAACGTATATAAATTAACGGAAATAAGCTGGTTTTAGATTTAAAGAATAGCTTGAAAAGGTAAATTTTATATAGTTGCTTTCATTTTTCATTTAAATATTTGACATTTTATTTCACTGCAATTTCGATGCATGAATCCATCATTTATTCATTGTGGAAAAATGTAAAATTGCTTATGCTGTAGGTAAATTTGAACGAGATGTTAATTTATTAGCTTCAGCTCATTAGCTTACAAATTCATTCGAGGCGATCGTGGTCAATTAAATAATGTAAAGAGCAAAACTTAAAATTACATTTCCTCCCTCATAAATATTACCGATTTCGTAATAAAAATCGCTTTTTTTCTTCAATATTATTTCAAGACCCCCTTTATTTAATTATCGCTGGACGCGTTAATAAATCTTGTCTGCGTCAAAAAATAAAATAAAAAACAAAAACAAAAAACCGAAACGATAAAAAGTTCGAATTTTGTAACATACTGTTCTAGCAAACTTCTCATTTGCATAGATATATACAAACTTTTTACTCGCCAGTCGATAAAACTATAAATAAAAAATTTATTTATTTATCCAATAAATTTTACGTGCAATGTAGTTTGAATTCGATTATAAATGTTGTTCGTTATTTCTTTACAATTTAAGAATATAAAATAAAAAATAAATAAATTCTTCTACGCTATAATTTCTGTTGTGAACATTTAAATTACGTCACACTTAAGAAAATCCATAACATAAAACGCCTCGTATAACCAAGTCACCAGCTGTTGAGTCGGAAGTCTTCTATGTCTACCCCTTCACAGATAATACCGTTACATGAATTTTCAAAGAAGAACGTCAAGTCTTTTAAGGTTTATTGAGCAAAATAAAATAATTAGTATCCAAAAGACAATAACAAAAAATTGCACCGCCACAAATCTTTCTCTTTGTGAAAGCAAAAAATTGAATGCCGCAATAAAAGTTTTATTCAACGGCGCCTATACTCGGAAAATTATACCGCGGGGCTAAATAACGTATCAGCTCTCTTATACCCTGCACATAGTTTTTTCGGAAGAAAAAAAAAAAAAAAGAGGAAGTAGGATGAGAGCGTGGGATAATCCTAATATACAGTCAAGCTCCATGAGGAAGAAAAAGATCAAACATCGTTATCGGAATCCAGCATGAAATGTAATCCGAGTAAATAGAAATCATATTTCCCTTTTCTCGCTTACTCACTTACTTCCATTTATTTACTCTTCCCGTTTCTCCCGGCAATGCGCCGAGAGCTGGGTTCTTTCTCCCGAGCGTCGATCTGTCCGGTCCGCCGATTGGCACATTTGTCGGGACAAATTGCATTGTTCCTTCTCCACCGTCCCCTCCCCTCCTCTCTTACGTTTATACATACACCCTCGTGAGCGGCCGATCGAACGGCGACGCTTGTTACTGCTACATTCGACTTCTCCTACTTCGGTGTGCTTGTAACTGTATACACACTTATGCATACGCATAAATGTACATGCATGTGTGCAAATCCACGGCCAACAGGAAACAACTCAGCTTCGATTTTTTTGTAAAGACACCTACCAGACCAATTTTTTCTTGTTGTTTAGGTCATTTTAAAAGACAATAAAAAGCTGCGCACGGCCAATCCCTGGGCAAAGTTTTTCCGGGCCAAATAACACAAAGAAGTTGAGAAAACAAAAAAAAACATTCATAAATTTTTTACAATAAACGATATAGTTTTCGAAAAAATTCACAAGAGTAAGAAGTTGTTAGAATTAATCAACGAATACGCCTGATTTTTTTTCGAAGTATTTTGTGTACATTTTTGAATATAGCAAAAATTGTTTTTACGCAATATTTTAAAAAAGATTTACTCAAAATGCTTCGACAAATTTCAGGCGTATTCCTTAGCTAATTCTAAGAACCTTTTACTCTTGTGAATTTTTAAGTACATCGTTTATTGTAAAAAAATTCACGAATGTTTTTTTATATTGTTTTCTCAATTTTTTTGCGTTATTTGGCCCGGAAAAAAAGTTTACTCAGGGATTGGCCGTGCGTACTTTTTTATTCTCCTTTAAAATAACCTAAACAACAAGAAAAAATTGGTCTGGTAGGAGTCCTTACAAAAAAATTCAACTTCTAAAACTGAGTTGTTTCCTGGTGGCCGTGGGTTTGCATGTATATGCGCGTATGTAGCAGTACAGGGAAGTGATGCTGAGAGCAGGACGAACGCTGTTATGGCGCAACAGCAACACACCCAGCGTTTCAGCGGCTTCTTCGCTCGTCCGACGCGCCGTTACTGTTGCTGCCTGGCTTTTGCCGGTACGATGCTGCAGGTGCACACCCAACGTTCCCGCCTCCTTCTTTTCGACTCCGTTTCTTTCTGCGTTTTCTGAAAATTTCCGCTACGGCTTTCAATTTACCCTCCTTTGAGCCCACTTCGCGCTTCGCTTTTCTCTTCACTTTGTTCTTCCGCCTTTTTCCAACCTGCCTATTTCATTCAACAAATGTTCCTTTTCTGCTTTCGCATGTTTGCAGTACATTTATGATTTTGACGAGAGTGTCAAAATTGTCTAGTTTTATTATGTTCCTAAAATATTTCGATTCAGTTATTTTTTTTGTTTGGAAAAACCATTGTTTAATGGGTGAAACAATAACTGAGGACAATATAATAAAAACAATAATTCTAATATTGTAGATTATTTATTGACACCTGCAATAAAGAAAAGTTTAATTAATTTTTTAAGTACTAGAAAAAAGTAAATTCTTGTAGAACTTGATAAGCTTGAGACATCATTCGTATGATTTTTTATATTTATCAAATTTTTAAAAAATGTGTTTATATTCGTTAGAGTCGGCAATGTGTAGCAATTAAATCGATTTAAAAAGTGATAAAAAGGGAAAAAATACTTAGCAGAAGAATTAATTTAAAAAAATAATTGTAGAAAGGTTAAACAAAAATAGTTAAATAACCAAAAGCCTTTTTTAAATTTTGAATTTTTTTCTTGCATAAATAGCGTAACACATTGAATTTCAATTTAAAAACTTTTTTTTTATTGTAGGTTTTTTTTTTAAAACTAGTCTCTAATGTCTTATATTGTACGCCGAGGTTTTATCATTCCATTTGATGTCTTATTATGCATAAAATTATCCGAAACATTAAAGTAATGAATCCATTTTTAATATTTTTTATATATTTAACACGTCAAAAAGATGCATATTTAATTAAATTACTCCAATTTCTTTAAATAAATGATCAGGAACACTTCCAAGTAAATGAAAGCTTATACGAATTTTCCTTTATTTTTGTTCAATGAATTAATAGATTGACCCGAGAGCTCGCAGTCAGAATCTAAATAAAATTTTTACATTCAATCCGGGAAAATGTGGTCGTTGAAAAAATATCGAAAGAGATCGAGGCTAAGCTGCTTTCCTCGCTAACTGCTTTCCCTTATTGCGCTCCAATCCATTCCTCTCATCTTTATTACCACGTCCTTATCTCCGTCCCTGCTCTTTTATTATTGCCACACTACTTCAATCTCTCTCGCCTCGGCCGGACGAACACACATCGACGACGGACTTGCTCTCCGTCGTTCAGCCCCAGACGAGCGGTGTATCCGACCGGCAGTTTGAGGAAAAATAGATCGTTGATTCTTACTCGCTCGCGGGAGTTAGAACTGACGGAGAAAGAAAAAGAGAGAGAGAGGGAGATAACCGTTGACCAGAGCTCGGACGGGGACGATCGCCGGGCGCGCGCTTCGCTCGCCGCTGTAAAAGGTAACGACGGCGCTTTCTTTGCTGATTTCTTTCGAGGGTGCAATACACACCGAATCCGCCGGACTGTTTCGGGCTTGTCCCCGGGCTCGTTGCGCGGACTTTAAGGATGATGGGATGGCTTTTCCCTGCCTCGGTTTACCGGCGCTGGCCCGTCCCCTTTCCGCGAGATCCCTCGCGGAGCATGTGTTTTTTGTATAAGCTCGGGAGCAGTTGCAGGCTCCGATGGCCCTTTATAGAGTTCTTCCGTCGTTAGAGCAACGACACCGCCCCGGATATTTCGCTGCACTTAGAATTCCAGTGCCGTTTTACTGTGATTACGTGAGTTCCGAGTGCGGACCCATTGACATCCTTTTTCGGATGTTTCGACACGGAATTATGGATTCTGTTTAGAGTAAATCGTTCGATTAGAGTTGCACTGTCGGCGAGATCATTTAAGTAATGGAAGCTTCCTTTACTATAACTGCAATCGATGATAAAACCTTTGATAGCCGTACACTTTTGTGTTATTTTATTAAATGGTAGTAGGAGAAAAGAAGATCTAAACTGAAAATTGCACCAAGAAAAATATTTAAAAAATTGTAAAAGTAATCCATTCGAATTGCAATATTTTAAAGCACCGTGCCTATAATAATTATTGAAAATCGTAATCGTAATCAAAAATCAATTTTGTAGTGGTATAAAAAAAAAATAATTATTTAGAAGTTAAATTATTTTTTCAACATAATTAAGTAAATAAAAAAGGGAAACTCTATTGGATATTTCCCTATGCAATTATAGCCCTCTATAATTATTTAAACTAATACAATAAATTCATAAAAAACCCCATCCGAAAACAATAGGCTGTGTCCGTCTTGCCTACATCAAAAGTACTCCGCTGAAATATTTTCACATCTTAAGCCTGAAACAATCCCTCTCAAATTCGTTCAACTTTAATCGTTTTCCACACAGATCCCGCGTAAAAATAATTCAGACTAAAATAAGACGATTCAGTTACTTGCATGATTCTGTTCAGGAATCGATGAGAAAAATGAAGAATGGCCGTCGAAAATATTGATCAGTAAAAGAGGGCTCCGCCCTCCCTTTAATAGTTAATGCGCGATCATCTGACGAAAATCTCGTGGATGGCTTAATAGTTAATGCACCGTTTTTTTACATCTAACACCTGTGCCTTTGGACTATATTAAATGCGCGCGACTTTATATTAGAGATGCTGACTTTAGGTCAAAGGATCTTTTCAATCAGTGCACGTTAGAATTTCCCGTCGAAAAAGTCGCGGATGGCCTTGTCGTATCGGCAATTTTCAACGGGCCAGTCGCTCGTCATCGATCTCACAGTATTCCTCTGTCGGTTTATCATTCGGCAGCACCTCGCGGAGGAAGTCTCGGCGATCGATCTTCAAGGCTGCGGAGGAGCGCGCCTCCCCGCGAGTCGACACGTCGAGCCTCGCCGTCCCGGCGTGTTTGCCGCGAGTTCCTACTGATCCCGCCTCTCCTTCCGCCGGGAGGACGAGAACCCATTCCATCTCCGGTCGTGGCAACGCAAAGCCGACTTGCTCGCGGCTCCTTTCGGCATTGTTTCGCGTCGCGACGCTCCCTCCCTTTCGTCGCTCCCTCCGTTACCCGTCCTCCGGTTCTCAACTCGTTTTAATGCCTTGTTGCGGTAATGGAACGGAATCTATTTACATTTTTTTCTTTAATTTCGGATTCTTTTTCAACCTCTATTATACAGGTGCAATCCACCCCAAAAATTTTTGTATGATATATTAATAACAACGAATGTTTAATGTTTAGTAAGTGTTTTTATTGGCTTAATTTTGATTCAGAGTTTTACTCGAAACACTTTAAACAATAAATATTATTAAAAACATTATGAATTATCGGGGTGGAATTGACACCGTGTGGATTATGTCGAATGATTTAAATGGATGTACAGTAAACGTCAAGCTGGACTTTTTGAGGATTTGGATGATTGGTGATGAAAATTTTAGTTATAATTTTTTATCTGTAACAGTTAACATCGCACTCAAAAGATTAATTGCAATTTACAAAGCAAATTTCGAGAGTACGCTGAAGCTTAGGCTAGAAATGAGGATCCTTTATGTGTTTATGTTTCCGGAATACATCGTGGTATATGCACTTACATGAACAAGATTCAAGTTTTAGACTTTCCCAACTGCATTTCTGTATAATGTCTCATGGTTTGCAATCAGAAGATGGTTTTAGCTCTTAGTCTGTAACTAGATTCTCAAATGTGCTCATACTTTGGAACATGAATCTTTAAAATCAATTTTTCACAATGGGGATAATAACGAAAGTATTTGTATAACAATCTAGGGAGAACCTGTATTCACAAAAATATTAATTATGCAAAATTGCGAATGCACAAAAGCTTAATAAAATAAAATATAACTGCTATAATTCAAGACATATGAAATTAAAACAGGCGTTTTAATTCAAAAGATAATTTAAAATAAAAATTCATGAAATAATAACGCAATTCGATGTAAACTGTGTACTAAAATTTCTTTGCTTATCTTGATTTTATGTAACGTTTAAACCCATAAAGATTTGTTATCAGCAATCATTTATAAATCGTAACTTATTATGTACAACTTCTAATTTTTGAGTAATTGAAAAGCTTTCATTGCGTTAAAGTACATTAGTGAATTTTGGATTTAAACAGTGACATATTTGACTCTGAATGCGGCTCTATTAAACTCAAATTAATGCAATTGCAGAAATTTCACTAATTTAGATTGAGAGAACAGCATACTGACCCTAAAATTTTTAAAAAATACTTTTTATTTGCCATGAAAGACTCATTATCTGCAGAGTTCAAAAAATTTAATTCGTACAATGCAGCTTTCTTAAAGTTTAATATCATGACTTTTATATGGACCCTGAGTTCTCTTTTTAATTCGATCGAGTCATCTGATTGTCGATTCAACTTATTTTTTTAATGTTCCCACATAGAATATTGATAAAAATTGATTCTAATAGAGACGTTACTGCAAGAACTCGTAAATAAAAAATAGACTTGAGAATTTCTTAGAGGACGTCTATGAGATCACATTACTTTCTCTTCCCTTTTCAATTTATAAACTTCGTATACATGGAGAGAAAAGTTCTATTAAAAATTACTATTCTCCTTTTTAACGCAGGGGCTGACTCGTCAAATAAAAAATTTACTAAAAAGTCTATTTAACTTTTAATTTTACTTAAAATTTTACTAGACTTAACAAATGTTACTATTCTTTTGCAGTAAAATTTTTTATTTGTTGAACCTGTCTGTGTTACTAAACAGTACAGTAACTTTTAAAAGATCTTTTCTTTTCGTATGTAGTTCTTACTTTAACTATTCGAATTTTATTAAATGTATATTTTTTTCAATTTTGAAATACAGTTTCTTAATTTAGTTATCAACAATTTTAAAAAATCTGAAACGATCGTTATGCTCTTCTATTTTCAAGTATCACGAATCGAGGCACTAATTGAAGCTACGTCGCTGAAAAGAAACGTCGACGCTCGGTCGTTTTTCCGCGACAGCACGTGTACGTGTGCTGGAAATGTTCGCCTCGTCGGACACGAGGTAGAGATGAGCCTTCGGCGCCTGTAAATGCGCCTCTAGATTTTACAGCGCACCGCCGCGGGATTAAAAACTGGGGGCGTTTCTTTTCGGTAATAAAGGCCGCCTTTACGAGGCCGCCCTCTACCTACCAAGGTCATAAATGTGTGCGTAATATACAAGGGACGAATTTTTTCTCTCTCGAAGCTCTCGCGATGACGCGCGATAAAGCTCCGAGCAGCTCGTAATTTGTTTCTACTTTGAGACGGAAATGAATTTTTCCCTGCGAGCGTAATTTACGGTTCTCTCCGTCGCAATTTATTTTTCTGCTGATACGTTTTAAATTGTGCGCAACAGATTTTTTTTACGTCTTTCAATGCATTATTTCAATTAATTAGCGGATTTTCATGCAAATTCATTTGTTATCCCTTTGTTTGTTTCAGGTACGTGACTCACCGAGTATATTGTTTGTTTCAAAGGTAGTGGCGAATATTATTAGTAAGTAAATTAATTTTTATTTCGCTCGTTAAAGTGTAATCTTTTTAATACCCTTTGTGCTACTTTTGCACCAACGTCAGTGTAATTAAAAGTTTGAAAGAAAATGAACTCCGCTATCTTTCGCATTTCTTTCGTTATCGTTTTTTTTTTACTTTTGAAATAGTGTATGTCGTCGTCACTAATGAAGAAAAACACACTTCGAAAAAGGTCTATTTTAATTTGCCATTTTTTCAAGTAGTAAAATTCTTTCAAAACTTGATAAATATCAGGTGCGTTTCATACGAATGATATACAAGTTTATCACGTTCTGGAAAAGTTTACTTTTCTCTACTGCTCTTGAAATATGTTTTTCTTTGTCAAAGGCGACGATATTACATATATTGAAGAAATAGTCTATGACTTGATAAATAATAACTTATTGATAAAAAATTTATTGCATTGAAAATATAAAAGAAAAATTGAGTTGGAAAACAGCTTCAATTTCAGGAATAAAATAAAAACTGATTTACAAGGCAAACGGCACGTATTCCTTGAATTTTACTGTATCACCTGTATAAACAATTCCATTGTTTCGCGGGAAAAATCGCTAACATAATAGTCGAAATTTCTCCCGGGGAAAAACTTATAAATTATCCTTTTTTTTCGTTCGACATTCAACAATCGACGTGAAAGGTACGCACATAAAATATACATGGGAGCAAGATCGAAAATCGGAGTAAGTAACCCGAGGGAAAGGGGTGGCCGGGGGGGAGAGTAGAGCGAGGACGATCTCCGAATTGGAAGCAGTCGACGGCTCGCGCCGGCCTTTGCTCCATTTCTTGTGTACCCAGTGCCAGACGCGCGTTTGCACGGTCCTCCTTCTCATTCGCGCATTCATATCCGGAGATGAAAACTCCGCGATAAAGGCCACATGGACGTACGTAGATTGCCCTTCTTACGATTACGTATGTATGTACATACGCTTTTATTGAAAAGCTGGTTTATTGCACACACAAGTGCGATTGATGGGCTTTCAATTTTTCCGATTCCGACGTAGTAAACATGGTCGATTCATGTATACGTATCACACCCATCGACGTTCTTCGCCAGCGATGAACAATAACTGCACTCCAGCTGCTCTTAATTAATTACCTGATAAAAAACCAACAGACGTGTTAATTTTATACGTTCATCGGAGGTAAAAATATCGAAGCGAGAAATTGAAAGCGACTCGTCCGTGCGAACGGAAAAAAGGGGAGGTGGAATGGGGGGGGGGGGGAGGGAGGTCGTCGGGTCAAAGAAACTCTTATTAAATTCAAAGAAACGAAGCTTCCGTCGCAGTGCGCGCGCAGCAGTAACTAATTAGACTTTATATTACTTCCGTGCGGAATACTGGCGGGACTGGGAGAATCGCTGGCCGGAGGGAGGCGCCGCGAACGCGTGGACGTTATTTCCACGCGCGACAACTCGGCCAGTCGCTGGAGCGAGCACCGATCTGTTTCGCCGGCGCCATTTCGCCCGGCCGCACGTAAACCAATAGCTATAGGAAGAGTGGGTGGAGCAGTGGCCTTTTTCACGCCGTACTATCTGCCGGTCGATTTTGCAATTATACGTAATTTCTTTGAAATATCTGTTACAAAGTTTTTTTTAGAGGAAGGGAATGTTTCAGTCGTATCGAATTTCTTTACTTAAATAAATAAAGAAAAGATTTTCCTTTAAAAATCTTTAAAGTAATTGGCAAGAGACACATAAATAGACAATAGTAACATTTATATTTACAGAGAAAATAGACGCGGAGAAAACAGTTGTAATAATTATTATCATGTTCAGTCATAGTCCAAGGGTTTATTATTTGCATTGAGAAACATTGCGACGTTGTACAGTAACAGTTACTGCACAAAATTATAGCAATAACTTTTCTCATTTTGTTCAATTACTAGAAAACAATAATTTCACTGATCCATTTGTTTTAGTGCAATGTAATTGCTACTTATGTACAGCCTTTAAGCGAAAAAATTTTCTTTAGAGTTTTAATAACTATTTTTAAATGTTTTTGTCAGTGTCAGTTGCTTGCATTTGTTCTCGCGATGTCTAGTAACTGATAATATGCATATTACGTTTAGCTTAGTTTAGTCACGAGTCGTTTCCTATGTATACAGCAGTAAATGTAAGTTGTTACAACTACGTTGGTTTGCTGTACGTTTAGCGGCTACACCTCCATCCGAGTTTCCAAAATACGTTCTACAAAGGGATATGGATATCTAAATTAATAGACCTTGTTATTGTCAGAATTATTTTATAGCCAAATTCCGTGTAGTCAGGAAAATTTACCTTAAAAATTACTGGGCAACTGGTAATACTCTAAATTTTTACAGGGAAATCACAAGGATATCCCTGGAAAAATTTCTACTCTTAGTAAAATTTACAAAGCCTGACTAACTGTCCAAGATTCTTCATGTAATTTTACAATAAAATTCTCACAGCGTGTATATCTTCAATTTCTTTTCAATTTATCTAAAATAATTATAATTAATTGACAGATGAAGGTTAAGAAAAATTACTATTCCTCTATTATAATGATTTCTTCTATTTACAAAACTTTGATTATTGCTATGCTGCTGTGAAATATTATAAAGCATTTAAAAATTAAACTTACAACATTTAGATCGCTCCATTATTAGGAATATAATCATTTTTCTTAACTTGTTCTTTTCAGTGCCTTCATTACATAAAAACATGTACATATATCATCTGTAATATCTTACTTTCAGTAAGCGAGACACGCCCAATCGCGAAAATGTACCGCACATCCCTCAGCCTCTTCGCCGCGTAAATAAAGTTTTTCACCTTCGAGCGTCCGGCGATCGCAGTTCCGAACTCGGCTTGCATTTCCATTCCTCCGCGCAAAACATCCGCCATCCATAACGCGGCGTCGGGGCATATAATTCCGCGTCGAAACTGCCGAAGTATAGAAAATCGCCAAGGGGGAGGGAAAAAGTTAGAAAAGGGTCGTACCGCTCAGGGCATCTTGAGCAGAGCATAGAGAGAGAGAGAGAGATGCATGCGTCCAATGAAATACCTTCCTCTCGATGCTCGACCATTGGGCTTGAAATATCGGCGACGCCGAGGCGATCCCTCTTGCCGCGCAGGTGCGCTCGCGGGGTTCCTCGAGGCGGGCGAACAAGTGGCCGATTTGGCTCCCGCCGCGGCCTCATCGCCGATACAAACGTCCCGCGACCGCTTGACGTACGAGCGCGACCCCCGCGCGCTTTTTCCGCTGACCGTAAGCGAGCAAGAGGAACGGCCGGCGTAGGCGAACTTTCATGCCGCGGCTTACTCGCTTCGCCCCGAGCGGCAGCGATATTCGCGTGACAGGGCGAGAGTCGAGGTCTGGTTGCACTTTGAATTGTAGCAGTGTTTGGAAGAACTGCTGGCAACTTGAACAGCTGATCGGTTTCGGTGCTTTGCTTTTTTATTTGTAGTACCCTGAGAGGTCAGTTTGGTAGTTTTCAGTAAATATTTACTTCAATTTAGTATTTGTTAAATATTTCGTTGAAGCAACTAATTATCTAGTTAAAATACTTCTATCGATTTCATCAGCTTGATGAAATATTTATAGTCACAACTTTAACTCTGTTAATATTGAACGCAACGCTTCTTCTAAGTGAAAATTCATGTAACATTATTTAATACTTTATAAACTACTTTTTTTTTACTATTTTTCTCAATAGTTAAAAAGTGTAAAAAGTTTCGAAAATTAATTTTCGAAAGAAACGTTGGGATAGGTTAAAAGGTTAAAAATTTTATACTGCTTACCGAGATCTTTCATTATTATTTAAAGATTTGAACGATACAAAGTTCATGCATAAAATTTTTATGAAAGTCTTGAGCTTGAAAGTTTAGGACGCGAAGTCGATGAAAAATAAATATTAATAAACATCCCAGAACTCAAAAAACTAATGCGGTTGCATGTACAGTCGGGACAAATAAGTAGGATAATACGAAACAATTAATTAAATAATGTTATCGCGGTAGAATATTTATTCCCATGAGTATAAATAATTTTTTTAATCAGTTTTCATAATTCCTTCGAGAAATTGTCTTTAACATCATATTTCCGAAAAAATTTCTCTTAAAAGTTCGTTCCATTGAAGTTTAAACCGCGATTAAAGATGTCAACTCTGGCCAACTATACGTGCTCAAAAAGTTTCAAATAGAGCGCTAAGAAAGCTTAGTAAATAAAAATTGCAACACGCGATACACTTAAAAATGAAAAGTAAGAAAGCGCGCGTACTTACTTCGACAGTTCGTTGAAAATGTAAGAAGCGCCTCGCGTGAGCAAGCCTCGTTTCTAAGACAAATACACGAAGGAGTAGTGATCGCGTTCTTGGACAAACTTCGTATCACAGTATACCATCAAATCACCGCGGCTATAGTGGTCGCGTCGTCCGGTGCCAAGATGCGGCGAGGGAGGCGATAAGCAAAGAATATCATTATTTGAATGGTAATGGTATTCCCGTGGGTTGCTTTATTGTCTTTTCCTGACACACTTTTGTTTCTTTTGCGCGGGCGGGACTCTGCTTCTTATGCATTACATTCTGTCAGAGGAGAGCGCACCGAGGAGGGAATAGCGCTGGGAGACCTTGTCGCTGGGTAATAAAAGTTTTTTTTTTCATCTGGCGAATAGCGGAGGCGAGTTAATTCAAAGCGGATACTCAACATCGACGAGAAGTAAAAATGTTTTCATAAAAAACATTTTTTTCCTTTTTACAACGAATTTTTATATTTTTCTACGCTAGTACTGCAATGAGAAAAAAAAATATTATAGAAAGTATTATTTGTATGGGTACACAGTCACAGACTGGATTCTCCGATAAAAGTTACCATACTCTACAGTAAATTTTTATATAAAAATATAGTAAACTTTACTGAACAGTATTGGAACTAATCCTATGCACACAGCAAATTTTATTCTAAAGAATGCGGTTCTTTTCTCTGAGAGTCCAGAAAGCAATTTTTTAAAATATTTTTTTCTCAATGTATTGAAATAAGTATATTTTTAAAGAATGCCATAATTACAAATATTATTCGTAACAAATGAAACTTATTTAGCTGCGTTCAATTTACCTCGAGATCTGCTATACCCCACTTTCCCTTATTAAATTGAATAGCCAATAGGTTGTAACTGGGATAAATGTATGAGGTTTAAACAAAATTGTAATACATTCTCTCGATTCTTAAACACTTTTCGGTAAAATTAAGAAACGTAGTATTTTTGTATTGGAAAATATTGCGTGTAATATTCGTTTTCCACGAGTAAGTCTGCATTATTGGAAAAGTTTCGCAATTCAGCATCATAAACGATTTAAGAGTAGCCAAAGAAATAAAAATATAAAAAGGTCATGAACACATGTTTTGTACGTGAAATTATCAAAAAACTTATTTATTATTTTGTCATATCGAACAAAGTGTGATATCTTCTTGTAACCAAGTGCATTCATTCAAAAATTGAATTCAAATAGCAGCTTTAAAGATATTTCTTTGGCTGTGTTGCTTGAAGCAGCCGAGAGAATACGAAATTAACTGTCTACCGATCGGAATATTCTCCTTACACTACCGTGGAAAAATAATTTTCCCTCGCCTGGTCCACGACAAAACGAGAAAGCAAGGAAAATACCGCAAGACACTGGTATACTTTGTAAAACATCCAGGAAAAGTAGAAGGTATCGCCAAAGAGGACTGAAAGAAAATAAAGGCTGATAAAAGGTGATACGTCCCCCCAAAAAAGTAGAGAAAGAATAAGCCGCAGTCACCGGTGGCAGCGAAGATGAAAAAGAGCAAGGATCGAGGAAAAAAAAAGGGGAAGAGGAGAGGGGAGCAAAGGTCGAGGGAAATGGGAGACGCAGCTGGCAAATCTTTTCTTACGCGTTGGATGTGTCTCCGCTTTCTTTCAGCCAGCGGCCTCCGGGCCGCGCCTGCGGCCTGATTTTTTGCCGTGCTGCAGCCAGCCAGGCTTAACGACCTTCGCGTTTAACGAGTCGCTCCGGCGCCCAGGTATATACCTAGCCAGCGGCGTGGACCATCTTTCACCGCGAAACCGCGTTTGACGTCGGGACGCGCGCTCAGCCACTTTCTTCGTTTCTCGCTTTTCACCCTTTGGCTGGCTCCTCCCCTCTGTATCTGTCGGCGGTTACCGACGAGCCGCGCCACTCCACAAAGCCCAAAAGTGAAGAGGATACGTGTACCGCTTTTCACCGCCGGCTGATTCTTCCCTCCGATTTTTTCCTCCCTTTTTTCAGTCTCCGTGTATGTCTTATTCTTTTCGCTTCTGCGCTTGGACATTTGTTTTTTTTTTCGTCACTAGTTCTTGCTTCGCTTTTTTTATTTTCGAAGAGTGACGCGAATGTTTTAAGGCAAGATTTTAATGGGATTGTCCCGCTCATGCTTTAAATACTATTTTATTGAAAATTGTAATTTCAATAAATATTAATTAAGTATGTGTGCAGAATTGCACTATTAGAAAAAGTTTGTTTCATTAGAAATCTCAACTAATATTGTTTATTTATATTATACATTAATTTAGTACAGATATATTTTTTTGAGGTAAATACACAATCCTGGGAATAATTTAAAGGAATACGTTTATGTTGATAGTAATAATTTGTTTATGTCTAGCTAAAAATCTAACAGATAATCTTAGAATTTCTTACATCTCTGCTAAAAAAATATTTCTAGAAAACACTAATTCATAGTAAATAAGTAAAAAATTTTTTCAAAACGATTTATTTTCAACATACATTTTGAAACTTCCGACTAATTGATTTCTCATTAACGTTTTACCCTTATCGAAAAAAAGACAGAAATACAATTTTATTCAGAACCACGTAAAAAATAACTGCGAGATTTCACCTACACCGAAACTCTATTTTCTCCCCGAGTATTCGATATCCCATAAACCCGTTAAACTACGCGAAGTTTCTCGCTCCTCTCAGTGATCAAACAGCGCGCTGCACAAGTCATACATACTCGTAAAATACGCACGCAGCTGCGCGCGCCAAATTTATATAAAAAAAAAAAATAAACAAATAAAAAACTTGAAAAAAGAGACGAGCGCGTAAAAGTAAGTGAAGTTCGTGTACCCGCGGAGCAAAGTGCATCATAAGCACAGAGTTCGAGCGAGAGAAACACGGATGAATCCACGTGTGCAGATGCAACGGGAGCCATTGCATGCATATGCATACACCCGCGCATACATACACATACCTCCCCCCCCCCACACACACACACACACATACACACACGTGTGCGCACACTCGTGTAAATATACATATACACACATATGTATACGTAGATACACCATCGGGCGTAGGCCGGCTCGTTCTCCGGGGTCGGAAATTTCGTGCGCGCGACGTCGAACAATGCCCCGATAAATGAAACCGAACGCGCTACAGGGGTCGAGGCAACACGGCTCGCAGATATGACACTGTAATACCTCGATGCATCATGCTCGCTGTCGCGTTTGCCGCGCGCGCGCGTGTTGGCCCGAGCTCGTTCTAATCTGCCCTCCGCGCCGCCGCCGCCGCGCATATGTACAAATATACTGGCCGAGCAAGAGCCCGAGCGTGTCCTGTGCATCTCTATGCCGGTGGCAGGGCGGCGAAAAGGCCGATGTCCGCCGCGCGCCGGCCGCAGTCGTTCCGACGAGGAGCTGATGGACCGGCCGTGCGCGACCAACGACACGCTTGGGAATAATGCTTTTCCGAGATGCTCTCACTCTTTGCTTTTATGAAGTTCAAGCTGCGATGCGGCGACGAATATTATCTTGGTGCTTTGCTTCCTGCCTCCGGGGTATTTAGTTTCTGTTTTCGAGGAAAAGCGGACAATTTTATTAACGAGGAACGAATCTTTTTTAGTTATGGAGTTAAAGTCGAATGTTTATTTGCTACAGAGAAAAAAAAATAACAAGTAACTGTGAAATTGGATGTTAATGTGACTTTCCGAATTTTTATAGTAGAATCTACTTAACAGAAATGCCAAATCTACGTTTCCGTAGAATAAGATGTACTTCAAATTACTGAAAATTACCAAATTAGTCTATCAGTGTATTACTGATGTAAATGCTTTTAAAAGTAACATCTATATAGCATATATAGCATTAATATAGAAGCTTAGATTATAAACAAATTTGTAATAAAACTACTGGAAAATAAATTATTAAAGCATGTTCTATATGTTTATTTACTATTCCACTACTAAATTCATTTAATTTCCAAGGAAAAATTGTTTATATATTAAATAAATTAAATTTTCATAAATATTTCCAAGAATCTTACTTTGCTTGGCTCTAGCACTAAGTAATTTAATGTACATTTAATTATTACTACTATAACATTCATCTAATTACTAATACTAATGAACATTTTTTAGACAGAATAATCCGCAGTAGTTTTTGATGGACGGATAAAAATCGAACAAGAAAAATTTCGAACTCGAAAAATAATTTCTCTACATATCTGTTTTTTTTCGTTTCTAATTTCATCTAATGCTTTTGAACGAATTTGCTTCTCCGCCTTTACAAACAACCGTTTCGCGGCAATTTCGTTTCCACTACAGCGACTGGCCGGGCGATTTAATCGGCCATCTCGCGCTTGACCACCGTCGAGGCGAGTTTAGAAAACGCGGATTTGAATTTCCCCCTTTGGAAAATCGCCCGTACACGAGCGCGCGGGAGCCTCGGGTAGGTACAAAGGATTAGCCGAGCGGAGTTCGGGTCACGGGGATTAATGGAAGCGAGCGTCGAGTTTTCCTCTCCCTCTCTCGCTTCGTACAGCCGATTTTCAACGCCCACTTTTGCTTCTGTTCCGGATGTGCGAGTTTTCTCTCTAACCCGTGCAACCCCTCAGCCTCTGCCCCCTCTGCATCCCTCCTCTGCGCGACCTCGATTTTTTTCCAGTCGCTCCTCCGCCCGAATTTCCTCGCGAGCTTTCGTTGCATTTATTTTTCTTTTTCGATGGATTTTTTTTTTCCAGGGGACGACGAGCTCGGCGACGGAAGGAAATGTTTTTGTCACACTCGGCGGGTGGGATACGGTATCGGGCAACGGTATTAGAGATGGGAATAACGATGGCTTGCGTTGTTGCTCGAACTTGTAATCTGCTTTTATTTTAGCGCACTGCGATTCATCGTATGTAAGCTCATGGTAGAGAATTTGCAGAGGATACCAAATTGTTTTTTGATATCAGACTTTTTTTCTTTAGAACGATATATTCTTCGTAAATGAAAAAACGTTTTTTTTAAACAAGAATTTTTTAGACATAAATTGTAATATCTTAATCTTGTTAACAAATACGGTTACCGAAACTGTCAATGCTTAATGTTTAAGATAGACTTGACAAATATTAATTGGAAATGAATAATTCTATTGTATCTATCTGATTGTGATTTCGACATTGCGTACTCGTTAAAAATGAATAACGTCGAATAGCATCTAATCTGTGGATTATTTACCCTGTTAGGAACTGCTTATAACTGATTCCATTTCTACCAGGAGAGTATATCACTTTTGGTGAAGTAAATTTCAGTTCAACCAAACACTGAAAATATTTTTCCAATAAATGTAAATAAATAAATTAATTGCGTTTTGAAATGGAAGAAGCGACTGAAAATATTCTGAAATAAAACTCGATCTTCTGACTAGACGTTAGATGTTATTTTGAATGATTTAGACGAGGTGAAGCACTAAAGTAACAAAAAACATTAGTTTTACGTTATCCCACTGGCTCCGATTAACTTCATTTTCATAAGTAGCGAATAATTTACAAGCAGCCCAAGGAATTTCTATTAAAAAAATTGTTCTCTAGGAGAAACCAAAAAGAAATGGAAATATCGCCGACCTAAGATCTGATGAAACTCAGCAATCCATACTGTTACTTTCCGGCACGAGAAAGTAAACGCAACTGGGTCTTGTTTAATGCGCCATACCTCATTAAGTTAAAGTTCAGAGAGTAAATTTTAATTAAGAAATGTAAACTCTCCCTGGCGATCGCTCCACATAATCATCGTAATTGGGGAAGTACTCGGGAAATTTATTCCGGCGCCTTCCGACGGCGATCGCGGCGATTACAATTTTTAAGTCTGCGCGCGCGCGTGGTCTTCTTTCGTGAAAGCGCGCGGCGGCCCTGGCAGACGCCACTCCGGAGATTGTTTTAAATGCGACAAGCCGCCCATTTTCAAGACCAATTAAAACTTTGCTCCTCCCCGGCTTTTCCCCCTTCGCTGTGGCTGTTTCACTCTGTTTTTGCTCGCCGTCCGTTATCTTCCGCTTTTTTTTGGTCTTCGCGCGCGCTCGGCTGCGTCTCCGACTGGCCCGAAGCGAGCTTACGCCTTTTGCTCTCTTTTGCTCGGGTCTTCTCTCCACGCTCTTTTTATTTCGGCTAGAGTAATGAAAAATTCAATTAGAATTGATTATTCACGAGATGCGGAATTAAAATTTAATATTTCGTACGAATTCGCATGAGATACTTCCCCGACGAATGTTTATTCAACAAAAATAAACGGGGTTATATACATGTTTCTTCGCGAGCGCAATATTAGTGAACAAAAAAAAGTGTGATGCGCTACGTGGGCTCTGTTTTTTTAATCAAGTTATTTAAGGTAAATATTGGAACATTTAAAAAGTGTACTCGTGGGTCCACTTCATTGCCGTTATTTTGATCGTTTTAGAATCAGTCAACCGATAGTTGTCTATTTGTTTTGTTATTACTTGATCAAGCATGCAGATATCCTTTTTTGCGGGTCACTGTCAAATAAACATTA
The DNA here is from genome assembly GCA_018906775.1 of Sycophila sp. Sp_5. Taxonomy (NCBI): domain Eukaryota; kingdom Metazoa; phylum Arthropoda; class Insecta; order Hymenoptera; family Eurytomidae; genus Sycophila; species Sycophila sp. Sp_5. Next base: position 1,285,942 of record JACCID010000014.1, on the reverse strand, counting down.
ATATAACTAAACAAAAATAAATAAGTAAAATCTAATAAAAAAATAGCTATATCACCCAACCAATTACAACATGCAACTTTATTATGGATTGTGACGAAAAGGTCATTGTTTCTTTTACAAAAGGGTTATTAATTTTTTACAGCGCCATGCAAAGTAATAACTGCCTCAGAATGACATGTTCGATTTAGTCTACTAAACAAAAATCAAATCGTTTTTAATTTTCTTTAGTTTACGCAATCGAATTACTTCTCCACCTGTCATCATTTTTTTAAGAGCGAACGTTTTTTTGTAAATAAAAGCTCAATTAGGATATTTTTTTATTATCTAATATACTTCCTAATATTTCCCTAAGTTTTTTTTAAAGAACCAAGCAAATACAATAACGTAAAAGTATCAAGCGTCGGCGGTTCAGGAAACGCCAAGAAAACACTTTTAAAGTTAGCAGTTTATGAAGCTGAAAATAGCGCGATACGCCGCGGCCGCACGAGTAGCCCCGCCAAAAGTTCGGAAGTCGACCGCAACCAGCGTCAAAACACATTTCGATCGACCTAATTCCCTCGACCTGCCCCTATAAATACAAATTCTCCATCCCCTGGAAATATATATTTACCGTCTTTTTACCGCCCACCAGCAGCACTCCCACCGAAATCTGGTGCCTCGGCGTTCCTCTGCGATCCGCTCTTTGTTTGTCTTTGTTACCGTTGGTGAACTTTCGCGAATCCTTCGCTCGCGCCTTCTCGTCCTGCGCGTTTCTCGTTAACGAGTACCGGCTGACATTCGACTTTCTCTCCCCGGCGGCCCGTAATTACCGCGCGCGAAACGCGACAAAGGCTCGGGGTAAGATAGAGGAGGAGTCCGCCCATCCGCCTGCCGAGATATTAAAACGTTCGTCTGGCTCGCCTCGCCGTAATGGAATAAGCGAGACCGAGCCGACTGATTACGCACCGCAAACGTGTCTCGCGCTGGGCGGGGTTGATGAATTTAAAATGCCGCTGTGACAACCCGAATTTGCGCTCGGCTTACTACTCGCGTTTTGCTTTTATTACGGTTCAAATGTTTCAGTTTTTTTACTTGCTTAAGGTGCTTCGGGTAGAGCGTTTCATGTATTGGAATAGATCGCGTTATTATTATTTTTGTTAAACTTTAAATGTGGATGGAGAATGAGAAAAAAGTTTTAGTAAAATTTATTTCACTGTTTTTTGTAATACAGGGAAGGACCTGATTAATAAAAAATTTACTATAGAAAGTATAGTAACATTTTTTATTTGTCGAGTAGGTCCTGGCATTACAAAGCAGTACAGTAATTTTAAGTAGAACTTTTTCCCCTGCGTAGTAAAATTTTACATTCATCATTTTCGTCGTGCACACGTTCAAAGAAATTTTATCGTTAAAATTATTACACTGTCTTGGAAAGTAGATACAGACACTGGCATTTCGAAAAAAGACTTCATTTTACAGTAAAATTTATAGTTCACATTCATCCAATATTAAATGATGTGAAAATTTTGTTCAGAATGTCAGTCTGTGGCTATTTTTCTAGTCAGTACTGTAATTTTTTATCATTCGGAGTCACTCTTTTAATTAAATGAATTAAAATTCTGTATTCTTAAAGTGTATATTAAAAATATCAGAAACAATGCAATTAATAAATTATATTAACTTGATCGTAAATAGTCAATGAAAGTAATCCTCTCTTTAAGTGCTAAACTTTAAAATTATATCACAATAAGGTGATTATTGATATTATCTCTTATAAAAATGGCGTCAAAATTTAAAAAATTAATCTAACCGCATAAAGCAGAATTTACTAGTGTATTAAATGCACTGATCGTTTTCTTCCCAATTTAAGTGCCAACTCTATTTATTAGTATTCTTTGTCCCAGAATCATGCAAGTGATACCGATTTATCAAGTTCGACTGTTTTCAATATCCTGCGACGGTGTATTGCCATCGCATCTGAATGATCGATGTCCAAAAGATTTCAATCGCCCGAAAGTTCGACGCTTGCCAGAGACGATCGGGGATGAGCGGTCGACGTGTCCAATCAGTAATGCGTTAAGCCAGAATTTATTTAGAGACACGAGGTGACTAGCTCGACGAGACGGCTTCGATAGAGTCGGCGCCACTTCCCCCTTATCGCGCTCGAGACGAAGTGTCGTATATTTCGGTTTACATCCATGTTTTTCCTCTCTGCAGCCGCACTCCCAGCCCCCCTACTGACGTACTTGTTGAGTGGGTCGTCGAGCAAAGAGGAATAGTTTTGTTTTCTTCGAGTCTACTCTTGCGGTGAATGTTTCATCCGCGCGAACGTCGCCCTCGGTAATATATGTTTTTCGCGAAATTTTTTACGAGTTCATAATTTAAGAGTTCACGGCTTGTTAAGTCACTCTCAACGACACGATTAATGTTCTGTTAACAGCACCCGAAACAAAAAGTAAAAAGAGTCGTCCTTTATTTCTTTCATTTGACTTTAACTTTACTGCTTAGCGCGGCTGCCATAAATAATGGATCGTGTTTACGGCTATGGAGTTGCTAAAAAGCCATAAGCCGTTCAAGTAGTTCAAATGCGTTTTGGTCAGCCGAGCGACTGTAGCCGCAATTCTATTATTCACCTTGGCCAAACGTTTCGCCGGAAAACTTGTGCTACTAAATTTCCCACAGGGCACCTCGTTGGTTTTCATAAAACGTATACACGCGTCAGCGGAATTTGCGTCTCGGCTAAATCCCTCTGTAATCTCGGCAACTTGATTCCCGTCCGAAGTCCAGCGGCGCGAACAACAGTTGGCGGCCGAAGTTGCCGCATCGATCACGGGGAGGCTGGTCGACGGCTTAATCCCGGACGAGCGACGTCAAAACGCTCCGAGTCCCCCATCAATCGTGCGGCGAAAAATCCAGGCCAGTCGCGGGACCCAGGCTCGCTATCGAAGCGCAAAAGTACAAAGTCTTAATTCGCGCCGTCAACTTCGTCGATACATCATTCGGGAGCGTGGGGTAAAATCGACTCCACCCCCTCCCCTAATGCTCACCAGCCATTAATTACAGGCCGCGACGCGACGACTCCCTCGGTAAAAGAGTCCCGATGCGTGCGACTGACGAATGCGTCCTCGCGGTGTCGACGCGTAATTGTGATTAATTGGCTACACTCGCGAGAGCCAATGCACTCGACTGATTCGATGAATGAAACCTCGGATTTTTTGATTTTCGATTTATTCTGTTCGAAAAACTTTTTAATTTTCTGAGTATAAAGCAAATATCAAACTGGTTTATTTATTTTATTGTTTTTAAATAAAATTTGTCCACGAAGTTATTTCCTTTAATTCATTTTAATGAGCAAAAAATATTATTTTAACGAACAGGAAGTTGAATATTATTGTTTATTTTCCTCAAAAATAAATAAACAGAATTTATATATTTTCATTAAAATAACAGCAGAAGTTGCAGTATTAGGTACATTCTACTGCAGAATATTGTTCCTTATTTTATTCTATTTCGAATGTTTTCAATTTTGTTCTGCTTAAATGACCTTTGTAGTAATATTCCTGAAGAACTGCCTAGTGATGGAATGGACACAAAACAAGATACATTGCCGTTTTGAAAAAGAAGGGGGAGGGAGAAGAGATGTAAATTTAAACAGTCAATAAAGATCTGTCAAAAAAGAAGCTTCGAAACAAACTGGCATCGACGTCCAACAGCTTGGGCATGACACGATAAATCACCCAATAAAGTTTCGCTATCGCTTCATCGTTCGGTAGGTTACTGCACTACAACACGGCAATCGAGAGGAAGGAAAGTGAGAAGCTCGCGAGTTCCGGGGCGCGTCGGGTTCGATTACCGCGATGATTCTCTATCCCCTCTCCCCTCCCTCCTTCCCACGGCGAAAAATGAGGCCGTTGATGAAGCTGCCTCCTCTTCAATTTGTCCCCATTGTTCGGACCGTGATCAAAGTCCCATTTGTTTTGCTTTTTGCCGGGCAAACTGCTTCTCGCTTGTTTATGGCAGCAGCCGGAATTGGCTGGCCGGTATTTTGCACCCTGGAAAAACATGATTTACGCCCATTCTGATCAAATTGCCCGTTCAATTGGCGCGCGCGCGCCACTCTACCTGTGCACTTCGGCCTCTGTTTCCGGCTGTGGCTGCCTCGTTTTCTCTTGGGAATCATCTGAGATGAAACGGAAATTGCGATGCCGTGCGCTGAAATGCCAGGGAATTTGTGTACTCGACCATTTCAACGGCTTTCATTCCAGCGAGTGTAAAAAAGTTGCCCGTGAATTTTATTCGTAATTCTCAGATAAAAACCGCGTATAATTGATTTCAAGGGAATGTTTAACGGACGAATAATCGGATTAACATTATTGTTATTATCCTTGTAGAATAAAATTTACATGTTTATGCTACCGCTAGTTATTTCATCAGATATAAGAGAAATTTGAAAATAAAAACCTTTACTACATTTTATACAAAATTTAAGTTTTAATCATATAATTAGTAACTTCTCCAAAATGATTCGCGTTATTTCCTCGAATTTTTTATTGACAAAAAAAAAAAAAAAAAATACGAGGAAATAACGCGAATCCACGGTGAAAAAAGGGCTAGTAAAAATTACTATACTATTTTGTAACGCAGGGACAGACTGGACAAATAAAATATAATAGAATGTAGTAGATTAACAGTAAATTCTACTACGAGTCTTGTAAATTTTACTATACTTTTTAGTAAATTTTTTTGTTCGTCTAATCTGTCCCTGCATTACAAAATAGTATAGTAATTGTTACTAGATTTTTCTTTCCATGTATTTATCGCATCATTCGATTGCTCGCTCGAATCGTCGCATTTTTTTTTCCTCGTAAAATCAAAATCGACACGCAGCGATTCTAATGGAGTCTTGGTAGATTTTCTTTTTAGCGATGCTATATACGGTAGCTGAAAACTTGAGCGCTCCGATCTCTCTCGGGGCGACTCCGTCATTCTCGGAATTCGGTATGAGAGACGCGGCGATTTTGTGCCTTTAATATCCATTTTAAATATTCATGAGCAGTTCGCGAGGCTGGTAGTGTATAACGCGACGGATAGGCTGACTGCGAGAAGGAGGAGGTAGTCGAGGGGGGAGGAGGCCCACCGAATGGCCGAGAAATTACACTTGTACAAAAGTTGGCCCGAAATTGAGTGGAGCCGCGGAATTTTCTGAAAAGCCGCGGTTTGCGCATCGGTTAATTCGATTTTTTCCATTTTCTCTGCCTTTCCAAAGCACGCTTTGCTCCCTCTCCCTTCATCATTCTATTTCTCCCGCGCTCTTTCGCTTCCTTTCTTTTTCTCTTGCTTTTTTAGCAGTGAATCGACAGCCGCAGGAACTAACGCATCTTTCTTTATGGTTTTATTGAGGTGTATTGAAATGGTGTTAATTTTGAGGATTTTTTTTAAAGTTTACCGAAAAATTGGATTAACGTTAATATTCCCTAATGTCAATTACATTTTCTATAAGAACTGTTCTTTTTTAATTACTGTATTTATTTAGTAGTCTGTTTTTATACAAAATAACTCGACTTATTAAAAAAATAAAAAAAAAACTATTCGAATTTAATAGTCTTTTTATTAATATAAAGTAGAGTTCTTTTTTTCAAAATACTGAAATCTACTAGTCATTGTTAGAGGAGTGGATAAATACCAGTAATCCCTGCTCGAAGTATCAGATACTATAGCACTGAATAAATATTCTGTTGCTATAGGAAAACAAATTGACGTTTAGATTTAAAAACAAAAAAAAAGGTTAAAATTAATCGGTCGTTAACTATTTCATTTCATTTTACACCGTCAAATATCGTGTTACCCTATAAAATATAACGCGTATCCTGCGATCGAATGGAATTTTCATGTAAACAAATGAAATTGAAATGTAAATCTTTGAATAAATAACAGGAAAGTTCAATGAATAGGCAAGGCTTTTACACCAGCATTACAGAATGAAGAGCGATTGAGTCCGTGGGTCGATCGAAATAATCGGGTTGGCTGCAGCAAGCCAAGTAACACTTTGGCCGGGCCTGCTTCCTTGGGATGGATACGGCACCGCGAGGCGAGTGCGTCATTTGTAACGCGAGCGAAGCTATATACGCGTCCCGAGGCGAGCGCGTGTCGATCAGCCTGCCAAAGTCAACAAATCAGATTTCGAGCCCCTAACTCAATCATCGACTAGACTCAATACTCGGGCCCCCTATACCCAGCCTCCGCCTCGGCACCCCGTCTGCTCACGTAATTTACCGTATCATTTCGTTGCTACGTGTCTATTTACCCCCTTATCTATTCCCCCTATTTCTCTGCTTTTGTGTATGCTTTTAATATTTACTTTTGCTAGTATGTTATTTAAATGCAATTTAGATTGGAACCGCTTATGACTTCTTTATTTAATACATTTTATCGAAATCAACAAATTTTTATCGAACTCGCACTATAAATTAAGTAATTGTATAAAAAAGATAATTTTAAATAAGTGTCACAAAAATTTTCTAAAAATCCTTATTAAAATTATACGTCCTTCGAAAGAAAGCTTTTAATCGTGACATTTTAATTAATTCCACACCACTTCGTTTAAATTTTTATTCTTTTTCAATTTTATGAAAATTTGTGGAGAAAATTTCATTTTTCATTTAAATTTTCTACGAGGTCGAGTTGATATTAAAAATAAGAAATATTGATTTTTCAGCCAATATTTTCTGTAACAATGTAATAATTAAAAAGATGCAATTAATTGAACGAGACTGCAAGAGATACATTAAATTTTCAAATTATTGGCTACGGGTTGTATAAATCGAACTGAAATTTAAAAAATAATCCACTGAATCGACTACGTGAGAGTTTGGCGACATTAACGGATAAATTTAGGACTTCACGAGCTTGAAGAGAATCTCGAGACCGGTAAAGGATGTTCAATTAGTTGAGTGCGACAAACTTACCTTAATAATTTTTATTCTATAAATTGCTTTTATGATGTAACCAATGTTCAAGTTTTACTGAATAATTCAATAGAATTGATTGTATTAGACAAATTCATCCTAAGTATAATGCGAAAAAGCGTCGCAAAAATTACTATACCTATTGTGTAGGGATGCAACCACAAACTGAGTTCTCAAATAAAAATTACCATTTTTTGCAGTAAATTTTGCTACGTGTGTACGATTATTTCCAAAACTGTCCACTAAAATTTACTATATTTATGGTCCCCAGTGTAGCATAAACAAAGTTAAAAGAAGAATACGTAAAAGTATTTGCACGTTAAAGAAATATTTACATGACACACACACATAGCGCTCTTAATAAAATGAGAAAACCTTTGAAAATGAAACTTTCGAAAAATATTTTAAAATTCAAAATGCACGCTGCACTTTCAGTATGCCAAGCACAATATTGGCTGCAGTAAACCAGGCTTGGGGGGAAGGAGAAAACCGCGCGGATTCTCCGGCGGTGTATCGCGACTATCCGCGAAATAAAGAAGTCGGCGCATCTACGCCATAAATCAGCCCGGCCGCTGAACTCATCCGTCGCGCCTCAGCCGACGGACGAAACGCGACGGGCCGCCAGATCCCCGCCCAGCCTCTTCATAATCGGTCACTTCCGGGGCGCTCACGTACGAAACAAAGGAGATTTCCGGCGACGCGACCGATTTCTAGGGCCCATAAATCACCATTAAATCTTGAAAGAGATACTCGCGCGCCCTGCAGCCCTCCTCTCACTCTCTGCCGACCTCGTCAAGTAATCTATCAGTTATCTCTGGCTCTCGCGCACCGAGAGCCCGCCTAATGGGACGTTCGAGTACACTCGTAGTCCTCTATCTCGCTCCTTCTCGCGCGCACAACCCCGCGCCTCCTCGATCGATCACTTTCCAGCCGGTCGCGCTAATGTAGCGTCTAATCAACCGGAGCCCAGGTGCATCAGCCCGGATGTATTCGTAAAATTGGCTCTTTGACGCTTTCACTTTTAAGTTTATTCATCCGCGCTGCTTGCAATTCTTTTTTTTTTCAATTTTAAATTGCAAAATTTAATTAGTATGTAAAATTTTATTAGATTTATGCAAGATTCAGGGAAAAAATAGGGAAAACTGTCTGCATTATCTTCGTCTTTTATGCATGTACCTTATAAGTAAGGAATCTTGGTCAGAAATCTATAGGAAAATATTTCTGTATGATTTCTGAAAGGGAGAGTATCTGTCACAAATACTTATTCATCTGAAATTTCTTTTAAATAAAAACACTCACATTCGTGAGGATTGTAGACAATTGACAGTCTTGAATTTTGGTATTAATCATGGTCTTTATGGTTAATTAGACAAATTACTAGATGATGTTAAATCGACAAGGTGGGTTTTCAGCCCCTTTTTTCTCACATAATTTCGAGAACACTAAAAAATAGTTATTGATTAATTAAAATGAGTAAATAAACAAGAAAATAAAATCAATCAAACCGAAAAGTCGTTTTTTAAAATCAATAAGTACAACTAATTGGTTCGTCCTCAATGTTTCAAGCCTATACCGTTTAAAATCGTTAAATAAAGATGTTTGGTTAGCATTAACGCTTTAATTATTCCCGACATCTAACTCATTACTTTTAAAAAGTACACGATAAAAAATTCATTCGTTTACGTCAAATAAAAATACCCTTCGTGACTTGATCGATCGCCGCGGTGAGTTGGCGACTGGCTGATTTTTAACGCGTCAGCCAGTCGAGTCGAGCAGTGAGAGGGAGATGAAGAGGGGCGGGAGTAGGAGGTAGCCTCGAGGAGGGAGATGCAGTCGGGCTCGTTACGAGCGACTGAGTCGTTAATTGATAAGCCCACTTTTGGGGCCGCGGCGTCGAGTTAACCGCTGATTGACTTTAAACTCCGTCCGCAGGGACGCGCCCTAATGACGTCCGCAGCTCGGGCGTGCGTGGCCGAGTGTGTCGCACGTGGTCATCGACGCGCCCGTCCACGAGACCGAGTCCATCGAGAGTCCGCTATTGCGTTTCGAGTGTTTCTCTGAATCGGATAACGCCACTGTGATGATTACCAGCCGTTATAGCTGACGGATACAGATTGATTTTTTTATCGACATGGAGGTATACTCAGCGCACGCTAAATCAGCTGGAGTGAAATAGAGTGAAAATTAACTCTACTGGAGTCAAATTTCCACTCTAATGTTATAGTGAAACTAATTCCTCTGATGGAGTAAAATTGAGTCATGTTTTTACTCTTAAGTAAAGCGAAAGGTAGGAACTTTATCTGTAATGTACTATCCTACTTTAGAGTGAATTTTACTCTACTTTAAAGTGAATTTAAAACACTCTACTCATCTAGAGTCAAATTTGACTCCAACAATTTTAGCGTGTGATGTGTGACGGTGAAGTATTTTTCATTCTGAGTAGTACATTTAAAGATTATTAGTTTCCGCAGAAAGGTAATTAAAAGTGATTTGTGACGGAGAATTTTTACGGGAAATCTGATATATTGCTGTAAAAAAAGTCTGAAAAATATTAAAATGTTAGAAGAATCTATCCTGCCCGGCTATCAGATTTTACTTGAAACACCCTTTCACATTAATTCAGTTGTCGATACTCAGGAGCACCCTGCAGTTATTACTCGAGTTAACAGCGATGATAATTTTATCAATTTTTATGAAGTTTCTAAGTGACTGCAAGACGGCGATAAAAGGGCAGTTAGCAAACCTCTTGAGTGTGTAATAAAAATTAAAGTTTGTAATATGTAATTTAAAAACGTGAGTAGCAGCTTCATCATTTTTTACGGATTCTAGTTTTCATAAAATACGAAATTGCTTATTATGAAGAAAACTGTCAACTTCGACTTTCTTGTGCGAATTCCGAAATATTCAGATCGACACAAATTTATATATTTTATTTTTAGATCACCTATTGATTTGGTACGTAAAATGCGTTTTATCCGTTAAATTAATTTGAATCTTCCACTGCAACGTTTACTACAGAAATAATCATTCTTTTTTTATTACCAACGTGTTTAAAGTACTTTATTTGCTCAGTACACTATTATCCACCATAAAAAAATAATCGCACATTTAAATGCGATAATATATCCTCGCATCCGCACTCATACCCTTTAAAAAATTTCTCAACAAGTTCGAACGCTCATTCTCAAAAGAAACATCCCAAGAGCAGCTTCTTGAAAGAGATGGACCCCGACGTTTCCTCGGGGAGGTAACGGCCGTACCTCCCCCATTCTCGAAAGTTGCGCAACGACCAATGGCTGCACGGGCTCCTGCAGTATTCACGGTATTCACGCCACGCCGAAGTCTTGGCGGCTTTTATGGATCGGCGTAATATCCGACGCTATTCGAAATTATGCATCCGAACGGCAGGCACGGACGGGCGCGACGCTGATGAAGGAAAGATGGGCTCCTGAAATTTTCATGAAAATTGCACGGACCGGTGAGTTTAGCGAAGATTTTCTTGTCGAGTAGAGCCAGAACTAAGTGAATCTCAGAACGGTCAATGTGCTTCCTTTCAAATTTCTATTTATTTTATTTTAGAAAAGTGCGATTGGCTAAAATTGCTCGAAAAGAACTCAACGATAAATTAAGTTTCAGTTTTATTATCATGAATTGAAATTTAAGTAGTGCGTGGGTTAGCCTTGCAAATGTGATTCTGATAGTCGTTAAAGTTTAAACGAACAATTTTTCAAGCATAAAATTAAAAATGCCCGGTAAGCTAATTTCAACATTGACATGAAAAATCCGAGTAATTCGAAACTGTGCGGAAAATCAGTTAATTTGGCTGAGAAATTCCCCGGCAGTGGAGGCTCGCGTAAATATTCCAATAATTTAATATCGGGGCCAAAATTCTCGGGCGAAAAAGGGCGCTCCCGAACGAGCCAGACCGGATGGGGATAAAAAATAGGAAGGAAAAAATACTGCCTCGCGTAGTTAATGAATTTTGCGAGGCCACCGGGAGGAGGATACCCTGGCACTCGTTAACTCGCGAGATGCGGCTCGTTTGGAATTTTTACGCGCAGTAAAATCGCGCGCCTGTGAAAAAAAGAAAGGGCGTCAGGTTTAGTGGAAGGGAGAAGCTCGAAGAAGCTGCCGCGTTGAGGATTTTCACGCTTATAGGCAGGCAGTGGTAGTGCTTGTAGTACGTAGGCAGCGGTGTGTATTCTTCACCCCCTGACGTGTGATAGGCATCCCTTATTATCGGCGCTTATCTTCCTTGACGTGTTGGATTTTGGTGTTTGAACGAAAAGGTAATTAAAAGAAATTGATTGCGTGTGAAAGAATTAAGAAGAGACATAATTAATACGTTAAAATATTGCGAAATAAGATATTTTTTATAGTAATAATCCTATTATAACTTTGACGAATTTGACTTAGTAACTTAATTTATCTTATAATATTGGGTTTAGTATAATTTCTACAATCAATATAGTATAGGTAGTGAATATTTATTTCAAATATTTATTTCAATCACTTGTAAAATATTGAATGAAAATATTTTTATGAAGCGTACAATACTAATACCGAGTTAGAAATTTAAAATACTTCATATTTAAAATATTTGTTTGTGAAATAAGCACTTGTAAGTAAAGAAATTAGAGAATAATAATAGTTTAGAACGATAGTACAGTGATTATAGATTGATAGTTATTTATTTTAAATTGCAAGTTTTACAATAAGTATCTTTTTATAACACATAAAATCATATATAACATTTTTTTCGTTTTAAACTAATACAATTGAAATCCATTTTCAAATTTGAATAAAATGTTGCATTTACTGACAGGACAGAGAAGAATAACCAAATAAAAAAGTAAATTAAAACAAAATATTTTTTCGCAATCGATGCACTTGAACAAAATTAATTCAAAATAAAAACAGCACACTCGTATATAACACGTCACGTCAATAAATCCCATGCACTCCTCTAAATAAAAATATGCCAGGGACATGAAATCCCAATTTGTCACGAAAAAATAGGGATTTTTAAAGAAGAAAATTTTTCAGAATCTCAGTCTGCTGACCACTAGTACAATAACTTTTACTAGATCGTTTCTCCGTGTTTAAGCTAAGCCACGCACAGTCTTTGCAAAAGCGTCCTTTTTTTCTTTCTTTAAAAAATCAATGAAATGCTAAACTTCCCCTTCAATACAAAATTTTCATTCTCAATGAATTGCATTTCCCAGCGGCAATCACAAGCCCGCACCTGCATTCAGCATTAGGCAAAAGCGAAGACGCTGTTTCCCCCGCGGAGCCGCGTTCATTTATTGGTTCCTTCCTTCTCACGCCCTGCGCCCGTCGGACAATCTGTAAACGAAGGCGAGCGAGCATAAAAGACGAGCGCAAAGAGCGCGAGCCTCCTTTTATTCCTCGGGGCTGCTGAAAGGGGCCAGCGCGGCCAGCATAGGATGGGGCGCCTCTAATCTCGGGATTCCAATTTCGCGCGGAATGCCTTTCTCGATCCTCGATCGACTCCACCGGGCCGATTATTCACGAGCGGCGCTGCATGAAAGTGGCCAGCTTGGAATTAAAAAATTCTCTCCAGAGACTCGGGGGAGTTCGGGCTCGGGGAAATTACAGGCGAATGTCGCGCCGCCTTGCAGCGGTGTACAAGCAGCAAGAGCAAGCGAGAGGAAAATTAATAGAAACAACGGGCAATCCGTAGTTTCGCTATCTCATTCTTTTATTTTTCGTCCACGGCTATATACTTTTCACCTTTGTCAGGGGACTTATACTCACCGGGGAGTTGCGTCGCCGTGTATATTGGTATTTCGCCTGGGACGAGTGCTATTTAATTAATCGCTCTTGTACGGGGAATGCCTCGAATTCCTTATCGTTTTGATTTAACAAGTGTTAGACGGACGCTACAATGTAGCTGTTGATGCAATGGCCGTACACTATAATCAGCTGGAGTGAAATAGAGTGATTTTTTAGACTTTTAAGTAACTCTAATTCACTCTAATGTCATAGTGAAATTAACTTTCTTCGTTGAGTGAAATAGAATGATCTTTAAGTAGAAGTAAAAGTAGGGACTTAATCTTTTATATGTTACTCTAGCTTAGAGTGAATTGTACTCTACTTTAAAGTGAATTTAAATCATTCTATTCATGTAAAGTCAAATTTGACTTTAATAGAGTGAAATTAAACTCTACGAATGTTTCTCTATAATCTAAGAGTGAAATTTGACTTTAATGGAGACAAATTTAACTCTACGAGTATTTCACTATAAACTAAAGAGTGAAATTTGACTCCAACCGTTTTAGTGTGTAAGCACTACTGTTTTCATGTGTTTTTACGAGTGGATTTGATTAACGTTAATTAGTGTAGTTTTGCATGTGCAAATGCTCGTTGCAATTAGTCATACCAGATCAATAATTATATTGTGCTATATACTGTGTGCATGTAGTCATATTTTCAGTTAATTGAGTTCATAAGAAAATAAGGGTTGCACGTGTATTATTTGCAGAGAGAAACGTACTAATAAAAATTACTGTACTTGTTTTGCATCGCAGCAGCAGACTAGATAAATAAAAATTTTTACTAAAAAGTATTACAATTTATAACAATTCAAAAAGTACTAAAATTTATTGAAAGTTCAGCAAAATTTCACTATACTGTCTAGTAAAATGTATTTTATTAAAATTTTTTATTTGCCGATTCTGTCCCTGCACTGTAAAACAGTACAGCAATTTTTACTAGAAGTTCTCTCTCCGTGTATTTATAGGATGTACTTTTGTATTAATTTATACTTCACTTTGTTTTATTAAGTTAAATTTTGTAGATTTATGCGGATATGCGGAATTTAAAATTTATTCATAATGAAATTACTTTAATTTAATAAAGAATAATTTTGACGTATAAAGGTAGAAACTCTATTCTAGTTGATTATACATATATAGAAAATACAACGGGACTCGGTATAAAAGTGCATGACGTACTTTTTAATTCTAAACTACTATCGATCACGTCTAATTCCACCGTTTCTATGACAATGCAGTTTGACAGGCCGTGCACTCATTAGGCATTCGAATTCACTCAATGTACATTATTTACAGGAATTTGATCGGTCGAATCAGATCATTTTGAAACGCATACGCGAAACGTGACCCATTACCCAACTAATCATTAATTCCATGCCGTCTGTCTGCCTGATTATGAAAACCAATTACTAGCGAATTACCAAAACAAAATGTAAAATAAAGTCACCAGTTTATTAATTTTAATTTGAAGCGGAGTCGATTTTACGCGTATCCGCGGGTGACTGTATACATCGAGAGAGAGAGAGAGGATGCGATAAAAAAAAGGATCGAGCACGTCAGCTAGTCCTGCGTCCGCGGACACGTCCGCGCAGCGAGGGGCTCTTTGAGTGTAGGGATAGTAAAATCCGAACGAGTTGCGTCGCCCATGACCAGAGGGGACGATAAATGGCTCTCGAAGCCGAATCGACGGCATCGAATGCGCCACGCATGCGAATCATGTCCAGGTGTTCCATTAAGTACTCCTCGGTCAGGGGGTCCGAGAAAACACGACAGAGGATGGGAAGTTTATTTTTTATTTATAGCAAGTAAAATAAAAGTAAAAGTCTACTTATTAGAATAATTTTTAAAAAATAATGTTAAGCTGATTTTTGTCGGAAATCGAAATTAACATGGAACACATATAGAAAGTCGTAATAGAGATTTTCCCAAACAAAATTATAGCAAACGTATAAATGGGAGTAATATAGAAAGTAGATTTTTTTAATATACTAATATTGAGTAAGTATATCTCATTTTGTTCATATAGAAAGGGGTTATAAATTATATTTTTTTTTCTAAAATATTTTAGTATTGTTTTCCGACGTACACGATTACTACATGTCCTCGGGTAAAAATAGGAATTTTCGACAATTGTGTTTTAATTTTCATAAAAAAAAAACATGAAGCAATATCCACACAAAAACTGAAATATTCTTAGGCAAAAAGCACAGATATTTTGGGTTAATTTATCGCAGCACTTGATTTGCGTCAAGAACCACTTAAGAACTATCAATACTGATGTTTAATCCTCAATTGAACTTAGTATCCATTGATTTCAAATTTAATCTAAAAGTACTATGACAAAATGAAAAAAAAAAGTTAAAAGATCGAACGCTTGAAATCTTACAAAGTTTCGCGACAGTTTGAAAGTTGAAGATGAAAATGACACAGTACCCGGAGCGGACGATCAGCAAGAGAAGTCTCCGCGGGCTTTCAGGCAAATGACTACCTAATCAATCGCACTATTCCGAAATTAAACGGCACTCCACGAATATGGTCGATTTAACGTGAAATAGGCGAAAAGAGAAGGTAAGAAGAGAGCAACAGGGAGGCAAGAACGAGGGAGTTTGCGCGTCGTTTCGGTGGCGAGCGCTGCAGGATCTGGAGGGGTTGCGGTTGCCAGGCGACGAGCGCCGCTTTCTCGCTCTCTTTCTGTTCCGGTGAAAGGACGGAAGATGGAAGTGAACCTGACCGAGGCAGACGAAGCAGGGCCAGACCTCACGGGCCGGCCGCCCAGGCTGCGCTCTATGACTGTGTGCGTTTCGAGGAAATAGGAGTGGATGGAGGGAACCCTTTATTACGACTGGCCGTCTACGTTTCTTCCTACATATTTCGTCGATTTGCTCGTTTTACGCGCCGTGGATTTGAATCTCGTCGACCTTTTGATATTCGATATTACCTCCCGCGGAGGCTTGGAAAATAGTTGCTGCATAGTAATATCGCCTCTGCTCCAAATTTGCTACTTTCTTGTTTCAACTTTTATTCCACGGTATTGCACTAGAATATAATAATAGAAACGTTGAGAAGGCATTACATTTGAGCGTTGATTAATTTTTAAGTTAATTAATTGTTTGTAACGATGTGTAACTAAAGGAAGTTGTTTTTGAAGATGTAACTTCGTTTCTGGTTTAGGTAACATCTACTCCATTTCTTATACTGATCGGCACACTACAGCAGCAGCCTTAAAATGAAACGCTCTTCTTTATATAGGCATTAAAGTTATTTGTGGTTGCGCTTTTATTTTGTATTTATCTTTTAGAGTCTTTGAATTGTGACCATCTCGTGAAGATTTCTGTTTACTTTTTCAGAGTTCACTTGAAACTAACAGTTTCAGGGTTCCTACTTGTACAAGGAGAAAAAATTCAAATAAAAATGAAGATTAAAATTTCTATAAAAATTACTGTCAAAACCATTTTTGCTTTTCTCTCAAAGTGACGGCTGATCCTTATTGAAACATATGATGTTGGATAAAAATTATTTTAATATAATGTTTCCTGGTATTAACGATAAAATTTTGTTCTGTCTAAGGTAAATTTTGTCAAAAATTATAACATCTATTTACTTCGACTTAAAAAAAAAAAAAAAAATACAGACATGTCAAAAAATGGCCGGTATTACAGCCAAAATGACGATAATTTTTATTAAAAATTTCTTTCTATGTAGATATATAGAAAATATTGTTATCAGCCTAGCGGAATACCTAAAAATAGTATACACAACATGGGAGGTAAAATAAAAATTGTCTTAGATCGCAGGTAAACTGACAAACATGCAATCTTACTATCTAAAGTTGAATTAATGAGAAACATCTACAATTAGTGAATTTTCACCGAAAATTAATGGAAAAAGCTTCACGATGTAGGTATTAGTGGAGCATCTTCAACTAATTTTAGTAAAATTTCACTAATTCAATTTTAGAAGGTTTACATTCTTTACTCACATAACGTACCAATTATCATACTGCAGATGGAGGTTTTTGATCGATTAATTAATCAAATTAAATTTTCTACCTGCAAATAGTTTTCAACTGAATCTGTCCAGCTTATTTTTTCTGTTTATTATCCAAGAGAACGAACTCGACACGCGCCACATTAGTTCCGCTCGTCCATTATAGATCGTCACGCGTGCAAAACTTTACGAATTTGTTTTTCTGCCGCTGCAGGTATCTACGTGGCTATTATCTGGAGCTTCCGGTGACGCATTAATCCGTCGGCGCGAGAAAGGCGCTCTCCCCGGTGGCCTCCCGCGCTCTCGAAAGCGCGAAGTGCGCGCGTGCCGAACGGTCCTGCATTAAACATGTGCGTGTAATTATCAGTCAGTGTACACCCCGAGGATCGTAGGGGGCTTCGCGCCCCAAAGCTCCGATGATTCTTGTACCTGGGCGACGCGCTAGAGTGATCCTCAAGGCGACGCGCTGAGAGGCTCGCCAGGCGCTTCCCTCGTATTTCTAGAGACAATTATCGCGTTGGAGTTCTTTTTTCCCTCCCTTGGTATCCCAATTGTCGTTGTCTGCTTTTTTGCTTACTTTTTCTTAGACTTACGCAATTGAGCTGTTACTCGAGTGGGCTGTTCCTTGATTTTAAAGTGTAAGGTTTCTTTTCATTTTTATGTGACTGAATGTGATAAGTGTGATAAGCATAATTAAAATGTGAAAATTTATTTAGAACGTGTTAATAGTGACATTTTGTTTGGGAAAATTCTAAATCACGATTGGATGACTTATTTGTATAAAACATGTGACTATACACATTTTTCGAGTGAATTTCACAATTTTATATTTACAGAGTATCTACTGCAAAAACAAACTTAATTAATATTTTAGAGTGGGTTCTGTTTAGAGATTAACGCGTCTTGAAAGAGATTTTAGAAATTATGCTATGTAGATTATTTTTTTTTTTTAAATTACTTTTATACATTCATTTAATAGAAGAATATCAGGATTAATAATCGTAAATTGACGTAACAGAATTATAAAAAGAAATTCTTACAAATCAAGTATTAATCAATGCTTTTTTTATAAACGTGAAGCTTTTAATAAAAGTTAAAAGCTGCATTGCCGTTATTTTTACTTTGCTTCAATTCTATAAAAGCTGCATTATGTCGGAGTACCATCGAATCTATTATTAATTTAGAAGGGCTGTGCTAAAAAAAAATCAGCGTCAACTGCGCAGTGCAACCCTTTAATTAACATTTAATTTGCCGGAACACTCGGGGCTTATGTGGGTAACGAAAAATAGTCGGTGTGAGGCGGCAAAAAAGGAGCCGAGAACGAAAGACACGCCGAAGTAAAAGAAAGAGGAGAAAGACGTCGCTAAATTTACCTTAGGACGAAATTGTAAGAAATTGATTTTTCCGCGACCGCACACTCTGGGGAGCTCCGACTGTGCCTCCCTCCGCGCGACGCCTCAATTTACCATCATTAAAGTGCCGGCGAATACGCGCGCACCTCCCGGTATGTACACGAACACACAAGGACGCTCAGGCTGAATGTGACCGGAGGGAGAGTCAAATTGGATCAACTGATCCAGCCTGACGATATGAACGTCGCATTTCTTTTCTTTCCTCTTCCTCGTTCTTTCTTTCTTTTTTATTTCGCTCTACCTCTTCCATTCGCTTGCCAGAGCGCGCGTCGTTTTCCCTCTCCTATATTTGCTAGCGCTTCGCTTCGCCTCGTCTTTGCTTCAGTTTCTTACTCGCGCACCCCCCGCTGCCTTTTCATACTTCTTCGTTTTCTTTTTATGCCTTTTAGATCCGATATTAAGCTGTATGTAAAAGTGACTTAAGGAGTAATGAAAATTCTGAGTTAAAGTGATGATAAAATGCTTGGCATTATTAAACACATTTATTAAAATGTTTCGTGGATATTCTTCTTTTTTACATTGTTACAAAGGCTTCGTAGCAGCGCGGTGTAAGACATCCTTGGTTTTCTCGTTAGAGTGAATTCACGTGGAAACGGAAAAGCTAATGTTTAATTTTCTTTTTATTTTAGTTTCATTTCTTAAAGCAATTATCCATTATCATCGTGTAAAATTAGAAGTAATTTAGAAATTGTTTACGAAAATAAATCATCTGCAGATTTTAGCAATCTTCTAATGTACTGAGAAAAACGTAAATGTAAACAATTTCAATGTGCCTGTGAGTTCTGTAGGATTATTTCAACAAAAATATAAAAAATTTCTTATTCTGTAAATACAGTAAATTATTACTATAAATATTATTAATTATTTCACAAATTACTTTTTTTATTTTTCCACAACAATATGTAGATCTACAGTTTGTAATTTAATTTGATTAATGGTTTGGAGGTCTGTAAACCTGCATATATTTAATTATATTTTTTTATTCGTTTATGTTGCTGATTTTCGAAAGATCGTTCGTTCATGATTGTGAACATCGCGTTGCGTTTCGGAATGATCTACCAGTGTTAGTAAAGAGATTGTCTTAGTCATGAATGTCTAAACTGAATTAACGTTGCTCATCCCAGTGATAAATAGCACGCTGGTCTTGTGGAACTAACATACATTTATACCTGTCATAGGCGAAAATGCAAGAGTTATGCTCGAACCATAATCTACCCTACTTCCAGCCACTTGTCAGAAATATAATCGTTAAAAAACAAAATTCTTATTACATTAATTACGCCAACTGAATTTTTACAGTAGGTCGAACTGATTTTATATTTTTAAATATAGCATGTTGAAGTGATTAACGAATCCGTTTATATTGACGAGGTTAGTGCATTGAAAATAGAAGTGACTTTAACATTCATTATAATTGACTTGTGGAACTTAAATTAATTGTTTAATGTACATGGAAAATTTAAATAATACCTTAAGCAAATTTTCAATACTACATTCACTTCACGTATAAATAGTTTTTTTGCATGTTTATTTCACGCATACTGAAAAAAAAAACATTATAAAAGTTATTATCTATCATGACGATAAAAATAAATATGACCGTATTACTAAAATTTTGTTGTAGGTGTAGGAGTATTTCCAATACTGTCCAATAAAAATTACTACAAATACGGTAAAACTTACTGTAGAAATTTGTAATTTTTATCGGAGAATTCAGTCTGCGCCTGCGTCCTCATACAGACAGTATTTTTTATAATATTTTTTTCTCAGTGAATTTTCAGATGATTTGAGCGCAGTACAAAGTGCAAAACAAACACGATCCTGCTAAAAACAACTCAAATTCATACGAATAAAATCATTTATAAAAACGCGACGCGAAATAATGCACCGCGCGGAGTGCACTCGCCGGAGTATCGCAATTTTTCTCGCCTGAAAAAAAAAGGAAGCGCAAAGCATCATTTGTCATAGCAGACCGGCGAATCTCTACTCGTCGCGTCGGCGAATAGGCCGGGAGAGCATAGTGCTCCCAACAAAGCAAACATCTCCGCGGCTCTCTCTTAATCGCCCGGAACCTCTTTCTGCGCTCATCTCTCTTGATTTCTCCGGACAACAACGACGCTCATTGTTTCGTTATTAAGCGCCTCGAGCCGCTTTCCGCGCAGTGCAACCAAGGGGCCGCCGTCGATCGACGCGCTTTCTTCCTCCTTTCGCCTCGCTTGAATATCCGGTTAACTATAATGCACTCCCCTCCTCCCGTGGGTTCTTCCTTTTTTATCATTTTACGGCCTTCTTCTTTCCATAACGTTACTTTAAAATTGCCGGGGCGGAGAGATTCTTATTGAGCGGTGTTGCAGGTAGCGTTACCTCGTTCTATTGCTTCGTTACTTTGCGGAAATTTTTATTTTACTGGCATGGTTCCATAATGATGGAGACTTGCTTATCTAAATGACGAAAGGTTTTTAAAGGAAATTTGATGTAAAAAAAGCATTATTAATTTTTTGGGGTGATATTTTGATCATAAGATAATTGTTAGTCTTGAAAAATGAAAGAAAGCAAAATGTAGCATATTTATTAATTGTTTTATTTTGATTTTTTGCATAATAATTCGAATATATTCGTCTAATTAATATTTATGGAATCTAATTGTTTATTTTCTGACATTTAATGATTGCGCCCGGTAAAAATGTTTACTACTTTTCGTGGATTAGTTGGCAAGCGTTTGTCATAATTTCCCTAATAACTGGCAAAATCGTCTCGTCCATATTTAGGATCAAAGTAATGCAATTACATTAATTGCAAAATTATGTGATAAATTAAAGAGTATCAGATGTGATATATATATGCGAGTTTAATTTTTAGGGCATGTAAACAGTTTGTATAATATTTACGATATGCATGTTCTGTAAACTAACATATACATACATCGGCACGCAGCTTATATGTAAGACTAAGCAATTATGTATCCAACACACTAATTAGCTCAAAACGCGCATTAATACAAATTTAATTACTGATTATTACATGATTTATGTAAACGTAGAATTTATGGTCTGCAATACTGAACTTATAATTGCCCCAGTGAATTAGTATACTAAAAAATCAATTGTAATATATTTTCATACATTGAGAAATGTATAATAAATTACGCGTTAACCAGCTCGTTATTTCATTGCAATATGCGTGTCGACTAAATTCGTTAGCACTTTATTCTTTCAGGATTAATTCTCTCGTAAAACTATTTGTAGAAGTTATAAAAAAAAACACTTTTAGATTAATTTTTACAAAAAAAAAAAAAAACATCGTGTACTAATTATTACAGTATTCTGTAGAACACCGTTTTTTGTAAAAAAAAAGAACCTACAGCAAACTGTGAAAAGCATAGCAGACTACCTAGCAAATAAAAGAATATATTTTATTATTTTATTTAATTATTTAATAAATGATTCAACGGACGATAAGTCCTTAGTATAAATGAAAATTACAAATTTCCTATAATAAATTGAAAACTAAATTACAGAAAAGCTAACAATTATTAATCTTTTGTAATTTGGAAATTGAAATTAGTAATTTCTTGAAATTTGGAAATTGAAATTAGTAATTTCTTGAAATTTGGAAATTGAAATTATTAATTTCTTGAAATTTAAAATATTAATCTCTTGAATTTGTACGCAAAGAATATATGAACATTTTTTTGCAAAGTTCAAGTAAACACGAAAGAGAGAAAGGCAAAAGGCAGAAAAGAGTAGGATCCCTATACAACTGGAATAAAAAATTGAAGAATAAAAGGCGAGCCTCTATTCTATTTGGCCGAATATTATTCCGTCCAGTGAATGTCGCAGCAGACACTTTAATCACGGGCTCGTATACGCACGCGGCGCTCGCTCCGCCTCTCATTTCGTCCCGGCCGGCTGCAGGGCCGTGCCCCCTCCGTCGGCTCTCGCAATTACATCAATGGCGATTCAGTTTATTATACAATAGCGCGACGGCGGTCGCCGACGCCGGCAATGATAAATCACCCAGCCCCGGCAAGCCCCAGGGCCCTTATCTCCACAACAATGTACGACAGAACTATTACTCGTCAGCCGCGCTCTCTCACCGGGCGCCCGCTCCCTGTTTACGTTCCGCGCGGCGTTCACGGCACTGCACGACGAGACGAGGAAGTGCAGCCGGGAAACAAGCGCCGTTCAAATCTACCGCATAATGGGCATCGGGGATCGTTTATCACGCGCCGGGGCTGCAGATTGCGCGCCGATGCCCGGCCAGGGCCGCGACGTCGCCCGCCCCTTTTAACGGCCGGAATTCGCGTGCCGCCGCGAAAAGCGCAGCCGAAGCGCAGTTCTCGCTTAAGCGCGAGCTTCGATGCGACTGATAAGCTCGTGCGTTCAAAGGAACGGCTGCGTCTGCTTCGTCAAGTGACTGAGTGTTGTGATGCTGGAGAGTGGAGCGCGGACTCCGTTGGTCTCCGAGAAAAGCTGCCGAGACAGTGTGAGTAATGATTTAGTGAGGGAGTGCAATTCATTTAGCAGATTGATGTATTCTTCAATAATTATCACTTCGGACCATCAAATTTTTATTCGGGCCATATCTGCTAAAATGAGAAATGAACTGTGTTGATGAAGAGCCGTGTGTATTTAATGAAAGAATAAATTATGCACTGATAAAAAAGGTCAGTAATAACAACTCAGCGTTACTTGCTTTAACCAAATAGTAGTTGAAATAATAACTAAATAACAGTTGAAAAAGGGTTTCCAGTGCATTAATGTTGCGTACTAATAAGTTAGTTATATGCAATCGGATTAAATGGTATAAATAGCAGTGGTGAATCTTTGAAATGAAAGGAAAAAGCACTTTTCTTTTTATTTCAAAGTAACAATTCTTCTGGTACAATGCTGATTACTCTTTAAACGTAGAGGAATTATGCATGCACCTAAGTAGCTTTAATTCAAAGGATTTCGCTCTTATTTGTTGAATAAATCCCATTGTTCCTGTAACGAGCAGAATTACTTTTCTCCTTTAGTTGATTTTTCTAAAATCTATTGAGTCTATTTTTGCGAGAGTAAACGTTACTTTAAAATTCTACTTTTATGACTATCGCCATATATATTATTCAGAATTAAAAATTTAGCGAAAATAACAATATGTAATTACAGTTAAATTAAAATATGAGACAATCAATGTCATAATAATAATGCATAACTAACTGTGACGATTCGTAGTTTGTTGTAACAATGATTGGCGAGGTTAACTGTAGGTTTATTAGTATAATGTAGAATAGTTGTAGAATATTATAATGTAATAATTGTAAAATAATATAGAATATAGTACACAAAAATAATTACAAAATAATGTTTATTAATAAAGATTTCTGATTCTTATTAATCAAATACAATCAGATTAGAAAATCATAGTCGCGTCAAATATAGAATAACAAATTGCACTTAAAAATATTACAGTCTTTTTACACAATATATCTAATAAACTTAAAAGTCAGTCCGATTAAAAAAAAAGTGGACTCGTAAAAAAAGGATTAGATAAAAATACAAGTTGAAGACAAATTATTCAACCAATAAATAAACAATTAATAAGGAGTCGCCAATTAACATATCTCCGTGTTCGTGTGAATTATAAAAGAGGACAGTTATATTTAATAATGATATCGATAAAACATCAAACAGCCCCGTTAACAGCTGTGAATTTGAGCATTTCGAAGGATAAAAGTAGGGTCGTGTCAGGAGTACTGAAGATCGATTCAAAACCGTCGAAGAACAAATGTCTGCTTAACAATGAATGCAAAAATGATCCAAAGTAGAATACAAACACTGTATCGACAAGGCAGCTGCGATTGTCTTATCGCACTCTCGTCACACATTGATTTATTTTGAAAATTTCAAAGCCCGTCTCATTTCTCTACTAAGCCGAAATTTCGAGATTATGTCAGTCCACGACTCTTTTTAACTGACATTCAAACGAAGCTTAAGAACTTCTCGCTCTCGTTTTTTCGCTGCAAAAGTCAACGCGAAAGTTTTAAAACAAAATTCAGTACCCGCATCTCTGATTCTCTCCCTTTCAGCAATTAAGCAGTTCAAACTATCGTCGCGCGGATCAAATTATCGCTTTAATATAGCCGAGTTACCCGAGAGCCCGTCTAATTAATCAAACACCTCCCAGCAATATTCAAAAGTAAATCCGGTAACTTTATTCAGCGCGCGTATCTCCGCGCGATAGCGATCGTCGGCGCGTAACTTCGTCAAATACCGCCCGCCGTCGAAATTTGCGATATTTTCCAAGATAACGAGCTCCCCCCGCACGAAATTCCTGCGTACAGCCGCCAAAGCTGTTCATCAGCTACTCCCCGCTGCGGTCTGTTATCGCACAGGCAAACCGAACTGGCATCGTTGCAGGGGAGGAAGGGGGGGGGGGGGCAAGGGCCGGCGCGCGCCGCCGGTAATTGGGAACAAAGATCGTCCGCTGTGTGTTTCGTGTCTCGGCGGAATGCCGGCTGCGTTTCGCCCGCGCTGAAAACTTCTTTGCCCTGCCGCTCTAACCCGCGCTAATTAGATCTCCCTCCTCCGGGGCTGCGAATTTCAACGAAAGCGACTGATACTGAAATTATCGCTTTTGAGGATCTCTCCTTATACAGTGATGATGGAATTTCGCGGAATTAGCGAGCTTTTAGTTTCATAATGAGTCGAGCGTTTGTTTATATTTTAATTAATTAACACTTGAGTAACTGAGAATAACGGACTTTGGAAATCATTTAATAGAATTTTCGTTTGGGTACGTTCCGCTTTCTGTTATAAATAATTCAATTGATCGATATTTTATTATGTTAATGATGGATATATTGAGCAAACATACACGGATATAAATTTAACTAGCATTCATATTATTTTTGTTTTTATAATGAAGATTTATGTCAAACATTTGAACATGATAAAATATTAGTAATGGTCAAGGTGTTGTGCTTTCAAATAAAAATCACGTTATAATACAATGATATCTTGGTTTTGGGTAGATCGATCTCGCGTTGTTTCGGGTCTTGACGATTTAAACAAATTTGATTTATGATATAAAATAACATTTTTGTCTTGTTCTTGATCTTATATTTCAAAAAAAGTCTGGAGCCTCGTGCAGCTCTATGACAAACTTAGAGCCTCATTATAATCAGTATCATTGACCTGAATAATTAGTTCTAATATAGAAAACCATGTAGAATTTTGTGCATGCATAATCACTTGATATATACATTTTTCATGAGAGAAAATAACAACGATTCATACTTTTGTGATTCGCAACGAATTAAAACCTACCCAAAAGTTATTAATTATACATAAAGAAAAACAATTCGTAACAACATAATTATTTACTATACCGAAGAAGTGGAGCATTGTCCTCGTTCATTTTGTTATCTGTTCGGATATCGCGGGTCAAAGCGGAAGGAAGCACTCGTCGATTCTTTTCGAACGAAAAAAGTAAAAAAAACAAAACATACAATGTAAAAAAAAACGAGAGAAAAAGAGATAAAGTTCCACGCCCCTGTCGAACTCGTCGAACGTATATTTTTCGTCGATGCTTATGGATGCTTTTTCGAGGTGCGCTCGAGCTTGCGCAACGATGCTTATCGTGTACAACGTGGAATCGATTGCGTTGTTCGTCGAAGCGGAAGCAAAACGACGGCACGCCGCGCGCCGCTGGATTGTGGATAATGAAAAATATACTTGCCAGATATTGGAACGAATGTCGAGGGGTTTCCTTCGTCGGTTCTGCACGCCCCCTCCCACCGTACAGTCTGTCCGTCTCTATTCGTTACGTTCGTGTATGCATTTTTGGCTCGATGATTTCTTTTTATTTGCGTCTCATTCATTATGCTGTTCCCAAGCGGCTGTAATCTCCGCGTGTAACAGAATAGATACGGCCTTTAAATCAGCCAGTTTTCTTAGTTATTAGGGTTCAGAAGAAACTGTCTTTTTTTTTAATAAGTAGCTTTTGAAAGAAATTACTTAGAACTTACAGCTTATCTCTTATACTCGGCTGAAATAGAAATACAAATCGTACTGCGCTTTTTTTGTTGAATAGGGTAGATTCATTCTGCTCGTTTTATTTTATTACATTGAGAAAAACATGTACAAGCAAAATATAAATGAAATGTGACAGTTGTCTAATACTGACTTAAATTGTGACGGTAATCCTATTATCCTAATATTCAACATTTTTTTTATTGAACATAACACCGGTTAATTCCAAGGTATAGTGAAACAATGAAATATTCCATTGCTTTGAAATTTCAATATTTTCTTGTTGATTCAAACTTATTTTTTGAACAGTGTAACAGATAGACACAACTATGCCACAATAGTTCCAACAATTATAGCTCTACTTAATTTACCAAAACTTTATTTAAAATGCATCATTTTCGAATATTAGAATTATGATTAAACAATAGGAAACTAAGACGCATTGACCTAGCGTTAATACCCTTGACCCTTTGATCTGGAGCTCTATCATCAATCACTTTGCTGCAGGAATCACTTTCACAATGCAATTAGGTGCCGCTATTAGCTATTGACTATTGGTTACTAGATAATGCAGCTTTTAGCAGGGATCCAATAACAGGAGAAATCTGATTTTCCATTTACCAAGAGTTACCCTAAATATCTTGCTTAAACAATTATTTGTATGTCACTCTAATTGAATTATGATAATTGCGTGCACCACGCGAATTTTCAAAAATTAGCATTGACTTTTCAACCGGCTTATTTATTTTTTTAGAAGCTTAGCCTACACACGAAGTTAACAAATATGTAAGTCGGATTAGCATCTTGTAGCAAGAAGTAGCTTTATAATGCGTCGTTTGCACGCGCCCGGGCTCCTTCACTGTCTGGATCTTAGCGTTTAGCACTCATCTGTTTATACTGACCTACCGTTAAAGGGGTGTAATCGTCCGCACCCTTAACTTGCTGGGGGCGTGAAAGAAACGGGGGCATAAGAAAATGTCGCTTCGAACCATGCGACGTAAGCTATTATATCCGTAGAGAATTGCAGATTAGGGCGCTCTATATCCGAATGGAAATTTCAAGAAGCGAACAAACGGTATTTGCCAAAAGTATTTATAACGAAACTATAAATAAAGAGATTTACGTATAGATGAGCGGCAAAAATTAAACAATTATAGTTCAACAGATTTTTTTCTTAATTCATTAGTCTGGATGAATAGATAACAATATAGCTGAATTAAAATTTATCCCACGTGATTCTTCCAGTTTTGTTTATCCTCGTCTGTTGCCGCTCTGGAGGACCCTCCGGACAGACGCATGAAAATTTAGCGAAACAAGCATTTAAATGTATTGCGGGCGAGACAAAAATTAGTATTCCGCGCGTCGCTCGCTCCTAATTCCCACCCCCCGCCCGAAACAACGACGCGCATTTGCATCGGCAGACATCTGTTGGTAATGTCGACGCGGATATGCGCGAATTCTCCCGACGGCGGCTGGGGCGGCGATACCTAGTGTCCATTATTCGCAGACGTCTCGCATATAAGCCGCCGTCGCCGTTGTCGGGAGATACAATCTTCCTCCTCTCCTGCCCGCCCCCTCGCAACATATCGAGTCTCGAGCGCGTCAAGCGTTACTGGTCGCGTCTTAGACTGCGCCTCGTTGTTCCCACGCTGGACACGTCTCCGAGGTTTTTCCCCTCCTCTCTGGCCACGCTGGTTCCTATGTACACCTCACAGTGTAATCCACGGGACCTGCGGCCACTGCTAGATCGATCACCGTTCCCGACTTCCACCTGCCTCGGCAATTCCGGTGCTCTACACTCACTGCCGCCTGCGCATTGCGAGAGAATGCGTTTGCTGAGGTTGTGATGTAAATTGTAATTTCGGCGCCTGTCAGGGCATCGCGATCCGCAGCTTCGTCGGTGGAAGTCTTCGTGCAACTGTACCGTTTTTTAAAGATAGACTGAAAGGAAAAACAGAATTTTTTTTAAAGCTGATAAGCGGTGTAAACTTTCTAGTAAAATTTTTTATTTGGCGAGTCTACCCCTGCATTACAAAAGAACGTAGTAATTTTTTTTTTCGTGTCGGAGTTTAAAAACAAAAGAGAAAATTACTTCAACATTCCATCAAAAATAGTAGGTTGAATAAAGATTTATTTATTCTAATAAATATTTTCGTAAAATTATGTAGATATATGTTCAATACGCAAATTTTTAAAAGGAGAGGAAAATAATTAGACAGAGATCGCGTCTGGATAAACTCGGATATTACTACTTATGTATTTATATATATAAATACTCAGTTCAAAGATCTCATTTAAAATAACTTTGATTTTTCTACTATTTATAACTACTTACGCTTTTTTAAATATTTTAATTTAATAGTATCTACAGTAACAGTATAATCAAATAAAAAAATCTGAACTCATTTAAATATCTTTGATTTATCTATTATCAATATAACCGTATCTAAATACTGCGTCAGATCAATAGCGGCGATAACATGGCAAAAAAAAATTGGTAGAACTGTCCCAAAGCACGCGAAAGGTCATTAGCCCTTTGCTAATTGATTGAAGATATTAGGACGGAAGGGTAATAGCATCGAGAATTACCAATAGACACAGCTAATCCCAACTTCCTCGTTCTCATCTGGCGGTGTACCTCGGTGCGTAAACACCGGGGCAAACGGTCCGATAAGTAATTTTCCTGGCCTAATATTCACCGTGGACGTGGAACCACGGCGGGCGATATTATCGGCAAACGTTTGATCAACGCATGAAATTGGTATCCAAAGCGCTGCGGCGAACGAGGAGAGAGCGGCCCAAGCCGATCCTCGGGGTTTACATCTGCGCTTAAATGCCCGACGCCGCTCCGCGCGTACAAAATGGAGGGAAGAGGAGGGGGAGAAGGGAGCTGTCGTAAGGGCGACGCTCGATGTTTAGGGGTACCAAATCGCTCCGACCTAACTAAATCAAGGAACTCTATTTACGGGTATATTAGTTTATAGTCGAGCAACAGTGCACCGTTTAATCGAACATCGACGCGTCTTTGTGGTTGCGCGGCTGAAAATCCTACTCCGTTGTAATAATAAGCTAAAAACTAATTATTGAGCTAAATAGCATTGTAAATGCTGTGCTATTAGTCGTAGCAGTAATGAAATGAAAATGGAATTCTAAAATTCAAGTCAAATGTCAAGATAATTAGAAGTCAGAATTAGGGAGAAAATAAATTGTATTCAAGTGACAACCAGTTTCATGTCGAACTGAAGTTAATAAGGAAAAATAAGTAGAAAATTTCATTATGTTTATAAGCTATTGTACACGCAAAACGTTATCGTAAAAGCAAAAGCAGATTGTTAATTTAACGGACTATGCTGCGTGTTAAAAACATGTAAGTAGTAACATCCGGCTATGGTCAGACACGCTTATTTTTTTTTTAATATTCTTTTCTGTTTTTCAAGAATTAATAACATTTTTTTCTTGATTAGCACACTTTATTAACATACATTTTATACAATGATTACGCCCTCAGTCTACTCTTGAAATATTAGTGCACATATAACAGCGAATGCATAATGCAATTTAGTTTACATTCTCTATCCGCGCTGTTATCGCACTTCACAGAAGCATAGCTATTAGCCGACGAGCTTACAGATCTCAAATATAGCACCACCAAAGGATAATGCGCAGGATCAAATTGAGCAAGATCTATTCAATTACAGGCCAAATTTGAGCGAGCGCTTAACTCTCAAACTCCCGACAAACTCTTAATTTTACGAGGGCTCGCGCGCTCAGTATGATAGCACGTCATAAGACGCATAACGATCCTCTTTTCATAACAAGAAGCCCATAGCTGTCGTAATAGTAACGCGGAACGTCGTGGAGGCGACGCAAAAAAAGGAGAGAGGGAGAATTACGTTGGCCCCAGGGCGAGGCAGGGTTGCGTCGATGCGCCTCCAGCGGAGTATGCGTCCGGTCGCACTCGTCTCCATTACGCGCGCACAAAGTCCTTCTTCTGGCGGGCGCGCATAATAATTCATCTCTGGCTGGCTGCCGACCTGCGGAGCATATTTTCCCTCTTCGAGGGGGAGGGGCATTAAGGCGCGGGACCCTCGTAATACCCGGGAATAATGTCCGCGAGGACGATGTCGCCCGGTGGAGTCGTGCGCGTGGGTCAAGCCGCTCGCGGCGTCGTAATTAAGCGCGCCCCGTAAAATGTTAACTTTGCCACTTTCCCGGGATCCCTCGCTGATGAGGATGCGTCGAGTGCCGTGGAGAAGCTAGTTGTTACTAAAAACACGGATGCTTGTGGCCAGTTTTTGAATTTTCTGCGCGCTTTAAACTGCACGGCCTTCTTTTGATTTTGCATTGTTTTTCGTTAATGCAGGATTTTATTTCGAATGGCTTCGATTAATGTAAATATTTTTATTTGTCAGGTAGAGTAATAACCGTGACCTTAATGTAATGAAGGATGCTCAAATTGTACTTTATAACTTTGACTTACTGTTGTGCGGGGAACAAAACTCTTTTCTGTAAAATTTATGATAATTTATTTGAATTTTTGGTAAAATTTATGCCAGTTTCTATTAAAAATATGTTGGATAGCTAACCAATTTTGCTGCAGATCTTGTAAATTTTTAAGCAATTTTTCCAATAGTGTCTACGAGAATATCTAATGAAAAAATTGACTAATGAAATTGTTATTAGGTCTTTTCTTTCCGCTGCGGTGAAGTACTCGAAAAACATTTCCACTTAAAAAAATATTTTTAAAAATGACGAGCATAATTTCTAATATCATCACCTTTTTACACAATACTGGTATTTCTTTTTTATGAATTCAATGCAGAATGTTCCAAATAGTCCCGTATGCTATTGTATACTAACGTCACTAGTATCTCTATTTTAAGCGGCGCATGACACTGGTTTTTCTCGTACCAACGTTCGATAGGAAAACGGATGCTACATATTCGAAAACGAAAAACTTCATAGCATGAATGTTGACTCTAATATGTGTTCTTCAAATGCAAGTGACATTGGTCGGTTGAATCATTCTAATTTTTAATTGAATCGTATATAGAAATTAGACACATTATAGTTTTATGATTAGAAACGCTTTTCCATATAGATTGCGTTTTTGTTGATTCTCCTAGTTACGGACGATGTATAAAGCAAAGATAAAGAATGTAAAAGTAAGATAAATCAGCAGTATTAAAAAACGCTTCTCTTCATATTAAAATCACAAGCAAACTTTGCGTGAAATAGTAGTCAGTTTAGAAAATATTTACGTCACCTTTTTCCTAATCAAGAATGTCCGCGACTGCTCTAGATGCTTCACCATCAGTAAACTCGGCGTGTACACTTCGGGGCAGCATCGCTAGTCGTGTACGTACTGCATGCGGTTACGTCAGCCTGCGTATATCTAATGCGCGCACGAATGTATACAGGAGTGTGTGCCGACGCACCCGTGCATTTCTGCATGGAGTCTCGGCCTTTTCGCCAAATGGATCTTTCGCCGAATAACTTTGAAGTTACCTATATATATTAAACAATTTTTACAAAATGAGAAAGAGAACCGCTACTGGCATTGTGCTCCTCTCTCCCGTGCAAAAAAAAAACTCCAAGTCTCTGAATTCCCGAACTTTCTGGTCGTTCGCCAAGACGGCGAGTACCTCAAATTAGCCGTCTTCTTTCGAAAAGTGCCAGGAATCACTTCCACGATCTACAGTAGCGCAAAAACAAACGAATCCATTTAGCGCCCTCCACAAAAAATAAATAGAGCGTATCCGGGAAAAAGCTCGCGAGAATTCTCGCGAAATCATCCGTGCCATTAAGTGGCGCTGCGCTCATTCCAACAGCGTCGCCGAGCGAAACTACTTACCGCACGTGCGCGCATAAACACATTATAGCAAGCGCGCATTCGCTGGAGAGGGCATCCGCTAATGTTTGAATGGGCACGGCATCCCTGGCGCGCGATTCGCCCCCGGCTGCCTGGCGTCATATGGGCTATTTAGAGCCGCGGGGAGGGTCGTCCGCGGGGACAAAACTGGAATTTCGCAGGGCCGAGCGCAGAATTTCATCGGTAAATGAGAGAAACATCGTGGACGCCTGCCGGCGGAGGGGGAGGGGGATCAAGTGGGAGGGTGGAAAGAGCGAGGCGCCGGGAGGATCTTGAAGGCGGTGGCTTAGCTCGGGCGCTATCTTGGCCGGAGCTCACTCAGGGCTGCCTCGAGCGGGAGCGCGAAATCCGCAGTATACCGGCCGCTAATACTACCCGCCGTAGCTCCATACTATATCGCTGCTGCTTCTGAGGATGAGGTTCGCTCGGCGGTACGATGATTCGTGGGTATTTCAACCGGTGCATCATGGATATGGCCCTCGACGAATGGAGATCAGGGAGTCGATCGATTTTCTTGATATAATAGCATTTTGAGACTTGGAATTTCAAAGCAAGGGAGAAATGATTCGGTGATCTTACACAATATTCAAAGAAATTGCAATGACAATTTATAAAGATAAATCTGAAATTTTTTAGGTAAGAATGAGTAAACAGTAAGTACGATTGTTTACAATTTGGTAGGGAAATTTTGGATTACTTAATTACTGTAAAAGAATATAGCGATGGCTGATGATGTCTGACCATGTCGCTCTAAATCTACTTATTCGTGTTGATGTTCCTATTAAACAAGACTTGCGTATTTGGATCATCAATTTAGATAAAAGATTGGAAGTTGCTTTTTAGAGATGAAAATAATGAAGTAAACTAATTCATATTTTTTAATCCAATGGATTTTCGTTCGACAGTTTCAACAAATATGAGTACACTCGAGCAGACAATATTAAAAATAAGGCTGTATTAGCAATACATAATATAATATAATATATTTAATTATTACCTGCAATTTACTAAATAAAGTCCTATAAAGGAAACAACGCGTTTGACAATTCGGTATCAGAACACAATTTCAAAACTTTTATCCAAATCGTTAATCCAGAGATACAATATTCCCCTGATAAATGAAATTCATTTCTACTATAATAAACTAATTGATTAATTAATTTAATTAATAATAAAAACTAATTAAAACGTAAAACCGCATTAATTCAGCTATCGTAAGTAGAACAAGTAGATGCAATCGGGTGTGGTCAGACACGCGTATCTGCAACTATCATTCATGATTCCGTTAGTACAATTAATTAGCAGTCTGCAATTTTTCAAAAAGTATATTGCACTTTAGTTATCGTCGAACATGAGTATGTACAACTTATCATAAATAATCTCTCTCATTAACTACTTCGACTAATTTAAAAAAAAGTAAATTATCGCATTCCTTTAAAAGTGATGCTGTGCAATGCCCCCATACACTTTAACAAACAGTCTAATTAAAACTAAATGACTCGGATAATAAAAAAAAGGGGGTACGGAAGTAGAAAGCGAGGGAAGTGCTAGGAAAAGCGATAGCGGATAGTCCGTCGCTGTTGAGCCGGCGAAAAGCCAGACGGCGCCATTGTTGCAGCTTACTCCTTTCTCAGTGGGCGCTATATACGCTGCCGCGGGACTAATAAAGAAAAATAAAGTTCTCTCGGATAGTGAAGCGCGCGAGCGCAGACGCTGCGGATATTAGCTTCTGGTACGGAACGAGAGAGATACCGAGAGAGAGAGAGATGCCGGTATCGGGATGATACCACGCAGCGCAAACTCCGCGATTGTGTCTGTTCCTGGGAACGATCTCCGAGTGGAGAAGTGGAAGCGGTGCTTGGATGCCGAATTCAATTAGGGGATTGGGATATTCTTGTCACGATTGGATTAATGACTGAGGCTCGCGGATGTTACCCGCGTGGAGTTAAAAAAAAAAGGAAGTGTGCGCGTGTACATGTGCGACGGAGGCACGTACGCGCTGATCCGATTTTTCTCTTCGTTTTATCCTCACGCCATTCATTACCTTCATTTATTCGATTTACTTCACTGAGTTATCGCAATTTGGTTCACTGGGTTATCGCGCGTTGAGTATCATTGTACTGCCGGCGGTAAATTAAACTTTCACTGATTGCACGTAGCACTAATTCATCGAATTTTATTCCTTATTTCAATAATATATAAAATTATTATTGATATAAAATTACTAAAATAACATATATTCTATAAGAATCTACTGAGTCAACACCAACGTAAAAATAATTCAGAAGACAATATCTGAGGATCGAATGGGACTACAGATCCGAGTGTAGCCTCCAGTTTGGATTTATTTAATTTAAAAAGAGCTATATTTTTATAATGACATTAACACAAATTATTCCTAGGTTATTTCTAATGGAAATAGGATCCTATACCCCTAATGTACATTAATTTTATGAAATATTAACGCATTATTTTAACTGGTTCAAAATAACATACATAGTAAATTAGAGTGAGCTACAGTGAATTTATAATTATAACGATGTAAATATTTACATTATGTAGATCACTTTCAGTAATAATTTGTAATTCACCAATTAATGCAGTATCTAATTCCGTACTCTCCTTTGACCAATAAATGGTTTCCATGTTTTCTACCTACATTACAAAACCTCTAATACCATATGTAACAATTTCATATACGCAAAATTTACATTTCTCATTATACACGTTTAAACGTAGTTCAAACATTCTCTTATCCTACGGATTCAATTTAGAATTCCTCTTATGCATTGTAGTAGAATAATATAAAATAATTTAAAAAAAAAAAACGAAATATTTAGTCATACTTATAAAATAATCAAAATAATGAATTTTCTTTCAGATTGAAGATGAAGTGGCCATTCATGCTCGTATGCTTTCTACTGCCGCCGTCGTGTATTTTCGGAGCGCCGGGTTCACGTGAGTGTATTAAATTTCTCAATAGCTAAAAGCACAAAATTATTTCCATAAATTTTTCATTACTCCAAATGCAACATGTATCAAAATGTATATTGCACAACACACCAGTCAGACTAGAAAAAAAAGTACGAAAAGAATGTTAATGCGGAGGTCGGAACTCTCTACAAATTCGTTCGTGGAACTTAAGCAAACGCGATTAAACCGCATTCCAGACCCTACATAAGCGCGGCAAACTAACCTTTCACCGCGACACCCCCGAAAAACTGGCGCTGGATCCACAGGCGCCCGATTCATTTACGCGACGAGTGCTCGAATTAACCTCCCCGTGCCTTCCGCTTGCGCGGGACAAAAGAAGCGTCGCGTGACCGTATAGCAACGTCGGCGCTCCCCTGAGTACGCGCGGCATGATTAAGGAATCCGCGAACGCAATGCTCCCGAGGGAGTTTCGCTCGTAATTTCCGACGCATTGTGGGCGAGCGCGTTTCGCGGGAAAGGAGCGCGCAATTTCACTCGTGAAATCCGTCCGAAGCCTGAGGAACGGTTACTGCCGCTCTTTGTGAGGCCGATCGATGATCTTCCCCTGCGTATTTTCTCTCATTTGCCGATACTTTTTCATACCTCTCTGTTTGCGGCTTCTTCTCTTTCTTTTTTTTTTTTTTTTTTTACTTTTATTGCTTTTTCGTTTATCGAGGAAAATTTAATTGAGCACTGGATATTGATTCGAAGAATGGTTAGTCAATTTGTGAAATGGTATACGGGAAAAAATGAACGAATAAAACATTGGAATCCATTTGGATTGGATTAATTTTTTCTGTTTTTTATTTATTTCTGTGTGAAATGGAAGTAATGATTTCAACGAAACAAGCAATTGGAGCTTTAATTGAAGTGCAAGTTATTAATAGTTATTATTTTTACTTCCTCGTTGAAGCTTGTATTTAATAATTAAAAAAATTCTAACACAAAACGTAAAATCTCATGAAATGCCTATTGTATTTGGCTTTTTTGTAAAATGCTCACAAAAGTTTATGAGAATCTGGAAGAATTCGTTTTGTGCAGCATTAAAAGAATAGCAAATTAAAATAAACTCTAAGTTCTATCTTCTATAAATATTTTATCTTGCAATTTTCTCTTTTATTTTCTGCATAGACGAAAATTTTTCACGCATTATATCGGCAGAGAAACGAAATTATTATGCTACTTTCGCCGGAAGCATAATAAAGATGAACAAATTCAATGTTATCTTCTAATTGATAAATTATATAAAACAACATCTGCACGTGTTTACATGAGAACACTTAACAATTAGTTAAAACGTCTTTTTAATTACTTAATACCGGCTAATGGAGACTAATATAGTTGACCGACTTAAAAGATTGATTACATTATAACAATTCAAAAATACTTACCTCTTACTCGTTATCTCGAGAATTCCACCTCGCACTCGAGCAATTAAAATGGCGCAACTCGGGACTCGCTAACGGCGCGCCCTTTATCGAGATCCCCGACAATTACGACTCAGCGAGGGGAAATTATTTGAAACGCCAGCTCGAAATTGCGGGCGAACTCGCGACCGATTTAAAAACGCATTAACAACGGGGCCTCCGAGCAGCGTGCACCGGAAACGAGCTTCCGCGGTGGCGCGCCTTCCGCGGAAACGCCGGGCAATCGTCTCGGAAAGTTATAAAAAGAAATTAGCCGATCCCCGGGCGGCACGCGATTACGTACTTTGAGTAAAAGAGCCTAGAGTCCGCTCGAGATTTCGAGTAGCTCTCCGTGCGATCCGCCTCTCGATTCCTCTTCGTTACACACCAGCCGCCCCCCCTCTTCTGCCCCTCCACCCCCTCCATCGCGTCCCTTCTATTTGTCTCTATCGTCGGGGTTCAGGTTCGCTCTCTGTAAAACCGGAAATGCTTCCCGTGCTATATACGAACTGAGCGGAAAGGCCCGAGATGCCCGCTGGCAATTAGCTCGTTA
Organism: Sycophila sp. Sp_5; assembly: GCA_018906775.1. Taxonomy (NCBI): domain Eukaryota; kingdom Metazoa; phylum Arthropoda; class Insecta; order Hymenoptera; family Eurytomidae; genus Sycophila; species Sycophila sp. Sp_5. The sequence continues at coordinate 1,248,982 of JACCID010000014.1, read as the reverse complement.
GACGATCCCGCCCACTTTCTGGGTCATCGGAAGCCCGGGGACCCTACCGACTCGATCTCCTTTTTGACCGGGACCCGCTTTATGACCAGTCGAGTGCCATTGCTCTTGTGTTAGCTCGGGTCTTTGCTTTCATTGTAGTTCTGATTTATTTTTGCTAACTTCGAGTGGATCTTTGAGGGCACTAGAGGCTTCTCTTAAAGGATCTATGAGCTTGGAAGTCAAACTAATTATGTTTGATTTGATGGGCTGGTTCTAATGGGATTAGTAGTGTTAGTTAGATACTAGTGACTGATTCTCACGTATTTTTTTTTTTTTTTTGTATATTTAATTTCTGGTTTCTAGTTAATGATATGCACTAAGGGAGATAAGAATGGCTTTAAATCGCACTAAATGATGACAAATAAATTGTGACAAATCTGAAGTTTGAAACATTCTTCTAGTGGATAGTACACTATTCTAGAATGATGTGGGAAAATTGCATGCTAAAAAGTGTCAGCTTATAGTCCTCATTAGCATAATAAACTAATAATTTAAATTTTCATGGCTTCTTTATGACTTTTAAAAAATGTTATTCTTTTCGGCTTTAGAAATACTTTACAATCAGAGAAAATGCAAAATACGAATTATAATTATTTATTTATTAATCTTTATATGAGCTTATAATTAATTGCAAATGTTTATATATTTATCTAAAAACTTCTATCCTGTATAAGAAATAATCTTCAAATATATTGGAAAATTATGAAAATAAAATAAACGATTCTTTTCAACGTGAAAATAAATTTATTTCAATAAACCAATTCAGTTTGTTAACTCTTGTATACGCGGCTTGTTATAAACTTCATCCGGAAACCTCGAAAAATCAAGAAGCGTTCATTCGAAAAATAAATTCGTTTTAAAGCGTATAGCCGCATAGTATCGAAGGTAACATGCATCGATTAAAATGAACTCGTCTTCAAACATTTGAAAAAATAATAAAGCTCAAAGCGAGCGTTTTTCTTTCTCTTGCGGTCATCAAATATTCATTTTAGGACAAAAGCCCTGATGCATCGTCCAAGTTCATTAATTTAACGTTCGTGTGTGATCGCACGCGTCAAAGCGATTCTCCCCTTTTCTACGCGCAATTACGCGTCTGCACCATAAAAAAATGAAGTTCGCCTCGTTCTGGTAATATTCGCGATATTCATAATAAGCGAAGCGCGGCGATGCCATAAAAGACCGAAAACATCCGTAAAAGCTGCGGTTAATGATCATTACACGACTCTTAATATCAATTACCTGAACGTTAAAAACTACTTTCGTCTCGCTTTATCTTCTTTTACTACGACTCTTCGTCTCTTAATCTTTAACGATCTTTTTCATCTTCCACTTTTTTCATTAGCACGTTGATAAATCTCGCTTAATTAATTATAAAATAACCATTCTAGTAAACAAAATTCTTTATCGATAAAAATTTTTTTTTAACTTTACATTTTTATAGCTTCTTAGTTCTCAAATTGTTGCATTTTTCTTATCGTCAATTTAACCTATACAATAAGATTTACATTTTGACATTATTATTATTACTCAATCACTACTCTTTTTCATTTTTGTAATTTTAAAGTAAATAGATCTTCAATTAGTTTCCATTTTAATAAAAGGAAGATTAGCACAAAGCTTTTCATCGACAATCGCAGAAAATAAATGAGATACATTGAAAGAAAAAGCTCGGGTAAAAGTCTTTTCCTTCTTTATTTTCGCACTTAATGGCAAATGAAAAAGGGGATGGATAAATGCGAAAACTTAGTAGGCGGTTTGTCGACTACCGCGCAATGTTTAGTCCAAGAGTTGGCGATAGAGCAAGCGGGGGGGGGGGGGAGGGGGGGAGGAGCCAGAAAGAGAGAGAGAGAGAGTAGGAGCGACAAGGAGAGAGTCTCGAGTTTCTCCTTGAGTTTCACCGACTGAGTTTCGCGGCTTCCCCATTGGAATTGCACGAATCGCTCGCGCGCTAGGCCGATTGTTCTCTAAAACAGGCGAACGGTGTACAACGAAGATACAAACTGCTGCGGGAATAGACAAAGATGAATTGCTATGCCGTCGGAGAAACTGTTTTTGCAAATAGAGCTGTGCAATTTTCATATGTAAATGTTACTTTTCCACTGATGTACATTATATCAGTGCCAAATTAGACTTCGTCAAAGGTTTTTAAAAAATTCTTGATATTTTTTATGAATTTTAAAGGAATAATCAATGAAATATTTTGCATTCTCACTTTATAGGTAATCCTAGTAAGTTTGTGTACACTTTTTAAAATGTTTATTGTATTGAAATTAATTATAATGAGAGAATCATTAATGATATGCTGTAGATACATATGTCTGACTACGTCCAACTGAATCTACTGATTCTTATTATTCTTCAAGGTTCTAAAATACGTAGTTGAATATTCGGTAGTCTTATCGGCCATATTAATGCAAACTTAATGCAAACATGAATTTTCTTAATTTTTTTGTGATGAATAAGGATTGAAATTAAAATAAATGCAGTGTGCAATGGAAATAAATGTTTGTTTAAACGAATATGGTTAAAAATTATCAGAAGATCCGATTAATTAGTTTATTATTTCGGAATGCTATAATAATTGATTTCATTTAATTACTGTATAACTTAATTATGCAGCATTGTAAAAACGGGAAATAATTGAATAAATGACAAGACATTTTTTAACAATTCAATATCGAAAAGCTTTCAAGTACAATAAAGTGTTTCCAGTTCATTTTTCTTATCTGCATCGATATTTTTCTTAAACACAAACAACAGTCTAGTTGCATTTGAAATCACCCCTATCGTTCGATAAAAGTTCAAAACAGTTCGTGGGTAAAAAACCCGGACAAAACTTGCACCGCTTAAAAAAAAGCGCAGAATAACAGGAGCACACGCTTCGCAACACGTCAATTTTTACGCGTTCGCGCGCCTTCCGAAAGCCGCGCACACGCGTAAGCACACTCGGAGCTTTCACGATTTTTCACGAGACGCTAAATGCGCGTGTATCAAGCGTACACGAATGGCTTTCACGAAAAAAAAGGAAGCGATTCCCATCGGGTCGAACGGACGGAAACAAAGGGAGCCTCTCGCGATGCAATAAAAAAACGAGCAAACCCCACGCGCCGGTTAAAATAATACGCACTCGACCGGGAGTCGCAATACATGTGTGTATGCGTGTGTGGGGTAGGGGTGGTAGGAGGTAAAAAACACGCGGCGGCGTTCGTCGATAAATCTTGCGGATTTGGCGCGGGGCTTCGACGAGCGGATTGGGACGCGATGAGACGTCTCGAGGTTGCGACGCGAATGCTGCTATTTCGAATATTAGTGAAGTATTAAACTCGCGCGACCGATGAAATCTGAAAAATTTCGGCTCGCTGGAGCGAACTCTTTGGAGCCTGGCGCTTCTTCCTTCCACGCAGAGTAGTAAGCCGCGATAGCTTCGTAGCAACTGATGCCGGTTTTAATGCGAGATCGATACTTATGAGAGGTGTAGTCGAGTGCAGCACCGTTTTAGATACATATATTATTTTAGAATATGAGGGATAAATGTTTTTCCGTATTCCGCGACGGTAATTGTGAAAAATAGTGCCTTAAGATGTAAAGAATTTTTTTGCCGAAATGTGTAAAGAACTGACGTTTCAAACGGCATAAAAAATATGCACGAAATTGAAGAAATTAACTTAAGAAAGTATCACATTTCAGAATCACCAACGCTGAAATTCATCAATTTCCGTTGGTTCTAAGAACGAAAAAATGAAGCATATACATTAAGTTTGTTGTTACGTGACTTTATTTAGAAGATAAAGTATACCAACATGATACATTTTTACGCTGTGGATATTATTAATGTTACGTATTTTAATTGTTTTTGCAAGAACAAAAAAACACGTAGCATTAATTAGTATTTTAGAACAAGTGGTACAAGTTTAAAAATTTTATTTCCACAGTTTTATCCAAATCAGTGAGTAGCGTGACGTACTTCTCTGCTAAATTATAGAATTAAAGTATTCGTTTTATAGCCTAAGAACTATTGTATTTACCCAAAAGAATGGAGAAATAATTTTGATCGCTGAACACAGGTCTATTGTTTTTATCATAGTTGTTCAATTGCGCATTGATATCGCATGAAGAGTTAAAAAAAATGCAACTGTAGAATTTTTCCCCTTTATTATAACCGATAGATCGAAAAAAAATCCTCTATAGAATAGATGGCCCCTAACATTTTATTTTTTCTGCTTTTATATTTCCAAATAACTGTTAAAAGCTCGCATTTTTTTCGAATTCAAATAACTGTCAGTAAAACGGCGATTAAAATGTACAATCAATTTGTTCTTGATCAAAGCATCCCCACGAAATTATTGATAAATCATTGAAAGACAGGTTCGGCAAAAAATCTCGGCTGTCCTACACCACGCAGTAAAATTAATACGAGCAAAGCGCAAACATTGCGTCCGCGCGACGTGAAAAATCGGATCATCTCCACCCCCGGGTCCTTGCCTGCGCGGGCATCGATAATTTTTCGCGCCACGCCAACCATTAACGGCACCGACCCACGATAGTCCCTCCCCTCTTGACTTGCAGAATGGGAATAATCGGATTAATCGTGATCAATTAGGCATACCGTGGAAATTCACGCGTCCGTCGTACGATAATAAATCGCAATTATTTATCGTCCACCCCCTCCTCTTCTGGACAAACTAAACCCGTCCTAAAGCCGATTCGTCTTCGTAATCCCTGTGGATAGTCGATAGATAATTTCCAGCCTGAATATGTACGCTTCTCATTAGAAATGGACGATTGCGAAGATCTGAGGAGCGTATTGCGCCGCATGCTATACGGTTTCCCTTTGAAACGGCCAAAGTTGCGATGAAAATTACAAAGCCACTCCACGAATTCTGTTGCCCCCGCTGGTTATTCACTAATTTTAACTTGTCATGTCACGGTTTACCTCAAAATAGTGCAGCCTTTTTCGTTGATTAATTTTGCCACTCCTGTAAAAGCTTCGCCAGGATCGAATTAACCGTGTTTATGAGCCGTCACCATGTCAAATGGAATTATTCTAAGAGATAAATTTGATTAGTGCATTTAGGACGGAACACTGAAGTACAAGAAAATTTTTATTTAATTCTGGACTATGGCAGAGGGAAGGATACATGCAACCTTTTGCCCAACGTTATCTCCGAGTATTTTTTTTTCTCCTTTTTTTTCGTATGTCTTGAAGGTAAACCCGTAAAAAGCACTTCCTTCTCTTTGACCGTGCTCCGGCGCTGCTACGTGTTTTTTTTTTCAGGACGCGTAACTCCGCGTTTCAGTTAATCTTATTGTGCGAAGCACGAGTGCTTTTAGAGTCATAGAAACATCGGCGCTTTTAAAGTGGGCCCCGTCGCTTTGACATGCGAATGGGCTACTGGATTCTAATTAGATGTTTACCTTTATAAATTTAGCAGAGCACGCATCCGAATGTTTCATCAAAAGATGAACTACTTTTGCGATTCCAGCGAGGAACGTGTATTTGAGATTCGGAAAATTTTGAATGTTAAAAAAGTTTTGAATATTATTAAAGGAAGAAAAAGGAGATAAAGTATTTGTTATTTACATTTTCTTATGATTTATGAAATTAAGTTGAATATAAGGATTTTTTCGTCTTTTAAAAAAAATACTTCAGAAACGTTTCCTTTAATCAGTTACACAATATAGGTACTTAAGTTAAAATGTTTTAATTGACTTGACATTTTAAATAAAAGGTAGGTTTATTATGTACCTTGAATGAGTTTGCTGAGTACGTTATGAATCTTAATAGATAAAAAAATATTAACTTTTTTATAATTTTTATTTCTTTTAAACTGAGCAGTCAAATACTTTGAAAATGCTGAATACAAATACTTACGTTCTATGAAACTTGTAATACGGATTACTCGATACGAATGAATATTCATTTTCAGAACTATATCAAATTAATAAAGGAAAAGAAATACACTAATTATTAAGCTAATTAATAATTGTTAATTATAATTATTAAACTAACTTTTTTTCTTTTTATCATGATTCATTCGATATTCTATCCGACATTATCATTGATTATTACTGTACCTATATATATTTTAAAAATAAAATTTGACATTTCTCATTGATTAGCAAAACGTGATTTGATCTACACACGTGCATTCTCAGGACAAGATTTAACTTGCAATTCCCGTCCCTCCCTCGTCCCGCTACGTCTCGCTCGACTTTTCGCTCAATTACTAAATAGCCATAAAATTATCGAACAAAAAGAAGTACATCCCTCGTAACTTAATTTCCAGCAAAAAATTTTCAAAGAAAATCCCTTCAGGCGTATTGCATCGCATCCTCGCCTCCTCCCCCCGCCCCTCACCACCGCCGTCCGACTCCTTTTTTTCTCTCTCAATTGCACAAATCGTGTAATCGAAATTGTATCGAGCGAGCAGAGAGCGAATGCGCGATTTGCCCTGAATATTAGTGCTCGCGCGCGCTTCGCTCATTCCGTCAAGGATTTAAGCTCTCGTTCCGACGAGGGCCTCGACCGGAGGGTCGCCGCGCGCGAGCGAGAAAGAGACATCCGGTGGATGAGGGAAAGGGAGGGGGGGGGGGTTAGCGAGCGGAGGAAGTTAATCAAAGTTAAAGCAAACGAGCGTACGACCCCGGTAATTAGTAAGGACCGTTAAAGTGGATTCCACGCTCGAGGTGAGCTTTTCGCGAGTCTGTCCGGCTCCGACTAGCAGCGGCAAAATCGAGAAAGATCGCTGATTTACTCGCTCTCGCTCGGGCTCGCAAGACGATATGGATTTAATCCGCTTCGACGTCGCTTTCGGCATTTTTCTCTCTCTTTTTTATTTTGAATCTGCATTTTGCGTCTGCTTTTTTTATTGCGACGCTTCGTTTAATATGATTATCGAAGCGAACTCAACTGGAGTATTCATAAATACTGATTTATCGACGATTTAATCGAGAGTAACAATTGATGGCGCTAAAAATAATCTTTTTCGCTCGACTGTTAAGTTTATCCAATTATGTATTTTTAGTCTTCCTTTTTTTACATTTTTCTGTTATTTCTGAAATGTGTTGGAATAAAAATAGAACTTTCATTAATATAGTACAAAAAAGAGTAATTACTGTTAATAAATCACTCAGTTATATTGCTTTGGAAGTGGATAAAATTTTTCAGAGATATACAGTCAGACAAAATGTTATTAGTAATAGAATAGTTTATCTTAAATAATATGCGCATAAAAAAAATTACAGAAAGATTTTTTTTTCATTAATGCAGTAATAAGACAGCTCATTGTAAATTTTCAGTAGTATCGCATGGTTATAGTCAGACAGAGAATACCATCATTTTAAACATTAATTTAAGATTTAGTTCATATGACACCGAGTTTTTATTAGTTTTGTAAGTAGCAATATGTAATTTTCAGTAGTAATGAAAGAAATAGTCAAACCTAATAGTTTTAATAGTAATTAAATTCTATTATAACAATGCATGATTATTAATATTAAAATATTAAAATGTACATTACGTTGGACTAAAAATTTAAATCATTTTGTCTATTTCCATCGACTGTTTATTTTAATTTCAAGCAATCATAAATCACTTTCAAATAAATGAATTTCTAAAAATTCGTTTATAATTAATTTATTAAATAATAAGCTATTTACATCTACGATGAGCCAGAGTAGTTGGTAATTAGATTTCAGACTACTTTTTTCTGTCATTTAAATACGCATGTGCAAGTTTCATAATTAGAATTATATACCTCATCTAACTAATAGTAATAAAGCGATAATAACAGTTACTACGATAAATATAGAACGTTATTAACAGAATTAATTCTGTTGATTGCCTGTGTAGAATTTTAATTTCTCTAATCACCCTAAAACAACGAGCGACAAAGCGCATAAAGCAGCGGAGTACTAAACCATCGGACGATTGTCACGGTCGAATCATTCCTCACACGCGGCGACGGGTAACATCGAAATTCCGCTCATTGTTCGACGGACGTTTGCTCGCGGACTCCTCATTCCGGCAACCGTCCTTTGACTCGAGATAGCAGCGCGCTCCTCCCTCTAAACAACAGGCCGAATAGCTCGCGGTCATCCCCTGTGTGTATACGCGTGCCTTACGCGTGCGAACCTCTATACGTTTCGAACTATTTTTTTTATTTCTATCCGTTTCAATTTTGCGGATTTCGCCGACATACCCGAGGCGTAATCGCTTTAGTTGCAACGAGACAATAAAAAAAAAGGTCTAAAGAAATTTAGCGATGAATTTTTTTTTGTCGATGGAATATCCGCACTGTTCCGGCCGGTCCTTTTGTAAGAAAAAATCGCTCGAGGCCTGAACAATGCCATTAATTTTATTAAACTTTTGAACAGAAAGTTGTAGGAACCAGATCAGTCAACTGCAGAGCTCTTTGCAAGGAACTTATTTTTTAATTATAAATCCATCCATTATGGTTTGTGACGTTGGACTTAAAACTTCCCTCTTGAAACTATCGACTGAAATTTCTTACAACGTCATGGTTTTTTTTTTCAAAGTTAATGGAGCAGATAGATACATCAAATGCAAAATTATTAAAATTTGTTTTCTATTAAACTCGTCTTCTGCAGGTTCTTCTCTTGAGCATCAAACAACTACAGGATGTTGTAAAGCATTAAAAGGATCAGTTTCATTAGTTAATGAGTAAATATTTAGATAATTTTGAGTGTAGATTCTTTGTTTTATAAATTACATTGATTTTTCTTGCGCTTAACTGTTAAAAGAATTTGATAAAAATAATGTTAAATTATTTTATCATGAAATATAAGTAGTGAAAATTTAATAACAAGTAATAATGTATGAATATAGTTATCAACATTATAATTGTTCCATGCATACAGTACTATGACTTTTTATTGTCAAACTTTATAAAAGAAATATGTCCCATAAAAAGATAAATATATGCAGTAGAAATAGGTCGGTTCAGTCAGACAGAAGGTGAACGTGATAATCAAATTAAAATACCCTTTAAAGATGAATAAGGGAAATTTAACTTATTGATCTTTAGATAGTGCATGTAAACAACTCACCTGGGTAAAATAAATAAATGGTTGACAACTGGGACCTTCTACAGTTTCGTCATTTTTAAAATTTACACGAACAGTCTAAAGCGCTCTGTTTACTCCGGTCTAGGCACCATCCCGTTGAGGACCTCAATTTCCACCTGTCATCACTATTCCACCGAATATTGCTCGGCATCATCCAGTAAATTTATTCCGCTTTCCTTCGGCCCTCTCCCCTCGCGAGCGCGCGCACACTCGGATCAGCTTGAATATTCACGCAACGCGAGAGCTGTTCCATTGAGAGTTCGTGATGTACATCGCGGGACGAAGGCGCCGCGCAGTCTGCCGCTTTGTGTTCGCCTATTAATACTAAATTTCGACGGAGAGCCGAGAAATTAGAGGTAGCGCTAATTTTACAGGCCGATTGAGCCTGCGGTTTCCGTGTTATTCATACTTCATGCGATTGCGCCTTTTTATCACTGATTCTACGTTTCCTCTTGCAATGCTTGCAGAAGTAAAAGAATTTTTGTTTTGGGTTCTATTTTTTCTTTTTTTCTGTCTTTTTCAGGTTAAATTGTTTAATTTAGCGGAAATGTTCATGCGCTAATCAAATCGCGTTTCAAAACATCCTGCCATCTTACTTTTTTAAGAGAGATTTAATTTATGTTTTCTATTATTGTTAAACAGTCGTAGTTATTTTTTACTTACATTGGAATGATCAAATCGAAAAAAGTTGGTTAAAACTTTACGATTTAAATTATACAAGTGGAACATACACGCATTAGGTCAACCGGTATAAAATTAAATGCTTATAAATATTGAAATGTTATATGCATTAATAAGCATCGAACGTACTCGCATTTTCGTGGCAAAAATTTAAATTTATTCACGTATTCACAATTGAGACATAAGATAAGCATAAATTGAACATAAATACTCTTACTGTATTATTTTCTGATACATAATGATGATACATAAAATTAATATCGCATCATAAGCTCCTTTAGCAACATGCAATTTAGTGTCGCTTATCATTTAATCTGTCATTTCTTTTATTTTGCTTTCTTTTGTTGTTAGGTTAATGTTATGATTGCTCGTATTTTACCTTTACACAAAACAATGTATAAATAAAATTGTGCATTCTTTTTTTTTTGCAAAACAAACAAGACAAATCTGTTTTACGAGCTACACTAGTAAAAATCCAAAAAAACTTTTAGTAAAATCTCCTTTCGTGTAAAATAAAATCGAAAATAAAATCGGCAACAGAGAGGAAAAAAAGTGTTCGTTCTCAAAAGCTCTGCAAGCATACAAAAAATTCGTATGAACGTAAAACCGTTAATTTTCCTCGCAAATTTCTTTGCCTCCTCTTTTATATCTATTGACATCCGACAGAAACTACCAGAACTAGCGCAAAATTTATCGGAACCACACTGGCTCGTGTATTTACCGCACGCTAAATTAGGATTTATACTGCGCTACTTTGCGAAAACTGAAAATAGCCGGGCGAATTTGTTGGAAATCTAAAGCAGGGAGGGAGGACGAGGGTAGGAGCGAGATAAGCAGAGAGTTGTTCAATGGTACGGACGATTACCGAGTCGTCGAGGTATTATTTATGGCTCGATGGTACACCCGGGTGAACAAAAGTAGGAGAGAGAAAATCATTTGACCAAGTCCGTATCTGGACTCGAATTTATTAAAATTTATCGGCTTTGCTTGAAAGTGATTTTTAAAGGTTTTTTTGTTTTGCTTCTGTCGTGAATTATATGAATATCCATTGAGAAATTTAACTATTTCTGCGCGATAAAAGATGAATTGAATAAAGGAAAATAAAATGAGAGAAGTGAAAGAATACGTAGAGCAGGGAAAGAGTAGTGAGAGTGAGCATTAATATTGGATTTTCTCGACTTCCCGGGGGTGAAATGTGTATTTTGCTACTGCGCTGATTTACGTGGGTACTTTTGTTATACGTTGAAAAGTTTTCAAGAACGAAGTGGGTCAGCACTTATTCGTTCGATCCCATTTTCTGTCTAAAAATGGTCTTTGTTTCTAAAAAATAGGGATATTAAGAGACTTTTTATGGAAGCCCTGAACCTCGCTTCAGAATAAACAAAAGGAAAATTAATGTTTTCCTCCTTTGTCATTTAATAGGATTTTAAAATTATGAAAGAACTTTATCACCCCATTCTTTTCGGATACATTGAAACACAAAACATAAATTGCATAAAGGAGGAAATTAAAAGTATTAACTTTTAATTCTTCTCTTTCTTTACTCAAACTATCAGCTCGACTCTTAATGAACTCAACAGAAGAAAAAATTCTAGTTTTAAGATTGGGCGGTTTTAGCTATTTTTATGCAATTGCAATCTCAAAATGAAATCTTCAATGATCGTTTTTCCTCTCACGCACTATGAAAATATCATTTTAAAATAGTCCTGAAGGGAGTAATTCGTATACATACCAATGGTCAACCAAAGTGTGGTCATATTTGACTTTTGTAGTTATTACGTTTGTTATCGTGACAAAGCTGAGAAAATATTAACAGGTCAAACAATAAACTTTTACATTAATTTCAAATTGTACTGTATTATCTCGAGGTAATAAATCATTGTTTTATTTATTGGAGCTCCAACTTACTCACTGAAGCAGAAAGCATGCAAAAATGATTAATTTTATCCCATCCAACCTACTAAACTTAAATCAAAATTCATAATAATAAAAGTTCCGCTCAATTGCATACTATCCACAGAAAGCCTACAAGAGTCTTTTGATTGCATACGATACCACTCGTCTGGATTTTTCCGCAGCACACAATCTTACCCCCACTGACTTCGCCGCTGATATCAAGCTCAATCCCATGCTGAAAAATTGAAAAAGTTGTAATCGCAGCATAAGGAAAAGAGAAGACTCGCGACATTCCCCTCGGCACTTAATAACTTCCGCAAAGCGAACGTCGACGACATTACACGCCGCGCCGAAGCCCATCCCGCATGCAGCTCCTCGCAATTTTTTTTTATTATTTCGCGTGCAACCTCCTCGCAACGGGGTCGACACGCGCCTCTCTATAGAACCGCGGCACTCGGCACCGGTGTATAAATATGTATTGCATTATTCGGGCGCGTCGATATGCACGCGAATCCCCGCGTTCTTTATGCTCGCGCCTCGTGCATTATTCGCCGTCCGCCTTTCTGCCGCAGCTTGGCACTATTCGCGCGCCCCTGTTGGCCGGGGCATTCGAAATCCGGTGTACGTGAGGTCTTGCGTGTCTCCGACCCGACCTACGCCGCCCCCCGCCTCCCTCCCCCTCCGGATTGTCGCAATTTCCGCGGAAGGATTTCCGAAGGGATTTTTGTCACGTCACGACTGCATAGCGACTTTTCTACCGGGTTACATTAATCGTCCCGGAACGGTTGTGGGATGCGCGCGGCCGCGACGGGACGAAGCGTCGGACCCGCCGAGACTCCCGAAATTAGAGTCGCGACGGACCATCCGTTGTACTAGCGGCGGAGTGGATTTGCGGAAATTTTTCGCATGCCGAGCGTATATCAAGACAAATGTCCTGGATTTTAAGATGTTTTCTTACTGGATACCTACATAAATGGTTGGAAAGTCGATTTAAGGACTGAAGTGTTTCTACGTTTTTCGTATGATTTATTCGCTGGTCTAAGTGAGTGATAGTTTCCAAGCGGCTATTTGTATTAGCACATTTTTTTAATTTAGGTAAAATTTAGAAGTATTGTAGAAACTCATGTTTGTTATTGTAGTGAATTCTTAATTTTTTTTATTATATTTTAAATTAAAATAAGTGATATTTTATTTTAAGTAGTAAAACCCGTATGCAGTCAGACGTCACATACATTATCTTATTAATGCACTATGAATAGAAATACTTTTAATTATTAATACAATATATACTCATTAATATAAATTCAAACATAATATTCATTATGATTAATAATAATGCAACCAGTCGTATTTCTTATTCTTCTATTAATTATACAACAATATAAAAGTTTATTTTAAAATAAAGAGTGAAAATGTGGACGGAATGGTTTCAATACTAATTTTAATAGTGAAAAAAAGATTAATTACTTCCGAATTATTCGTTTATTTTACTTTAAAAGTATATACTATCTATTAAAATGCACATCGCGTTAAAAAGTTTAACCAATTTCTCTGCTTTCACTGGCATTTTATGTCTCTTAGGCAATCATAAACTACTTTTCAAATAAGTGACTTTGTGATTATGATTTTTAAATAAAAAAGCACTTCAGATTTAGTCTTGTAACGAATAAACTGAAATCAGCAAGAGTAGTTAGTAATTTATATTGCAGTGAGTTTATACTCGTTCATTAAAAATAGAAACTGAAAATATAGTAACTGGTAGTAACATGCGAGTAGAGTTGGACGTAATAGTTATAATTTGAGGGATGTAAATTTTTGTAGGGAAATAAATATATCATTATTAAGTGAATGTTCACTATAACAATAATTCATACCCATTTCAGATTCTCACTCGCGACAGTTTCATTTACCAGATGAAGTTATTCAAATCAAACACACATTATTGTTCTCCCCTATTTTTGCACAGCCCATAAATTCAACGTAACACCCGCATCGGCCAATATATTCTTCGCTTCTAACAAATAATGACTTTCGATGGCACGACGCAGTATATATCCCGTCGCGCTTACCTGCCACTCTCCATAACCGTTCGTTTCATCCAAAAAGAAATATGCACCTCTTCCCTTTATCGTCGCCCCGTCGCCGCGTCTCTTCGCTCCCGCCCCTTTCATATCGGCACGCGTCGACTCGGCAAAAGGCTTTCTCCAATGCGCAGACTTTGAAAATAAAAAATAAAAAAAAAATAGAGAGGAAAAAAAAAACAAAAGAAACGAGCGCGAGAGCTTCAAAGTCAAAGGGGGATCGAGTCGAAATATTTCTTCCCCGGTAACGTGCCTCTGAATATTCATTATCTTGTCGGCATTCTACATATTTATCAGTGCCAGGGCGCGATACGCCGGTAATCTTCAAATTTTCACCTTCGGGCAATAACCGCGATAGCGCTTTCCGCGTGCACCTGCCGCCTCGTCTCCATATATCACATTTTCGCGCGGAATGCTCTTTATGGCCGTGGTATACCAACTGCGGGTCGCGCGCGAATGGTAAAAGCCCAGGAGAGGTGCCAAGCTTTGAGGGATGCGCTCACCAGCTTCTTCCGCTTTTCTTAATATTTTTTTATATTTCTTGTATTCTTTTGGCGGAAGCACGCGGAGTGCGAGATGAGAGAGGCTCGCGTAATCGGATTGAGAGGCGTTTTAGTGAAATTATAATAACGCGGTTGAAATTTTTTTCGCCCCCTCCTTGATGGATTGCTGCGACGCGATTGTCCGATGAAGTGAATTTGATCGAGTGTCTTTTCTCCGTTCGGAGGGAATCTTCACTTTTTTACTTTTGGTCTGGCCCCGGTGGGCGAGATGTAAAAAAAGAAAGTTCATCGCGGGCAAAAAAAAAATGCAGTTTGCAGGGAAATTGACGAGTTAGCGCAATGTTTATACGCGCCGACCACAAAGGCACTCTTCTCTCGCGTGCTCTCCCTTTACGCCGGTACGAATGTTTATCCCCCTCGTCGAGCCGCTTGCTGGGTTATATTCGATCCTCCGAGCTCCTTCGGGTTCTGCGCTCGCACTCGTACTCCCTGTCGATGTGCACTTTCCAAACGAAATACATAAGCCGCGCTTTGCCTTTTTTTTGTGCCTTTCTCTCTTTAATGTACGAACGGGGGAATTAATGTTCACCGCTCCGGGGGATGCGAGGCACTTCGTTCGGCGTGCCTTTTTTCCTTCGTCTGCTATTTTTGCTTCAATTTTGCGCGAGTAGCCGTTCGATGTTGGTGCTGCCTTTTTCCGTATTTAAATAAACATCAGTTTTAAGTGAGTTGAGGACTGAACGCTCTCTCCGATATTTCCGTAACGAGATCACGTACTCGCTGCCTCTGGAAAGGTAGAATTTGTGCTGTATTTTTTTAATTAACTCATAATAATGTGTAGACAGCATAAATATTCTTCTGATTTTATACAATGCTGTTCCGTTTTTTTTACTAGCGGTATCGTGAAATGCGTGGGATGTTGACATTATAGGAAAATTAACTTGTTTACTTAAATTGTCACTCTGTTTTTGCACAAAAATGTTTGTAGTAAAATCCAATGCATAATAAGAGTATCGAGTATTAGATTTTCATTTGTATTTTGCATAAAAATGTGTTACTTCTAAATTAATCTGGAATCACTATTTACCGGCAACAAATTTTTCAAAAATACCTTTTCTAGATGCAACGATTACTCAATTTAAAATGCTTCAATTGACTTGCAATTTTCAGAAAAGGTAGATTTGTTGTATACATGAGTCCGTTGGGCAGCTTATGAATTCTAATAGGTAGAAAGAATATTCAGCTTTGCATATGCACATATTTGCTTACGTAAAACAAATACAAACAAACTTATCTGATGATATATATCTGACAATGTTCAAAAAATTCTAAAAATTAGCTACTCTTTTTTGTTTTTAAACACTAATTTCTGAATAATAATTTTACAAATTAAAAAAAATAATTACCTTCTATTTCAAAGCATAAGAGCATATGATTTTGATAATAAATACAATCAGTTATGTGTCGATGCAAGCCAATCAATGGGTCAACGTCTCGCGAATTGTGAAGCCGTCGTCGGCGCACGAGATAGAGGCAGCCACAGCGGAGAGGATCAAAGGGTCCGCCGAGTGATCCTTAATTTAACAGCTTCGTCGGGGCGTCAGGATAATAGTTTTCGATTGCCAGCAATCCTCTGAGAGTGCATTATTAATAAAGCCTTTGGAGTACCCCGGTACGGTCTCTCAGCTCACCGGAAGTTGTCCTCCTGCTCTTGTGACCCTAATCGTCAACTATGCAACCAAATTCGTAAGGCATTCAAATACCGATGGTCTTTCCATTCTAATCAATCAATAGTCTTTGGATTTATTCTATTTGCTAAGTATCTCAGTGAAAATTAAAAAGTAAATTTTTTGATATAAATTCAAGCTAATAATTCTAAAATTGATCGACTTTAATGTAAAGAAAGTTTTACAGACTTAACTTAAAATTCATGTTGATGAAAATGCAAATTAAACCCTGTACACTTTTAATACTTTTTGTACAGAAAATTTGCAGCACTTTATGGATTGAATGCATATTGGCAGTGTTCAAACCCGTTGCTCAGTTTATTTAAAAATATAAAATACCTTTTTGCATTTACCGACTTTATGAATATTGATGAAGCATCTTCAGTGAAGAGCCCGCATTCTATACGCCTGTGTAACGACCGGCTATACAACGCTTTTGAACATTCAATTTAAAAAAAAAAGGTGAGATAGACGAAATATAAAATTTCAAAATAATAGTTTATTTAAACGCGTACACACTGAATGCATAAGCCTCGGAATTTTAAATATGCAATTATGAACAAATGTTTAAACAAGTGTTAACATATTTGTAAAATTTTTAGTAATTTAAAGGACGATAAATTAAAAAAATCACAATTACTTTTAGGACATTTTTAAGAAAATTTCGATTTTTGGAAAAATTAAATGACGGCCTTAGCTAAGGAAAAAAGGCTGCAGCTTCAAAGAAAACGACAAATTATACCAAACAAGCAGCAAAGAAATTAGATAAAAGAGGCGGAGGTATATACAAAGAGAAAAAGATAGTGGGGACAGAAGAAGAGGAGAGGGAGGAGGAAAGTGCATCAGTCGTGAAACCAAAGTCAAAGAGTCCTTGCACGATGCTACGAAACGAAATTGCGAGGCATTATTCAATTTGAAAAAGCCTCGAAATCAGAAACAAAAGGAACATAAAGACGCGCCGAAGTCTCGTCGCACGCATTTCGCGCTGCGCCCAAGATTTCTCAGACAGCCGGAAATAAGGTTAAATTGTGTAGCATTGCCGCGTATTTTCAGTCTTCTCCCCTCGGCCGTACGCTGCTGTAGAGTTAACCAAATTCAAGTCTTCGGGTACACCTCCCTCTGCTTTACGAAAAAACTGTTGACTAAAATATTTATGCAGTAATTAACCGATTAAAATATTTCTTTCAGTAAGCTAAATTATTGCCTGAAATGTAAAATAGCTTATTTCGACGCGCTAATACGGTTGGAATCAAATTCACTCTTGATTTATAGTGAATCACTCGTAGAGTTCAATTTGACTCTATTGGAGTCAAATTTCATTCTTCATGAATAAAGCGATTTAAATTCACTTTAAAGTAGAGTAAAATTCATTCTAAGCTAGAATGGTATATTACAGGTTAAGGTTTTACCTTTCGCTGTACTTAAGAGTCAAAAAATTCTTCTATTTCACTCCATCAAGAGACTTAATTTCACTATAACATTAGAGTGAAAAATTGACTCTAATAGAGTTAATTTTCACTCTATTTCACTCCAGCAGATTTAGCGAGCAAGTAAACTAAAAAAAGAATAGAGTACTATAAAAAGTTCTCTAAAAAGTTTATTTTGTAAAAATAATTAGTACCGAAGTGCTTTTGGAAAACAAATAAAAAACAGGAGGCTGTGCTTATTTAGTTTTTTCATGTTTTTAGCCCACCTCTCCGTTGCTTACTTCCCATTTGGCATTGCTTGTATATAGATAGGACTTTCCCACATTTTCATTCTGAGCTCGCGTGAATGTACAATGAACTCGTAGATTTTCCTCCATTTCCGCGAGTAACCGGGTATTGCGTTTCGTTCATTCGTTCGTTCCTGATGTTCTTCTTCCCCTTCCCTTCACTATCACCGCTGATTTTTTTTATACACGCTTCACTCGTTGCTTTTCTCGACGGTGCGTAAGTACTTTTTTGTATTTTCATATAGAGAGAGCTTTGTGGAAGAAGTGTTTTTTTACAAAATTGTGCATTGCTCCTTCGGATGAATTGTCTGAAATATTTACGAAAGGGAGTTTCACATATGCGTATCAGTATTACTTTCGAACGAGTAGGTAAATTATGTTTCAGGCAGAGTTTTCGAATATATGCATGATTCTAAAAATTCTGTACCGAACGACCAAATCATGAATATGCATTGAGTTTTAAAAGTTTAAAAGTTTATTTTGATATTAATTTAAAGAATGAATACTTTTTATTTTATAGGTAAATTACAACGTTTTTCATTTCGCAATTCATTGCCTTCAATGTCTTAACAAAAATTAAATTACTTACGTGACTCCGATCGAATAATTCACCTCGCACTTTGTTCTTTCATTTTACTTTTCAAATTTTACTCGAGAACTTTATGCAGCTACCTTTTCAATAGAATTATGAGTCGCTTTTACTTTTACTGAGTCGCATTTCTCCCTTTAGTTCTTATACGTAAAAGTGCAGTTTTCAAATCCACATTGCATTAATGTCAATATTGGTTGCGTTTGCGTAAAATTAAATCAAGCACAGTCATTCTCTTTTTTTTTTGTGGTTGCTCTGCAATTTAAAGTGCAATAAATCCCTCCGATAAAACATTAATCCGAGGTGACGATAAAAAAAAATAGCCGCGACGATTCATTTTCAATGCCAAGCTCGGCACTCGAATTTGAAAAGAGATGACTCGGTTACGCACGACGGTATTCAACAAGCCGCTAAACATGTCGTCATGTTCAATACCAGGTACTCCACGTCAAGCGTATTTCTCGGCATATAATGTGACTTGCATAAAAAAAGTTACACCGTATGAAATGCGAAGAAAGCAGTGGAAATTGAATTAAATGTCAAGTGTCGACGTTTTTAATTATAATGTCTTTTATACGGATTTATGTGGAATAAGCTCTCTATTACAAATCTCAAATGTTAAATGTCTTTTTCCGACACATTTAGAGCAATTCCTAATAAAATGCGCGTACTTTAATTTCGCGGTTGTAACATTTAATTAATTTTTTTCCATAATGCTCTTGTTAATCTTTGTTTTTTGTTTCCGAGTTTATGTTTATATTAAATTTCTTAAAAATATTTAGCTTTGATGTCATATTCCTAATTTTTGATGGAAAAATTTTGGAAAAAATTTGACGGAGAAGCAAAAGCTTGTTTAAAATTATGAAAAACGCCTTTGTTACGGACACAAATAAAATGCTTCTTTACTTAATTTATGATTTAAAGGATTTTGTGCTAGTATATATTGTAATAATGACATTACACCATAACTATTGTACATCATAATAACAAGATTAAAAGTTTGATACATAAACTTTTTTACTGAGTTCATTTTGAAGATGTAAGAGCTTTTTTACTTACTGACGAAGTACTTGATGAATTTTAAATTGATTTTATTTTTTCAACAAGATCGAAATTAAATATTTTTTTTCATTTTTGAAGTATAAATCATAAATTTTATTTAATAAGTGTCATCAAAGTATTAAAAAAGTATCTCATTCGTAGTCATAAATAGGTTATAATTCATATATACAGAGACTTCATTTTTTTCATTTTTACGAATTGATTTTGTGTATGAATCAAGAAGGTAGTGAGCTCCTAAAGATAATCAATTTTCACTCTTGGTATACTTACACATAGTATAATTTGATAATGATCATTTTTCTTTTTCGAAGAAATATAATTAAGTTTCTTGGTAACCTCACTTTTTTTACTCAAATTTTTCAATTGCAGCCCTAATCTTATTTCAAATTTGGATTTTCAAATTGGCTCATCCATCGGATTAAAATCGCAATTCATTTCCTAGCTGTCCTGCGCTTCCTCGAAAATCATCGATCCCCCTCCTTTTTCACAACCGACTCGAAAAATTTCCCGTTGGAACTTTCGGAAGACTTCGGTAGTGGGTATTTGACACTCGGAAAGCGACGTGCTTTAGTTTTCCCATCTTCCGGCCTCCGAATTTTCCATCCCGGCCGCGCGGATCCTCGAGGACGGAGAGTCGCCGGGGGTAAAGTTCTCATTTCGGTGCGAGGGCGGGGACGGCTGTGTCGAGAGCGACGACGAGGCGTTTCCGCCGCTGTCCCCAGCTGCCTAGAGATAACATCCAATTTGCGCCCAAACCGCCGGATTTCGCGGGGCCGTCGGCTGCTTCGTTCTACCCTGCACCCGCCTCGATTTTCGCGTAGCGCGCTGACGTCATAACGGCAGGCGAGGGAGCGACCCTGTTATTGTCTTTTTACTCAAATCTCCTTGGATCATGCCGGATCTCTTTTTCTTTTCGGATCAGTCGCTCATGCGCTTGCCATCGAGGAATTCGTCGGACTTATTTGCTTGATCGTTGTTCTACATTTAGGATAAAGAAGAAATTCGAGAAAGGGAAAAGAAGATTGATCGATTGATTCAATAATTTTATTATAAACCTACTCTCTAATTTTAATGCAGTGATTTTTAAAGCAGTGACACTTTTATCTCCGAACTGTGAATTTTTATCGTTTTTCAATCAAAAGTATGTCACTCCTTTGAAATGCAATAAAAATTTTATTGGTTTAAATTTAGTGGCGTATATACAGCAGTTTACTGATAATGTAATTTATAGAATTAATTTTTTAAGAGTGTTTCGGTAGAGCAAAAACTTGAATTTGAGAAAGCATCATTCCCGGTAAAAAATCAATCCTATTTATGATCTACAACAGACACGTTTTAAAAAATAGGTCAAAAGTGAAGTGAATTAAAAGGACTTTGCTAAGAATATTTCAATGATTTGAAGCTACTATTCTCTATTTTAAGTGACTAGAAGAAAGTACATTTTTCTTATTTAATTTTCACTACTATTTCATTTATAGTTGGTCCATTTTTAACCAGACATTTCATAAGGAATTGCAAACTAAAAAAAAAGTTTGCGATCTTTGGCAATGTACCGTTGATTGACATCATTTATTCATTAAGTAGTAAAATAATAATGCATGAAAATGATATTAATTAAAAAAAAATTGAGCATATTATTTTTGCTATTTAATTTATTTAGATAGCCAAGTATGAAAATATTTTCATCTGATAGAGTATGCGCGTGAATTCCAAAAAAGGTATATTTAAATTTTTTTGTTGAAATTTAAATGAAACATTGCTTTGTACTTCAGCAACATACATTTGGCGAAAGAATTTATTCAAGAATCTTATAAAAATTGTACTACAATAGTAAATATACCCAGCTGGTGTAATTTGCCATTTTTCGCTTCTTGTTTTTCCTTCCTTATTTTCTTGAGTGGTTTTTTTCACGATTCAGACTGCAAATGCTCGGGTTTCTTTCCTTTTCCTTCTCTCTGGCCTTTACTATTTTCCGTCTCGTTTTTCTTGGCGAAGAGCTCAACGAAGACGGATATTTCCTTATGAATAATTAAAGGCTTCTCACCCAAGGAGGAACGTCGGGACCGAGCGTGGAATGACAAGCACACTGCCTGCGCTTTCGCGAAGATCGAAATAATTTTAATATTTTAAAAATGTGAAGAAAAAACGCTGTTTCACTCGACGAACATTTCATCCTGCTGTCCCAAGGATAAAAGGTTATAATCTTTTGAAAAATATAGCAAGGTTAAAATGAATGGCCACTTGAGACGTGCCTGGTTAAGTTTATCATTTCTAATAAGACTAACAAGGAAATAATTGAACCCGCTTATTTTCGTAACCGAAGAAATTATTATTCGGCGACATGCGAAAAAAACAATGAGGATAAATAAAGTCTCTGCATTTTTTTCAGAGCTTACCGTTTAAAGTTACGAAGCTGTTCGTAAAATGAATTCACTGCGGCCAACTATCGCGGATTCAAATAAAAATTGCAATCATTTTCTCGTATAATTTTCCACGTCATAAACCATCTTACGAATACGTATTTTCTCTTTTCATTTTCAACATAAAGTTGAGGAAATATATTAGTTTTCGTCGTAAAACTTGAGTGGCTCATACTTTTCGTCGTAACAATCAATTATCTCTTAGTTTTCGTCGCTAAATTCATTAAGATCTTAGTTTTCGTCGAGAAACGCGAAGGTCTACTAACCTTCGTAGGGAATTCAGAAAATTTTACTTATCGTCACAATGCCGGTAATGTTGTTAATATCAGAAGACTCATGTAATAGTTAAAAAAATATTTAATTAATTCCGTTCATATGTATATAAATGTCTTATATACATACAATAAAGTTTGAAAACAGCAACCATCTTAAATTTTAAATTCAATTAATTGTTATTTATGGCACGGGTGTGAAAATTGATTATTTAACTCCTGCAACGTTTTAATTATAATTACTTAGACGCCATTTTCAATAAAAAAAAAAAAATTATAACGCGGGAGCCGAAAGTTGACGTTAACGTAAAAAAAGAATGATATGTGTAACGTAACTTTTTTCCTTTTCAACATGTCAAGGAAAAAAAGTTGAAGTATATATCACCACGTAAAAGATACTTTTTTTATCTATTTTTTATAAATTCCTTCAAGAAACATGTCAACTATAAAATACTATTTTTAATAGACGGATACTAATAAAAAACCTCAAAAAAAAAAATAAAACTTTTATCCATAAGTCAAAACAGTGGAAAGAGCGCAAGATATTAACAAACCCATAAATCCATATAACGGCTTTCAATCTTCCGTGCAAAAATGCACAGTCAGTGCTCAGCAGCAAAGCCAACAAAGCCCACCCGAAGCCCGAAAATTCAAATTCGCCGCTACGTACGGCCGGCCGTGCGAAGTTCGGGCTCATCCTGGACTCGGGGCACGCTCGCGGATCGATCGGCCCGGCCGAAGTTCTTAGCTAGGCCGGCGGCTGGCCTCCGACCGGGCATTAACTTCGCGAATCTTTCATCCGATTCAATTTCCGACTCGCGAGCGTAAGCCGGATGTAAAACGCCGGCCGGGAGCCAGTAATGGCCGGGCGTGCGCTTCGAAATAATCCCATCCACTCAGCCCCGATGCCGGAGCCGGTCGCCGACGGCTACGACGAAGTGGCCATTAACGATGACCAGAGATAAAACGACAGCTTTGCCGACGCCGCGGAAGTTTCCATATTTAATGGCGCGAACGCGACGCTCACCCTTTATATCTTGACGCCTTCTTTTTTTTTGTGTCGATTGGCTTCGGGGCTTGCTTTGATCAATGGCTGCACGATTTGCAGATTTCTTCGCGGCACTCGGAGTGCCCCTAGCCGTTCATTTTAGAATAGTTGGTGACATAAGTTTCACGTTCATTTGAATTAAGGCAGCTTGAAACTACAGATTTGACGTACTTTTAGTGGATATCCTGATAGATTCTTTGCTTTATCCAATAGAAAAGCTTCGCAAATCCCAGCGTCCTGTAAATCTATAAAAACCATGATATGAGGTAAACTACACTTTCTAACTTCTTGTATGTTATATGAATCAATATATATAAGCAAATAGCATGTAATTTTTCCTGTTTTTGTAGAATCTGAATTATCTTACTTATGCTTACTTTTAGTATCCAGTTTTCTGAAGATTGTCATTGGGTGTTTTTTTTCTTGATAAACGTTTCCAATTTCCCTCCAGTGTTGAGGAGCCTTTTCATTAAACGAATTAAACATACAACAGTATGTTTCATACTTCGATTGAGGAAATAATATTATTAGCGTAAATAATATTTAAAGTACCTTACTGTATCGAAATATTTTAAACATTATTTAGGAGTAAAATTAAACTTCATATATTACTCAATTCTAAATTTGAAAAAACGATAAATAGGATGGGTCGATAATTTAAAAGTCGATAATATTAACGTTGTAAAAATAGCGTAAAAAATTAGTAACTCTCCAAACATGCCTGGGAATATTGATTAAGCTTGAGATTCGATGGATTTGTTGGTTTTTGCCTCGCCTGCCTACGGTTTTTTTTGCGGACTACGAGTAAACATAGAGAACTCATTGAATCATAGAAAAAAAATCAACGTCAGATATGTAACTTATTTTTACGAATAAATAAAATATTCATTATATTGGTAAAATATTTTATTACGTTATAATACTTTTCATAATAAAATTATACTCATCAGTTTTTTATTTGCGCTTTCTATTGGAATAAAATATTTTTTCACGTAATAATTCGATAAGAAATATAAGAAAACTTAGCTGAAAACCAATAAAAAGTAGGCAAAACGCCAAACGCAATTGATAAATAGTTGTTTTTCTGAAAACTCTTTGTGATTTTACGGATAGGTCTTCTTTAGTTTGATGTAGGTATTGTGGAATACCACTCTGCAGCAGAATTGAACTTAGCCGTTGGAATTTGTCCTTCAAAGGCGAATCATGCCGGAAAAAATAAACGTAGCTACTAAGGAACATGTTATCCACGGATACGTGGAATTCATCATTTTCTTGCACAATGAATGAAGCAATCTCGCAATCGATAATGCAAGCGACACTAGTTTTACCTCGTAGCATCCGAAAGCAGTCGGGAATTTCAAGAATACGAGAAATTTTATTTTCTAAGGCTGTCCCAATAAAGTACTGTAGGTAGTAAGGATGAGCGATGACGTTAATGTTTTGTTTGATTAAGTCGTTGGAGTTGCTAATTTTTTTCCCAACTGTTAGCTGCGCAGTCGTAATAGCATTTAATACGCATTGCAACATTATCGTTATATTCATAAACATAAACACTGTCCCCAAAAAAATTATACTGCTCATTTTACTGTTCGGTTTGTATAACATAGATTGGCTCATCATACCTCGAAGTACGTCTAAAACTACTTCTGTGGAATGACCCTTTATTAAGTATACGTAGATGAGTATGAAAGCGATGAAAATAATTGAACATTGAATACGTAACGTATTAGGAAAAGCTCTTAGCAACTGTTTCATTACCGAGACCAAATCTTTTCTGGTAATGTAACAAATTCTGCCAGGAACAAATGTATTTGCTTCGTGTAGCCAAAATCCGCGACTGTAATCCGTATTACTGCCACATTCATACATGCCCTCTAAAATTGCAGTGCTAAATCCGCTGCTGCTTCCGTTTGCTTCTATCATACCGATTTTATGTGGATCTACTGCATGGTAGTCAACGGCTGCTTCTAACTTGTTCCACGTTAGTCGCATAATTTCTTGACTCGCATTAAATATGTTTATTTTTTTGACATTACCTACAGAGTTTGAAGAGTTCTCATACTTACTGTATTCGACAACTTTCAGTGGGTATCCTGAAAGATTCTTTGTTTTATCAAATCGAAAAGCTTCGCAAATCCCAGCGTCTTCCAACCCTATAAAAACCATGATATGAGGTAAAGTGCATTTTAAAACTTTTCATATGATTTATGAATCAATATGAATAAGTGATTAGCATATAATTTTTCCTATTTTTGTAAAATCCAAATTATCTTACTTATGCTTACCCCTAGTATCCAGTTTTCTGAAGATTGTCATTGGGTGTTTGTTTTCTTGATAAACGTTTCCAATTTTTTCCCAATATTGAGGAGCCTTTTCATTAAACGGATTAAACATATAAAAGTACGTTCCATAGTTCGGTTGAGGACAGCTGTAAACAATATTTAAAATATTGAATTCCCAAATAGTTTTAAAATGTAAGTTAATCCACAGGCAATCTTCAACGTTATTGACAAGAAAGTATCCATTGATATTCCAAAAAGCAGAGTTTTTTAATTCAATCAATTGTTTTCGCAAAGATTTTGTATCAGTTATTTCTATAACGAATTTTGATGCCTTCAGTTTTTCGTAATAGTATGCTTCCGCAGTGAAAAGAAATTCTTTTTTTTTCTTCAATTTCATCGCATTTTTCTTGGTATCAAGTGAATAAATAGGTTTATTAATTTGATTAGCTAATTTTCTTCCAACATTAACGATAGGGCCGGTGTCATTAAAACATTTGTCAAATAATTCCTGCATCTATTAGAAAAATCTCTTACAATTAATGTTTTAGTTGTTATAATAGAATTTATATGTGCATATTCTATTTTGTATTGTAATTACCTCAAAAGTCGTAAATACTTTTTCTTTTATTTGAGTTAACCATCTGGCAGCGTAACTTATGTTTAAGTCTGCAGAGTGAACTGGATTAAAATATAATAATATGTACAATAAGCAGATTAGAAACATTTTGCAGTCGTAATGTTTTGTTTCAATACAGTAGTTGTGAAAGTACTACTCCCTTTGAAAAAATTTCACTAAATTTATCGGCGTAAGTATAATATGTTGATACAGTAAGTCTCACCTTACTGTATCAACATATTATAAACAATATTTAGGAGTAAAATTAAACTTCATATATTATTCATAATTATTATTGATAATTTAAAAGTCGATAATATTAATGTTGTAAAGATAGCGTAGAAAATTAATAACTCTCCTAACATGCCTGTGAATATTGATTGCGAATTTATTAAGTAAGCTGCTGGTATAAATAGTTTTTTGTTTTGCTGATTGGACAGTTTTTTCCTACTCTTTTTTTTTGAGTGAAGTGAAGTTTTTTTATATTTTTTGAAAGTCCCTTGTTTATTTTAAAATGATGGGCCGTCGAAGTCAATGTCAAAATTTTGTTCGTTTGGGCGGTAATGGGTTAATCTGTATTCTTACTCAAAGTCGTTAAAATTATCGACAATATTTTATATTTCCAAATAATATTGAATGTCTAAAATAAACTGTTATGTAATCGATAGAATAAAAAGCTTAATGAATTTTGTTAGATGTTTAGACTTTTATTCATTCACATTTAACGTGATCATTTTACTGACATTTTTTTAAATTAATTTAATGAATAGACTTTTTGTATTATTTCTTCATGAAACTGATAATAAATGCAATTAATAAATATACTGTGAACAAATTACTGAAAATGAAATAAATATTAACATAATTGTTTTCCTCAAATTCTAGTTCTTTTTATAAAAACAATGATACAACTATATTATTTATTCAAGACACTGATTATACCGTACAACCAATAAATACATGCATATAACATAAATAAATTACTGAAAATGTCTGGACGATGAACGTTGAAATAAAGCGTCCAAACGTCTCAATTAAAAAAGAATTAAGTTGCGTCAGAATGAAATGAAACGTGTTTAATTCTATAAATTAAATATCGTGCCAAATTGCAGTTAACTTCTTCGCCTACAAAATTCCGCGTTAAATTAACCCTAATATAAATTATTTTCATCCCGAGCTAGTGACTATTATTCCACCGATGCTTAATCTCGAAGCTCCCGACCAAAACATTTGTCTAAAAGTACAAACCGCAGCGCTACGAAATAAGAACCGCCGCTGCTCCTCTTACATCCTCAGTACGCGTGCAGAATGAAAATCAAGCCTCGCGCTCCTCCATCCCTCCTCAAATGATTTAAGTGCATGTGCCTGGATTCGTCTCCTGCGTTATGAAAATTGCGACGAGGACTAACGCATCGCTCCCCTTTCTATATTTTTCTCGAATATCCAGTCTCATTTTCCCCTTCGCATCACTGCCTTCCCTCTTTGTGCGCTGAAGAGAAGAATCTCCTTCCCCCCTTCTTCCCTCTTTGAATAATTCTCGCCCGAGAAAATATAATGCCGCGGGCATCCGAGTTTCGGGAATGAGCCGTCGGCAATTTTCGCTCTTTCTCCTTTCTGTACCAGCCGACGGTGTTTTTGGTGTAAATGAAAGCCAGTGTGTTTTCACGGGCGAACAAAGCCTCGCGTGAGCGCCTGAGAAAATGGCGAAATTATGACGTTTGCGAAATTAATTAAGCCGCCGCGTGAAATTGTGCGACGCGCCAGCCGCAGCCTGACCGACTGACTGTGGGTGGCGAATTTTCTGGGACTCAGGGACCCTTCTTGCGAGGACGTATTGTAATTTTCGCTATTATGAAGAATTACTGCGGTATCCATCGCTGGACCGTAACTTAAAAGTGAACAGAAGTTTATTAAGTGCGAATGGGGTGCAGCGGCCAATTTTAGTGGACACAAGTTAGATTTAGGACCCAGTCACCTATGGATCCTGGATTTTTCTGACATTTTTTGAAACTAGTTTTCGTGGATAAATAATGAACATGTGTCACGGAATTTTTATGTATAATTACAAAAACTACTACAATTTTACTAAAAATAGTTTATATTAATTTCCGGTAATCATGTTTATATAAAATCCTCAAATATACATCTCCATTGTTATTTTCACTTTTTTGCGTCTTTTTAAAAGGAGTTTTTAAATAATTAACGTTATCTTTTACTAAAGAATCATTTAGAAAAATCGTGCTTTCGAATTTATATCGTAGAAGATTTTACCATAAATATAATAGAATGAATTTTTATACTGTCTAATTTAATTTTTCGAAGATTTACACGATTTCAAGCAGAAACGATTAACTGTGCTCTCTGAAGACTAATTAAATTTTTTTAAATATTTGCTGATAAGTGTAAAATTTGAAGACTTATATGCTAATAACATACTTTAACACTGAACCCTTTACATATATGACAAACTACATAAAACAATCAAATCATTTTAAGCAATTGCTTTACCTAAAAAAAGTATTAAGTAAAAAAGCTCTCGAAACAATATTTTTAATATTTTTTTTTCTACCATCGTTCGAAACCGAAGTTGTAAAGCTTAACAAAATAGGATGATCATTTATAAAATAACAGAATTTCCTCCAAATCCGCGAAGCAATTTTTTCCCCAGCTAACCAAATATAATCCTCGGCAAAAATAATAAAAGCAAGCTTATAGCACCTCGCATCTTCCTACGAATAAAATAACAAACGGCTCCTTCTGTAATTCCGCTATCATCAGCGTAGGTGGGCAATTGAATGGAGGGGAGGGAATAAAAAGTAGACGCCTCGCCAAACTTCCAATTAAGGCGTCCCGCGCCGCGCGTATCTCGTGACACGCGAACATTTGCGCGCATCTCTCGCGGTGCCCGGGGGTAGGGCAGGCACCGAGTGCCTCGCCGCGGGGAAAAAGTCGGGCGCTCTCCTTTCGCCGAGGCAAAATAATGGGGTTGAGAAAAGAGCGAAAAAAGGCGAGAGTCGAAAGACGAGTGGAGGAGCGACTTTCGTGGCCCCTGTACGTACGAGGCTCGAGCACGAAACGTTCCCACTGTTATTGGAACAGAAGCCGACGAGTTCGGTAAGAAATGAGCGGCAGGAGGGGAGAGTTCTTGTGAAGGCAAGATCGACAATCTGAAGACGAACGTGTGTGAAAAAAAAAACGAACAACATTTAGAGACTTTTTGTCCGAAGTGAAGTTATACAATTATGCGTGGAATCGTGACGCGCTGTTATATAAACTGATAGAAAAGATCTAAAGGTTAAAGAAATATTGGATGGCTTAATAGTTAATGCACCATTTCTTTACATTTAATACCTATGCCTGTGGATTATATTAAATGCGCACGGCTTTATATTAGAGACACTGACTTTAGGTCGAAAGATTTTTTCTATCAGTGTACTTAATTTAATGTTTTTTTTTGCATAATTTGAATTTGTTAATTTATCGACTGTTCGCGAGTTCTTCTTTATTTATTGGCCTTGGGTTGCACCGTGATGCTACTTGTCCGTGAGTTGATTTCTAGTTTACGAAAGTTCAACATGATTATTGTTGTTTATCCGAATAAAGTTTATGTTTATTAATTACTCGAGTTGTATTTAGTATTTACTTAGGGTCATTACCACGCACTGAAACGTATTTACTTTTCTACAAGTATCACGATTGCTTTATTCGTTTAAATTGAATATTAAATTTATCAAGAAATTTATTGAATTTTAATTTTATCAATATGTAATTGATAAATATCCTTTCTGCTTGAGTTAGTGTCTTCTACTACATGTGTGAAGTGGGATAAACTTATTGGTTGTTATATGTCTTAATTGGATCTGTACTAAATTAATAGTGTTTCTATTGCAGCAATTTGAAGAACTAGTTTAATAACTAATTAATGGAACTTTCAATTCAGTTATATACCACATTTTTGTTATCAAATTTTTCATAATAGACGTGTATTAATTTTCATAACAACGCGATTCAGATGTTGTCGGATCAAATCGCAACAACATCTGAATAAATAAGAGGGACTGGCAGAGTCAGATATAGTATAATGCAAATTGAAATAGTACCACGGTGTCGGCGCGCAAAGGGAGAAAACTTCCCTTCATTTGATTTTCCGTTTTTCCCTTCGTTTTCTTTATTCGACGCTTCTTTTTTTTCACGCATCCTGCTCCGATGAGGATTTCGTTTTTATCCTATTTATACCGGCGCGAGGTAAGCTGCTTTTGGTTTCTCTAATGCGAATCGCAAATTGTAAATTTCGCGGTTCTGCGGAGCTCTGAAAAGTTTCACTGCGAAAAACGTAAACTTTGGTATTCTTTTCATTCCGAAAGTACATTATCTCAAATATGATTTTATATCTTCCGCCTAATGCACTGAAAAAAATTGCGAATTTCGGGAAACTACCTGCAATTGTGATGTATACTAAGCATAAGAAAAAATTCCTTCATAAAATAAGAAAAATATTTTTCCATTTTTAAAATTACCTTCTAAATGAAGAATCTCGTTTGAAACAGAAATATTTTTTATTTTTTGAAAATTACAATGAATTTTATACTTCCATTGGATATTTTAATGCTTCTTAATAATTAAATACATTCCATTTTTTGTTACAGGTAAGTCATTTTACATCGCCTAGCTTGTAAAGGTTTTAAGTAATCATGATACGTAAGTGGCCTAAAAATAATTCTTTATTAAAAAAACTTCACACCATTAAATCCACTTTAATTAATAGAAAAGTAATTTTAACAATAAAACTAATATCCAAAAATTAAAAAAAAAAATAAACCCACTCGCTAGAATGTTTGTTCCGTTCGCCAGCTGAAATCTCTATAGCGCTTTGTATTCTCAAGCCATCGTGAAATAAGCCCCGCGCACGCCTGAAATCTCATTATGCAGTCCTACGGGTCTCCTGTTTCTTACCTTCGAAATTACCCGGACGCCGCTCTCATCGCCTCCCACCTACTGTTCTCCCTTTTTGCCCAGTCCACCCTCCCGGACCCACCTGGTTCTTCTGACGTCGACTTATCCGCGTAATTTCAGGACCACGTGACGTAAAGTGGGAATACCAAGGCGAATGACGCTACCAAACGCGGGAGTAAATTTTGAATGAGCCACGCGCTTTTTTGGCACCCGGAGGGAAATGGAATGGTATATTTTCGTGAAACAATGCGTCAACAAGCGCTGATGCTGCTGCCTTACTTCCTTCAACCTGCTTTAATCTTGCCAAATTATGTTGTTTAATAATAAGATTAAGCGCTTGAGATTTAGAGTAGAAGAGAGATTTTTAAAAGGATTAGTGACTTTTTTTTAATTTAAGTATTTGTCAGAGCTATTGTGTGGAAGAAATAATTTCGTTTGTTTAAAAAAAAATTCTGAAACTACGTAAAGCCAAAGAAATTATTCGAAAAATAAAGTAGTAAATAAAAAACATTGGATTTTTTATTCTACTATAAATTTCACCCTTTAGCTTGTAAACCGTCCCCTATTATTCTTTTCAATGCAGCTAATTAATTATCTTGAAATTAATAAATAAAAAAAAAATTATCTTGAAATCAAAATTCAATTGCGTGAGATATTAAAAAAGAATTACTAAGTGCAATGGTTAAATAAAACAGTATACAAATTATCACAGTAAAAAAAAAGACAACAACAATTTGTGAATCTCTGTTACTCATACCAGAACGTAACTTATTTATTAATGATCTCAAAAGTAAATTACGAATAAGGCTTCCTGCCTGTGGCAGTGGTTACGGTCGAATTTATCACAGTGTGTGCGTCTCGTGCTGCCGACATGCATCCGGATCGTCGTCACATGTCGATTGCCACTACTAATTATAAAGCCGATATTACACTCTCGCGTGCGCTTTCCTTTTTGGTGACCGAGTTATGAGGATGATTACATGTATGCCGACGACCCTTCTGGCGATAACGAGCTCTTTAATTATGTTTGCAATCTGTCAAAAATTAATGAGCATAGTTTATTATTGAAGTTCCTTCGCAGTCCTCGGTGCTTCGTCTTATCTCTGCATGTGCGTTGTTATTTCGCTTTCGTTAAATCTAAGTCAGCTGCATACTGTTAGAAAATATTTTTATTCTGGAAAATTTATTTTGAAACGGAAAAATAATTAATTCATCTTAGTTATACCGTTCGAAGGATTCTAAAATACTTTACATTGGTATTGCTGGTTTGGACTCTTATTAATATCAAACCTTAATAATTATTATAATTAATAAGTAAAAAATCGATGGAGGTTTCATTGTACTTCGTATTGATCCGATGTGATTGGTCGAGCTGTAGATGTTATTTTGTTTTTCAATTGTTATTTGTCAGATTATTTAGCAAGCTAAGCCGCATTCCCGCGCGTGTAGCACACGCCTGATCTGGTATAAATTAAATAATCGCAGTTGCCTTAATTTTTTGTATAAAAAAATAAAATCTGTTTTAGCACCCTAAGAATAAAAATTATTGTTTTTTTTTAATGTGAATTAAATTAAATTGAATATAAATTAAATTTAAATTGATTGTAATTCGGTAAAATTCATGTACGCCGATGAACTTTACTTCCAGTATTTTCATTAAATTTAATGTTTTTTTTAACAGTGTATGTTTTTTTTAAAGCAGCATACAATATATAAAAGAGCTTTTAAAATTTATAAATTCAATATGAACATGGATTTTAATATCGAAGCTGTTTTAAAACTAGAAAAAAAGTTGTATCTAATATCATAGTATTCTTTTAAAAGTAAATAATACTGAAAAATAAAATTTTAGCATAACTAGAACATGCAGAGTTAAGACAATCATTCGCGAGTAATAATAAATAAAAATAACTCTGTACAACATACGATAATAATAACTTAACAATTAAATAAATAAAGTCATAAGATTGAATTAGTTGAGATCAAGGCGATGTCTCTCAAAGTTAGTTTGAACTTATTGAGAGAAGCGAGATTTCTTAACTCAGCAGGTAAAGACTTTTAAAACTGCGCTCTTCTGGCTTCGAAAGATTTTCCACCAGCTTCAGTGCGCATCCAGAAGTGCTCTCAATCATTTTTTAATTTCACCCTTTGCGATAAACCTTGACCCTTATTTAAAAAAGAAACTTTCTAAATAATCCGGAGTAAAATATTAGCAGCTTAAAATGTATGCTTCAAGAAGAACACACATTTATTTATTTATTAATAATTCAACGGAATGAAGATTCCTTGTTCAAAATATGAAATAATAAATACACTTAAAGTAAACTCAAACCAGTTACTATAAACTAAACTAAAAAATACAAGTATATTTATTCAACAAAATAATTCAACATATGAATCAATTTTTTTTCGAATTTTTATTCGAATTTTTATTGCACTATAGTGTCCCAATAATCGAATCCGCGAAATCGTTATCTCCGAAGTTTCCTTCGAAGCGGCGATTCAATTAGTTTTTTTTTCTCGCGAAACAGTCGCACGCGGTCGAAGTTGTTCGCACTCCTTAACTACTGGCCAATTCGCCGACTCTTTCCTCAGCGTTTCTGGCTGAGCGGCCCAGCCGCACACCTAAAAGAGCTCGCGACGAAGTTTCGGACTCTCCAAGTTCGATAAGCCCGACTTCTTTTATCGCTCGCGCGAAACCACGGAAGCTCTCTTTTCTCTTTTCTTCTACTTCTTTTTTTTTTTCAATATCCCGCGCAAATTTCACTGCGCGCGCAGTTGCACTTTGTCGGGCTATACCCATATCCGGATAACTTTACGGGATCGGCGTTTTCATAAAGTCCCGTGCACGCGTGCGAAAGAGAAAGAGAATGTGGTAGAAGCAGGGGGGAGGAAAAGGGAGAGAAAAGGGGTGAGAAGAGGTACATGAGGCTTTTCATCGATCGCTTTATGGCCGCTTAACTTTTACGCGCTCTTTGTAATCGACGCACGCTCCGTTGACAGCCTGTCGAAGATCGAAAATCACACCGTTACACAAGTGAAGCATGCATCGATGAAATTTAAATTGATCCCGCGCTCTTTGACGTTCCTTTACTTTATCGTTTCTTACTGGAACTCCACTAAAAGTGTCCGGGAAATTTTTCGATTGTAAACTGAGTTGCGGATAATTTAATTGGCTACTCTCTGCGTCTATGTCTCTTTCTCGTGAAATCATTTCTTACAGTTTCAAATTGAATTGCAATGCTGCGTACAAATACTTAAAATAAATAGAAATTTTATTAGAATCTATAAAGATTCATTAATAATAGAATTTTTATTGAAAATTTTGAGATTTATTATGATTAGAAATGATATAAAAATCTAGAGATTTAATTAAATATACTTCTTAATATAATTAGCAAAGTATTTTTTAAATGATAGGTATATATCTTGCATTGTAAGTTTCTAAATAATTAGGACGAAGTGAAGCAATAAGACGAACGAAATTGATTAAATGAAATTAGTTTCGTAAAATGGAACAAAATCCACTTTGATTCAATACCTTTTTCTTCATTTAACCTTTTTACGTATATTATTTTAAGTGAGAAATCCTGTATAATTCTATATAATATAATTTTAAATTTGGATCCAATTAGATGTCCTACATTAGTAATTATATATTCACCCTACAAATTTGCGTAACTTTAAACAAAAAAAAAGGTTCGATCATTTTGAAAAGATATTAAAAAAATAATACAGACATACAAAGTCATCAGCGCTCACGGTAGAAAAGCATTAATTACTCTAGCGAACAGTGTTAAGAAATTTAAAAAAAAAAGGGAGAGTAGTGTCTGGTCTATAGCGCGTGAAAAACACATTTTTAATATCGAGCACATTAACGAGTTTCCTCCGGAAATCCCGCGCCCCGTGAAAGGCGACGGGGGCAGAGGCGGCGAGTCGCCTGCGCCGACCAGGCGCTGAAATATTCATTAGGATCTTTTTTATTTCCCATCCGGCCGGGGCCATCAGTTGCAGCGCCCGCTTCGCCCGGGACCAGAGATCCGTTGCGCCGTCGTGCCACGTAACGTCGACCTTTTTCCAAGTACCCCGCCACTCGTTTGGAGTTCCCTTCTTACTCTCGACTCGTGTCTCTTTTCTTCATTTTTTTCCTACCCCTCCGCCCGTTCAGACTCGCTCGCTTGCTTCCCTCTCTGCTTCCCGAGAGTCATCGAGGTGACTCCTTTTTTTTCCTTCTATTTCCGCAAGGTAGTCATTTGAGAGAAAAGAATTCGAGAAAGTTCAAGAATCTAATTTATCATTGGAGTTTATAAATCAGTTTCCTTCCAGCAACTGTCGTAGAGAAGTACACGTAATTGAAAAAAATAAATAATTGAATAAGCAATTTTTGAGAAAGCGCGAGATTTCATGTCTTAAACGGGGATAATAATCTTAGTAAATATTACTGAGCTGTTTTATAGACTCGACAAATAAATTTCACTAAAAAACATAGTAAATTCTTTTAGATTAGCAGTAATTTTTGCAATACTTTTTTCCTCGTTTATTTTGTACGTTGCAATCTAAGTGGAGAACTAAAGCGGAAACGATAATTCAAACATTATGACTTCCTAGACTCTGCGTAACTACCGCGCAACAGGATGAAGTGATTTATCAACTAATTTTGCGAGTTTCATGGCCGTTTGTGAAAAAAATTAGTCCTCCTCGGTCGGACGGAGCAAAACAAGCGAAAAAGTGCCATCACTCGAAGCGCCGTGGTACCTACAGCCGGGAATGAAATTTTCATTTCGTTCATTCAGCCGCGAGTTTATCCGACGACCGGCCTTTCGGAGAGAAGATATTTAGGGGCGGCCGCGCGATATAATGAATACATGAGTACCGAGAGTCTCGCGATAACTTAGCTCGAAGGCGAGCGAGAAACGAGCGGGAGAAATGTAGAATGCAAGACGGTAGAAAGGTATACGAGGGGGTGGAGAGAGGGGGTCTTTGGGAGTGGAAAGAGAGAGGAAAGTGCAGAGGGTGAGGGGCAGGGGCGGAGCGAGAAACCGGCAACACGATAACGGCATTAACGCTCATAATGAATTTATCGTCAGGTAACTTTAATTTAATTAATCCCCAAGTTTCGAGGTGGCGTCTTCCGTCTTGGGTCAAGCGAAATAATAAATTCATCCGAGCTTTTAAGCATCTTATTTATATTTCAGCCAGTAAAAGTGGGTAAAAAATTTAGATGAGGACCTCGTTATCTTTTTTTTTTACGTTAATTAACAAGTATTCTCGCTGCGCGCTCAGACTAATAATCCTAATAATAGCAGTATTACATCTGTAAATTCTAATGGTTTCACTTTTAAAAATGTTATTAATCGTTTCGTTATAAATATGAATCAACTGCGAGTATTAACTATGTACTTTAACTATGTACTATGAAATTCGTTCTATTAATTAAAAATGTACACTTGACTTCGTGTTCCTACATAATTGTAACGCAGAAGGTCGCCTTAAATAATTATCAACGGGTAAATCATGAGATTAAACTGAGACCATTTAATTGCAAATTTTTTTAATAGAAACAAAATGTGAGGATTGAAGTAGATTAAATGAATAAAAATATTATTTCGTAGAATATTAACTACAAATTTATCCTTAAAAAAAATTGTCGAGTAATATTGCTAGTTTAGTTTTACTCAATTCATCTATAGCACGTTAGTAGAGAGAAAATCACAAAATGACCTATACCGAGGAATGAAAATATTAATTCAATAAATATAAAATGTATTCCTTATAACAATACACTGCAATATGTTTAAATTGTTTTATTTAGCTAAAAAATCTAAATCCCGTAATCAATTATTGTAAAGCCAGTCTTTTTACTTTTGTTAATCTTCAGAAATGTATTTTTAGCTTAAAAAATGCACAGTGTATCTATTGTGATGTAATTACACCGATTATTTTCTCAATTTTATGTTTTGCGTAAGAAATGATACCTTTACATTAAAAAAGTCGTAGATCGCTTTACTTTATAGAGATTATTTTAAAAACAAAAATAGAATATTTACAACAGAAATAACGTAATATAAAATTTACATTAAATCTTTACCTTAATTCTAGTATATAATTCGTATGGTACACATTAAAATACATATACATTAGCACTGAAAATGCCATTTCAGTTATAATGGTCTTATTTTCTTAGTACAGTCAACATATAAATTACATTTTAAATTAATTAAGTTTTCACACTAAATATATTCTTAAGCAAAGAGGTACCTAATCTTATTAAATTTTTTTACCCAAAAGAAATATCTCCAGCGAAAGCCAAGCTCACCTCGGCCTCGTCTTTGTGCGGAGGCGATAAACCACAAGGTGACTGCCGCAGGACCGCGTTGACATTCATTTTAATCGGAATCAGCCGGTGCGCCGTTGGAGATAATTTTCTCGCGCCTCTCTTCGTCGAGCCTTTGTATACCGGAATACGCCGAGAGAGACCGCGGCCTCCAGTTGAAAAACGAGAGGAGAAATAATGGCCCGGGAATAAGTGAATTTTTATGGGGAAATATGAAGAGGCGCCGGCGCTCGGGCTCTCGAGGGTCGCGCGAGGGTAACGCGAGTCGGCCCCGGCTTCTCCGCGCGCGCGACGTGCCTTCGCGCGCCCGAGCCCCTTTTCCATTTTTTTTCCTGCGCCGCGCCTCCTTTTCTTTATTATTGTTCCATTCTTCGCGCCGGCATTCCCTTCTCGTCGACCCCACCCATGCACCCCCCACTCAGCAGTCCTCGCGCTGATTCGAATGTGATTTATTGTTTGAAGCTCGGTTACGACGCTACGGGAGGAATACGAAGCTCCCGCGGGCTCCCCGGCGCAATTGTAATTTTATTCTATGAATGTTGAACGCGCGTTGTTTTATGGTTGACGCGGAGCATTGGGATGTGGATTTTCCGCGATTTAATGGATTTTTTTTTACCTAGCAAGGCACGCGCACCTTCGTTGGTTTAATTTGACATTAACGCGCGGTATGCCCGCTATTTCTCAGCTAAGTAAACAATAACAACGAGTTAAATAATTCCATTGGTTTTAATTTCAATAACGATGAACTTCATGATACATTCACGGGAAATTATATAGGAAACCATTTTTTTCGTACGTATTAAAATGTGCAATTAAAAGACTTAATAACAAAATAAAAAAAAAAGTGAGTAAGTATATGATAAAATATTCTATATCTGCGCAAGTATTTCAACTGAAAATATTTGGTCAAAAAAACGCAAAAATAGCATGACACTGTGTAGAATATATAACTGACTCAAATTTTTAGATGGAAAAGCATACATGCCAACTGTCGAACGAAAGTGCACCTCTCGTAAAAAAAACTACCGCCGATTTGGAAAAAAAAAAATAATAAATTAGGTTTGACAGTTGGCAGTTGACTGGAGCGATATTGACAAAAGCGCCGGGGAGGCAAGAGCAGCGAGAGAGGCCGAACCTCGCGGGAGTCACGCGGAATCCTGTCAGGCCGCAAAACGTGTCATCGGCACGCCACTCCCGACGATACATCCAATTAATTTGCCCCTGTGATTAATACAACCCCAGTCCGCGTCAGACCGACTGATGGCTCCCGGTAAACTTTGACCAGCTTACCGGTGCTACTCTTTCGCTCTGCTGACAGGTGTGTCCCTTTTTTTTATATCGCCGGAGGAAAGTATTTTTTTTTTTCGAAACTTTTAACAAATTTATTTTCTAACTAATTGATATTTAAAAATTTATTTTTTCAAACAATTCGTAGCTGCACTGTTTAAAAAATAATCGCGATTAATTTTGCTTCTTTCTAAGAATTTTCAACCAACTTTTATTTAAGTTTAAATCAGTTATATGTGTCGTGGATTATTATAACGTCGACAGAATTATTTTCGATATAAAAACTTTTCTTTTACTTAAAAAAGAAAATGGTTTAAACCGATTTGTAACGTTTTTTGTATAAACTTTTTTTTTATAATTAGAAACAGTAAATAATAAGATGCAATGAACTAAAAAAAAAATGTCAGAATAGATCGCGATATACTGAATAAAATCTTCGCAGCCTGATTTTTCTTTTAAAGACACAAAAAGAGTACAACAACGGTAGTCCATTTTCTAGCCACCATTGCAAATACAACACGCACGTGTCTCTCGTCAACGTTGAAGCGGTTGCAGTATTAACGAGCGAAATTGTACCTGGCGTCGAGTTAGGCGAAATTAAACTTGCACGTCGGGACGGCCGCCACCGCCCGAAAATCCAGGGCCGCGAGCAGCGCAAGCTTTATGAAAATTTACCGTGGGCAGGCCGAAGAAAACCGCAGCGGGGGTCATGAATTTGAAAGAAGCAAGTCATATCGACGG
The DNA here is from genome assembly GCA_018906775.1 of Sycophila sp. Sp_5. Taxonomy (NCBI): domain Eukaryota; kingdom Metazoa; phylum Arthropoda; class Insecta; order Hymenoptera; family Eurytomidae; genus Sycophila; species Sycophila sp. Sp_5. The sequence goes on along the minus strand of JACCID010000014.1, from coordinate 1,209,650 downwards.
ATTTGCGCGAGTCACGTCGGCCCCGGGGCTGGCCAAGCTCCGTACGCATCGACGCTGCGGTAAAAAGCGATGAATGACCTCTTTATTTATTCAGCGCGCTCCCCTGTCGGAAAATCAAACATACCGACACTGTAAGTCGCTGATTTATCGCGGTATTTTGATTGGATTCCATGCATTTTACATTGACTCGCGCGCATCACAAAAATTCAATGTCGTTGTCCTATTTTTCCTTCGCTGCTTTGTTGCCTAAGTGCAACTTTGTGCAGAGAAAAATTGTGTTTTTAAGGGAACATTGAATTATTGGATAAGTATAGGTGATGCTTATAGTAATATTGAATATTATTTACATTAAAATTTTCATTTACTAGTCCCTTATTAAAAAGCGTAGATAAATAAATGATTGAACTTTGTGACCTCTTATTTAAATTGAAAAATTTTCACTTACAAGTATAGAAGGGATTAATCAGTCTACGAGTTCGCATTTAGTTCAACAAGATTTGTTGCTTACATTTATAGTACGAATAACATGAAAATTTTCCTTGCACGACCGTCAATTCTATTTTTTAATCATTCTATATTAATTCCATTGTTTATCAGTCTATTAAAAGGTTGTATGGACCTTTTAGAAAAAATGGCTGTACTCAATCTTCTCTTTAAAACATTATTTATATTTTTTCTCTGTCGTTTTGACATGAAAAGCATCAAATAAATTTACCGTTGACTAGATTAAAAATATAAAAAGTTACTTTAAGAGTAGCTTTTTTATAGTACCTCATTTTGCATTTTTTAGGTTTATCGCCTTCTGTTTTTATAATAGCTCTAAGCATTATTAAAAAAAAAAAAAAACGTGCGCGATCGCCGCTATCGTGAAATTTCTCGCATTATCAGCGAGCTCGTCTCCGCTCCTCTTTAAAAGTGATTTACAAGCTAAAAAGCTCAACGTGTCTCTCAAACTGCACTAAAAGAAATTTACGATACATTAACGAGGCCTAAATCAAAATCAAGACCGAAATGTGCGTCATTTGCGCTTCTAAGAAAGTAAAAAAAAAAAGGAAAAAAAGGAAACGAGAACAGCGCCAGCAGGAGCTCGTCCTAAACACGAAGGGGTAGCAGAGGTAATTTCGCCGTTTCAATTACGCGCCTCGATGGGACGTCGCCGTCAGCCGTCATAGCGTCGCCCTTTACTTTACGATCGGCCGGCGAGGGGAGAGAAAAAAAGAGCGGCGATCCGATGACGCGCGTAATGACCACGCGCTTATAAAACAACAGTGACTGGCGACGCTGCTCGGTTTTACGAGGTGCAATTTACGTCGCAGCCGGTAAAAAGCCTCATGCAAATGGCTTAATTGCGATATATCCGAATCGCGTGCCCCGTCCGGCTGCGTTCGCTAACGACGTTTTGATTTATGCGCCCGGAGAAATTAAGCGTTATTGCGCGCCGCGGTCGCTACTTGCTAATAAGCGCCGCGAGCAGCCGATGCCTCCCCGAACTTTGGGCGGACGCAGCTTGGTCCCCTCTTTAACAAGAACGATGGCAGAATACTGTGAGACCGTTTAAGATGCAGTTTTAAACAGTTTTCATACAAATTTAATAATTAGTCAGTTTAAAACCACATTACGTTCTTTCACTTTTTTTAGTTCACTTTACAGTAAATATTTGGAGTTTACTTTAAGTATGTTTATTATTTCAGATTTTGTACTTATAGACTCTTTGGTCCATTCAATTTTTAATAAATAATCTGAAAATGTGTCATTTACGTACTGAATATGTGGCTGTGACTATTCACGTTGTTTAGATAAATTTAATATTTCTGATTTAGGGAGTAATGAAATCATAAAAAAATTAATAAATCAATTTTTGATATCCGCTTTTACTAAAGTATAATTCTTTAAAAAGTGCTACTTCAAAAAGTAATCTATAGTAGCTGAATGAAGAATTCATGAAGAATTTAAGTCCATTGAAATTCGTTCAAATGCATCTTTTTCCAAAGGCACAAAAATTGTATTTCCTATTCTATGCGAATTCTACTATCCATTCAATGAGGTATTGATGCTATTCTAATTCAGAATTATTAATTAATTGACTAATGAATATAGATACTTAGCAAAATATGCCCGAGTGACACCTAACTTCTTAAACACTATGATTATTCCGAATTTTAAGTTAAATAAACATTGCAATAAAAGTGCAATAAAATAAATGCAATAAAATAAATACGTATAAAGGTGAATGAGAAAAGCGCTATGGATTCCCTATAGTAGGTAAAAAACGAGGTCGTCGACGCCGTCTCGTAAATAACGCTTGATCGTCGTGTGTTTGGGTCCGAGCGATCGTAGCCTTCTAAATGGGTGAGACTGTGGGGAAATACGTTACTCCGTGTTCCAGCTCGAAGGCTTCGAATTGCAATGTTTTTGAGTTGCGGTAGACGCGTTATGTGCGCTCGAGATAGATGTACGCTTGACAAGTTAAGGAATGCGGACAATTTCGCGCTTCAGTAGTTCGTATCAGTCAGTAGTCAGACCTGCAAAAATTTATGTCAACGTCACTAGCGGGTATTCAAAATTTTATTTTTTGCAATTGATCGGTAAAGGAAATTTGAAGAGGCAATGAACAATGATAAAACATTGTTGACATTTATTGCACACAAAATTTTACTCTACAAACAGTAGTTGAAAGGATACAATAGCAGTGATTCTAAAGAATCCTTATAGAACTCAGTTATTCTTTTTTTAATACAAATTAATTAGTAAATTGATGTTTAACTTTTATGAAAAATGTAAACAAAATTAATCACTGATTTTAAAGAATCCTTGTAAAACACAATTATTCGTTTATTAATACAAATTAATTTTTAATAAATAATTTTTTAACGTTTATGAAAAATGTAAACAAAATTAATTACTCGGTATTATTATTATAGCTGCGTAAAAGTGAAGTTACATCCTCGTATTTGAGATGTTCTTAAAGCCGCGCGGGAACTTTAATACTCGCGCTTCGTCTTCGTCGTCGGCAATTATATTACGTCGCAGTTAGGTCGCGGTGGAGTCGTCCAGTGCCGCGGCAAATTCGAGCCCAGACGCATGTATCGCCGGTTGCCCGCTGGTCGCGCGCGCAAAGTGAATATTATAAATGTCACTCGCGTACGGAGTCTCGCGGAGTTCCACTCAACTTGGCTAACTTGGCTTAAATGAATTAAGGTGGGGGTGAGCACCACTGGTGCACTTGTACATAAGCGCGGGACGACTTGGAAGAAAGAAATTCATGAGACAGTGGTTTTGATGAGGAAACTCGAGACTAAGACTGACTGATCCTTCGACTTGCTAATTAATATTTATGAAAAATCTGTTGTAAAATGTATTATTCCTCGTAAATTATAAATATCGAACATTTCTAAAAAATATTATTCTCTATTTAAACACTGGTATTTAACGATATTGTGAAAAGACTTTTAAAAGCTGCCATAAATTTTAGGACAAATGGTGATGTGTCATTAATTTTTGTGCTCCAAACGAATGATTAAAATCTTGTCTGACTATACCGGGATTTGTACTACTGATACTATTCATGAGTTTACTTAGACAAGATTAGATTAGTTAAAATATTTTTCTTTAAAATTTTTAAAATAACTACCGTTTGTATAGAAGGTAAAATAATTGTGTAAAAACATAAAATCTAGCTGGCTTTCAATTTTATGTAAAGTAAGTTTTTTTTATTGCATAAAATCTATTTGCAACGCAATAAAACTTAAAAGGCCAATTAAACATAATTTTATTAATGTTATTATTTTTTTGTGTACAAATGTTACATAACATTTTTCAGTACAAAATAATTCGATCCTAAGAAAGTAAAATTCTCATTCTGACAAATAAAATTGTCCGCTAAATTATTATCGTTAAATCAAAAAAATTCCCTAATTACTCGCAAATTACTTTCCCTCGCTAGCAAATGTGAATAAATTCTATTGATCAAGCTCAGACCATTTCCTTTCATCAAGTTCTTTCTGTATTCAATTACCGACTTGGTCGCATTAATTTCGTTCAACCCTCTCTCGATTAATTCCTTTTTGTAAGCCTCCTCATTTGCTCCGCGCACTCTCGGGCCTCGCCTCCGGTCCGCCCGGGCGAGAGACGACGATAAATTTGCCTCTCGCGTACGCTCGCACGGTTTCGAAGGATTTTTTGGCCGGGAGCCACGACTTTCGGATAAGCGAGCGGTCGCAGCCGCGCCATAAAGTGGAATTCCGCGATCGGAACGAGCATTAAGCGCCGAGCTCCGTGGAATAAAAAAGGCGCGCCTGGTATAGAGAGGGAACGGGAAAGAAACTGAGAGGGAAGCGGGCGAGACGCGAAAAAATAGAGAGGATAAGGGAGGCTAAGTTAGCTCCGGCTCTGGAAAAGAAAAGAACACCGTGAAAATTTCGTTTGAATTATTTTCCTTTTCTCCCCGGGACTCCCGCTAAGGAATGTACTGTGCGTTTTCTCAGCTTTCCCGAATTCACTGGGAAAACGCTCTTTGAAAATAAACTCGACATTTTATAATTAGGTGGCGTTTATTTAACAACTTCTAAATTAACTGGCCAGTTTATACGAACTGATTTTTAATTTAAGCTAAGTATTTTTTTAGAGCATTTTGTTTTGTCTCCAAATATGTCTTTTATTCAAGGTTTTAATTGAGATAATGTTAAATTATTATTATTGTTTTTGCTTCTTCTTAGCAAAGCAAAAATTAGAATTAAAATTAAATTCGTTCTTAATGGATTTTAACGGTTGTTGTATGTTATTTTCAATTTCACCAGTATTAACGGAATATTCGGAAGTACCGTAATAGGGTAGAAATTCCCGTGAGTGAGCTTAAATCTATTTGTGTGCCTCGTATGCTTTAATATGAAAATCTTATAATTTGGTTCTGCTACATATTATACCAAAACTTCTAATCTACTGAGCTCTACAAGCTACGATGAAACTTTGTATTAAAGTAAATTTAGCATTTTTATTTTTATTAACTCAATGTTATTTTTTTAGTGACATGGACCACCACTTAAATTCTATCAAAATAGTTATTTTAATATTAGTCTATGGTAAAGCAAACGCCAGTTAAAATAAGTTAAAGGCCAAATTTATTTACGTCAATAAAAAAAATAATAAAAGTGGATATGAAGAACGCGCAGTAAACTTGCGCTAATCATTAAACATTAAATTGAACCACTATACCACAGCAGGAAGTAAACATTTAATCAACAAGTAAGAATATTAAAAAAAAAATCTTTTACAATCAACGAATTTTGATAAATCCGTATATTTCAATTTACAATTTGAATAATTTTACAAATTAACATTGTTGCAAGAGAATTATCCGTGCAATTATTGTTCAAGGGTCTTATCGATTCCAGCAGTTTAATGCATTTAATTTCACTATCTCCGTCTTTTATACCGCTGTAAATAAGATCGTTTATAGTGACTAAATTAAAATATCGCATAATTTCCCCGTACAATGCTTTATTCAAACACTCGTAACGCTACACCTATTAAAAATTAAGTGCGCGGCTGTAAAGCGACGAGTTGCACACTCGCGGCCGTAAACGCCGTGCCGAGAAAAAACTGAAATAAAAGAGTGAAAAAAAAGGGGGTACAAAAAAAAAAAAAAGAAAACGAGGAAGTGGAGAAGGCGCGAGAAGAGGTGAAAGGAGAGAGTCGTGAAGAAAACAAGCCGTGGAGCGGCAACACAATGGAGGTGGCGACGTAATTAAATCTTGGCCGACGATTGGAATATTCATGTAGACGCGGAGGTGCAAACGCCTGTTGGAGGACAGCAAAAAGTCCCGACTGCACCCATATACTTTTTCCCGGAAAACCGGAGTGGAGGGGCGTTGGGCTCAAACGCATGAATCGCTAAATTATCCGGCGGCGTAAACTCTCGCGACCCCCCCTCCTCCTACCCACGTAATCGCGAATCTGCAATTATTACCGCCACTTAAACTAATTTCCATTCCCCCGGGAGTTTCGCAGGGCGCTTGAGCTTTTCCTCTCCTTTCTTTCTGGGTTCTCGGCTTCTCACCTTTTTTTGCCCTCCTTTCCGCGACCCTTTGTTTTTACGCGCTCGCGTTTCTTTCCCTTCTGTCATTTTGCCCCCGCGAACTTGCGCCCCTTTTTGCGATTACACGACGGCTCGCGGGACTTGAAAAATTGCGATCGCAAGTTGCCCCCGCGCGTAAGATCATTCCGACTTTTACCCTTCGCGTTTATTCCGTGATTGGTCGTAGCTAGTTTAAAAATTTTCTTTTTAAATCTTTGTTTTTTAAAATAGCTGTATATTTTTAAAAAAAAGTTTTAATATTTATCGGTATTAATATTGAAATAGTTCAACTTTAAAATAGTTTACTATTTCGGTTTCCTGTCGAGATAATTTTCATTTAATTTAAATTTAATGTCCTTTTAGTCGTCTTTAAAAGTTTTATATTTCTCATTATCAAGCATGTACGTCAGTGCTTTTGAAATATTCACTTTATAATTATAAGTTTTCACTTTATCCATGAAAATTTTAATTCTTAACTAATTTTATAATTCGTACAAAATAATGCAAAGGAAAATTTAATGTACAACGACCGTGCATGTGAAAATAAAATCGGGAAATGGTACTTTAATAGATAAGCTTTAAAGCAAAATGAATAAGTACGTATAGTCCTGAAAAGCTAATTAACGAATGCCAACCTACTATGGGTGAAGCTTTTTAAATATTAATTGCACTTAAAAGAAAAATAACAAAAAATTGAGTTTAAATTTACTCAAAACAAGCATTAAAGCTTATTATTAATTCAAAGTTTCAGTAATACTCGAATGTTTCCTTTAAACAATGCAAAGCTTTATTAAACGAACGCATTATTCTTATCTCGAGTAAGAAAAATAAAATCATACGGCACTTATCGGAATCATCGCGAAATTCATAATGCCTTCGAACATTCGGCATCGATGCCCCTCGTCCAATAAAAAAGAGAGAGCAGCAGAAAAAATCACTCAAGAGCAGGCGCATTTTAATAATTGCACAACGCTCAACCACGATGTAGCACAATAAACTTCGATCGACCAGCGCCAAGCCCCTCGCTCTCTTCATCCATCGCACTCTATTTCCATCTCTATCTATCTTCCTCCGAATCTCACTTTGTCTTATTCATTCTCAATGTCTCTGGCCCTCTGCCTCTCTCCTCCTTCGTCGACGTGGAGCCGCATCCACTCGCCTCCTCCCCGGGCGCCTTCGCCCAACCTCCGATTTACTCGGATCTCCCGGAGAGCGAGCCCGTAAGAGCATTCCACTCGGGGAAAAAGGGAATTCCTCTTCCTACCACCCTCCACCCCCTTCCACCATCCCGGCGCTTTTTCTTCTCCCGAGGAATTTGATTCATTAATCAAAACATCTTCCGGCCGCTCGGCCGCGGATCCTCGAAAAGCCGGAGGTGTTTAAATGTTTCTTTTATGGGTATAAATAACTTTGCTCGTCCATCTGCCCCGGCTCCCGGTTCTTTTCTCTTTCCTTAATGTTCGCCGTTCTGGGCGATTTTTTCCCCGCCGCACCGCTCAACCCCCGCGGCGCGCCAACTTTCGCGCTCTTTGTTATGAGCCGCTTGCTCCGAATAGTTCGCGACGTTACGACTGCGATACTTATACTTTCGCGAACTCCTCCGCGTGCGCTCTTTGCCGATCGCAGCACAAAGTGACTGGTCTTCCCTCTTGCGCTAACTTTCCCGCGAGTTCTTTTGTGAGCAGAAAAAATGAAGAAGGAAACGATAACATTTTTCTATCCCTCGTGCTAGACGGAAAAATTGTTGCGCTTCTAGCCTTTTTTTTTTGTAACTTAAAAATGCCGCCGGTTAATTAGCGCGCGCGATTTCAGTTTAAAAGAAAATAAAAGAAACGCAAACTCGTTATTCCACTTCGAGCGAGAGAAATATAATAATTAGAACGCGGAGATATAGCGTCGGGCGAAGAATTATAAAAACATTAATTATACAAAAAAAAGGGTCGAAATATAATTAAATCGGCAGATCGATGACGCCCGCTTGGAATAATATCAGGAAGCAGGCGCGGGCAAAGTGGCCGATGGAAAAATCGTCCTTGGCCGCGCACGAAATTGAAAATCAAACGAGCGCCGGGCTCTCGACTTCGTTGTCTCTTTCGAAACTTCATTATCACTTTATCGTCGTTGCGCCAGTGCGGCGCTCCGCTTGAGAAGAACGAGGAAAAAAGAGGGAGGAGAGGCTTGCAAGACTCGCGAAAGTGGACCAGCAGTTTCCATTACGCTCAAGTATATTAGCGCTCGGGCGGCGCGTAATGAAGATGGGGGGGGGGGGAGTGAGGAAGAAAGAGAGAGAGAAAGAGGCAATGAAAAAGGCGTGGGCGAGAAAGGTGAGAGTTGTAGGCTTGTAACGATGACGGCAAACATCGTAAAGCGCGCAAACAAGAAGGGACTGTCTGATGTCGAGGGTATAGGCGGGCACTTGGAGCGTCAGTGACCGAGGCTACTACATGTTTCTTGAGGGTATTTTTGTTTGAGTTCGTAATGAAAGTTTAAGAGGACCTGCGAGGAGTACGGCCTAAAAAATGAAATATTTATTTAATTATTCAAGATTTTTCGATAAATAAGTATTATTATAGCCTTTTTTGTAGCACAGAATAGAGTAGAAATATTTGTTCTTAGATAAATAATATAAAAATACAATTGAACTCTCGCTAAAAATCGATTTCTCGCCAAAAAAGCATCTATTTGAAGACCGCAATTTCAAAGCCTCAGTTATTTTTACCTATCTAAAGTATATTTAATACTAAATATTTGAAAATTTTCCCAGTACCACTGTTGATTGACTTAACTAAGCCAACAGAGCAAAAAGCTAAAAAATATTATTTATTATTAAAAAATGATAAAAAAAAATTATATTCAATTTTGTTGAAAGTTGTATTCCGTCGGATCATTTTTTTTCTTAAAGTATGAATTGCCTTGAAGTATCAGTGTTTTGGAATAAAACATTAGAATATAAATTATCAGTTGAATAACTTCAATTATTTGAAATAGTTTAAAACTTAAAATTGCTCTACTTCGGCGCCTTTATCACTGATCAACCACTTACAGTAAAGAGTCGAGAGAATTTTTAAATCTAATTCATACTTATACATATAAAAAATCTAATTATTTCTAATTTAATTAAACAGAAGTTTTTTTTAATAAAAAAAATAAGTTTAAATCAATTAAGAGCCTAGCTTTTGGAGCCCCAGGCCCAAACCTTCTGCATTCCAAAGAATAAAATTCTGTTTACCTATCAATTATTAGGCGTTTTCTGTGATCTTTCCGAAGCTCCGATCGGCTCTCTTCGCCGATGTAAAGGAGACAATAAAAAAGTCGCATCCTGCGGGATTGGCAGGAGCGTCGGCGCGAACCCGAGAAATGGAAAGCGTGCCCCGACGTGCTCCGCCGAGATTTCGATTCGCGAGATTGAAGGAAAGAAGAGCGACTGCTCGCTCTCGCGCGCTTTTTCTTCATCTTCCATCTGCACGAGGCCCTCCCTCTCCTCCCCTGCGAGCTCTTTGTCTTTGTCGCGCCGAGACGCCCCCGGGGACTTAGCATCTGATCGGCGCTACGCGAGTAACCTCCTTCCCTTTTGTCCGCCCATCTCTTCTGTTTCCTTGTTTGTTCTCTTTCTATCACCTGGCTCTCTTTCTCATTTACGCTGACAATCGTAAATAGTATTTCGGATATTGTAAGCCATATAAAAAAAAATTAGTCCGGTGCTAGTCTAATCATCAAGTCTGGCTATGGAGACTACTCTGCAAGTTATGCCGGACTTGATAAAATTTAATTAAAGTCAGGGAAAAAATTTTGCAGCATAAAAAAACTTTATTTGCTAGAGTATTAGCTACACTCTGCAGTTTAAAGAGTAAAATCGGAAGAAAATTTAAGTAAATTGGCAATTTTTTTACTTTATAAAAGACTAAAGCACATAGACCTAATAAAGGAAAGAAAAAGTCTATAAAAAATGCGAAATCAAGGCTAGCAAATAGTGCCTTTTTCCAGACTTTAACTATTAGTTCGCATTTATTTTCATAAAAAGTAAAAAGAATTGAATGAGTGAAAAAGTCTCTAATAAGTAGAAAAACACTAACAATTAACATGATAAGAATCATCTGATTCTTTTCTTCTAGTAAACTTATTGAGAATTATACTGATCGAAGCAGACATATTTTCCAATTTAAGAAATTCAATCTAAAATTAACTAGATAATAATGCTTAAGTGGATTTGTCTACGAAAGCTAAGAATCCATTTTTGTGAGTGTAGTAATTTTTATTATAATTTTTCCCTTTTATAGTATACTACTTCAGTTCTTAGCCTGCGAACTTTTGGTAATAAAATTACAGAACAAAATATTACTTAATATCATCTAAATAAAAAATAAAGTCTACTCTTCACGAGATGATCTCCCTGCTGTAGGCAGCGATTCGCGCAATAAATAAAGATCCTGGAGGAAGTGCCGAAATTTCATTCGAGCCTTGGAATTTTAGTCTCACCTCGTCGTCCGACGCGTTTGGAGTGTGCGTTAAAAAAAAGGAGTAGGAGGGAGAAAGATATAGAGTCACGCGCACACAGCAGAGGGTCTCTAACTAGCGCTCTTCGGGGCGCAAGCGAAGTGCACCGTGCCGGCATTCCTTGGATTTTATCACCTCTGCACTCGCGCCCGGTGGGACGCAAGAGGAACCCGGCGGAAATTTTAATATTCCCACGCATCGCGAGCTCGCGCGCACACAACCTGGCCGGCTCGACTTTCCTCAAGAAAATTCGAATTTTTTTTTTTCGCCTAAGAGCGAGGAAATTTCGCTGGAGGAGCATACGACAAATTAGTCCGCGTCACGTATCACGTGCACATGAATAAAATTTTAATAGTGTCTTCAGAATTACGCTACTATGTCTCAGTTAACTTTCTTCTGGATGTTTTAGAGCCCCTCGTTTGTTTCGCGATCAATTTCTCTGCTCAGAGTTTCACCTGACATTGCAGAGTAAATCCTCTTATACGATGAAATTTGCTTGCTTTTATAAAATAAATAGTAAGTTAAGAATTAATCGGGCGACTAATCAATAAATTTTAGTTATTTATTCATTTGTTTATATATATATATTGTACAGAATATAAATATGTGTGGAATATAATCTTGCAGAGGGAAATATTTACTATTTGTAGATTTGAATTGCAAAAAATCTTGCTATTAAGTTAGAAAATTTCATGTAATTATTTATTTATTTTTTATAAAATTATTTAGTGTTTTTTCCATGCGATCTTTAATAGTTATGTAGGGATAAATGGTATAGTTAATACCATTTTGATATACGATATAACGTAGTGATTGTCCCTAATTGATAGTAATAGTCATTATATAAGCTAATGTAAAGTATGCCAATTACTATAGTTGGAGACAATGACAAGCCCTCGGCTAACGATTACATACGCTACCCCTACTATTTTGTTTAATGTACTGATTTATATTTTGTAAAGTAATTTAAGTGCGAAAAAGCTCGTATATTTATAAAATATATAAATAAATAATATCCTAGTAAAAGTTACTTACATTGAAGAAAAAATTTTTTACTTTTGATTATTCGTCATTCGATTTGGCTTTCAGTAAAAAAAGATAAGACGATTAAATCTACAAGTATTCCAGAGGGCAAAAGGTGCTGCGAAGACGATAGCAACGAATTCGGTAATCGTTCTCTCTTCGCCCGTCAAAACGTATGCTCGCGCGACACTTCAAAGTCGTAACTCGGGTTTGTGGCGGCGCACGATGTTTCCCACCTCGACGATTTTCCGGGGATGATCCGATGCATCGCACGCTACAAGTACCATCTCGGAAATTTGATTTTCCCGCCAATGCCTCGAAATTCGAATCAAATCTCGCGCTCGCTTCTTCGTCTCTCGTCCGGTACACAGCCTCGCTGAATTTCCGAGGAAAGAACGTTTATTCTATTACTTTGATTTTTTTTATTTTAGTTAAAAAAAAACCGCGAAAATACAGTACAGATCACTTTAGATTTATCAAAAAAATAACTAATGCTGTTAAGCAATTTATTTTTAGTTAGATGAAATCTTTTACAAAATTCGATACATTTTCAATGATTATTTCTATTATATATTCTACTTAACGCAGATATTTCTCAATGCATCACATTTGTCTAAAATTATCGACTTTATTATCTTCTCTCCTATAAAAAATCCTTTTATCCTCCAATATGATTCGAAAGAATCCCGAACTTTTGATTCACCGCGAAATCCCTCTTTTCGCCGCTGTGAAAATGAACGAAACCGACAAAAAAAGCAAGAAAACCCAATCGAGCGAGATCCGAGGCTGTTTCCTTTTCATCGGCGCCGGGGTTGGCACTGCGAAAATAACCCCGCGTAATCCCGGCCTCGCGTGCGCATAAATAAAATAAAGCACGAACAAGCGAGGATTCGCGAGAAAAAAAAAGGAAAGCAAGAGGGGGAAAACACTTCGCCGTTACGCCTTTTCGGCTCGCGTGTATGCGCCCACTTACGAGCTCGCGCTTGCGCAATTTTGCGGCGCTCGATCGCTGCCGGATTTCGCGATGTTGTAACGGTAAATGCAGATTGCCACGGGGGCTGTATACCGAGAAGCCGAATTTTTTCGCCGACCGCGCTTCCGGGCCGCCGCAGCAAGGGTTTGAGAAATTGCAATACTTAAAATATGGAACGCCGCAGTGTTTTCCTCTCTTTCTTGCCTTATAGTTATTTAAATTGAGACGAAAGTTAAGCGTGAACGCAGTTTTCAAGCGTTTCATCTGCAGTGAACGCTATGAATTTGAATGTAAAAAAATAATAAAATAAAATTTTGTTCCTTACTAGAAATTTACTAGAGGAGTATGCAACTTTCAGATCGATTATGGATGATTTACCTGCTAGCAAAGATAATTTGATATATGAAAACAAAATATTTTTTTCTTAAACAATTGCGCTAGCATGGAATATTATAAACTTCAGAATACTGCAATTAGATTTTTATTATTATTTTTTTTTGATATTTCACACACATTGGCAGAATGTATAGAACTATTTTTATTATAATTTGAAATTTTGATTCTTTAAAATTGTATGCGTATAAATACAACTCCTACAGTTTGAGCAAATTTCTAAATCAAAAGTTTTGATCTTAGAGTTACAAATTATTAATTAAATTGTAAATTTAATTTTGTTAGTTGATGAATACTACAGGATTGGAACAGAGCAGTGAATAATAATTTTAACGTATTTGCTTAACAATATTTGTTCACAGTAACTTATTTGTTCTCTCGAATTTACGTCTACAGTAACTGCAGAACAAAGAAAGAAATAACAATACAAGACTTTCGCACCTTTCCTACATTATTCTGGATTCGAGAGTTTGAAACCAAAAGTTAATAACGAATGGTCTATGTTTCGAGTGCCCAATACTTACTTCAACTCAAGTTTGTATGCATTGGAAACTGTGAGCGAGGAAGATGAGAGAAACTTCGAGGTACGGCAAAGTCGAGAAATTCGCAGTAAAACAATCTACACTGTTGCTTTATTTCGTCACGCAATACCTCAAAATTTTTCAGCACCGATCATTCGTCGCCTGAAAATAATTACCGCCTCTAAAAACTTTCACACCCTTCACATAATGCGAAAATCCATACTCAATCCGTGTAAAAAAAAAAGCTCCGATTGGTTCGCCTTTCAATTGCTCCGAAGGAAACTCGAGTTCGAGTGACTTTTAACTTACTTTTTCCGCTTCTTTCACGTTTACACAGTCTTCTCATTCCAAGTCTCGCGACGATCGCGCACAATATTCCCCAAACTAAAAAAGCCGTAAAATTATTAACTACAGCGGAATCGTAAAATGCAAGCCGCAGGAAAAATAAAGACCCATCCAAGGCGCAAGTTGCAGAATGGCCTTGTGTAAGGGTTGCGCAAGGTGGCGATAGATAAAGAGGAAACGGCGAGAGCGCGGGCATAGGTATGCGGCGCACGGCGAGGCGCCTCGGCGGAAATAATGGAGGCAATTCGGCGGAAGAGTTTCATCGTGTAGTGCATCAAGTCGCCGATTAACTATTAAGCGCCTCTCTCCCGGGGTAGTACTCGTGCGCACCCGTCGAAATGTTACAGCGTGTTCTCGCCTCTAAAACCGACGCGCCCCCTTCCCCGCCGGGTTGCTAGTGTGCCCTGCCACCACCCCCTTGATCCCATTGTACGGAGCACTGGATTTTCGCCTGCCAGCAGCGGCGTTACTTATTCGGGCCTCTTCGCCTCCTCGCCTTCTCGCATTTTTATTCAGCCCCACTCAGTCTCTTGCTGCTAGCATTCGAGGGATGGATTTCGCGTGATTCCCAGCGAGCTGCGAGTCATTTAAATTGCCCCCGATGGAGGATAAGGTGTGCCTTGTTTTCCTTTCATATGGATTTCGCTTTTCATTTCGGTTATTATCGCCTGAGGATTTTAATATGTGCGTTTAGTTTCAAATTGATCTTAAATGTTTTTTTTTTGAAGGTCATGAATTTCTGCGATCAAATAGAAGTTAAGAAAAGACTGTCATTGTAGGCGTAAGTGCAAAATTAATCTAATTTGAAAAAGTTGGGATAACGAGGAGAATACTACTTAACATTTGCGTATATGCGTTTATGTGTGTGAAGTTTTTTTTTTAAATTATGCGCGATGATTGATACTATAGTATCTATGGGTAATTCATTTCACAGCGACGATGTTTATCGACAGATTACATTTATTAAATTTTGGTTATGTGTTCGTGCATTCGAGCATTTAGCTTGCGAATGAGAATTTAATTAATAGAATTCATTGCGTTAACGTTTCAAAACATTTCTCGCAAATGAAGGTTTCCATGATAATTGCAAATGTTATTGACGTATACTGAATGGTAGCTTCAATTACACGTTATGAGTGCCTGCATTGCAATTTCAACTTTTTCAAAATATTCATTTGATTTGGAACTGAGAATAGTCATCGCCAACAAACAAAGGAGTTCAATTTATTTATTCTTTTTTTAATTAAAAGAATTTCAAGAAAGAAATAATAAATTAGATCATGCAAACTAGGATACTTACAAAGTCTGACAATAAATAGCTTCCTTTAATATCCTCTGATTGGCGTTACTTTATTAAATGAAGAGAATAAATTTTATTGCACGCGTAATTTGTAAAATACCTTGAAGCAGCAATTATAAAATTATTCTTTGCGATATCAATAATTCAACGTCAACTGCTTATTCTACGTAACGAATCGGCATCGGATGAATCGATCATAAATTTTGTACATATCCCTATTTCTCAATTAGCCATACTTATCGCAGAATAAAATATCATCGATTACGCATTATTCCATTATCATCGCAGCTCCATCAAATCCTCCTCACCCACACACCTACCCGTCAATAATATAATTCCACGTGGAACTTCGAAGCAGCGGTGAAGTTGTGGCCGATGAAAGGAATCCTTCAGTCCTGAAATTTTCATAAACGTCAGTCAATTGCGCAGAGAACGGAGTCTGCTGGGAAAACAAGCATCAAAGTTGCACCGATCGGTGGCTCCTTCTTTTCTTCGCTACTGGCACTATATCCACACGGCTGCTTTTTCATCGCAGCCGCACACCTCCGCGTTTACGTTAGTCGAGCTTCGAGACTTCGGCGCCCACCTAAAACAGTGCGCGCATTCGGTATGCATCGACCGACGCAGCCGCCGCTGACTCGAAAGATACGAGCCGGGACGAAATTGCGAGGGAGCGGCCGCGGAGCTGTTTTCAATATCCGTGAAACGCAAGACGCGGCCTCTTCAACCTCTCTGTTTGTATCCGCATCATGTCCTCTCGTGCAACGATAAAACAGCGAGAATTAGAGTGGGGAATTAGACGCTGCTATATTTTGCCAAGTGCAGTAAAGAGAATCTACTGATTGAACATTTTTCATCTTCATTTGGACTACTCCTTTGTCGAACGGTAAAAAGAATGGTTCGATCGAATTCATTTTTTTTAAGTTTACAGCATCCTTGTGAAAAAAGAAACCATTTCTAACGAGAAAGAAGACATTTACAAGAAAGAAGCCGTTTTAACGAAGAAAAGAAAACATTCCAAAAAAGAGAAACTAAAAATTACTAATGCAACTAACGGTTATTTTAATGAATTGAAGATTCTTTTTACTAGGCCCCAATTCGATAAATTCCCGACTCTCTAAAAATGAATGTGTTAAATTCACATCGAATAAATGAATATACACTTATTCGTCACTATACGATAAGTCGTTTATACAATAAGGCGTTTCCGTGAACGATTTATCAGCGTAGAATTAGTGCATATTGACTTATCGATGTGAATTTGACATATTCATTTTTAGAGAGAAGACACCGGCTTAATATTTTTGACTAAAAAAATGTTCTAAAAAATATGACTCTATTCTAGTTAAAGTGACTGAAAGAACAAAATTAAATTGAGGTGCAACAATTTTCTTTGAAATTGCTTTTGATGGCACATTTTTTTAATTGTGCATAACTAATTAAATATTTAACTGAACGTCTCGAAGATGTTCAACGATTTAAATGAACCCATCTCTGTAGCTAAGACGTTCGGAGTCGCATAATACGGCAGGAGTGAGTAGTTCCATCGATAAGCGAAAGAAGCATCCTCGAGTGGAATCGAGGGCTGGATAATTAGCTGGGCGTTAATTACCAAAAAGCGGAAGGCGTGTTCGTTAACCCGATATCTCACCCGGAGGCTGGTGTGCAAAGGCAATTTGCTCCGACTACCCTTCCCCGTCCCCTCTCTTCTCATCTGCCCCCTTTTGAAACGCGCCGCCTAGAGAAAGAGAATTAGCCCATCGACAGGACTCCGAGTCCGACTATACGTTCGCCTGTAAATACCACTGGAAAAGAGGGACCTTCCATCCCTTCACTTGACCTCAACAAGTAGCTGGGTGTGGTTTCCTCTTTTGCTCTCGCTACCCCCCACCCCCTTGCAGCGAGTCTCACGTCCCACGCCACGGCGTTGCTTTAATTTCCGCCGAAACGAATGGGTTTTCGTGTGGAAGGCGACTGCTCGAAGATTCAGGCGCGATCGAGGGAGAGGTGAATAAGAGTCGGAGGAAGAAACGAGGCCGGGAAAAGGCAACAAAAGCACGGGTCGATGCGCCACTTGTGATGAAAGGGTCGGAGCGCGAAAAGGGATCGATTGGATTTTGTCTCTTTTATTTTCATTCTGGTGTTGCACTTTATGTTTGTGAGTTTGTAACGTTTTAGTGGGATTAATCAATCTCGTACACAATGAAAATATTTCTTCTGCGGTAAGAGATTTAAACCAGCGTTTAGTCGGGCAGCGGCAAATAAGCTCTACAAATTTCTTTATAATTTACGATTTTATGATACCTAAGCGATAAGAGGCACGATACAAAATAAATATCAAGGAAAATGTTTTACTACAAATTATAAATATTTAACGAGGAATTTATAATTCATTACATCGTTACTCGTTTACCGTTGGCTGACTAAATCCTGGTTATATCCCTTAAATCTGAGCAAATTCTTTCTTTTATATACGTATATATCTATTCTATAAAATTAAATAAATGAATAAATAAAACGTTATAATCTCATCAGAAAAGAATGTTTATTACATTTTTATATGGCTCAAAATTTGAAGATTTTTAAATAAAAAAAAATAAAGTTAATATTGAACGATGCTCCATACACTGATGACGAAAAATATTCTAACAAATATGTTTGCTACATTGACGTAATAATCTCTACTGATACGAAAAATAATCATCGTCCACTTCTTTACGCACTCGTTTATCGGCCATATAAAATACAAAACTCTCATTATGCATCTACTCAAAAAATGCATCAAAATCGCTTATTAAAGCGCGCCGTTCGTATGACCACGGATGTTCGTACGGAGTGTATAAGAGAAGCGCACGCCTGCGGCGTGGGCTCAAAGCGGGTCCCCGGGACTCGCGGACGGAGCGATTCTCGTGAGATTTAGCTTCCCTCCCGCTTGTTAATCCTTTTTCCTCCGCAACCCTCTTTGCGCGCGCTGCGACAGCCGGATCCCTCCTCCATTTTTTCGTTCACGGCCCCCGGGAGCGAATCATCGCGCTCCTCTCGCGAAACTTCTGATGATACAAAGGCGCTTGTTCCGTTTAATTAAATTCTGTGAGAAAGAGGAGGGGAAAATGGACTGAAATATTTTTCGTGCTCCAAGCCCCTCGCCTGTCTCCTGCACTTCTACCGCCTCGAGGGTATCTGCCTTTAAATGCACCGCTTCAAAAAGGATATTGTTCGATTACGATACCCGCGAAACTGCCACCCCTTCTCCGCCTTCGTTGTAACTTAATTAACGTATTTGTTTCGGGGCGTCATGTGCGTTCGAGGCTTGCCTTTTATCTTCAACCGCGGAAGGATCGAAGAGATTCCATGAGCACTAATTCCAATTGGTTGGATGTTCATTCACGTGGAGGAGATACTTGAAATTGCGGCTGTAAAGTCGAAAATTTAATTTATATTTAATTGGAACGAGGCGCGTAGTCTTCTTTGTTTTATAAAATGACGTGTCCTTAGAAAACTCGACTCGTGCAGGAATAAAAATGTTTAATTTAATAAACATCGTTATAAAAATGAACACACAGCTCTGAGAATTTAATTTTTCCTGACAAGACAAGTCTAGGATTTAAATAAACTTTGTTATTATTAAGGTTCGAGCGTTTATTAACATTCTTTTAATTAAACGTTTGTTTAATTTAAAAGCTGAATCGCATGCAATTTAATTACTGCTGACATTTAAAGGTAATTTATATCCATGGAAATGATAGACAGACTCGTTAAAAGTAAAGCTGCAATAAAAAGAGGAATCTAAATTTTAATAAATAAATAATGTGGTATCTCGGGGTTTTTTCTTTATACACATTTAAAAAAGGTCCAGCATCTCCACATTGTCGGCGCCGATAAAATGCGTATGGCGTGCTGGCGGCGTATTTAAAAAAAATGTAAATAAGCCCTCCACGCGCGGCGCATCGTTGGATCTTGAAATTGAAAATACTTCTGGCTGGCACCATAATTTCTTTTTTGACGCAGCTAGCTTTGATCGACGAAGCGTAGATCCATTGGTCGCATCGGTTTCGCTTGCTAAACGAGCAAACGTGCGAGCCTGCAGCCTATTCTGTGTATTCTGCCTGCCCTCTTTTTTTTCATATTTAATTCATTTCCTTTTTTTATTTTTTATTTTCTTTTATACACCGCGTGGATAGGGTTGTCGCGGAAAACAGTTCGTTTGCATCCACGAAATGACTGAGAAAAGCTCGTAGGCTTCCTTTTTCTACCCGACGGCAAATTGTTTTTTACCGACAGATATTTTCAGTCTACTTACGTTACAATAACTACGAAGTACTGATACTTTTTCATTTGGTTTATTACTCGAGAATCGTAAACTTCGAATTTTCCACATTTTTGTCGTTATTGAAAAACAAAACGTTAATTTAAATTTAATTAATCGACGTACGTAAAACAGTACTACATCAGCTTAGCATGTCTTTTGGTGACGTTAAAGCAGAATTTAATTTAACCGTAGCTCCGCGAGGAGAAAATTCGTATTAATTTCTGTAAAAGTAAAATGTTAAATAATCATACTCTCTTGAAAATCGATCCACTCAATCATTGGCTCCGGCGCTTGACGTTTTTTCGATACTTATTTTTATATATTATTCATATCACTCAACATCATTTTTCGATGAAAATAAAATATCTCTATTAAGACAGAACTCGTTTGTTTTTCTCAGAGACGTTAAAATTGCGCGATTTCCGTGCCTGAATTCCCCTTCCACTCAAATGCACGAATTATGCCTTTCTCCCGTATTTTTTTGTCCTCATCCGGCGTTTCTACTCTTATTCAACCTCCTTCCGACAACTGACGTTTTTAATAAATTTATTGACTCTGCGCGAGCGTGAAAAACAACTAGCAGCCTCTCGAAGCTGCCATCGTGCTGTTCAAATTCAACAGTGCACTCCGACGTGCTCCTTCAAAGTAAATGGATAAACACGACGAGAAAAAAAAACAGAGGGGAGGTGCAAAAAAATCGACGAGAGATACACCGAGGCATGAAAAATGTTTGAACGACGACGCGGTATTGAGTGAGGGGGAGGGGGCAGTGCAGGTTGGAGATTCGAAATTCCCGATGACTCCGACAGAACGAAGCGTATCGGGCTTCCGAGTTTATCAACGTCCGGCGCAGGGTGTCGCCGCAGGAGAGGCAACGCGATACGCGCGTCGCGGTGAAGCCGCGGAAAAACCGGTGGAATATGATAGGCGCTGACACAACGTATAACCAATCAATTAACTTCACTGGATACGCTGGCCTAGGCAGAAGATGCGTCGAGGCGAAATCGACGGAGTCCAGCTGAAAGGCTCAGCCTTTGTTGTTTGATTTCGCGCGGCTTTACTTTGTGGCTTCTCTTTCTTTGAAAGCGGATACGATTTGTTTTATTGAAAAATAAGAGCTGGCTTTGACTTTGATAGGCGCATTTATATAAATAAATGTAAAAATGAATTTTTCGACGATGTAATCGGGTTAAAAATTACAGTAAAATGGCATTTTCAGACTACATATTTTGGGATTCATTTGATTAGTCAAGTCAAATTTTACGATCCCAGTGGAACACTATTTTTGGGAAGTTTTTACTCGATACGTATCGTTACTTTTAGATAATAAAATAGGAACAATACACGTCACCAGATTCAGTAAATTCGTGACAGTTAATCGCGTTATAAATCTTAGTAAACGAATAATTTATATTCCGATTTTCAAATATGATGCATTTTAAATTCTATTTTTGTATATTAATTATTTTATCCTCTTTTTAAATATCTTCTGAAGTCAACATCGCAGATTTACTACTCAATTTTTTGAAGTTTTTTAGAAACCTGTTTTAATTCTAGCATCTGTATACATCAAATCATTGTTTAGAAATGTTTTACAAAATATCATAATTGGGATACGCAAAATCGTAAAGCATTGCACATTTTTATCTCCTCAATCGCGATTAGCTCACTTGCGAATAGCTAATATTATGACGTCTCATATTCACGTATTTATATACCTTATTAGTGTGTATGAACAAGTGAAAGATTCTATAAAATCTTCCTTTTTTATTTATATGAATTTATTCATCTTCTGTTGTTTACTCACTAGTTTTATTACACAAAATTGTTATACATAGTCATTTCAACGTAGTTGACAATATTGCTTAACTGTGATATTTCTAAATTCACGCAGACTTATGCTTTGACTTTTAGTACAGAATTTTTTTACGATGATATCACACAGGTGCAATGTTTCACTATTGAAAAATGGTCAATCCATATTTTGATGTTGTTTACGGATTTATTGACAGTACAACTATTAGAAGTATCACATTATAATGGTTTTCTTCTGTTTAAGTATCGCAATTTGTAAATGATAATTATTTACAATAATAAACTATTATATTAAATTTCAGTCTATATTCATATATCAATCGGATTTTTTCTCGAAAAATAATAATAAATCTCCGCCGTTTATATAAGAAGAGCAAGTTATTAAAATTTGCACGTTGAAGAACTTGGAAATTAGACAGTTGCCAAAACTCAGAAGAGGAAACGTAAGACGGACTGGTAAAGTGCGCTATAGTTATCGAAATAAAAGATTCATCGAGACGGGAGCTGAAAACGAGGAGAGAAACGTCGGTCTTATATTAGACAGTCAAACGTATCCGTCAGTCGCGAATGATAGATCATTTTAATCGAAAGTTATATTCGACCATTGGTCTAGGAATTCTCGCGCGGAATAGCCTGTCGCTACATCGACGGATGATGCATCGCCGCTCGCCGATTGACAGGTACCTTCGTCGGGAAATTAGTTTTTCCATCGCTCTCGTTCATGTGCAACATATTTATTTTTCAATTTACACGAACGAATCGACCCTGGACTCGATCTGGCGCGCCCTCTTAACTTTCTTTACGACGAGCCTTCCACAGATAATTGGACTTCCTGGAAGTAAATATCTCAGGCTGAGATGAATAAATTTTCCGTAAAACTGATTAGTTTATTGCAGGTAATTCAGGAAATGAAGTTTCATTGAATTTTAACGAATCTGCACTATTTTACCTATAGCACTGATATTAAAATTGTGAATAGTTTTTATTAAATTATCTAAATTTTTATTATCAAATTTCTATGCAAATATACATTATATTAAATATTATAAAAGTTTACTCTCGTTCAATTGAACTAGTATGAGAAGCTCTAAATCCTTGGTTAAACTAAAAAAATTCAATGATTCTTGAATATTTCGGTTGTAACTAATTTAGACTTGCTATAAGGATACTATTTTAATAATTGATTTTGCATATTCAGCGTAATCATGAATGTTAACTATGAAAGTAAAAAAAATTATATATGTATATCTACACTAAGCGACATTTACTGTTTTAAATTACAGCGTTAACTTTTTAAAGTAATTTATAAATTTCGCGTGAGTGTGAAAATAGTATAAAGGACGTCTTACTGTTTCGACTTAAGAGGACAGGCATTTATAAGAAATAAAAAAGCACTTTTTGAATAATAAATATCTGGATGGGTTTAAATAAAGATGTCAACCGATCGATTACAGCGATTGACACTTTTACTACTCACAACGAGTCAATGGTCCAGCCCGGCGTAATTAAAATTTAGTCCGAATAATGCGCCTCGTTTTTTTATGACGGTAACTCTTAAAAGTCTATCAAAACAAAGGCGTAACCCAGGCTAGCGCGCCACACCTGCCAGCGGCCGCACCGTCGATCGACGTAAATGAACCATTTAAATTTCTATTGTCTAACCGATGTTACGCGCACTTTCTCACTCTACTTTTATACGCTCATCCCTCGCTTTCTTTTTTTTTTACCTTTTTCCTCCCCTTTTGTGCCTTCTTTGTTTTTGCAGTATTTGATTTTCCTTTGACTCCCCTTTTTCATTTGTGTTACGCGAATTTAGTTAATCCCTCGGGAGTTTGTAGGACTTTATGAACTTGCTAATTACGATTTCCGCTTAATAAGGGCATTTATTCCAACGGATTTTTTTTATAGCAGACCTCCATGCACAAAAAGAACGATCCACCAAAGAAACTCATTTGCCTTTCTTCCCTTTTTTCCCCCGTCATTTACCAAAAGACGAGTCGCGAGTCACAAACAATTTTCCTAGCGTCGAACTGAAATCAAAGACTTCACCCTCTTCTCAAGACGCAAATATCCACCTCGGGAGAGGGAAAAAGCGTCGCACAGTAACGGCTAACGATCGGTCGTTTCTCAACGACAAGTCGACTTTTATTCGCGACTTCTTGTCGTTCCGTCCCCTCCTAGTCTGGCAAAAAAAAAAAAAAAAAAACGCCGCTGCTTTATGGGACACCCATGAAGGTATAATCGAGTGAGCGCCTGGGAGGCGTGCGGCAATTCGATCGCTGATTCCGCGAGGTCGCGCATATACATTTTGCGATTGTATCCCCGCGCGCACACCTCGGCGCGACGTAACGAATATCCGGTTGTCGTTGGCGACGCGGGCGCTGGCGCGCACCTGACGCCACTCGAGCAGACGCCTCCCACTTTAATGGGCATGTACCCCGCGCCCTCCGGAATATGCATGCATTATGAAGTTTTCCCTTCCCCCTGTTCTTGGCGTCTGCTACGCGGGTTGGCCCTTTTTTCAAGGAAGAGAGCGAGGAAGATAGTTAAATAAAAAGGAAGAGTGAGAGTCAGAGAGAATAAGAGAAAATGAGAGATAGATATGCCTTTATTTGTTCAAAGACAAAAATTGTTATAGAATATAAAAATAAGTATATTATATATCAATATTTAGTTATAAATATAATTCATGAGAATAAAATGAGAAAATGCGTATTCTAAATTTAGACACTGTGACATTACTATCTTAGTCTTATGACTTATTTTTTATTATTAGTTACTTTTAAATTTGACTGTGATATTACCTTCATAAACATTTCTATACATTTTAAATGGCTTCGATGTTGTATACTTAATTTAAAAACTGCTTTTGTATATAATTGTATTTTACAATAATCATCTCTTCTACTTTTCACAAAAATGTAATAATAAATATGATGGTATCATAGTCACGCATGTTGAGAATTTCAAAAATAATACTTATTTAATATCACTTAGATTAAACGTCATATGATTCTGTTTAGGTGAATTAATATCATACATGCAGGCTAAGTATCACAGTCAAGTTATCTGTATAAAATTCTAGATACCACAATTGGTCGAAGAATAAGTTGAGCCCCGTTGTCAGACTAAAAGAGTGAGAGAGAAAGAGAAAGATAAAGAGAGAGAGAGAGATAAAATGAAAGTGAGAGGATATTTTTTGGGCGTAGACTGGGGCGTAAAAACGGAAGCTTAATACTGTGGCTCTTTTTAGTTTAGGTAGTAAGTAGCTTACGCGCGTCTCTTTGTCACAGTTTATGCGAGCTCTGAAAAATGCACCTGTGAGAGTTGCACGCTGCTCCAATGTGTCTCGATATACTTGGCGAGTTCTGAGTTCTTAAAGTTGCTTGTAATTCTGTTTGTAGGGAGTTGTTTGCATTTAAAAAATTATGAATTCATACATAGACGTCTGGTGAATGCTTGTTAAAAGAAAAATATTCGCGCTGAACAAATTTAAGGAAAGCAATATTTTCTGTAATTCTCGTCAAAGTCAAAGGAAAAACTCGACTGTTTAAATGCGAATAAGTAAAATTCACTTGAAATGAGTGAATATACACTAATTCTAAATGATAAGTCTTGTACTTATTCGACAGGTAAAAGACGTATCGCTTAAAAAAGTTATTTCATGCGAATTTCACTTATTTATATTTAGAGAGTAATGTTACGACGATGGTATCATGAATATTGTTACTCGAACTTTCAATTTGACTTACAAAATTGAAAAAGAATCTTCTCTTAAATTATAAACAAATGAAGTTAAAAATAGCATCTCGCGAAATGCGAGAAGAGCGTTTAAATAGTAACGAGATAATGATGTTAAATGTCTATTTAATTATCTCTTATTCCGCCCATTTTTGCCCTTTATCCTTATAAAAATACAAAGGTAAGTTCGTACAATGGGCTTAATGTACGTAAAGTACGTGTATAATGCAAGAGAGCATATTTATATAGCCATAAAAGAAACAAAACGAAAAGCTACGAAGCAGATAAAGAGAAGCCGCTGCGCAACGGCCGACAAAGAAATGACCAGATATGTCTCATAAAGATGCTTCTTACAAGCCGTAGGATGGGAATAAAAGCAGATTAGACAACACCCCACCGACGCGACGAGGTCCCATACACGGAAAATATCTCCCGAACATTTTTACCCTCGCACCCTGGCTAAGGATTATAAACGCGAGATAAACCTTTACTTTATCTTACGATTGCACGGCTGCGCAACATTTTTCCTCGGTGAAAAAGTGAAATTTCCATTTTTCCCGATCTCGCGAAAAATGCGATCGATCGTTAATTTCGAGGAGCCGCGGCGACCAACACACGGCTGCCCGATAAGAGAGCAAAGATTTTCTCGGCTCGGGTACGTTGAGGAGAAGGGAGGGAAAAAATCTCGGAGGAGGTCGTATTTTCCGGAACTTGGAGCCCGGCAACTCGGCTAACACGTTCACCGAGCACGTACAACGGCGACCGTTACTCGAGGATCCCTTCTTATCTTTTCTCTCGCTTCTCTCCTCTCCGCTCCCCTTCTCTGCGTTCGGCGTCTTCCCACTCGATGTCTCTCCAGCCGGAGTATAAGAATGAGCCCGAGTGTATTCGCGGATCTCTTCCTTCGGGCCGAGGCTTTTACGGGGATCATCAAAATTGCCATTCAATTGGAGCGCTAAAAGCTCGCTGCATTTTTTTTTTCGCTTTTCAATTTGGAAGGAGTGCGCTCGGGGGTGGGGCTGGAGAAATTTCCTGCGACTCTTGCCGGAAATTACGGTCGCCGGATTGTTACGTATCTTTTTTTTTTGAATTATTTATTTGGAAGGGAGTTTTAATTCGTGAATGGGGTTGTTTTTTAAGAGAGGAAAAAGCGAATTTACTTCTTTCGAGGGCGAACGAGTATCATTGACTATTTTCCAGTCGCGTAATTAATTCTCGCGCGTCGAGTTCCCGTAAATGCGAGACTTTATCGCCCGCGCGCGCGCGCGATCGAGGAATAAAAATTTACTCTGCACGTCGCGTCGGAAAATTTTCATTAATTTCCATCAAGGAGCGGCAAGTTCTTTGTGAGGCAAAACTCAATAAGAAAACTTTTCAGCGCGCTTGACCTTTGAAAGCTATCAAAATGGAGCAAAAAGAAAACTAGAGAGAGAGAGAGAGAGAGAGACACTGCAACTCTTGCACTCGCTCTTCTCTCGGAAAAGTCCCTCGCCTCTTTACCGGGACTCTTTTTTCTCCTTCCCGGACTACCTCTTTTATTTTCCCGGGCGAAAGTGCGCCGAAGTAATTAATTAGCAATTATATGTCGCCGCGCTAGCGACGCGTCTTTCGTCAAGCTGTCGGCGGCTGCGGCAACTTTGCTTTTTGAGCGAGCTGAAATTTCAACTAATTGCGCGCGTCCGCTTTTGCTTTTCTTCCCCTCCCTCTTTTCTCTCAAGTTGGCAAATCGTTTGCAGAATTATTATGCGACTTCTTTCATGCGATGCACTGAAAATTTATTCGCTGGCGAAATCCAGCAAATTTTATATCGATTCGCTGAAAGAATCGAACGTTCCATTTCTGTTGTCGCAATTATAAAAAAAATCGAATGTTGGACTGCTTTGGTTTTGAAGGTAAACAAGACGAATTTGTCAGGTCGGCATTAGTTACAGATGACATGATATAAATTATAACCAGTAAATTGTACCGTGAAGTTACAGTACTTTTTTTTATTGGAAACTTGTCTAAACCAATAACCTTAAAATAAACTATACACTGAGAGAAATGTTTTGGAAAAAGTTACTGTTATTCTAATAAAAATTACTGTTCAGTCTGGGAGTGAAGCCACAGACTGGATAGTAATTTTTCCAAAACATTTTTCTCAGTGTACATTAATAGAGCAGTAAAAAATTTTAACAATTTTCCTCCACTTTATAAAACTTATTATCACCGTGATAGAAATTATCGTACTTTTTAGTCAATTTTGTTAAAGAACGAACAAGATTTCTTGAAATGGTGCGAGTTATTAATATTAATTCATATAATTGCACCAGTGGAATAAGAATAGTCCATTGTTGCCGTTAAAACGGTAATTTTTACTTTAAATTTCTCTCTGTACTTCATCCCTCATTGAACAAAACCGCGATTCTGGCGATAGCATTTCTGCGATCAATATGGAAATTTCTCATCGATTTCGTAAGTAAGAAGAGGTCGTGATATTTTTCATTATTCCCTACAGACGAAATCTTCTCGGCCGCAAATAGCGCTTGAAAATTAAGTTCTACGAGTAACTTGTCGGAAGTCGCCAAGAGAAGACTGACAAAATAAGTAGCTTTCTCTTTCTTTGCCGTGTCTCTTATCAACGGCGCGTGATTTTTCTCCTCATCTTGCGTTGTTGCTCGCAGCCATCAGCGGAGCCGGATGCAAGGAGGAAAATTCCGCAGCGCGTCTCCTCGGCCTTATTAAATGCAATATGCTTCCGGTAAACAATGCTTAATCGTGACGTCTACTTTCTATCCTTCCTCCCTTGTATAATTCGCCGGCTGCTCATTCTTTTGTCTCACAATATTCTTCTCTTATAATTCCCTTCCGTATTTTCAGCGACGCTTCTGTGTCACGAGGGTGTATTAAGTTAAAAACGTCAAAAGGCCATTTTACTTTTAATTGAGATTTAACAGTGAATTTAATTACCAAAATCGTGGAATTTATTAAATTGAAATCGATAAAATATTTTATTTTCCGAATCTTTTTTAATGGCTCCTAAATTATTTCGAAATAAACAAAATTATAGGTATTTTATGCTTGTATTTTTACAGCGCAATTTTTATTCATCCACCATTGAAAAAATATCTTCGCCAGAGAAAAATAAATTTGATAATTTTATTTTTCTTTAAAATTTATTACGTTTTTTTTATAATTACTGGATGTGGCAATAACTTGTCAGAAATTTTCACCGCGGAATTCACTTATTTTCCATTTATACCCAGCACTTCTCTACCACATTTAATATTTCAATATGTTTTACGTAATGCATTTCCAGGATATTTGAATCGCCTACTTTTAAATGCAAATTATAATTAAGCCAAATTTACGAGTAAATAACGTCCACTTTTCATTTAATTATTTTATTCAATAAATTTAATTGTTAATCGCGGTATAAATTATGCCGCAAAGCCCGACCCTGTATAAAATAAACGCTATTAACATTAACAATCGTCGGAGCGTTAATTTAGGAGCATAATAAAGAAAAGACTCGCGAAGTGCATCTCATTTTAAAGGGTCTTTTGATCCGAGACGACGTCGAGTGCACAGGCAAAATATTCCGCAACTGGCGGGATTTGCCCGATTCGTTCCTTCCACGCACGACACGAACAGCTGCCGCGACTGAAGTTGCAAGCCATTCTTCTCGGCCTGGAGCGGTGCTGGTGACGCGAATCGCAAATCTGTTTATACGCGCGCATTAAGTGGCAAGAGGCGCACGTGCTCTTAAGTTGCGCGACTAATGGAATTTTTAGTTGAACTCGCTGAATCGCAACTGAACTGTATTAACATGAACGTAATTTTGTTGCTGGAACCGACATAACTTTCTGCCCCAGCGAAATATTCTTCGTTCCGCTTGCTTCTTTGAGCATTTTTTTTTTTTTTTACTAAATAAGCTTTAAAATTTTAATATTAACTTTCTTACTTTTACATGGTTAAGGAGGTTATATTATAATCTGTTATCTTCAAGGGAGTCATCTTTTACAGTTCGAAAGAGGTTATTAGTATAGGTATAAAATATTATCATAAACATGAATATTTTTATCTAATTCAGTCATTGCAAAACTCTTTCAGAAAGTCTTCAGCTATGGTTTTTTAAAAGAAATGCAGATGTATGTTAATTTTGTAAATTGTGATTCTATTATCTGCCTACATAAAACAATTATCGAACTATTTGTATTTATCTGAGAAATTAAAATCCGTTATTGCAATAAATTATACCGCAATTATTTATTTTTACTCTGGATAATAAATAAATAAATTGTAGAGAATTGCAACGATGCCATGTATTACATATTTTTTAACTCTTAATTAAAGTGGCGGATCAAGCTTTGGATTAAAAAAATATTATTATTTATTATAACCAATTACACTGTTTTCCTGGTATTATGTTCATTGTCCAGTGGAAATATTATGCTGTTATTTTGAATCTAGAATGGTTATTTAATTAAACAATGTTTTTAATAGTTTACACGGTCATTTATTTTTTCGTTTGATTACATAGTTCAAACCAATAAACTAGAAATTAAATCTAAAAAACTATTTTACAGTGCAAAAAAAAAGTTTCTATAGATAAAAGAAACAATCGATAAATTGTAAACTTATCTGATAAGAATTTATATATACGCAAAGTAATTAATTCAACGGATG
Source organism: Sycophila sp. Sp_5 (assembly GCA_018906775.1). NCBI lineage: Eukaryota > Metazoa > Arthropoda > Insecta > Hymenoptera > Eurytomidae > Sycophila > Sycophila sp. Sp_5. The sequence continues at coordinate 1,179,995 of JACCID010000014.1, read as the reverse complement.
CAGCCGTATTTTTCCTTTATTCTCAATTCTATTTTTGTTCCTCTCGTTCTGTATCGTTTTATTTCTTTCTCTATTTCTCTCTGGCAATGTTTCTCCGATAGCTTGTTCCTCCATTCGTTCGCGGTGAACGTGAGCGACTGCACGATAACGTCACGTTGTGATGGTGAAGGATTTATCTGTGGGGATTCCGTTTGAGTGAGAGAGAAGCTTTCGAATGATGGGAAAATAAGAAAGACAGCGATAGCAGACGAGATTGCATGATTGACAAGGGAAGAAAGGACGAATGGTTTTACATAGCGCAAAAATAGTCGAATGATGGAAAGAGAGAAAAAAATATAGCGGGAGAGGCAAATCGGAGTAAATCAAAAATTCTGAGGAAAATAAAAAGGAAAATGCGCTCTTTAAGGAGATAAAGTCACAGGTAAATAAAGGAAGCCAGAGTATCACCAAAGGGTCTGAAGCCTTCTCAATGCTATAAGAGAAAGTGAATAATACATTTACATAAACCAATACTTTAAAGGGGAACTTTTTTTTCGATTTCCCATCGTCGTCAGCAGGAGATTTAAAAAATTAAAAATGCAACGGGAACGCGATCGAATGAAAAAACCAGCAGGATGTGCCAATAACGGTAAATTAATGGACGATAATAAAGAGAGAAATACGAGATGGCACTGTGTGTTTGGGGAAAAAACGAAGCCAGCGAAGCAAGACAGAACGAGAGAACAAAGAGTGAAGAGAGAGAGAGAGAGAGAGAGTGAGTAACGCGTACGCCACGTACAGGGGCGTTCGTGCGACTGCCAATCGCACGGCTTGATCCCTGTGCCTCGAACGAGAATCGAATGGGCGCGCGCGCCCCGATTTTTCTGGTTCGCGGCATTGACAATCCCAGATTGTTTACTCGGCGCTTTCCTTCGAATACGAATATACAGGCGACGGAGTGAAATGATTTGAGGATTTTACTTCGCGCTGTCGGGCATTGATTTTACGCAATTTCAAAAGCCCACTTTGAGATTCGAAAAAACTTTTATTGCCGACAGTTTTTTCGAATTTTACTTTTACTACTTTCTTATCGCATTTGACTTTCGAACAAGAATAAGAAGGGAATCTTATTCTTAAAATTACTGTCTGTAGGAGAACTGGACTACGGACTGGACTCTAAGATAAAAATTACTATACTTTATAGAAAAAATTTATACGTATAATTCTATTCAGTAGAATTTACTGTAGTCTGCGTTAGTTTTTATCGGAGAGTCTAGTCTCACACTGCGTTCTTATGAAGATAGTAATTTTTATAATTTATTTCCTCATTGTAGTGTTTTTTTTTATCTTTGAAAAAGTCTGTATAATTCACGCTTAGTGTTTCTATTTTTTTTCATTTATTGATTGCAATACTTATAGGCTCTAAATCCTTATTTGCGTTCTCTTGAATTGTTCTTTTGTTGTTCAATGTCATACAATTTTGCAACTAAACAAAAATAGCTATTTGCGATGCAAATCTATAATAATACTGTAAAGTTCAGATTTTTCAGAACCGTTAGTCTTTTAACAGCAGTAATGTAATAACTATTCTAAATAAATTATTCTCTTTTGCGAAGACTCGAAATTTTTCTAGCAAGCTTCAGATACATTCACTAGCGAATACTTCGAAATTGTTAAAAAAATCTAAAGCTCAGTTGACTTTTAAAACTTCTTAACTTTCTTAATTTCTAAATCAATCAATCACGTCTCGCAGAGGTATACCAGCGTAGAAAAAGCAACGTCTCTACTTTTATCAAAGGCAAGACTTGTCTCTTTTTTTTCTTGTTCTCTCTCTTTCTCTCTCTGCGATACCGAAGTCAAGTTGCAGCCCAGAGCTAGAGCATTCTCTCCTACTTTTTCTTTTGCTCTCCTTTCTCTCTTTTTTTTTAAACTTAGTAAAGCCATAAGAACAAAGTTCCTCGGTTTCTTCCGCTTTAGGCTACTCCCTTGTTGCTTTAATCGTACTCTGGTACTCTCCCTTCTATTTTTCCACCGGTCTTCTCCTTCTCAACTTTTTTTTTATTCTCCGTCTGCCGTCCTGTCTCGCTCTGCCTCCTCTTCCGCCTCAAGTTCAAGAACCGGCAGTCTTTAAAGGATCGCTTATTAATTGCGGCGATTTTACTTTTTCATTTAAAAAGTCGTTCGAGCTTCTACATGCTATTACTTTTTATGCAAACTTTCACTCGTTAAAGTTATAAGCATCTTCAAATGAAATTTTAATTTAGAAAAAGGTAATGAGCATGGATTTTGTTTAATGTAATTAAAGGGAAACTGTTTTCCTAACATTTAGTTCCATAGTTTGACTGATAAAAATAAAACTCGAATTAAAGGGACAATAATATTAAATCATTTCAAAATATTGATAGTATTTCTTACTTTTTTCAATACTCTAGAACGATCTATGGACTTTTTAAATTAATTTTTAATTACTTATAATAATTGACATGTACTAAGGGATTTCTGTTAGTAATAAAAATAAAATTATTTGTTCCAGGCTCAGGATGTGAGTTTGAACCTCAATGGAGGGGCAGCTGGTTTCAATCGGGTGAAAATACACTGATCGTCATCAACGGTACCCGCATATCCAACAAGGGTCAGTGTATTATGCGCGAAAGGGACAAGTTTCTCATTTATGATGGGTGAGTTTTTATTTTAATTTCCATTTGTTATTGAGGTACATACTCAATTTTAACGATGCTTCAAGTATTTTCAACTATTTTTGCATACCTATACCGATTGACGTAACCATTTAATAATCTTTTTTTTCATCGAAACGATTAAAATTCTATCTTTTTCGTGAGAGCAAACAATTTTAATACTATAAAAGCCAAACAATGTAAATATTATTATTACTAATTGAACTCAGTGTATAATTAGAGGATTATATTCCCACTAATTACGATAAATTTGTCATTAGTTATGCATTCGCGTAATCAGGCCAATCATTACGTTACATAGTTCAGTTTATTACATTAAATCGCATTATTTGTTTGCAAAAGATTAAAGACAATATAAACTTTATGGGAAATAAATCAAATTATATTCGCGCAACATTCTAATTATACTTAACGATCAATAATTACAGTACTTATTGAAATATTAGCCAAACAAATTGATAAGGTAGACTCTTCTCCTTCAAGATGATTTAGAGTGCTAAATAAATGATTCTCCAAAAAATTTGAATAATTCAATCGTTAATGGAGGTTCAGGAATTTTTCAGTAATGTTTTCAGCTATTATCAAATAAGTTTATTTAATAAAGTAGTATAATCTACGTTAAGTCAGCCGTTATTAAATACTTTTTTAATTAATGGATTTTATCTACACTTTAATTAAATTTTATGGATGTTTCTTCAGTGAAGTAGTGCAATCTACGTTAAGTCAGACATTATTATGAATGTTTAAAACAATGATGGACATTTCTTCAGTGAAGTAGTACAATCTACATTGAGTCAGGCGTTACTATAAATATATAGAATAATCAATTTTATTTATTAAATTTTATCCAAATATTATGGGTATTCTTCAGTGAAGTAGTATAATCTAGTTTAAGTCAGACATTACAAATATTTCTAACATAATAGTAGTTTTATTTATTAAATTGCTGCAAAAAAAATTAGTGAAAAGTGGAATTTAAAAGATAGTTTACAATTTTGCAGAGTTTTTTAATAGATTAGACTTAATGTTTAAGTAAATATTTGAATGCCCGTAATAGAATGCTTTTTGAGCGTTACTTCATTATATGCAGGTATTTAATAAAAAAACAGGTCAAGAGTCTCCAGTTGCTACGGAAAGTAATCGACGCTTCTCAACATTAGTCGCTGTAAAGCTTCCTTTATGCTTTCACTTTTTTTCCGTCACTCAGAAAGTCCAAATGAATCATTGTAGCTACTACGATTTTTTCAAATTCATAATCCCGCTGAATCGCGATTTAAAATATCAAGCGAAATTGCGACTATCAAGTGCAGACTATTAATCATATTCCCCTAAAAGATATAAACGTTTTTATGTAGCTGCAGAAAATATAAACAAAAACTTTCAAGGGCCCTCAACTTCCGGTAGATGTAAAATGATGCAGTTAAAAAAAATGAAAACAAAAATTCTGCGATTTATTTATAAAGTATAATGAAAGCCAATGCTTTCAACTCAACCAGTAATAAACCTCGATCTCGTAAAACGTATCCTAGAAACACCATGAATTTTCAATATCTCATTGCGAACGCATGCCGCAATTTTATCTGAACGAATAGAAGAAAAAGGGCGACTGTAAGTATTTAAAGGGTCGATGCAAACAAGTGCCAACTGGTCCTCTCATCGCTCTTGAAAAAAAAAATAGGTGGATTCGAGCTGTAAAATGCATCGCACCGATGAAAATCGTCGGAAATTACAGAGTGATAAACAAGAGTATCGTGCTCTAGACCGGGAATCATTTTACCGCAGCAATAATCGCTGGGGGACACCGCCGCCACGGAAAAAGAAAAATACTACCTCCCGGAGAAAGAGAGGTGGAAAAAAAAGAAAGGATGGGGAAAGCTGAGTGGGCACGCGGTCGGGGTGGTTAACTGCTTTAACGCGCGGAATACGCGATTTTCCGGCTGCTATTTGCGAGCGCGTGACCGGGACGGGACGTGCGAATTATGGAGTTCTGTGCGTTATGTACGGGTTACGAAAATGTTACCCAAGTTTATTGAGCATCGACCGGGACTCGAGTTTTATAGCGCCTCCGGGTGATTGCCGAGTTATGATGACGGTAAAATGTCGCGGACTTATGGTGCCACTAGGGTGCAATGAAACTTCGCTCACCCGAAAATGTCGATATGTAAAATTTCACGGGGCTCGATAGTACACTTGAGATAAAATAAAATAATTTTTTGTATAATAAGGATTGACTGCAATATTTTAACGAGGCTCGGGAAGTATTTTAAATAGAAGAGGAAAAGTATTTTTTAAGTAGGATGAGACCTGATTTATTAATTTTTCTTTTGTTTTTAGCATTTCGCAAACAACTGCAGGTAGAGATGAATGGAACAAATTTTGAAACATTTACACTAAATTAATTTTAAAATTGATTAATCGTGTTGTTAAGAACTCTTTAAATGGTTGACTTAAAAATGCATAAATAGGAATTAAATGAAAATAATAATAAATTAATAAATTTTGTTATGCTATTTGGATTGTAATTGAAAATAATTAATTATAAGTATTAATCTATTGATGAAGATGTTGGTTAATCAAATAGTTCAACATAATACGTAAGACTTTCACTGCATTAGTTCAAATTCTGGTATAACTAGAGAAGTTTCTCCGCGCAGGTGCAACTAAGCAGCTTTCTTTCCAAACGCAAAGCGAATAAGCAATTCACCGAAGGAAATCCCTTGGCAACTTGTCTACAAAATTCGTTTTCTTTACTCACTGTCTAGTCAAATTAGACTTATATCTTCTTTTAAAATGCAAGATGCAAGCAATATCATTTTATAATTTTTTAAATTCTTTAAACTTAGATTATTTGATAGAACATGAAGAGTATCAATATGTGTGTTAAAATACAAAAATTTAAAGTAAATTTTAAAAAATTTCAGTTATCTAGACATTGCGTATGCATTTATTTGGCGAACGTTTCTAAAAAAATTGCAGTTTCATCAAATAAAAAGCAAGGAATTTCTCTATACCGCAGTTATGAAAAACAATACTCTCTCACAATTTTCATCCGCGTTTTGCATTCGAATGAGCCACGGCGGTGCACGCGGTTCGTATATACGCCGAGCGTTAAAAATAAAGGGCGAGCAGAAAATGGACGGCGTGACCCGAGGATTCGCGCGGATTCAAGCAATTCGGACGAAGGACGGCGACGGAATGGAAAAGAGAGATCGAGCGACTTTTAATTAATGTAATGGAGAGTGGCGCGTGATTAGCCTTCGAATATCCTATATCGTCGTTCTCCGAGCGGCGCCACTAAGGCGCGAGCTTAGCGATGCTCGGGAAGCGACGAGGCAAGATGATCCGAGGAAGAAGGAAGCCAGTCTGGCCGTCTATCTTTTCCCGGGACTGGCGAATTAAAAATAGTGGCTGAAGACGACAAAAAAAAAAAAAGAACCGTAAGTTGCTTCAGGTTTTTATTTCGACAAGTGCACTCTCATTTAAGTTTTATCGTGAGCGCGAATCATCTTTCTTAATTACTAAAAAAGGATTTTTCAAGAAGAAGTCATTTAAATGTAGTACCTCTTTATATTTGTCTATTTGAAGCTTATTTTGGGTTTTATAAAATTTCATTATCATTTTAATTAAAATAAACAAATTCAAAAAATCTTTTTGAAATTTGTGGCCATTATAGTCATGTGCGTTCCTAAATTTTCAAACCAATCGCGTTCACGTTTTAAATATTTCACAACAAAGGTCAACACCCTTTAGGTAGGATGTAGGTATGCGAATTACTTTCAAATTTAAGAAATCGCATACTATAGTAAATTTTTTACCCTCAATTTTTTATCTTACTTGTTGGGTTTCTCTAGCGGAAACGACTTTTTATTGCAGCATAAAAATTAACACAATAAATTATTAAAAAAAAAAAGCTATCAACGTTTTTACTTAAGAACCAATTTAGGAAACAATCGAAAGCACTTCACAGATGAAACTATCACATCACTTTATAAAACATCAAAATACACGAGAGATTTTTCATACACTAACAATCCGCTTCGACTCTCCCATTGCCACATCATCCCCACGTCAAACTTACCCTTTCAGTCAATCAATCAATTTCTGCTTCTGCCCGTCCGTCCCTTTTCACCCCTCCCCTCTCAATAACCCTCCGCTTCATACTTCGAATTCGATCTTCTGAAAACTATATCTGCTCAGTGCTCGTCCGGTGTCATTTTCGTCGTCCGACCGATTGAAAGCGAAAAATAGAAAGAGAAAGAGAGAAAGAGAAAGAGACGAGGCGAACGGACGTGCAGTCGACGCATATTGCCTTTGCGTCCGTACGTATAATATCGAGCGCCGGTGAGCGCACGACCGCAGACTAGTGTCCGCTGATTGGATTCGAATCGCTCGGAGAGGAAGATATGCACGGCAAAAAGGAAAAAAAATAGCGATGCCCGGCGGATTGCGACGGTAGTAGAGTGACGTTAAAAAAGTAAAAATATTTATCGTTTTTTGTACACGCGCGCGCGTGCATATCGATCGATCTTGGTGTGTCCAGTATAGCGGATTTCCTTTTTTACATCCTTTCCGTTTTTTTTTTTTAAGAGTTCCGTGTGAGTAATGTAGCGAAATGCGAATGAAATACGTGCCGTGCCTCCGGTAAAGGGAAAAATTTAATTATGCAGCAAACTTTTTAAATTCGCAAACTTTTTTTTTAAAAAAAAAAGGGGGAAAAAGCTAAAAAATGAAGTTCTGACAGGGCCGAGATTAGAGAAACAGGGATTTTTATTATGAATATCAAGAGATTAATATTAAAGAATTAATCCGATCTCCTTTTTCCGCTTGAAATTATTAAATTTTTTCCCGTTCCCCGAGTCTCATTCTCGTCATTTTTCTCCTTTAAGACGTAGGACTCTGCGCAAAGAGCTTAAAAGCCTCCACGTGCGAGCCTCTTTTTAACGTTCGGGCAAAAGTCTTGGGTGGCAGGGCTGACGCAAACTTGGCAGAAAACTTAATCTTCACTTTTTAAGTCCACTTCCAACATTCTTTCCTTTTCGTCATGACGAGTACAGAATGTAAAAAGAAAATATTCTTCATTGAAATAGTCTTAACTTTGAAAACTTTCGTTGCTTAATCGAGTTCTCCTCGAAGTTCTGAGATTATTATTTGTAGCCTTTAAATTTAAATCTTTAATGTAAGATTTATTTAGATTCTATATTATTATAGAAATTCCTTATCATTTTATATAAATTATTTCTGTAATCTGCCAAGCAAAAAATTGTAGTCATCAATGTAGTTTATACTTTGCATAAATAAATAAATAAATAAATCTGTTGTACTGTTAAAAATTTATAAAAACAGAAGTAACCAAACTATTTAATCAATTATCAAATGTTTAAAAAATGCTAGATATAAACAAAAATATATCTATTTTTATGAATTACAATAGTGCATTATTGGATATATCTTTTAAAAACAAATATAAAAAAAAGAATAGTTGCTGCATTGATAATAGAAATGAAGTTTCATTGATCTTAGATAAATTACATTATTAATTATTATATTTGTCAATAAAATATTGCCTATTATTACTGTTATACTTTTCTTTTAAAATTCTAGATGATGTTGCAGATAGATTATAGGTTTGAAGTTATAACTTTAAATTATTTAGGCCTTCTAATAGAGAGTGCTAGATCCCTTCTACCTAATTGTTAATGTATAAACTTCTATACTATAAAATTCATCAAATGCAATCCATGTATTACACTGTTAAGTAAATTACAAATTACGAAATAATTATAATCGCATGAAATATAAAAAGTCACATATCAAAAAACTCGTAAAACGCAGAAAAAAAGATTCGGAATGATTACAACTAACCATTATTTTTTCAAGCAAACGCAAGTTGAAAAAATTAAGCATCTGTTGAAACCACTAATCGTTAGTTGCAATTACTGAAAAAGAATGCCACAAACCAAACCACCATACTCACTCCGTGAGGTAACATACAGCAAATAAATTAGGAATTCCTTTCAGCCATAAGGCATCAGACTCATGCCTCGCACACTTCACTTACAGTCACTATGAGCCTTGGTTCGGCATCACCGGAGCTCGAACTTTTCTAATCAATCAAAGAAGCGGGCTCTTCTTAGCGCGCGCGAAATCCCAACTTGCGTCCAGTGATGGTCGCGATCGTTCCAATCCATCAGAGTCCGATCGGCTTCTTCGGCGCTCGCTCGATCGGCTAATTATTTTTCGCCGCCCTCTCAATAACCCCCCCCCCCCCCCCCGAGGGTCTAAAGGAAAAACGGTCGGAACACTTTTTTCTTCCCCTGCTCGATCGAGCTTATATTGTTTTGTCAACATGAACGGAATGAAAGGGACAGAGGAACTGAATCCGCTTAATCGCTCATCAGGCGGGCATAATAACTGGGCTATCGAGCGGAATCTCGCGCTCCTCGAGTTCCTCGAAGCTCGAGCCTCGGTCTCAATGAGCCTCGAGTCTCGCTTCAGCGCCGCCTGAGAAGCAGACGCTGTTGCGCGCATTTGCTATCAGACCGGCTTATCATTAATGCACGATGGCACTTGTTTTCAGGTTTGTCTGCAGTTTACATTGTTGATGCTTATTTTTGTGGAATGTTTTCTGAATAGGAAAAAGGATTTTTCATTCTTTCAAAGATTTTAACTTCGACTCGGGGAAGTTAATGCACATGTATATAATATTCATTTTATATGCGTACATTTACTAAAAGAAAGAAATGAATATAAAAATTTGGTACTGATTTTGGAAACAGAATAATGAAAAAAAAAATAAAAAATAAAATAATGGAGAATTTTTTGGAAAATGGGAATTTTTAATTCTTCACTTATCGGATACATTTATTTTACGTCAAGTTTTAAGGTTTTATTTATGACGAATAATGCTATAATGAACGGAAAGATTAATGTATAACACCACCTGCTTTGCTCTATAAAACGGATTTCATTTCACGAGTAAGCTTTATATTTTAAGGATTAAGATCGGATTGCAAGCTAAAAAGCTTCACAATAAATCCTTTTCAACACATAGCGTCATGGATTTAATATAAAATCGATTTAAAAATCGTATTTTATTATGTGCAATACGGCAGGTACTCAACCAAAATGTATAAGCTACTTTTACAAAAGTAGCTTAAATTTTATTTTGATAAAATCAATACAATTTTACTTGCATGCTTCAGAACTAATAAAGCAATGACAACTAAAACTGAATTCATTAATTTAGTAGTACAATACTCTATAATAACAAAAACAAGATAAAAAATTGTTTTTACTTCTTACTACACGCTTGCAGAAAAATGTATAATTTATTTTTTATTTTTCGTTTGTCAATACGTTAGTATGCAAATGTTAACTTCGTTTGTCAGAATAAAGTCGATATTTTCTTACTAGAAAATTGTATATTTTTAGGAAACTTGTTTAAATTATTAGAAAAATATTTAAAAAAAGTAGAAAAAAGTAACGAAAGCTAATATGTTTCATACGTTAAACTAACAATCGGCTTGTAATTAGTAAATATAAAAAGTAATTAATAAATATTTATGAATTATCTTTTAATCTAATTATTGTGTTGAATAGATTCAAAAAGAAAATATTGAAAAGAGTTTAAAAATTTTAAAGTTACGTTATCTTATTTTCATAACAACCGCTAAAATAAGCGAAAGAGGGTTTCTTTCATACTCAGAAGCAAGTTATTTGACTCCGCTTGAAACTACTTTGCTAAACCATTCAAATTTGTGCTAGAATAATTATATGCCAATCAAAACGACATTAATACTTGATTAAAATTAATTTTTTAAAACAATTTTAAATGCTAGTGCAAACTAAGAAGTTCAAAATGTAAAACTTCGTCCCTTCCAGCAAAGTCACATGCATTACAACGAAGTCAAGTAAACTTTGCGTAACCTTACATCGGCCTTGGCGATACGCAATTCGGAAAATTTCGGCAAAACTACTCACGAAGCGCTCACTATAACGGGCGAAAAGCTGCGTTGCGCACCGAGGGGTAGGCGATACCTAAAGCTCTTCCTCCTCCCCTCTCTGGGGGGCGGAAATTCAATCAGCGATCATTACGAAAATGTCGCGTCGTCTTTGCGGAAGTTTCCTCGTCGCGGCAGCTCATTCGATTAAAAAGTTGCGCTGACTGATTTGCGCTTGAGCAAAGGGGCCCGTCCCCCGATGTTCTTAATCCGGTCGAAATTATACGCCCCCCTTCTCCGCTCCGCTAATGGAAAACCAATAATAGTCGCGCCGCGCAATAATAGCGAAGTAGATTGTGTTGGAGTTTTTTTTTTCTTCTTTCTAGCAGCAGGCTCATTTGCATGCCCGCCCGTGGGATCTCGCATTACTGCTCGAATTTAATTAACGACTCGCGAGGATGATCCGCGCGTTTTTCATTCTTTTGCTTGCTTCGCAATTGGCACTAATGCACTTTAAAGAGTTTAGTCCAGTTTTGAAGAAACTTAGTTGGGAATTCGATTGGATATTGTAGTTTGTAATGATTTGGTTCACACTTTTTATATGCGAAAAATAAGAAAGGAATTTTTTCATTTTTCCTTGTAAAAAATTTAGTATGTCATATCAATATGTATGTTCACGTTGTGAGGGTAAGTGTAATAAATCACGTCCATTATAAAACAGTTCAAGAAAAAAAACGTGAAATTAAAGAGCAACGGTTAACGGAAAAGATACAAAATTAGTTTTTTAATAAATTTATCAGATGCTTTTAATTCACAAGGATCATTTATTTGCAGAATTTTATATTTATTTATACAAGTATTTAATCATTTCGATGGCAAATGTGATGATACTCAATAAAAACATTATTAAAACGAAGTAAAAAGCAGTTTGCATCTCGTGAAAGGAAATATTTTTAAATTTGGTATAAGTTGGTGGTAAAAAGTAGTACGATTTTTTAATACAAAAGTGATACCTCAAGAAACCAGTCTGTGCCAATAAGTGAAGATACCACTGAAATATTCTTCGAAAGGGCGAATCTTCGCGGAAACAATATACTAAATATTTTTTCAAATTTCTATCAGACGATACTTGAATGTCATCATTTTCTCTGACAATATAGTTTATTTCTAGACAACTGAAGATACAAATAATATTGTTAAAATTTTCCAGTCTTTTTAGGCAAGTTTTTATTTTAGGTTCCACAATAATTTTGTCCGATAATGGAGATTCATTGTAATGTCGAAGAAATATTGGATGGCTGTAAACCTGGTAATTGCCTTGAACAATATCATCGTAGGATTTTATATTTATTGACCTTGTCTTAGCCGTCGTTACTAATGCGCTTAAGTTACTCTGCAAGTAAGAAGACAATATCATGAAAATAAAAATTGACAATGTGAAAACGAATTTTCTTCTGATATTAGTTGGACTTTGCATTACAGATGTTCCAATTAATGCTCTTAAAACGTCCAGAGTCATGTATATAATGTTGGTATTTAATGTTTTTGAGAAAATTATTATAAGCAATACCAAAATTAAAATTAATGCAAGACTGGCTTTAATTGGAAGCGTAGTATATAAATTTTCCATTATTGTTATTGGTTGTTTTTTTGTTATGTAGCATATTCCATCGACGTGTTGAATGTAAACTTCGTACTGCCAAACTAAAAATGAAGTGTTTTTGTTAAGCAGTTACTATTTGTAATCTATAATACCCATAATCAATAAAACTCACATTCATACCTCTTTGATAAATAACATTATTTTGAACGTCCAAAATACCTTGGAAAACATCTTTATAAGCTCCACTTAATGTTCCATTGCTCGAAATTGAACCAAATTCATCTAAACGAATATTTCTTTCCATGAGATTTGGGTTAAGTTTTTTCCATACTATATGTGCAAGAGCAATTGCATTATCTAAAATATTTACTTCTGGTTTTATGGCAATGCCTGTTTCGAAAGTGTTTGTAACCTTTACTGGATAAGATTGAAGATTTCGGGTTCTGTCATATGTGAGTCCATCACATGTTGATGTCAAGTCTAACAATAGAAACAAAATGTAATAAAAATGTGAATAAAACGCTTTGACCCCTGATAGAAATTTATTCTGTGATAAGCAGTCACTGGCCAGATTAATTAAGGACTGACCAGTGACTACTTCACTCAAATTTCTACAAGGGACGTATTTTATACACATATACCTGTGTAGTTTATAAACAATCGAAATACTGATAGCGGATGTCCATTGATTTGATTGTGTTGGCTTACTAGTTTCCAATTTTTTGGAATAATCGCATTGTATGGGTTAAATGTGTGGAAGATTATTCCATGATATGGATGGTAACATATACTGATTACATTTAAAATGTTTAAATCCCAAAATACTTTCATAATCAAAGACGGATTTTGACAACTGACTTTCAAATTACTATGCTTGACAATAAAATATCCATAAAGGTTCCAAAATAAAGAATCTTTGATTGATTTAAGTGTAATATTCAATGATTCTATATTACTGAACTCAATAAAAAATTTAGTGGCCTTTAAAGGAATTTGATCCATTTTTTGAAACTTCAAAAATCTCTCTTCTATTGTTAAAAAATGATGTGAATCTTCTTTTTTATATTGAAGCAAGAACAACGGACTGGGTATCCTCCAATTTCCAACAACAACCGTTGCTCCCTCGATTTTGGACAAACATTGATTAAAAATAGTTAGCTAAAAATGAAAACAATTACACTTTAAGTATTCTTAGAAGACATTAGCTGATTTATTGACATACCTCAACCTCGTAGAACATTTGTTCCATCTTTTTTGCTAGGGTGCAATTAAGATTGGTGAATTTAAAACTGCATGCTAAAATTATGCAAGTGGACAATGCACAGTACACATAAACAAATTTCATTTTTAACGATTTTATTAGAATGACTGAAACATACTGTTGACAAAAAATTTGTTCGCGGTGAACGATAATGTTTCTGTTGTGAGTTGTTTGAAAGTCAATAGTGCTTGAAGCAAATACTGCGAAAGTATGAAAGTATTATAGCCGTAGATTGTAAAAAAAGTAATAGTGTTTTCATTACTGCACTTTATACTGATTAATTCTCAAAGCCATCAACGTTATCTATTTATTGTCACTTTTCTATCAGAAAGAGCACTAGTTGTATGGGCTTCGTTTAATATGAATATGAAAAAAAAAACCTTGACATCTTTTTTTAGTCGTACAAGGCACTTTTAAGTACGTAAAGACGTGGTTTCATCCAGAACTTTTCGGAAAAGGTATTGAGTAAAAAAGTAAAGTATTGAAAACTGCATAAAATTTGATTATAAAACACTATTATCACGTTACTTTCAACACTCATGTGCAATTGGGCATACTTTTTGAACCAATAGAGTGTTTTTAATGCAACAACTCTCAAATTGTCGGTCGTTTCTTCTTTCATATGCTTTATTGGTGGATTCTGTAGATACTAAACTCTAAAGAATCCTCCAAGTACATCTTGAATAATAAAATATAAAGTTTTAGAGAAAAAATAACTTTAGGGACGTTATGTATCAAATATTTTTAATGTTAGATCACAATATTCTAAGGGTCTTTATATTTTAAGATAAAAAAACCGTCCTCAAAATTTCAATAAAATCCTAGTAAGATTTGGTACAATTAGAGCGTTAGTATTGCCCTTTCCAGAACACAGTGGATCTTAATAATAGAAACGGCGAACTGCAATCCAGCGAAGTACATATCTCCATAATACTTGCCGGCAATCAAGCCAATGACAAAGCATTTATAATTTCAAAGGGCTCGCCGCACGGCGAGCGCCTGCCTCTCCTGCTGTTGATTATTAATGCTCAATTGGGCTAAAATTATTAAATGCAAGCGCAGAAGTGCACTCCTCCTGTAGCCGACGGCGGGAGGCAATCCTAAACACGACGTGAAGCACGTCCATTATTAACGTGCTAGCCGAATTCGGTGGCGCCGCGAATACTGATAGCGCCGCGGCGCAATGCATATCAATCGTTTCTGCATTCTAACGTTGCCCGACGCCCCCGAGTCATTATTTTCGGAATCCCTGGCGGGTCGATGCGCGAACAACATTAGCGATAATTTCGTGGACTATGCCCGGAATTCACAGGGGTAAGCGCATTGCCGTGGGATCCGATTTCGTTTGATGTTGACGCATTCGGAAAACTCCGCTCCAGGGCTGAAAAAAGTGAGGGCATCTGCAATGTGAATTTTGTTGTTTACATTGCAGATTTATCGATCATACCATTGGCGAGCAAATATTCATCGGGCTTTGCAAAATTATTGAGTCTGCACATACAGCGATGACGTGTATGAGCGGTAACAGTTTTTGAAGGTTTAGTGATTTCATAACGTAACCGATGAACTCTGATAGAAATTTGACCAGTGATAGCCAGTCAGTGACCAGTTTCATTAAGAATTTCTAACAGGGAGGGAGTGACGATATTTCGAAAACATCCGAGCACCACTTTTAGAGCAGTAGATTTTTAGTGCACATCGCGTTTCAATAGTTTTCAGGCACTTCAGAGTAGGTGTATAAGTTTGAAAAATCTGCATTTTAGTCTGAAAGTTTTATGGTACCGCTAAAACTAGTTAGGACTTCGTTTGTTTCAAATTAGGTCTGCTTTGATAAATTACCTGCTTTAAGTGAATTTCGTACTAGGACAGTAAAGCATATAGACTGCACCTGCTTTTAACACGATTTTTAATAAAAACAATTTTTAATTTAAAATATTGTTCTCGTGTAAATTGCAGTAGTTCGTCTTCGAGTTAATTATTTAATTATTTTTCTGCCTAGAAAAATATTTTTAACGATTAATCTCATAACATAAAAGCAACATCTTTATGGGTGTATTACTGATTTTTAATATGCAGGAAAAATAATAAATTTTTAATCTCGTTTTACATTTTGCCATAAAATATATACTAATAAAAGCTACGTTCTAAATTTAACTTTGTCAACAATTTTACGATTTTAAATCAGAGTGGAATGAAAAATGCATTTTAAAAAATTGAAACTTTTCCTATTTAATACCTGCTCTGATAACGGATGGAAATAATAAAGGAGCATCGTAAACAAAATAATAAAACCCTTAAATGATTCACGCATAAAAAGCCTGCATTTCGTTATCGCATCCGCGCATTATTTATCCCATCGTAACCAAATCTCTTTCCCTCTCTCACGTGCTCTTCTTTAGCCTTATATTGAAAACGTATTAAAATATATTACATTTATATTCAATATATTCTCTACCGTAATATACAAACATCGCAAAATTAAAGAATATTTCACAAATTCATTTAAGAAAGAAATTATACTTTTCACTAAATTGAATTCAGTAAAATTTCCACGCTGAAGTTAAAAACAATGACGTACTTTTTTTTGTTATTAAGCATTTCAAACCTGAGAAAGTTTATATCTGCCGTATATTATCTTATAGTTAAGTTTTCATATTTATATTAAAAATGTAAATATTTTTGTACGTTAAGGACCTTGGTCCGTTGAATTTTGAATAAGTAAATAAATAAATATTTCACATTGGGGTTTTCAGCTGTTTTTCTTGCATACTAAGTTTTACAATGATTTTTACACCTTTAGCTCGCATTCTTTCAACTAACGCAAAACTTATCAACAGGCTTCTATACGTGCTTTCGCAATAAGTACGTTTATACTTAACGGCGGCTGAAATTTACGGAGGAAGGGATTTTTTAACCGTCTTGCAGTTAAAAGTATGACACTGTCTTAAAATTCAGTGACTATTTCGCTATAGATATTAAATTTAAAGAGTTTTATTAGCCGCTATGAGGGATATATGTATATCCCTCCGATGAACCTCTCTCAATTTTCACCGAACCACTCGAGTGGTTAACGGAGCGCGAAAAAGCTGGAGTTACCGTGGAACCTCGTTAAGGTATTTTTGAAACTCGAGCGCACCAGTAACGGGGGGTTACCAGTAACATGGCGAAACACTCGATGCTGTTTGTAGTTGGCCGGACGCGTAAACGTGCGAGTCCTCGCCCCGGACGTCTCCCCTGGGGGGGGGGGGGGGGGGCGAACATACTGCCTTGCGTTCGAACGCGCCCAGGTACGCGTGCAATCGAACGAGCGAAACTGCAGTTGCTGGGCGCTAATGGGTCAGACGGCCAGTGGGCCCCTCCGCGCCACTCTAGTTTTTCTTAATGCAGTAACGCTGTCCCGCGATAACTTTCAGAGTGGGCGTGTGTATTATGGATGCTTCGGGAGCGGAGGACGCGACTGGGATAAATGGATTTTGAGATATTGGAGTGCAGTTGGGTAAATGCAGGCTGCGAGTATCGTGACCGGAGTCGATCGCTGATATGAATTAGGATTTTTTTTTTTATAATTTTTGCTTCCTTCTGGAAAGAGCTTTTAGATAGTAAAAAATGTGTTACAAACATACGTTAGAAGAGGGTTTCGAGTTTTTTTAATGTTTCTTTCTTTTTAGTCTACTTTTTTATTGTTTGATTTGTATATTTAATTTCCGTTCTGGAACTTTTTATCCTGCTTTTTCGGATTCTACATTCAGAATTTAAATCTTAATGTTTAACTCTGAGTTATGGTTAAATTAGTTCTAAAACGAGTTACAAAACTGATAAGTTGCTCGAGAACTTGCAATGATTGAAATATAAATTGGTGCAAAATTTTAATTTAATCATTAATAGAAAAATTGCGGATATGATCGTGCACTGATCAATTCGTGTTTTTAAATACTTTATTAGAACCTGCCATCACTTTTTTAAGAAAAAATTGTAATAGTCAGAAAACATTAATAGCTGATTACTGCAGCTTTAAATAATTTAGTCTGAGCTTGGCCTATTTATTTAGACCCCCCATCCTTCCGTCTTAAATCGTTTTACCTCTTATGTGTCCTCCCCTCACCCAACGACGAAGCTTTAATAGAAACTCTAGAGGTCCTACCGTTCAAAAAAATTTACTCTAAAAAAATAGTAGTAGTAGTAGTAGTCATTGAAATAAATATGAGTATAATATCACCAATTTATAAAATGAGAATTGCATGGTATCTCCGCTCACCAGCCTCAATTAAATCCGCAAAGCTGCGTCAGCGTCAAATCCCTCGCACCGTACAAATCTTGCCGGCAAAACGAGCTCGTGAGCAATTCATCTTGTGACCGCAGGTCCGTTGACGCGCGGCAAAGTTGGCCCAACGTATACACTAATCTCGGACGAGATCGCGGACCACGCGTCATCGGCGGGATCTCTTTGTCCTCCTTTCGACGCTGGCCGCCTCGTCCTCGGCCATCCACATATCCGCGGGTGCCTTCGCCGCTGCCCGCATTTGTTTGCGGTGGCCGGAGGGGCCAGATCCCGGCGGAGAGCCGAGTGGCACGCGCATCTCATATTAGCCGCTTAATTGTCTCTATTTGTCGAGCCCTCGACGTGTTTGCCGCGCGAGAACGCAAGAACGAATTGCGCCGAGCGATGAAAGGAGCCACTGCCCGAGCTCCAGTTCGTCGGGCCGCGTGGGTTTGCGCCGGGAATGCGGCCTACAATCGGACCGACTAAATCACGGTTCAACTCGAGAAGCGAATTAGGAAGTAGCTGGGATACAGAGTCCGACTTATTTGAGCTTCGTCTTTCATTAAACCGAGATGATTGGCTTTTACTGCTTCGGTATTTCCAGCAATCAAGCTCTTTTGTTTCAGCCGTACTGAATTATTAAGTGGATACTTTATTGCTTTAAGTGTGAAAAGATTTGGGACGAATATCATTCAGCGAAGGTATTTTGAAAGGATAGAGTTTCGATTAAAATGAGAATAGTGCATTTTCAGTTTTCTAAGTACGTTATTTAATCTTGCTTGTTTTGGTGCAATTTAAAACACTCAGATCTTTAGACTAAAATTTCACGTTATGTAGTTATTTTTTATGAATTTTATGATATCAAGAGGTTTATTTCGATTTAAAAAGTATTTAATAAAGTAAAATATAATATTACGCCCAGTTTAACCACCGGTAGATTATCAATTCAAGCTTCTCATATTTCAATTTCTGGAAAAGTTTAATTTTCTTCCATTTTGATAATATTATCTGAATACTGAAAATATCACTTGTAGAACTAGACAAATTTATTACAAAAATGATTTTATTAAATTATTATTTTTGTTCGAGTTATCAAATACTCAAAAGTATATTAAAAAACATTTACTTGATCCTTTCATCATGATAAAATAAACTAAAAGACAAGTATTGCTAACAAATACTTTTATTACACTCAAAAAAATGATTTAATTTGCTTAATGTACAGAAGGAAGCGTATTGTAAAATTGGAAAAGTAACCGATTAAATTTTTTTTTTAAATGCGAATTTCACGAAATATTTTCCCTTTGCTTTATTTTCAAGTCAGTCAGTATTTGGAAAAAGGTAAAATATTCAAATGTTTGCGGATTTTAACGTATCTTGACGTTTTACGAACCAACGATTCAGAAAAAGCGATTTACGTACAGTATCCGCAGATGCGCGCCCGTCTACGCGTGTAAATTCCTTTGTGCGCTTAAAAAATGTAAAACAATTTTAACGCGCTAAATTTCTTAAATCCTTTCAACGGATCGTTGTATTTTTCAAATTAAAAACTCTTCCCTCTGGTATTCCTCTATCGAGTTGAAAGTATAAAATTTTGCGGCAGCAAAAACAATTGACCCTCTTCCATTCCACAGTATTACACCATTCACCTTCCATTAGAAAAAAATTTTAAGTGAAAACAAAGAAAAGTAGTTTCATGCACTTTTGAAAAACCAGAAGAAAATTCTAAAATTCTACGCTTTTTCCGGCTCGGTCTCAGCGGTGCGCGTTAAAATTTAATAAGAGTTCGGGGCTGCCAGTCTGCCGAAAGAAAAAAAACCGCTGAAAAAAACAAAAGCGTCCGCTCATCGCCTCCGATTTTCCTTCTTTTGTTTCCCAGCGTAGGGGCGAACCACGGTCAGCTCGGAGGCGAGCGGAAAAAAAAAGGAGGAACGACGCCGTGCCTCGCGAAAGAAAAGCAAAAGACTCGAGTTTTTCGGTCCAGAAAGAGGCGAGGCGCGGGTGACGAGGGGCCATTGTCCCGCCAGCGCGAGATTTCTTCGGGCAAGGCGTGCCAGACTAATATCCACTGGCTCTCTTCTGCGCGCCGCCTTCTCCGATCTAGAATCGGCCGAGAGCCGCGCGCGCGAGTTATGCGCGGAACGTGAGTTCCTTGTGCGACCTACGACAAACTTCCTCGCTATTTTATTTTATTTTGTTTTTTATTTATTGTTTTATTTATTTTTTTTTTGAGTACTGCGTCGTATATTATGTGCACGTTGCCTTCTTTCCACGTGTTGTTTTACAGCGTATTGGGGTTCTAAAAATTGATTGAAGATTGTATATAAGGAACTGAAATAATTTCAGATATATATTGGAAATAATTACATATTAGTTAAAAGGGTTTTTTAATACGTCACGTCTAACGAAGACTAGCGCATTTCATTTCGAATTTCGAAAAACAGCCCTACTAAATTTTAGTAAATTTATAAAAACATATGTAAAAAATAGTTAAAATAATAACAAATTCAATCTAATGTAATTACCGAAGTATTTAAAATGTGTTGGCTTTCCTTAGAGCCGTCGAAATATAAATATTTTTACCGCAAATTGCAACAATTTTTCTTGAAAATAATATTGTACATAGTAAATGAAGTAGAAATATTTATTTAAACTGAGTTGTTAAGTGCCTAATGTTTTTTGGTATCCTCTGCATTGTTTACTTATTATCAGATCAGGCGCAAGTTAGGCGCGCGGAAATGTGGTTCATGGATTTTTTACTTACTGATTTGCTAAACCAGTTAACGATTCCGCAATTCTTAACTTTTCTTTTCATAATTGTACTAAGTAAAAATAATATTTTTAATATTTCAATAATAATATTTTAATATATAAAAAAAAACTAAGATAACTGCGATTATTTTTTTTATTTTCATTTATACACGAAACTTTTAAATATTAGTTTATTTCTGTATTATTTTCGTTGTCCTTAACGAAATAAAAAACACGTTTCAATTTACCAGCAGATGCTAGCAAACTTCATAAAAGAAGCTCGTTTCGTAAATTCCCTCGAAAAAAAAAAACATTTTACGCTGTCTCAGAGAAGAATCTCACGATAATAAGCACACTTCATGCTTATAATTAACAAAAAAAAAGAAAACAAATTTAAGTCAGTGTAATACTTTTTACAAGGCAAACTCGAATTCCCATTGCGAAATTCCAAAATGTGTTTTTCTTTATATTGAGATATCAATAAAACACAACTTCTAATGGTTTTATTTGACGAGGAAAATAATGCTGTGCAAATATTCTTTCGTGAAATTGTTTGTCCCAAAAAATTCGAGCATAAGCAATATCCGAATTTGATCAAAGTCTGTATTTTCGAACTTGAACCCTGCAATCCACACGGACAGATTTACCGAATGCGTAAATACGCGGTATTCGTGATCCCGGCCATTATGTCGGAAAATGGTCCGATGAACGGTCGAGTGCGGCTCGACGGTGGAAGGAAAAAAAAAGGGACAAATCGCGTCGGCATTGTTGTGCTTAAATTTACCGGCTCTCGTCTCGGGGAATTGAATTTCCAGGCTTGAGGAGCCGCCCTTTCTTTTTCTCCGATGCAATTTCCCCGAAAAGCTCTCTGAAAATCGTTTGCATTATTTACGGCGCATAAATTTTTTACGCCACTCCTTACCTACCGTAAAGGTTTCGCGGATACATGCGAGCGATACCCTTAAATTTTGTGACACTTCATGCGAGTGAGCCGAAAGGTGAAGGTTTTAAGTCTGGTTTCCGGGATCGATCCGTGCTGTGTACGGCGCGGGGCAGAAGGTGAATGAAAAGAGTGATGTAATTGTTCAGATATTGCGAAGCTATTACTGCTATCGAGGCATTGGATCGTGTCGAAAAGACGGAAGAAAGGCGCGTGACTTGAGTCTCGTTAAAATACGAATAGTTGACTTGTTTTATGGAATTATTGTTCAGAGTTCCATTATCATTTTAATTGCAGTTCACATTGGCAAATAGAACGTTTAAAAAATCATTATTTCTAAAATTATATTTCCGTTCTATATCATAGTTTTCTAAAGTAGTCTTCGAAAAGATCCACTCTGTTCAAGGTATACATTTTCCTTCGATTCAACATTTCAGTGCAGTAAATTTCTTTTTTAGCTTCGTAGATTTAAGACCGTTGACACCTCCTGTTCATCCAAATCGTCTTTAGAACTTGGGGAATTGACGTAGACTTGATACATTACGACAGAAAGCGTTATATAATCATTCAACGCAAAAGAAACTATTTTTATACAGTATTTTATTTTGTATACTTATTTCTTTCAAAAATGTTTTTTAATGAAATATTCTAAACACAATTAGATCGAAAAAAATTAATTGTAATATTTTTGAAATAATTAACAAGAAATGTTTAACGAACTCCCTAATTCTGCATTTTATACTACGTGAGATTTTTATCCGATATGTGAAAGATTTATATCTATTCAATTACACTAAGTGAATATCACTTCTCCGTATTTAGAGCGAACAGTTGCACTATTGTAAAATATCGCATCACTTACATTTTCTAATACCGGTTGAAATAAAGTAATACTACCTATAATATTTCTTTAAACGCAAGAGAAAAATATCCAGCAATCCGATCGACAAAAATTTCCGGCTGACTTCATAAAAATTCGTGTCTCTTTCTTCGTGCGAGTCGCGCGGATATATCCAGCGAGGCGTCGCAGTACTCGGCCGCTTTTTCCTCGCGACTACGGCAGAAGTGCGTCATTATTCGCGGGTCTCGAAACCCCTCGTCGCTGCGTTTTTATTTTTTTCCCGCGCGGATCGGATTTTTCTCGCTGATGCAGTCAAGGACGAAACGCGTTCCACCGGCAGCCCACCTCCTCCCCCCGCAGAGTGCTTTCGACGTCAGCGGCGCTCGAATTAATTGCCCGCCGGGCGAAAAAAGCTCTTGATTCCTTCCAGCGGCGTTCAATTGCACTCGTGAATAATGGCGGCGGTGTAACGCTGAGGAGGCGATCACAGCTTTCGCTCATAAGGGCAACACCTGGAAACTCCGGTGCTTTAGTACTGCTTGCAAAAATCGAGGCGTTCGATGTGGGGGAGCGCCAGGTGCGAGGAAGCGTATACGAGAAAATGGCGCGATGTATTTGATTTTGTGAAAACAAACTCTTCTTTTTTACGACGGGGGTTCGGAAAACGTAAAACTGTATTTTTGTTTGAACTAGCTTTTCGTAAAAAATTCATCTGCTTTATTAGAGAGTTCAAGCTTTTACTAGATTAATGCAGCAATTTATTTAGTTCTCGAGTGTAATATTGCAGTTTTTATTGACTCGGTAGAAAATAAGTTAAGAAAATGGATCAGACTATATTTTAAATTGAACTCGATTTTAAAATTTTACTGAACTTGTAAAATTACATAAAGAAATCAATGAAAGTTAATAATGCGTTTAATTTCTAAAGTAGTACATCGTGTATGTCAAATTGCTTTTTGACATAACTAGATTAGTTTCGGTTGAAAATAACATTCCATTTTACTGCAATTACTTGTTACATTTTAATCATTGAATCCCTATAATAGTTTTTCTGATGAATTCATAATATTTTGTTCCAATCTAACAAATACAACTTTTATTAGTGACTGACTTAACCTAGATTGTACTACTTGACTGAAGAAGAGTCCTTAATAAATTCATAAATTCATACGTTTCTTCAATTTATAAAAAAAGTTATTAATTCTAAATATTTTTAGCAATGCCTGACCTAAGGCAGGTTATACTACTTCACTGAAGAAGCTTTCTCGATAAATCCGCAATATTTTGTTATAATTCAATAAATCACATGAATTAATTATTTATTCTAGATACTTTTAATGTCTGACTTAACGTAGGATATACTACTGCACTGAAAAAGCATGCCTTATAAATTCATAATATTTTATTCTAATTTAATAAATAAAGTAAATTATTTCTAGATACTTTTAGTAATGTCTAACTTAACGTAGATTATTCTATTTCCGATAAACCATTTGAAAACCCGAATTTTCGACAATTTTATTTGATTTAGTCAAAATTCTTAATAATACATTCCATTAATTATAATTTCAAATGCATTTGCCGATGAACAAGATCTTTACCTCTAAATAATTCCAAGAAATTATGCATCCACTCGAAGCCTTCGATTTCCGAACGGAAAACCAACGATCCTCAAAAAGGCAAAACTACAAACATCCTTAAACGGTTGGCCATTCACGAGTAAATACCGTAATTCGTAACGGATTATCATGAGCCTCTCGGCTCTACTCCGGCGGCCGTCGTTGGCGCGTCCAGTGGAGCAGTCTGGTCGGGGGTCGAGGATATTATGGACCTGTCAGTAAGCCGATGCCAGACCCGATCATAACGCTGAGATAGGCATCGAACGCGCCGGTAGCGTTTGATTTATGGCGTAACGTCGGCCGGGCACGGCGCAGAACGTCGCACCAGCGCGCGAACGATTCCTGAGTGCTGAGTATATCCATGCAACCACATACCTATCGAACTCGTTTCTTTTCGGCAGCCTATTGAAAAACGATGCTGCAAAGTCAATTCCGTTTCGGTGAACATTTCGTTGCGCACCCTCGATGCGTGGTCCTCGCTCGAGTTCTCCTTGGTTAAATGGCTTATGCTTATAAATTGTGTATGGATTTAGTATAATGATTTTTGTCTTCAGTTTTAATGAATTAAATAGGGAAGATGATGCATAAGATAATTTAAATAAAAAAGATTAAGCTGTTCGTTAATTTAACAAAGCGAGAAATATTCGATGCCATGTCACCGTCTCTGTTAGTTTTTTTAGAAATTTCAATCAAAAGTATTTGTCAGAGGCGACGATGCGTTGATATGTTACTTTTTTAATATTTTTGCTGTTTGGTCCTTTTTTCTTATATCGATCTTGAATCTAGACGAAAATATACCCTTAAAAACGAAAGTAACATTTTAGTAAGAAATACAGTATTTGTGATGAAATTTGTTAATTTTAATAATAGAAATACTTTTTGAACCGTGTAAAATATCAATAATTTTTTATTGTATTATTCGCGTAAGGTGATGTCGTAAATCTTTTGTAACGCATAAAGAATGAAATTTTACAGAGCACGAAAAGAAACATCAGGCATAAGTGTAATACAATGACAGCGGCCTTGAAAGAAGGATAAAATAACTCGAAATTTCATGTCGTGAAATTCAAACGATCGAGCAAAAATCCTTTTGACGATACGACAATAAGTGGCCTTCGCATTTTATGAACTCGCTCCTTTGTTGCCTTGATTTTTCTTCTCGTGGTAACTTTTTCATTCCTTCAATCAGACTTTTATTATCCAAAAGGTATAAAAACGAATTACCAAGGCAAGAAGTTAATTTTTACTTTTGACATCGTATAATCTTTTACGACTTCTCTCCTTTACCACCGTGAAAAGAAGCTGCATTTTCATTTTGATTAGGTTTAAGATTTCAATAAGAAAAAAACAAAAAAAGAACAGCACCACGCGAATAAAATAATCGATGAAACTTGGCGTGGAAAAAATCGCGGAAAATAAAACGGAGATCGATAGTGACGAAAAACAGAAAACCGTTAGCCAGAACCTCGTCTGCTTCTCCCGGCTACTCCACGCGCAGCTCCGTTTGGCTCCCATTGAGGGAGCCGAGCGCGGCATAGCGCCAGTAGATAGAGGCCGAGCGTAGATAGACACTGAATGTTTCAACGTTAATATTCGGCCAGTATACGGCGGCCGTAATAAGGCACAGAGATGACCACATCCCGGCCCGGGCGGGATTGCTTAATTTAACGGGAGATTTCACGAGGTATTCTCCGGTTAAGCTGGACGAGAGAGGGTGCAGGGGGAGGGGGAGGGAAGGAGGGGTAGCGCCGAGGCCAAGCGGCAACCGGAGCGCGCGAGCGAGATAGTGTAGCCGCTCTGCAGCAGTCTGGTCGACGATAACAAGGAAAATTGGGTCAACGAGATTACGTCCTTCCTGCGGCGAACATACCGGTCTTCGCCTGGGTCTGGGCTCCACGGCGATCCACCTCCTACTCCACACTACTCCCACCCTCTGGCCACACACCCCTGCACAGGACTACGTGTGCGCGCACTTTCGACTTTTCGTGTCCGGTGTTTTCCTTCCTGTCGCTGACGGCTGCCCTGTGCTGTGTGTATTGTCCCTTTTTCTGCGTCTCTTTTCTCTCTCTCTCTCTCTTCACCCTCTCTCTGACTCTCTCTTGCCGAGGGATGAGGGTTGCTGCCTTACGTGATCCGTGCGCTTCGTCTCTCTCCCCACTCATTTTTTTTACGTCGTTTTGCGAGGATTTTTTCATTTTTCAGAGCTCGACCTCGTGAGCGGCTATTTCTGCGTTCGTATAGGATCTGTAAAAATGTATACGTAGTTTTTTCTTGACCTTTTTTTTTTAAAGGGAATCAGCTCCTCAAAATTGAATTGAAAATTGGAGTCACACTGCATTGGTTCATTGAATTTTATCTATTCTCGTTTCAAGAAATTTGGAAAATTTAATGTACTTACGAGTTGTCAGAAGAAATCGATTATTTCGGTAACAGATTAAAATTTTTCATTTTTATGATTTTTTCTTTGCGAGATAATCTTGGCTCATAATGTGGAATGTGGAAATGAATTACAAAGTTAGAATGATAAAGATATTGAATTTTTCAAGAAATAGTCACTCTAGACTCCTTTCAGAAGCATTCTGTATATTCAAACAATTTGAATCTATATTAAAAATTTTAATTAAATTGCGTACAAATCTGCTTTGATAAAATTTTGCGAATTATTTTTTCTCAATTACCTAAGGTGAAATATTCAATAAAAATTACTCGAAGATTTTTTTAAGTAATTCTAATTTGCATCTTCGACGATTCTGCACGTGAAATCAATTTAAACAGACTTGATAATGTATGTAGATTCATATTAAGTAAGCACCTAATAAAAAGACTTGCAGTTTTTCCAACTTTGCTAACGCTCCATCAATTAATTCAATTATTTTTAAAGAAAAAGTTTTCTTTTTATTAAAATATTTATAAAAATTCTTTACTAGTAATACTACGTATTATGAGATGCTAAGGTGGGTGAAGAAAAAAAAACAAGAATAGATGAATATTTATAAACAAATTGATCTTCGAAACTCCAGTATATTCAAACATGAAACTTTGCCACATTTTAAAAAGAAACTATAGTGAATTTTATTTTTAAAAATGATAAATGAAGAATAATAAAATAGAAACCGATGAAATTTAATAGTCAATATCAGGATAAGTCAATAATCCGTCTCAATTTTCCTTGCATCTTCGAAAGATTTACTTTATTTATTAAATTAGAATAAAATATTATAAATTTATAAGGGATGCTTTTTCAGTGAAGTAGTATAACCTTCGTTAAGTCAGACATCGTTAAAAGTATCAATCAATCATCAATCCACGTTGTTTATTAAATGATAACAAAATATTATGAATTTATCGAGGAAGCTTCTTCAGTGAAGTAGTATAATCCGCGTTAGGTCAGACATACAGAAATAAATTCAACGAAAATTGATCTGCAATTTAAACAGATGTGCAAGGTACGATACACGCCGATCAAAAATTGTAGACGAGGAAGCTTCTTAATGAGCAGACTAGGCTCAGAAACTACACGCGCCTGCGTGTCCGTAGGCACGAGCTCGCGTAGGTGTGCGAGTATCGCGCGCGCAGCTACTTAAAACTTGGCAAACTTGTCTCGTCCTCGGCTGCGCGGCGTCTACGCCGCTACTTTCTCGCCCCTTCGAGTCCTCTCCCTCCCTCTCCGGTCGAGCATCCGCGAGCTCGGCGGCGCTTACTTAGCGTCAGTCAGCCAGCCAAGAGCCTCGACTTAAGTCGAAGTTTACCTTTGTTCTTGCTCTCCGCGAGTCTAATACTCGCCGGCTAGCGACGACGACGACGCTCGGACTATCTGATGGGGTGGGGGACATGGTCTGTCTGACGACAGACGACCGTCTACGAAATTATTAGGGAGTCTGAATATATTTACTATACTCTTGCAATCCATCGTAAGAGTACGGCAATTTATTTATTATTTTTTTTACATCAGTGCAGAGAAAATTTACCATTATTTCAATGGTAGTATCAAACTTTTTTTATTTGACTGTATTTTTGTTTAATTGATGCGCTAATTTTGACAGAATTCAAGGTTTTGTTATCAGTATGGTTTATCAAGGAAATTTTTCTTCTACGCGATGACAAATCTTTTTTTTTTATTTAATAATTATTGTGATTATGGAATTTTTCACAAAAGATCGTTCGGAATTAGGAAGTTAAGGTTCTTATATTAAGGCAGACTTTTCAAAAAATTTCCTCGTAAAAATTATTGTAAAGCATCCTGTTATGATATGTAAAAATATAATCGCAGCACTATTTGCAAGCATAAAAACTTCTATTTTGGAAGAAAAGTTCCATAATTTTCACGTAGAGTTTTCCTTTGCAAAGTAAAAAATGATCTTTAACTTATAGAGATTTATATAAAAATTATGATTATTCCGCAAAAATTTTCATAACTGGAATGCCATACTCTACTACGTTTAAATAACTTAAATTACTTAAATTATTTACGCAATTTTTATGGAATTTTTCACCGTCATTTTTAGGAGAACTTTCTCTCAGTGCATTACGTGACTAGTAATCTACTTACACGTGAAATAATGAACGAAATCATTATTTGAAAACGGTAATATTTATTATAAGTTACTCTCATAGTTCCGCATAACTACAGTCACCTATTGCAATAGAATGTGAACTTTTCAGATGAACGAATATGATCTACTGAATTTCATATGAACCCATTTGATCAAATGCACTTTTGCAGTAATCGATAAAAACAATAAAGCTCTACAACTCTAATATTCACGTTCGAGTTTCAGGACGCGAATTGTTGACTATAAAAATTGTTCAGGGCAATAAAATTGAAATACGAACTACGAAAATGAAGCTCGTCCGTATAACTCATCCAACTATAGCAATATTTCGACTGCCGTCATAAAAAACGCTTTGTAGCGCAGACCCCAAATTACTCGACGCCGTTAGTCGCGTTATGGCTTTGCAAAAGTGAATCGCCATCTTCGAATGAGCGGCGACCGAACTGTTAATAAAGAGCCATTTTCATTAACAGGACGCGGCTCGCAGACTCCTATGTATAATACTCTACTGTGAATGCAAACGGCGAGATGGGATTCCGCGAGTGGGTCCTGCTCGTCATAATTAAATCTGCGATATGTTAGAAGTGAAAGCCGCTTTAGAACCCGTTCGAACTTTTCAAAGTGCAAAACTTCGAGGGTCAATAACAATATTTGTACACAGAATCGCTCCTTTCAAGATAACATCCCAATTACTTAATTAAGGCTTTGATCTCTGCTGCAAATAAAAACACTTAAAATGGCCACTGTCTTAATTGTTGTCCATCTCCAAATGGTTTCTCTTTTTAAATCGATAGGAACCTTATTGACCCATTTGCTATATCGTCGGCTTTAACGAAAAGTAGCGCATTTCAGATTTCTGAAAAGAGCTATCATTTTGAATGCTTCGGTCATTATATTAGATTGAACTCGTTATTATTTTATCTATATTTTACAGATCTTTTATAAATTTAATTAAACTGTTGTCTGCAATTAAGTAGAGCTCGATTTCCGAAATTCTGAAATGCGCTAGCCGTCGCTAGAGGCGGCGATATTAGACCATTAGATTAGAGCCGTGGAATTTCCGAAGTTTCTATTAATTTCTGATTTTATTAGATTTTATAGAATAAACGATCTACGCTAGTTAATATACCTATATTAAATAGTATTACGTTTCAATCTATTTTCCATTCATTGAAAGAGAGAATATTATCATATATATTTCAAAGAAAATCAAGTGTGTAGTTTCAGTCATTTCGTGATACTACTAAATAGCTAACAAATGGATTAAATTTCTAGCAATAGGATAGATGCAATTAATTTGCAGACTCGGGTGAATGATTATTAATTTTGTCACATGTAGAGTTAGAAATGTTAAATAGTAGGTTGAACACTCGATCAAATATCCAGGAAATTATTCATTATCAAGAAGTAGTTTATCAAGTAATCTGTATTTATATTAGACTTTGCTCCATATTTATAACTTTGTGGGATAAACATCAATCCTTACAAAAAGAAGAATTTATATATCTGATCTGTTTCGAATACGTCTAGCCCCACTCGCACGCAATAAATAAGAGACCTGCACAAAATAAATGAAAGCGTGAAGTAGCTAAAAATAAAACAGAGTAAACCGAGTAGAGTCGGATGGAGAAAGATAGAAATTAGATTTTTTTCTTTCAGTGAAAAAAAGGGTAGGAGGCGGGAGCGCTACAAACAGCAAAAGCCCCGCGCGGTGCGCACTTCGTAAAAGTAATTAAAAACTTGGCGATAAACGCGTGCGTACACGCACCGACGCCGCAATCAAAATAAAAGCCGTCGAGAGAAAGGGAGAAAACGTGTGCGCGCCTTTGGCCGACGGCTGCTTTTTTTCGCCAGACACCAGCGCGTACCACCGCGGAAAATGAGCGTCCGGAGGCGGCTGCTTACTTCACGTGAATGAATGAACGAGTGAATGGATGAATGAGATCAAAATAAGAGGTGAAATAAATTTCTACAATTACCCGCGTGATATTGTGGCTAGTGTGCGAGGATTTTCTTGATTATTATTTTTGTAAGACCAAATTAGCAGGGTTCTTTTTTACGTATACGTATATAGTTCAGAACTGTGTGGAATAAAAACAATACTTTTTTTTTAAATATTTTATTATTATTATGGACACTGGTTGAATTTAGACTTCATTTATTAAATTGTCCGAAGACTTGTATTATCTAAAACGGGATAAATCCGAATTTTAGAATTCAATATCCAGATTCTTCGGTTACCAGTTTAAGCTCCAATATTTCGATTTTAAAAGCTCAATTTATACGCGCTTCCGCTATTTATTAAAGTCTTTTTACAGAGTCTTTTTTTATCATAGCATTAGAGATTCAAATTTGAAAGATTCAGATATTTTCTCTATGATTAGAGTGTAATAAACTTTCTATTTCTATTTTTCGTAAAGTAGTTTAAAGTAAATGATAGAAATTAGAAAAAAAAAATAATAAAAAACCTTATACTTTATGCTCCGTTCGAATTTGAAATTCAAATCTATTCTAATGTTGGATATCCGCGGATTCTCGAATCTTCGAATAATAGTCGACACCCCTAATTATAATTTTTATCACGCGTAAGTAAGTAAATAAAACTTCAAAAATAATTAGATAATACTCGTTGGCAATCCACTCCATTAACAACTTATCTTTCATTGCGAAGCTCAGCGAAAAACGCTAATGCTACTAAAAAGTCGCATTCTCCGCTAATGTAAAAATATATTACGCCCCTTGTTGAGCGAGTCGGATTCGTAGCGTTTAATACGCTGAAAGAACATTAACACGGATGCCAAGAAATTAGCGTCGCGTGCTCCCTTCTCCACTTTTTCGCGATGCGCTAAAGTAGCGGATGTGATACGGTGAGTCTCTGAAATTTTCCGCTTGAGCGCTGACGGCGAGGAGAGCAAAAATTTTGCGCTCAGTACTTTCGTAAGTCTGCGTGAAGCGAGCAGTGGAGAACTCGCTAAAAAGAGCTTATCTTGATTAAATGACTTTACAAAGTTTTTCTCTATGTCGTTGACATACTTATCTTGTAATATTCTTTATAAAAATATAAATTCATTTTTTAAATAATATGTTTTATGCAATTGTATATTTTTATTTTATGTTATTAACGCAATATGTCCTTTTGTGTTGCAGGTCGGAAAAGTGTTCTCGATGTTTAGTTATGCATGAGAAGCATCCAAACGTTATTCAGTATAAGGAAAGTAAGTTTAACAATTCAATTTTTCATTGCTAAAGATTTTATTTATTCGCATATCGAGGAATTTGTCTGTTGCATAATTCATGAATTAATATTTAGCATCTAGTATAAGAAGAAACATTTAAACTAAAAAAATGTACTGTATTTGTAGGAAAATGTTGATGTCTTGCTGTACTCGTCTGTTTCTACTTATCGTCTTTTTTTTTAACGCAGTAAAAAATCCATTCAATTCTAAACGTTATTTTTATATTTAGAATTGAACTGATGCAACATAAACATAATTTTTGTGTATAAATTATGAAATTACACAAATATGTTTTATTTTGTAACAAACATTTAGTAAAGATAAAATTTAATACAACGCTTGTACTAAATTGTGTGTTACATTGCCAGAAAGTACACAAATATTTTCTGAATTAAATATTTCTTTATAAATTATACTTTACACATTGACTTTGTGTCCCTACACATAAGTACTAGAATTTTGTGTAATGCCCCAGTGCAAACAAAAAATTGTAATTTAAACATATTCCTTGTATTAACAAAAACAGGGAAGTGCGTACATTATATACAAAATTTTTAACTGTGTATTTATACAACTATAAAATTCGAGTAAAATTTCACTCCAGCCATTTTAACGTGTAGATAGCAAGTAACCACAGAATACTAAAACATCTAACTTCCAAATAGCCTACTGCACACCAGGCGAGTCGTGGGAGATCTGCTCGCACTTGACCGGCGACGCGATCCTGTACTCTCTGTTCCGTTCGAACGCGGTGCCATCCTCATGTCCATTCAGCGGACCCCTCGAGTTCACCTACACGCGGGGCGATGACCCGAAGACCTGCATGTTCCCCTTGTCGCAGGCGGACGCCTGCACCCAGGACTCTAAGCTCCTGCTGCGCTACATGGCCTGCGCCGACGTCGGCGGTACCGAGAGCTACAGTGAGTATATATAAGCGCACAAGCCGCGTTCTCTCTCTCGGCACTGTTTGTTTTCCATTATCACCCGAGACTCGTCGGCGACGCGGGGGGCGAGATGATGACTCGGCGCTTCCTCGAGTCTTGGATCGCTCCACGCATTTTCCAGGCTCACTCGTTGAAACGCTATTGACGCGATACGCGGGACTTCGAAAATGCAGAGAATACGTTTGAGAGTGTTCCTTTCTTTTATTGCAGCTGGCAGAAGGTTTTTTTTTATTATTTTCTTTTTTAACAAAGTTAATTAAGCAAGAGTGGCTTTGAGCGGTGCGCAGGAAAAATACGCTTTGATTTGGAATTAAAATAACTTTTGCAAGTTTTGAAACAACACAAGCACTTGATTAACTAACAACAGGGGCTGAAGTACTGCCTAGCTTGATGAAGATTTGTCTTAGAAGAGAGAGGAAAAAGAAAAATTAATTAGAAACTTTTAGCGTTATCCTACGTAATTTAATTTTGAACGAGCTTCTTTTAAAGATTAATTTTCAATATAAACTGACATTGTTTTTGTAGTTCTGTCAAATCATCTGTAGCTTTATTCATGCCAAAGGGGGTTTAAAAAATAATGTTATTTCTTTGTTATTAATTTGGACAGCCCGAATAATTTTTGTGTACATAAAATACTTACTAATAATAATTTGCAATTATTGATCTTATATAATTGGTAATTTAGTGCTACTATAGTAAAAATACTGATCACAAAACAAAACGAGAATAAAAAATAATTTTTGACAAATCCGTTGCCTTTATTAGAATTCGCCCTACATATAAATATATACAAATAAAATATTATAAAAATTACTATCGATATGGGAAAACGACTACAAACTGAAATCTGAGGGGATTATCCTGGTGACTTAATACTGTATAATAAAATTTAATACTATATAGTTATGACAAATTTTACTGTATTTTTTATTTATTCACTTATTTATTAACCAGTTGAATACAATAAACAATTACAATATAATTGATTACATAAATAGTTACAAAAATAATCCAGGAGAGGAAAAAACTTCCTGCGCTATATAAACTAAGACTGACTAAAGAAAGGAAAGAGAAAAAAAAGAGTATACTAACTTTTATCCAAACATCCAAAAAACGTCTGCTGTCGCGTCCCCATATCAAGTGTAATTTTTACAATACTTTCTCTCCGTGTACTCATAAAAGATAAAAAAAAAAGTAAATAATTACACGATCTATTCCTCAATGAGATCCAAGCGCATCCACCGCAGATGAACGTTACGCCTAAGCATAGTGTACGAAAATCGGCCGTCGATCGTAGTGTATGGGGCGCTCAGCCATCGTCGCATTCCGAATTGCGATGATAATTGCGCAAAACTGTTTGTCCAGCCGCGCCGACAAATGGTAATCGACGAGGCCCATTAATCATTCATAGCCGCGCGACTTTCCGCACTTCCGTTCACTGCCCCCGAGTTTATTGACCGACGCGAGCGTGCGCCCGGCCGGCCGCTGACCAGCTCTTCGGTTAATTAACACCGCGACAGGTATACGAATGCGTGAACGAGGAGCTGTGCGTGCGGGAATGGATTTTTTTTTTTCGTTTTAATTAGGATTTAGAAACGCGAAGCTCTGATTGCGCGCTGGGGCTAAAAAAAAAGTGCACCGAGCGTGTGTAACAGTGTCCCAACGACGAGGCGAAAGATTGATGGCTATTTTTATTCGTCGGTTTCACTTCGCAGTTGAGTTGCTCGTTTTATGTGTAACTATTATTTTCATAGCTTTTTATGAGAAAAGTGCCGTAAATGCATTTTTTATTGCGCAGTTACTCAGAGTTAGATTAAATAAAGCTCAGTATAAGCTTATACCTCCCGTTTAGATCGTGTGATCTAAGATTATTGTATTTACTTTTATGTAAAAACCATTAACTTAGGTGAGATTAAAAAAAAATTTATGGAAATTTATTTATTGGCCTGCAAAAGGACATTTTCATTAAAAAAAAAAAAAAAAAACGAGGGAATAACCGTTTATCTTGCACGAAAAAGATAAATTTTGCATGTTATTTAATTAAAGCTAGCCGAAAAAAAGGCGAGAAATAAAAGTAAAATAAATCGTGCGGATATAAATGAAAAGCAAAATCCAATTCCAAAACAGCTAAAATTCCGACCGCTTGGTTTGTATAATCCTCCTCCGTGAAACAGCGAGGACTATAAATAAAGTTGTCGAAATAAAAGAGCGTATAAAGCTTCCTCTAATTGATCTTAACCGGATACTTCCCTGGAAAGATAAGAAAAAGATAGAAGACCTATAAACGCACGTATATATACATCCCTCCACTTGTTCTCGACTTTTACTGACCTGAGTAAATATGGACTTGGATCTGCGCGCGAAAATCCTCATGCTCAATTATTTATTTATATACAACTCGAGATCAATTAAAAATTCATTAGATTGAATATATTAAATCGCCTTGATTGAAGCCGTTATTTCTCACGTCTTTTTCAATATGAGTATCCAATTTTCATTGGTTTCTTTAGTACGTCTTGTAGAAAGAGAGTGAAGGCTCAACAACTTATAAAATAAATAAATCAGAAAATAAAGTAAGTCAAGTAGATTTAAGAAATCGTTCAAGCACAATATGACGTAGCCTTTTTTTATAATTTGATCACCTCTCTAAATTTAATGTATAGTTAAATTGTCAAATCTGAAAATATGAAATTTACTTGAAAAATGTAAATAGTGACAAATTTTACGTGAAAAGCCGTTCCCGCATTTAGTATGTGAACGGCCTTTCACATGTTAAATGCGACTACTCACATTTTCCAAGTGAATTTCACATTTTCAGATCTACACCGTGAATTATTAAGTAATGACACATTTTTGACTGCGAAACTTTGCAGTAAAAAAGCATGTCACTGCCTTAAAATTCATTGACAATTTTACTGCATTAAATTTAGAGAGACCACACTGTCTACAATAAATGCACTGCGGAGCGTCTATTTCAGAAGAAACAATCGGTACAGATTACGTCAATTGAAAAGAAGTAGAAGTAAAAGATACAGCGGCATAAATTGTGTTATCGCATAGGCGAGGTCTGATTAAGTAATGAATTTCCTTGTCGCTTAGACGTCGAAATGGAGTGTCTGGCCACGTGGAAGGAGGGCAGTATGCAGTATCTCGTCGCCCGGCTAAATGGTACCGGCATGCTCAACGACGAGGGCAGGTACCGGTGCTTCGCCTACGCCAAGTCGGGCAACAGCACGTGGAACCTGGCGCAGAGTGGCGACGCCAGCTGCAATGGCCTCACCAGCGTTACCGAGGGCGCCAAGACACTTAAAATGATGCAGAGTGAGTTTACCTTATTTATTCTTTTCGTTCCGATGATTTATCAACTGCTATCACTGCTGTAGAGAGTGTTTACCTTTAAACGGATGTTAAGAATTAAAAAAAAAATTAAGTAAATTATTCTATAGTCTATAAAAAACCTAGAGAATAGTTTAATAGTTCAAAAGACTGAAGTTATTTTATTATTTAAAAAATTCTTTGGTCGATGCAACATAACTAAACTAAATATTGCCAAATACATAGTTTAAATTCATTATTTTGCATTAAAGAAAATGGCCTAGTAACATAAAATTCTTTCTGAAATATAATAAAAATGTTAATGATTGTTATTGTAAACTGTAATAAGATTTTATAGCCTAAATTGGTGGTAACATTTATAATCGAGTTAATATTCAGAATTTGGTGTCGCCCTAAAAAGCGATCTTTACTACTTGCTACGTGAAATAAAAAACCTCTACCAATTGATTGGCATTTTACTTCCTCAAACGTGTTTTTAAACTTCTTTATTTTACTATATTAATAATTATAATATATTTTGCTATTTTATTAATATTTTGTTAACGTAATCATTTCAAGAATTTACATATATACACAGTTTTACTTATTTTTTTAATCAATATTAAAATAACGTTAATATTACGCAATCAATCCCTTACACTGAGCACTGAGAAGCCAATTTAGTATTTTTAAGTAAATATTTACTTCAATAGTATTTGTTAAATATTTCTTTATGTCAAGTAATTATTTTTTCGACGCTACTAAATTTATTTAGAAATTATACAGAATTATCAATTTACTTTTAAAGAAATATTTTAAATAAATTTTACTAAAATTAGTGGAAGATGCTGATCCACTGATCCCTAAATTGTCAAGCTCTTTCTACTAATTTTCGGTGAGAATTCACTAATTACAGTAGTTGTTCACTAATTCAACTTTAGATAGTACTCGATTCAAAGTCATATTTAACAAGTACTATGGAAGTAAATATTTATTACTGAAAATTATCAATTTTTTTTTCAGTGTATAACCTTTATTCTGTAGCTTAAATAAAAACTTCGGAACTTTTTGTAAAGCATATTTTTTTTCTTCCTGCAACGTTCGCTCTTCAACGAGTGCGGGGGTCGGGCGACCGACGAGGCTGCGGCATTCTACGCGCCGCGCTTGTCCCCGACTCGCCGGAAGGCACAACGTATTACGCCGAGACGGTGGCGCGAGCGCGTAAACTATGGGCTGACGAGCGGAACGCCGGATCGCATTCTTGCAAGCGCATGGCAAGTCTTATCGACATCGATCTTTGCACGCCTAGACACGCCGCCGATTCGGGCATACCTTGTAAAATTATCGACCTTCGCCTCCTACTGCACCTTAATATGAATAGTTTTTCATTTACGTTCGGAGAATTATTAAATCACTGGGTGCATATCAATTGTTTTTTTTTTATTTTATCCGACCATCGTGCTAAATAAAATTTTTTTTTTATATATTCAGACTGAACAAAATTGATTCTACTAAACATGAATTAACAAAATATAATTATAATTGAATGAGCAAAACTTTTAAGAACTTTGTCAACTTCGAGAAAACTTGGTGGGTTGATTACACTTAATGGTTTTATGTAAAAATAATTTTAACTGGGCATACTGAAATTTTACAACTACACTTTGTGAGATGTTTCTTAAAATTAATAAGAGCTTTCAATTACCATTAGATCAATTAATTAATTAAAAAAGAAAACGTTCCTTATAAGCAATCGTCAGTAATTATTCAGTGGTTTATATTTATGATGCAGTTAAAAATTGAAAAAAATATTATTTAAAAATAACTTTTTAATTTAATGGCCCTAATAAAAACTGTTTGTTGCCCCTCCATTTTTAATTAAAAAGTTTGCCTAGCCCTTATAATGTTGAAAAATGAAGCACAGGTGTTGATAGTTGAAGGTGTTGAAAAATCTGTTTTAAAAGTGGTGGAATGCTTGGGTTGTGGATAAAAAAATACATATTTTACCGAAAGTTATGTTACAAGTCTGACGCACCGCAGCGTGTCCATATTTCAAATCGTAGACATTGCGCGATAAATTTGGCTCGAGTGTTAAGCAGCTTAAAAACTTCCACCACCTCGGTGCGCACTGCCTTTTTATCAGCTTCGCCTACCTTACCTCCTCCCCCTTCCCCCTTATTTTTTTCTCTCTAGTCGTATTTATCTCACCAACTTTTTGCCCTCTCCTTTCGCCCCTCCACTTCATCTTTATTAACTGAACCTTTTTTTACATTTACTTCGGCGTTTAGTCTTCATTTTCACCAAAGCATTTAAAACGTCTCTTTTATGACGATTGCTACTATTAAGGTATCGCTACTTTGTCAAATACCTGGAATATATTTGTACAGTTAAAAAACACGTAAGAGGCAATGATATTTAGAATTTATTAAATTGCAAGTATACTGTTTTATAACCAATAAAGCTGTTTTTTTAACTATTATGATTTATAAGCTACCCAACGAACTTATTCAGCGTGAATACAAAA
This sequence comes from Sycophila sp. Sp_5, assembly GCA_018906775.1. Classification (NCBI taxonomy): domain Eukaryota; kingdom Metazoa; phylum Arthropoda; class Insecta; order Hymenoptera; family Eurytomidae; genus Sycophila; species Sycophila sp. Sp_5. Next base: position 1,141,532 of record JACCID010000014.1, on the reverse strand, counting down.
TTTACTTTTTTTGAAATTTTCAAGTCAATTAAAGCATTTTTGTGCAAGCTATCGTTGGACATAGAAAACACATTTTTTTAATTTTTTAATTATTTTTTCAGAAACTAGTGATCTTCAACAACATGATTTTTTTTCGAGCGATTTGACAAATTATCTTCCAAGAAATAAATTTATTTTATGATTATAGATTTTTTTACTAGGGAATTGTTTTCCATTGAAAAACTATTCAGACAAGTCATATTTAAAAAAAAGTATATTTATGTGTATTAAATTGATCAAAAAAGTAGCAATTTTGTTTAATATACCTATACGCGATTTTGGAATTTATTTCGAAGTACGCATTTCACCATTTCTGTTTCTCATTTCCAGCGCAGTTGTTTATTAAATTATTGAATTTCACGCTTATAAAATTTCAGCTATCCGAGTGCTCTCACCCAAAGTTCTGATTTCTGATAAAATGTTTATCTTGAATTAAACACACTTTTCATTCTTATGCCCCGGCGTAACTCCCGCGCGAGTATTTTCCATGATCAATAATAAAAAGATCCGACAGAATGGCAAGATAAATCGATATTCACGAGGCAACCAGAGCTCCGGGTGGAGAGCAGATCGATCGCGTCGGTCAGTAATATTTTTCAGCCATTAATTCGGGTGGCTCTACTCCTCTCTCTCTTTCTGTCTTTCTCTCCCTGCTGGTTTCGCCAAAGACAATTTTTCACGAAGAGCTTCGTGTTCACGACGGCCGAGCAAACAGACGCCCTGGCATCGTTACAACTCACACCTAACCTATCCTTTTGCTCGACTAAGCTCCTTCCGTTTGTTCTACTCGCGACACGCAATCGCTTCGTTTTCTTTTTGCAGCCAACTGCGCTTTTTTCGCTTCTTTATATCGGGCTCTTCCTTTGACTTCTTTTCTTTGTTTTGCGAATAAAAAGCAAATGTTCATAGAGCTCGTCGGTGTAACGTTCCTAATCTATTCCCATCGAATCATTCAAGAAACTTTATAGCTTCTTCTACTAGTGACGGAAAATTGACGCTGCAATTTTCTTGTAAAAACGTACTAGCAGAGTTCATTAGTATTATTTTTTCACTTATTGCTAGTAGTATCCTTCTTTCGTAAGAATTATATCGTCTGTATAGATATATAAAATAGCTAACTCGCCTTTTGTGTATTTCAATTTGTTTACCATCAAAATTTAGTTTTACAATAATTTATCGAGTTACTAAATTTAAAGGGCTAGTGGTTTTTACAAGCGAGTGCGAGCTCGAATCATTATTCTTCTCTTGGAGTCTGTACCGTTTTTTCTTAAGACCTTCTTTATTCATGTTAGATGAGTGACAGATAGAAAATTAAAAGTCGGCTGCTGCATCCGATAAAAAAAATTCAAATTCATAGTTACTTACATGTATAATTTAAAAGAGAGTAATAATAAAAGTGTTAATGCATTTTTAAAACATCCGAAAAACACTTTAAAGGTTTCGACAGCGGTAAAAAAATATGTTACTGCAGCGTTTTAATTACTTAAGAATGGGTTTTAAAAAAAGCACAGCAGGTAGCGCGAAACAGTTCAAAAAGCATAATGAATCATTCTAAAAGCACTCGCTCTTTAATTGAATTATGAATTAAAAAAATACCACGCAAAATCAATACTCAATCAACGCTGCCGAAAAAACCTAGAAAAAAATTCTAAAAAGAAAAAAGTCGAGCACAAATTTACTACCACGACTCGTCCGCAAATCGCGGGAAAAGACGCGTCGCTCCCGGGCAGTTCGTTAGGGAAAACGAACGATCGCTCGGCACGAGTATTAACACGGCATTTAATCCGCCACGCGGGCCGTTTCGCTCGGTCGACTCGACGATGGTCGCACGCGGGGAAATTGCAGCCTGGACGACGAAGGAAGGTGAGGGGGAGGAGGACGAGTCGCGCGAATTTCATTATACGCGAGCGAGCGAGGAAATCCGCGCGATAAGCGATTAATCCGGTCGGATCGGCGGATCGGCCGATAATTCGTTCCGGCTGCTTGATTCGACGAGACGAGGCAGGATTGACGAGCCATCGGGAAAAAGGAGGGACGAGGGATACCGGACGACGAGGGGACAAACAATGTCGGTGAGGCTGCTGGACGCGATCGCCCGAACGTGACGTAAGGGCGGGAGCAATTAGTACGCTTCTGTCTTATACTTTTTACTTGGTTATTTGGATTTGGCAAGTGGATACGATTTAGGAATTTAAAAAGGATGATTTTAAAACCTGTTATTTAGGTTTATTGTAAATAGTATATTTATGTCCACTTTTGTGATAAGTATGATATTATATTATCTGGATGTTTTTTTGTACGATTTGAGTATGTCAATTTTGATAACAGATATGCATTTAATTGCCTTGATAATTTTTAATCTGTTATTATGATATTTTTATATATGCTGATAAACTCTCTTTTTTTTCATAAAATTGGGTGGCTAGTAAAAGTAAACGCTATACATTACGATAAAAAAAAGTTATTTATAATTATCTCATAGATTTTAATGAAATTATTTTATACAAACTTACGCTCTAAATTTAATGCCATGAAATTTTAAAGGCTCTTAAAATTCGCTGTTTTACAGTCAACAGTAGGTCACTCCTTTGAAATTCAGTGGAAATTTCACTGGACTAAAATTAAATTGTATAATGAAAACTAAATTTCGAGTCGGTGACTGTATGCTTTTTTATTTTTCATGTTCTATTAAATTAAATAAATAAAAAAGAAATAAGTTTTTCGACCGGTACGAATTTAAATGGAATTAATTAATAATTCGTCACTTACCAATTGACTCGAACAAGATACTACAGTAAAAGCACAAAAAATCTCGTAATTATGAATTTGATTAGATTGAATTAAAAGTACTATAGAAAGGAGTTATTAATATCTCAAGTACCTCCAAAAAAGACGAAAATATGAAAATTACGTTAATGTCACGTTTATCCAACTCCCCTCGATATTTGATCGCTTCTACCGGTACTCACTGCCCTCACATTTTCCAGAGCCGGAACTGGGCCGTTGTGTGTACCCAAACTGGTTGGTAAAACCATATTCCTGGGTGGCCCTGGACCTGACCGCCTCGACGCGCCTCCTTGCCAGCCCCGGCAACGTCACGATCCTCGATCAGCACGAGACGCTATTCGCCTGTCACGCCATTGTCCGGCCCGGCGGCAAGCACGTCGAGATCAAGAGCCAGCCCGACAGCCTCGACAGGTTCCAGATCGTCGCCAGGGCCACGAGAGGCTGGTGAGTTCGAACACGCTTTTTTTCACGTCTCCCCACCTTCCATACCCCTTTGTACCTCGAACGAGTCATGCTGCGCTCAAAAAAACGAGTCGAGCACACACTTTATGGCGCGTTCGAGTGGCTGGAATTGTTCGGTTCCGAATAAAGTAGGGTAGAATTGTTTTATGTTGAATATGAATATTTACAAATTTATTTTTTAAGATTATTATTTCAATAATTTATTTAGCATTTTTTATGTATATTATCGATTCCGTTATATAGACTGCTTAAAAACTCTTTTACGTTCGTTTACATGCAATTTTTAAATTTAGTTTTAAGATTGTTATATTAATTTATTAATTTTGAAATAATTGCAGCTTCAATATTATATTTTACGTTCATAGAATCATTAAATAAATTATTTTCATCCTGTTTCATTTGGTTAATATTTTGGAACTATTGTGCATTATAATTAACATCCTATGAAATTGTATAGTTTAACAGTATTATTCTGTTGCATTTTTAATTCTTTACGTAAATGCGGAAAATTTTAAGAAACGAAAGCTTCACCCGTAAAAATAAAGATAGCACGGGAATTCGGGTCAAAAAACTGTTCTCGCGCGTAATACTGATTTACGCCCAAAGAGGTGCTGTGTACCCGCGGTACAGAAGTGCTGTGTCCACTCATTTTGCAAATCCTGATTTACGCGTAACTACACCTTCCGCTTTTTTCGTACAAGAAGAGAGGAAGCGCGGAAAATTAGGAAAAACATGTTTAGAGGCTCCAGCGCAACAATGCGACGCTGCACTTTTTTACTCGCCAGGCGCGATTGCGATATTACACTTTTTCCAGAAGGGGCAAATAAAAAATGTCCCGAAAAGTCACTCCTTTATTATTTTTACTGAATCTCTCTACTATTTAAAAAAATATTTAAATTGCAATTAAATGAGTTAATTATTCACCTACTTTTATTTTTCGAGGCCGTTTTCTTGTTATCTAATTCTGAAATGTTACAATAAAAAATTACAAAGACAAACATTTTATTAATTAATTAAAACATCTGTATTAGTTGTTTTAAACCCATCGAATAATAAGTTAAAGTTACGAAATCAGAAGAAAAAAATTAAACGGATAGGAGAAATATCAGAAAATAAAACTGATGTCTGACTATAATGTTTTGTACTACTGAATATAAAAAAAGTAGCAGTATTTTAATCTGTCGCAAAAAAAGCTTTTCTCTAAATTTATAAGGAAGAACGGTACTTCTACAGGAATATCTCGGTTTTTTTCATCGCAAAAAATAATAATCTTTATTACACTTTTCATGGAAATCATGCAAAATGTTTATTTTTTATACAAACCTTACGAAACATGCGATTGATGAAATTCATTGATAAATTTATTGCGACATCACTTTTTTTTTGTATTTTTTAAATTATTACAATCTCGATTTAGAAATTATACATGATCAATGATATTTAAATTTTAAACTTTTACCTTCAGTCAAGAGTTCCATGGTTGAATCTTGTTTGAAAATATTCACGATGCCATTGAACAACATAAACACTTTCAAACAAAACTTTTCCATTTAATTATATGCCCAACACACTAAAAATCTAAATAAAAAAAAGCTCAACCAAATGAGACGTACCTTCTCATTGCAAAAATTACAGTCGTTGTCTGAGCTACCCCTGATCGCTAGCGCGTCCGTCCAATCACCGAATCTCTGATACCAGCTCAAACAGCCATCCTCCCGTTGTTCCGTCGCTCTGTTTTTTCCATCCAGGGCCACTCTTTCGTTAATTTCTTCCGGACCGTCGACCCAGGCTCCATTCATTTCCGCCTTCCGCTCGGATGGGCCGGAGAATCGACGAGACCCGAAGAGCTTTATCCTCCTTACGGGTCCGCGGCTCGCGCTTTTTGTGCGCGCGGATTTCAAAATTCCACCGCGTGCTTTGTCCGCCGCTTCGTTCCGGTATACCTCACTTCCACCTACACATGTGCACACCATCATGCACCCACACTCGCTGACTCTCTCATTCTCTTCGCTGCTCTACCTTTGTTTTCAGCCGGGCACACCGCTCGTTATTTAACGGATTACGCAGACCGCGCGTTTTGTACTATATCCGTCGGCCGGCCTCGTCCGTGTTTTTCAGCGATCCAGTCGGATTATCAGATCTATATTTCTCGTTTTGGTCGATCTCGATGCTTTTCGCGTCGCTTCGCTCGTTATGATCATGACGCCGGCGCGGCGTCGATTTAATGTTTTCGTTCAGCTACTTTTTTGTTTGGCGTCGGCGGCGCGTCGACGGGATTTGGAATTTTTCCCCAGAATGAATGGCAGGAGGATTTGCGGATGTCGTCAATCCACTGGTATTCGTATTATAAGTTTAACAAAAACTGAAGAGACTGTAGCGATTTTATTATTTTCCTAGTTCTTTTTTTGTTATTGTTATTGTTCTGCTGTTGCATAACGGAGCACAATGTTGAAGTGAATAAATAAAACGGGATCTTTTTGGATACATGAATGCTTATTCGTCATAAGAGAGTGTATAACATTTTGAAGAAATTTCTCGAGGAATGCACTTCTTAGGTTTCTCTATGAATAAATTCTTATTAAAATGCTCGCGATGATTTTTTTCCTTTGAAAATTGTAAACACCATATTACATCCTACATTCGTAAGAAATTAAATTTGCATGTTTGAATAGCATTTCAAGTATTCTTATATTGGATCAAACAGATGCACTTTTATCGATGTTAATATTAAACTTCATTATATAACGTAAAAAGTAGAGATAATAAAAAGTAGGTTGCTATTGCTCAATCAATAACAAAACAGGAAAACATTTAATTAATTGCAGTTTAAATTAGATTTAAAAAGAAATTTATTTATTAACCAAAGTGTAAAATACACAAAATTACATAACAATAATAATTACAGATAAATACAGTACAATAGTTGAAATATTATAAATCGAAAAAACCTGTAATTACAAAAAAATAATTAAAAAAAAAATAATAATAATAAATGTTTCCCAAAAGAAGAAGAATAAGTGAAAAATACTCTCTACGCGATACTCAAATTTAGCAGAAAGTAAAACGCCAATTTCGCGTAAAAACGAAAAGCTTTGGAAGTGGAAGTACAGCCTCTCGCGTCAAAACTTGTACCCCCCGCCTCGGCAAAAGATCATTTCCCCGGCTATAAAAGTCATGCCGATCATCGATAATTCGACTGACGTGCGCGGGTCCCCTTGCTTCACTGCGCTTGGCGCAGTGTAATCGCATTCACGGCTTTCGGGGGAGAAAAAAAAATGAATTTACTCAATGATTTATCGAGTGCGAGGATACGCGGCGCACTCTCGTGATGGAAGGCCATTTTTCACGCGGCCGGCCGAGCGCACACTTTGCACACGCGGCCCGCGAGCCCCTCGGCCACTTTAATCGATTCGCCAAAGATCCCGGCGGCGCCGAGTTGCGAGTGTTTCGCCGCCGTCGGGCCGGAAATTAAATTTATTTTCATTAACCGGACTTCGTTAAGATTTCGCGCGTTGGCCGCGGGAGGATGAGCCGAGTACGTGCACTTGGTTCCTACCTACCCGTGCACCGAGTAACGAGTTTAATGTGGGTATTTAATTTTGTTTTCGACTTCGATCTAGGCGTAGATTGCGTTATTTTATTTTTATACGTTAAAGAGATGTTACCACGATAGTGGTTATTTAAATTAGTCACTGATCGCTTAGGCTGTTAAATGCGCTGAGAACTTTTTTCACTGAATGTATTTTTTAGTATAATGTGAAAATTCTTTTGTCATTTAATTACGTAAAATTATTGGTTACAACACCGAATAGTAAGTAAAAATGAATAGGAAAATAGGAAATAAAATAAAAGTGCAGAGAATCATTTGCAAAAGAATTAAAAACTAAATGGATATGACAAAGATGAGAAGATAAAACGGATGTCTGACCAAACTTACTTATACTACTGATTATCGAAAAGTACTCACTGTTTTAATCTGTCATGAAAAATTATTTCTCACCAAATTTTCTAGCGACTCATATTTTACTTTACATAAGTTCATTCCCTTCTAATGGAATCAAATTTTCTTGCTTCATATGCATATATTTTTTAAAATTACGTATAATTATTTAACAAAAATTAATTAGTATATATACTCATGCAACTACTTATTATTAATTACGTCTCTAATTACTGACCTCAAACAGCAAAATAGAAACAATACTACCGGAAATTACCTCAATAACAATAGAAACTATAGAGTGAACTTCAACAAACGACGACTGAGAACACGAATATAAGCCAGAACCTCGTCTCGCTTTTAATACCACTGTCGCGCCTATACCGGTCCACGACTCGAACAATTGCGGTTCTTTTGACTGTGAAAGCAGATGCCGCGGGATCCGAGTGCACGTCGAGAGCAATGGAGCGGCCAATCCTCTTAATTTCGCCCTTAACGAGGAATCCAAGATCAATTACGCAATTGTCGGGGCGGAATATGATGAGGCGAAGTTCCGCGTCTCACCGAGTGAGGAGTTAGGACTTCATTTGTCCCCTCCATCCCCCCTCCCACTCTTTCCACTCTATCTCGCGAATCCCGGTGCGGCGAGACGCGCTTTCCTACTTCGGAAAACGGAGCGTTTTTGCGATGTTCACAATGATAATGTCATCCGGATGAATTTTAGTTGGTGAATTACAGAAATCTAAATTAGTACGAATTGCTCGTTTTAAGTAGAAAGTAATTTTTTCCTTTTGGACAATTTATTAAAGAATATGTTTCTTTTTCTTTTTTATTAGTAAATGTAGTTCTTTTCAATTACATGCATATTTATTTCAATAAATAAGATTGTTAGTACGATAAATTACAGCCTGATTCTTTAAAATCACTCAACAGCTTCTGTTAATGTTGTGCATGGAAAAAATTTTCTAATAAAAAATTAGAAAATGTAGGATGGTTGCAAAAATTTGTGCTTTTCAAATTTATTTACTGGGCTACGGATTATTACAGAGCGATGCAGAAAAAATAATAATAATTGCTCAGGAAAATGTTACGAACCTTTTCTTCATTTTTTTAATTAGCTTTTTTTTTACTAATTTTATCAATTTATTCTGTAATTGTACTGAATTTGCATACACAGATTTTACTATACCTTCAATTCTTCTGAATATGTAATAAATAGATTTTTTTTTAAAGTTCAACATAAACTATATTGTCGGACAAATGTTCACTATCCTAATCGGTTCATATACGTTTGCAAAAGATCGGTAACTTTATGAAACTGTCAATAAAATTTCTCAGATATAGTATACATTCTTTTCGTAAATTTTATTTTAAAACGATCTCCCTGTAGATATGATAAAATACCTTGCGTAGCAATGTACAAGAATAACAATGCAATATTTAGCTTAAGATTGCGTCAAACACCTCTAGATGAATATCGCTTCGAAAGCGCCACGAAATACACAACTCGTCGACGCAATCAAAATCCAGTATTTCGTCGCAAAAAAAAAAAAAACAATCGCTTCGTCGAGTGGTCCAGTCGTAAATGGCGTCCGTGACATTCGGAAATATGGTCGGTCCACCCGTTATGAACGCTGAATGCGCTTCCTCGTCGACGAGATACTTTTATCTTAATCTCCGTCCCGCTCTGTTTCAAGCCTCTCATCCTCCTGTTTCTCGACTTTCCATTCTCCCGGCAGTCTCCCTGCGTATTTCTCCCTCGGCTCTCTATCTTTCGGTAGCAGCAAGCGGGGCCGACCTTATCCACGCGATATTTACGAGGCCGAACGTATGCCGTTCGGTTGCCCCGGCCCTCGAAATCCTTTCGAATGTCCTCCGCCGTGGCCCTGCGGGCAAACGGCGCATCCGCCTGATAAAAGGCGTCCAGAAGAAATATCGCAGATTACTACTTTCCAAGAAAGATCATTACTTGGAGAATGGATGATTCGACGCTTCACGCGGTCCTTCTCCCTCCTTTCTCTTTCTCTCAATCGTGGATACCAATTTTTCTTTTCCCCATAAAAATGTCATATTTTTTGCGCTTCTCGATGGAATCGCTCGAAACGTTTAATATTATGTCTTCTCTTACTCGCTTGTGCATTGAATTCAAGCCATTTTTAGTTTGACATTTTTTGGTGGTTTATAAAAACCAGTATGAAAATATTTATCTGATTTAAGTGTTTACTGTTTGTTAGATAAGGAAGGTGTAAAAGATTTTTTTGATACATTTATTTAGCAAAGTCAATTACAAAGTAGTCAATTCGGGTTGCCTTTTTTTTATTTGGATATAACGATAAAATTAGTAACGCAGTGCACTATATAGCGAAGGATAGGAACACGTTAATGCATTGTATAACACGGGAGGAAAGGGCAGTATTATTCCAGGAGGGAAAAGCTTCCTGTACTGAGTGAAGGGAGGGCTGAAATTTTCCGAGGGTAAATGTACTTTACTTCTGTGCAACATACAGTACTTTACTACTACAGATCCCCCTGTGGTCACTTTATTGATCGAAAACAAAGCTCCAATAAAAGCAAAAGTATAGTTTTACGGGACATAAAATAATGTTTACTCCTTACTCGGAGAACCGAAAAATTAAGTATACAGGAAATAAATTTTTTTTTTATTTCCCTACGAAATATTAACTCAATTTATTCCCTGTTTTGAGGGAAAAAGTGGTCATGATAGGGAGTGAGGAATAAAATAGTTTATCTCTTTTCATTGAGACTTACGACTATAAGTTAACTTCTACTTTTTCAATTTAACAATCTTATTGAATAATATTATTATCTTTAGTTGAGCAGCTGAAAGACAAATCAAAATATTAGCAGAGCAAAACGAACAAAAAATAATTTTTCATATATTTTCAGACCGTCGCGGCGCCGCTTTCCAGCCCAACTTTTATAATGACGAGCTCACAAATTATTTTTCTGTTTCTTCCCAAGCTCCCGTCCCCTCCTCTCGCTTAACGAATCGCTACCTCGAAAAAGAAAAGAAAACAGGGCAGAGTTCGCTCGGCGATCAAGAAAATTTTTTTCTCTCGTTAAAACCTTTCTTCGAAGTTCTCGAAGTGGACGGACCAGCGAAAGTATATTAATTGTTGAAAAAAGCGCGTAGCGTCGTGAAACTTGGAAAACGGGCGCTGGGACGCACGCGGGAGGCAAGAAGAGTCGGGAAAATTACGGGCGTTGGGGGCCGCGGAGTCTAAATCATGCGCGCGGGCTCTCGCGCGCGAAGAACCAAGTTGCATAATAATCTTCGGCGGCGGGCGCTATCGCGACCCCCCGGTAACGGCCCCGCGGCCGCCGAGCTGCCCCGGGAAAAGTAATTGCCCGAGCCGGAGTAAATCTTGTCGAGGAATGTACCGCGCGGGCTGAAACACCGCGCGAAATGAATATATGGAGCGCGAAGGATCCCCGTACGCCCGGCGGGAGGAGACCTGCCCCCTTTATTTCCGGGGGAAATGCTTTTTTCGGCGGGATGTATGCAAATGTTACGCTTTTTGGCTGACTCTTAAATAATCGGCGCGAAGAGTTAGGAACGTGGCTGGTTGTGTTTAACAATGGAATGCGATTTTCGTTCACTGGTATCATTTTGTTTAATGCCTCTTAGAAAAAAGAATAAGTTGAAATTACGATCCGGGCATTTAAATTCCAATAACTAATTTGTTTCCATTGATTTAAGTGAAACTGGCTTGATTTATTGTTCTAATTGCTCCAACAGATTTTACATTCAATCAACGAAAAAGTGGTGACTGTCGGTATTTATGTGTCAACTGACTTTTTTTCGTAGTGCTCCCTGTGAAAATAGTGCAATTGCGAAGATATAAGAGAACACTTCCAGTGAAAATTACTATACTTTTTTGCAACGCAGGGACAGAAAAAAAATTACTAGAAGGTATAGTAACATTTGTTAGACTTACTGTAAATTTACAGCAAGTCTAGTGAATTTTATTGTAGTATACTATACGTACTAATAAAATTTATTTTTCCAGCTTGTCCGCACATTATAAATGCAGTAAAGTAATTTTTTACTAAAACTTTTCTCTCTGTGCAATATTTGTTTTTGAGAATTTGCGCAGATGCGCGTAATTAATTTGAGTAGATCGTGTTAAATGGACATTGAAATAGATTAATAGCGGGAAATTAATTAGGATTGATTAATTAGGACACTAATTAGGACACGAATGAATTAACCATTAGCTGGAGTAGTTTGATAGCAAATAAACTGCCTTACCCATAGGAGTACATTATTTTGAATCTGTAATATTTAGAGAGCATTGTAGTGTGAAAAAGTACTTGGACTAAACAGTAATTAAAAAACTCAGATAAAAGAAAAAGTCAAAATAATTATTCAAGTATAACAGATTACTCCCTTGCTTCATATTCCTGAATTTCACGTAATAGTACACGAAGTACATTGCGTGATGAAACTCATTTTGAATTTCCCGGGAAGTGAAAAAGCAGAAAATATGCGGAATCGGTTCTTGCAATTCGTACACCACATAATAGCAACGTAGATAATCAAAGTACGATTTTTACGCAATTTATTTTTAATTTGTTAAAAGATCAGTATTAAAATGTCAGTTACACTGCAACTACACCTATAATTTACAGAATTAGTTAATACACCGTAAATACTAAACCCAAATCTATTATTCTCAAAATTCAGTCATCACAAAAATGACAACAATTGCAATTTAAGAAAATAAAACTGATGTCTGACCAAACTGGCTTATACTACTGAATATCCTAAAAATAACACTCCTTTAATCTGTCACGAAAAAAAATCTTTTTTTGCGAACTTTATTCGGAAGAAAATATTTTAAGAACGTCATCACAAAGGTTACAACTGAGCAAAGAATGCATAATTAAAAATGATCAGCCATAACACCTAATTTTCTTTAAAACATTAAAATTAGCATGCTAATAAGCTAGCCCCCTTCAATAACAATTTTCCTCCGCTTTTGAACAAAAGAAAAAAATAATAAAAGAAAAGTACTCCCGATCGAAAAACGAGAGCGCAGCGAGCGAAATGGAAAAAAGGAAGGAGGGTTAATGAAATTTCGCGTAAAGTCGTTATCGCTGAGGAAACACTAGGGGTAGACGATAACGAAGTTGGTTCAGAATAATACAGCGCACATTACATGCAGCTTCCGTGTGCGGAACGTGACTTGCACTATATTTAACGGCTACGATCCCAACCGATTCCGTGTTCAAGACATCTCGCGTGTGCAAACTCATTTAAAATTTCTCCCGAGAACAGAAGGCGAGCCGCGAGAGAGAAAGAGAAGGAGAGAGGAGAGAGAGAGAGAGGAGCGACCCGGCCGTGTTCGAATAATTTTAATAATATCGCTCTCGTTAGGATTCCGTCGTTTGTGAGCGCACGCGTCGTTAAAGCTCTCGAGGGCGAGCCGTGGTTTTTTACTTTAATTATCGGACCGCGGGCCCTCGAATTATTTTCCTCGATAACGACTTTCGTAATTTCATTATGAAACATACCGCTGTCGTCGCTGCGACGCTTTGTAACAAAAATAAACAAATATTTTTTAATTTCGGAGAGCCCAGTTTAATCAGACTGATTAATACAAGGAATTAATAAATTACCTTTGTTTTTCATACGTACAGCAAAAAAATTTGCTGTTGAATTTATGTTCGGATATAAGTGTTCATTTTGATAAATCCGAATTAAAACTCGCATATTAAATGAATCCAAAGTTACTAGTGAAAAAGCATTTAATGTAAATTAATTATTTAAGCATTAAATTTAGATTTGCTTGTGTGTTAATTTGTGTAATTAGAATGTTTTAACTCGTTAAAGTTTAATTAGAATGTTTAATTTAAGTAGTTTTTTATAGACGATTTGCTTTAACTTTGAACGGAGAAATAAAAAAAAAGAAAAATTAAAACGACAATCTTTCGTATTGAAAAAATACTCGTTTTATAGTCGAGCGACGCTGAATTTTATACTTCGGACTTTTCGAACTCAATTTACTCTTTATTTTATATTCGCACATAGGTGTCAATCGGGTTGAGTGTTAAACGTCGTATCCGTTTTTAAGGGAGTTCTACCCTTACGATGAAAGTAAAAAAGACGACCATACTATAACACACAGAGATGTATACACATTCACGAAGTCGTAATGCCTCTTTCACCAAATTTGTTTTTTTTTTTTTAATCTATTCAAAACTACTTTTTCTGCACATTTTCGTTACACAGCAACCCTGATAGAAACTTTAATAACTGCTGTTCTGATAAGCGTTTGAAATTCAATCTTATCATTAAAAACATAACGCAATAATGATTGAATTATTATTCTGTCACGTGGGTAAAGTAAAATATGTCTGTTTTTCCTTCGAAGTAACAACATTTGCATTTCTCTTTAACGGGGCACGTTGAAAAAGAGAAACTCTTGCAGTTTATTCACGAATAATATTTCACGTGCAAGTGCGCGCGGAGGTACAGCGCGTTGTAACGTACGTGTACTCAAGACCAATAGGACCATTTTGGAGTTTTCAACTTTCACAGGCCTGTTTTCCAATGTGGTTATATAAAGTTCCTTCTATACTCGCGCGCGCAAACTTTTTGAGTAACCCGAGACTCGCCGGCTCTAGTGCTCGCTTTCTTTTTATTTTCCTCCCGGTAGTTTCTTGCTCGCTAGACGAGTTTTTCGTCGCCTACAGCTAAAAATCAACTTAAATTTTATAGTCCAGATACACTCAGATCTATTTTCTTTTTATTTCGAAAATTCAATTAAAATTCTACTTCGTTGCAGGAAGTAGTATTAAATATGGCGAAATTCGTCTTTTTTTTTCGTCTTATTTAGAAGGTTAGAAAGAGAAGATTTAATTCATCACTCTTTGATTCATAATTATCGTACCGGAGATGCTTATTTCGATAATCGAATGAACAATCTTTATGCATCCCGAAATCTTCGTCTTTTTTTGTTATCAAGTGAAATACAATTTTCTTAAAGGAGATGCTGACGTTTCCGGGAATCTGATTTCAGTTAAATTTTGAAAACTTTTTCTAGTATATTGACAAAATTTTCTTATTTCAATCCAACTACATTTTTAGTACTAAATTTTATAAATAAAGCCTTACAACACCACAATATCGACTGTTTATTTTATGCATCGATATTAGAAACCAATTTCATGCAAAATTTCATTCAAATTCCTGATTCGGAGTTATGCAACACTCATGGATAGATTAAAAAAGAGATAATAATTAAATGCAATTAAACCGAAATTATATTACAATAACTTTGAAGTAACTGAAATCAAGTAATTAATTATGTAAATCGTTTAAAATGTTTCATTACCGTAGAACAACAAAATATCTTTTTATTCTACAATGAAATTCAATATTGGAAATATTTCTTTCTAAAATTGAATTACAACGTAAAATGAAAATTCAGTCGATGGAATTGTGAAGACTACAATTTACTTTTCTTACCTAAAAAAATTGCAATATTATTTTTACAGAAAAATGCTACATGTAACTGTCTAAACGTCTTTTATCATACATAACAATTCGTTCGCCGAGCGTACATAGAAACGAACAGTTTCAGATGTAAATATCAGAATGTAAACATCAGAACGTTTGTTTTTACTCTAAAATTCGTAGACGACAAAAAAATATTCTTGTTACGTTTGCTATTCATCTCGAACGGCCAGGCGGTAACCATAGCACATGCACTTTTGAATCGATTCGTCGGATAGCAGATAGAGCCCACCCATTGAAGGGAACTCGAAGTGGGGGTAACGGTTCTATTTTCAATTTGGCCGATAACCCAGTTCCCCGAGGAAAATAATTTAATATTGATGAGAAATTCGGAGGAGGCTCTTCCGAGGCGCGCCGGTGAAAAAAATGGAGCGGGTTATGGCACTCCAGGATTTTATAAGGAGCCCGAACCCAATCGAATTACCGCGCGCCGTGGGACGGCCGGAAAACTTGAATATTCGGAGCTCGATATTCAATGCGTCTCGGAAATTCGTTATTCCGCGAAAGAAGAGGGGAAAAAAAAGAAGTCATTCTCCACCGGGAGTCGTCGAGTCGCTCTCCTCTCGTCCTCGTTTCGCCTCGATCGCGATCAAGATGTTCGTCCACACGATTTTTTCTCACTTTTTTCTGCTTCGACGTGATCCCTCCTCTCCTCTTTCTAATGCTTAATGAATAATAAAAAAGAGGAATCTAAGAAAATCAACATTTCTTGTGTATTACACGCTCTCGCGAAAATTACACGTTTTAATTGATAAAAAATTGCTTTGCACGCAGAGTCCCCCGAACAAGATCACGACTATGATTAAATGCTCTTCCATTTAAAACCCTTTTTTACGGACATAATGTTATTTTTTTTTTTTTTTTATTTTGTAAAAATACTTGAACTACACGAACTACATCGTTAGCGGGGGAAAAATTGTACGTGAGCTTCCTTGACATTTGCATAATTCTATGTACTCTGCTTGTATGGCCTTTGTGTGCTCAGTCGTCTTATCGTTACACTTTTCGCGCCTAATGACAGTATTTAACCCATTCTCTGGGTGCCCCAGCGCTCACGTATACCTCAACTGGGCATTACCCGGGTGAGTCTGACGTAAGCGTGTACAACTCCGTTGCGCATGGAAAAATACGATTTTATCGCGCGTAATTGACGCAGAACGAGGCAGAGCAGACCTCGGGGAAAGAGAAGAAGACTATCTGCTTTTCTGACTAATTTCCTCATTGCTTAACATGAAAAACGGAGAATTATCTTGTATTTTAAACATTAATTTATTTAATTTTTTATACTTTTCATTTTTTAACTCGACAGAATTCAGTATAAGCACGTATGTATAGATACCTAAAATTTAAACAAAATCTAACATTAGATATTATTAGTTCTTACTTATTTGCTTCTACTTTTATTGCATTCCATACATAATTCATTATAAAGAAGTAGAATATCGATTTGTACTCAATTCATTCATTTTTCAGTATTTATGAAATGGTAATATTTTCAATTCGTAAAGGTAATATAAGCACTGTTCATTTCTATTATTTTAAGGTGCAGACATATTTCACAGTCTCAAATTATATTTCTCGTCTTCATTTTTCGAATAACCACTAACTTTTTCTTTTAAACTAGGTACTCTCTGAATCTAAAAATGTGAAATTCACTTGTAAAATGTGATTAGTGACAAATTTTATGTGAAAAATCGTTTATTAAATGCCACTATTCATATTTTTCAAGCGACTTTCACAATAGAAACAAAATATACATATTTCTAATGCATTATTGTAGAGACTGCATTATCGAAGAAAAGAATTGTTTCCAAAGAATATGTAAACTCGGATGGATCGAAGCTTCAACAGTTCTCTGGTAAAACGAGAGATATACGCTATCGAAAACAGGGCACTTAGATATCCTCTTTCCTATTCGCGTTTCTTTACTTGCACGCGGCGATTCAAGCAAATCGTAGAAAAGTGCCGAGAGCGAACGTCAAATTGGCTAATTTAAGTGAATGCAGCCCCTCCGTTCGAGTCTATTATCCTAATGGCTCCGATGTAAATTAGATGGAAAAAAGAGAGAATGGAATCTGTCACCGGAAATGCCAGGGGCACCGATAGGGCACCTGGATTTTCGCGTTTACGAGCATCGGACGCTGAAATTTTTTCCTTCGATTACTCCTCCTCGATTCTCTCTGAGAATAACTTTTTTATTTAACGTATCTAAAATGGATCTAGGCATCTTGCGCAATTTTATAAATAAAAGAATCTAAATTTATTAAATGCATTTTCGCTGTTCTCCCTTTTTTGAGTAAGGAATCCAATCCGCCTTCATTTGTTTTATAAGGGAATCAATAAGTCTGTATGAAATAATTTACTAGGAAAGCCTCAGGACATTTGGATTTTCTTGAAAATTGAGATGGAAATGATTTAATTTTTTTTTAAATTTAGGAAGTTCAAGTTTTGGCAAAGCTAAATAATTTTGAAGCAAGAACCTACAATACCCAATATTTTTCAATAATTTAATACTCTTTAGTATTGCTATAAACATCATTAATAAACTAAAGTTTTTCCTTGCTGTTTTATGCAATTCTAACGTATGATATAAACATTTCAAGTACAGAGTTTCAATTTAAGATCCTTCTGATTGATTTTCTAATTTTTAATAAAATAATGTACACTGATAGAAAAGATTCTTTAACCCAAAGTCTTCGCGGCTTTAAAAAATAATTTTGTCATGGTATTTGAAATAAAGAAGTATGCATTAGCATTGAAGAAATATTTCTTAATAGTTAATGCGCGATCGTCTTTACCGACAAAAATCCTGTGGATGGCTTAATAGTTAATGCACCGTTTCTTTACATCTAATACCTACGCCTTTGGACTATATTAAATGCATACGGCTTTATATTAAAGACACTGGCTTCGGATCAAAGGATCTTTTCTATCAGTGTACGAAATGCACATGGATATTGCTAGTTAAGTAAAAATTACTTCTACACTGTTATTTCAATTGGAACATATACATCTCACGTAGCATCAGAATCAATAATGCCTTATTTATTTGACGCTTCAATAGTCAATGTTAAAATCCTTGTCGGTCACCTAAAGAATTTCGCGCTTTGGTTTCTGAAACATTCACTATACGTTTCAACTTAATGAAACTTCGACTAAGCGTTCTGCAATCTTCCAGCAAAGGGTCAGCGACCTGGACCTTAAAAATCCAATCGAAATAAAGCGCACCCGAAAGTAACCCGATACAAGCCGCCCCGACCAGCGCACACGCAGTGTATACGGCTGAGTCCGAACGAGGTCAAAGGTCAGCGCCGGCGCGTACAAATTGAATCGGAGATCGCGAAATGTAAGTGTACCGGACAAGTGCCCGGCGCCGCGCACTCTGCTAGGTATTATACGTCCGTTGGCACGGCGGCTCCCCACGGTCCTAATGCTGATTAGATTCGACCTGGGCCATTTACCGGACGAGTCGTCCCGAGCAATTTGGCCCTCCCGCGGGGCGACGAAAGAAACGGGACTTAATTAATTAAGCGCGACCGTCCCAACGCGACTTGCCCGCGCGCCTCCCCGGGCTGATTTGTTTCGCCGGAATGTCCCTGATGCAAATAAGGACGCGAGGAGGATTCCTGTATTCGATTCCGATAATGGCAGTACCTGATCAAAATTTGAAAGATTCGAAAAATGGCTCGTTCGCTTGGATTAGAATCTATTCGAATACATTTTTCTTAAGTACAATTTATTTCATTTCATGTGAACTCTAATTCATTTCAAATGAAATCTAATTCCTTTGAAGGAAAATGTACGTAGTAATATGTATTGCGACTTGCACTTTTATTTGAAATGTTACGTTTTATAGGTACAAAGTTTTAAAAAAAAATGTTGAAATTCGTTTTAACACGTTACTTCAATTTCATAATAATCCATAAAATGGTTGAAAAGCTTTTTTTATAGTTTTAAACAAGTTTAAACACGCCTTAAAATTTTTATTACAGATAAGAGCCACTCAAACTCAGAGCAACTTCGTCGTTATAACCCAAATGTTGAAATCCATTTAATCTTAGTCAATTTTGAAAATGTAAAATTAATTTACAAAATGTGTGTGCAGGGATAATTTGTATGTGAAAAATCATTCACAAATTCAACGTATGAACCAATTTTCACATGCCGTATGTAGTTATTCACATTTTGATGGTCCTCTAATGCACGGAGAGGTGTTTCAAAGTCAGTAACCTGTCCATCAAGTACTAAAAGCATGGTCAGACGTATTCATTGGCACTTAATCTAGAACTGTGTTAAGCTACTGTATTCTATCAATCACACAAACTTTATCGCAGTACTTTATCTTATAGACTTTGCATTTATCGGTAAAATGAATTTTATTGTTGTCAGTGTCTTAATTTTCTCATTTTCTTAGTTTTTTAAAATTAGAGGTAAAAAAGCTTCTGTAATTTAGACAGATGAATGTATACTAGACTTATTTGTTAGTGATCTACAAAACGAAAACTATTATTTCATGATTTTCGTACAAATAATGTTAATGTGTATTTGCGTCAGCCAATCATAATTTTTTATCCTAGTATATTAATAAAAATAATGACTGATTTGTGTCTGTAACATTATGTTATAACGTAGGTAATAATATTTTAAGTTGAATAACATTCAAGTTTTCAAAGAGCGCTTAATGTTGATATAAATGAAATTTAATTATGACCATAATTGCAATCACAGTCACAAGAAATATTTCAATATTCCTTGAATTCCATTGTAATTATAGTCATAATTCAATTTCATTTTTAATTGAATAACTCGTCAGAGTACCCCTCGTGCAATTTCAAAAATCTCTGCAAATAAACTTTACATTTTTAATTGAATATTGCTATTCCTAAAATCAATTAGGATATAATTAACAGGAGAATTTCAGCAATTCATATAAAATCATCGTTTTCAAAGAGGAAACACTAAGAACAAATGAATTTTCAGAATTGCTTGCTCTCCAAATAATATTTAACTAATGGAGTTTATAGAGAGAAAAAAAGACATATTTCTGTCATCCACTTTAACATACATATTTTTTTTTAATATTAAGTGAGGTATATATGTGAACGATTTTACTGAAAGTAGATTTTTTTATATACATTTTTTGTTGTTTTTTTAATCGTTATTAAATCTTTCTTAAAGAAAGATATTTTATTTCTAGTTTGTTAAAAAAATACAAGATCTAACTAATTGCATTCCATTAAATTCTATTTTAAAACTATTTAATTATAGATACTTTATCTTCAATTCAATTCAACTTAAGGTAAATTAATAGATTTCTTGCTCTAAATCATGTTTAAAAATTGCATTTTTTCCATCGAGATAAATTTATTTACCGTATTTAAATTAATCATTCGCCAAATACTTACTGAAAAATGCAATTTTCAACTTACATTAATCTCCACCAATTCTCATCGACAGATAAATAATGACAGACCGGCATTCTCTAATAAATCGCGAGAATTCATCACAACTTCCCGACGACGTGACCGACAAGATCGCGATCAGCGCGATCGTTCTGGCGACGTAAAAAAAAGAGAAAAACAACAGTAAAAAGCGCCGAGCAATGCATCATCCATGCGCTCCGTGATAAAACGCCGCAAAAATGCACGCTATTAATTACGGCGCGCGGCGCAAATGCGAGGTACTCGGGCGTCGTCGGGGAAACCGGAAAATACAAAAGAGAGAAAGAAAGCAACGACTGACAAAGATTTTGCGCGGATCCTCCGAATTTTCAGACTCGCCATATTAAAGCGTCGTGAATTTGAAATAAAATCTTAATTCCCACGAGGCGCAACTGAAGATTCGAGGCGTAGATCCTCCTCCGTTCTTTTTTTTTTTTTTTGTTTTTTTTTTTTTTGCACCGCGACGTTTCGCCGGATTTGTCGGATTTTAAAGAGCACTTTTTTCAGTGCCGTGGCTGCTGCCCGCGAACGCGCATTGTTTCGCCGCTGCTCCATTAAGGATAATAATTTTTTCAACGGCCCAGTCCGATTACTTTTTCAGCACGCGCGGCTCGCTTTTGTGAAGTGGGAATCCCGCGCGCAAGCTCCCACTTTTCGGGAGCGACGCACGCGTGGAGAGTATATTATGTAGCCTGTAAATTACTGTTAATTTATTCCTGAATATTATTAGCGATGCCTTTTTCGAGTTACTTTTCCGAATTTCCCTAATTGTTTTTTTGGGTGATTATGAAGTGGTTGTTCTCGTGAGATAAAAGGCTATAATAAACGTGGGAATATGATTTATTAAATTGGATTATTGAATAACAGCCATTAAAAATAAAATTATAAAAATTGATTCGAAGTTATTTATACACGGTGATAAAAAAAAATCGTGAAATAGTACAAACTAAGTAAAAACTAAGATAATTATTCAATCAGCGTTCGAGCTGACGATGATCCCCGCACGGCTCACCTCGAGCGCCCCTCTGGTAACACCAGCTCGAGCTCTGATTGGATAATTGTCTTAGTTTTTAATTAACAATAACTCCAATTATCCAAAATTGCGTAAAATTATAAAAGGTCAAAAGTGCTTAGAATTTGACCCCCCACATGACTATTGCATTTTCCCGAGTGTTTTTTTTTTTGTTTTATAAATAGTGTTAAAACAAATTATTTGAAAAACAAAATAATATCTACAACTCGATCAATCACATCACGATGCATGCTGACTGCACTGAAACCTCTATGATTTTTTCATAGAATGATCTATTATATTTTTAAAAAACATTGCGGGCAATTCTGAGTACAATAAAGCGTTGATTTTTGATAATTGTATAAGAGAATTTTAATTATTTATTTTAATTATTAGCGGATCTACGTATTTGATCTTGTAGAGCAAATTTACAGAAAACTTCAATTACTCTGTAATTATTGTTTTAAAAATTACTTCTAATAATTATCTGTGCCATCCCATTACTAGAAAATCCTACTTTTCTTAAGTTGCTACAGAAAGAAATACGCATTCTCAATTAACTCTCAATCTGTCGAATTTTACGAATGGTACTTTAAAATGTAAACTTCGATATAATTAATATAAATAAATATATGATTTTAAGATCACACTGGAACAATTTAGTAAAATTAAAATACAACATTTATTTAAGCACTGGTTAATAATCAATGACCCGCTTGAAATTTTAAACTCCATTTGAAATAGTATAGCTTGGAAATTTGACTTCACAAGAAAGACGTAAGTAATGTAAATTGAAGGAAATACCCGTGAACCTACATTTCCACCTGGAGAAGTAGCCCCGGAGCTTTCCAATCGACATCGAGCCATACCCTAATTCGTGAAGTACGTCCGGATAGCAAATGGAAATTTACAAAGGACGAACAAATTGGCGAATGTTATTGCGAGCTTTTAATTATCTAGGCATGGACCACGTGTACCACGTGCGATTGACTTTTTTTTAATTTTATTAATCATACGAAAATTTCTTTCTGCTTGCAGCACGAATGGCTACGTGTGCATGGTATTCCACAAGAGGGACGACCACGTAATCGAGATGCAGCAGTCGCTAAATTGGACTCAGCAAGAGGACGAAGCGTGCAAGTCCAGCGTTTTTGAGCCCTTATCGGCTCCGTACACGACCTTCATCAGTGAGTTCATGGCATTACGCTTAATTGTTTCCTTGCATGCCGTTAATCATTCATAAAGACCGGACCTGCCGCAATGAGCCCCTACCGGGACAAAGAAAATTCTACAACTTTTGTGGAGGTCCCTTATCATAATTGATGGGGACTACTCCGGGGCTTATTTACTATGTGCTTTGGATAACGATTTTTTAAATGCAGCGTGCAGAAGATGTTTCCTTTCTAAAAGATGTTTATACATTTCTGTGTAATAACATTATTGATCAATTAAATTTTTAATTTCGCACTGAAAAAAAAAATCACTAATCACAACTAACCATTACTTGTTTTAACAAGAATTTACTTCTTTCAACTAAATATTAGTTGAAAAATTATAATTGTTATTTGTCATTACTGAGCTTTCTTTAATGAATAACTTTTATCTATTCATAAGATAATTGGAGAAGCAATTTACACTTTGTTAACGGATAATGTTGCAGTCAAATGCTTGAATGAAGTTAAAATTCAAATTTCAATTTGAATAGTTAAGAAAATTTATGTTTATCTAATATCATGAATAGATTAATAAAGCAATAATGAAGCTTTTAAGTTTTCTCTTTAATCGGAAATTTATTTTAAATAATTATGTTCATTTAAAAAATTAAAGCGTAATGATTTTACTATACCCTGAAATTCTACATTAAATGGAAAACAATATGAATATTCTTAGTGATTTTACAAATGATTTAGTAAAAATACTGTACACACTTAATAGTAAATTGACTGCTTGTTTCGCTTATTTTCACTTGTTACTAATTAAACTCTTCTAACATTCTGCATTCTGTAGTTATTCTCGTTTTAATACATTTTTTTCTTCCTTAGTTTTTTTTAACCGTGAAAATCGTAAACTTACGACACAATAGAAGTTGATTTATTACAGTCATTGATAACATTGCTATGGTCAGCGTTAGAATTATTAATATCAAGACATTTTACATTGACAATAACAATGACAATTGATATCACATCCATTCTCAACGCAATATTACTAATGGTAACGTAAAATCGCTACAGATACACTCGAAAGTTTAATTGTACTTTTTTACAATATACGCAATAAAAAAAAAATACGTCGACGATGAATGCTTTGGATTGTGAACCTGATTTTACACTTTATTCATATTCCTGGTCGATGTAGATCCCACTCGTAACTTTATAAAACAATATCACATCTCTTTCCGCCAATTTCACGGCTGACCTCGCCGAAAGCTTCATCCACTTAAAATAGAATTTCCTTCACTCAATAAAAACCATGTTAAATGTAATCCCGCCTGATCGCACCGGCGGCCCTCCACCGACAAGACCAGGCGGCCGCCTTTTTTCCCCCGAAGAAACATTCTATTTTGCCGCTCGATCATTCACGCGGAAAATCTCGTTGGCGTGCCGTGGCGAGCACGACCCAATAAAATCGAGACCGAACGGTCGCCGGCCCCGAGAAGAGAGAGAGAGAGAGCCACCGACGCGGCGCAGCCCCGCGACCAATATTCGCCGATACAAGCGGGCCAATCCCAAGTTTCTTACGCCAGCGGCACGCCTTTGAGCACGCGTCCGGCAGCTCTCCTTTGTCGCCGACGCTGGAATTTTCCGGCAGGGACAATATCCGTACCGGATGCCGAATCAGCCGCGGCGTTCTTTGCAGAATACAGAGGAAAAATGTCGGTGACTCTTCCTGGCTCTACCTCCATCTATTCATCTCTCTCTCTTGCACGAAGTGAGTCGGGGGTGCAGAAGTTTCGAGGTAGTATGGGAATCGATGATTATCGAAGTCGGCGAAAGGAGAAGCCTCGGGCGCGCGACTTTAGATCTGCGAAAAGTAGAAAGATAGTGGCTGTCGTTGACATTTTTTCTTGTATTAAAAGCTGAAGAATATAAAAAAAAAACATTATGAAAAAGATGAAAATTTATGATTTCATGAATTTAATTTACAGCTGCAGTAATGCGTAAACGAGTGATGTACTGCGTAGAATATCTTATTTACTTACATGGTGTAGTGTAACGTGTACTCCAATTAACCTAATTAAGTTGTGTGATAAAGCCAATTCTCAGAAAAAAAAATTGTGTTCGCAAAAGTACTTAGATTGTGACCCCCTACACGACTATATGTATTTGATTGATTAAAAAGTATTAGTATTTAAGATTTCTGTGATTTCACTTGTCCGAATATATTAGATTAAAGTCACTCGCATTACACAGTTTTACCATTTTTAACAATATGCATATCTCATTCAAATTTCACTATTTAATTATGAACAGACAAAAACAGATATGCAATATCTCTGAATTTATTTAGTTTGAAATATCAATAGAAATAATGTTAGCAGTAATTGGCGCAGTTTTTAATAAAACCAGGAAGGTGTAACTTCAAAATCAACACTAAACTCATATAAATTTATTAAAAAAAATGCCTCACAATTTTCCCTTCCTAAACCCACAGAATTAATATACCCCATCGACCAAAAGAACAAGCAAAGCGAGCATCCCATCGGCTAAAATTTAGAGCAAGTCACGCCAGGCTTATCCACTCGCATCGAACTTCCCCGCGCAGACACAACGCCGGTGCCCGCGTGCACTTTATCCCGAGCGGAAAAAATTATGTAAAACGCGCGTAAAAACTGGCGCATAAAAAAAGAGAGAAAGAAAAAAGAAAACGAGGCACGCGCGTCAAGCGAGAGGAGAGGCGCTCGTATAACAAGAGGAGGCGAAAGATGTCACGCGCTGCTCGTAAAGGGGAAAATGCAGGCGCGCTCTCCGCGGCCGCGGACTCCTCCGTCCTCCGTATGAGTCGCGTTATCGCGAATCGGGCACCCCTCCCACGAGCGAATCCGACGACTGACATCGTCTCGGTGCGCTCGTAAAGAGCGGCCAAGTGTCGCAAGCTTTAACAATCGATCCGCTTCGCCGGCGCGATCGCCGCTATATCCACCCTACCGTATAACGCCAGCACGATCTTACGTTTTCTTCTTTTTTTTTTCACAAGGGGCGGTATATTGTCTATTGGCATTTTTTTTTCTTAACTGCGCTTTACTAGTTTCGTGTATTACCCGTTTGAATTTATACCGGCGGTGATGCATGAAATACACATCGTGCCTTGTCGCACGATTTTATTCGGTATAGATTTCTCATTTACTGCAAAGTAAAAGAGCGATTTTCATTTTTATAGGAATTAAACAATCCCGAGAATAACTTTTTCTTCGTTTTTTTTAAATATTTTTTCTTGAAATGTCTTTTGGTTATTTTAATACTTAATTTTCTCACTTGTTCGAAGATATTTTCCGTAGTAAAAATCTATTCTTGTTATAGAATTTCATTTATTTATATATACATTGTAAAATACATTATGTAAGAGTAGCAATTTGCTGAGGAAAAGAAATTCCAGTGTGGAGATCTGCCGAACACAAGAAAATATAAAGATATTTAAGTTAAACTCATTATAATTAATAAATTATTAGTAATAACTAATTACTATTGCAATATATTACAGAATTTAGTTATGGTGTTAATTAATTATACTAAATACAAGGGTACCTAACTGCAATGTGCAAGTGCAGATTTACTTAAATACAATTATTACGACGTCGCGAGAACAAAATATGAAAAAAAAACTTTATTACTCCGCTGCTACACTATGCACGGCTTAAACTAATTAAATATTAATTCCAATCCAAAGAGTAACATTGCCTTGCGCGAAGCAAATATTTATTCGACCGAATTATCAGAAACAGTTTCTCCGGCTGCATGTGTCGCGCGCGGTGCAATTTAATTTGCAATTAAAAAGTCTCACATGACTAAGTATTGTTACGCGAAGTACAGCGCGAGTAATTGCTCGGCGACGGAGCGAAGGCGAGGAACGACGGCCGGGGGTTTACGCCCCACTAGAGGCCGGCTTATCGCGGCCGTCGCGGATAAAAAAAAAGCGTAAAATTGATACATCGCCCGTGGCAGTGGGAGAAATGCATTTTAATCGAATTAAACGCCTTATACACACGCATTCAAATGCTGTTTGCCGGCGATACTGCAGCTCGAAAATGGCCGGATGTACACGACCACCCCCCTCCCCTACGACGTACACGTGCTTCGCGTGCCGATGAAAATATCGGGCATGGCCCTACGGTCTCGCGATCATAGCACAGCCGCGCTGCCTTTTTTCTTTTTCTGGCCTTTGTTCGACTTAGGTTTCACGATCCTCTTTTTTGGCGATCGATAGGGCTGCACCTTTTTACGAGCGATGCAAGGAATTTAGATTTTAAATAGCAAAAAGGAATAATATAAAATGTTTAAATTTCAGAAAAAGACAATATTTTTTTAGTAGACAAATTAGTTAACAAAACAATTTCTACAGAAGGTACATACTCTTATCCAATTTAATATAATAAAACCGTGAAAAAGATTTTTCTGGATAGAATTATTAATTAACAAAAAAATTAGTCATTTTTAGATACTAATGATATTCTCCACATGTAAGTTTTTCACATAAATATTATATATTATAATAAATTCACATCTTCTTTATACATAAAAAAAAATTAAGACTAATTTTTTGTTAATTAACGATTCTATCCGAAAGAATATTTTTCCCGTTATTATTATATTAAATTGTATAAGGGTATTTACCTTCTGTAGAAATTGTTTTATTAACTAATTTGTCTACTAAAAAATATATAAAACAAATTCGTTAGAATCGTAAAATGCTTTTTATATTCGTTTTCCTTCAATTACTTTTCCTCTTTGCTTATCGTTAGTAACATTTAATTAAATAGAAACATTTCTAAATTGATATATCAATTAAAAAGGTAATTCGATCAAAAGTATTTCGCTTTGAAATTCGCTAGAACTAAATTGTGGTTCCATATAAAAAAATATATAAAAACGCACACGCAACCCAAGCTTCAAAATTTTTCCAAAATGAAAACACTCCTAACTGTAAAATAAAAACATTAAAAAATCAAATTCTAAATAAAACCTCAATTCACGCTACCTCCAAGGAAGATTCGTATGCAAACGAGGCGTAAATTAAAGTTTAAACGCACCATCTAAGTGACTGATACCGCGTACAACATTTCTAAATCCCCTCGAGCACTTTTATAGATAAAATTAACATAACGACCATGCACCCATTCGCGCGAAATTTCACCGCGGTAACAATCCAGGCGCACGAGCTGGAAAAAGGCCATTCGCGGCTTCAGGGGGGGCCGAAGGAGGGAGGCCCGGCGAAATGAAGGAAAGAAAGCAGCTCCTCTCGACCGCGGCGGAGCGCATCCGAAATTTATGATCGTCGTTCAGGCTGGGATTTGCGAGGCGGGCTCCGCGTAAAAGCCTCCGCCGAGCACCGAGCGGTAGAGGGTGTGCGCCGACGGGACGACGGGAGACTGACGCAACGACAGCTTGTCTGCTTTCGCGCGTTGGGAAAACGGCGAATCGATTTACCGCCGCGGATTATCCCCGCCGAGAGAAGGGGGCGAGAAATTCAGATTTCAATTTTTAGCGGCACTCGTCGAAACAGTAAAAGCGAGGAGTTCCGGCGGGAATCGTGGGTTGGGAGTTCAGGCCCTTCCAGAGGTCGCAAAATGCGAGCGCCGCTTCAGACTTTCGCTGATGCCGCGGTTCTCCGAGGTTTTTTCTTCGCGCGAAATCGGGAGAGGAGTGGCAGTTGATTTTCGGATGTTTTCGAGGGATGATGGGGAGAACTGGGCGGGGCGCTGTACTTCGTACTTTACGCTGGCTTGTGGGTAAGGAAAATTTTCGAGAGAAAGGCGTTGTCGATGAACTTATTGCGCGGAATTAAAGTAACATCCCGAAGAGCGAAAAATGTTTTTGAGAACCATAAAGATGGAAAAAAGGTTTTAAACGGTATTTAAAACGTTGTGCAACATACCCATGGATATAGAAAATGTTTTTTAATGTTTGAAAAAAGGTCGCGTATTATTTAGGATTACGGATTGGGTATTCTATTTTTTTTAACGACTGTATCTTTTCTGCACATTTTTGTTATGTGTAAAAATAAAAGCAATATACTTTCTGTAAATATAAATGCGCTTGTTTAACGTTAAATGTCAAACATGTGTATTTATTAATTAAAACTACCTGTAAAGTAAAATTGAGTAAATATTTACTTATTTCTACGTAAAATACATGGATTTCAGATATTTTAATTGGAGAGGAGATATTTAGTTAGAAATATCTGAACGACCTTTATTTTATATAAACAAACTTACTTAAAATAAATTTCAGAATGATTAGAAAATTTAAAATAATTATTGCATTATCATCTAATGAAATTAAATGAACGCAATTATTATCCATTCATCAATCAAACGATTTCTGTAAAAACGTAACAACATTCAACCAAACGTTTAAAAGAGTTTACAAATTGAATGCTCTTTTCTGGTATATTCAATGAATGAAAATAAATAATATTTTCTTAACAAAACATCCTTTATCGACTGATTTAAAAGTACTCCGCTAATTGCCAATCAATAAAGAATTTTCTTTAACTATCCAACTAAATACTTCTCTACTCGCCAACAAAATATAAAAGCTTCTATTATTTTCAAATCTTTTTACAGAACAAACTAAAAAAAAATGACATAACTATAATTGCAATAAAATTATAGCCATGGAGCCAATGACCCGACAGTGTCCGTTCCTCGGACGCTACATGGTGCTATCGGTGTCCAAACCACCAGTTGGTGACTTCAGCGAGACCTGGTTATCGCGAGGTGGCAGCGTAGCCGAGGTGAAAACCGCCAAGGTAACGACGACGCCGCAGCCGATCCGCTGCCACCACGCGAGTTTCGAGGGCGTCAACATCGGCTGCACCAAACCCGACCTCATGGAGTTCGACACGGATTGCAGCGACAAGGCACTTTTCAGTGAGTATTTCTCCACGCTATATACTTTATTTAAGAAAAAAAGAGCCATCTTTTATTGTCGCCTGTTTCGTTTGAATCTGAAATGTTTTGAAGGCATATCCGCGTAGAGAACGAAGCTTTGAAAATGCCATCGCTGCATACCCATGTTAAAATTTCACTTAAATCAAGACACTATTTTTTTTATTTTACGACTTTCTGATGTTTATACAATACATACGACGGACTGGTTGTAAAAAGTTGTATGGAAGGCACTCGACATAAAAATGTATGCTGTAAAAATTTTAAAGCACCATCGAAGCAAAGCGCACTGTACGTGTTTCATCATTGTTGAAGCTTATTTTCTCAATTTGCTCTCGAGCACAAATTTTTTTCAAAAACTTCAAGACAAAATAAAATATATACACATGTACACACGTACGGATGTACACGCATACGTAAACAAACGCACGCGCGCGTACACATATGCGCTCACACGTACACACATACACATGTACACAAGTATGCAAGTACACACGCAAAAGTAGCTCGTCGACTTGAATTTACCCCTGTAAGAGACGCGGCAATCTCAAGAATTCCAACTTCGGTAAATGCAATTTTCAATCGTTAAGTACGAGGGCGTGCGATCGCCGTCACCGGACATTAGGGACTTGAAAAAAAAACTTCCATAGTCCGACCGGCAGCACGCGCTAAACCCCGCGGTAACAAAGTTTTCTGATACCGGTCGGCAAGTTTAGCCTTGAAACAAGTATTATTTCCGATAATACCACATAATACATCGGTTTACTTACACCGGAGGAACCAGTACTCCCACTCCACTGCGAGACAGAGAGAGAGAGAGAGAGAGAGACGCAAACGCGCGAAAAGGCAGCTCTCGAGACGGCTTCGACAGTTTTGCTCAGAGAGGGAGGAAGGTCGAGGGATGCTTCCTGGTAGACGTCGAACGTCTAGAGCACGTCTTGGCGTAGCGTCTTATCGGATTACCCTTCGACTTGGAGAAGAGAGCGAGGGAGGGGGGGGGGGAGCCAAGTTCGCTCTCTTCCCTCGGCGCACACCGGCTGCAATAGTTAGTTTGCGGCTGTGCCGGGCTTTGGAGCTGGCTTGGCGGCGGCCGCATCGGCAAGAGAGGCGGAGACGTCGTCGTCCTTTCCGCTTGGTTTGCTGATGGACATCGCGGCCCGACGACGAGAGCCGACCTCTCGATTGCTTCCTCCGTCCTCCCCCCCCCCCCTTACCCCTACGCGATTAATTGATTCGCCGGCCGAAAGCCACGGACGACGTCTCGGCGTCGACGACCCTTTACCCTCCCATCGCTGACGAATGTACTTGCCCGAATATTGTGCCTTGTCGGGATCGCTTTATGCCGCGCGCGCCGAGCACGATGATCGAAAGACGCCGGCAAACAATGACGCGCTTGCGAGAAAGTTTCCTTTTTTTCCATGGATTTTTTTTTGTTTGTTATATTATAATACAGCGCGGTGAATTTTTTTTACTATCGATTGCTTTGTGTTATTGTTATATTTCGTCTTTATCTTACTGGCGCTTTGTGATTCTACTGCTTTGGTGAATTATTGTACATAGAGCTTGTAATTTTTAAATTGGCTTACCACAGCCGTCTGTTTCTACTTAGCCAGACAGTAATTCTGTCTGTTTCTCGTTACTTTTCGACGAGACTTTGAGAATTGTTTGCTAGCAGCGTTTAAAAAGTAAATCACGCATATTTTAATCCCACGAGCAAAGCTTAATATTATTTATACAGAAAATATAAAAAGTGTTGT
This sequence comes from Sycophila sp. Sp_5, assembly GCA_018906775.1. NCBI lineage: Eukaryota > Metazoa > Arthropoda > Insecta > Hymenoptera > Eurytomidae > Sycophila > Sycophila sp. Sp_5. The sequence continues at coordinate 1,110,444 of JACCID010000014.1, read as the reverse complement.
GTATATATCTATACTTGCAATGCTGAAAAAATATGATGGAAAAAATTTTTTTTCTTTCGTTTATTGTAATGTGTTACGATCGTGGTAAATTTCTAAAATGATTCTTGTTAATGAAATTTTTATTCCAGTACTGTGTTATTAGATTTTCAATATTGGGGTTGTTTGTTCTCGTTATAACGTAAAAGTCATAGCGGTGAAATATAAATCCGGTAAAATTGCCTAAGTGCAGGAAGCACGATGAAAAGAATTCGGAAATTAAAAAGAAAGCCGACCATCGCTTCTGTTAAAAAGCGAAATAAAAAAATAAAATCAGCTCTGATCCCTTTGTCGTAAAACCTTGAGAGATATTTTATATCGAAAATCCGTCAAATGCCAACCGACGACAGAATTCCCAATATCTAGCGGAAAACGGACAAAACATGTACGAAATCAAAAAATCATTCGAAATCAAACCGAAAAATGTGTAATATCAGAATACTATCAAAATATTTAATTTCAAGTCTTGCTTTAATTTAATAAATTAATTTTTAGTTTTCTTAATGAAGCGTTACTGAAGCACGAATAAAGTATTATGAAGTAATTATAAATTCAATTTAATAGATTATTAAATAAACGTTTAAAGGATAAATTACTCCAGTGTTAAAATTTTGAAGTTTAGCTGCTCATATTTTAAAAAGTAAAATCGCTGTTATCTTCGAAAAAAAACTCTTGAATTTTTTACCACAAGATACTTCAACTTCAAAGATAATTAAAAAAATTCAATTCCAATTAAAAAAACTCATAATTTTCGACGTTCGAATCTGAAATAAATTTAAAAAGCTCTTTTAAAAAATTAAATATTTAAATTGAATCTTCGAAATTAATTTAATCGGATTATCATTTAAAACGTCAATTAAAATAAGAATCCATGATAATAAGGATACCAAAGCAGAATTAAAAAAAAACTTGCGCAACAATCTGATCGCAATCAAAATTATGAAAAAATATAAAACACTAAACGATGCTACTATCTTTCTAAGATTTTATTCACAATATTTCAACAACAAAGTTTTCAAAGTTTGACTTCGAAATTTTCTAAATAACCGCAAACTCCTTGGAAACTTCTTAAATCTTGCCGCTCATTAAATATCCTCCATACAATCTCCAAAGATTTTCATTTAACCATCGCGCGCATCTGGAGTATCGAGTCGACTGAAATCGCCATATTTTAGCTACAGCCCCAAAATCCTTGCATCGTTTTACATTAAACACGCCGGAGTATCCATCAAGTTTGCTGCTTGGATGGCGCTCGTGAGCCTCGTCGGATAAGTGGGCGGCGTTGCTTTGATTAAAGATTAAGCGCCTTTCCTCGGGGCTGCTCTCTCTCTCTCTCTCTCTCTCTCACCTGCCGCAAAGCCGCTTGTACCACGTGGTGTTTGCGCGCGGCGAACTTCGCCTAATCCGAAAAAGACGCGAGGATGAGGCGATGTTTTCTTATTTCCGCGATCGTACGCGGAGTTTGCCTTTCGGATCAGCCGTGCGAGCGGCGTCGATGAGTTTTCGAAGCGCCGCCGCTGATGGATCGCGGAGGCGCCGCGTACTCGGGCACCTCGGGGAGTTTGGTGCGCCAGCTTGTTTGTCGGTGTCCTCAATCTGCCTACAGCCGAAACTTGAATGTTGATGTTTTAATTAACGCGAATTGTTTATAAATCAATTATTGCTTCTGAGAATTGTTTGATGCTTTGTGTTTTAATTTGCTTATTTTATTTATTTATTTATTTTTTAATCATTGAAGGGCTGCTTGGAATAAGGGGCTTAGCGTTTGGATCGATTTACTTAAAGGTGACATATCGATTACTGTATTAACAGTACGAAGGAATTTTTTGAAGAAAAGATTATCATACTCTCTAAATAGTGATTATTTACTGAGTATAAAGTGAACCTCCATTTTCACTATTTAAAAAGTGAAAATTTCACTATTGTAGAAGTGAAAACCCGTTCACTTATTCAAATAGTGCAATTTTCACTGAAAACTTTTAAGAGAGGCTAGTTGAGCAAAGGTAGAAATTTATTTATGGTTTCTCTATAAATTGATCTGTTTTCGAGAAAAATAATTGAGACCTCAACAATTTGAAAATACACTAAATTTCGCTATATCCAGTTCTGCAATTTTAATATTATTGTTACGGAATTTCAAGGACAAGGGCTTCCTGCGGTTTCAAACGGGTTATATATTGCATGCGTAATTAGTCTTTGGCTTCCGATCCCTCTAAATATGAATAAGTGAAAATCTCTTTGAATAAATGAACATGTATTTATTTGAAGTAAAATGTCTTTCACTTATTCATATTTACAATAGATAGGTACTCCTGAAAGTATCAAAATGTTGAAACTTTCAACGGTGATGACTTCAGGGGAACTCAAAAGTGGACCAATTTTCAGTACAAAAGATCGTCATGTATATATCACTCGAGGCTCTAATCTGTACGGATTCAACGCGCGTTTCTCTCTTCGCTCGAAGTTGGGAAAACGTAGAAAGGTTTAGAGTAACATCCAGCGGTATCGTTATTTATGGAAACCCCACCTCTGCGATAAACTTTTTCGAATTGGATTAGATCTTCATCCAACGAAGTTAGTGCCATTGAATCTCGTAGACTTCTATTCATTTTCAACAGTGGCAGTAGTCAATTCTTCTTCTCTTACAACCATACCATAAAAAATATGATTTTAATGTGAAAATTAATCTAAACAATTATTATAAATGTTTTTCTTCTGTCTATTCTATATAAACCATCTAAGCTGTAACCCTAACAGTTAATTTAAAAAAAAATCGATCCATTTCTTTTATATGTTCTTGTCTTTTTAATCTTCAAATTATTATAAGTCGATCTGTTACATGCTAAATATAGATAGACGATTAACCACGTGGTTGGTTATATTTAAAAAGCTAATTTATAGTTTGAACACGAAACAAGCAATGAAGAGAAGTACTTGTAAAGCTGATTAATTAATTTGGAACATGAAAAATTGTCTTAATTTTCTAAAAAGTGCGATAACTACTTGAACGACTTTTGATAACGAGATTTAAAAATTTACTTCGCAGAGTATTCATGTCATGGGACGTGGGTAGAAAACGACACGTCATACCTGGTCGCCAGCACGGAGGCGGGTCGTTACTGTCTCGTGTACACTGCCTCTACGACCGCGACGTCTACGTCGCCGTCGACTCGTGAGATGACCGTCACCGGACACCTGGCCTCCTGTCCTAGGTCCGCTCATTATCATAAACACGAGTGGCAAGTTAATCTCACGTCCTTCGGTAAGAATTATTAGAGTAATTAATGCAATAGCGAACCTATAAATTCATATTTGTTTAAAAAATCCTGATAAATTACGCTTATAATTTAAACGACATATCTGTTAATTAGGTAAGAAAACTTTTATTAAAAATAAAACTACGATCGTTAATGTATATGAAAGATTATATTATATCATCTTCAATAATCCAACGTGCAATAGAATGTACAAAGCTATTTTTAGATTTTTTGTTTGAATTTCGGAAAACAAATTTAGGATAGCTAAAAATATACACGTCAATGAGATTAAATGAATAATTTTTCATCTCGTAGTGGGACTTTAAATTATTCAGCACTTAATAGACTTTGAGAAAATTAGCATTAAAGAGAATAAAAAGAAGTGTCAAAATTGAAAAAATTAATTAAAAAGTTATCGTAGGTCATATAGATTTTTTTTCGGAAATTTTTCATGCGGGAAAAAATAGATGTGAAAGGCTTATAACTTCAAATTATTTATAAGTATATTATAGATGATTATACCTGATTAATCAAAATGAAAACTTTAGTTTTAAATAATACAGTTTTTATAAATTTTCCTCATTATTTTACTCGTAAAATTTCAAGAATATAAATTTTAAAGTTAAGAAGTTGAAATTAAGTAGTTCAACTCAATTTATGTAAATCAGTAGTATAAGTCAGAAGAAAAACTTGACTCTATTCAGACTAAATTAGGTGTCTTTGGTCAGTCAAAACCTCCATACATTCTTTTACTTGTACTTTTACTTAAACTATTTTCTGTAAAAGTAAATAGTTTAAGTTTACTTTACGTATTTCTATTATTTCAAATTGTTATTTAAGGATTCTTTAGTTCGTTGAATTATTAATAAATAAATAAATTATCAAGTAATACAAGTATTTATAATAAAAAAAAAAATATTTTTGATCTGTCAAAAGTATCTTAAATTGTTTTTTCCAATTGCAGTCCAGTGCGACGACGTCTCCTCAGCGTCGACGTGGCGATCATCAGGCTCCTCGCTGACGACCCACGTGTTGTTCGTCCTGGGCGGTCTCATGGGTCGCTACTTCGGCAGGTGATGCTGCTGCCCCTGTTAAGTGCACCTGACTCTCGTGTGAATCATTGGTGCACGTCGTGGACGCGTTATTTCGCGTTGACGAATGCGCTCCTCGAGCCCTCGACTTCCTTGCTCTAGGACGAATCTTATTCTTGCGAATGTGGCAGGCTCCCGAGTTGAATTTTTGTGCAAACAGATTTTGTGAGCACTGAACTATAGTTGTAACAGAGTTTGGCTGCATTTCGTTAGCTACAATCTTACTTACTCTATTTGCATTTCATTTTTATGCCCTTATCTATCGTGTAAACGTCTTTTAATCTTTATTAATTTATGTTTTATCCGCAATTTCAACTATTCATTGTTTACTATACAGATAGATTATATTAAATTATTCATTTATCCATTGAATATTCACTTTAATGTTCCTGTTAGAGATGAACTTAAAAATATTTCGAAATATTGTAAGTTTACCTTGTTCAGCAAAAGCAAAAGCGAATATTTATATTCTTTCTTTGTTAATTGGAAATTCCGTGAGTGTCATCTACTTTGGTTTCTATGCAGTGAATACTAATACTATGCAGTGAAAAAATAACGTCAACGTAGTTATCCCTAATGTGAATCAAAAAAACAACTAAAGTACCTAATTCTCAGTATTAAACGCAAATTTAGTTAGAATCAAAACCATAAACATCTATCAGAATCGTTATTTACAATAAAGATATATTTTTTCTTCTCGAAATATAACGTACAATAGAGGAAAAAAATTTATTAGAAGACTTTATCTATTTGTCCTGTAAACTCAGTATAGTCAAAAATGAAATTTTTGGCGAATGAAGAATAAAAATCATAGCTTACGATGAAAAAAACAAAGAAGAATGTTTTCGTTGTGAAAGAATAACTAGTGATTAGAATGTGCGTTCGCGTCGACTTTAAGAAAATTGAAAGCTTTATAGCTAAACTTTAGATTTGGCGTCGGCCAGATGCCGCGAGCGTCTTTAAAACTTCATACCGTACATTGTGCACGATTTCACGCGTGAAAATGATATTCACCGAGAAAGATGAAAATCTCAAAGATGCTTATAAGTAATATCATAAAACTCTATCATACCACATTAATTTCTTCCAAATAAATGACGAAAAAAGACGCGAAGCTTTATCTGGACCTGGCGCACATATCAGAGACCAGTTTTATTACTTAAACTGCCTAAATAAAAACAATTTAAAAAATCGCTGGAAAAGAAAAATTAAAATTAAACCCAATGAAAGAAGCTGAAAGAAAAAGGCTATTGGATGGATACTATTCTCGGTGCGAACGTGCCTTAAGATGTGTATAGTAATAAAAAAAAACTTAGGGTGCTGGGGCCAAATATTTTACTGATTCGCCAGCGTTGAGTGTACAGCTGGAATGGAAGCACGCGAACCGGGTGATAAATAGAAAAAAAGAAGAGTAAAAAAGCCGAAGTCGCTAAAAGTCTGAATTTTTTTTTGAATTATTCTGCCACATTCGCAAGAACGTCGAGATCACAGCACTTGGATGGGGCGAGAGTGACACAAGTCCTTTAAAAAAAAAAAAAGAAAAATTAGATCCTCGTATTTGCGGGTCTACTGTATAATGTATAAAAGTACCGTACGAGATATTAGATTAAGAACCGGCGCAACGCGTTGAACTTTTTCGTAAATACACGACATGTAATGAAGTGATTCCTGTATAGTATATAAAAGAAAAAAATATCTTCTTTCTTTTTCACCTATAAGAGACAGATTTTAACAATGGCGATTTAATTGAGGTTTTTTATTGAGACGAAAAAGCACGAGCAAGTCTTTCGTTATTTTTACGTAGCACAGAAGTGGTTGTAGCAAAAACAAAAATGCACTCGAGGATTTATTTTTCAGGGCTTCCTGCGGGAGGAGTAAGAATTTTTCTTTTCACTTGTCTCAACAAAAAACTGAAAGAAATGTGAATACTAAGATGACCTAACTAATACACGATAATTTATAAAATTGTTGTTAAAGCTTAAAACGAAAAATACTTGTAGTTCTTAGTGAATTAAAGCCAATTTATGAGGAAAAAAAATAGTAGAAAGTCCTTACATTTTGCATTGGAACTCGCTGAACGAATTTCTTTGATCCAGCGAGAGATTATAATTCACTTAAGTGAGACACATATCGAGATATTAAAAAAAAAATGTAACCGGACACTTGTATAAAGATAGAACGAAGGCAAAGTCAAATTGTAATAGAAAGAAAAAGATTCAAACAAAGAAAGGTGGAATAAAATAGTGAATAACGATGAACAAAAAAAAAAGCAAGAAGTAACGGATTAAACTACTATAAACGATGATCTTGAAAAGGTCACGGCTTAATCGCACTATAGTTAAAAAGAATAAATAAGATAAGAATCGCTCCGCACTTAGTAGCGAAAAACTGGATAAAGCGTAAAATATTTTTGATCCAAACTATTTTAATTAAATAACGAAAGCCGGTCTTTTTCGAATGAACGTGCGTCGTTGGAGGAGGATGATATCGACTCGTCACAGTCGAGTATCATTGATATTCGGTGTTTGGCTATAAAACTGTACACTATTAGGTAATGCGAATTCAAAAACTAGACAAGCTGTAGAGTCTTGACAACAAATGTTGAATTTTCTTGTCAGTTCAGTCATTGTCGTTTACAGATTATTTTATTAAAAGTCTATTGTAAAATCATAATATTTTTCGTGCAATATTTAAAGTACTATTGAAATAATTTAAACAAATTAAATTTCATTGATTCCAAGTAGTACACTAGTTATTGCATACCCTGCGTTTTCAAGTACACTCGATTGATTTCGAAAGCTTTCTGGGGAATTGCGAAGCGACAGGTCGTTAACGTTTGCGTTTGCTTTTTCTACTTAAATTATATTTTTCCAGCGTGTAAATACGATGTAAATGATCGTCGAGATTTTGCGGGCTATCCTAAGACTGTAAATAATATTTTGAAAATTACTATATAATTATACGGGAAAGCGTCGACTTCCGCACAGGATGGAGAGAGAGAGAGAGAGTAGTTCATTGAGTTCTGTGATGACAGTGTCATCGTGATAAATTCCATTGTAAAAATTATGTTAAATAAACGTAGCCGATTAAAGGAACTAAAATGTAGTTTCAGGGTATTAGGATCAATTACGTAAGTTTCCGATTGTTGGTATTATTAACTCAATTGCGCGGTAAAATTAAAAATTTATGTATATTTTGTATGATTGACATGAGTAACTGTAGCTATTACTTTTCTTCCACTGTTTTTCCATTTGCGTTGGAGCTGGTGATCTGTTATTGTGATTTGTTACTTATTCATAGCGAAAGTAAATAAATGCAGAAATATACCTTATAAAAGAAGAAAATTCCAAGAAATTTAAAAAGAATTGTAAAAAGTAATAAATATCCGACGTAATCTAATCATTATAAGCCGTAAAATTGCACAAAAAAAAATTGTTCTCATCATCATCGTGATGGAAAGAAGTAATGGACATTCACGAGATATCCAACTTTAAAATATTAAAGTACTAAATAAGTAAGAAGTATTTAATTAAATGTTTAAGTAAAGTTATAAATATGCATGGGATGACGTTTGAATCGCTCATGGATTGAGCAAGAGCTATTTATTTTTGACATCGAGCAAGACTGCTTTCAGTAATAGTCACAGCATTTTACTGTGTTTTTGTAAACAGAGTTTGGAAGTTACTTGTTTGCACTTATCCGAACACTATTACTAAAGTTCGTATTCACTGTACAAATTACTTTGTTTCTTAAAAGCACGTTTCACGATCTATTTCCAATGGATAAGATAACATGACTTTAGTTAGAAATGAAAAATGAAAAAAATTAAATAACAATGGGTAAAGGAGTTAAAGATTTCAAAAGATAATCAAGACCGCCTTTAGAATCGCAACAAGTAACTTACAAACTATCAGAGTATTTCAAAGTTAATTATTTATGTTAAAAACTGAGAAACTATAGATATACTTTTACAAAAATAAGAGAGAAGGAAATTGTATAAATCTTGCATTAACCGAGGGGTTATTTATTGTAATTTTAAAGATACTGAATCTCGTCTAAATCATAATAATTATAATAATCAGTTGTAATCACGTGATTTTTATCAAAAATTAATTTATTACTCCCTATTCAAACGAATTGCATATAATTTTAAATGCTCTAATATTATTTTTATGGTTACTAACATCATTATCCAATTGTAAGAATTACTCGATTATTTGAAAACATTTTAAACTACAACAAAATTTGCAGTAATTATTTATATTATTACTACAAATTATTCCTCTACTGATTGTAACTGATTATTCAACAAATTACTCCTAATTATCAGGACTTTGTAATTTAATAATTATGATTTGATGCGCTTTGAAATTTCATTTGAAAAATTCAAAATAAAGTTACAATTAATCATCGCAAAATTATGCATTGATCAGAAAATTAGAAATTTAAGAAAAAAATAATGTGATTATACGCAATGAAAAATCCCTCATAATTAGCATTTATTGTAACAGTTACTGCTCTTTCAGCTCGATCAGTAACTAATACGACATTCTAATTTCCTTAAAAACCTCGTTTGAGGGAAGAGAAAACGCAACACAACGAGTATTACCGTCTCTAGTCTAATAGCGAATTACCTGATGACTTTCATCGATTTCGCAAGTAAAAGGCGAATTCACATCCGGATTATGCTCTTAATAATCACAAACAAGTGCGGGAGAAGGCGAAAAGCTAAATTGTAAGATAATTGCGGATAAATCAAGGATCAAAGGCAACTAACAATATACTTACATTTTTTACCGTAATAATTAAAGAATATCAGTTACGGGAGAAAAAATGAATTGTATAAATAAGACGATATTTCAAATAATTACAATGAAATAATATGTAAGCATAACGTGGACAACGGGCAAGGATGAAGATTTAAGTGGTGCCGGCGATGCTTTTCGGAAGACTGTATACTACACGGTGAAGAGAACGAATGAAAAGATAAAAAAAAAACCGAAAATATGACTCATGCTTTAAAGCTAAGAAAAATCTATACATACTGAGTGTTTTATTATCGGATTGAAATATTATACAATGATACCTATAAATATAGATGGTTTTTCATTAATATATTATAGATGTTACTTAATAATATATTTACAAATAATTAATCAACTGTTGCGTATTTATTTTTCCACAACATTGACTTTTTGTTTATGCATAATCTAAACTTTTTTATGCTCTGCTGTCGGTGTATATGTTTTGGTCAGGGTATTAAAAAAATACTCAATACAAATTCCAATAATTATATTATTTAACTGAATATTTATACAATTATTTACAAGAATTTAATTTATCATCCGACTTTTTACAAAGGAAGATTCTTACAACAAAATTTTTTTCAATCTTTTAATTAGTCTCATTATTTGTTAAACGTGTATAACGTACAACTGTGATGCCGATGAAATAATTGCGAAAAGATAGTTATCAAATAGATAGTACAATTTATTACAACGACATGCATTTGGTTATACTAATTTCTCTTTTTTATCACATTAATTTATAACTTTTTAAATGTCACTTATTATTATCTTATTTAAGATATGATGATTTTTATACATTAGTATAAAAATTTTAATGATAAGAATTTGGAATGAAATGAAGTTCTTACTTATTACATGCTACATAATTAAACTTATGCTAGTAATTACTAATTTTTCATTCAGTGTTAAAAAATTTTAAATGTTACTTATACAACATCATCTTACTCCTTATAATTTAATTTAATTGTTTACTAAAGTAGGAACATTTTTTAAGTACAATTAACATTTCTTAGTTTTTATCAATCGAATATAATATTATTCTGCAGTTTTACATTTGTACATATCAATGTCATTCGTACCTGCAGTAAGATAAATCGATCCTTTCATTACTAGTTTTTTATTCAAATTCCTTTAATTACTCTTTTCGCATTCCAAGATTTACTTATTATTTTTAAATTTGCATACGTTTGTTTTCAATTAGTTCTAATGATTACAATTTATAATTTAATTCTAACACCCATTTATGTATTTGTACAATGACACCTTCTATGTAATTACAAAATAAATATACCCCAAAAATTGCACATGTAAACTTAAAATTGTTTAAAACAAACGTCTCAAGCATATTTCGAAACTTTTTGTTATCAATGCGAAAAGTTTCCGAAAAGTTAGTGACTTTTTTTTTAAACAAGTATCCTGCTAAGATAACCGACGGAATGCCTTTGATTAAAGTTTGAGAAATAAGTTTCAAATATAAATAAACATTAATGCATTAAATGTCTTTAAATGTCTTTTTATTAAATATGTTTAATAAGAAAAAAGTATAAAATGTTTATATGATTTAAGTTTCAGCACAGTCATCCATCACTGACCCTGCTGAAATTTAAATAAATCTTAAAATTAAACTAATCATTCTCTAAGCTAAAATAAAAATCTATCACCTCTGCCTCTCCTCAACGATTTTTCTCTACTTTGAGAAAGTATCTCTGCAAATGATTTCTAGATTGCACTAGCCTCCTTTTACAAACACTATCGCCACCTCGATCAACTTATCTAACAAAAATTTCCTCATCCCCGATTCATTTTATTTTTGTGAGCCGTCATATTTAATTAGTACCCTAAACGACTCTCCCGGATCGGCACTCCAAAGCCCAGGAGAGATCTCGCCTCCTATTTATCCCTAACCGGTACGTTGAAGGTGAAAGGGTTTCCGTTAAGTATGACGACGGGGGTTGCTGGGGTGGGCAGGTAGGAGGAGCTGCGATGGTGGGCCATGACGAGCTCCTTGGTATTCTTCTCGGGCTTCATGAGCACGATGTACACCTTGGGGAAGAATAGACACGCCAGTTGGACGAAGGCGCTGAGGGAGAGGGAGAGCGCCAGAGTGACTACGCGGATCGCGTTACTGGTCGAGGCGAGGTACAGAGGGACGAACGCTAGCCACAGGATCATCGTTGTGTAGTTCGTGAAAGCGATGTAGCGCGTCTCGTTGAAACCCTCCGGGCACTTGCGCGTCTTCACTGCGTATACCGTACACACCACTGCAATGGAAAATTTAGAGTCATTTTATGTTATTTATTTTATTTATTTATTTAATAGTTAAAAAATGTTACGTATAGATATATATTTATGAAGTGTTGTTAAACAAATTAAATCTATTTAGATTTCATTTTTAGTTATTAGTTTAGTTTTAGATTAATAGTAATTAGGATTAAGGCTGTAAGTGTTTAAATTCTCCTTGTTTATTAAACAAGGATAGTATATTGAACAACTTATAAGCATATAACTCTTAACTTTATATATATGCCTGGTTAAATAAATAAAGAAATAAATAAAAATAAATTCGACGGACGATATGTCCTTAGTATAAATGAAAATTTCAAATTTCCTACAATAAACTGAAAACTAAATTACAGATTTCATGTAAGTAACAGAAAAATTAACAATTATTAAATTACTGTTGAAAATTGAGTGTACGTAAAAAGGATGTGAATTAATCAAACTTAGATGTAAATGATTTCAAAGCGGGTTTGAATTTGTCAATAGAGATTTACGTAAAATATTAGCATAATTATTAGTCTTCAATTAGTCAAGAAAGTTACGTTTTATTTTTACAAACGTTACTGCTTGCAGTAGTAATTTATTACAAAAAAAACTTCATTTTTTAAACTGATCGAAAGTTGTCAAAAATGATTTTTTTTACGCTGAATTTCAATTCTACCTATATATCACTATTCAAACGACTGAATTTCGCAATATTATAGTTTTAATATTTTTTAGATTTGCAAGAAGACTTTGAAATCTTACCGATTAAAATAAAAGGATAAATCAATCCGATCATGTATGACCGATCATCGAACCCTTCGCAAATCCTTAAACGTGAATCCCTCGTTGGAAAAGTGTAGGTGGCGGCTGGTGGCGCCTTCAGTAGCCACGCGCCATTTATCAGAACCTCGATGAACGTCAGTATACTCGTTATTATCAACTGAGATTTTGGACTCGTATATCTACAACAGATACCATCAAATTCTTGCAAATAGTGTTACTTAATGTATTCTTAAAGATTAATCCCTTTACTATTGAAATATCAGGAGAAAAACTAAAAACTCAACGATAAAGTTGTGCAAATTTTATCGTAAAAACATTATACTATTCCCTAGTACGTAAATTCAATTTAAAAAAAAAATACAATGAAGATTACATTAAACTATTGCCCGATTACTGTAAAGTTGTAACAAAAAGAAAGTGTGAATTTAAATTTATTTATTAAAGTATGGTTTTTCATTGAAATAATGGAAAAAAATTTTAAGATTCAATTAAAGTTAAGAAAATACAACTTCATAACAATAAGTTTGAGTTCTTATTACTCCAAAAGTTTTCCCGCTACTTCTTCTTAGTTCGGTATTACATTTGATTACTTCTTTGTAAAGCCTGCTTTTCTGAGTGGAGTTCCCTGGTTTGTTTCTTAATGTTACTAGATAATTAGAAACAAAATTTACTGCATACTTTCGAACTTTTAAGCTTTTTACTTATTAAAAAGAAAAGAAATCACTCATCCTTTTTTAGTAGAATCTTATGACTGGTTTGTATTCCGGACATTTTGAGCCACTTTATTGCAACACTTAGGGGAAAAAAGTCAAACTTTGCAGAAAATCTCGCCGTAAAAATAGAAAATAGAAGGTGACGTAACGAAACTATAAAACGCAAGAAGCAATAAAAATTTCACGACGAAACACCGCGATAGCTTTACGGAAACGTTATAATCGATAAAAAAAAAGTTCTCGGAGGAGCCTTGTAAAAATTTCTATTCGTAAACTTATTTGTTTGCTCCCCCCCCCCCCATTTTTTAAAAACGACTCTTTTCAAGTCACCCTTAAAAACTGGCCGATCAAAATTAAATTTACTTCGGCCATTTGATTTATAACGTTCGTCCAACTAACAAAAACTTTTACTTTTATTTTTATTTACGGACCTCTCGGCTATCAAAAGTTACCCCCTCTGTTCATAAAACAGCCGGTTTGTCAGTAAGCGCGTAATTTCGCCAAAACTTTTTTATGGTTCGAAACTTTTAAGTGCGAGCCGTCGAAAATTTTAAACACTCGATGAAAATTAAAATACTTTTAACAAACCATCGTCAGCCAGAAAAAAAAAGAAAAAACCCATAGCTCGCTATCTCGTTGGAGAAAAAAAAATGTCGACAAATCCAATGTACACTGTATTAGCGCAAAATCCACTCGATCGAATGGGTTGCGAAATCGAATTTCCGCCGCCCCGCGACAAAGCAACCCCAAATTAAAAATTTTCCAATAAACCCATCGATCCCCGCAATGTATAAACAAGCCGGCGGGACGAAGGGGCGAGTGACCCATTCGAAGGTTTACGATCCAACGAACGCACCTCGGCTTGTGCGGGCTGTTGGTGGCGTTGTTGAATATGCGATGGATTCGGTTGGTCTTGGTCACCAGGGCAGCATAGCAGATGGTGTAGCAGAGTCCGATGCCGAAGCGGGTGATCGCGCAGGTCTGCGTGTTGGGCCGGGCGATGATAGCGAAGGTCATGAGGAAGGAGGCCAGGGTGCCCAGGAGCAGCTAGGCCGGAGAGCTCGCGACCAGACGCCTTTATTATCGGCGTCTTGCTGTACAGCCAGAACACGCACAGGACGAACAGCGTCAGAAGGATACCTATCAACGTAAAGCTTTTATTGACGTGGACTTCTTTATTTCTTGCTTTTTGTGGAGGAAACCTTTGTACGTAAAGAAAAATAATGCTGCCGTTCGCCAATGATTAGTGGTTAGGAAAAGAGTGACAGTCTTATCAAGTGAGAATTTTATATATGCAAAATAGTCATTTTTAGTATCAGAAATTTTAAAAATTACTATTTTGAGTGCTGTCAAGACTCCCGCTCCTTTCCTAATCATAATAGTAATTTTTATTAATTTTTTTCTCTCAGTGTAGGCAGTAAACAAAAAAACTTCTGCAGTCAAGGATCACATTGCAATCTGCAATGCAGGTAGGAACTAACAATTTTTTAATACTTTTATTTAATTGTAGCTTAATAAAAAATTTATTTACTCTACAAATATAGTTTTCATCGGGGTTTGCACGTTGCCAGTGGAAACTACTATGTATCTCCTAAAATTTATTTTTTTTACAATTTTACAATACTTCTTAAAAAAAAAATTTAAATATATAAATCTGTTAATTATGTTGATCGAACGTTTACTCGTCATAATTGTGGACATACTTAAAAGAAGCTGGAAGTAACAAATAAGATTAGAGGTATTACGTGACTACAATAATGGGAATGAGGCCTTTAAGTAGATGAAACCAAATATAGTCAGACCGCTTCGTACACTTTTTTTTCGACATCCTGGAAAAACTTCGCAGACCCTATAGTCGTCTTAACTTTTATATAAGGATAATAAGAGTATCCCTGAAAAGTTTCTCGAAGCCTTGCTAGTAACTTCACGCACACCTACGCGTAACACGGCTGGAGTAACTTTCTGATATAAGTGACGTTTAAGTTTGCCAATATTTACATTGCTTAGTTTTTTAAATGCGACATCCTTAGCCTCCTACTTCCACTACAAGTTTTTCATAGAAATGCTCAATAACCGAGTGATTGCATGTACTGCTTGTTAAGATTATGATTACATAAGAGATTGACGTAATTAATTGCGAAGGAGATAAAAGTGGTAGATATGTAAGCATTTTATCAGTGATAACCAGTCACTAATTAAATTTCTACCAGATTAAGTCAATCCTGGGGCTGTTTGTTTTCATTGCGAAATAAATTTTCTTTATCCTTTTTTTGCTTCTGAATACTGGTCTAAAAAATAATTTCAATGTCATCACGAATTTTTAAAGAGCGAAAATATTAGTGGCGTTTTTATTAAATTTTATTTGCTTTTTCTATACCATTGTATATTTGAGAAAAGTTCGAAGATTCTCACGCAGTGTTTTATGAAAAATTCAATTAAAATTTTTAAATGAAATATTTCTATCCAGGGCATGCTTCGATAATTGAATAAGCCAATAAAGTATGCATTATGCAATTAGGAGATAACGCGGCGATAATCTTATTAACTAGCATGGTCAATCAGAAATGAACATAACATCCTCGTTAGAAGATTTTTCAGATTAACATTGTGATGATGTTGAACATTATTTTGCAATCTAAATTACCGACTTTTAAAGAAGAACAAACTTGCTACGCCTATGCATTATATAGAGCTACGCAAATTGACTATTTTTTTATCGTATAAAAAATGTTTTAATAAAATTAAGCGCATACGTATCCTATAAAAATTTAATTTTACAGTATCGACTTTTTGAATAAGAAAAAAAAACAGCACAAATTGTCCACGTGTTCAAATTGTATTGCACTTTTTTTCTATATATCATAAATATTTCCAATAATTCGTGCAGGACTAAAACCGCTATTGCAAAAAAAATAACTTTACAGCTTATTTTAATTTAAAGGAAATGTACATTTACCAATACGAGGTGAATGAATTCCTCGATATTGCGCACACCGAAAAAACCTGAAAATCTCAATCTCTAATACTACTGAAGCATCGATAACTTTCTATCGTAAAAAATTCAGAGATTCGCGGCATAAATAATCCGAGCTACTTCGTATTAAAAAGAAAGTCCTACTCGGGGCTCGCGAAAACCAACAAAAAACCGATGGAAGAACCGCAGGCAAAAATAAACCGAGCGTACAGCGAAACTCAAAAGCGGCGTCGGGAAGGCGAATAAAAAAAGGTAAACATGGACACAAACCGCAGGTGGCGACGGCCATGGCGGTGACCGCCCAGGGGCTTGAATAGTCCATGAACTCCTCGGGTATGGGTAGGCACATGGTTTTGTCATCGGAGGGACGAGTGCCCGGCTTGCAGTCCTCGCAGCGGTGCTCGTCGAGCTTGAATTCGTATTGACTGCAGACCCGGCAGCGCCAGCAGCAGGCGTCCTGCTTCTCCCGGACCTTCACCTCCGTCGAGCGGCAAGGGCTGGCGCACGTTGAATTCGGGAAGTATCGGCGGCCACCCTCCCTCTGGCTGCGGTATTTCATGCGCGCCTGGTCCAGCCTTAATACCGGACTGCCATTCTCCGATTCTGCATGGAAGATTTCTTTTGATCTCGATTTTTTTATTATTTATTTATTTTTTTTTAATATGTAGCTTGAAAATCAATCGATTAAGTTTTTTAAAATACGCGCGCAGTCCGGCCTCACTACTGGGCTGCCATTCTCCGATTCTGCGTGGAAGATTTCTTTTGATTTCGATTTTTATTTTATTATTCTTCTTATTATTATTATTTTAATATGTAATTTAAAAATCGATCGGTTAAATTATTTATAACGGAAATTTCTGACAGTGGAGATTATATCGTATGGTGAAGTAAATGAAAATATAATTAGATAAATAGCTTTTAAATAATAATTATATATTAATCTTTTAAATGTTAATTAGCAAATACACAAATTCATATTTAGCAGTTTAATGGAAATACTTAATAGATTAAGTGTTTATTAATAAAATTTTATCATTTAAACGTACACTATTTATAGATTCCGTCAAATTTTAGAATTATAATCTCGTTTATTTTAACTTTCAATTAACATTTTCCAATATTAATTATGATTTAGCATTTACACAAGCTTTGGTATCTGTTAATTATATTTTTTTTTTATTAAAATAAATTTGGAATTTTTATAATAGTTTATTTTTTCCACAATTTGAGAAATGGATCGATACAAATGAATGATGAGCGCAGAGAAAATGTTCTAAAACGCGTTAATGCAACACAGCTCTTTAAGTTTATAATTTGAACATCTCTTATTTCGCAAACTGATATAAAGTTGAGGGTATAGTTAAAAATACTCGTTTAGCTTTATCCAGTGCAGATGGAAAAGAAATTAAATTTTTTATGTCAATGCTTTTTATTTATTTGCTTCCTTACAACGTATAGCCCTTTAAATTAAAAAAAAATTCATCGAAAAAGTTATTTCCATTTTATAACGTACATAAAAAAGTGACGATCAAAATAACCGACGTGCTAAATTTAAATTTAAATTGAAACCTGAAATTAGTGAAAAAAAAGAGAAGAGGGCAAGTTGAGTTAACTCACGCGTATAATTTCCAACAACGTGCCAGCGGTAGGATCCATCGGTGTCCCTCTGGTAGTTCAAAATCGAATATCTCGGCGGTCCGTCCACACCATTCATGAATCTGAATGTATTACCCGCCTCATCTGCAAATGTATTTTTGTTCTCTTTTTTTATTCAATATGCACAGTCTGTCGTTCGCCAGACCTCCGTTTTTTGGCGAAATTTTACAAACGGAAGCTTCGGCAATTTTAAATCGATCAACCAGTTAGTGATTGAAATTCATAAAAAAATGTAATTTATAGTGAAATTTATGAATAGTATAATTTATGAATATACATACGAAGTTTAGTAATAAAGGAATTTCAGTTATTTTCAGATGATCTATTTTACTGTCTTGTATTCTGAAGATTATTTTTCGAAATTTTTTAGTGATTTTATTATCTTTGGCCAACTTAATAAAAGCCGAAATTGGTTACCATGAACATGCCAGATAGATATTAGTTTTAGACCAAATTTCATCAAAAGTGTGGAAAGTTTTTCTTCAATACATCTTTTAAGAAAAAAATTATTACAAAAATTACTATCCGTTTGAGTACGTGTCCGTAGTTAGACTCTCAAATAAAAGTTACTTTACTCTACAATAAAAGTTAAATATATTAAAATAATTGAAACAGTGTTGACTGGAATAATTTTAAACCAACAGAAATTCTACAGCTTCTACAATCGATGCTAAAAATAAATTTTCAACTGATAAAACTGATTGACTCTCAAATGCAGATACTACAACTTCAATATGTTTTTATATATTGTCTATTATTTTTCTTTATATTGTCGCCTAAAAAATACTCAGAAAAATGTTAAATCCTTTATTAATCGTGTAAGTCCTTGCTGGCTACAAAAATTAAAAGGACTTACCTTTAAAGGAAACGTTAACCAAGTAATTTGAAAGAGTAGTGCCGTCAATGTGCTTCATGGCGTCGCACAAGCCCCGATGATTCTCGCCGCACCTGCGGATGAACAAATCGTGGAGGGCGTAGGCCACCGAGTACACGGAGTCCCGCACGAAGTGCACGAACTTCTGCTGCTTGTAACCAGTCTCACGGGCAATCTTCTGGCTTGTACCCTCGGAGCAGGTGGCCTCGTTCTGGTGCGTCTAAAAAACGAATTATGCGGGCTTGTTATACTCGCTTCACGAGTAAAGGGCAAAGCTCGCACTTTCAGCGTGAGCGAAAATTTCTGAACTAGCACGAATTTTTTGAAGAAATATTGCGTGTGCGATATAAATGCAGATGAAAGAACAAAGTAAAGTTTATTACTCAAGTATGCTATATTATTTATTGCTGAAGTTTATTATTACTGAAGTAACTGTATTTGTACAGAGTTAGAATAAACTAAATTTCGAAACAATTGGCGAACCTCCTGATAGTCCTCCTCTTCGATATTAGTGACGTTGTCGCAGCGATGGTACTCCAGCCAGAATTCGCGGAACCAGGGGTTGATAACCGCGTGCTTCAAGTCAAGGCTGGTGAAGTACTCGTCGAAGCCGGACATAAGGCGGGAGAGGGGTTGGACGGCCAGAGCACCCTCCAGGACGACCTCCTCTGGATTTTTGCGCCGACCCGGATTTAAAAAGTTACGGTGATTTCCGGTCGACCAGGCGTCACTACCGATCCAGACGAAACGCTTACCCACGCCCAGCCGGCGCGCCGCGTCCATCACGTGCAGTGTCGCCACTTTCTCCGCAAACAGTACTACAACTGTGAGAAGAAAAATTTTAATTCTAGAGGAATTTATCGTTTGCTGTAATGAAGATTTTTAATTCTACCTCAAAAAAAAATTTATTTTTTTTTTCATACTGGAAAAATTATAAGACTAACTATTACTCAATATTTGATAATAATCTGCGAATAAATTAAGCCAACTTGATGATGTGAATTTATGTTTATTCATGCAATCATTTATAAAGCAAAACAATTTTTATACAACTCTCGTTAATAGCAAAGAAATAAGAAGACCACAAAAGAAAATTCATTCAATCTTTTAAAAGTGTATTTTTTCCTCCTTTTGTCATATAAAAGGGGTAATGCTAATATACTAGTAAAATAAAATTAAATAAGTAGAAAAATTCATTATCTAAATACAATCACTAATGGCGGCGACAAAGAAAAGGGCAATATTGTACTTTTGAATGTAAGAATTACCCAAAACACTTGAATCAGAGAAGTTGAATATTAGACGTGCCGCATTTACTATATTAAGTCCATTACCGGGACCGCAAGACAAGGCAATATAAATTGCACGAACTTAGCCGTACACGTGCTCAGCATAGAAACGCCGAATCTACTTTTCAAATAGTTAAGTATTGCTCATATTACATTCAAAGTCTTATGAAGTTTGAATGAAGCAAACAACCATTATTGTAATTTCTTACATAAGAATATATAAAGCACAGCGGTATTTACGGTAAAACTTTCGGCCGATCGAAAAGGTTACGATTTCGGTCATGCTAGGCTGAAAAATAGTATACGCAACATGGGAAGTAAAAAAAAACGCCTCAGATCGCACATTTGTCATCCTCGCCTTCGGCACGAGGGCCAATTTACGTGCAAACTGGGACCATTTTTATTTTACCTCCCTTGTTATATAATTTTTTGAAACTATTTTTTTAAATAAATTTGTTTTGGTGAAAAAAATCAAGTAAGCAGAGGAGGGCGAACGCTTTGACATTTAGAAAGGCAACGCGCGAATAAATTCGTTTAGTAACCCAATTTAATTACTTGTTTTTCTGAAAACAGTTTAGCGATTTTTTTTTAACTAAAAGGACGTTCGGAAATTATATTATTAATTAGCCAGTATTTTATATAAAAAATTTTCGCTTTTCTTGTTTTATATCTTTTTTTACAGCATTCGTCCAGTATAGCGCACATCTGACACGCATGGCTGGAAATGAGAAGTGAGAAGTAAAGCACAAAGTAAATTAGAGTAGAGTCTAGCGTAATTTTAAAAATCATTTAGATGAAAATTGAATTTTTATTTTTAATTTTAAATTTTCATTAAAATGTCAGTAGTGTATCGGTTGTCTGACCCAAGCACGGATTATACTACTTACTTCGACACTTTTTCCTTAGGATCAACATTAAATTGCCTTGCAGTTATCGATAAAAATTTCAGTGTCCTGCCTGTTAATATAGATTTTCAAGGCGATGCAACGTTGGTCCTTCAGAAAAATAAGTGCCCGAGCAAGTAGTACAAACCGCGCTCGGGTCAGCCAGTCGATACACCACTCTCTTAAACAAATTTAAAACGCAATTACTCGGCGAACGGAAAGAACCGCGCTCAAGCCAGCGTAAGCTTCGAATAAAAGAAGGATTACATTGCCCAGCGCGAAACCCAGATGGTCGTTGAGACGCGAATTACCGCAAATCCAATCCGTTTTTACGGCGAGCCGTGGGGCATCAAGACTCGCGGGATAGCAGGCAAATTACGAGTACCTGCAGTGGTGCTCGTAAACGTTCACGGATAAAGGAGGTAAAAAAAACAGAAAGAAGACGGAAAGAGAGAAACAACTGACAGCGCCTCCGCGGATGTACGTACCTCGGACCTCGGTTTTATTGGCGATGGTGCGTATGACGTTGTCGTAGTCCTCCGGCTGGAAGCGCTCCTTGTCGATGCGCTGAGGCGCGCTGAAGCACACCGAGTACTTGCTGGCGAGGGACACGAGCGAGTCGTAGCCGTGGTTGCCGTACTCCGTGTCCGAGTACACGACCGACACGTAGGTCCACTCAAACTGCCTGGGAAGAAGGATTTATATTTTTATTGCCGGCTCTTACGATCAGTCTTTCAGAAAACCCCCCTCGACCGACGGAAAAAGCTGCGGCACGGTGTCAGAATTTTCGGAGGATTTGGGAATCTTCCTGCGCCCTTATACGTTTACGCGTTGCTCCGAACTGCACCTCTTTGAGTGCTTCCGTGCTAGAAGGCCAAACTTTCGGTGCGTGTTCTTACAAAGAATATAAGCGAGATCGTAAAGTCTCGTCCGTAACTGAAAAGATGGCACGTTTCAATTTATCCGATGGAAAGTAGCGTATTTCGAGGTTCTCTGGGAAAAAGACATTTCGCGGAATGGTTTCCGTAAAGGCAGGCTATGTTTAAAAAAAGGTTAAGCGTTTTGAAAATGCCTTTGTAAAGGATTTGCGCTACTAGGGCCGAGAAAAAAGCACGTTTCGAATGAGAAAAAAGCTGCTTTTCTTCAGGATAAAGCGATGGAAAGTGCTTTTCTCCTGGGTAAATTTAGATTGAGCTAGATTTAAATGTGCTTTTTGGCATTAGGGAAAGTGAAACAAGCTGTTTTAGCATCAGATGAAATATTTTGTGGATAAAAGGATGTCCGTTAATGTCGTTATTCGGTATTAATAATAGATTACTGTTACTACTTAATGCCGGATGAAATCTTGATGTTTCTACTTATTTTAAGAAATTCTGTTATAATCTTTTTATTTTTCTCTACAGTATTTTCAACATTTTGTTTAAGTTCTGTAATAATACAGGATTACAGTTAAGAATTAAACTATACTCAGTATTACAGTATAAACCCGTTTTATAATATATTATTAAATTAAAAAGTGCATTAAACGTAATTAAAATATTAATTAAAAATGTTAATAATAAATCGAGTACATCTCATTTTTAACTTATTTACTCATTAATTATTGTTTAACTGAAATTCATAATTAAGCTATAACTGTTTTAATGAAAAAAAAATCATTAAAAAGACCGAAATCGCCCTTGTAATTGAGCGTAAATGATCCTTGTTCGACTGAAAAACGCAAAGTGCTTTATAAAATTACGATTTGCCCAACGCGGCGTGGCTCGCATTTGCATGGACTTAATCAGATTGCACCCCGAATTTGCGTAAACAACGTTTCATGCAGATCGTCCGACAAAATGCGCATCTCGTTTGCGCGCGCGCACGCGAATTACAGGGTCACCCGTCGATAGCAGAAATTAAATTCCGGATTTCGCGCAAAAAGAACGGAAAGAGTCCAACGCGCACCTATAATAAAGCGAGCATCGCTCCAGTCGACCAATAAGGCAACAACTCGCCGGTCGCGGGCAATAAACGCTACCCTCGTATAACCGTGACACGGATAGAGTACGCGTTTAATAAAGGTCCTCGGGAAAAAAGGAATAGGAAGAGGAGACGAGAGAAGAAGCGGATGAAAAAAAAATAAAAAAAAGAAGCCGAGAGAGCAGGCGTATTTTACCTGAGGATCTCGAGCATCGCGTGGGCCTGATTGACGTCGCTGGGCACCGTCCTGAAGAAGTGCGGGAAGCGCTCCTTGCTGCTGAGCGACGGCGTCGTCGCCATGTACGAGATCTGCGGCACCGAGAACAGCCTCAGCATCGACGCGACCTGCACACAAAAGCAGAGGGTTAGCTGTGAGGGGGCGGGGGTGAGAGCCTCGGCCACTTGTTCACCCGACAATGGGGGCGACCAAGTCTCGCTCTTCGACGCCGGGGACGTGATTCCCTGTCAAATCTCCTTCGCGTGGGTTCGTGCAAAGAAAACACTTCCAGGGTTCTAAATTTTTCGAGGTTGCTTTTTTAATAAATTTTTTTCGTTGCACTTCGTTTTAGTATATATAGGGTATATAAAATTTTCACAAATTTTATGTGTTTTATTTTATGTATAGAAAAACATACATTTTTTTATCTAAATTTCATGAATAGGATGTACATATATCTTTTTAAAATCGTATGTTACATAGAGAAAAAAAATTGTTAAATTAGTCTCTCAGTGTATAATATAGATTTCATTGTGAAACAAAGAACTATACTTCTAACTATAAATAAGCCAAATAAAAATTCAACAATTTTGGGTATTTCTTAAAAAACATAAATCTGAATTATATTAACATCATTATTTTAATGAATTAATGTTTAAATAAATAGTATAGTTTTAATTTGCTTGCGAAATAGTGTTGTATTTACTTTTTATCGAGAATGTCAGATTGATTTTTTCTTAGAAATAAGTTTACATTTATGTCTAGTTTTAATTAAACATTTTAAATATTATCAAGGGTAATATTACTTTTGAATAGTTTTTGCAACGATTATTATTTACCGAAAAGTGTTAGAAATAACAAACCTTCCCCTACGGCACTATTACATTAAGAAACTGGAAATAAACTTTATACTACGCTTCTCGGAGTCGGCGAAAGTTCACCAACAACGTTCGCCTGCTTCAAATTGTTTAAAAACTAAACAATTCAGATCAATCAAAAGTCTACAAGATAAAATAAACCTTCCATTGTACTACTAAAAAATGTACTACACTGAAAAAAAATTGTTTATTTTAAGAAAACGATTTACTTGAATAGTACTTATTAAATATATCTTTGAATCAAGTAATGATTTCATTAAAACTAAATGAATTTATTTGTTTCTAATGGTTAATAAATTCAAATTAAAAAATTCAAAATGTAGTAGCATCTAGAAAATAATTTATTGACTCAACAAAATATAGAAGTAATAAGTACTATTGAAATAAATGATTGCTTAAAATTAATAAACTTTTCTCCCAGTGCACTACTGCGTTAAAAAAATATGACTTCCCAACGACTTCAAATAAAAGAAAATTATGATACAAACAAATCGAAGAGAAAAAATAAAAAAAATTATCTCTCTGTAACGATCGATTGATAGAGCCTTTTTTCTCGCTCCCGATCAGCGGCGGATAGATAGTTATCATCATATGGCGCAACGGGGTGGCATTTGCTCGTTATACGAGTACCAGGGTCTCGCGCAGTTACGGCCTAGTTTGGAGTCTAATCAAGAAAGGGGGATGACGGGGGGTTTATACTCGAGACGGAAAATTACACGAATCACGCGTTTTGTTTTCTTTGGATCAGGCGCGCTGCTGATGGGGTGCGATTGCCACTTGAGAAACAGGGTCATGATCATCGCCTTGACGTTATGAGTTCGTTGTGGGATCCTGTTGCACCTCGACGCCGCCGCAAGTTGTAATAAGCTCAAGCTTGCGTAACCACCGGGGCAAAGTTTCAGGATGATTTCGTTTTGCTTGTCATTGCCGTATCGGATTATTACTTATGTAAATGTTGTCCAGGACTATCATAGATTACTTTGTTTTAGTCTTTGGCTTGGTTGGTGACGATGATAATTTATGTGTCATATTTATAGTCGTTTCCATATAAAGTTTTGATCTGCTTGTATTGTGTCGTTTTCAAATTTAGACTTATACTGAAAACATTTTTTCGTAAAATTTCGTTAAATTTTATTGACAACACTTTCTAACTTTTTACAGGAAAATCATTGGAATTTATTCCTGAATCGTGAACGATTGTCTAAGCTTTGTAAATTTTACAAAAAAAAAAGCTCTGTAATTTTTACGAAAATATTCTTGTAAGTTTTACGAATAAATTCTGTCAGTGTTTATATGAGTCATTAAATCATTCGATCTAATACTCACCTGATAGCTGATATCCATGTGAAACATGTTTAATTTAAAAAAATTCTAACTGTTCAAAGTTCCCGTTTTGTTTATACACGTACAGTATATTAAAATTAATTTTTTTGTTTAATATTATTAAATAGAAGATAGTTATATATTAAGAAAACAAATTTATTTATTAATGCGAATCTCATTCAACATCCAACTACCTTCTAATTCATAATATTTTACTTTTTATACATACAAAAAAGTAATTCTTAACACTTTCTGTTAATTTCCATATAAGTTAACAAGGGAAGTTATCACACTCATTAAGAATTTTCAGAATTAAATATAAATATGTATTTTTGGTTTATTTTGGCGATATTCATCTCTTAATTGAACAGAGATAGAAGAGCCACTTTCCTCAAGTTCTCCCTCACTCCAGACAATTACTCTTCAAAAGTTTGTTTTCATAAACCAACAGCAATTGGTGCACGAAGGCACAAATCGATCGAGCTGCCACGACTTACCTGCAGCGTGACTGAGCTCGACTGGGCGGCCAAAACAGCGACGACTCGATCGTAGCCACCCCCGAGGAACTTTGGCACGCTGCCGTCCGAGCACTGGAACTCCGTTTTGTGGTACTCGTTCACGTGGGCGATGAAACCTGCGGAACAGCGGGCCGATTATATTCGCGGCTTCCAAAGCGCAACGGACTATTTCGGAATCTTCTGCAGCGCATCAATTTAATTACGGCCGGAAGTCCGGGATGGCTGTGTAATCCCCCCCCCCCCCCCCAAGTGACACGAAGATTTACACGCACACACGACGGGCGCATCTTGCGACTGAATTCCGGGTAATTTTAGCTGCACATTGTTGCAAGTTAAACGCGACTGGCTTCATTCTCGAGACTAAGTTTCAATTCTGAGTGTTATACGATTCCAAATTCTGATAAATTTTTATACGCTAGAGTGATTGGAGTCAAATTTCGCTCTTACACTGAGAGAAAAAACTTTATAAAAATTGCTATTGCGGTTAGGAAAAGAGAAACAGTCTTATCAAAGGAGAATTTTATATATGCAAAATAGTAATTTTTAGTATCAGACATTTTAAAAATTACTATTGTGATTGCTAATAATTGTTATTTTCCATACTAAAATTTCTCGCTTGTCAAGACTGTCTCTTCCTAAACCCTCGTAGAGTTAAATTTTACTCTATTGGAGACAAATTTGACTTTACACGAGTGTTTTGAATTCACTTTAAAGTAGAGTAGCATATGAAAAGTTAAGTCCCTACCTTTTGCTTTAGTTATCAAGGGAATTAATTTCACTATAACATTAGAGTGAAAATATGACGCCACTAGAGTTAATTTTCACTCTATTTCACTCTAGCTGATTTAGCGTGTACTCTCGTTTTATCGCGGGCGATTGATGTCGCAGTCATTTCTACAATGAATGCAATTTTCACTTATTCTACTTTAGATAAACGATAAGAAATGTTTAAAGAGATATTGGGCAAATGTAAATGACGATTGTGAATGGAGAACGATATCGAGAAATCAATAACGAAAATTTATTAACTTGATTTTAAAAACTGTAATTTTACTTTACGAGTTACTACAATGTAACGTTCATTTCGTTGCATTTCAAATATTAATAGTTTGATGGCATTGTGATTTGCATAAAACGTAATAAAAACATCAAATTGAACGCGTTAGTTGGTTAACAAAGTAATGGCACGACATTATGGCAAATCGATTATTAATTGGCAGTTGAATAACTAAACTTTGAACAACATTTCGAAACGAACTGTTTCGTCGGCAAAGTAAAGCGGCAGTTAAACCGAAAGTACATTGTTGGACAAACTAACCTTTCACGAAATTGAGCGCTTGTTCGAGGGCGTAATTCGGATTATCACAGGAATCGAACGCCAGCACGCCCAGTCGTATTCCAGGTAGAATATTAGGATCCCGATTAATTTGACTAACAGTGTAGAGCATTGCTTCCAATGGCTGAATTCCATCCTCCGGCTGCAAACAGCAGCGCGATATCGAAATGTAATAAAAACTGTGCTGCCCTTTTTTAATTGAGAACAAACATTTGCGTACAAGATCAGCGTAAGATCGAAACTTTTGAGAATAAAGAGAAAAGAAATACATTTTTCTCTTTGTTTTCAAAATTTTGGACGACCGAGACTAATAAAATGTTCTTGCAATTTTTTCTTTTTTTTTTCATATTTTCCAATTTAAAAGTATTTGTAACACCAGAGCGCAAAACCCCTACTTATGTGGCGCAAGCGTGCTATAAAAGGGTATTTGCCGCCCTCGTGTTATAAAATGCTGTTCGATACCCGTGAGAAGCGAGGGTGACAGTCACACTATTCCGACAATCAACTTTTATGCACTATTATCAAAAATAACTATTTTCTAAAAAAGTTATTATTAAACTCCAAAATATTTCAAAAATATTGAATTAATAAAAATGTAAATAAAAAATATTTATTTGTATTTGCACTACATTCAATCAGGAAGACTTTGGGCATTTTTTTGTCAAGTTGTTTTGAAGAGTCTTTATTTGTAATTTCTCTATTAAAAAAATCATTAAAAAGAAATGAAATTAACGATTTAAAAAAAATGATCTAAATTTATATGAACTACTTTCTGTGTAAATTAATTTACTAAAACATTCACTAAATACACGTGTTTTTCTATTTTGAGATAAATAAATTATTGATTACTCACTTGAATTTTGCCACAGTTTTCAGAACCTGATCCTTTCCTATGAACTGGAAAGAGGCCGCCTAAAATAATATCTCCGGAAATATTTACGAACATTCTCGATTCTACAAGGTTGCATGAAGTGACCAACAGCAATCCCAAGAAGTACATTGTTAGCTGCATCAATAACAAAAATAATACAATAACAAAAGTTACATCGTTAAATAATCGATGTAACAATAAATTTTTTTAATAAATGTTGGATATTCCGCTGCTATATTATGTAAAATGACCTTACAAATATGAAAAGTTTATTCATTCAATTTAATCAACATATGAAACGACAAGACAATCACGATTTCACTGTATAAAGTAAAACGTAAAAATTTCGCGTAAATACAACTCTTATCAGTTCGAACGTTCATTTCCGTCGAATAGAGAGCCGTTATAGCAGTGGCAGTTGAAAAAGGGAGCAGTGCAAATTGACAATACAAACTCGCGCGGGGTGGAACAATTGCGCGATCGCGTTTAATAAATTTAACTGATAAAGCGTCGAATTCAATAAAACGATAATGCCGCGAGTGCGAGAAAAGCTTTTCAGATTATCGCGCGGTTCTTCGTAATATAAGGGTACAACTGACATCTGTTGCTGACGCAGGTCAAAGATACGGACGCGGCTCTTATTTTCCCCACGCAATGTACTTGAAACCCTCGCGTCAATAAATATCGGAGGAATATTTTCATCTGTTCTCATATCGAATGTCATGGAGAGGGAACAAATATGTCAGAGACATCCTCCTGTTTTTCAGTCTTTCCAATCTCGGAAGTATGAAAGAGCAAAAATGTAACAGGCAAATATTTTTGCGAAATCGATGGGGTGCGATAAAAAGTTAATAAATCTTACCTGCTTAAAAGGAATGTACACTTGACGATAGGAGCTTTATCTTCACTCGATCATTGAGTTCGGCATTGTTTAAGTATCCTCATTTTACAACTAAACATTTCAAATTTAATTTCAATTTAACATGAAACGTATTGCGCACTCAAATTTTATCCCTTTGCGTTAATGTATTTTAAGAATTTTTATCGCTGCTAATGTCAGCAGTAACATTTTTAATCCGAGATAAAGTTAATAATCTTTTCTTCACAGTCCTGAGTAAATGACACTTAAAAGCCAAAGCGTTTTCTTTTCATTAAAAGCTCAGGCAACTAGAAAATTCTATTTCCCTGTAATGAAAAACCAAGCGCCAACGCATTAAATTGCATGCAAACAGATTCACTTAAATTAGAAGAAAAAAAATAGAACTAAATCTTTCGACGAATCTTAAGAAAACGTAAAAACGAAGATTACTCTACAAAAAAAAATCATTTCCCATTTCGCTTTTACTCTTTAGTATATCAACTCCTATAAATTTAACTGCGAGATCACATAAATAAATGTTTTTGTAAGATTTAAATGCCTGTGACGTTCTCCATAATTACAACGATTGGATTTGTGCTTAACTTACACTAAGAGAAATGTTTATTGCATTTAGTCAGAAAATTACCATTCTCTATTATAAATTTTATTAGAATTCTAGTAATCTGTGTCTACAATTCTAGGAAATATTACTAGAATTTTAGTAAACTTTATAAATACAAAATAGTTATTTTTTCACTAAATGCAGTCTGTGGCTCGGTTCCCAAACTGGATAGTAATTTTTACTAGAATAATTTTTCCAAAACATTTCTCTCAGTGTAAAAATTCTTTTTCTTATTACGTATCTTATTTTAATACTGCATGGTACTTTACTCTTCCCATCCTATTCCACAAAGCTCGCGCGTAAAAAGAAATAAAAAAAAGGGGCGATCGAGGTTGACCAGTATACTCACGTGCGAAATCGCCGTATGCGCCACCTCGCAATAGAATCCAGCTGCCGGCGAAACCATATCACAACCCCCGCACTGTATCTCACCTACGAGTCGATTTTAGTCCAAATGAAGCGATGCGCACCTGCGGCACCGTGAACAAGCCATTCTCTCGCGGAATCCCGCATCTCCATCACGAGGGACGAACATTTGTCCCGAGAAGCCTCTCGACGGGGGTATTCCACGTACTGAGGTACCCAAGTGCCGGGACTCGAGTTACGGACGCGAACGAGCCGGCGATGCGGCGCGGACTGGCGCGCGGCGATATTCCCGCTCGCCGCTTCCTCGGGCAGCGCGCGCAACCGCCGAACGGAGCGCCTGTACGTCGCGGCGCACCTTTTTTCCGCGCGTTGTCGAGGCGATTTTTCATTAAGGAACCGCTGGCCCGGAATTCCCGAGGTACAGGCGCCGAGCCGCCCCTTGCGCGGGATTAATCGCTTCGCCGATGAGCGACGGCGATTTGAAGGGTGGGTGGACCTGGCGTGGGCGGTGGGTGATTAGTGGATCTCGGGTAATTAGCGGGCGGGAATTTAAAGTCGATAATTTTGTTGTTTTCCGGCCGCGGTTTATTTAATCGGATAGATTAAGATAGCGAAGTATATAATTCACTGAGAGTTTATAGTGAAACACGCGTAGAGTTAAATTTCACTCTATTGGAGTGAAATAGAGTAAAGATTTGACTCCAATAGAGTTAATTTTCACTCTAATAGTATAATGAATTTGAACTTGTAATATACTGCTGTAAGCTTAGAATAAATTTTATACTCTACTTTAAAGTGAATTTAAATCACTCTGGTCATATAGAGTTAAATTTGACACAAACAGAGTTATTTTATTTGTATCTATAATGTATAACGTGCAATGAAAAAAAAACAAGTAGTTCTTACTTTTTCACAACAGTAAGATCTACTAATTACTTTATAGAAAAGTAGAAAGTTGTGGTGGTCACCAATATTTTCAATAAATATATTTATAAATATAAGATATCTTATTATATTAAAGATAAAAAAATATAGTTTTGAAAATAATTATAAAATAATAATATATTAATATTATGCATTAATGCATGTGTGTGTCCGTATTATTGTACTATGTATTTATGAAATATTTATATATTTATATTTATGTATCATATGAGACTGTAAAGTTACTTAATAAGAGGATCACTGATAAAAATCCTTTTTTCACTTCCTTTCCCTGTGCAATATTATTGACTAACAACAACCGCAATTCGCACAAATATATAAAGGTTAAGAAAATACAAAGGAGGTGTCTGACTATTCTTAGTGCAAATCTACTTGTTTCTACCGACATCTATACAGATGAATGAACGTGTCTTTTTTCCACGTTCGAAGTTCAGCAAGAAAGAAGTACCAATTCAATGCGTCTTTCAGCAGTAAAATACCCATTTTCTCTACTTCGTCCTAATCGAAACAACGATGAATGACTCGTGGATTTACTTTACTTTTTCTCTTTTCACACGATTTTTTTTTCGATTTCCTTTCAACAATGTTTTACATAGCTGTTGTTTTTACGTTGTTATTTTATCTAGAAAGCTTTAAAAGCGAATTTTTGTAGTTTGGATCTTCGTTAATAAAATAGACACTGAACAATCTTGAGTGGAACACTAGTTTTATTCGATAAATAAAATACAGCGCAATACAATTGTCTCTGGTTAGCCAAAAAGTCATTCACGCTTGCTCATTTTGATCCGTCTTCTCTCGGAGTCCGTACGCTTCTGCCCACTCTGTCGTCTACTCCGCGTTCCACGCACCATCTCTCGACTCGCAAAACTCAAAACCCTTCGCCACAAAGTGGAAATAAATATTCCCTTATTTCTTTAGTTTTACAAATTAACAAAAAAGCTGCATTACAATAATAATTCTTTTACAAAAAAAACTTATAAATTTACACGGAGATAAATGTTATAGTGAAAATTATTTTGTTCCGTAGGAATACTGGGATATACTTGACCTATGCCAATTTTTACTATAAAACATACTAAAAATTCCTATGTACAGAGCAAAAATTGCTATTTATATTGTAGAAATTGCTATGTACATAGGAATTTTTAGTATTTTTTATAGTAAAAATTTTTATAAATCGAGTATGTCCCACTGTTCCTTCGGGACCTAGTAATTTTTACTATAAAATTTCTTTCCTTGTAAATATCAATTACTAAATTCTATGTTTGCGACAACCTTATACAATACTATTGCTAAACACACATTTTCCCACGCTCCTTGGACGTCCCACGGGATAAGATGAAAATGAAATAAAAGAACCACAAATGAACTTCAATGAAGCCAATAAAGCCCATATTTCAGGCTGTTAGTTTCGAAGTAAAAGCTCGGCGGCCTTGACGTCTGCGTCGAAACTCAAGAAGCGAATCGCGCGCCGACAAAAGGACGTCCCGGGCGTTGCGGCCGCGCTTGGCGCGCGCGACATCAGGCGCCGAGCCACGGGCAAAACTTCCGACCCCGAAGCCGACTCTCTGACTTTGACTGGCAACGAACTTAATGAAGGGGGGACGCGACGAGTCGTGCAAATGTTCCAAAAATTACTCGGCCGAACGTCGACGTGCCTCGCATTACCCAACTTACTCGAGCTTCCCTTGCGCAACAATCCTTCCATCCCTCTCCTTCATGTATTTTAATTATTTCGAAATGAATTTGCACGATTAACGCAGCTATTTAAATCCGGCGGTAACTATGTCGTTATCGCATTCTCAGTCTATGCTGAAAGTTGTGACATCATTTTTTGAATAATCCGATGCGTAGAGAATGAAAGAAAAGAAACAGTATTATGCTGCGCACTAGCAGCGAGGTTCGAAATTAGTAGATCAATAGCACTTGTAGATTATCGTTTCAGCAGTAGACGAGCGAACTTGTGATAATGGATTTAAATTTTAGCTTTCGTTTTTTTTTTTCTTTTTTTTTTTAAAGAGGAAGTCGTACTTAGCAGACTTGCAAATTAAAATTTCTTTCACGGTTATTATCCAACGAAAGAAAATGTTTAACTTTCATTTTAGTATTAATATTCTTTAGTCATTATTGGCGTGTTACATAATAATTACCAATCTATAAAAATAAAATAATACTGTAAAAATAAAATGTACTGTAAAATTATATAAACTTTGATACCAAATTGTATGAGTTTCTATATTCTGATGTCTTGGCAGAACGTAAATACTGCACCTTATTTCAATGTCCCCTAGTCACAATATAGCAAATTACTCAAATTGCTTCCTGTCGTTTCAGAATCTAAAGTCAAAAATAGGTGTCTATTTAAAAAGTTAAGAATTACCTCCCAGTGATCATAAAGAACAAGGTCAAGTATATATATTTTAGATCATTATTCTACACCGAACGACTTTTATCTGCAACATTTTTTCGACAAAGATTTTCATCAATGTACAATAAAGGTTTTCATTCTTGTTCGAATTCATCGAATAGTAAACTTTGAACTGACAAATAGTTAAGCAAAATTTAAATATTTTAGATAATTAATGCGTGCGCATAATTCAATTCAAGCGTTTGAAACTTCCGTTGAAATTTTAACTATATCAAGCCTGCAGTAAAACGAACTTTAAGCATAAATTACCCTTTATACTTATAGCACATGTGAAATTAAATTAATCGAGCTGGTATAGAGATCTAACGGCACAAAAACATTCGTGTAAAATATTCAATTCAATGCTATAAAAGAAGAAATATTAATCAGAGAAAATGTCTGCTCAATTTTTCAGGATTACATTTAAAGATTACCAAATAAAGGGAAAAAGGAAATTTTCTCTCTTTTCACCGTACTTAAACCATACGTAAGTAGCTGTCTTTTGCAAAAAATGGATTTACCTGAATTTATTTTTCTTGTCCGCAAATATGTCAGCCAAGCCTTCTACGTTATTTATACAGTCAAACATTTTTCTTGTATTATTTTATGATGAATTTTTATTTCTCGAGGAAACTGGGATGCCATAATACATATTTTTCGAAAATATAAGGGTCTCTACATTTCAATATTCGTAAGCCCTTAAATATTAAATTAAAAAGTGTATTAAAACGTATTGATGCGTAGCTGATTTCATTTCATTTTATGCATAAAATTACATCGTTACCTCTATAACGAAAAAAGTACATTTAATTCACCTAAGAACAAAATACATCTTACTATGTATTTTTTCTCAAAAAAATGTACTTTCTCTGGGAAGATTTGACGAACGATACTTTTTTATTGAAGTCTTATGAACTGCACTTTCTCTTCCTAGCAATCTGGTGAAGTGAGCGTCTCTTTATTATAGGCTTATTATTTATTTATTATTAATTCAAGAGAATGAAATATTTTTCGTCAGAATTAACAATAAAAAATATTTCGTTCAATAGTAGTCTATTATATCGAATACCTTAAAAAAAGAATTAGTTATTGCTTTCGCTCTTTTCATATAAACCCCCCAAAAAAAAATATTTCCGGCTAGTGAAAACTCGAAAGTACCGCCCAGAGGATTCAACTGCCTCACTTTGACGTAGATACTTACTCCTGCTTCGTGGGTGGGCGACATCAGCCGCCATTGACTGAAAATAAAGGAAATAAGAAGGAAGCGATCGCAGTAGCGGACGCACCCACGTGTACATAATCGATCACCCCTACGCCCCCAACCCGCTCACCAACAAATCGCGCGTAACCCCGCAGATCGGTGACACAGGATGGAGGGTCTGTTTGAACGATTTACCGCTATTTATGAACGTCGTGGGTATGGACTCGTACTTTCTCGGAAAAATTCACTCGGGAATATACTTATTGGATTTCGTCAAATGTTTGTGTTCGCTCGAGCGCGATGGAAAAATCGGGAGCGAGTACGACGGACCCCTTGGAAAGCAGGCGCACACCTCTTGGTGCAATGATCGATTAGGCGGGTACGTATCAAGATGGTCTGGAGGAATAGAAAATAATTTAATTACTTCAATTGGTTAGG
Organism: Sycophila sp. Sp_5; assembly: GCA_018906775.1. NCBI lineage: Eukaryota > Metazoa > Arthropoda > Insecta > Hymenoptera > Eurytomidae > Sycophila > Sycophila sp. Sp_5. Next base: position 1,075,871 of record JACCID010000014.1, on the reverse strand, counting down.
GAGCAAATGGGATGCCGACTGTATGGGGGCAATCGATAGTGCGCCGATGTTTGTTCTTCAATGTGTGTTTCGAATGATTAATTAAGGGAGTTCGAGCGAGGTGTGTGCGAAAATTTCATTTTATTTTTAACTGTTTGAGTGCTCAAAATTTGAAAAAAAACTTCTCTGCAAGCAATGGATACAATTTAGTGCACAGTTTTTTCTCAATTTTATTTTTTTACACGTTTACATTTTTTTATATCCTCTGCGAGGGATTACCATTATCATTATACGGTATTTTTTCATTTCAATTCCACCACCCCACCAAAAAAAAAGATAAAAAGAAAAATAAAATTACCCAATCAAAACAAAATGTCAAAACATCGTTTAATTTCCTCTTGAACCAACCATACTACTCTTGGATTTAAAAAATTGCGATTTTTACTTAAACTTGCTCAAACCTCGATAAATATAATAGTACTCTGGATTCAATTTAATTCCTTTCTCAATGCAATAAGCGTGCGATTAAGGGGAAAATAAAAAAGGCGTTTTTCAAAGTGATTTAGCAATAAAAAATTAAAGATACTTTAAGGTACAGAAAAACACGAACTTCAGATCCTTTCCAATTTCAAACCTTTAACTTCAGAATTACAAGAAACTTACATTGATCGACTTTATTCTTCATTCGATCGACAAAACCGTCAAACTATTTTCAAAACTCCTGCCATCCACTGATGGAACAAAACAAGACAGAGCAAGATCGAAAATCTTTCCCGACATCTTCTCACAGAAAGCCTGTTCTAACGATAAACTAAGTAAATATGAATATGTAAAAATCACTCATACGAAGTAAAAAGTCTTCCACCTATCGAATAAGTAAAAAACACGTCACTTCAAATAAGTGCACAGTCGCTTATTCGACGCGAATTTCACTTATTCATATACTTAGAGAGAACAAATCACAGTAATCAGTACGTCCTCTGAAGCGTATTCGACGTCGCAGCGTCAGGCAAACGTCGCGACGTCGAATGTCCCAATCACTCTGCGTAATTAACGGCACTCACGTCTACTCGAAGGGAAAGTAGCAGAAAAAGAAGAGGGAGAAGGAGAAAGAACCGAGGGTGCGGTGAGAATTCTCGCAAGGAAAAAATAGCCGCGAGTGCGTCCAAGAATAGCCTGAAGGAACGTGCATAAATTTCATTACGTCGGTGGGGTACACGAACGCGTAAACATTCCGCCCCACCTGACGCAACCCCACCCCCGTCGATATGACCGATCGCCGGCTGATTTGATTTCCAGGTGGGTGGCTTCTGTTTTTCTGACAGCGGCTAAATCGAGGCCTGACTTTATTGCGATTGAGGAGACGGGTGCAATTAGCCTCGACGTAATGGTCCTGTAAGTAATTGCAGCAGTTATTGTTACTGCCTTTTTTTTTATCTTGATCGCGAGCGTCGGCTAATTAGTGTTGTCAGCCAATAATGGCTCGTTTGTTTCAGAACGGAATGAGGTTGTTGGCACTGAAAATTTGGAGCAGTATGCACGTGCGTAAGAAATTTTAATTAAAATTCAAAGGGCAACGTGTAAGTATGCGATCGATTCTTCGAAATTACACGTAGGTCAGTTCGACTGAAAAATTGGAAGATACCAAGCAGCGTAATATTGACTTTACGGTATAGTTATATTTTATTCCGGTTTCAATTATTTCTAGCGCAATAATTCCAGTATTTTTTTTAATTTGTGTATGCACTCAGTGTTTGAGACTGACAGAATTTAATTTTTAAAGTGCACGATTTCTTTTTATTTCATGCGTTTAATTAAATCATTCAATTAAAAAATTATTTCCCAAATAAATTTGCTAAAACAATATTTTAAATGTATAATGTTCATCGTAGGAAAACAGCCGATCGCAATAATTCTACTGATTATTTATTCTCCTTATATTGACTTAAGTTTAGTAGATTCTAAATTAGTAATTTAGTAACTTTTTACTTCTCTCATTTTATTTTTTTTCTAATTAACAGCTATTAAATCCATTTAACAAATAAATCAATTTGTATTATGGAGGACAAAATAAAACCGTAATACACTTATTGGCTCACGGATGATACATTTTTATGATAAAAGAATCACAGTCATGTTGTAACATTGTTAATAACAACCATTAATTACATTTCAGAGGCACATTTTATAATAAATAATCGAGCACAAAATATTTTAGATAATAATTAACACAAGATTGAACACAATTATTGTAGACACTTTAAATAACAATTTGCTATTTAATTTTGAGCGAAAAATGTTTCCACTTAATTAGCACATTCACCGTTCAAAACAAATAATCTTCCATCGGAATAATGACAATATGCCCATGATAAAAGCCAGCCTAAAAGAAGAAAAAAGGAAGCTAACGAGTCAGCCCAACAAAAAGAAATAAAATCGTCAATTAAGCCGAAATTGAACGCATCACCAATGCAGAGCACAGTACAAAGCAGGAGGCGGACCGTCGGCCGTGCAGGCCAGTTAGGGCGATACGTAGACAGCACGCGTTCATCACAGAGCGAGCGCGTGCCACGCAAAAGAGTGCAAATGGGACAAAGGGGGGAAAACTGCGGGAGAAAGACGCCCGAGTAGCTGGAACGCATTAACGACTTTTTTTCCTTCATGAAAGAATGACGCGCAAGTTTTCGAGGTGATGCCAATGTGGAGGGTCTCAGGGTAGCTAAAGTTGAGGAAGTTGCTGCATGACTTCCTGGACGGGTGTGTACAGCGCTTTTTGTTCAATGAAATTTGAGGATTAATTTTACTGCACTTATCGTCCTTTTTGAGTTCAGATTTCTTTGGTGCATCTTCGATCTAAAGTTGAATTAGTGGAAGAGTACTATAAATGGTGAATTTTCACTGAAAATTAGGGGAAGGAGCTAGTGGAGCATCTTAAACTAATTTTAGTAAAGATTCACTAATTCAATTTTAGTAGGTTCAATTTCCATGAATAAAACTAAAATTTTTGCTTTCTTTGCTTTCTTAAATTTTGGAGTTCTTATACGGAGTTTATTATTGGTTACTTGAGGAGGTTCCTTAATATTTTTGTAAGAAAGTATAAATAGTTGCAGAAAATATTATTTAACTGCAACTTTATAATTATCATTATAGTATTCTAATTTTTTACGCTACTTTTTTACTTTCCAATGACTGGAGAATTAACTATGTCAATAATATTAAAAATTAATTGATACATGGAACTTATCTTCATGATTTTGTAACCGGATATTCCAATTTTTTAATATTTCCAGTTATTATAGCTTTCATAATTTAGATTTATGTTGAAACCGTGATTTTATCATTACTACAACTATCCAAGACAAGAAATTAGTGCTTATTATTTAGCAGACGTTACAAATTTAATTCACGTTTAATAAAAAATTTTATTTCCTTTTCTCTCCATTTTATTTAACAAGGTGCGAGTGTCTAGTAGACGCTTCAAAGAAAGAGAGCCTTTCTATTCTTGCACTAACTTCTCGCCCACCGCTCGACCACTTCAGCAGACTCCAAGAATTGCTCATCATTTTATTCTAATTTTTTAATATTGTGATAAAAAATACAATCAGAAAATTATATAACTTGCATGGTAATTACAAAGACTTATTTTAAAAATGTTATAAAAATTGCAAATTTTTTTATCTTTTTGCTATCGTTAAAAATTAACTTCAAACTTGTGTAACAAATTGGCTGATCTTTTTGTTACGTCACATACCAAATGGACGTTTCATGCGAATCGTTTTATTCTAGAAACTTAAGAAAAATTACTTCATTAACAGAGGGATTGAGCCATAAAATAATAACAGCACGAGTACATTTTCTTTCTTCTCATAAGAAGCAAAAAAAAGCAATTAATTTTCATTAATTTTTTTTTAATTAATTGGCAAGTATAACCAAAGAAATCTTCTTAAAATAAATTTGTTAATTCAGGATTTTACGTGTCTTAGTTTTAAGTATTAGTCTATAAGATACCAGACCAGGAATAATTCCCTCTGCTGTATTACTCTCTAATGTAATGTTTGTATACTTATTCTGGTTTCAATAAATAAATAACTAAAGTGATAATCGCGTAGAATTAACAATCCAAAAAATTCAGTAACTTTGTTATTCCACTTTCGAACTCGAACCATAAAAAAATGTCAACTAAGATCTCCATTATAAGCTCCTCTACCAGTTCTCGCGCTCAACAAAAAAAAAAGTGGGATGCACTCATTTCTCGTCGCAGCACGAACATTTCAATCGAGACTACTCCATTCATGAGCAGACTGAACGAACGAATGAGAGAAACAGAGAGAGAGAAAGAGAGAGACAACAGGCCGACTAGAGAAGAGGAGTCCAGTTGTCCACGCGACAATTTTCGACGATTGCAATTACGCGTACGCGGAGTAGGGGAGTTCGAGGGGAAAATCCGCAATTATTCAATCACAGTCGACGGCAGCTCTCGGGGTCCCCGGCGAGCCGCTCGCCTGGACGGACCAGATTCAAGGCGGACGCGCCTCCGCACACTCGGCCCGGCATGCGTATCTCGTACCTGCGGCGGCCACCCGACTGCTGCGACGTCCAGGACGGCGAGGAAGCGCCGCGGAGATTCCGAGACCAGCGCAGGATGCGCCTCGTCGAGTGCTGAGGAAACTCGCTGTGCAGGGGAGAATATCAATTCGAAGGGAGGCGCGAGTGTCAACTTGGTTAAAAATTTATTAAATAAACAACGAGGATTTTTTAAAGGTATGAGGGTGGCAAACCTTTTACTTTGCTTGTGGAACAAAAAATTAGCCAATTTTTTCGCGTCGACGAGAAATTGCACGCCAAAGTAGTTTTCGATCGTTCGGTGATTTGAATGTTTAAATAATGTAACGTGGAGAAGATCAATTTGACGGGAGGCACGAGTGTCAACTTGGTTAAAAATTTGTTAAATAAACAACGAGGATTTTTTAAAGGTATGAGGGTGGCAAACCTTTTTTTTACTTTGCTTTTGTTTTTTTTTACGCGTCGTCAAGAAATTACATACAATATTAGTTTTGGATTGTTTAGTGACTTGGATATTTAATGTAACGTGGTAATTAGTAATTAGTGTATGTTAAAAGGTTCGAATAATCTATTTTGATTAATTAATTTTTAAATCGTGAATAAATTCGTTTAGATTATGTTAACGATTATATTCATTACGAGTCTAATGCATCAGATTTTTCTCAAACTCTCGATAAAGGTATTCGTATACTAGAACCAACACGCTATCAAAGTAAAGACTTGATTAATTTGTTTTCATTTTAAATATGAATAAACTAAGAAAGGAAAAAATGAGAGGTTACCATCCTAGATACATATTACAATTTTTAATATTTTTTTCATGAGCCCAAACTTAAAATTTTGCTACTGAACACGTCTGCGGGTTGAAGTTATTTAAAAATCAATTTTATGAATGAAGATCGTATCATCAATATCAAGATTAATTACAGCAATTTTTTCTATAAATCGGCAATTTGTCTCATACAATAATTAAATGTATACAAGAACAGTCTTTTACGAAAGCCTCAAATTGAAGTCTGTACACAAGAAGTAAATGTTTGAACAGCCACTGACAAAATTTTAAGAAAGAATTTCCATCCAAACATTGACAAATTTTATAAATTTGTACGGCAACCGTTACTCAATATTTTTATTAATGCATTGAGAAAATTTTAGTGTTCTAAGTCGATAATAAAATAAAAAAGTTTACTGCCATCATACCCACTTTAATTAATCTTCTTTTCGGAGTCAATAAGAAGATGAGCGTCATTCCTAAAATTGTGATTAATTTTAGGTAGTACAGTTTTCACGTGTGTTTGCAGCTTTATGGAAAAATATTTGAGAAGTGAAGTGATTTATTGAAATACGCGAGATTTCTCAAAATGTGGATAGGGAAATACCACCTTTATTTTCAAATAAAATTCTGCTTTTCAACCTACTTCGCGAAGCTTTAAAATTTAATTTTATCGTTATAATAAATTTTCTTCAATTTATTCATACCGTAGAAGAGCAATTTTAATAAAAAATGTATATGTAAAAAAATTATACATATTTTTACGAGAATTGCACATTTAATTATTACATTTATTTCTGTAATAAAATAATTCTTTTTTCAGTGACTTCATAGGCGCTCGATTAAATTCAAACTAATAATATGAAGTTTCACGTTCTACATCGATCCATCAAGTTCGACTAGAAAAAGAGCAAGAGCTGTCAGCCTAATACAAGTATTATCCTTCATCAAACTCATCCAACAATCGTAAGTTTTTAAGCCACCTCCGCTCAATACATACAAATAACATAACTTTTCTTAAGTGAAAGAAAAAAGTTTCGAAACTTGTTGAGTAATAAAAAAATGAAAGAAAACCATTGATTGTTAAATAATTGAACGGCACAGGCTCCGTCTCTAACTGAACAACAATTGTTATGTGCATTGAACGGCCATTTCCTCGAGCTTAAATGAAAGAGAAAATAAAGTAAGCCAGTGAACTCATAATTCCTTATTTAGCTCAACAATATAATGCATACGATTACCTTCAACGCGCAGTTCTAAACTTTACGTCAATTGATGCTCTAACACGCGTCGACTATGAAAGGGTGATATCATGCAATCCGATTATTGGAACGGTATCTTGTTACAGCTCATTTAATTTCACTTTACGGATTAGTTCGTCGCTTAATAACGAAATTGGATTATCCCATAAAAAAATTGTCAGCTTCCTACTGCAAAATGAATTTTTAATGAATTAACAGAATTAACGACATTGATAGAAGACTTAATACAGTTAACAATTAGCATAATTTAAATAATCGATAATGTCTTGCCTGAAATAAAAATTTTATTTTAATGTCATTATGCAGTCATAAGATATAATAAAAAAGTTCTAATTATACATATATAAATTAATAGAATAGCGTTAATGTATAAGCAAATTCATATGGAAATCAAGCAGCACTTTCATGTCAATTTCTCATCTCATTTCCATTTAGATTCAAATATCGATTAATGCAGAAATTTTTCTATTTTCCTGAAATTTAAGAGTAAACGACTGGGTGTAATCTAAAAATGAGGCTCTTCTCCTGGATTTCTATTTGTAATGCATGGTAACGCTTAAATTTCTGTGGATGGACATCTGTAATAGAAATATTAGTTTTTCTTTATACAATAATAATTAATAAAATAATTAATAGCATTAAACAACGCCAAAATTTTGAGATTTTAGAAAATTATCTGAAACTAGTTGACCCAAATTAAGCGAAGATATCGTTCAGTCGTTAATAATAGCACAGGCATGAATTATCTGTGCTCTGAAGGGTGACGAGGTGTTTGTCCCGCAGATAATGGGTGACAATGAGCGGAAGCAGTTCGATGCTATCGACACGGTCGTCTTCACGGGGATGTTGGGTGTATCCGCCTTGGTTGGCGTCTACCAAGCCTTTAAGTCGCGGAAGAATCCAAACGCCGTCAAGGAGTACCTCGTTGGTGGGCAGAACATGTCCATTTTTCCCATAAGCATGTCGCTTATCGCCAGGTGAGTTTAAAATAATATTTCAATAATTTTGAAAAGTAACGATTAGCAAAGTTGTATTTTCATAAAAATTACATTGACTATCAGCTACTTTCAATGAAACAAGGAGAGTGTCAATCCGATCTTGGATTTCCTACCAATTTACCAAATTGAAACTTCGATGAAAAGTAATGAATATACATTTCGGGATTTTGCCCCGAATTATACAATGTGCATTTCGAATCGGGAATTTATGCGCCGAGACCAAAAAACCATTATGTAATTCTTCACATTCTTCATTTTGGTGTACAATTTTTATTTTTTATTTAATCTTTATGCAACTTTACGTGAAATTTACAAAATTAATAAATGTTCCAATCACAAATCATTTACTGAAATTACACGTTATTGAAACGTAAATTTTTTTTTTAAACAGTTACATATCGGGGATAGCGATATTGGGACTTCCGGCCGAAATTTACATGTACGGAACTCAGTTTTGGTGCATCATTATCGCCGACTGCTTCGTCTCGTTGACCATGGCCGTCGTTTATCTTCCGGTTTTCTACGGCCTACAAATTACGTCCTCTTACGAGGTGAGCCTTTATAGACCTTTATCGGCCTATTGTTTAAACCCCTTTTTAATAATGCACTCATTATGCTCGCCAGTATTTACATTTGAGGTTCAATCACATTGTAAGACTGATAGGATCGACGATTTTCCTCCTGAAAATGGTGAGTTATCTAAAAATATTAAAAATATACACATTTACTTAAAAAATTGTGCTCCAGCATGCTTTAATGCAAATACCTCCGTGAGAGGATTATTAAACCGATGACATTGACACGGATAAATGCAAGTGGGTGCGCTTAAAAAAAGAACTTCGGGTTGCCTAAATACGATTAGACTAACTGATTAGAGTAATTTTCCACTTGTTGCAGTTACTCTACATACCGCTAGTCATATACGTCCCGGCGCTAGCCTTTAATCAAGTCACTGGTGTTAACTTACATATGATAGCCTCATTAGTTTGCGCCGTATGCATCTTTTACACGTGTCTGGTGAGTAAAATTTTGTTAAAACTCCCATCCGGTGCTTCCATTACCGAAACCAATTATTTAATAATTTCGAAGTCTGAAGATTTTTTTAGTAGCCTATAAAAATGTGTATACAGTCTTATCATCTTTTTTAGTCAATTATGTAATGTAGCAAACAGCTAGATCAACGTTTCTATTTTTTTTTTATTTTTAAATACGTTTTTGTCCTTTAAATAATTATATCTGTACTGAAAGAATTTAATCGTAAAAATGATGATAAAACTCTTCGTAAAAAATACGCAAGTATTGAAATTTTTTACCTGACTACTGGACTTTTGGTAAAGTTTTACAATCTTTGCAAAGAAACAACTCCGTCAAAATTAGATCATTTTTTAGAAGTGACACTGAAGTTCTCTGTAAAAATTCCGTGGCTAAGTCTACTTGTAAGAATTTCAAAGAGTCCCTCATAAAAATTTATACAGCGAACTTAAAAAAAAATTTATATCAATGTGCAAATTTAAGAAGTTCTCTGTAAAAATTACGTATCTAACTTGTAAGAATTGTAAAGCTTTCCTCATAAAAATTTATACAGTGAACTTCAAAAAATTCTTTTTATGTACTAATTTAAGAAGTTCCCTGTAAAAGTTACGTAGTTAAGTACACTTCTAAGAATTATAAAGCTTCCCTCATAAAAATTTATACAGCGCAGTTAAAAAATTTTTATATCAATGTGTAAATTTCAGAATTCAGTGTAAAATTTTTGTTAAAATTTATCCATTCAAAACAAACCGTACCATCGATTTTGCCATCTTCCTCCCTTCTATTACGTCGATCTGAAACCAGACGCAATCTGCCGCGGCATCAGCGCTTATCTAAAAATAAGGCAGTCCTTGCCAGCCAATATAAAGCCTTTGACAAGGCGTAAGCAAATATAGCGCGAGGAAAAAAGTGAATATTATCGCAAGCAAAATGATCGATAAATAAGTAAAAAAAAAATATATACGAATAAAAAATGAATGAAAAAAAAACGCGCAGGGAGGCCTGAAGGCGGTGGTGTGGACGGACGCGATCCAGACGATCGTGATGTTCGGCGGTGTGATAGCAGTGGCAGTGTTGGGGACGGCGCGGGTCGGCGGCATTGCCGAGGTCTGGAGGCGGAACGACGACACCGGCAGAATCGAATTCTTCAAGTAATGATCGTGAGAGACGAGGCGGTACGAATGCGACGTTAGTGCAGGCCGCGCCGCCCGCTCGGCACTACGCTTTTCCTCTTCCACTTGGACTCTTCTGCTGTTTTCCTCTTCTTCTCTTCTGCTCCTTACCGCTTTGCTTATCTAATAACGCCTTGCGGAACATTTATTTTTAACCACTCAACATTTTCTTTTTTTTGCGGCAGTCGCGACCTCGCGTTGTCGATGGTTTATCGTCAAAAATATCAATATACCGAGAGAAATGAATTCTGTTAAAAGTGCGATAAATGCAGTGGAAATTGCTGTACTGTATGGAAAAATGGTTACAGACTGACGTTATGAAAAAAGTTACTGTTTTTTTTAATAAATTTTGCCTGACAGTATTCTAATTTTTAAACTGTATCCACGGCACGAGTCTCGAGTGTATTTTATTATTTATAATATGACAATATAGTAATTTTTACTAAGTCATTTCTCTGAATGGATAAGGGTATCGATATTAAGACTTATTTATAAAAAATATTTTATTCTGCTAACAATTAATTGGAAAATCGTTTGATATTTCTTTATTAATCAAATTATTAAAAAAAAAAAAAAATAGATGCACGCTAATAAATGATAATTATTTTTCTTAATACATTAATCTGAATGTACATTAACCTGGATGTGCAGTAAATCCATTAGAAATCCCCGGAGAGATAAGCGCGAACCTTCCGTAATTAATTGAGGCTGATAACTTGCAGCATTGCTGGCTGATCATAGCCTGCAGAGTACTCATTAACATGCTTCACAAATGCAATCATAAAATCAAAATGATTCATCGGAATATAAAATAAAATCAAAAAATAATCCTTCGGAGTTAAGCATCACACTGTTCATTAATTATTAATACAGCTTAATATTCAATAAAAATACTGCTATATGTACTCACGGGAACACGCACACCATTTTGCTCTAAGTAAAGTGAAGTAGCGCAATAATATTTAAAAGTGATCTATAATTAAATTATAATACTCAAATTTTGATCAGTATATTCAAACTCTACATAATTTTTTAGATAATAGAGTTTTTATGCACATACTATTTATAGTTAACGTCCTAACTTACTAATTTTTTCTTCTATTGGGTTCGTGTTTTTTTTCTTTTGTTAACGAAATCTATAGATTATGTAGGAACTAAGTTATCTTCAAATAATGAAATGCAACGGTTCAAAGAAAAATAATCTCAAGGATTAATCCTGATTACATCAATAATCTTCAGCATTGCAGCATAAATTTTTAGATTTCTTCAGTTAGAACAACTTTCATCAAAATGTAATCTCATCGCTGAAAAATTCGCTCGCGTCCTAGTTGTCCCGGCGCTTCACTGACATTCACAATTGACGGCAGCCTCGCTCGTAGGGTCCCCACAGCCATTTCGAGAAAACGCTCAGCGACCAGGGGAGGTGAGCAGTCGCGCGGATCCTTCATGAAATCGACTCGTTCCCTATAGACACTTCCCATTTTCGATGTCATATATGCGACTGTCGATTGTCGCAACAACCCACCGATTGCATCGCTGCATTCAGTTTTTCTTTTTTTTTTTATGTTTTTCCGGTTGAATGCGGCAGCGGCGAATCGAGCCAGTTCTAGCGAGCTTCAGGCGGGGGATGCACAGATGCTGGAGACTCGAGTTTGTTACAATTGAGGATGATGGGAGGGCTCGACGATTTTCACTCGACGAAGTCCGGAATCATTTGCATGAGCTTTTTTAACGACGGTCGGAAGATGAATGGCATGAATGATGCGCTTGAGATTGACGACGGGCAGAAACTGTATGATTGGATGCTTTTTTTTAATTGAAAATACCCATGCCGATAGACGTTGACTTAATCAGATAATTAAACAATTTATATGCTTCTAAAAACTATTAAAAAGATTATTTTTGTTTAAAATATTCTTCAATTTTATTCAGCAGCACGAGCTGTCGACGAATTGGTAGAATTATTTTTAAAATAAATATCTTTTAAAAAGTCCATTTAGCGAATAAAAATAACTTGTCGACTATAAATTGTTAATGCGACGATCAATTTCGAGAACAACGAAATACTCTTATACTTTATTTCATTTAATTAACCGAACAAGTTCCTTAAATACAAAATTGCAGTAATTGTGAGAGAACCGCAACGTATTATTAACAAATAACGCATCGCTCATGAAAATCTTTCCTGAATGGATCTGACGTGATTTCTAAATAAAATAGTCTTATAAAGTGAAAGAGTGAAAAGTGCATTCGTACGATAAATCACTCTCATTAAAACAAAACAAGCTACTCAAACTTTCCTTATTTTCACATTAGCATGAGACTAATTTTAATTGTGAAAAAGCTAAGCTTATCATTAGTACAATTTTTACAAAAGCGAATAAAAAATACACTGGAATGAGAGAACAGAAAGATCACAGTGACTGAATGAAAAGCTCAAAATCGCTTTTTGTAGCATGGATCCGAACCCGACGGTCAGACACACATTCTGGACGGTCGTAGTGGGCAATTACCTGAATTGGCTGGCGACGTGTTCCGTGAATCAAGCCATGGTGCAGCGATGCCTCGCCATGCCGAACCTCAAAAAGTCCAACATGTAAGCCTCCGTAACACGAAACTCCGTCGAACAAACATTTCTACAATTTTTATTTACAGCACGATTATGATTATGGCTGTGGGGATAATAACAATAGTTTCGCTGAGTTGCTACACTGGAATCGTCATATTCGCTGCCTTCCACGACTGCGATCCTATTACATCGAAGGTACTTCTTATAATTATATATTATGCTAAATATTTGTTTTATTCTGCGAATAAAATGTGCATTTTATATTTGAATGCAAGAATTATTTAGAACCGTTTTTTTAAAGATGTAAAATAGTTCATGTTTTTCTATTAGTATTATAAATAACAAATGTATTAAAACATTTTCATTTTATTTATTTTCATAATCATGCCTGTTAATGTCCATGATGATAATTTTATATTTTTTTAATGATAAGTGTTTTCTACGCATCTAAATTTAATACAAATTAAAAAAACGTCACAATAATTTATCTTAGAATTTACAATAAATCATTTCAGAGCTTTTTAAACTGATACGCAAATGCTTACTTATCCGTAAAATTAACGTAAAGTTTGTTTTAACGCCTTGAAAAAAAAATATCTATACTGTCTAGTGGGTGAGGTAAATTCTTTATTATAGATTTATCTAGAACAAAGATTACAGATAAATCTGCTTAGATTTAATTAATTTCTAAAACAAAATTTGTGTGTACACAATGGTGCGTGAAGTTTTTAAAGATTCATTACAACGAATTAGTGTCACATAATTAATGAGATAATTTGTTGTAAACTTTCAGCAAGTTCGCAAGCCCGACCAAATTCTGCCCTTCTTCGTCATGGAAATTGCGCAATCGATTCCGGGTCTTCCGGGTCTATTTGTATCCGGCGTCTTTAGCGCAGCATTAAGGTATAAATTGATTTTCAAACGTTTACAACGATCACTAGGAAAACCTTCTGTTATCAACGTTAAAACTCAACGTTTACGACGATTAAATTGGAAAACATAAAACGTTGAAAAAAAACATTGAAAATCAGACAAAATCAATGTTTTTCAACATTCCGAAATGTTCAAAATCAACGTTGACTTTCAATGTTGATCTCAACGTTTCTATTTTCAACTGAGATAACTTTTCTACCAGGGAATAGTGCAAGATACTCCCGAATTTGATTAAAGCTCCCTCCCCTTTCTCCTAAGCTACTCACCGATTCATCACCGCTTCCTTCTGATCGCCGCTATTATTTCCACGTCCTTCGCAAAAGAAGACGCATTATCCGCTCAGCGCTTAAAAAGCACATTTGCCGAGGAATTACCTCACCTTCTTATCGCGCGAAACAAGCGAGTATTGTTTTGGCTTTCACGCGGGTGGAGGAGGAAAAAAGTGCAGGGCAGGAACACAAAAAAGGGGAGCGCCATTTGTCTTACGGGTCGGCTTAAACAAAACCGCGAGAGCGAACCCTTACGTGAGGTCGGCGCGTTAGCGGAATACAGAGAAGCCCCGGGGAGGGATGATTAACCTCCTGGGCGCGCGCGCCTTTCACGATGTACGTGGATATACCTACAAGAGCGCGCGGCGCAACAATCGTCTCGCTTATCGGCGGCGAGCAGCGAGAAGCTGCACTGACCTCTGGCCGTAGTTTCGCGCAAAAAGGCGAGGAGGACAAATAATTTTGAAATTTATATGCGGTTATGCCGTGATCGTGACGCCGTCGATTCGCTGGGGTAATGCGTCTTCTCTGCGCTTCAATGGTGGTGTTCGCGGATTTTTTTATTTTATTTTGATAGTATAGTTTGATAGATAAGAAGGCTTCTTTTAAATTAGCAAACGAAAATTTTCGCGGAATTTTTTTATTTTATTTTGATAGTATCATTTAGTAGATAAAAATACTTGTTTTCTTTTAGTTAGAAAGAGAAAATATTCACGTTGGTTATGCAATTGTACACGGAGAGAAATATTTCGGTAAAATCTAGCAAAAATTATAATACTTTTAGCAAATGGAGGCAAAAGAAGGAAATTAGAATGATTACATTAAAAATTTCTATACTAGCTAATAAAAATTGCACTTTAGCATAAATTAGTTTGAGGAGATGTGGTTCTTCTTCAATGATAATTTAAAATTTTTAGGTATTTCTTCATATCTAATTCGTATTACCACCCTTATCATTCTTTCTTAAAATGGCCTATTAAAATTTTCTGTTTTTCAAAATTAAGATTTTTCAATCAGTGTTAACTTGAACATATGTAGATTTATTACTCAATTTATTATTTGTGCTGAGAGAGTTTGTACTTAATTATAAAATATTAATCGAAACTATTTATTTTTCAGTTGTTGATATTAATAGTTACTAATATACTTTACTGTTATGTGAATATCATTGAGAGTTTTATTATTTATTCGAATTAAAACTTATTTTTTTTTTAACATGAATATTTAAATCGATTCGTATATGCCCCGGAGACACACCGTGTACCTACTTAAAATGCAATCGTTGCATTAGAGTTTAAAAATCTATCAATCTTCCTAAGAAAGTTAAATTGAGAAGCCTTAAGCAACGCTTCTTTACATAATACTACAAAAAATGCTAAAAAAAATTAACTTACTTTTTGTAGCTGTATAACGTCGCCTCCCTCTGATCTTATAAACTCGCCGGGTCGTCTGACCAAGCCCGCCTGTTATCACTTAAATCGATCTCCGTGAATTACTTCAATTTGTCAAATTGAATCCTCGCGCAATATTTCGTCCCCAAAGTAATTTTCTCGATATATTTCACTACTCGTTTCTTTATTATTTTTCACTTAGCCCGAGCATCGGCAGCTTGATCTTTGACAAACGATTTCCTACCGAGAGCACGTACACAGCGCGCTTAAAAATAAATCGCCGCGATATTGGAAAATTAAATTGCTTACGCTTGATATTGAAAACAAATCTTTCAGCACCATGTCAACAGGATTGAATTCTATGTCCGGAGTGATTTATGAGGACATGATTAAACCGTGTTTGAAGAAGCCCATGTCCCAAGTAGGGGCCAGTCGCATTATGAAGCTCATCGTCGTCGTAATCGGTGTCGTGTGCGTCGCTCTCGTGATGCTTGTCGAAAAGCTCAGCGGCCTCATTCAGGTAAGAATTTCGCCTGGACATTACCCCAGTATGCCTCCTGCCATCTGTGCAGTGGAAATTTTTGTTCGAAGGACACAATGGGCTTTTTTTTATCGTAATGTTTGCGAATTCGAGGCTATGCTCGAATGAAGCAGACTTTTTTATTATCAAAGAGAAAGTAAACGGAGGCGTATTTTGTTCTTGGTCTTTCAGGCGGGAAAGAGCCTGTCGGGTATAACAGCCGGTCCACTCCTGGGAATTTTCACTCTCGGGATGTTCTTCCCCATCGCAAATTCGACGGTAAAGTATGGATTTTTTTGTTGCTCTTATCGAGAGTTTAAAGAACCGTTTAATACTTTGAATCTTCAAGAAAATTTTATATTTTCAAAGTAAACAAGTATGATCGAGAAGCATAAAAATTTAATCAATTATTTTTTCAATCTGATAGTTTTAACTTCTTTAACAAGCACATTCACAAGATGCTTCTAATAAAGTTCAGTTTGCACTTGTCATTATGAGGTTTTCGTAAAACATTAAATTTTTAGTATTAAGTTATAATTTAATTACGATTTCTAGATTAAAATGTAGCTGGTAAATCGACCATCGATTGACAAATTCATTCACAATTAATTAAAGTTCAATTTAAAATTAATCGTTGCTTAATAAACAAAACGCTTTTCCACTGAATATCAATAGATTTCACTTAAATACACTTACAATAATGGATCCTTATTCTTAGTAGACAAAACTACATAAACATTATCTACTTAACTTTAAAATAAATTTATTAAATTGAAGAATACGTCTGCTTTAGTATAATTCTCAATAAGTTTATTAGAAGTATAGAATCCTCTGAATTTTATCACGAATATTTTTCTGCTTATTAGAGACTTTTCAATTCAATTCTTTATACTTTTTATATTAAATGGAATTAATAGTAGAATAGTAGTTAATGAATCAATTTAGAATTTATCATGCAGTCCATTTATTGCGAGACGATAATCTACTTATTTGAAAAAGAAATCGTTTACATTTCAGCAAATTAATCGTAAATGATGGTCCGCTTATCTATGACATAAATAAGTAGATTTTCCAGTGATATTTCGTAGATTCTTCTACCAGTTAGAATAAATTGTTGTTAATGTAACTGAGTTGAAGCAAAAGAAGCTTTGAAAGCGAAGATAAATTGATTCGCCGAATTTCGGCTTATCTGTAAAATGTAGACGAAGTTTGAATATAAATTTTGATAGCCCATAATAACTCCGTGCCGTTCGCTGCGATATTTAGGGGGCAATAATAGGCGCACTAGTGAGCCTGAACTTCGTAGCGTGGATCTCCCTCGGGACGCAGGCCGCTGTAGCCAGCGGCAAAATTCACTACCCTGTCAAGCCACTATCAGTTGAGGGCTGCACGGAACAGCTGAAGAACACCGCCACCAACCTCACCTTGATCTTCGAGGCCACCATCAAGTAAGCGATTACTCTTGACAAAATTTATGTCCTGAGAAGTTCGCCTGAAATTCAAGCTCTATTGGCGATAAGAGATGAAAATGAATCTGTTCGAAGTTAGCCTGACTATATAGGGGGTAAAACTTCGAGTCGACTGAAATGCGGTTGAGTAGAAGCAGAGCATCGGGAATTTAAGTAAAATATTTGCTTGGATCGTTGAGTAACTTTTATCCGCATTCCATATTGGAAAGCAAATTAAAAAGATTTGGAATTTTATAATTTGAAAAAATGAAAAAAAATCACTGTGGTACATCCAGATCATCAATTTTATGCTTTATTCCCAATAGAATAAATGAATAAAATATAAGTATTGTAATTTAACGATAATGCTAAATTATTTAAATGAAGCCCCAGAGGATAAAAATATCGGCTGCTGTCTAACATCGCCTCCCTCTGATCTTATAAACCCGTCGCGACGGCTGACCAAACCCGTCTGTTACCACTTAAATCGATCTCCTTGAATTACCTTAATATTCAACTTAAATTATTATCATTATTAAAATATCTACAATAGTGAATGCTAAATTACTTAAATAAAGCCCCAGAGGATGAAAACATACATAGTATGCTTCATTTTTTGTTACTACAAAGTAATTTTTAGTTATTTTTTGTTAAAATCAAAGATCTAGAGTGGCCGTACTTCTAACAAATGTAAAAATTCCAGGATCCAAATGGAAATTAGTATGTTCCTCTCTTTTTACACAAACCTCTATTAATTTAACAAAAATAAATATTTTTAGTTCCTTTCTCCTCAAATCAATCTTAAATAATAAAAAATAATGAATTATTATACCTAATTAATTACTGGCTAGTATATATTTAACTGTTCTATGGCGATTAATCGCGTAATTCAGTACTAAAATTTTCTAATTTTATGTAGATCATACCCCTTTCTTATACCACAAATACAGTACCATAAAAATATATACAGTAGATAGAAAAAATGAAAAAATTATAACGTTAAAATTGAAAATCGCGCTTCCTTCCTCGACAATCTTCAACGAAAAGAAATCCTTCAAAAAGAAATAAAAGGAAGTTCTATCCGCAATCCCAATTACCCGAGAAAGTAGTTCCGAGGGTCGCACAGTGCCTAACTGGACTATTTCGGGTGTAAGCCCGGCGCAAATGGATGACGATACGCTGAGGGATGCGCGGCGACGGCGGCGGCGAACTTGGTCTAGTCGAGCTCGAGTGCACTTTCCGGAGAGGCGTCGGAGGCCGTTCCTTTATATACATATATAAAGGCACAACGGAGCGCCTCGCGCGCGGCCACGGAAACTCATGTAGGGACAAAGTAGACGGGCGTCGCGGAGGTCCGCGGTTTGCGGCTCGAAATTCGCGCTTTTGTTGCGGCGTCCGGGCTGCTAGCGCGGCTATCGAAACTTTCCCGCTTCTCAAATTAGAACGGGGGACGAACTTTGTCCGTCCGTCTTTTGTATCTTTCCTTTTTGTTGAAAAGGCGACTGCTGCAGAGGTAATATGGAAATCGTTGTAACGCGCGCGATAAGGGGTGCGAGGCGAGTTTCTTCCCTCTAAAATATGAATAAGTGGAATTCACGTCGAATAAGTGAGCTATGACATAAAATTCAATTAATGTTAGTATAACTTAATATTAGTGTTAACGGCTGAATGCAAAAAGATCGTATCTCGGCGAAGGTTTAAAAAAAAAACGGATCTTGACTGCAGCTATACAAAAAGTCCTTAGAACATGCGAAAAATACGAAATCATGTTTGAGGTACGGCTTTTTTGAAGCTGCAGCGGAGAACTTTTTTTTTATGCCGCAACCGAGATATGGTTTTCGTGAAGTCGCCGCCGAGTTACCGCCTTTTTTAAATCAGCCATCAATATTCACTTATTCAAAGTGATTTTCATTTTTTCATATTTATACAGTGGGTTTTATATTCTGATCACTTTTCGAATAGTAAAAAAAAGTCAAGGCACTCGAGATCTTGAAACCAGTCGATTAACTTGTTGATAGAAATTTTAATACTCCGATTCTCAATTCTCATTTCGTTTCGAGTTCGTATCGAGTTTGTGAAGTTGAATAAATTTATAAAATAAAAATAAATAAAAATGTAAACTATTAACAAGAAATGAACAAATAATGTAATATATTAAAAGATGATTCTCTTTAAATTTTCAGAGAAGAGCCCTTCTTTTTATACCGAATGTCTTATTTATGGTATACGTGGGTGGGTTTCCTAACGGCGATTATAGTTGGTCTGCTTGTTTCTTGGATCACGGGACCGAACAAATATAAACCCGATGATAAAAAACTCTACACACCAATCATACACGGTCTACTGAAAAGAAAAGAAAAAAAGGTTATTATTCTTGATCAACTATTATTACACTGTTATGGAAAAAATAAGATGACAGAAACAAAAAAAATATTGACTCTTTAACATTTTTTTCGCAGGAACACATGGAGATAGGAAAATTAGATGGACAGTTCATAGCGAATCAATGTTCATTAAAATGTTAGGAATAATTTTATAATAAAAACTATTTAAAAACAAGTTGTGTATTTAGTGTATTCCATTCCCAAAACCCTTGCAGTTGTTAAGAGAGTCCGAAAGTCAATTAAACATTCAAATTTCGCGCCGTAATATAGCAAACGAAATAACAAATTATGGCGCGAAATTTGAATTGTTAATTAGCTAGATTAACTATATGTTTAGTGTGCATCAAACTTTCTTAAATCGTGAGTCAGATAAACATTTTCAATTTAAATTTGCAATAACGTTTTACTTCAAGAATAACGATTTTTAATAATGAAAAAATGAATTAATTTCCTGTTTAATTACATAAAGAGTCTGTTTAATTTGAAATACTTAATTATCTTGAAATTGGTGAAATTGAAGAATCAGGTGCGTTGGCGAAGTTTTGTAGAGCTAAACTTTGCTGAACGGATAATACATTATATATATATAGCAATTTGGCATATATACAATACAACCTCAATGCAATTAAAGCATAACCTTAAAAAACACTCGAAAATAAGATGTTTATAATGTAAACAAAAAGTGCTATTGTTACAAGTAGTAATGAATTACGTGAAGAATTCAATTTCAAACTTTTTAAACAAAAAATTAATCTTGAAAATGCCTGAAATGTACATTGTCTAAAAAATACTATAAGACTATTAAAACGTAAGTAGATTTGGAAATCAAAATAAAACAGGTTTTATTTTAAATTTGTTATTTAACTTGAATTTTTTATTGAATATTTTAGAATGCAAACATTTATAAGTTAGAAGATGTTCGATAATTGAAAGGTATTCAAATAAATACTAAAAAATGTCACAAGATAATGTCCAAACAAAGAAAATTGACTCAAATGACAACAAAGAAGGAGTAACTGCCAGACACAAACCGTGGAATTATCCTGATCAGTTTTCTAATGCTCAACAATATCAAAATCGACCATGTTGTTCACCTGTTGATGAAATTGATGCACTGGTACATAAAAAAAAATTTATTTTAATTTTTTTATAACAGGCACTAAAAAACAATAATTGATTTTTAGGACAATGCAGATGAAAACATTAATACAACACATAGTGTTTTGGTGCAAACAGAGAAATCATCGTTTCAATTAAAGCAAGAGAAAAGGTCCGAATTTAACAAGAAAAATAATCTTCCAAATGTCAATAATAATGAGAATTCAGATAATAAAAGACTGAACTTCTTTGATAATGCAACTCAAAAGTCAGTCAATGAAATTCAAAATGTAAAACTAAAAAAGACTGGATTAAATTTGGATTATCAAAAGATATCGGAAAAATTAGTTTCTAAAATAAATACTCCAGAAGCTTTTGATGAATATACTGAAACAGATTTAGATCAACCTATGGATTTTACACTTTGTTATAGTGAAAATGTCTATGAAGAAAAAAAGCCATATGTTCCAAAAAATGGTAATAACATTTTTTAATTTTGTAATATTAAATATTTTTTTTAATTATTTTAGATTTTTTACACTCTGAAGACTTAGTTGAAGATAAAAAAAATGTTTCTATATTTTTTTTAAATCATTTTAGATTTTCCATGTATTGAGGAAGCTGTTGAAGAAGAAAAAAATGAGTCAGTTAAATCTAAAGGATTTTTAAATAAAGAATCATGGACTAAAAAAGAAATGTTTGGCAACACTAGCAGAAGTTTTAAAGAAATTTTTAACTTTTTTAAAGATCGTGATAAAAAAAGAATAGAAAATACAAAGGTTGCTTCGTCAGAAGGATCAAAATTAGTAAAAAATAATGATACTTCTGATCAAAAAAATGAAAAATCGTCTCAACTATCTCAGCAGTCAGTAGAACAGATTGAAAAGGACACAAAATTAAAAAATGAAGCCCATTGTTCTCAACAAACTCCTTTAATGCTTTCACGATGCAGTTCCTTAGGGTCATTGACAGGATTTGAGCAAAGCTCAATTAACGATGACAGGAGTTCTATTGTAAGTGATATCAGCAGGAGAACAAGTGGTATTATTTCTCCCAGTGAATTGCCAGATTCACCAGCTCAAACTATTGCGACTGGTAAAGCACAGTCAAAATCCCAAATTGGCTGCTTTGGAAAGAAAAAGAGTCAAATATTACAGCAAGAAAAATTAAAGGTATTTCAATTTTTTAAGCATTTAAAAGTTATTGAGCAAATTAATTTTTTCAATTCTTTTTACTTAGATTGGCCAGTGTTCTTCAGGTACAAGTGAAAACTCTTCTCTCCATAGTGAAAATTGTTTTAAAAAACCTCTTATAATAAAACGAAGTGTTTTTGAAGATAATATAACTGCTTTCAAAGATGAATCAACACCAACTAAAATTCATTCAATGGCAGCAAGCAGTCTTAGTTCCTTGACAATAGATGATGATGACGATTATGAAATAATAAACAAAATTATAATAAATAAAGAAAAGGAAAATATTCCTGAAAAATCAGAACTAAAAAATGATAAACAAGAAATTTTAGACAAATCAAATTTAGTTCCTTCGACAAAGCCAACAAAAGATGCTGCTTTACCTGGGGAGCCTGATGAAAACTATAATGAGGAGGAAAATGATGAACTAACAGATCTCACTTCCTATCAAGAACAGCTTCTTGATGAATGTATACGTACAGGTATAGCAAAATGGACAAAACAACATATTGATGCGATTAAACCATTTAGTTGGGACTTGGGATTAACATGTCATGCTACAAGGACAATGTTAATTAAAAGATTCAAAATGCACCTGGATAAAGATTTTCAAAATAATTTTTTCTGTAAAACTCCATATAATTTAAGAAATCAAGTAGTCAGCAATAACAGAGTAACGCGAGAACAAAGCCCTGAAGATGAAATTGCCAATGAAAATTCCGATAAATATCTAAACAAAGATTCCAATTCACCAGCTTCAAATGTTGATGAAGCAAATAATAGGTTTGACGAAAATTCGTACTACATTAGCTATGAAGAACATCTTCTTGATGAGTGCATTAGACGAGGAATGGCTAAGATAACAAAGAGAAACATTAATGAGATCAGGCCATTTAGTTGGGATGCTAATCAAATTTGTCTAACAACCAGAGCAATGATGCTTCATGGTCGAGATGAGAGTATTCACGGTAGACAATAATTAATTGAAACCTTAAAGGCGTAAAAGTGACTTTTATAAAATGATCACAAAAATAGGGCCATCATAATACTTAGAATTTGGAAACGTACAATTTTGTATACAAATATATTTTATACAATAATTATATAATAATTATCGAGCTAAATTAGTTTAAAGTGCAACAAAGTGTTGCAATAAAATAGAATATTTTATTATATACTAAACCAGTGGCTTTCAAGATGTGATAAATGATAAAGAAAATAGTTAAATAAGCTTAAAGTTATAATCAGAATGATTTTTTTTATTTTATAATAGTTTTAAAAGACTGTGTGAGAAAATGTTTTTCTCATAAAATCGAAGTGCCAGCAACTATTTTTAAACTACTTTACTGCATTTTTGTTCGTGATATGTAATTGTTTAAAAATGAAAGTATTGTTAATAAAATAAAAAAAAAATTTATACTTTATTTAAACTTGATTATATTTTCATCAAAACGGCTGCAAGAGTATATATAAATTTTTAATAAGTCTTTTAGTTATACACAGAAATTTTACTGGGATTCATACAAATGCATTAGACTTTTGTGTACAACTCTATTCAAAAAGACTTATAATAGTGCTTCATTTGTATAAACGTTCCTTAATTAGTATCATTATTTTACAATTTTATACTGTTCTTTATACATCATTTTTTAACACACTTTTTCATGAAAAAAAATAAACCTTTTTCAGACTATCATAAAACTTATATTGAACTTAATTCTAGAATACTAATAGACAACGTCATGGAGTAAGCGGAATTTCTGGAGAAAATCGACTAGCTATTGAAAAGTCGACGTGCGTTATAGTCACTATCACTAAATATATGAAAAAAATCTCACATTGGCATACTCCATAACCAAGGATATGTACACATCGCATGTGTGCGACTATTATAAATGTACCACATCCAACACAGTGGAATTCATTGAATTCTTGAATTTAAAACCTCAAGAGGTCAAAGGAGACATTCCAATTGCTCTTGGATCTGGCTGACCAGGCTGAGTTGGCGGACCTTGTTGTGGACCTGTTTCCAAGTTTTTTAATAATTGGTTCAACCAGTGTTCAGTCGACATATCTTCTTGCAAACAAGCAGCAAAAGTATTATCTCTTAATTGATCTGGTAAACATTGCCTCAAAGCTAGAAGAGCTCTGAAAGTAGAAAATAAATTAATAAAAAATGCTGCAATGTATATTACAAACTTTATGAATCAAATATTAAAAAATTACCTAGGATTGTCAGACAACCTCAAATAACATCTGACTACATGTTTTAGCAAACGAGCTGAAGGGTCTTTAGCTAAAGATAGAACCATTTTTCCAAGAATCATGGCTACATGACTAAATCTATCATATGTTTGACAGATATATGATAATCCACTATCATCTAATAAAATTTTTTGCAGTATAAAAGTTGCTACTGTTTTACTCAATTCAGAACCACTTTCCATTATTCGTAAACAAAGTGGTATAATTTCAGTAGTTAACAGGAAGGTAACAACTTCTTGTTCATCCGTCTTGACTAATGCTCCAATCACTCCTAAACTTGTCAATCGCAGGTACTCAAATGGTCGTGTTTTATTTACGGTATGCAAAAATGGATACAAGAATAGTGGGATATGTGCCTGGAAATAATAAATAAATAAATTAGTTTACAATTTCTCCTTACAATTTATTTACATAAGTTAAAAGTCTTTGTATCCTAAATTTAAAAATTGCTTATACTCAAAGCTTTGTCTTATATACTGCTTATAAAATTATATAAATAGATTGCTGCAAATAGATGAATTGTATCTTATGAAACCTCTCAAGTTTCACACATTATCCATTTTAATTTTAAACCAATAAAAACAAAGAATAACACGATAACTGATTATTCCTTTACAGAAAGACAATGAATAACAAAAAAAAGTCGCTATAAAATAATTACTTCTTGGCGAGCAAGTAACAAAATTTTTCTTTAACTGCTGACATAACAGAAATACCAATCGACTCAAGTTTCTAACACCAAAATAGGAACAAACTACAACAAAAGCATTTTTAACCGAGCACAAGGGACTCTTTACCACTGACCAACAGTAAACAATACTTTCAGTAGCTTAAAAATGAAAAAATTCTAAGCGAAAAAGAAAACTACAAAGGATGAATAACGAGCTCACCTGAAGGAAGGCAGACCTAGTCTCCGGATGGCTGGCGAAACACTGGAGCAGTGCCAGGGCATTGCACACGCGATTGCTCTGGTGTGCGGTGAGCGTCGCAGGGTTGATCGCCGGGTAGATGTTAATGATTTCCTGCAGGAGCGAGGCTACGGTGCCGAAAGAGTGCCACAACATGGGCGCCAGGTCAGGCACTACCTCGCGCTTCTTGCTCAGCTCCAGCAGGGCATTCTGCCGAGTCTCCGGGTTCGACAGCTCGATTATCCACTGGTAGACCTTCTCCCGGTCGATGGACGACTGCAGGGCCGCCGGGCTCTGCTGCGAGCTCATGATCGCTGGCCTCGTCTAATCGCCGCGCGCCAATTCGCAGGTTATGCGCTCCGTCCTCGTGTTCCTCGCGCTCCTACCGGGACGAAATCGCACGTGGACGGGCACTAGCGAGTTAGCGACAGAAGTCAGTGGGCCTGCAGGGACTTCTGACTGAACGCGTGCATCTTCGCGGTGCCGAAGTGGGAGTTCAAATTCACGACTCTTTTTGGTTAGATCCGCTCGACCGCTCCGGTTACTTCTGCACTATGACGTCACGCCGGACTGACATAACCTCAAAAGCCGCTAAGCGCCGCTGCGTATTCCCATTTCCCCCTGGAAGTTTTATTATATATATTATATATATAATTCATTCTGCGATACAATTATTAATATTATTAATAATTAGTGCGCATTACCTTAAGTAGATAAAACAGAAATTTATGATTATACTATATATAACTTATTAATAAATAAATATTTCATCAAAGTATGTATGTTTTATTGTTAAGTAACTCAAATATTGAATAAGTATTAATTTAATCAGATAAATGTAGATAGCAAATTCTTTAGGAGATAAATATGTTGTCTTTACATAAGCTGGTATAAATAATTTACAAACTAAATTAAATTTAAATTAAAACAACAATAAAAAAACCATTCAAATAAATTATACTTATAAGCAAGTTTTACTCATTACATATCATCAATTAAATAATTTTTCACCGTATTTTTAACATTTATTTCTTTATAAATAAGTACTAAATTAAATTAATTAAATATACTATACAATAATAAAATTAATTATATTAATCATACTATACTGTTAATACAGTTCAAATTTTAATAAACTCGAGCGTTCTAACTTTTACGCTTGTAAATGTAATTATTAAGTTTATATATTACCGTTTATACGAACTTTTTATATAAACCTCTCACAATATTTTTCTATTATTTCTCTTTTTAAACATTATTACTATTTATTGCAAATTGATCTCCATTTCTTTGACACTAAACTTGATAATACATTAAACTTTGTATTGCGCCTAAAAAAATACCCAACGATTTGAAATATCATTAGTCACAATTTTATACCACATATCGATATAAATTAAAAGGAACATCACGATTCGCGAATCTAAATATTTTCAAATTATAACTCTCGTATACTTCGCGCATGTATACCGGCCGAGAAATCCATTCCTGAGACCGTGACTCGTGTGGCATGTATATATATAGCACGATCGCGGCGACGTTCCTATACTACTTCCACAATACACCTTTAGCCTACGTCGACGTCGAGTCGTCGACTTAGTGTACTCGGCAGACTCGCCTGTGTAGAACGTACATATACACTTTTATACGATTGCGAGTTTGCGACCCAACCAGCGGGGGCTACAACACATTAAGAGTGCCGTGTGCTCGCCTCCGCTTTATACACATGCACGCAGCGCGCGTCGATTCATCCCGCAGGTCCGCAATGGAGTCCAGCTGAGGCCGAGGGAATGCGTCCTTCCCCGATGGAGCTGTCCACCCCGACGCCTCGTGCCTGCGGATCGCGGTGAGTTCGCCGGCGGCCTCCCCGGGCACAACTCAGGCTCCCCGAGACTCCTCCCGTACACTTCCACATGCGCGAGCCTGCACACATTCACGTGCCCGCGTGCATGCACAGTCGCGCTGGCGAATCTTGGCACGGGAGGACCACGCGCGCTCCTCGTCGTCCGGGGACTCGGAGCGAGTCCCGCGGCATTTCCTCGGTAACCCTTGCGTTGAGCGCTGGACGTCGGGTGCACTCGACTCGCGTCTTCTTGCGCGGCGTTGCTCGCTGCTCCGGTCGGTGGGGCGACGGCGGTCCTGGCCGGACGAGCCTGCGGTCGAACTCAATGGCTCGCCGCTTCGGCATTGACCCTCGGAAATAGCGAGGCGACACCCTCGAGGGTGTCGTGGCTGGGCGAGTGGAGGGTCGAGGTTGAAGTCGCGCGGTCGACGGCGGGGCTGGTGGAAAGGAGAAAAGGAGAAAAAGGATAAAGAGTGGTCTTGCAACGAAGTCGCCATTGTTGATGTTTCACTCTAAATGATACAGCTGATGCACACTTTTTCACGATTGCACAGTATTGCCCGTCGGTGCAGCCAGTTAATTGCTTCTTTCAATGATAAACGATGAATGCTAGGCTTTTGCGTGTGGATGTGTCTACGCGCAGTGACAGTTTATTTCATGATTGTCATCGCATAGATGCGAATGATTTTTTTGCTCGATTCTATTTCTTAGAGTTAAGAATTTAATTGGCCGAGCTCGGGTATTCCTATGTGTACAAAAATTGAAAGTAGACTTTGTTCGATTTAGTTATACTGATAGTCAACTAAATTTGTATTGCAGAAACTTTATTAGATACTCCATATTGGTTTGAGAAGACAATTTATAAAAAATGGAGTCCTTGGAAAGGAAAGACGCAAGTACTGGGCCGGAAGAGCCAATAAAGACGGAAGGAGTAGTGCCAAGTCCTGACACCAACAGTGAGAGAAGCAATGGGGCTACTTCTCCTCCACCAAATTGTAGTATTTGTTTGGGACATTTAGTAAATACTTCATTTACTGATAGTTGTTTGCATCAGTTTTGTTTCAACTGTTTGTTGCAATGGTCTAAAATAAAGACAGAATGTCCACTCTGTAAACAGACATTTAAGTCCATAATTCATAATGTTAGATCTGAAGGTGATTATGATCAGTATCCAGTACATATGTATGCGCATCAAGTTGCTGCTACACTGGAAGATATCGCTGATATTCATATCAGGGGAGAATGGGATGTTCCAGTTGGAGTTAGTGTTCCAGGTCGTCCCTTCATGTACAGGTAACACGAAAATTTTGTCAGTTACTTTATTACTTTATTTTAAAATAGTAAATTTGGTGGCAGATAATACATTTAAACTTGATATTTCTAGAACAACTATGAGACCTAACCGTAGATATGGAACATTGTTAAATCCAGAATCTGTAGCAAATCGTGAACAAATTCCTAGTATTGCACCTCAAATTTCTAGTGAAGAAAGAAGGCGCAGAAATGCCAATCCTATTGACTATAGGCGTACAGTTTATAGACACGGGATTTGGGCAGCATCTTTGCCAGATGCTTTTGGAAGATTTCGTGAATCTAGTGCTGAATACTACAGGTAATTAAATGTGTACAACTCTTAAAAAAATACTATTCTTTATTACTAAGAAAGCACATTGTACAACTATTAATTAATTTTTAGGCGACACCCTTCAGAAGTAAATAGGCTTATTCCTTGGCTAAATCGAGAACTGCAAGTGTTATTGAACAGCAATAGACCACACATGGCCTATGTCATGGGAGTTATTACCGATATGCTTACTCAATACGACATTCACAGCGCTAATTTTCGGAATGTCATTCGAGGGTATTTCGGAATTTATACGGACCACTTTGTGCATGAGCTTTCCAATTATGCTCGAACTAATTTTGACTTAGTAGGTTACGACCAACATGTTACTTATTTGCCAAATCGCGGTACGTATTTTCTTAATTTCCTATTATCTGAACTGGTGAATGAGATGATTAATAGTTGTATTTATTGTATAGGACTTTCTAATGAATATGTACAAAGAGCTATATCGCCGACTCCTAGCTCAAGCAGCAGTTCTACAACCGATTCGGAAATTCGGGTTTTGAATGACAGCTTAGGTTTTCCTAGATTAAATACCTATCATATGCCTTCCGTGGGACCCCATATAATGGATATGCCAGGTGAGATTAAAAAAAAAGTGTATTTTATTAAAAAATATTTTATATTAATAAACGTCTATTAATTCTATCCTTATAGGTCCAAGCACAGTTGGACACGCATTTAGATTATTGCCTTCTTACACTACTCCGTATGTTTTAACGATATCGTCAACTTCGTCATCATCTGAAAATGAATGCGAGATTGTCGGTTACGTCAAACCGCGACATGAAAGGACACCTGAAATAATTGATTTGTCTTCTTCAGAAGTAGAAGAAGTAAATAACACGTCACAATCAACATCAAATGAAATTGTTCCGTGAGTAGCTACTTTGTTTTACTCTTAATTAAAGTAATAGTACATTACTGATAACTACTACTAATAGTAAGTGCTGCTAATAATGATTAAAATAGTACTACTTACTGTACTATTTCGTAAAAATATAGTGCAGCCCTACTTCGTTTTACTATTAATTAAAATAATGTCTAACCAAAAGAAAGTAAAAAACTTTATAGATAATTAATTTTTCAGATTGGTTAATATATCGCCACTTAAAGATGATGAGCAGCCGAGTACGTCAACGTATTGCGGGACTGTTGATATGAAACGAACGAGACGTCAAACAGAAGATGCGCTTAGAGCCCAAATCTACGAGTACCTGGACAGCACCTCTGAAAGTGACAGCGAAGAAAACGATAGCGACTACAAGCCCGCAAGTAGCAAGTCTCGGCGCTACAAGAGCGCACCAAAAAAATCGTCAAAGAACACAGCGCGAAAGCTGCGTTCGCGCAAGCGAAAAAAGTCCACGGTCACGCTGCGTAAGCGTGACAAACAATCGAGAAGTCGATACTTCTCTAATGGTAGCGACAACGACAGTCCAGACCGAGAGCCTTGCACCTCCCGCGGCACAAAGAGATATCATTCAAAAAGTTCCGACGCTTCGGAGCCGGAGAAGGTCACCAAGAAAAATAAGAAGAATAAAAAGTCCAAGTCGTCGAAGAAGAGTAAAAAGCGCAGCGCTGTCTCCAGCTCTTCTTCTAAAAACCGCCGATACAGTAGCAGTAACAGTAGCTGCAGCGACTGCAACAGCGACTCCGAGCCGGAGAACAGCAAGAGCAGTAGGAGGCGAAAAAAGAAATCGGCGTCTACTGTAAATTCGTATCGCTACTCATCGGAGGAGCCATCGGCCACTGAAAAGTCCTCGCCGAAAAGCTGCCGCAGCAGGAGGAGGACGCGAAAGCACAGCAACAGGTTTCCCAACTCGGATCTGTTCGATTACCATCGATCGGATTCTTCAAGGCGCTCGTCAAACAGCAGCTTCGATAGTCACTCCGCGGAAAGACTGCAAGAACTCGGGGAGGAGAACAATCGCGACGTCAACCGTCACTACACGAGCGACGAGGAGGGCGACAAGTTGCTCGACCAGCGAAGCAGCAGCAGCTCTTTTTCGGATGGAGTGTCGTCTTCTTATCCGAACAAGGAGAGCGACGACAAGTCGACGGCTGTGACGACGGCCACCACGACGACCGGGCAAACGTCCAGTCAGTCGAGTGAAAGATTGAGCGCCACGTCTTCGCCGACATTGAGTTCGAAAAGTGATGCGTCCACGCGAACAGAACATTCCGTATCTTCGAAGACTAGCAGTGACAGACGTCGATCTTACAAAAAGCGCAAAGATTTGAAAAAGCGTCGGCGATCTCGAAGCTAATCCCTTCTGTGAGGAAAGAATAATTGTATCTATTTTCTAGGTGAGAACTGAGACAGGAGTGCGATTTTAAAATGTTTTTCCTTCATTTTTATCATTATTATAATACTATTTTTGCGTACTGATTATTTTGCACTATTTCTTTTCTATATATTTCATATTTATCGGTTTGATAAGCAAATAATGCTAAATTGCATGTTTCGAACGATAGATAAATCATGATGAATGGAGAAAATTCTTTTTTAGATATTTACTAAATTAAAAGAGTTGAAAAGCTCAGATTTAAAATGCATCTAATTAAATTGAATCTGAAATATTAAAATAATTTTTTGAAAATATTTTGCGCCAGTATTACAGGAATGAACTGTACATAAAAATATTTATTATTTTAAAATCCAGTCCTGTGGTTCTGTAAACTTACAATGGAGGTTTAAATTAAACAAAGAAACGTAATTCCACTATCGTACCGTTTTGATTAAAAATTGGTTTTGTGCTGTCAATGAAAATAGACGGATAATAACCAGAAGAATTCTACAAGTGATACACTTTAATTACAATCGTAAAGTTTTCTCAGACAAAACAAATTTTCTTATTTTTATTGTTGTGACCATAAGGTAATTACTGTAATGAAGACTTTTTTTCCAAAGAGATGTATAAATATGTGCAAATGTAATTGGCAATGCATTAGCTTTTCGAAATAATTTTTAAAATACCTGCGCAGCATATTGAATTGTAAATTTATCATTCAACATGTTTACCATTTCTTTGGAGATTAGTAAGTACGAATTAGATTAATTTATATGCTTTCTAAATAGAATTATAATAGTTATTATTTTATGAATGTATTATTGCTCCTTGCATTTTGTACAAATTTCAATAAACAATCTTCGGCCTTATGAGGGCAGTGCAAAAAATATTGTTAAAGTAGATTTCTTTCTCCGCTTAAATATTTTATTTAAAAATACTTTGTATAATTAACAATAAGGGTATAGATATTTTATTAACAAACGACGACGATTTTCGAGTCTTCTATACAAAATGGAATCCTTCCTTGTTGAAGGCATGTAACACTCTAAAAAAATGAAAGTTTTTATTTTTGTTTATAAATTAATTTTGAAGATAAGCAGCTCTTAATCCACTAACCTTATAAAATCGTCTGTATCCATCGTTCGCGCTCGCATGTTAGCTGCTTCATTTGCTGTCAGAATCTGTTCAATCTTTTCTTTTACATCAAAATTTTCTGAAATCGGCTAAAAGAAAAAAAAGTGTAACCTTGAGATTAAGATCAAATTATTTTTTTTTACTTTTAAATAAAGTATCTTACTATATTGTGAAGACTACAGTGGAGTTTGTAATTTTTTTCCATTACTGCTATGACAGACGATTGTTTAAATGCTGCAGAAAGAGTCTTATTTTTTCTGACAAATGCTATCCTAGTCAAGCCATCCCACTCTTGATAATTTATTGCTGGAGGTGGATTTCTGGGCTCTATCCTTACAACGTTTGATTCAACTTTTGGAGGTGGTCTAAAGTTGTTTTTGCCTACTTTCATTAACATATCTACTCTTGCCAGAAGTTGTGTATTTACACTTAGCCTACAGTAGTCTTTATCGCCTGGTTTAGATACTAAACGCTCTGCGAATTCTCTTTGGAACATAAGAACAGCACACCTGAAAATAAAAGATCATATTTTTAAATCTTTTATAAGCATAATAAAGTAAATTTAATTACTTACCTAAAAAGTGGTCTGTGAAGGAGTAATTTAAATACCAAAGGTGAAGATATTTGGTAAGGGACATTGGCAACACAAAGATCAAAAAAAGGCAGATCCATTTTCAAAACATCTCCAACCATGATTTGGAGCTTGGATTGTATCGGTGTACCCATAACACGTTTTTGCAATTCAGCAACCATGCGTGTATCAACTTCACAGGCAACAACTTTTTTCGCTTTCTCCAACATTTTCACCGTCATGTTACCTGTACCTGGACCAACTTCAAGAACAACATCTGTTGGTCGCAAAGCCGCCTTTTCTACCATAGTTTGAATAATTAAAGGATTTTTTAGGATGTGCTGTCCAAAATCCTTATTGAAAAATATACCTACAAAAAAAGAATAATTGTGAAACTACTTTTCAAACAATTAATTATTTGTAAAAAAAATTAATAATAATCAGAACATTTACAGTAGGCGGAACAAAAAAAAAACCTAACAATTTAATAAAACAAATTAAATACTGTTTTAAAAATGCAGAGGTTAGAATTTGTAAACTTAAAAAGAAACAGATAATTTTACATTAAAAATATTACCTTGTCGGAATGCTGCTTTGTGCTGTTGAATAGATTTTTCCCTCACAACTTTCGGCATCTTGTCTATTGTTATTTCAACAATAATGGAATCACATGTAATTTGTTTTA
Source organism: Sycophila sp. Sp_5 (assembly GCA_018906775.1). Classification (NCBI taxonomy): domain Eukaryota; kingdom Metazoa; phylum Arthropoda; class Insecta; order Hymenoptera; family Eurytomidae; genus Sycophila; species Sycophila sp. Sp_5. The sequence goes on along the minus strand of JACCID010000014.1, from coordinate 1,042,964 downwards.
AAAGACACTGTCAACCATCGACGCACGTGTCCTCCGCCACGAAATTCCAAACAATAAAAAAGGCTCGTTCACAACGAACGACAATTCAATTTGAATTCATTTATTTAACTGGAATATTCAACAGTTTCGGAGCATGGACTCAGCTAAACAATTTCCAAAAATTTCATTCTGCAGCTTTTTTCGTTCTGTATACGTAACTGTGAATGGTCCACACTTGTAAACAAAGTAGTAAACGAGTACAACGTTCATTTATTACTCCTCGATAGTTTCCCACCTCCATTCATTGCCTGTCCAATGGCCGAATGGCCATCATCTGGCACAAGCTCGAAGCTGACATCGCGTTGACGTCATCTTGAAAGCGCCTTTATCTTAGACTCGAATCTGATAAAATTTGTCGACTCGATTGATAAAACTAGTAACGTAATTTGGCGTTGCAGGTTAGTTTACGCCGATCCGCCTGTTGCAGCGTCGGGTGCAATCGGGCGTCCAGGTGCGCAATGAGGTGACCTCCCCTGCCCCGTGGGTTTTGTCAATAAATGCTGGCCGCTGTGTTGCTCGAAAAACTGCGAGGAAGTATCGAGAGAAAAAAAAACGAAGCGAGAGTGACTCGCCCCTAATGGCATTGCGAGTGCTCCGAATTTTGGGGAAGACTTTTTTCGCCTCTGCAACGGGCTGACGATTGACAGCCAGTCGTTTGAGGCGAAGTGGAGAATGCAGTGGAATCTCAGTGCAAGATAATTTGTTGCAATAATGGAACTGAAGGTGTGGGTCGAAGGTATACAGCGCATTGTTTGTGGTGTCACCGAAACCACAACTTGCCAGGTACTTTTCAGTCCTTTCGTATATCATTTATTAGATTCTGAGTGGTTTTTTATAATGATAGTCTACTTGTTTCTCTTTCAACAGGATGTGGTTTATGCACTTGCGCATGCAACTGCACAAACAGGTAGATTCACATTGATAGAACGTTGGAGAAACAATGAACGATTACTTGCGCCATATGAAAATCCATTAAAGGTAACTGGAAGCGTGATTTTAAAATGAAAAATATTTTTATAGATGGAGCATATATAGAACTGGCAATCTATAAATAGTGGGTTATTATTAGACTCAGTTACTGGGGGGATATATAGCTAATTATCAGAACTACAGGTCATGCTTTTTTGATTCTTCCTTATTTAAAAATTTTTAAAATGTTTAAAAGAAAAATAAACTTAACAAATTATTTGCTTTAAATTTTTATAAAATATATTTGGAATACAAAATGAAATATGAAATAGTATTCAACTGTTTCAGATTCATGTGAAGTTAATTAATGTAATGGTTAAAAAATGATTTTTCATATTTTTAGATATTAATGAAATGGGGAGAATACGCATCTGAAGTACAGTTGATACTTCGGAAATCTACATCAGAGGGGAATAAAAATGTGGCAGCAGCTAATCCACGTTCTGTACATACTAATCGAGCCAATGGAATGCAAAATCCATTAGCCGAGCACTCGTTAAATAATAGTTTTCATGACAATATTAAAGGTAGTCCAACAATAGGAACAGATTTTGAAGATGTTCAAAGTGGCTTAGAAAGAAATCGTGATATTAGGAAATCATTAACTTTTAGTGGACTTCACGGAAATATGAGTGATATGAGTCCAGAAGTAAGAACCATCAAACTTTTAATAAAATTTTGTATCATTTATTCTATCTATATATTTTAATGAATTTTTTTATATTAGGTTCAAATGGAAAATGTTGCCATAGTTCAGCCAACCCCTCAATTGAAATCAAAAGAATTTGGAGGAAGGAAGACATCTCAAAGACTAGCACAATCTCCTACAAGATCTTCCAATATTGATGGTAAATAATTATACATATTTTTTAATAGAATTGAATAACTAGTATTATTTATCTTTAACAATCATGTATTTTATTTATAAATTCTAGCTTCTAATATTTATGGGTCACAAAAGAAAGTTCGTGAAGTGCCTCCTTACAGAGACCCACCTGGCCCTGTCTCTCCACCACAAAGAACTCTTCCTCCTTATCGAGATCCTCCTCCTCCCAATCTAAATAGTCCCGGGAGGTCACAGTATTTGCCTAATACAAGCGGTAGTCCACATCTTTATAAAGAACAATCATCACCTAACAATGCTGCAAAATCAAAAAGGAATCTCATACAGGTATGAATAAATCATTAAACTTCATTATTAAAAAATATTTTGTTTAATTAATTTACTAACTAATGTATTTAATTTTTAGGAATTTCAGGAAACAAAAAGTCCAAATCAAACTGTAAATCAAATTGCTGGTCAGGGTCAAAATATGGTAACAGTAGCATATACACAAAGGTATGTTGAGCTAATCAGACTAGTCAATAGGCAAAGAGACACTATTAATGCTCAACAAGCAGATTTAACAAAAGTAAGCAATATTTCTATTAAATGCTAAAAAAAATTTATATTTTATTTAATTATGCTGTTTTTTTAATTTCAGTATGACGCTGAAATTTTATATTGGGAAACTAAAAATAGAGAGCAAATGCATCAAATGGATTTTATTTCTCAAGAAGTAAACAGAATTGAATCAACTAATAGAGTAATAGAAGACCAGGTAATTTATTTATTACTTTTTGAAGGATTTAAAATAATTATGTATTGGTATTTTACTTTGAATGTTAATTTGATATTTCAGTTAAAAGAATTAGCTCATGTAGAAGAAGAGAGTGAAATTGTTAGACAACAAGAAAAAACATTGAAATCAGAAATAACACTTTTGAGATCAAAACTTGCAAATTGTGAAACTGAACTGTTACAATGCAAAAATAAGATTAGGTAAATATGTTAACTATCTTTACATTGATTGTTTTATTTATCCAAGACTTGTATGTCAATACACTGCACTTTAAATTCAATATTTCAGGCTTGTGATGGAAGAATTAGCTATAGAGCAACATAGTATCAACAGAGAAGCTGATGAACACCAGTTGATGGAAAGAAAGATTATAAGTGAAGTTGAACACTTACAAAACGAAGTTGAACAAGCAAAACGATCTACTGAACTAGCAACCCAGTGTGCTGAATCTCTAAAACAGGAAGTCGTGAGTTTAGAAGCTGCCATAGTTGAGAAAAAATTACAAGTGGAAAGGCTTGTAGCTGACATGAAAGAAGCCAATTTACAAAGCCTAACAGTAGCTTGTCAAGATGAACAAGTTAAAAACTTGCTTGAAGGTAAGAATTCAATAAATCTTTGATTCCTTAACACTTCAATATTTTTAAAAACATTTTAGGTGCCCACAAACCAGGAAGTACAAGAAAAATGATAGGTTCTCCAAGGCAGCTTGAGACTGCGGTGCCTACTAGTAAAAATCCACATGGTGTGTGGGTTTAGGAAAATGGAAATGATCTCTCAATTTATACATTATTACATAGCAAGAAAAAAGTATAGTTGGCGAATTACTCAAACTGAAGAGTTATAGAACAATCAATCAAGTCAAATTAGCTTACAATTTTTAAATTTTAAATTTATTTTTATTTTATATAACAGTTGATATCTATACACCGTAGTATTACTTATTTTTTAAGTAAAATTTTAAATAAGCACACACTGCCATAAGTGTTACTATATATTTTAATTGAAAAACCATATTTCTAGCTTTGGCTAAAATATCGCCTTTCGCCTAAGCCATCCTGGCCATTGATTATACTAGATTTTAATTAAAGCATTTATCTTTATAATTTTAATTATTATAATGCTCGTTTGCCAAAGTATTGATTTTATGTAAATTATCTTACATATTAAATGCACATATATCTTGTCAATGATTATTCACTGTTTAAAAATTTAAATTTTGAAATAAAAACAATACACAAAATTATTTCTTGTCTCATTCAACTAAAATAAAATAAATTTCTTGCATTTTATATTATAGAATAAATAATATTATTATTAAATAAATATTATTAATTTTTTACGTGGATGTCTGGAAATTTCATGTATATTACGTAGTTTTCAATTTTACATAACTCCAACTCCCTCTATATTATTATACTTCAAACAGTTGACAAACAGCTGATCGTAGTAGTGTAAGGCCAAGCCGGAATTGTTTACATTCCATTCAGTATTATTAGATATGTAGAATTCAATATATTAGTATAGATAATAGTTTTAAAAAATAAGGTTTAAAAATTATAATTTTTTAAAAACCTTTCTTCAAAAAAGTTTCATTTAAAAACAAATTTTGCAACAAATGTGATATACATCGATATGTTTAATTAATTTATATTAACTAAAAAAATTAAAAAATCAAAAAGTCTGTATCTTACTTCAACTTTTAATACAAATTTACACTGACAAATTTGTACTGCCTGCTTAAAAAAATATTCTTTTTTTTTTAATTTTCCTAGTCATTTTTAGACTAAACCTGTGCCAAACAATGAATCCTAATGAAGCTTTAGCAAAGATATTAAAAAGGTGGATAGAGTGGCAAAAGATAGTCCGTTATCAATTTCCTTCACAACAAGAGGCTGAGCGCCAAAATATTTTAAAACTATATCAACTATATAAAAAAATGAAATATAGCAATAGTAGTAAAAAATCATATCCTCAATTCTTTGCACCCGAATTATCCTTTAATGCTCTAAAAACATTGGAAGAAAAAGAAGAAAAAATTATAAAGGGGGATGGTGTTTTAGTAGTTCATATGCAACCAGTAGATTATAAATATTATTTTGATTACATTAGAATGGATGAGGAGACATACAATGAATTATTCAATCTGTTAGAGAATAAAATTAAAAAACAGTATGTGATCAAATATCCTGTACCTGCACATACTCGATTGCAGGTATGTTTGAGATATTTGGCTTCTGGTGATAGTATGTATGCAACTGGCAATGCTTTTGGTATAGCTGCCAACACTGTTTCAAAAATTGTAACAGAAATATGTCAAGTAATTTGGAAGGTTTTAAAAGATATTGTTCTTCCTGTGCCAACAAAAGAAATGTGGGAGGAGAAGGCTTCATTATTTTATAGTCACTGGAATTTCCCACATTGTGTAGGAATAATTGATAAAAGACAATTTATATTGCAGGTACTTATATACAAAATAATTAATAATCAATCTCTTATGGAATAAAAAAGTTTTCTAATTAATTTTGTATTTCAGACTGCAATTTCTAGTGAAACTTCTTATTGTAAGAAAAAAGAATGTTTGGTATTTTTTGCCATAATTGATGCCAATTCCTGTTTTTCTTATGTAGATATTAACATTGAAAACAAATATGAGAATGGGATTAATTTTTCAGAAACTGAATTTAATGATGCCTTGGAAAGTAATTCATTAAACATACCTCCCTCCAGCAATTTCAAAACTGTTTCAGAGCTTCCATATGTATTAATTGGTGATGAAACCTTTGTTGAAACTTCTAATTTGTTAAAACCATATACCTCAAATACACTAACTGTATCTGAACAAGTATTTAATTACCGAATTAATCGAGCTCGAAAATGTGCTGAATGTGCTTTTAATATTTTTTTTACCCAATGGAAAATTTTTCACAAGAAATTTTCTACTATTCCTACAAATACATCAAAAATTGCAAAAGCAGTAGTATGTTTGCACAATTTTCTCATGATGAAAGAAAATACTCGACCTTTTGAAGAACGGCGATACTCTTTAGTACAAAACAACCAGGATATTACTAGAATTCAAGGACTTGAAACTCTCAATATATTCTCTAATTCCTCAAATAAAAAGACTGAAATAGTTAAAAACACATTCAAAGAATTATTCTGTGAAGATGGTGCAATTTTATTAGAATGTGAATAAAGCATTTTGAATCTAGTCAAATTACTGATATCATATTAAATTTTATTAAACACTTTACAAGAATTATTAAAATCCTTTCAATACTTATTTCACTGCATTATCAAAATATTAAATAATTATTTCTTTTACAATATTTATTTTAAGTAACAATTTAAAAATGAAAAAAAAAAAAAAAATGATCAATTATTTCTAGTAATATTTTATACTATTTAAATGTATGAAACTAACTGAAAAATATTTTAAATAAATCTCTTAGTTTTTGTACATTTTACAGGAAAGTCAATTTTCATTACAGAGTAATTCTTCAACTTCATGAAGTCGAGTTAAAAATTCTAATTCTAATTTAGATCGTTCTCTATAAGGTAATCTTCTTAAGCCTTCACCCAATCTGACCAAAAATCCATCTATTGGACAAGGTCTTTCAATCGGTTTTTTTAAGCACTGTAGAAAAACTTCTTCAAAACCATTGTTTTGGTTTACATGATTATTGCCTGTAACAGATAAAAAAATTATATCAAGCATTTTACAAAGAATATTTTTATTTCTTATTTAAAGTATTCAAATGAATTACCATTATTCAAATTTTGTTGCAAAATACAATTGGATGAATTTATTGACACCTCATTGTCAACTTCTTCCTCTTGTTCTTGCTCTTCGTTGTATTCTTCTGACTCAGATATTGTTAATGATCTGGAGCTTTTAAAATTTTTTTCAAGCTTTATTTCAGTTAATTTTTTAGCTTTTTCTACATTGTTAGTGGTTATTGTTTTTCTAAAAGAAAATAGTTGGATTCAAAATTTTTTACTTTAAAAAGTGTACTCTAAAAAGAATAAGTTAAATACATACTGATGATCTAATGCATCATTAAGGAATTGCATTACTTCATGATATCGGAAAGAATATTTTCCTTTTCTGTAAGGTTCTTTCAATCCACTTCTTTTTGCAATATCTTCTTTCATCTTTTCTTTTCTCCGAGATTTTATATAATTTTCTCTTAAATATTTCCAACGAAATTCTGCAGCTTCTGGTTCCAATCGACCTGATAAAATATTTATTCAATTTTATATCTTATTTGATCTTGAGAGCATAAAAAGAGAATAAAAATCACTTTAAAAAATTTGACAACAAGCATATTCACATTACCTCCTAAGAGACGGCTTACTTCCTTCCATAGACTTTGTCTGATTATTTTTGATCTTTGTTTTGTAGGTATTCTTACATCGTAAAGTACAGGCTTTGTTTTAACAATACTTATTAGCTTTTCATCCAATCTTCTAGAATCCAAGCTCATTTTTTTTTATTAACGTTCACTTAATAGTAGTAACACACATTACTTATTGCTCCAATTTCTTTTCATATAAAATTTTCTGCTAAATTTTTACTCTATTATTTGATTGTAAAATCTCAAATACTTTATATTTATATTTAGGAATAAATGTAAAGTAAATTATATCTTAAACATATAAATTTGTATGAACCTTTTTAGGTTCTTAATTTATCAGATAACACATAACAAATAACTGTGTTTTTATAAAATGTTAATAAAATGAAAAATAACAAAAATATGAAGTAACCTACAATTGTTTCTTAAATGTAAACAGTACGAAATGATGAATAACATAACAATATACCGAAAGAGGAACGCACGTTGGACCTTTTCCTAAATTTACTGCCAAAATAGTCCTATTTCCTTTTAGAAATCCAATCAACAATGCGACAATGCCTGTGCGGTAGGAACGCCGGAATTGGAATAAGTATAGAAACACACGTATATTGATTGTTGATATATGATCTGTGCATACGAAAATCTGTTTTTAGTTGTACTCTGCCTATAAATATTTCCAACTGATTTTGCTGTAGAATTTTAACAAATTGTAACAAAATAACATTTAAGTATTTTATATGTATAAGTAGATAAAAAATGGAATATATGTTATAAAGCATTTCTACAAACCATAAAAATAAAGTATCTAATTTTTTCCATTTGCAACAGAGAAAAGTTAAGTGAAGTATTTTTACTTATTGCTAAAAAATAAACACATTTACAATTATCGATTTACTATTTAATTGTTAAGTTGAATACAATTTCAAAAACATCAGGTACTGATTAAACTTTGATGGATTTTACTCTATTTTAAATTTTTGTTGACAATATTAGATAAATATAATTTTGTTATTATAGAAAATGGAATCTGAAGAAATGTTGGCTTCAATTATGAACAAATTAAAAGAATATAAAGCAAATCCCCTATCGTCTCCTGTTGAAGGAAAAAAACGTCAAACAAATCTTATGACAATGTTTTGTATATACACATCTTTGAAAAAAAGGGAAAAAGCTAGGCAAAGGCTGAAGGAACAAAATGATACAATTAACAGCGAACAAGATATAAAAAATAAATTGAATGATTTTGATAATTGTAAAGGAGAAAGTGAAATTGATTCTTACGAAAATCATAGGTTGGTATTTTCTTTATATTTTAATAATTTATATTATCTATGTCAACATTTTTTTTTCAAAATTTCTTCTAACAGTTCACTAGGAAATATTGTCATAAAATCAGAAGATGAAACATGCATGGAATATTCGAATGATGAACCTTTAGAATTCTGTAGTGACTTTAGTCCTGCAAGTGAGGAACTCATTAAAAGTATGCTATTTTTTAAAATTTTAATCATATTTTCTAGAACGTAAAATGTTTGATTACTCTTAATTGTTTTTGCATTCCATTATTTATAGCAAAGGTAATATTTGACGAGAACGCAGAATCATTTGACAAAAGTGTAGAAGATCATGAAAATTCTCTTAATCAGTTTTTGATACAACTAAGTGAAAGGTTAAAAAGATTACCTTACAGACAAAGGTCTAAACTTGAAATCGAGTTCTTTAGGCGTTTGATAGAAGTTGAAGAAGGTTTAAGATCATACAGTAACTAATATCACAGGTCTGATAAAATTTCCCATAAACGTAATTATTTATTCCTACAAAATCAATATATTATAATTCACAAGTGAATAAGAAAGTGTATTAAAATGAAAATATAATTTTTTATATAAAATGATTTTATTAATTAAAAATTATAAAGTAAAATTTGTTAAACTAACTATAAATGTTTGTGATTTTTGAAAAGCACCAGACTCCAAGTTTATTTTATTTTTTAAAATAATACATAATTATTTAACAATACTTATCTAAAGCTTTATACAGTAAAACTATAATCATCTCATTATATCATTGTTATACCTTCAGTCTCAACTTGGTCATTTAATAAAAATGCAGAATGTCATAATAACTGTATCTAGAATTTTAGAAAATAGAATTATAAGGATTTTTTACAACATTGTCACTGCCTTCATTCTCAATTTGGTCGTACATCCATTTACGATTATTTCTATAATTTAAGAATTAATAATCACTTAAATTATTTATTTTTAAGCACATAGGTCTAAGATTTTCAATAAATAAATATTACCTGCATTCATGACCACACTTTGGGGAAGAGCATTTTTGACAAGGAAAGTGACATCCCATACAAGATTTTTGTAGACAGTCACAAAGATCCTCTCTGGTGGGAATGTAAATACCTCTTTCATCGTACATAGCAGTCTTCTTATTACCATGGTGTAAACGTCGATTTAGTTTTCTCTTTTCCCTTTCACTTTGCTCAGGATCAAAATTATCCAGAAACTTTTTTGTTACTGGATCAACAGCTCTTTGCCGAGCACCTCTCGTCCTCTAAAAAATAACATGTTATCATCAGTCTCTTTGTAACATCTTATTTATTTATTTAAAAATAAATAATTTTATTATATTTGTATTATTTCTTCAAGTCTAGTATGCAGTAAACAGTAACTATCATTTATTTAAAGAAATCTTACTTTAGAAGGGCCATTTAGATTCAGATCCATGATATCAGTTGAACTGGAGCATTTAAAAGAAATAATACTTAATTCACTTTATAATAAAAAGGTTTACTTTTGTCCTTTAATTTAATATTTTGATTTTTAACTATGTGTTTTAAACTCAATAATAACCTCGTTGGTGTAACGTAATATTCATCTGATCGACGATTGTTTTGATGAAATATAAAGGTTCGTACACATCGACTATTTGTGACCGCACCTGCTAATATAAAGGTAAAGACACATAACAACGTAAAACGCGCCGATTTTAAATTTTCCTTATGAAATCATCGTCAATCAATAAATAAAAAAATCCATGGAGGTTTCATTGTAGTCCGCATTTCTCGTAATGTGATTGTTCGAGCTGTTGACATTATTTTGTTTTTCAATTGTTTGTTGTGACGCTGTTTATAAATTAATTATGCGTTTTTTTAATAAATCAAATTCGCTAAAGTAACGTTTGGTGTAAGTAGAGGGAAAATATTGGAATTGATACAAACGAATTACTTAATAATAATTTATGACAAAAAATTCTTTGAAGGATATAAATAATTAAAAAAAAAAGTAATATTATAAAGCAGAAGTTATTAAAATAATTTCGTTAAATTCTTCATCAACTTATTGATTACCGCAAATCTCTTTACATTATAATAGGATAAAGAATGCGAATAAAATGTATAAGTGCTTTTAAAAATGAATCTCATTTACGTAATTACAGAGATGGAAAAAAGGAATAACAACGAAAGTTTATTATTTATATTTGATTCTTTATTACAAATATAGTAGTAATCTTACAATATTAGTTTTGTATTTCTCGCGTTCATAATTTTTTTTGTACAAAGTACTCTCTCACAGGCACGTAGTATTTACAAAATAACAAATATATAATAATTTACAATTTGTATAGCGTGAGAAAATGAAACCATCGAAACAACTAATGGCATATGCATTAAAAAAAATCAGTCTAGAATTCGAACAGAGTTCTCTCGTCGCAATACTTTATGTATAATGTAAGTACAAATATGGCTTAAATTTTTCAAAACTTCATAAATTAGCTCTTAAGACAATAAAATTACATAAAACGCTGTGCTTTGTTTTCCTAAGTTTATCAACAGACTTAAACATTACAATGGAAGGCACATTTAATTTATATAAGTATACATACATAAATATAAGCAATAAAAAAAAAACTAACTGCACCGTTGTCGAATAATTTACAGAATGATGCTTCGATCGCCTTATAAATAAAACGACGCCTACGAACTAAGGACGTAAGAACATTGCACCACGGCTTAGCTATAAAATAATGACTGTACATATTCGCCGACACCCTGATACAAGGTGTACCGCGGCGAAACTTTAAAGCTACAAATACTTTCTCAAATGTACAAAATTGGATATTGACAAGTTGCCGCCGTCTCTATATGGCAAGCTAAAAAGCCGAAAACTGGCGACAGCATCAGACGTACTCCTCCGACGGCTTCGCTATGTTGCTCGGCAGCCTGAGGCTGTTGGGCACGCGGGTGGAACCGTCGGGCAGCTCGGCGATGTCGATGAAGACCCCGACGAGGCTCTCGAAGTTAGGTCCCCAATTGAGCAGGTAGTCCCAGCTGAGCGCCACGTTGGCCGACGGCGAGTCCTCGGCTCCGGGCGCCGAGGGTCGGTACACCCCGCCGCCCATGCGCGTCGACACGTCGTCGTCCGAGGCGACCAGGGTGCTGAGCGACCCTCGGAAGGAGCTGTCGAAGCCGTCGTAGCCCAGGCTGGGCGGCAGCGGCGGTTTGCCGGACTGCGGGCTGTCGGGACCTCGGGCCGGGCCCTCGACGTCGGGCTTGCTGTAGATGCCGTCGGAGCGCTTGTCCTCGTCGTACTCGATCTCGGAGCAGGTGAAGCTGTCGTGGCCGCTCTCGTCGGTCGTGGAGGAGCTGCGCCGCTTGAGTCGCTCGGCGGGCGGGCTGTGGCCGCGGCCGCGGTGGTGGAGGTGGAGGCCGCCGTGAGTGGGGCCGCGCGCCTCGCTGGAGGAGCTGACGGCGTCGAGGGTGGACACGAGGCTAGAGGTGCGGGGTCGTGAGTTGAGGCGCTCGATCTCCTCGGCGGTGAGGCCCATGGGGCCGGAGGCGACGCCGGCGTTGGCGGCCTCGCTGGCGGACTGCTGGACCTTGCGGCTGGCGGTGGAGCCGGACAGCTGGCTCATGATGGGGGAGTTGAGGCTGCGCTCGCTGTTGGAGTTGAGGGCGTCCTTGCCGACGCCGCCGGAGGAGGAGGTGGTGGCGAGCAGGGCGCTCTGCAGGGGCTTGCCGCTGATGTCGTGGAGGGTGAGGATGCGGGGCTGCTGGGCGGAGAGCTCGCTGCTGGGGGACAGTCGGGCGAGGGGCGTGCTCTGGAGCATTTTGGGGGTGGATCCGGCGGGCTGGCCGACTCCGGGGGGAGGTACGGCGCGGGTGGGGAAGGAGCCGGCGTGTCGATGCTGGGGTCCGGCGTGTTTGTGGTGGTTGCCGTAGCCGTTCATGGAGCCAGGACTGGCTTTGTACTTGCGCATGCCGTCGCGGTATCCCTTGTAGTGGTACACGATGTCGATGTCGCTGGGGGCGATGGAGCTGGCGTTCTCGAGGTCGTAGTGCTCGGGTAGGTCAGGCTCCGGGGCGTGCTCGTGGGAGTGGAGCGAGCCGCCCTGGCCAGGCGCTGGTAGCGGAGGGTGTCCGTCGTCCCGGACGCCCGGGGACTTGGTAATTTCGCGCTCGATGATGTCGGGTCGTTGAGGTCGATGTTCCGGGGCGGCCATCTCGCGCTCCTTGTACTTCTTTGACAGCAGTTCCGGCGCGAGGTGGCCGATGTTTCGGAGATCCGAGCCGTCGGAGATGTAGGTGTTCTCGTGGCGGGACATGAGTCCGTCGTTCTGCGAGCCTACGAGGCCATTGCCGGTGATGATAGCATTGGTGCTCTTGTTCACTACGGTAGTTGCGGATTTCTCTTTGCTCTGCCGGCGCAGTCTGAATATTACGAAACTGGCGAGGATGGCAACGAGGAGGATGATGAAGAAGACGATGACGAGAGTAATGCCGACGCTGAGTGGATCAGCGGCGGTGGCGGCGGTGACTCCCACCGGACCGCGGCAGCCCAGGTGTGCCTTTCCGTGGAAGAGCACATCCTGGAAGACAGAGCCGGAGCCATTGAAGGGTTGAGCCTCTCCGTTGACGGTGAAGTTGGCCAGGCAACCCTCGAACGATCGAGGAAGACCGTCGTGGGCGAGGTACAGATCGCGCCTGACTCCGCCGAGCGACATGAGGCTGAGGTAAGGGTCGAGGAAGTCGTGGACACCGGCCGAGTCGAGTTCGTCACCGCTGAGTGCGCCATCGATGTACACCTTGAGACCACGCGCGTGGGCGTGCAGCGTCAGGTTGTGCCAGCGGCCGTCGGCCAAGCTGTTCTCGTTTGAGCCGCTCATGTTGACTGGAGAGCCCAGAAGCGACGAATAGCTCAGCTGACCGTTGCGCAGCTCGACTGAAGTGAAATGCTTGTTCGTAGCGGCGTAAATTAGAACGCCATCGGGCTTCACTGTTCGGAACATCAGGTGAATGCTTTTGGCTGGGGTCGAGCTCGGTATCAGAGGCACTGTGCGTTCGTCGTTGTGGTGGGAAACCAGCCCACCGTGCCAGAGTGTCGTTCCACCGTACAAATATTCCAGAAGCTGCATTCTTCTGTGCTTCTCGGAGATCTGAAAAGGATTAATCGTTTAGTCATAAGCGCAAAAAATACTAGTAAAAGTGATTAATAAAATTGTAGCACATTTAAGTCCCAGTTGAAAATAGAAACTTTGAAATCAACGTTGAAAAAATGTTTATTTTCCTTGATTTTCAATGTTTTTCTTTTTTACAACGTTTTATGTTTCCCAATTTAGTCATCGTAAACGTTGATTTTTTACGTTGATAAAAAAAGGTTTATCTAAACTTCGTCGTAAAAGTTGATTTTCAAACGTTTTCAACGGACATTATGAAAACCTTTTTACCAACGTTAAAAATCAACGTTTACGATGACTAAATTGGGAAAAATAAAATGTTGAAAAAAACATTGAAAATCAGGCTAAATCAACGTTTTTTCAACGTTCCAAAATATTCAAAATCAACGTTGACTTTTAATGTTGATTTCAACTTTTTTCATGAAAATTCTTTCGGCTTTAATTATATCCGTCTAATAGAATAACGAAGAATAATCCATTCGTATTTTTGGGTTTTCAATCGAATGATTACGAGCAAGAATAGCCGCCTCAAAAATCTATGTGGCGTCACAGGTTTTTAATTTTTTATCTGTTACATCTTTGTTAATAATCGTTAAAATACAAAAAAGGAAAAATACCAACGGACCAAATTGAAATTTTCATGAGAGAATCGAATTGTCGCCGACTTTCTTCTTAATCAAGTACGCGTACTATTTTTACGCCGGAGAATAGAAAACAGTAATTTTCATTACTCAATTCGATCGTTACCTTATACTCGATGTATCCGCCCTCGCTGAGGCTAACCGATTCAAGAGCCCCTTGACAATTAGGTGCAGTGATCTTCCCGCATTGGCAGGCAGGCTTATTCCACTTGTCATAGCAGGTACCATGACCGCAGATGTCATCGCGCTCGCGCGCAGTTGGTCTTGAGCACGGGCCATGCTCCGATCTGGGACAAGTTGGTTTCACGCCTCTCGAACTCACAGGGTTCGTTAAATTCAGCGCACGGCCGTTTATCGAAACTGAGTGCACGCAGCCGACAAAGTCGTCTGAATGCACTTGGCCTGGTCGCTCCAGGACAGGGTCAGAGTTGATCAGTCCTCCGAGCATCAGAGGATTGTTGTTGAAGTTGAGTGTTCTGCAAAAGATAACGTCATATAAATTATATGCCTTCCAATTAGAAAATTACTTTATTTTTATTTATTATTTTAAAGCATTATAAACGGTCTAATAAAAGAAATGCAAGTATAAAGCAATGCGTAATATACAATGTAAGTTACATTTCATTTAGTAAGTAGTTTTAATTATAAGTTTTATTTATGGGATAAACTCGACCTATGACGATTTTTACTATAAAACATACTAAATCTTCCTAATACTATATAAATAGCAATTTTTGTTAGGTACATAGGAATTTTTAGTATGTTTTATAGTAGAAATCGTCATAAGTGGAGTATATATCCCACTGTTCCTACGAAACATAGTAATTTTTACTACAACATTTCTCTCCGTGTATAGAGCCAAGCCAGCGCACAGGAATTCTCCTCTGCTGAATTACTTTTGTAATATGATTATGTATCAACTAGCTTAAATAAATAAATAAGTAATAAATTTGTATAAATTTTAATTTGAAATCGAAATGGCTGCATACCCTATAGGGCCGACGTCGTCTACGTAGCAGGATCCGTCACCCGGCCTGCACTCGTCGCAAACGTCGCCGTGTTGCTTGCATCTGGATATACTGAGGGATACGACTCGACCATTTCTGGTAGCTGTCACCTTTCTCCACTGACCATCAGCAAGCGAACGCTCGGATTTTATCGTAAGAGCAGTGATGGCGCTTCTTGCCCCGCCGCACGAGAAGACAACTCTGCCCTCCACGAGCTCCAGGACAACGAAGTCAGAACGGCCGCCGCTCTGAGCACCGTAGTTGTAAAGTAGCAGAGCATTCGGTTTCGTCGTAGCAAACACCACAGTTATGTCATTGGTGTTAGAGTCTAAGGCGGGGAACGTCATGTAGGAAAGCTCGTCAAAGCCGAAAGTAGAACGCTCACAGTGACGACCGTAGCGACCTTCCGGACAACTGCACCGATATCTGTAAAAAAAATGATTTATTCTTTACTATTTTAGTTAAATTCAATGTACACCTACTTTATCTGAACTGAACAGAGAGAAATGTTGTTGAGGAACAGAGGGATATACTCGACCTATGACGATTTTTACTATAAAAAATATTAAAAATTCGTATGCACATAGCAATTCTACTACATAATAGCAATTTTTGCTATGTATGTAGGAATTTTTAGTATTTTGTATAGTAAAAATTTTCATAGGTCGAGTGTGTCCCATTGTTCCTACGGAATATAGTAATTCTTACTATAACATTTTTCTCCGTGTAATTCACTCTTAACCGAGATGAAAAGTGGTAAATGTCAGCTGTTTATTTCTAAGAGTGAATGTAATATAATTTATTAGCGCGATTGTGTGTGCAAGTGTGTGTTCCTTATTTTGATTGTATTATATTTTATTAATTGTTTCTAGTTATTTCAATTTTATCATCACTTTTGTGATATCACTTTTAATTATTGACGTACTGTATCGTTATAAACTGTTTAAGAACTGACTGTGTTATTTATGTTTGTTTTTCTGTTGTAATACTTTAAGAATTTTTATGTACGTATTTTAAACTCTCTTCACGTAGCTTAATTTGTCTAAACAGTCTTATGTTTTATTTATTTTATTTATATGTACTTATTTTGTATTTATTTTTTTTCTAAAGTACTGTGCTAAGCTAGGTGCGACCAATATTGTAATATTACCGACTATAATAATAAATTATCATTATTAATTGTATTTTATAGTACAGTATTCTAATGTATCTATTATATGTGTTTTTTATTTTCTATTTTTTGCTTAAATCGAAGGCGAATAAAATAATATCTATATCTATCTATCTTAAACTGTGAATCTACAAACTGTTGTAAATATGGTAAGTTACAATGAACGATTGTTCTATTATTTATTACGATTATTTATGCAGCATTAATAAAATAATTACCCTGGTTTCTCTCCGACACACAGCCCGCCGTGAAGGCATGGATTAGGTCGACACGAGTCAGTGAGCACCTCGCAATGGTTACCGCGATAGCCAGCACGACACAGACAGAAGAAACTGGAACCATCAGGACTCTCCTTGCAGGAACCACCATTTCTGCAGGGGTTGCTGGCACAGGGGTCACCACGCTCAAGCTCACACAATTTGCCCTCGCGATCCGGAGGACAAGTGCAGTGGAAATCGAAGCCCATGCGACGACACTGCCCACCCTGCTAATAAACAATATTTTTTAATTAACAAGTAGAACTTTTTGAGAGCCATAATAAATAAGAGCCATCGGCGTCTATGCACTTACGGAATAACAAGGATTGGGAGAGCATGGATCTTGTTTCTTCTCGCACTTGTCGCCGGTAAAGCCATCGCGACATTTGCAAATCATCTCGTGGACGACCTTCGGCGACGTTAATATCAACGTAGGACTGTCGTTTATCCTGGCCGTTTCGTAAACGACGATTTGATCGCTGCAGCTTCCTCCGTTGTCGCACGCGTCGTTCTTGCACGGCGAGTATCCAATCGTCAAGTGAGATCCCTCAATTAGATTCTCGATTTCTCTGCGCTTTCTTTCCAGGAATTCGCTGACTTCCGTCTTAGTGCGGTAGCCTGAAATTTCAATGCGATGGCGCTCGTTTAGTCGAGAAGGCAAAAAAAAAAATTTTCCTTTCGTGACGAAAACAATTTTCGCGATAATCATTTACCTTGGGGAGAGGAAATGGCCATGTAAATTTCGATGTGATTATCCTTTTCGTCGATGCTGTAAATGGCGAGGGTGTCGCCCACGTCCAGTTCTTCCTGAAGCAGCTCCAGCAGAGCCTTGTAATACTTGCTCAAGAAATCGGTAGCCTTGATGCGCGAAATTTGCATGGTTATACTGTTCTCCACGGTAGTGTTCGAGAACATCACGAATTCCACTGACACCTTCGATACCACATCCGGATGTCTGCCGTCGTTCCCAGAGACACTCAGCGAATATCCGATTCCTGCGAAAAATACGATTAAATTTCAATTCATCGCATAAATCTCCATTAAATGAAACAGCCAGAAATAAGGTAAAAAAGTAACTCGCTGCTATTTAAAAAAAATATCAGCCCAGTATGTATATATATACATAAAAAAAAAGAAGAAGAAACCAGCGGGATAATCGACAAACAAACCGTGCTTTCCCAAAATCCCAGCCGAAGGTCGAGAAATTAAACAAAAAATAATGAAATCGTCGGTAACAGTCGGATAATTATGCAAAACGGCAGTGCGTATAAGACGCGAAAATTATCGGGGGAGAGGAAAAAAAGGTCGCCGCGAGGACCGACTATGATAAATCAGGAGAGAGGAGGGCTTTTAAAACCGGACACGCGCGCCTGCCGGCCGACACAATGCGCCGTGTGTGCGTGCGCGCTCGAATGAATTATTAATAGGGCCGGGCGGCGATCTCGTGCAATCTCGGGGAGAAAGAGAGAAAGGAGCAAGTAGAAGAGAAGCCGAGTGCGCGAGAGAGAAAGACGGAGGGAGAAAGGAGGAGCGAGGAGGGCAAGGATTTATGGACGAACCTGGCGTGATTTTGCCGGCATGCAAATCGCACGCGGCGGGGATGCTGAGCACGCCGGCGGAGCCGCTCTGGAGCATCTTGCAGGTGTAGTCGCCGCTGGTGTCGGGGTCGTTCGGATGGACGTCGGCTATCTTGCCGAGGGGCGAGCGACCGTTGAGCGCCTGCACCATCACATGCACCGAGCGAGGAGTCGAGGGGCTATCGTTCTGATCGAGCACGTGGACCGTGATCGCGTGCTCGCTGCTCATGCGCGGCGTGCCGGAATCCTCGACCTCCACCTGTAATTTTTCAAATGGATTTTATGTCCTCATTTATTTGTCTAATTGATGCCGAGGAGTCGGGTTAGCCTGCCGGGGTAATCGCTTTTAACGTTATTAAGAAATTTGACGCTGGATTAAAAAATGCGAGCTCATTTTATTCACTTTGCCCGAGATGATTATGCATGCAGAACATGCCTCTTTTTATGAACGAGTACCAATCTCGCTCATTTTTCATTCCAGAGGTCTGGATGTGGATGACCGTAATTTTTTTTAAAATCGTTTCAAAAGTATTGAACCGGCCTCTCCATTCTCGTTTAAATAAATATTTTATAACTCCATAAACTAATTAACCAATCGACTTACCAAAAGATCGAGTTGAGCAGCCATTTCTCTATCAAGACTTCTAGTAGTTTTCAGGATGCCGGAATGTTTTTCCAGGCTGACGAGGTCCATGTGTTTCCCACCGACGAGTCTGTATGAGAACGGCGCGCCATTGGGTGGTAGATCGGGATCGGTAGCGCTGAGGGTCATGATACTCGTGCCAGCAGGTTCGTTCTCGCTGACGTAACCGATGACTTCGTTGGATTCGAAGACTGGCCCGTTGTCGTTCACATCGAGCAGTTCGATTTTGATGGTAGCACTGCCAGTCTGCGGAGGACTGCCGGTGTCGATCGCTCCAATTATCAACTCGTAGCTTGCTATCGTCTCGCGATCAAGAAGCTTGGCGGTTTCGAGATCACCCGACTGCGGGTCCACTTTGAAAGCTTGACCCACGTTTCCGCCGATGATGGAGTACGAGAACTGGTTATTCTGCGGACGCACATCCTTGTCTACCGCGCGAACTGTCAGGATGCGGGCGCCGATGGATTCGCCCTCCGATACCGTGGCTTCATAATGGCTCTCCAAAAATTCCGGCGGGTCGTTGCCGTCCTGAATTGAGATAATCACCTGAGCCTCATCCGTGTCATTACCGCGAATGCCACCAGAATTTTTAGCCATTACTGTCAGGATAGCGCGGTTCTGCGTCTCACGGTCCAGTCTGGAGAGAAATAAAATAATGGTACTGGTTAGTAGATAAAAAGAATTAAATATTTTAAGTGCACAATTAATTCCAGTCGATATTAGCTTACCTTCTGGATACGCTGATTATTCCAGTTTCGGGTCCAATGGAAAAGCCGCGATCGTTAGACGAGCCCACGAACAGATAGAAAACTTTGCCATCCGATCCTGAATCTTGATCCGTAGCTTGAACGAGTCCGACGGATGCTCCGACTTCGGCACTCTCAGACACATCCATGTGGAAGACCGGCTGAATAAACTTAGGATAAAACTCGTTCACTCCGGTAATGTGAACCAGGACAGTAGTAAAGCCGTGCATTGGTGGATTTGTGTCCGGATTAGCCGCGACGATGTCGAGTGTGTACTCGTTAGCCTCTTCGTAGTCAAAGCTGATCTTGGACATGATGATTCCAGTATTCTGTTCAATCTGGAAGTGCTCCTTGCCGGTGCCACCGAGAATTCGGTACTGAATTACGGCATACTTAGGAGAGTCGATATCCTTTGCCGCGACCTTAAATACAAAATGTTGCGGTGGCGAATTCTCCGGGAGGTATGCTTCGTACAGGCTTTGATTGAAGGTCGGCGGGTTGTCGTTGATGTCCGACACGTTGATGGTCAGCGTGGCTATGGCGTGTTTAGACTCGAAGCCCAGATCCCTGGCGGTGATGTTCAGCCTATACTCCTGAACGGTGTCGTAGTCAAGTGGCTCGAGTATGGTGACCGCGCCAGTTACTGGATGAATTGAGAACTCGGGTTTTCCATTGTTGCTCGAGATTTCATAACGAACCATTCCATTCGGCCCGTCGTCGGCATCCACGGCTTTAACCGTCTGAATAGTAGTGTTGACAGGCTCGTTTTCGGGCACCCTCACTTGATAACTCATAGCGTCAAAGGTAGGTGCGTGTCTGTTTTCACCAGTGATAACCATGTTGGCCCAGACCTCGTCGCTTTGTGGCGGTACACCTTTGTCCATGGCTTTCACCCTTAATGCAAAGACCGTGCCAATTCTGAATTCAGCCAGATTCTTCTTGACGTAGACCCAACCGGACTTGGGCTCGACGTAGAAGTAGTCACTGCCGTTGCCAGTCACTACGGAATACTCGATTTCAGCGTTGACGCCGAAATCTTCGTTGTCCACAGCGATCAATCGTGCGAGTTTCTTGTTAGTAGGGTATTTTTCAGGCACGGGCGACAGGTACGACCGTTGCTCGAATCTCGGCGCGTGGTTGTTGGCATCCACGATGCTGACGTACACCAGCGTTTTTGAGGACAAAGGTGGCTTGCCGTTGTCCGTTGCTACTACATACAGCGAGTAAATATTTTCAGGTGACGTGGGTCGCTTCGTGAGTTTGTAACGCAGAGTGCGCTTACTGAAGATATCGCCAGTGGCTGGGTCCACGGAGAACAGGTCAGAAGGTTGGAGCAGGCTGTAAGAGATAACCGAATTTGGTCCCTGTTTATCACGATCCGTGGCAACCACCTGGCCCACGTGAGCCATTCTACGCTGCAGCTCTGGAAAGTGGAAGTGGTAAGACTCTTCTTCGAATTCGGGTGGGTTGTCGTTCTGGTCCTGAATTGTGATCGTCAAGGCTGTCTCGGCAGCCCAAGCGCCGTCG
Source organism: Sycophila sp. Sp_5 (assembly GCA_018906775.1). NCBI lineage: Eukaryota > Metazoa > Arthropoda > Insecta > Hymenoptera > Eurytomidae > Sycophila > Sycophila sp. Sp_5. The sequence goes on along the minus strand of JACCID010000014.1, from coordinate 1,021,933 downwards.
GCTACAGCGACCTTCAAGAGATACTCGTCCTGCACTTCGCGGTCTAGATGGCCGGCAACGGTAACATTGCCGCTCAAAGAATCGATGGTGAATTTGTTACTGGGATTGCCAGTGAAACTGTAGGTAGCGTTTGCATTCTGACCAACGTCCAAGTCGCTGCTGGTGATGCGAATTACAAAAGCGCCAATTTCTGAGTTTTCCGTCACATTCACGCTGAAGAGTCGAGTGAACCTCGGGGGATTGTCGTTCTTATCGAGGACTGTTACCAGAACCGTGGCTGTACCCGTTAGCTGCGGCGTTCCTCGATCCCGTGCTTCCACTATCAATTCGTAGGAAGATACCTGGAATAAATAAAAATTAAAAACTTAGTTCTTCTGGCAACTCTGTTATTTTTTACATATTGTGTTCGACAAAACAAAAGTTAATTTTACCTCTTCTCTATCTAATTTGGCGTTGGTGCTGATTTCACCGCTGGTCTCGTCGATGACGAAAGTTTCTTCAAAGTCGTTCATTAAGTGGTAAGTAACTTCTCCGTTCTCACCGGAGTCTGCGTCTTTGGCTGAGATTTTAGATACGAATAGAGGCGGATATTCTTCCTCGGGTACCGAAGCATTGTAAATGGCTGAGTCGATCACGGGTGCGTTATCGTTTGCATCCGTCACGTTCACCAGAAGTTGGATAACGCTTCTAAGCGACGGATTTCCCGAATCGCGCACCTCCACCCACGCCTCATAGTGAGGAGCAGTTTCGTAATCAAACCCAGATGCAATTAATACCTGCAATATATCAAAATAATTATTACTCGTGCTATAAATAAAATATAAATTTGATCGGTACTATTAAAAAATATGGCACTCCGTGTAGCGATCGTGCCTAAAAAAAAATTTAATATAATATTTATATAAAAAAAATCTTATGCAACGATATGGATTAGTATAGTTCACGTACAAAGAGAAGTGTTCTAGTGAAAATTTACTATACTGTTTTGTAAAATCTACAAGACTTACAGTTTCAATTTTATTTGAAGTCCAATCAATTTTTTTCACTATATACTTTCCAGCAAATTTTTTTATTTTTCAAGTGTATTCCTGCCTTTCAAAACCGCACAGTTCTTTCAACTTGACCTTTATCTGCGTAATAACTTCGAAACTAAAGAAAAAATTACCTCTCCAGTGTGCGGTTCGATTCTGAGCGCCTCGCCGACGTTCCCCCCGGCCATGCCGAAAACCAGATCGCTGGCGGGTCCCTGCTTCGGCGTGGTCGCGCTGAGGGTGGTAACGACGCGCCCCTCGGGCACGTCCTCCCTCAGGGTGAACCTCGTCGCCGTGGTTGGCTGGAAACTGGGGAAGAGCTGCCTCTCCCAGAGGTGCACGACCAGGTCGGCCGAGACGGACCTCGGCTCGACGCCGCAGTCCGACGCCTCGATCTGCAGCTGGTAAGTGCTCTGGCCGCCGGTCGCCAAGTCGTCCGCCGCCCGGATCACGCCGCTGTGCGGGTCCACCTGGAAGCGGCGAGCGTCGCGGCCCTGCAGACGGTACACGATCCGCGAGTTCTCGCCCTCGTCGTCGTCGACCGCCTTGGCGCCGAACACGAAGTCACCTGCGGGTAATTAGGAAGTTGCTGGGTCAGTGCTTTCCGATTAAGGAGGCGATGAAAGCAACAATTTACGGTTTTTTTTTCAGCGGCTTAATTGCAGATCTGTATCTGTGCGCGTAAAATTAGCCGAGCTATTGAAGCGTCAAACGCGCGTAATAACGAAGTACAATGTTTCTTATTACAGCGTCGTGCACGCATTTTCTTGAATGTAAAAAGCAGCTGCAATCAAGTGTTTAAAAAAAGAAGAAGAAGAAGAAAGTATTTTGATAGTGTAATAAATAAACGAATGACAGGGTACACGAAGAAAACCGAGATCGAGGATCGAGTATTCGCGGAGAAAAATTGTGAGTAAAATTTACTTTAAAGGCTTGCAGTAAAAAATACTGTTACTTAGGTAAAATTTTAAGCAAAATTTACTTGACGCTGTAAAGTTATATCTGCTTTTTTTAATCAAGTATAATGTTGCTTAAAAAATTCAGTATAATTTACTTTTTGCGCGAGCAAATTTTATACGCGACTGCGTTTACCTAACCTTTTAAGCAAAGTTTATTTACTAGTTTACTAATCATTTTTCTCCGTGCACACGGAGAGAAATGTTATAGTAAAAATTACTATGTTTCGTCGGAACAGTGGGATATACTCAACTTAAGAAAATTTTTACTATAAAACATACTAAAACTTCCTTTTACTATATAAATAGCAATTTTTGCTATGTACATAAGAACTTTTAGTATGTTTTATAGTAAAAATCGTCTTAGGTCGAGTATGTCCCATTGTTCCTACGAAACATAGTAATTTTTACTATAACATAGTAAATGAATAAACGATACTGTGATAAATAAATAGAAATAGTTGACTATGTCTATTTTACCTTTGCTCGTGGAGTCGGGAACGTAAGCCATATATCTGGGATTGGAAAATCTGGGTGCATTGTCGTTGAGGTCGCTCACTGATATGGTCAAATTAACCGCAGCTGCTCGCGGTTCCGTTGGACTCGAGTCCTGCGCTACCAACGTCAAGTGATAGACGGCAGTTTGCTCGCGGTCGAGTCGCTCCAAGGTAACAATCTCGCCGGTAGTCGAATTCACGTGGAATCTTTCCGCTTTATCCCCCAGTAAACTGTACCTGTAATTCATAAAAAAAAAGCTTTAGTAATGCGTATACGATACACAATTTGAAAATTTTATTTTATTATATAAACAGGATAAAGTAACTCTTAATACAGTCGGTTATAATTATACTGCAAACTTTTTAAACGTTGAATATTTAAATATTATTATTTTTTATTTAAGAAAAAGTTACTTTAACGAAAGTAGGATATTAGATTAAAATTTGCACTCGTACGTGACTACATTAAATTGTATTTAGATTTCTTTTTATCGTATAGTTTTTTATATGATTTTTTACATCTTCTCAATTGATATCTATTTTATTTTTATTAAAACCAGCGTTTAATTTATTCTACTCTAAAACATATTCATATTCTAATTCAAACTAAATTAACAACACCGATATGTCATCGAGAGTGACTTAAGTATTCAAATTTTGATTGAAGTTAATACATTCAGATTTTTCAATTTAATGCTAATTAAACATTTCTTTCGGTAATTTTTTAATACCCTATCAAACTCCAGACCCTCGTTCAAATTAAATTCCATCCGAGTGACTCTCTCACGCCAATTACTCACGAAAAAAAGCAAAATGAGAAAAATCCGAATAAGAGGAAGAACTCATGAAGAAGACGATGGTCCCTCTCCTCCCTCGTCACATCGCGAGGCTCTCCCAGGTACTTAGCCTAGGATTTGGTGGATATCGAATTTTCGTCGCTGGGCTAAGAGGCTTAAAAAAAACTGTCTGCTCGCGCCGATAATAAAAATAAGAAAAAAAAATATACAAAACCGGCCGAAGATCGACTTACCGGATTTTGGCGTTGAGTCCCTCGTCCTTGTCGGTGGCCAGGGGATTAGCGACCCAGGCACCGGCCGGCAGGTTCTCCGTCACTGTCGCCCTGTACTCCTGACGCGCGAACTCCGGCACGTGGTCGTTCACGTCCAGCACGACGATCTTCACGATGCCTGAGCCCGTCAGCGGTGGCGAGCCTGCGAAGAGAAAAAGATCGAGGATGTGAGTGAAAATCGTGGGGATTTCGAGCTGGAGATTACCGCGAGGATTCTTCCTCGCAGCCGAGAGAAAAATGTGTCAAGGCTTTGTCCCGACGACGGGGCACTTATAATTTGACGTTTTTTTCAGCTTCGAGATGAGTTTCGAACAGTTTTGGATTATCGTAATATTTTTTTATTTTTAATTTGCATTTTCGATTTATTTTTAATTTCGAATTTAAAGCATTCTAAGGGACAATATGAGAAAAATATGATTTTAATTAGATAATGTAATTATTATACACTTATTCTAATATGTAAAAGTGTTCTACGTAGTTTAATAAGTAGAAGGTATTTTAAAATTTACTTATTTCAGTTTTCGATAAAACAAGTACAAGTTATACATAATTTATATAAAAAGTACTTCTATATTATACAATATTTTCATATTGTAAAATTGATTGTACAATTGTATATATTTAAGTTTTATTAAACACATATATTTACATTACAATTGCTTAAATCTCATAAAATTTTATAGATTTCATCAAGATTCTACAACTTTTTATAACGTTTTATAAATCTGCGTACTCTTTCTTATAAATTAAGTATTTAAACGTCTAATTTTTTAATTGCATTTACATTATGTATATACATATAAAAAAAAATGTAGGTTATTGCTCGATTTTTTACGATTGTGCAAATTGCATAACTATCTTAAATAAAATCCTTAAGTTATATTATACAATAAATACATTTTTGTTCTATTTTATCAGTTTTTTTTTTAAACAAAGTACCAAAAAATGATTTTTTATAGTATAGTCATATTGTAGTAAGATTATCAACGACTTTATAAATTGTTACAAGTTGTATAAAATATTTGCTCATACATTGTATATCTCTTAATGTCCTTGCCAGTGCAACATTTTTCCAGGTTTGCCATTTCTATTGCTTAATTGAGTTTTAGTACACATATAGCATTAAGGTATATACAGAGAAAGTCGGAGAGTAAAAAAGAAAAACGTACGGAATAATATAACGTTTTACAATTGAGTGCTCGTACGAAGTTAAAGTCCTTTACGAGAGTGTATTACCGATAATTAATTTGAAAAAGGGACCACACGGAAAATTGAGCATTGGCAATTTATAAAATAATTACAGGCGCGCGCGATCGCGTACTCGCAGAAGAGTTTCGCTATCGTAAATTTTTATGCGAGCGGCGCTCTCGCCGCGGCAAAAAGAAATTAAACGAGGCCTACGCCGCGAATCCATATAATTAGTAGGTAGAGGCTAGTAATGGTAAGACATTAAAATCCTAACTTAACGTCCGTTTACACGCAGTTACAGGATTTCAGCCTTTTCCGCGCCTATCGAATACAACGTACAAACATGGTAGCCATTACCTTTTTGCATTGTAGAACACGATATTTATTTACACGCGCTTCCTCGCCCATCCATAATAAATTTATTAAAAGAAAAACGGACCAATGCGAACGTTCGGATGAGCCATGTTGTGTTTTATATGCACTGTAAAAATGATGCCCGACGAGTTTACGTGATAAATCAATCCAGTAGGATGGTGTATACTTGTATACCGTTTTATTGCGAAAATTTTTTTCTCACGTTTCTGTGATCTACTTTGGGTGTGTTGGCTTAACTACACAAAATTTAAGTCGATGTTCTATTTACATTTTTTCTTTTGTAGATCCTTTAAGGGCATTTAATGTATACAGTTTAAAAGATTGTAGTTCTTTTATTTTTTATAAAAAATAAATATTGAATAACTGAAAATAAGATTTATTGATAAAGTTTTATATTTATCTTTGTTGTATTCTGTTACTTTAACTTTCTGCTCGTTCACTTTCCACTTTATATTTCAATTTTCTCTTAAAAGAGAATAAACTACAAATTTAATAAATAATTATTAAATAAATTTTCAGTTAAATGACTCCAAATTGAAACAATTTTAATTTGAAGTTGATGCTTACTCAAATAAATTAATTAAACAATCAATAACTTACAAAATTCTCTGAACACTGACACTCTTAAATTTATTTTAAAAATGAACGTCAATTAAAAGTAAAATGTCGTTCCGATTGATTCTTCGATCTAAAAAAAATGGAATACATCGATCACTACTAATTCATATATTTTAATGATTTACGGGTATCTTACGTTGTTAAGTGTACACAAGATGGACGCATCAAATAAATTAAATTTTTTACAGGATAATATACGAAAAAAAAAATATCTTCTCAAAAAAAAAAAATCTCGGCGATATTCACACCGCTGACAGCGAGCGCTCCGAGAGCTTTTGAATTGATTTCGCGCGAAGGCGCGCGGGTCAGCTGTGAAAGCCGCGCGCGATTCCAAAAGGCCACTCGCGCGAAATCGCCTAGGAATCATCTATCAAACCCGTCGAATCGATCATCGATTCGCCGGCGCAAATAATAATAAATAACAAAAAAAAACATAAATAAATAAAAAAAACGACGCAAACAAAACGCACCGGATCCAATCAGTTTTCCACGCGTATCCCTCGTCGCCGCTTTGAAGCCCCGTCGGCCCGAAGAAAAGGCTCTCTCCTCGTCGCCTCGCGAGGCTCCCATCCGCCGAAGGGAAGCGGAGGCACGAAGGAGCAGAGAAAAGGCGTTTTTCCCTCGCACTCATTCCAGGGCAATCAATCAACTTCCGAGGCTGGGGCTCGCGGCCGAAGGCATCGAAATCAGCATTCCGCGAATTGAAATATGCAAACTGGCTGCGGCGGGGGTCAGCCCTCTCGCTCGCTATCCCCTCGAAGCGGTAATCGGCTCGGAGCGCGCGCCTCCGACCTTGTCCTGTCAGCCGCGTCGCCATTGTCCGCGCGGCGACGCCAGCGCTTTTAAAACTTATCTCCTCGCTCGCTCCCCGCGTCCTGCCTTCCTTCCATTCGTCTATTTGTCCGAGTCGACTTCTCTCCTTCTTGCCTCTTTCTTCGCGAGTCCCTCCGCCGCGCCTCTTCTGCGCCGCATATCTGCGTTTCCCTTGCCCCGGGCGCCCACTGGGAACGCTTCTGCTTTTAATATTTCCTCTTCCTCCGCGAGGTTGAAGCCGCTCGGGGCGGCTCTGCTCCAGATATACAAGCGAGTGCGCGTATTACTTATAACTTATTATCCGCGCTTTTTGCGCGTCTTGCCGTGGCAGACGGCCAGAGCGGACAAATTAGGGGAGATTGAGCCTGTGCGTTACCCCGCGCGGCAGATTGTTCCGCCACGAGGCTACTTAGTTTCGAGCCGCCGTCTCCGCTCTTATTACGCTCTATATAACACCGACTCTATCTCCCTCTCGGGCTTCTTTGCCGCTTGATCCGTTTAAAAGCTTCGCGGCGAGCGCCGCGCGAAGATCACTTTATTACGACTGTGAATTATCGCTCCGATCTGCGGACGGCACCTGGCAATATTGCCTATCCGTTTTAATAAATTTTAAAAGTCCGCCTGGGTGTATGAATAAATGTCCCTTTTGCGCTCGGCTGGACGATTTCTTTTCTCTTGCTTTTTATATTATTTTTAATTGTACAGTCGTTAATTCGAGTGGACCACCCAATATGTTGGTGCGCGATAAAACGTATTGATTTGAAAAACTTTTTACTCGGCCATTCTTATCTCCGGGATGTTTTACGCTTTGCATTTCTCTTTCCCTCCCTTCGCGGAGATACCGCATTCACTCCGGGCTCACGTCTTTCTTAACATCTTCTTTCTCCCCCCGCGCGCGCCGCGTATCTGCGCACTCGCCGATATCTTCTTTTATTATTTCTGCCTTTCTTTTCTTTTCTTTTCTTCTCTTTTAAAGTTCTTCCCTCCTTCCTTTTTTACCTGCAATTCAGCGTTTTCTCATTCGTACGCCCGACCTTTTTCTCCCTCTTTCTCGCTCGCTCGCACTCGCTACTTTATACGACTCTCGATATTTTCTCTTCTTTACTCCTTCCTATTACCATTTATGACTGTTTCCTTATCCCTTTACCCCGATAGAAAGCAACAAGGTTTTATGGCTAGCGCAAACCTGTTCTCTCCCGGCGCTGATTGTACGAATTCAATACGCAAAGTGTAATACCCCGCGCTAAAAAAATCCCTACTAATCAATTCGAGATTCCTCGGTTTATCGTTTCTCGCGCGCAGAAAAAACAATACTCGAGCTATTAAAAAAAAAAAAGGAGGAAAAAAAAAGGAACGAGTTATACTCACGCGGAGAGGCCTCGACAACGTTGCGTCTCCTCAATTAAGCATTATTTCAGCCGCGAGTCTTCAATTAAACATTACTTCAGCCGCGACTCCTCAATTAAGCATTATTTTAGCCGCGACTCTCCAATTAAGCATTATTTTCGTAGCGGCCGTAGTGCATTTTTTTTTTTTTTGGTCGTTCTTTCTCTCTTCAAACTCGCCTCTTTCCTAGACTCCTTGAAGGTATTTATATGCACGTAATACGTATACGCATAAAAAAAATGTATATATCCCCTCGCCTCATCTCCATTAATTGTCCCCACACTACAGGGATGTAACAAATTGAACGGCTGACGAGGTGCCTCGTCGAATCGATTATATCCGCGAAGTGTCGTTCAATAACTACCGGCCAGGCGGAGTCCCTCCTCTGGAATATTTGAATTAATCAGCGCGATCATTGTGCGCGCGGCCCTAACGAGGGGGATCAGAGATAAAGATTTATTTTTCAACCTAATCAGTCATAAAGTCCACTTTACTGACCTCTGCAGAGGGAGTAAAATCATATTTTATTGTCTAGCCTTATTTTACTCCCCAGCGAGATACTTTACTATCTGGAGAGAAAATTTACTCCCTGAAAGCGCATTTTACTCTCCGGAGACACGTTTTATTCCTCGAAGACAAATTTTATATTCCGGAGAGACATTTTATTCCTCGAAGACATGTTTAAGTTTTCGCAGGCACATTTGAACTTTTAGAAACACATTTCACTTTTTATGGATATATTTTGTTTTTCATAGACACATTTTATTTTATATTTGTCAAATAAAGTGGACTTATAATTGATCAGGGTAAAAAAATTTATATAAGTTATTATCCTCTTTGGTAAATTTCTGCCCTCTCTATTCCTTTTAAAATTGAATTAGTGAAACTTTACTAAAGTTAATAAACGATGCTCCAGTAGTACTTAAAGCGCGAAGCTCTTTCCACTTATTTTCAGTGGAAATTCACTAATTTTGTATATTATAATATATTTTTGGATAGTAAAGGCTTTATAGTCCGTTTAATTTATTTAAATAAATAAATCAATAAATAATTACAGTAATTTCTCATTAATTTAACTTTAGATAGTACAGCTTGGATAGCAAACTTCATCCTCGGAAGTAATCGCCTACTTTACTTCCTTGGTGCATAAATAACTGTATTACGCAAGCACCGATGTCCCCGGCGCGCTCTTCGATTATACACTTCGCCAAGGAAGATTTCTCAAGTCGTCGCAGCCGCACTATATCTATACCTCTATAAAAAGTCTCTCGCGTGCGCAAATAAATCGAAGCCGCGGGATTCGAAGCGGCGCGGACTGCATGAATAAATCGCGGACAAATTAGCGCAATGAAGCGTTAAAACATCCATTAAGGGCCACTATTAAGTTTTCCCGCGGCAGGCTAATGGACCGACCATCAATTTCCCGGCGCGCATAATCCGACATGTCGTTTGGCCGTAATTTTCCGAGCGCTGCCGACGAAAGGGGTCCGCGCGCGGTTTATGGATACACACACGCACGCACACACCTGTAATACGGTGGCGAGAATAAAAAGTGAAAGAAGATGCGATCTAGCGCGCTTCCTCAATTACCCGCGCGTTTAATTACGGGCATTTAAAATTATTATACCGGAGGCCGGGTATATACAATCGCCGCGCGCGCGGACGAAAATCCGCGATCGCCCGGATAATCGCGTAATAATCGTAATCGCACGAGACTAAGGGGTGGAGGGGGAGGGGGTGAGGTCCGGTCGGCGAGGCTCGCGCGTCGATTATCATAATCGCGCCTTGTAATTCTCGTGAGCGAGCGAGTGCGCGTGTCCTGCAGCAGTGGCTCGCGGGGCTACACCCGGCAGAGGCGCTTATTAGCCGAAAAAATCCGGATCAGTCTTATCCGTCCGCCGGGCGAATTTGAATATCGAGAGATGCTCTCCTCCTCTACTCTTTAAATTGAAGCGGCTCTCGTGAAGCCTCTTGCTCCCTCCTCTTCGCCGATTTTCTTCTCTCTCTCTCTCTCTCTTTTATTCGTTTCATTTTAGCTGCCGCTCTCGATTTTTATCGGGGCGTGCTTTTAATCGCTCCGGCTTAGAGGCATTATGCTGGAAAAAAATGTGCATTAATCACCCGCAGGGCGAACTACTTATAATTGCGTGTCCCTAAGCTGGCCGGCGCTTTTCGGGAATACTGCTGCGCGCGGCCGCGGGGCCCTGCCCCTCCCTTCCATTTTACTTTCGCGGACGGAGCATCGAGATAACGGGACCGCTCGCGGTGGCTAACGAAGCGTACCTACGTTCCCGCTGACGCGAGCCTCCATTTTTCGGAGCGACGCATCGATCTCCTTCTTTCTTCCTCCCTGTATACATATTCTCTTTTTACTCGAGCTCGAGCAATCCGTCGAACCTTCGGTCGCCGCCGCTAAATTTCAATTTGGTCTATTTACCACTCGAAAGGGAGACGAACGAATTGACTCTCAGCCACACGACAACACTTAAGTTCCGAGATAAAATAGGTATATACATAGGAATTATTCTAAAATTTACTATTTTTAATAATCAAAATGCTATTTTTAGTATATCAACTTACTTTTTCATCTAAAAGTTCTCGCTCATCAAGGTTGTCATCTCATTTTCCTCATCACTAATAGCAATTTTTATTAATGTTCTCTCACGTGTATGTAGATATATATTTAGTATGTATATACACTGCCGGCCAACAAAGTTTGAAAGCACTTCGTTCGGATTTCCAAAATATGTATTTTTCAGAGATTTTGCCTCGAGAAAAGTATTTTTTGCTCATAAGGTAATTGAGGTAAAGGTGGATTTTTTGATAAAAATAAAATCTGATATATTCATCTTTTCTTTACGGGCTTTTTGTATTTTTCTTTTTATAACGTTGATGTCTAGACACACTGTATACATTTTTTTATGTAAAATATATAATTTACACGTTCTTGTACTGTCTTGCAAACAAGTAATAAATAAATTTACTAATTAATTCATGAAAATGTCCTCATACATGAATAATATATATTTTTTTAACAGTGTTTCCAAACTTTTAACCAGCAGTGTACATATATGTACTATTATATCTTCGGATCTAAACGATGTCGTCTACACATATATACTATATATATCCAACCGAATTTCTTAATAAAAAAAAGCTTTCTTTTCTTATAAATAAATAATCAAAAAAATTAAAACGCGAATCCCGCGCAAGTAAAGACTTTGTGGATCAAGAACGACCTCGGGAAATGAAAGAAGACTCCCTCCTACAAAGGGGCAGTAAGAGATTTGAGATTCGTCGCGGAACGGACCATTACGGGCGCGTCCACTTTGTCCGGCAGAATTCGCTCGCGTGCACACCTCCACAGGCTCGTCGACTCGCAGAACACGCACACTATACTATATTCGGGCCGAGCATTGCGCGTTATACGCGGGGCGCTCCTTTTCACGCACGCACCTCTTTAGGGCCTGGCCGTCGCCGTTTTTTCTTTTCTTTTATTTTTTTTTGCCAGCGGAGCGCGCGGCGACGATTACGCGGAAAGCGTCGGGGCCTTTAAGCGGCCGAGATTTATGATTCGCGCGGAGGTGAATTGCGCTGATAATGAAACGGCCGAGCGGCGCGTTTAAGCCGCGCGACCGGCGCTGCGGAGAGGACGAGAGGGATTACGTGCGCGTCGTCGCCGACTCATTTTGGCACGGAACTGCAACGACACTGACGTCGCGCGCGGCTTTTAATTATGGATTTTAAACGCAATTTCCGCTGGAATTCTCCTCTTTTCGCGCGATGTTGTTTCGGTTTGACAGTGCGATTGAGCGGATGTCGGCTTGAGTTCGACCGAGTTGACAGTCGAGTGCAATGGAGTTGGTAATTGTTAAGAATGCAATAGTAGATTTACAGTTGACTCACTTCGTTAAGGAGCGAAATTAGAGAAATTGTACAAACAAAACGACGCATGCGCAATTTTTTTTTTATGGACGAGGTGCTTTACTGATACTATAGAATCAACAATATAAATTGCGCACTTTATGCAGGCAGTGTGTCGAATGTATATCGATTTATTAACTTATATTAAACAATTTATTTTGTTCACTTGTATGTAATTTATTTGAATAAGCTTGCTTCTGATAAGAATGCAATTTTTTAGGTAAATGCTCATTTCAAAATTAATTATTTTCTATTCCGCCGATGATTATCTTATCGCACCACTTGTAGTTTTCAAATTGAATTTATTACGTCAAGGCTTTCCTTCGCTTTTATATAATAAATAATAATTAAAGAAACTAAATAATATTTTTTGAAAGTAAATACGACTGTCCTATACACTATCGCATCCTATATCGTACCCCCGAGTACTATAATTTCCGAATTAAATTTACTGCATTAAGGGCTCCGTTCTCTTTGATATAATAAATAACAAATAACTACACGCACAAAATTAATGCATCTCATATTTTTTTAAAATAGACACGACAGAACTGCAGCGAGGTCCACAAAAAAAGGAGGAAAGGGGGGGAGCATTCGTAGATGCCTCGCGAAACGAAAGGAGAAGCGTTGGTCTCCTCTCTCCGGAGCGCCAAAAATTAAGGGGACCTTTAGCGGCGTGGGTCCTCCGGGGCCCGGCGCGCACGTGTGTGTGTGTGTGTGTGTGTGTGAGCGCCCGCGAGTTGGCCGGCGATGATCGAAGGGCTCGCGCAACAAAATACCTGGTCTCGGCCTCGCCTCGGCCATAAACTATGGGCGAGGCATAAAGTATGAGACACGACGACTACGACGAACGCGCGCCGGAGACGACGGGGACGAGGCTCGCGCTCTCGAATGGGGGGAGGACGGGGAGAGAAAGAGAAGTGCGAGAGGAGGGAATAACGCCGAAGGAAGATCTTAGATACGAGGGAGAGCGAGCGAGATGGAGATGCCGGGGAAGCTCGAGGGAGAGAAGAGGCAGGAGTAGAAGAGCGGAGAACCGAGAGGAGCGCGCATAAGGTGTATATGCACTCCGGGGCCCCGGAGAAATAAGGCGCGCGCAGGTTGAGCCTCGCGGCAGCTTCCCTCTCTCTCCTTCCTCCGGAGTGACTTGCACGAGTTCCACGCGGGGCGGAGAGGAAGGAGAGGATTATCTGTGCATCAAACCTCGCGGCGGCGGCGGCGGCGGCTGCTGCCCCGGCGACCGATACGTGTTCTCATATTATTCTTCGCGGAATTCGCAGCGAGGGAGAGGGAGGACGGAGCGGTGCCGATCAATGGAGCTGCCCCGAGCGCCCCGAGGATTTAGCCGCCGCAGCGGCCGATTGATCGAGGGGATCGGGATTTGCACCGAGACGGAGGAGCTCCTCGCCGAGAGAGAGAGAAAGAGCGCACATGGGGAGCCGCGCGCGCAAAGGATCTTGCGAAAAATCGTGTCAATCGACGGGACGCGACGACCCTTGACTTTACTTTGCGCTGCGCCGAGCATGGCGGTTCGATTTCATGGAACTCAACTATTCGCGTTTAATTGTATATATGGGAGAGCGATGGAGCGGCTTTCGTGTGATAATAATCGTTTTTTTTATTTATTTATTTTTTTATAGCAGATAAATAGTTTCGCTGGTGTTCTTTATACTTTTAGCCAGTTTGTTCGTTAAAAGAGCTTGAAATTATGAAGCGATCTATTGTTTTTTTTTTTAAATAAATTGAGGACTAAGGATTGTTTACTCAATTTTCATTTCTTAAGCTTAAGTACATCGAGAGAAGTACAAATTAGTCTTCAGCATAAGCACACTGAAAGAAAAAACTTAATAAAAATTACTATTGTGATTAGGAAAGGAGCGACAGTCTTGACAAGCGAGAAATTTTATTATGGAAAATAACAACTCTTATTAAAATCGCAATTTTTTAAATTTCAGGTACTAAAAATTACTATTTTTTATACAAAAAATTCTCGATTGATAAGACTGTCACTCCTTTTCTAACCGCAATCGCAATTTTTGTAACGTTTTTTTCTCTCTGTGTAGATTTTGCCATAATTACAGATAAATTTACTGTACAATGTAGCATGAAATATTTATTGTACTTTTGACAAATTGTACTAAAAATTGTCTTGGTATACCTGACGATCCAAAAAACAACTTTTTAGTTTCAACTTAACAAACATAATACAAGCACTTTTTTAAAACGACGCTTAAAGTAACGGATTGCATTGCCTATAGACATTTTTCTTTACCTTTTGACAAAACGCGAATAAAGAAAAAGAAAGTATAGAATTCCTTACAAGACTATTAACACTATATAATACAAAAAAAAAAGTATACCGAGCGAATAAAACGATTGAGCGAGGCTTGTACAAAGGTAGGGTCTCGCCTCCTTTACTCCTACTCAGCAGTACCTACACGCATTTACGAGAGCGCGTCTCGCCGCTACCAGTGTTTTATTTGCCAGCGCCAGGGCGAGCATTACGCAGCGAAATAAGAAATGTCGCCCGGGCGAGCGTAATGATTTTATCTTAGTCATCCTTTCATATTCATGAACCTGCCCCGGCGAACGGGTATAATACTCCCACGAGTGCAGGCCGAAGGTCCTCTCTCCCTATACGGAGGCTCCGTGCACTCCCCCTCCCAGCGGAGGAGCCGAGAAAGAACACTTTGCCCGCTCGCGCCATTTTTTTTTCCGACTCGCGTCGGGAATCGATCATCGGCGCGTCCACCGAGGGAGTCCTCTTCATGACGACGCGCAGCCGGATTTGCATTCGATCGCGGGGGGATAAGCCTTCAATGTAGGCTAATCCGCTCGGAATGGCCGAGGTGTCAATCAGAGATAAAATGTATTAACTCGCCCGGTGGCCTCCTCCTCGATGCTCTCGCTTTTTAGCCCCGGGCCGTTCATTCGACGCGGCGCGTCGGAGTGCCTTTTTATTCGCGGCACTCTTCTTCTTTTTTTGTACCGCGAGACAGCCCGACTCGACGTTCATTCCCGTTCGCTTTTTTTTCGTAAGGCGACCGGTCCGCGTGGGTAATTTTGCCGATTGAAAAGTGATCGGGAGGTTTTAGGAGGGCTCGTTTGTATTAAACAACTCGAGGTGGCTTTCACTATCACTCGGGCGCGTGTCGAACAAGCGGCGACTACGTTGTTACCATTCATAAACTAATCTGATCGGAAAACCCTTGGACTTTACTTTCACCAATTTCAAGCAATAACTTCGACGAATGTTGCATGCCGGACGAGAGCGGCGAATATATCACGCCGGCGTAATCGAGTAGACCGCACTTATCCGTGAGACAAAGCGAGAGATCCATTTTGTTTTGTCGTTGGCTGTATTTAGGAATTTTTGTTAAATATTTCCAGCTCGAGTTGCGTGAATCTTTTGGAATCCTTTGAACGCCAATTTTCATGCGCTTTTTAAGAAATAAAGTCCACGAGTTGTGAACGTTTTGACGGACGTTTAACTAACTTTTACTGCGACAAAAAGCGGTTGCGTACACTTCTCATGTCAAGCGAAAAGAAAATCCTAACTTTATGCGCAATTAAAAGAAATTACGAACATTTTTATACTCTCTAATGTCAGTAATTTTTAACACTGTTTTCCTTGGCAAAAAGTTTTACGTATTTCAAAATATAACAAATTTATTCATTCGTTTAGCTGTTAATTTATATAACTCTGTCGTTCTATGCACACATTTTTATATGTATAAGAGCGAATGGAATTTGTAAGCGTGATTTGAATGTAACCTTCTGCGATATCACCAAATGTAATTTTTTTTGTATAAATGACTAATGTTTTATAAGACTGACTTTTTAACTTTATTCTACTTTTATTTATTGTACTTGTATTCTTCGAAATAATCCCTATTAGTATAAATATTGTAAGTTACAGTAAATATTATGATTACTCTTACAAATAAAATTTTACTCGACAACTAAAATAAATCCCGCGATCGAACTAAAAGTACTCGTAGCAATAAATAAGTTATAAATCGTCGATAACGCTTCGAACAAATTCGCTTCGATTCACGATATTTATCTCTCGATAAATCGAAGAAAACGTCAGCCAACGCACAAAATAAGAAGCAAGCGAAAAAAGAAAAGGAAAAACCGCGCGCACAAGCGATCGAATTGTTTGCATACCGTCAGCCGCCTATCTCCGCCATAAAGCTCCCGTGGAAAAGCGCGGCGAGCTACGGTAGCCCGTAAATTACGGCGCTGCGATAAACGCGAGGAGATTTAGAAAGTGGCTCGCACGGGCCGGCGCGTGCGCGCGCGAAAAGTCCGCGGCGTCAAACCTTGTACGGCTCGACGACGGGGGCGAAGTAAATCGCGATCGACTGACAAAAAGCCCGGGGTAAAGTCCCTCCTCCTCCCCCCTCCCCTGGCCTCCGCTACTTATGCACAAAAGGACTTAACGAGACGTGGCTTACTCCTCCGCGCCTTTTCTTATCGGAGCTTCTTATCGGGCGCGCGCCGGAGTCAGTCAGTCAAGCGCGGCTCGATCGCTTGTCGCTTGTCACTCGTCGAGCCGCGTCAACCTTCTTTCGGGCTTAGCGCTGATGAAATAGGCAGTACGCGAGGAGAGCGGAATCGCATGCCCGCATTGCATACATAGTTTTTGCGATGAGAGCCGCCCGATGGCTCGGTAGCTTTTGGCCCGTGCTGCAGGAAATTGGTGCACGGAGAGATTGAGATACGCGTGTCGGCGGATCATTTTGCTCGGATTTACGACGGCCAGATTGACTTTAACGGCGAATTATTTTGCGCTCTTCGTGAGCCTACAATGCTGCACGATCTAAATTGTTTCCACTGCTTTTTCTTTTGCAGCGCCAATGGCATATCTTAGCAGGGTATATAACGTGGACTCGTACTCTTCGGGTATAGTTCCAGCTTAAGCGAAGAGAAAGTATAAACACCGCCGGCGTAAAAAAATTTAAAGTTAGGATAAAGTTTAGCCAAAGTTCACGTTTGGCGATCGTTGATATGAACATGCACAGTGAGACTAAATAATAAATAATTTTGCGATACTTTATGCAAACTTAAGATGAAGTTTTTCTTAAATTTAGAAGACCTTCACATGTATAACATACATATGTACAAATAAATGTAAAGAATTATTTTCTATATAAATTCAGCGGTATAATGTAGCCGTTTACATCGCACATCTACTTGCGACTTCTAATCTCAACTTTTATATTCTACTCATCTAAACTTCTATAAATTATATAAATTATGAAGCAAGTTTGGTAAAGTTTCATTGCCCATGTTTATATCGACGATCGCCGAACACAAACTTTGGGTAAACTTAAATTTTTTTAAGCAAAAATTTTTAAGTCTTCTTAACATCACTGAGTACCGTGCACTTATGCTATACGAAGTCGTCGATTGCCGCACTAGAATCATTATTATATAATGTTTCACTGCAAAGAAAAAAAGCATCGAGCTGGGCTTGCCCAGGAAGCCCTGAATATTTAAGTAAAATTCGAACTCATTACCTCCGTGCGTCATCGAAGATTATTCGTGCACTTTTTTATTTCAGGACATCGGATCCGCTGAAGTGCATTTTTCTCTCGGCGAACATTGGCGTTATTGACCGCGCCGAATAAGGCGGGCAACGTTATAGTGAAAGAGTATCTTACCTGTGTCCATAGCGACGAGTGTGAGCACATATTCGGAAACGAGTTCCCGGTCGAGTGGACGCAGCAGAAAGATGTCGCCGGTGCTCGCGTTTATGCGAAACAGGTCAGTGTCACCCTCCTTCAGGAAGTAGCGAACTTGATCGTTGTAGGGTGGCGTGTCCGCGTCGTAAGCCTTGACCTGCGTTTTCAAAATGAACTCTATATTGTACGCATTTTTATCGAGTGCAATTTGCAGGTGAATTCTTACTCGTATGGTCTCCCAATTTTTTTTTCTCTTTGTAATTAGCAATTTGAGAAGCGAGTAGAGAAAAGGATAATCGATGTGCATTCTCAAATTAATTTCTCTCTACTTTTTAAACGAAATTTATAGTTTCAATGGTGAGAAATCGATCAAGTGTATAAGCTTTATAAAAGGAATTAAATAAAATTGATAAAAAATAAATGTTTTTTTTTTTAAAGCTTACGTTAGTTATTACAGGAAAAATCGAAAGTAAAATCAATTAATGGTTCAGGAGCTAAATTTTTCCGTGTATACCTTCTTTGAAATCAGTGTCAGGTCGAGAAATGGAATGATATTTGCATTTAAATTACAAGCGAAGAAATTGATTACATTGATTAATTAAATAAATTAGAGTTTCATTTACCAGCATGAATATTCATAATAAATACTAATTACTTTAAGATTGATGTAGCAAAAGAGAAGTGTTTATTTCATTAACAAATAAAAAGATTATCTATTGTTATTTTTTGTACATTACGAGTTTTATACTCATTTAAGGTAGAATTCACTCAGAAAATTTTTTTTTTATTGTCACGTTATATTTATCTGTGAGAAATTCAAGTTTCTCTTAAACCTGCAGTCTAATTATTTTTTTTAAAGCACACTCTTCAGAATTTCATTCGCGGAGAAAAATTGTTAGTAAAATGTATTTAAAGGCTTACAGTAAAAAATACTGATTTTTATACTTAAGTAAAATTTGCTTCATAAATATTTAAGCAAAATTTACTTGATGCTTTCACGTTACATCTGCTTTGCTTAATTAAGTAAGTACATATAGCTTAAAAAAATCTTCTATACTGCACAAGTAAATTTTAATACGTTTACTTAACGTTTTAACCGAAGTTTCTTCTTTACTTTTTCGATGAATTTTACTAATCATTTTTCTCCGTATTGAATCAGACTGACACTGGTTTTCTCTGTATACTACTTGCATACATTAGCATTTCCGTAAATAAGTATACTACAAATAAAATAAGTAAATGAATTAAATTAAATAATTCATTTACTTATTAATTATTAAATAATTAATTTTTTTTAGTATAAAAAAAATTGTAGAAAGTCTCACCTGCATGACGAATCCAGAATTAGGCGGCAGCATGTTCTCCATAACGTGCGCAAGGTAAGGCGAGTCCAGGAAAACAGGCGCATTGTCGTTGATGTCCAATACGGTAGATGACCACCTCGGCGGCGTCGAGTCTGGACTCGCCGGCGAGCTCCGTAGCGCAGTCCTCGGCGTGCACCTGCAGCCGGTAGCGCGAGGTGCGCTCGAAGTTCAGGTTCTTGGCGACCCTGATAGCACCGCCGTCCTCCGAGATCGTGAAGTCCCGATTGTCGTCGCCCGCGGCGATGCTGTAGCGCACCCGGCCGTTCGCACCCTCGTCCCGGTCCGTCGCCGACACCTAGATTCGTGCTTTCGTTAGTCTCGCTCTCTCACTCTCGCTCATTCGCTTTGCTCGTATCTCCTTTTTTTGCAGGGGGACCCGCGACATCGAGAGATCTCCCGGGGTCCCCTGCGCCGGCCTTTTTTTCTCGGGCGGTGGCCGATTGTACGATTGCTGTTGTTGTCCACCGGCCGTTCGGGAATTTACCTCTTTTTGCTCGCGCGAGGTATACGGAGATTTTCGGGGAGGGAGGATGCGACGACGTGCGCCGAGAATGCGTGCCGTGCGAATCTGATTTACGCGCGAATCTTTGCGCGTCGCGGAGAGTTGATCTGATTATGAGATTTTTGGGAATATTAACGGGATCGCTGGTGATGCTCCAAGTGTCTTTCGAGGAATTTTTTTTTCTTTAGGCTTTTGGGCAATTTATTGTCGTTATTGCTTGACGATAGGATTATTTAAGTGTGCGGCTTTTGGAATTAACTACAATCGTACAGTGTCTCTTTAATTCTTTAATCCTTCTGAATATGAATAAGTGAATATATGCGAATATTATAATATTGTAATATTATTCGAAGTGAAAAATGTTTCGCTTATTCGACACGTGGAAGGCTTAAGAATTTGAATAAGCGTATACTTATTTATTTGATATGAATTTTACTTATTCACATTTACGTAATAAAGTGAATATATTTTTTTTTAATATAAGGTGAAAGAAGTTTTTCTTTTTACAGAAAACACATATAATTCTTACGTACATCCTAATTTTTACAAGAATTATTGTAATTTTTGTATAGTATCTTGCACTGAATTTTGTAAAAATGGCTATGAGATATTCTTGATGGTTATTTTTAAGCTTTTTTATTGTTACTATTACGTTTATAATGTTTATAATGGGTTTAGTACCCTTTCAATTCATTATATAAAATAAAAATAATTTAATATTTCTTACTGTGATTACAAAGGATTACTTTTAACAAACCAAAGTACAAAAATACTAAAACAAATAATAAAAATTATATTATATTTTGGCTTCAAAAAGTATTAGCAAATAAATATAAAATAAAAAAAAACTATTTTGTGATTTTCACTAATTGAAATCGTGAATTCCCCAATTAAAAAAAAATTGATTTCACTAATTTATTAGTAGTTTTTACTATTTTAATTAGAACATTTTATTCACTATTTTAAATAGTAGATTATTTCTAATTCATAGTAGAGCAATTTCCACTTTTCAAATTAGTGCATAGTCACTACGAATTAGTGGTTTTTCACTAATTCAACTTTAGAGAGAATATGATGTGTGCATATAGATAAGTGCATAGAAGAAGAAGAAGCTTACCTGGAGAACGCTGGCACCGATGCTGGCGTTTTCGGCGACGCTCGCCGAGTACTGCCTGGGGTCAAACACGGGCGAATTGTCGTTCTCGTCGAGGACGAGGATCTGCAGTCGCTGCGTGCTGGACCGGGCGGGATCGCCGCGATCGCGCGCCGTTAGCCTGAGGGTGTAATTGGCGCGGTGCTCGCGGTCCAGGGGCCCGGCGAGCCTCAGCACGCCGTCCACGGCGCCCAGGGCGAAGGGCGCCTCCTTGCCGTCGGCCTCCAGGCTGTACTCCACGTAGCCGTTGCGACCCTCGTCCTTGTCCACTGCCTTTACCACCATCACCACCGAATTCGGGGCCGCGCCCTCCGTCACGCTGGTCTGGTTCGCCGAGACGAACTCCGGCGCCTGGTCATTCACGTCGACGAGGCTCACCGTCACCTGCGAAGCGGAAGAAACAAATGATTTTTATTGAAGGTGCTCGGTTTAATTGCAATTAACACATTACAATTAGTTTAATATAGTGCTAAAAGATTTCGAACTGCGATTACATGGTAGATTAATAAAATTTTATTAGATATTTTTTTCGTTTGTAAATTTAATGCGTGACGTTGTGCAATTTATTCTATTTAAATGTGAGGGTATTAGTATTATGCTACGAATAAAATGAAATAAAATACAATGAATTGAAATGTATGTGGATTTTTACGTCTTTTGTGCGTAGGAAAAATTTCAACAGCTAAATACCATTATTAACATTCAAAGGCGTATAACTTTCGAATAATTAAATAAGAAGCTAAAAGTATTTTTTGAATATTTATATTGAGTGCATGCTCAAAGCTTTCTAAAATTTAATAACAGATTTTCCGCGGTTCATTAATTTGAAATATATACAATGTTATTCAGTAATCAGCAGTTTGTCAGCGTTCTATATAACTTTTTGTTTATATAAAATTTAATAACTGATTTACTGTCGATCCGTTGCTTGAGTCTATTGCAGTTATCAGTGGTAACAGAGAAATTCATTATGCACAAACGACAAATAATAACATTTAGCACGTGATTTTTTTGGTCGCACGTTGAGAAAGTTCTATTGATACATCAAAGTCTGATAAGCGCTAAGTCACTATCATTAGTTACAGATTTCAGCGCAACAAAAACGATTAGAAAGTGGCTAAATTACATCTATTTACAGCTGGGCGTAAATTTTTCGTCCAAAGTTCTCGATGTCTATTAAACTTTAATTACCGCAAGTCTCCCCTTTATTACAGATTTGCTTAACATTCAAATTTCGCGCCATAATAGAACATACGAATAAAACAATAAATTTGTTTACAACCAAGATATAAATGACATATCGAAAAACTAAAAGATAATTACTCTCCGCTATGGAAATAATACATTCATTTTTTAAAGTTCCAAGTTCATGTAACAATATCTCGACGAGAAAATCTTGATTAATTTTTTTTTCGTCTGTTTTATTCTGGCGCGAAATTTGAATTTTTAATTGACTTTCGGACCACCCTTAAAGCGCGTCTACTCGCTAAAGAAAAAATAAAGCCGCCGGCTACAATCTTTCGATAAAATTCATCTTTTATATAAACAAGAGATATAATAAAAAATAAAGCCACTGGCTCTTTCAATAAAATTCATCTTTTATATAAACAAGAGATATAATAAAAAATAAAGCCACTGGCTCTGTCAATAAAATTCATCTTTTATATAAACAATAAATCCAGCCTATAAACGGATTATATCACGCACCGTCTCTCGCAATAAAAAATTAAAAAAAAAGAGAGAGAGAAGTCAGTGTCTTTGCGCTGCGCTGCTAATAACAGCTAATTTCACTTGTCCAACTTCTAATCCCTCGTGCTAAAATAAATTGCTTGATTTCACTTGGCCCCGCGGCCGTTTTTTTCTGCCCCTCTCTCTCACGATTCATAAACTCGGGCGTTTTTCGCGCGGAAAATTATGAGACCGCGAGCGAACAATACCGGCGGGTATATCTTAAAAAGATATGACCGAGATCACGGCTCGCGCATGAATGAAAAGAAAAATACGAGGAAAGGAGTCTCACCTCCCTTCCCCTCAACAATAAAATAATCCGTGTAATTACTTTTCCAACGCGCGCGCTACTTTTTGCATCGTAATCCGGGGCCGTTACGCACGTCCCGAAAGCAGCGAACGGAAAGGCGAGCCCCTGGATTTGCTTACGGGGGAGGGTACGAGTGGGTTGCAAAATTTCGCTTCGCTTTTATATCGATTTTATAACGGAAAAATTTTGCCTCGACCGGATGATAAAATCGCGGATACTTCTAATTGCGTTCGCGCGTTTTTTTTTTTTTTCTTTTCGTCGATCTAAACTTCTCTGCGGAGTGGATCAGTGTGTTAATGCCGGCGCGATAAGACTCGAGCGATTGCCGCGAGTGTTATCTGAATCTAATTTCTCATTTTCGCGTAATTTCGTAACGGGAGGTCTGATCGAACGATCAGTCAGCGAGATTGTGAACCCAATTTTTAAACAAAGCGCAATATGTGCACTCCGCAGGGCTTACGTTTTTAATGAACTTCGCGCGAAATGTTTAGCGAGTGAATAATTAGATTCGATCACCTTTCACTTTTGAATAGTCGCGGTTTCTTTTTCTCGCTGCGTAGCGAGTCGAGTAAAAAAAGAGAATAATACAAAGTATCGAATAAATTGTTTGCGGCGTGAGAATTTATTTAAAAAAGAAGGAGCGAGTGTATATATGGCTTTGATAATGATTCGATTTCTTCGGCCCGCGGCGGTTTTGCTTGGCACACAAATGGATCTAAACATTTCGTTTTATTGATGCTTAGATATTTTTTCCTTTTGTATATATAATAAAATCGTATATGGAAATTCGAATGACTTAGTTCGTATGCACAATGTTTTTTCATACTTTATCCTTTTCATTACGTACGTGTGGTTGTATTTCCGAACAAAAGATATTTCGACATTTTGCACGAAGATCGTAGGCGTTTTAACTACTTTACACTATGCGAGTATAAAAAAAAATGTAGAATACAAAATGTGAGCAATCTAAAATATAGTCTTACGAAACAATATATAAAATCTTTTTTCTTTAATATGTCAGAATCCTATTGCATTGTGAAATGTCCTCTTTATATATTTAAATATAATACATGTAATTGAAAAAAGTATATTTATATACGAATTAATCTATTAATTATTAGGAATTTATTATCTTTTTAATTTATTAAGTGTAAGTACTCATTAAGTACAGTTTTAATTATTATTATATAAACTATTAATAATTAAATGTTATTTCAAAATTCAACAACACGAAGAGTATATACATTAAACTAGAAAGAAGAAAAAAAAATCCTCTCGAATGAAGCCCGCAATTCCCGTCGGTCAAACTTCGGAGTAAAAGCAGGAAGAAAAAAAGTTGCTCACGCGCATCAAATTTTCTCGTCAATCAAAATTGAATCGTGGCCTGTTACCTGTATGCTGGTGGTGAGTGGTTTGGCAGGTGGTGCGGGGCTGTCGGCAGCCTGGATCACCAGGTTGTAGACTCCGCGGGTCTCTCGGTCGAGCGGCCGCCTGGTGTACAGGGTGCCATTGTCAGCGATGCCGAAGTCGTCGGCCTCGTCGCCGGCGACGATCGAGTAGGCGACCAGGCCGTTGTTGCCGGAGTCGAGGTCCTGGGCGCTGGTAGAGAGCAGCGCCGTGCCCACCGTGGCGTTCTCCGGGATGTCCGCCGAACGAGGCCCCGGCTTGAAGACTGGCGCGTTGTCGTTTAGGTCCACCACGTTGCAGTACACCGTCACCGTCGAGGACAATCCGGGAGTACCGCCGTCCGATGCCTGGACTACTAGAATGTAGTGCTGCACCTGGAGATACAGATATTTATGTTTTTTTTTTAAAAAAAGGTGAATGCAATCGGTATTTTTAATTTTTTTCTTTAATCCTTTCAGATCTGAATTTTTTACTGCATGAAAAAATTCTGAAATAGGATTTTATGCACCGAGGGAATAATATAGACGATTATTCTCGAGATGCATATAAAATGTTTTACGCTAATCATTTATAAATCCACTTTATTTAACAAAAAATCAAAGGAAACGCGATTACGAGAGACAAAATTAGTCCACAATAGCTAAAATGTTTCTACGAAAACTAAAATTTGTTTGGAGAAGGAAATATGTGTATTCGAAGTACAAAATGTGCATTCAAACAGTAAAGTCTTTCCAGGGAATAAATTAAATTTCAAAATTTAAAAAAAAATTAAAAAAAAAGCTTTGTACATTCTAAGGTACATTGGGTCTGAAAGGATTAAAATATTTTCTTATATTATAAGTAGTACGAACTTTAAGTTCATAGGCGATACTGTTGGGTCACGATTTTCGTGAAAGTATATTGGACAGGAGAGATTTTTCGGAGGGGCCGAACTGCCGCCGTAATTTTAATCCCGACGGAGCTAATTGTGCAAAATGGATACGTGGAGCCGAGTGAAAGTGAAATAAATAAATTTTAACCGTTGTTTTAGCCTTAACGGAGAATAGATAAAGATTCTGCTTGTTTGTTGAAGGGAATTTTCAGCCGCTTTCACCCGCGATGAGTTAAACAAGGACTTTAATGAATTTTTTAGTTTCCTTTTAAAAATAAGCTTCGAAGGTACTTATGCACGCGACACGACGAAAAATCTATACTTTAATGTGAAAACGAGTTTGGAAATTCATTCGTTCCGATATATAAAGTGTACTGGCACGACGGACGTGAGACTAAAACTTACGAGCAATGAAAAATAATTAGGTGAAATTTAATATCTATTTTTGAATAATATTCTTCGCTCAAGATTCGACAGTTAGCTTTTGCAGTTTACTGGAATAAAAGTGTAATTTTAAATAAAACGAACGAATTAAATATGTAATTAATAGCATGTTCAAACAAAAAGTAATAATAAAATATATTTTTATGAATATGTTTTTAACAACGACATAAGCGCAAGTGTATCATTTTTAATTTCAAAATTAAATAATAATAATTAGCCAATATGCAGTCCTTCACGTTACTTCCTACCAGAGAATTATTCACGAATTTACAAGATTATGCAAATAAGCCTTTTACTACCAATTACAATAATTTTCCTATTTTCCTATGTGAATAGGTAGAACTGAAAAGGCTTCCGTGTATCAAATAAGCGAAAGACGTTTTATTGCACATAAGTGCATATTCACTTATTTGAAGTGATTTTAACGTGTACATAATTACAGAACCACGTTTAAATTTTTGCTCTCAATTTTTTATTTACTTCCTTGCAAAAAGGTGTTTTTTTTTTCTCCCATCGATAAACAATAAAATGAACACACGGAGAGAAATGTTATAGTAAAAATTACTATATTCCGTAGAAACAGTGGGATATACTCCCCTTATGACGATTTTTACTACAAAACATACTAAAAATTCCTACGTACATAGCAAAAATTGCTTTTTATATAGTAGAAATTGCTATGTACATACGAATTTTTAGTATTTGTTATAGTAAAAATTTTCATAAGGGGAGTATATCCCACTGTTTCTACGGAATATAGTAACTGTTACTATAACATTTCTCTCCGTGTAGAAATTTTTAACATGTTTTATAGTAAAAATCGTCATAATTTCTCTCTGTGCACGTAAAAAAGAAACAGAGAGATAGAGAGAGAAAATAAAGAAACACCGAATGGACACAAATGTCGGTATTAATAAGCCTCGATTAATTTTCACCACTGATCAAATGTTTGCCCTGCTCGCGAGAATCATGCAGCAGGGGCCACGGACGATAATCACCCGACTCGGGCGGGTCTCATTGAAAGCGTGCAGCCCCGAAGACGTGAAACGAGCGCGAGAGCCGAGGCCGCGATCGGTAAATTAAGCACGCCGACGAAAAAGCATCGCATCGCTCTCCCGGAGCCCCATAAAGCAAAGCTATCAATCGGGTCCCCCCGCAAGCGTGTAATCAGCTGCTCCGGAGCGCGTCTTACAAATTCTCGCCCGTTCAGCGCGCGTATATGCCGTCCTCCGAAAATCCGCAAAGCCCCGGCCGCGTAATAGCCGCGCGAGCGCGAGCGGCAGCGATAAAAAGGGCCACCCTCTCTAATTTACGATTTTGCATAAATTACGCGAGCAGCGCCGGGAAAGGCGGAGAGGGGGAGGGGGCGCCCCCCGCGCGAGCACATATATAGGTATATATGGTTTCCCCGGCTGGAGCGCGACCTATACTTACGCGCGGACGCCGCGCGGCGAGGTACCAAGCGTGTTATTTATTTCTGCGTTTCGATTCCGACCGACGTGTGTGTGCGCAACGGTTCGTCGAAATTTCGGGGCCTGGAGTCCCTCGTCTCCCCTCCCCCCCTCCTCCCTTTCGGACGTCTTCGACAATAGCCCAGAGCTGATGGGCGCATACTGGGTGTCGAGGAAGAGCGGAGTACGCTGCACCACTGACAGAAATTTTGTCGTAAAGTGCGCGATGAAGATTCGTGAGCGAAGCTTGCGTGAGAAAACCGAATGCTGAGACGGTTTGCGACGTTGGAAATAATTTATTTATATAATTTTTTTTTTAATGAATAAAATTCAATTGTGATTCGCGCGAAACATGGCAATGGTAATTCATGTTTACAAGTAGCAGCAAACATTTTTTAGTTAATTGGTAAAACATAGTATTTATAAAAGTAAAAAATATCGATATAAGAAAATGACATTTATAGGTAATAGCAAACATTTTTGAGTTCATTGACTACTTGAAATCGGAATATTTATTGTAATTTTTATAATGCGAATCACCGATTTTGTTTAAGAATTTTGTTGTGACTTTCTTTTAAAAAGATATGTCGCCCAGCCTTTTGTTTTATACGCAATTTCTATTTTTTTCTAGCTTCATAGCGAATTTTTTTTTTAACGAACTTGAATTTCAGTCTCTTGTAATTATATTCACTGAACGGCGCTGATGAATGTTTTGCCGGCGCGAGATACGCAAATTTCGACGAATTTTATAAAATGAGCGGATTTATTTTTTTTTTTAATACCCTGGGCTAATTGAATAAAATATTGCGATAAAATTTCGGTCGATCCGTCTTAAACTAAAATGCATGACGTTATTCACTTATACAAGGGAATTGGCGTAAGCGCATCAGTCACGAACCTCACCCCACCCTCTTCTCCTCTTTATTTTTTTATATTCCTTCCTTATTACAAACGACGGTAATTTTTGCCAATATACTTTGAGCTAAATATTAGCATAAAGCGCGTACTCGAGGATGCAAATTCGACCGCACGCTATTTTTTCTCCCAAACCACGACGGAATGGACAGTTACAAATTCCCTTATTCAATAAAAAGGCGATCCCGCTCTAAAATCTCGGCGGCTCGCGCCCGGGATAAACCCCCCACCCTTCCGATCCTCATTAATCCTCGATAATTCGAGCTAACAGCCAGTATCGAGTGACGTCCGCTCGAAAGGTAATTGTCCCGCATGTTTTCGGCCGCGACACCCTGTATAAGCGGCTGCCGGCTAGTCGCCGGGTCCGCGTCCCGAGAATCAAGAGCGAAAGGGAGGAAAAGAGAGAAGGAGAGTATAATAATCGACGCGTACGAGCCCCAGAGAAGTTAAGGCATTTAGGCTGATGAGGGGTTCTATAAACGGCTTTCTGCCTTTTAACCCGCTACTCTTTTCTACCCTCGGAACTTGCGCTCGCGCGCGCGCACCTCGCCTCCTCGCCTCCTTTTATTTATTCCTCTGCGTCTTTATCCTCTCCACGTTCGCTTCTCCCGTCCCCTCGTCCCCTGCGTTGCAGTTTCGAGAAAATTGTGGCCGGGGATTAATTTCGACGTCGCGCGTCCGACGCACCTGTCGAACCCGAGCGGCGCACGCGGGAGGCTCGAGAGCCTCGAGATTTCTCCTTTTGCATCTTTCTTTCTCGCTTGTTCGCAGATTTTCGGTTCGCTGCTGCTTTGGAAAGAGAAAGGGGGATAGACCCTTTATCGCGCGTTTGTTTTATCAGAGCAGCAATCGCGCCAATTGTCGAGTTGAACCGAGCGCGATAATTTGCTTACGAGCTTCATTTTACTTCGACGCTTTACGCTTTGTACATTTATTTTTTATTCAATGTTTTTGGAGTCAATAGAAAAGGGAGTTCTCTTTGCAAATCCTTTTACGGGTGCTTTTATACATGTAATTTTTTCTTTACAAAATAAATAATATTGTATAATTTTTTCAAAAATACATTTCCTATGACTAATACGAGATTTTTTTAAGCTTAGCCCCTATCCGTTTCTCGAATTTTTACTTAAAAATTAATTTTTTATATTTGATTTTGTTTGCCAATCGTCGATTTTACTCAAAAGTGAGGATTCGTTTTCCTCCTTTATGTATGACGATTAATTTTTTTTAATCGTTTTTTCAAGCAACAAATTTGAGCATGTTTGCCTACAATAAATTTATGTAGAATTTCTTATTTCGAAATTGTTAAAAAACTATATAAATTCTATTTATTTAACCTTTCATTTAATTCTTATCTTTGTTTTATCTTTATTTTAACAATTTCGAGATTCTTTGATGTATAGAAGATAAATTAAAGACAAAATCGAGTTTCTCTTTTGAAAGTTTAAAAGATATTCTTTATAAGTATTTATTATAAGCAAGTGTAAGGTCATATTAATTAAGCGTTGAATTACTTATTAATTAAGATACGAATATGCGATAAACAAATAAATCAAATTATGCATACAATAAAGAATTTCGAAATTTCATTTATGCATTACGCAAAACAGTCATTGTTATCGACAGATTGTTAAATTAACGCGTAAAGCCGTCGATTTAAGGCGCAAGATTTGAAAATATCATATCCGTGGCAAATTCGAATCAAAACTCGATCTATTCTAATTTTCATCGCGGCATTGTTCGATACTCAGATAACATTATATAAACTACTCCGCACATTATTTATATCACCGCCGCCGTATCAGCGATAATTTAATGTTTGCACTCGACTAAGCAACGCCTTTCTCATTTTCAAAAGCGCAACAAATTTAATTTATTAATTCGCATTCCCCGTATACTCAGCAGGGCCGATCCCGCGCCTACAAGCCGCACGAAAGAATGCATCAGATTTGATATCTGGCGAAAAAATAATGCAACGTAAATTAAACGCCGCGCTACCGTAACGAACTCGCGGCGCGCATTTGCTTACAATTTAACCCTCCCGCGCATAAAGCAGCGACTAATTGCGCCGCTCGCGCGTGGCCCAGGGAGCATCGTAAAGCGCTCGATGACTCCATAAACAAGTCGCTCTCGACTCGCAATCTCGCGATCCATTGTTGATCCCCGGCCGCTACCGACGAATAAAAGCCCCGACCACTTAATACTTGCACGCGCGCGCACACACATAAGTATATACCAGACAGTCGGAACAAAAAAATTAAGATCCGCCGGTATATACACATAAAAGTACAAGACGAACGGCTACAAACAGCGACAAAAAAAGAGCATCAAGATCGGAGGGTACATACGTAGTCGAGAAGCCTCGGAATCCTGTGCGAGCTGCGCCTCATTATCGCGGCTAATTCGCGACGGAAATTCTATCGGACGTCAAAGCTCGGGCTCGTCGTTGCGCTTAAATTAAACCATAAATCGCTCGGGGCCGAGAGGCCCGCGGAATATACACGAGGCTGCACCGATCCGTGCCCGTAAAAAGGTAGACGCGGAGGACATTCCGCGCGGTGTCCTCCTCCTCTTTTTTCGCGCTCGCCGCCGAAAACATTCGTCTCGCGGGCTAATCGCTTTTTCCCGTATTCCGCGGCGTCCTCGAATAAATAATCAAGCCCCGGGCTTTTTACGGCCGCCTCCCTTTTGTGCGTCCCGGGCCGTGACAGCTCGGGAGGAGAAGGCCGCTGGGACGCGCCGGACTTTCATATTTAAAATAACTGGCCGCGGGAAAAAAAGGAAGATCGCGGTTAATTAGGAGGAGGGGGGGGGGGAGCGACGTGCCTTTTGTGTCCCTACGTCCGGGGGGCAAGTTCTGCAGCCCTTCTCGCGGCTTCCTTCTTTTCTTTGCGAGAGACGCGCGCGGGAGTTGCGAGGCGGGGGCGATGCTTATCGCCTACAATGGGAACTTTCGCGCGAGATTATCATCTTATTTGAATATAAGGCGCGCGCGCGAGAGCCGCGAGGTGAGGTCGGGCCCGCCGTGTCACGGGATTAAGACGAAATATTTAAAAGTGTATAATATTATAAAGTGTCGTTATAAAGAGACTGTCTACGCTGCGACAGGATACAATCCGGGAGAGATTTCACTTGTCATTGTCTCTTTCTGACGGTTTTTTGTACCGTACTGGTATACACTAAGAAAAATGTTCTGTAGTAAAAATGATTATACTGTGTATGGGAAAGCAGTCCTAGACTGAGATTCTGAGAAATATTAGCATACTTTATACAGTAAAATTTACTGCATGCATGCAAAAATTTACGATATTGCTTATATTGGTATGTGTATATTGTAATGATGCATGATAAGATTTATAGTAAATTTAAAAACGCATAAAAAATTGAAAGTATAATCACTACACTCCTTATACAATTTCGCCTGTATAAACTTTAACATTTATATAGTCGACAAAGTCTAAATTTAAGTAATTGCAATGGATCATCACAATCGATGACATTGTTTAAGAATTTTTTAAACTTGTAAATCATCAAAATAATTATGATGATGTGATTTAATATATTGCAGGTTTATACATGCAACTGAATTATCGCAATAATTATTTGATTATATAAATTATTTGATTATACAAATCTTGCGTACTAATTGTCGTATTTATATCTTTTAGCAATTTATGATCCAACAAAGATCGTTTATCGCGTGATTACATCTCCAACTACTTTTATCTACTTTTGCGTTCTTTTTTAATGTAATTTGTAGATTCGATAAAAACTGCGTTATCAATTAGAAGAAAAAAAAAACGACATTTTGTAATATCTGGCAAGTATATGTCACGTCGTAATTACTATTTTATATAGCAATTTTTCGTATAATATATATTAAATATTATCATGATTGTTAAATATTATTACTACGACTGTTTTCTCAGTGTATTTATATACACAGTACATCGCAGTGTTTTAAGATAAGCTAAGATACGATGTGCTGTTATGTTATGCGCGCGGCGGAGGGAACTTTGTCATATCAATCGGTATAAGATTTATTTATTTATTTACGGGGCGACGAGCACGGGCGGCCGAATTAATTTCCGTAACGGAATCCCGGGTCCCGGTCGATTAATCTTCATCCGCCGTCCGGGGGCCGCGAAATCCATCTCTAGAGGCAATGGGAACGGCGATCCGCTCGATAAACAACGACGAATTTAAGCGGGAGCATCGCGGACGAGTCGCGCTCGCCGCTCTTTTTCCTCCGCGGAGCTTCCCCCCCTGCCCCCTCGGCGGGGCTACGGCCTTCTTTCGAGGCTCCCGCGGCGGCCCTCGGACTCCCGCAGCGCGAGCAGCGCACGAAAAGAAAGAAAGCCCCGGAGGAGCCGATGCCAACATCGCCCCGGAGAAATTCGCGAAGCGGCATTCAATTTCGATGCTTACGCGCTCCGCAGCGCGAGCGACCGACCCGCTTCTTATATGTGCATCGGTGCACGTATCCGTGACGTATTATACGAGCCGGATGAATTTTTCCACCAGCGACGATGGCTCAGCCTTGAATTTTGCGATATTATCGCGGAAAATTTATCCGCTTCATTTTTCTTTTATACTCTGTAAATTCCGTTCAGTGAAATTTTCCCTTTTCTGAACAGTAATTGTCGTGTTTGCAAAATTTTAGTGATTTAAGTGACGATGTTTGTTTTTCACCGAACGAAAAAAGAAATTTTTACACTTTTTTTTTAAACAGAGGTTGTAGTTTTCACTGATTAAATAGTGATATTTCTAATTTATACCCATTCAGTGAATTTTCAACCTCTATTGTGTCTATATAAAATAATTTAAAGTCCTACGAGATAAAAAATCTTTCACTTAATTCGATCCACGTGTTTATTTTTAATTATCATATTTTTTTTTTGCAAAATTAAAAGAAAAAACAGTAAAATAACTTTGTACACTCCAAAGAATGGGTTATAATACTTTACAATAGAAAGTTTCATCATGATAAAACTGCCATATGCAAATAATAAATATTAAATATAAGATGAAAGAACTTCCTATTAAAAAGTTTAAGTTAAGAAATAATAATTAATTAAAAAGCAAAGTGATAGTATAAAAACACTATAGAATTTCAGTAAACCCCTTTTCTCTTCCTATATAATTAAGACGCTAAATTCTGTACTATCGACTCGAGCACCTGTTAATCCTACACAGCTGTGCAATAATTAAATAAAAAATATTACTTACAAGTTTTAAAAATAAAATTTCAATTTCACCAAATTACAATAAATTAGCTGCAATCAACGGCGGCATTTAACTCGCGCACGATAGCCAACCAGCCAAACGGCAGGAAAGAGCGCGTAAAGGCCGTTGGTCGGGGGAGCACGTGTGAAACGTCGGAGCGAGAGAAACGCGAAGGATACAAGACGAAGAAAAAAAAAAGTAGCGAGGAAGTGGGGGAGCGTTACGCACCTGCTCGTAATCAAGACTAGCGGTGAGGGTGAAAACTCCGGTGTTGGGATTAAGCGAGAACACGTCGTTGGCCCAGTCGGAGATGAGGGCGTAGCTGATCTGGCTGTTGGGCCCGGGAGCGTCCGCGTCGGTGGCGACGACCTGACCCACCCTGCTGCCCCGCGCCACGTTCTCCAGCACGTCGAACGAGTACGCCGTCGCCTGGAAAGTCGGCGCGTTGTCGTTCGTGTCCGTTACCTGAGAAGCAAAAAAAATGTACATTAGAAAGTTTTTTTTATTTATTATTTATTATTTATTCTTTATTATTTATGATTATTTATTATTTATGTTCATACGTTGACTTCGAGTTCAAAAGTATACGCTTCGTATATTTCATGGATTAGAAAAGAAGATTAGAAAAAAATTATAGAAATGTAATTCCTATAGAGGCAAATGTTTATGTAGAGTTAAAGTTACTTGTACGTAGACTGGTTAACAGTAATTAACTTAGGACTAACGTAAAACTAAACAAAAAAATAGATAATAGAATTCTATGATTTTTCACGTTTACAGGCTTCATATTTTAATTATTTTATAAGAAACTTTATAACCATTTTCCATTTTTAACAATTGTACAAGTATGTTCTAATTAGACTCTATAAAGTTTGTAACATTTTAACATTATATTGAAAAAAAAAAGATTAATGTTTTTATAAGTATTAATTCCACAATCAAAACTTAAAAAATAAAAACTTATTTCGAAATTAATAATTTTAAAAGGCCATCTATTATGGAAGTATTTTATCCACGGGTGAAGACTTTTTAAAAGTATTAAAATCCATTGATAAGTTCTTTTATTAATTTCTCTAATTAAAATTTTTGAGAAAAAAGAGGATATATTTTAGATTTAAATCGAGTGTTTTCTTAAATGATTTTAATATAATATTTTATTCAAATGATATTTTAATAAGAAAAAATAGTAGTAGTTTATAATAAAAAGTACGTGAGTGCAAATAAAAAAAGTAATTTATAATAAACGTTTCTATATACTATTATCTTTTTCAAATCTATAATTTTAAAATATTTTCTCTATCTCTACTTGTATGTTGGTTATAGATTTTTGTCGAAAAACTTGAACAAAGTTATTCCGAGTGAACATCAGAAGAATCAATACAATTATCTTGTTTATTCTTCGAAATCGTAAATTCAACCTGCGCGTATTTTAATTACAAACGTCGTTTATGACTCCAAGTATTCGAAAAAAAGAAAAGAAAGAATGTTCGACGCAGCTACTCGATTTTAAGGAGTCCGTTAATCTCTTGAAATTACAAACGTAAAAACGAGCGCATGCAAACAATTTTTTCCGAACGCCTCGATTAAACTGCAGTTTATGGCTTTATTTGTACTGCATATTAGAGGATTGATACCGGTTAGCGCGAATGCATCATTTTTTTTTATTTTTCGTCAGTCAGTCAGAATTCGCGGTATTTACTTAAAACGATCATCGACGAACTGCGCACTAAAAGGAAAAAAAAGGAAGGAAGCGTCATAAAATTGAGTTTTACAACCTCGTAGAGTCCGACGATTTACTCAATCATTTGGTTACTTTAGCGTCCGAAAACCGATCGCTCTCAAGAAACAAGTCGCTGCGAAAAAAGGCAAACCCACCCCCCCTCCTCCCGACAAGCCTCATTATCGTTAACATTCAATTCTTGAAATTCCGCGTCGCTCTCGTAAAACCGGACGATTTCAGCGAACGCCGCCGAAACTTCAAAACTCTCCCTCCAATCATAAGCAGCACGAACGCGTCCAGCGCGCATCGCTATCGTCACGTATACCTAATATAAAAGTATAATAAATCCTCGGGAAGTCGTCGCACCGACGGCGGGATAGGGTATCGCGTAAAAAAACCCGCGCGACGAGAAAAATCGAAGTTTATTGGAACTTCTGTAATCCCTCTTGAAGATTGCGGCCGGCGTCCCGTCCTCACCGGTGGGATATATAGAGTTACCCGGGCTTTTTAGGGAAATCAGTGCGCTAATAGCTTTCGAGCGAAGTTATTAAACGAGGAAGCGCCGCGGCGAGTCGTTAAAAATCGCCCGTCGCCGTTGTAATTTGCCTTTTTCACCGGTTTCTCCGGCCGTCCGAGGCCCCGTACGGATTCCGCGTGGATGTTAAAGCATCGAGCGGGAATCTTGGAAATTTGAAGAATCGCCCGGGCCCTCCCTCCCCCCCTTTTTTTTCCTTTAAGCGGACGAATCGACGAAATCGGAGACGCTACTTATCCAGCGGGAGAGCATCGGCGAAAAAATGAAGGACCGAAGGAGCGGAGGAAGATTCGAATGAAGTAGCGCGTTTTCCGAGAAGTCGAAGCCGCGCACATGCGCGAACGTTTGAAGTGTCGCAGTTAATCATCGAATTAATTGATTCCATTAATGCCCGAGATTGTGTCTCTGGTTTCTGCTTTATTCCGGAGAAGTCGCGCATTATTTCGCTCGGATGATTCACCGGCAGATAAAGCGAGCGAGTCCCCTCTTAGGTGCCCGCTGCGGTTATTGATGCATTCCATTAAGTAGAATCGGCGGACGATAGCGCGCGCGCGGGCCACCTTAGCTCCTCTTTCTCTCTTCTTCCTTCCTTCTTTTTTTTTTTTATTTTTTTCTTTATTTCCTCCTTTCTAAACCGCTAGGGCATTTTTCGGCGGCCTCGGCGAAGTATACACTCGCACCGGAAAGCCGCGCGCGCCGCGCGTTAAATAAATGGTCGCGGGCTAACGGATATATACACGGAATAAAAGAAGAAAAAAAAAAGCTCGTAGATTGTTCTCCCCGATACTCCGGGGTATTAATTTCGAGTGCACTTATCGCTTGATTATTTGACATTTGCTTAATTTAAAAACATCTACCGGGCTAATTTATGGATTGTAATTTGCGCGCAGAATGAGGAAAATTTATTTATTACTTTCACTCTTTTTTGAGCTACGCTGGATATATATACACACACACACACAACATATTTGAGGTTCCAAAAAAAAAAAAAAAATACAGGAAGAGGCCGGGACGGAGTTGATTTATCACGATGGATCGAAGAGTCGCCGCTCGCACTTGCCTGTCTTTTATAATAATTGCGTCATTTAACGTTTATATCACAATCTCGCACCCCTCCGCTTTAAAAGCCTCGGCTCGGCATTATAAATATATTTACATCGTCCTTAAAACCTATTCGACAAATTTATTATCGAACACGGGACTCCGCGAATTAAAATTCTTCCGACACCCCCGGCGCGACCGAATTGTCCTTAAGGGCGCAGTGTTTTATTGATTTATTTTCTCCTTTTTTTTTTTAAATTCATCTATATATTTAAAATTCTCGCGTTTCAGCTCGCGTCTAAAGTCCCGCGGCAGCTTTTTAACTGCCCATACTTAAAATCGGATACCCCGGAGAATTTACAGTTTAGCGGCCTCGCATCGGGAGAGAGGGGAAAGAGTTCGATCTTACATTGGAGGCGTTCGCATGGGCGTCAATCTCGCGAGGCAAATCGCGCGCGAGTCGCGTCGACAAAGGGATACACTGCACGGGGAGACGCTTTCTCACGGGACGAAAGTCCGCGCGCACGAGGCTGGAAGGAGAGGCCCTACGACGTCGGGCGGAGAGACAAAAAGTACCGGCCGGCGAGAGACAGCGGGAGCGCGCGAGAGGAGAGGAGCTCGCTTGACGCGAGTCTCGAAGGGATTCCGCAACGAGCGGAGGGGAAGGGAACGGGGACGGCTATGATCGGGCCGGCATTCCGCCGGCGCGCCTGACGAGGAGCGAGCCGCGAGGGACGCTGGAATTTCTGGCATTAAACGTCATAAGGACTATTTTTCTGCTGCCCCTGGAGGGGGAGGGAGAGAGGCGAGGGGCCGCGGGACTTTCGGAGTAGTAAAAGCTTTGATTGACAGGAAGTTAGTTGATTCGAGCGGCTTGATTAAAGTTTAAATTTATGATGCCTGGATACGCACGAGGTTTGCGCGTGTGTTTCTTTTCTCTCTCTCTCTTCTTTCTTTTTTCTTCTTTTTTTTTCTTTCTTTTTTTTTCTTGAAGAGACCGAAATGTAGAAACACCGAGTTCTCTCGCTTTTACGACGACGCCAGCGGGTATGCGGTTTTAAAATATTTGCGTTTGCTTTGAGTGTGTTCGATAAGGGAGTGCATTATATATGAAATAACGGGGATACGAAATTTAAAGGGAGAGAGAGAGAGAGGCGGAAAAAAAACTCGCGCGCCTTGTTTATCGGCGATTTGTGTACGTACGCGAGAAGGGAAAAAAATTTGGCTAAATTTATAAACGACGCGTGGCGTTAAACAGACTCTCTCCCGCAATATGCATCCTATTTTAGTTATACGGAAAACGATGTATAGATTGCGAAACGCGATAAGGCGCACACCCACCTACATCCACGTATACAGAATACGTGTTCATGTGTACGTGCACGTATGATCATGTATGTATACACACATACGCATGTATACAATACATGATAAATATATTATAAACATAATACCTAATACATGTAAAGAGAATGCACTTCTTTAATTAAATAATCCCGCTATATATTCAAATTACAATAAATTTTGGAGAAATTACAATTCTTATAATAAATGTTGCCACAATTTTAGGAAACTTTATTAGAATTTATTCAAAATTTATAATAATTTTCTTCTCTTTCCAAGCCGTTCCCCACCTTTGAATATTTATTACAAAATTATTTCATCCGGTGTATTAATTGAAATAAACTTATTACTCACAGAACGAAATGACAGTGTTTACATTTTCGTATACCTCCTAGAATTATTAATTGATAACATAGCTTATGTATATGTTTATACGTAATACATATTTACATAAAATATATTTATATAAAGAATATGCGCATGTATATAAAAAATTTGAAATAGAGCGCGAGTAGAAAGAAGGTCAATTCGATAATACGCCGCGCGGAATTGAATTGACAAGTTCCAGTTGTGTTTGATTTCCCACTGTTCTACATTCGATGTGATAAAACGAAATTTCGAAAGGTTTTATCGAAGC
This sequence comes from Sycophila sp. Sp_5, assembly GCA_018906775.1. Classification (NCBI taxonomy): domain Eukaryota; kingdom Metazoa; phylum Arthropoda; class Insecta; order Hymenoptera; family Eurytomidae; genus Sycophila; species Sycophila sp. Sp_5. The sequence goes on along the minus strand of JACCID010000014.1, from coordinate 983,738 downwards.
CCTCATATACCAGGTATCAATTAAGGGAGGCTCGCGCGAGCGCCAGGGCGTACGGTTGCGTAACCTCGCGCCCGGCGCGCGATGCTATCTCAACTTATTATTACATTACGGGCGTGAGTTACGGGCAATCAATCAATCAATTTCTCCCAAAGCGACTCTTACTGTCTCTCCTCTCTTTGCAATTTAACTCAGTCCCTTTTAAGAGCTGTTTGTAAACTGCCATTATCGTGACTTTATGAATAGAAGATAATGTCCCGGAGCAAATAGGAGAATACACACCCCAGGCACCGCTTGATTTATTCCCACTGTAAAAACGTGTTCATTTTCACTTTATAGCGCACGAAGAGCCTCGCCTCGGCCTTTTTTTTTCTTCGGAATCGATAGGCTAAATCATCTCGGCTCCTAAAAGCCGAGCGGAAGGGATGTATGTATGTATGGGTAATCGTAGATATACAGGGCTGTACGAGATTCGAGACCTTTTATACGTAGTTTCATATTTTAAAATAAGATCAATACATGATGATGAACACAAAAAATTCAAAATGAGACCAAAATTAAAGCAAGAGAGTCAAGACTCTCGATCTTCTCTTCAGTCTTAAGAATTAGCGAGATATAAATTTGAAAAATAGAAGAGACAAGTGCAGCAAGAGAATCTAGTAGTAACAGACGAGTGTCGCAAGACACGCTAAACTTAGTTTTTTAGAATAACCGAAGCGTTTGTAAAAATAAATTTTTTTAAATTCAGTATATGCAGTAATTTGAAAGTATACGTAAGTGCAGCAAGTGAATTCAGTAGTAACAGCCGAGTGTAACCAGACATTAAATACTTAATTTTTCTCAATAATTAAAGGTTTTTTTTTAATTAAAAATGTTTAAAATCCATATTTAGCCTCAATAGTTACTTTTCAAGGTACATAAGTGCAGTAAGAGAAACTAGTAGTAACAGACGAGTGTCGCAAGACACACTAAACTTAGTTTTTTAGAATAATCAAATCGTTTTTAAAATTAAATTTTTTTAAATTCGGTATATGCAGTTATTCGAAAGTATACGTAATAAGTGAATTCAGTAGTAACAGCCGAGTATAACCAGACATCAAATACTTAATTTTTCTCAATAATTAAAGGTTTTTTTTAATTAAAAATGTTTAAATTCCATATTTAGCCTCGATAGTTACTTTTCAAGGTACATTAGTGCAGTAAGAGAAACTAGTAGTAATAGACGAGTACAGTAAGACTCCCAAGTGGTTATTAATATACTATTTTCGATTTTAACTGCCGATGTGTTTGTAGAATTTTTTTTTCTAATTATTAGATCGAAAGTCAATAAAGCCCAAAGCAGACCCAGCCTAACTCAAAATAAAAAAAAAAGAAATTTCAAAAACTGAGAATGAAATTGTCGAAAACTCTCATCGGGTCTTGATCTCGGGTACCATCCTACCAGTCCCAATGTAAAAAAACTTCGCGGTAAAGTAGAATCAAGCGGTCGACCGAGCTGAAAAAGGCGTCGCCTCTAAAAAGGTGGAGAGTTCGCTCCGGAAAGAAATTGAAAAAAAAAGAAAGAAAAAGGAGGTCCGCGAAGAATATCGCGGGGAGGATCTCAACCTCCGCAAAATCCGTGGGCTTTTAGAAGCTCCTTGTTCTTTTTTTTTCTACAGACCCCCCACCAACGCAGAGAGGAGTGGGTATCTTCCACGGTGCTCGTTAAAAACGTCCGGCTACCTCCCTTTTCGCGATACGTCCGGTCCTGCGTCGCGATGACTTATGCGCGCGACGCGCATCGATTTTCGCGGCGCGACTGTGTTTGTGCTTGTGTATATGCATACACACAGGCCCCCGCGCGATAGACGCGGTAAATCATAACTTTTACGAGCCGCCCGTATGGACTTTATTAAGGCCGCGGCGACCGAGCTCTCCTTTCTCGAAACCTCATCCTTTTTCAGTTAAGGCCGCGGGGGAGGGGTGTATAGAGCCGAAGGGGCAATAAAATGTATTCCGCCGGGGAGATTTACGCGCGGAGGCGAAAAATGCGCGATGATTAAGCCCTTTAGTGCTTGGACGCGCGTCCGCGTAAATTTTTGTCCCGCGGCTTTTTGTTTTTGCGCCTATAAGTCGTCGGGGAAAAAAGTCGCGCGGGCGCGCAGGGATGATAAAACCGCTTGATTTACCGGCGGCGCGCCGGTTCGATTGTACAAGGGATTTTAACGATTGAGCCGGGGAGGCATTTTTCGGCTCCAGGGCCGTGCGCGCGGTTCCTTTCCACTGTAAATCACACCTATTTAAGCCCCACGAGAGAATGGAATATTGCATCGCAAAATCTTTGCTCCAATTAACTGGTAGTCGGTCCGGACTACCATGCAGCTCCTTTTTAAGCATTCTAAATCTATATAAGAGCGGCGCTGGCCAAATGCGAAATTAAGCAATCGTGAATCATTCGGCGTCGCATTTGCGGCGAAAAAATGCATTTCATATTCAATTTCGAGTCCATTAATTAAATCGCACTTGAAATAAAAAATGATGATCGTTCCTCGAGACTCTCTCGATCTTTCTGCGTGTCAAACGGGCATACTGGCTTTAAATGAAAAATGAAACATATTATAATATTAGAATTCATATGCCAATTGTTGAGCAAACTTGACATTCTAATTTTAGTTTTTAAAAGTTTTAGAAAATCTGTACCTATATACTGTAAAAAAACATTGCATGCATTTTAATGCGAATGCTGGAAACAATTTTCATTGCCGTACATGAATTATCATTAATTTACATTAATTTTAAAATTAAATTTAATGTAAATTCGATAAAGTTCATGTACGCCGATGAAATTTGCCTCTATTATTTCCATTAAATTAAATGTTTTTTTTTAACAGTGTAATAATTTTATTTTCTATCAATAGAGTAGACTTGTTTATCTGCATTTTAAGAAGTCTACCGCCTCCTGAACTTTTTAATTAACTGTGAACACAATTTTAATTTCTTAAAAATGTTATAAAGTTTATTTAATTATTTTTTAAGTTTTTGCTTAGTTATAGATGGTACGAATGCTTAAAAAGAGTTCACTATAAAATCAATTAAAACAAAATACGACTAATACGTGACGTAAAAAGATCTAATCGAGGATTTGAATTCTATCGAATGTGTTTTACACGATGTTTAGTTAAGTAAAATAGAAATTGCCTTATTACATAATTCTAAATTGCTTTAAATTATAATTGACGGAACTCAAATAAATCCATGACTTTACAATCTAAAAGATTACGTATAAAATTTTGCAATACATTATAATCCAATGACATATTTTTTACTCGTACAAACAATAACAATTGCAATTTGCGCGAGTTTAAAAAAAGGTGAAATTTTAACAAACAAACAAGCAAATACACCGTAGAAAAAATAAAACGAAAATCGCAATTCACGGCAAAAGTCAATATGGAATCGTGACAAAGCATCGGCCTGTTAAAAACCCGATACCCGATGTACGTAAACAAACAAAGTCGACTTAACAAGACAATCAACTCGACACCTTACGACCGGTGGCCTCGGAAAAAAATGTCCCTCACCCTGTCTGCTCAGCGTTCACAAAAAAAAAAAAAAGCAGGAAAGACCGAGCGACTAATTAGCGGCGCGTCAACGTAAAGCAAACCCTATGCTCAGCGTAAAAGAGGGGGCACATCCTTCTTTCTCTTTCTTTCTTTATCTCCTCTTGAAAAAAAATATTTATTTATTCATTTATTTATTGAACCAGATACTTTACATAGTATATCCTATAGGAGGTAAACAATGTTAACTGCACATAAGCTGGTATAAAAGAAACTTAAAACTGAAAAGATTTACAAACTAACATAATTCGATCATAAAATACGTTTGTATAAAATACATGTTTGTTAATAAATGTTAATAAAGGTAATAAAAAACTAAAAAGAAAGTTTGTATACAGTACAACCAACGGTACAGGTTCTGCTCAATAGTAATAAAGGTTTTTATTTCCTTTTTTATTGTTGTCTTTGGTTAAGTTCAAGTTTTTTAGTTCGAATTATAAGTTTTGATTGCAATTATATATAACTATTCTTATCACTAATGACTTTTTCATTTTAGGAAATATAATACTCTTATTTCTTGTCTCTCTATCTATATATCTAATATATCTATCTATCTATCTTTATATATACATATATGTATATATACAACTATATCCGCGGAGAAAAATATTCTAGTAAAAATTACTATGCTATTTGTAAAGTGTTACTAGGAGTTATAGAAAAATTTGCTAAAATCACAGTGATTTTTACTGAACATACAGTAAATTTTACTATACTTTCTAGTAAAAATTATTTATGTTTGAGTTTGTCCTTGCGTTACAAAACAGTATAGTAATTTTTACAAGAACTTTTCTCGCCGTGTAGTTGTACACACACATATATAGACATGGAGAGAAATATTATAGTAAAAAATTACTATATGTTCCGTAGGAACAGTGGGATATACTCAACTTCTGAAAAATTTTACTATATAAAATACTAAAAATTCCTATGTATACGTAACAATTTCTATTATATAAATAGGAATTTTTAGTATGTTTTATAGTAAAAATCGTCATAGGTCGAGTATGTCCCATTGTTCCTACGGAATATAGTAATTTTTACTATAACATTTCTCTCCGTGTACAAATAGATCTATGTTTCTCTCTGAATATACAGATATATAGCTGCACATATAGTTATACACACATATAAAAATATATCTATCCCTCTCAGTCTCTTTTCATTCCCTTCCGAAGGATCGGCGCGCGCTTCTACTCCTTCCTTATTACCGGCTCGGGACCGCTCGCTCTATCAGCGTCTATCTTCTCGAGGCCGAGGCACGCGCGCGCCAAAATAGGAGAAAGCCGCTGCCCCCGGAGGGCAGACACAATGCGCCATGGGAGCGACGAGGATGCGCCGATCGGGAGATAAGCGTCCTGGCGGTGGGAGCGAGACGGCGCGAGGAAGAAGGTGGGGTTCCAAGAGCGGCGCGGAAAAATCGCGACGGAGAGGGGCCGCTTATTAGAACGGTGACAGCGACCGGCTGCGGGATCTGAGTTAAGGCCTGATCCGAGTCGAGGCCTCACCTCGCGCTTCTTTTCGCGGGGAGCGGAGCGCCTCAATGGACCGCAAGTGTATGGGTCACTTGCTCGAGGAGCTCGGGGTGAAGGGCCGCGCGCCTGTGTGGGTAACGCACGTATGCACACGCAGGCGATGCATTAAATTATGCTTTTTCTTTGTTGCTTGTAAAATTTAGCCGACGCGTTTTCTCGCCATTTTCAAACGGCCTTCGCTTTTCTTTCCTCGCCACGCCGAGCTTTTCAATTGAGTGTTCTAACGCGGAATTGGCGAGTGCGGTTTTTTTGCGCGGGTATAGACGCTTTATAATGCTAAAGAGAGCTGATTAAATCGCGCCAACTTTGAGATTTTTTTTTTTATCGAGTCGAGTGGATATTCTAATGAGCAGCTTCGTGTGGGGATATGGAGATTTTTTTTTTAAAGAGTACATGTTTTCTACGAAGTAATAATAATAACGGGTACAAATTATCTTTATTATATTAGTGTAATGTGGGTATGCTAATTGAATAAGTGGCAATGAAAGATTAATTTATTTATCCTTTTTCTTCCTTTTAAAATTCGTATCTCGATCTGCTGGCGTTTGCTGCATATCGGCGATTAGATCGATAGGTACGCGCGGGCATTTGGGAAAAGTAGCGCCTTATAAAGCGTTCATTAATCTCTAAACGAGCAAGAAAATGATGCATTGATACATTGAAAAGTTAGATAATTATTCACGTGTTTTGAGGCTTGTCCGTAGAAGTCAAGTTTGAATGAGGCGAATTAACGGCATGAAATGACCACATTCGATCGTGTCAGTGGTATTACGTGCATTTCTCATTCGATTTCGAATGCCACGAAGCGGCGAGCGAGCGCCGCGGTGAGTTCAAGACCAGATCGTGAAAGCGAGTTTGCGCTTTTTGAATGCGGCGACATTCCTTGCGCAACTTGCGAAACCCGATATAGTCACGCGCATATTAAATTTATTTTTGTCAGGCTAACTGGATTAGCCGCGCTCTTTTAACCCTCCTTTTATGTATGCTTCTTCTTTCTTTATTTCTGTCCTTTTACTTGTTTTTTTTTTTTTTTTTAATGAACGAAATTTTGCAGCGATTAAGATCTGCTTATCCGCTTTTATACGTTTGTGCGACGCAATTAAATTGCGCGATCTAATTTCATTTCCGCGCGAATTTTATAGCTCGTCAATCGAGAATTTCACTTTTCATCGCCAAATGAAAAGCAGGAAGTATTCGAGAGTGTTGATGTACTGAAAGCATTTTCTCATAAAATAACGGACGATCTGCAAGCACTACAATTTTTTTAGGGAAAATCCCATGTATAAGTTATTATCTGAAATTCGATATAAAAAATACGGGAAAAAAGTACAAAATAAGGGACGATTTGTAAGCACTGGAGTGTAATTATTACCTGAAACTCGGATTTTTGGAAAAGCTTTGTAACTTTTATAGAAAATTTCACCACAAGTTTTACTAAAAAAAGCCGCGAAAATTATTGGAGAATTTTTCTTGTAAAATTGCAAAGCTAAGCTTTTAAGCTTCTCCAAAGCTCCATTATTCAAATAAAACTGATCATGGTTATTTTCTCATACAAATTGCGAGTGCCTCAGAATTATTCCGCGATTATGTTTCTTCGCGTAATTTATTGCGTGCAAAGCTTCGTCATAATTTTTAAGAGAACATTTTTGGAGTACAGAGAGAAGGCGAAAATTTTGCAAATCTGAGGATGATATATTTAGCTTAATAAAAGAGCGACATAAAACTACCCCAATAAAAGAGGATAAAAAATGAAAATGACTGCCTCCTAAGTAAAAAAAATAATTAAATACTACTCCCTAAAAAAAAAAGAAGTAATTCAGTTTTTACTCGTATCGAGTGGATATTCACGTTTCCAAAGAGTCCGGCGACCCATGGTACCGCCGCGGCTGATACTATACGGAACCCCGGCGGACCTAAGTACCCGTCTGGAAAGGTCGAGTAGAGAAAGAGAAAAAAAAGGGACGGAAAAGGAGGGAAAGAGGAGCGCGAGGAGGAAGCAGGAAGAAGAGGAGCGCGCAATAAGGCTTGAGGTCTCTCGCGGGGCTCGCCGGGGTCGCCGAGGTCAGGCCAGCTTCCTCCGCGGGGGGGAACTCCCCCTCTTCTCTTCCCTCGATTGTTTAATGCAATTCTCATGCTGCGCGCTGACCCAGCGCTTTTCGATGTACGACATTCCTTTATCAATTCGCTGACTGGCCTCCCCCCTCCCACCTCATCCCAACCCGTTTCTGTCTCCCTCTCGTTTTTTTTTTTTTTTTTTTTTGTGAAGGAAAGTCGGGAACTGCTTTTCTTGCACCGGCGAATTTCACTCGGGGGGCGGGTGTGGTCGTGTGGTAGCCCCTCCTTTGTCCGCGCTTGCGCGAGCGCGATAATGTCTTTATGCGGGGCGCTGTTTTGCCGGCGAGTGTACGCGCCGCGGCTAATGCGCGGCCTTTTGTGCGCCCATGGGATTCGCTTCTCATCGTCGCCGGGAGTAATTGCGCCCAGCGCGAATTTTAATGGGCGTACGCGTAGTCGAGGCTACCGTGCGTAATACGTGCGCATCGGCCGGGCGGAGCTCGTCATTTTAATTTTTTTTTCTCGTTCCTTTTCTTTTATTTTTTTTTTAGCCGAATGGCAAAGTACTTACAGGCTTCTTGCGCGGATGTTACTTGCGCCGTGGGAGACGGTTTTACGGGCGCCTCGGTGATTAGGAAAAACGCTGGTCTTTTAAATGGGAAGTGACGTTTAAAAATTCAATTTTCTACCGTTAATCGTTTCTTAACCTTTCTCTCTGGCAGCGTGCACTGATTACCTCGTAGGCTGTTTGTTTTTACTGTCTTTCTGTTTTTTTTTTGTACTAAATACGCCGAGAAAAATTTTATAGGAGAGTTTTATAGCAAAAATTACTATTAAATATAGTAAAACAATGACATATTCAATTTTATTAGAAAACTGTTACATTTTATAATAATATTGATATTTTTCATAGTACTTTGTCGTTTTATTAGTGCACCGAGAAATGAGTATTTTTAAACGCAATTTGCAGATTGACTTCTCAATCTGTAGTAAGATATACCATAAATATAGTAAATTTTAGTGAATATAGTTTTAGGAATAATCGTATTCATACAAAAAAATTTACTACATACATTTACTGAACATTTAACGGTTTACTGTGGTAATTTTTATCTGAAAGTTCTATCAATAAAATTAATTTTTTTTTTAGATTGTAATTGAAAGATATTAATCTTTAAAATACTTTTTAGTATTTTTCTCAGTGTATTAAAAAATATCATTGTACTGAACACGATCCCGGCGGACTTTCAGTTACTGTATAAAAAAAAATCTATCAAATTTTACTAAAAATAATTCTGAGTGCAATAATACTGTTCTCGTAAAAAGTCCAAGATGAGACGAAAATCAAGACAAGAGAGTCAATAGACTCTCGATTTTCTCTTCAGTCTTAAGAATAAACGAGTTATAAATTTGTAAAATAGAAGAAATAAATGCAGTAAGAGCAATCAGTAGTAACAGACAAGTACGGTAAGACATCCTATACTTACGTTTTCTGAATAATTAAAGGGTTTTTTGAAATTAAAAATTTTTAAATTCGATCATTAGCTTCGGTACATACCGTAATTTCAAGGCGCATAAGTACAGTAAAAGAAACTAGTAGTAACGGACGAGTGCGGTAAGACGCCATTTACTTGCTGTTTTCTAAATAAGTAAAGGGTTTTCGAAATTAAAAATGTTTAACTGCAGTTACTGTACAAAAAAACATATCCAAAATTTTACTACAAATAATTCTCAAGGCAATAATTCGTATAATACTGTGTCCTCGTATTAAACGGAACCAAGTCGCTCGCACGGAAAAAAATGTTGTTTTCCATCTGCGCGCGAAAGCCTCCCCCAGGCCGTAAAATTAAAAGGTCCGAGTAAAAAAGGGTAGGCTTATCTATTATCGTTAAAATGACAAGTGAAACGACAGCCATAAAAGCCCGCGGAGTATACGAGAGGATGATTTGTCGGTCGATCGAGTGGCTTGCGCGGGAAAACGTCCCGCGGACTCTCGCTCGGTCAATTTTCCCCTTTTTAATCTACGGCGCGATAAATCAGCCCGCGCCGGGCGTCCGGAGGTCACTTACCAGGACGGTGAGCGTGACGTCGGTGTGCTGCACTCCGTCGTCGGCCCTCACCCTCAGCGCGTAGCTCTCCCGGGCCTCGCGGTCGAGCGCCTCGCCGAGGCGCAGCTGACCCGTCACCGAGTCCAGCTTGAACGGGTACGACAGCCTGCGACAAAAACGTGATTTTGCGATTTAACTGCCGTTGTTCGCCCATTGTTCCATGTAATGCAAACAATTTTTTTGCGCTTGAATTATGGCGCAACAAATTTTCGAGGAGCGAGTGCTTCTCCTCGCGCCGGGACGAGCGCAGGAATTTTAAGCTTCTCGAAAAAGTGGAATTCTTTTTAAGTGTCTTCTCTCTTTTTTAGTATAAATCTTACGTTTATTCGATTGTACTCTGCGAGACCAATTTAGTCATTTCAAGGAAATGTGCGCTTCAGTAGTACGTGCTTGTTAAGCATTTCTTTGAATCGAGTGATTATTTTTTTTACGAAACTACTAAATCTATTTAGAAAAATAAAATTTATTTAGTTTTAATGTATTAATCTTTTAAAAGTGTCACTGCGATATCAAGTGCAATTTCTATACAAGTCTTATACGACTGACTGAAGTACAAAATATTAAATTTACACAGTCGTTCTTAAATTTCTATAAAATAATCTTATATAAATGCGACATCACAGTCATTACTTAAATAAAAAGTTCTACTAAAAAGTTGTAAGTCATAACAATAAAAGTAATATACGACAGTAAGTAAATCCTTCAAATAACTAAAATACAAGTTAATAAAAAAATATTATTCTCGTTAATTAGACAGGCATATGAATATTAAAATTAAAAAAAAAATACCACACTTGTGCAAATGATGCTAAAAATGCAATAGAAAAAACTTATTTATTTTGTTTATTAATACATGCACCCGGGTTACAGATTTACGTAATCGATAGAGCATTTGCGGGGTTAACGAGATGCGAGAGGAGACTGTATGATTTACCGGTGTGTCTTTGAAATTGAAATTATGTAAGCGCTTGATTGGACGTTTTAATTCGTCAATAACGATTATTGTGCGAATGCTTGGAGTGTACCGCTCGAACGTGTTAACGAGCAATGGATTTGAAATGGAAACAAAAGCGATTCATCGCTAATGAACGAAATAATTGACTGCAAATTTATTGCGAGCTGCAGTTTTTTATGACCGAAAGTTGATGTAAAAGTGATGAAAAATAAAGAGAAGTGAAATAATAACAGTAAATATCAAAAAGTGTACGGAAACCGGTTTAATTGTCCATTTTTTTAATGCGCATTTTAAAGACTCGATGCATATTTTTTCGAGCTTATATATCTATATAGTAACATTAACCGCCATAAAATAATTATGAAGGATCAAATTGATTGTACGAGAGAAAAAAAATATCGGCAAGATCATTTACTCGGATAGCGCTGGGGAATTAAATGCAGTTACTGCCCTTTTATTCCAAGTGTAAAATGATATGTATTTATTGTGCAGGCAGTTAAACGCACAATTGTGAAGAGAATCGACATGCAATTTCAATACGTCAAACATGTTTGAAATTTATTAAATATATAAATTACCCTTCAGTAAATATATTAAGATTTTTCACTTATGCAATTTTAACGAGTCACCCGCGCAAATTTATCACATAAAGTTTTCAATATTTATATTTGGAAGACGCTTTTACTGGACAATAAAAGTACACTTATACTTTTCGCTTTTATGTTAACTTTATTTACGCTTTAAGCGAAGACTGAATTTTTTATCTCCGGTATAAATGGCGCGCTCTACGAGTAACTTTATGATTAGTGCGCCTGTACGTTATCACACTAAAAATTTATTGTTAATCATCTTTGAGTCTTTATTTTGAAACTTCACATCTGATATAGATTTTAATTGGATTCAAAGTAAAATTTAAAAATTTCCCATGAAAATTGTTTATTTTTAGTACTTGTTATTACTGCATCGCACACAAGTGTTTATTTTATGCGAGGGATAGAAATATTAAATTTAATAGTTACCTAGTGTTTTCAATGAGGTTTTCTTCGTCATTCGGTGAGCTTTTAGGTGGTGGTACGATGCTGTACTTGAGGGTTCCGATGCTATCAGGGTCATAAGCCTTCAGGAGCGTTACCAGCGTATTTGGAGGGGCTTCTTCAGACACCTCGAACCTCCACGGTCCCTGGTCCCCAGCTTGGCGCTACGTCGTTCTTGTCTAATACACTTACGCGCACCTGTGAATAAAGTACATTTGTCATTAATTTTTTGCGCTGTGCGTAGAGAAAATTAATTATTATTCGAAAACCTGACGAAGATATTTAAATTCAGTGTGAAGGTTCGGACGTTCAATTGAATATCAACGAACGAAATTCGTTAACTTGTATAATACATGAATTGTGTAAAAATTAGCAACTATACTATGTTGATAAATTATTTTTATTAAAATTAGAATTTGAGTAAATCTTTCGTAAGTATCTTTTTTTGTAGTTTTCATCTCGCAGGATTTACTTTGTAAATTATCTGTTTTTTATAAAAAAAAATGTAAAAACAATCTTTTTTTCCTTGTCTGTTAAAAACGCGATAGCCTTTGTTGTGAAGCTTTCAATATCTGATTATGCTTAGTCGCCAAAATGCGAGAACGCGAATTTTTCAATTTTGAATATATAAAAGTTGAATTATGATTATGTCGATTATTGATATTATCTCTTTAAAAAAATGACGCCACAATTAAAACAATTAATTCAGAGTTTTATATTGAAGTTACAGTGTGATCTTACAGGTTATAATTAGAGGGAAATTTTGTTTTCATATATAGACATAAAAAAATATAATCGCTGTTAATTCTTAATATTTATAATTAGACTGCAGCAGTAACACCCCAGATTTTTCGTTTCCTACCGCGATCGTACAAGTATACGTTTCACACTAATTATACGATTTCTTTCTGTATTAAGGGTCTGTTTGATGTTGTTTTACGCTTGTAACATAAGTGCCGATGTAAAAGCTCGCAGAAGAAAAAGGACCAAGTGTGATCCTATTTCAAGCGCTCAGAAAAGCACGTCAGGCGGTATAATCATCATCTTACAATGTCGCCGGCGAGGCCTCCTCTAATTGGCGTCAAAGCATAAAAATCGCAGGAACCACACTCACGACGGGCCGATAAGCCGACGCTTTTATGGGTGTCCCCGTCAATATCCTCCCGCGTCCGCCGAAATAATTAGAGTGCAAATCGGGCCAATAAAATTTTTCGACCGTGCGCGTCCGCTATCGGGCCCCGACCAGAGAGCCTCCGCATAAAAAAAATCACCCCACCCTACCCCTCCCCCCGCGTCGAATATATTTATCTCCCTCGAAATAAGGAAGAAGAAAAAAAGAAAGAAACTTATTAGCGGGAGCATAAAAAGCGCATCCGCCAAATGGATCCACTTTTGTGTCTTTTCGACGGAATTCTTTAAAGCCGTGTAGAATCTTTTCCCTCCCTCGGCAGATTTTTTTTTATTTAAATAATTTAATCGAGCCTCGCGATTAGTCACTCCAAAGTTTCTATCAAATAATTTTATAAATGTGATATCTCAGTAATGATTTATGAAATTATTAATTTATAGTTAATTCTTAAAGTGATTAGTTACAATGAATTCGAAAAGAATAACTTTAGACAGACATACGAATAATAAAATAGAAAATAAAATGTAGCCCTTGTGTAAATGTGCACTGAGAGAAAATGTTGTTAATTTTAAGCAAAAATTTATTTCAATAGTACTTATTAAATATTTTATAGAGTCAAAAAATTATTTTTTTTAAGGACTTAAGATTTCTTAAGATCTAAAAAGATTTTCTATTAACAAGCCCCTAAAAATCAATTTAAGATCTTTTCGATATCATTGTTTTATAATACAATATTAATTTTATTTTAATACACAAAAAAATCAATATACGACCTTATTAAGATTAAAACGATCGATTTGAATCTTAAAAAATCTTGAATTTGGACATAATAGAGATAAATCCTTTTATCGTCTTATTTTAGTCGGAATTATTTTTTCGCGGGTAAAGCCGTAGAATCCTTTCCCTCCCCCCCTGCTGTTTGTTTTTTTATTTATTTAAATAATTCAATCGAGCCTTGCGACCAATTTATCGGCGATTATTTATGTCCTAGTGCTCGAAAGCGCGTGCGCATTGTTGTTCTTTTTCCCGGCGCTATCTCGAGTCCTCGGAAATTTCCATATTTCACGCGCAATATCTCAATGATCCGCGGGTGCGCGTGTGTCATCTTTCCTCGGGGTCCGCTGGGTCCAGAGGGTGGGGGCGGGTCTAACCCGGCGGCGAGCAGGCATGCACGAAACAACGAAGCTAAATCAACGGGGCTCGTATTTATACCCGCGGGAGACATAATACACGTCCGACGATCGTCGAAGAGAGGAAGGAGAGATAGAGAAAGACGAGTGGACGAGCAGCGGAGTAATCGTCGGCGATCTCACCTAAATAATGTGCTTTTAGGCAGCCGCGGAACCTCACCTGTCTTCCTCTCTTCTCCTTCTTCCTCTTCTTCGTTTCTTTTTTTTACTCTTATTCCCTCCTCGTCTTTTTTTTCTACGGTTTATGGCTGTGCTTCTAGGGGTACACTAGACCTCAAAACTATATGGTCTGCTGATTTTTGCTACGTTTTTAGTCGGCCTTGGGTATGTTACATCTACTGTAAATTCATCGCGAGCGACGAAGATACCGACGGTAGTTGAAGAAGAGAAAAAATTAATTCGCACTTCATTGTGCAATTTGATCTCGAGAAAGAGTAGAATTATCCTTTTAAATATAGAATTAGTGAAAATTTACTAATATCACTTCGTAGAAAATTGACCAGTGGTAAACAGTCACTGGCCAGTTAATCAGGAAACCCTCTTTCTACTCCCCTGGTGGAAATTTACTGATCAGTATTCATCTTTTCAAGATCGACTATTGTGATGTCATTAAGAGCAATTTTGTATTTCGAATGACTAATGTCTGATGTGACCCATCTTTTGAATTTTTTTTTTATATTAACTATACTGTATTTCTATTCTTCAGAATAATTCATTCGTAAATATTGTAATTTACAATACAATATATTTTTAATATTAACAAAAAATTATTATTATTAAAAATTTGAGCATTGATAAGTAGGCACAGTTTAAATGACTTAACACTGCTCAAATTTCTACCAGGGTAATAACTTTAATTAAAAAAATTATCTAAGTAATTTAACTGCTAATTTAACTGTAGGCAATAGTCATTTCTGAGAAAGTCCAATATTTTTATTATTGACAGATCTTCGCGAAGAATTTTATTTATCCCCCCAAAAAAATGAATATTTTAAAAGATATAACAATATCATTCGGACGAGGGATGTCGGCCCAACGAATAGAAGATAAATTTTTAACCGAAGCGATCCGAATAATATTTGATACGATTTATCATTTCCTCCGCGGTTCCCAATCTAAAGTTAAGCCATGAATCGAGGCTCATTTCTACGTTAAAAGCGCACTTGACTGACGCATCATTAAATCCCCTTATATATACAAAAAAATCCACGTATCACCGGCCGATCCCTCCAATCAAAAAAAAAAGTCAAAATAAACGCATATAATACGTCTGCTCGCCTCTTGTGGCATCGAGAGTTCGGCTCGGTCCTCCTCCGAGTGACAAAATACTTTTGATCGGTAGTATACGTCGTCCGATGCCGGCGGCTCGCTTGCTCCCGTCATTGTTTTCTTTTTGAGCTTATATATAATATCGAAATAAAATAAATACATAGACGGGCCGAGCACACCGCCGGAGGATAGTATATAGAGGGGCCGCTCGCTCGCCTCGCGCGCGCCTGCATGACCCAAAGAAAACCCCCGCTGGGCGACTCTCCCTCTCTCTCTGCCGATCCAATCCTCTCGCTCCCTCCCGCTGCCCGACGAAGATAACATCTCGAGGAGAGCGCGTGGTCCCCGCGGACCTTCGGCTAGCACCGGGGATACCACCGGGACCGCCTTATACCACCTTCGGGCCCTATTCTCCTCGCTCGCTCCTCTTTCACCTCCCGATATATACAAGCGAGGCTTATCCGTAAGACGAACCCCCTTCCCTTCTGCCTCTCTCTTTCCTATCCATATTCTCTAACAGCGGTTTCCTACTCCTTTTTTTTTTTTTTAAACCATGAACCTCTCCTTTTCGTATAGGAGCTCTCTTTCTATTACCCGATCGCGTATAGCTGTATTGTCTATATATACCGTGTGCGACTGCTGCCCAGCTTACGGTCCTTTTAACCGCGTCGTGCTCTTTGTGTCCCGCCACTCTTACTGTTGTGGACCTTCGTTTTTTTTTTTTTTTTTTTTTTTTTTGGTTACGTGGCGGAGTGGATTCTCTCGTTAGAGGCCTGTCGGGTTGGTGAATTTTAATTTCCGATGCTTAATGCCGGTGGGAGGCAACGTGATTCTGTTGCGACACGTCGACGTACGACCGATTATTATAAGCGAGCGTGCGCTTGGGGCACTTGCGGGTGAAAACGTTGAGTTCTCTCCTCTTGATGTGCGTGTGTGTGTGTGCGCGTGCATTTAAAACGAACGAAATAATTATCGGTGGTCTTTGCTTAAAAATTTTTCGTTCGAAGCTGCGGCCATTGTGCAATGCAAAATCAGTGGTTCTTTTTTTTTAAGTCGTGTAATTAGTGATTGATCGACGGCGAAATGTCCAATGGCAATTTACGAGTGTCGTATATACCAGCAACGAGCGTCATCGTATATTCATATCTTCAAATCGTTAATTTCTATATTAATAGCGACATCGTGTTTTATTAAGCTAAATGTCAGTATCAAACTAAACAGAAATATTTGCTTACTAAAAATTAATTATTCATTTAAAAAAAAAAAAAAAGAAAAAGAAAGACATTCGATTGTCACATCAATCTTTTTTTCTATATATAAAAGAAAAAATCTGAATACCTCGCAGCACGAAAATGAATTCGCAAGACTGAAGATGTCGACTCTTATTTATCATTCGTTCACGAGCGAATGAAAATAGACGGGTTAGTCGAAGGCAACCGGGTGCATATTGAAAAATATGCTCCCCCCCTCGTGCCCCTCCGGTAATGACTATCTCGTTCGCTGCGCTTTTGATTCAAATTTTCTTCTCATACCCATCAGATTTGTATCTTCAAACAACAATGACGCTTAACTTCACCGGCACTTCTTTATCCTCCCGGGGCGCGTATCGGCGCCGGCGATCTTTCGAATAAAACCAACAATAAACAGAGCGCCCGCGTGATTTCACAAATTACTCAGCGTCAATATTTCCAGGCTATATATATATATATATACCCGCCGCTTGCACAACAATCGTCACACGCGATTTCACCCGGAGGTTACATGCACGTGCCGCGGCCAAGCCTGTGTACGTGCGTCTGAGTATGCGCGAACGAGCCCGAAAAAATCGGCGAATTATGCGCCATTATTATGCGCCATATCGTCCTCCCCCTCGTCCTCGGCAGAGAGAGAGCGCGTGACATCTTCCTACGTTCTTTTTCGTCCCCCGGGCTCCCTTCATTACTTTCACTCTCGGTCCTCGCTTTTATTGCCGCAATATATCTCCCTCTCTTTCTCCCCTTTGTCCTCTTTTTGTACGCTCTCCTCTCTACGTACGAACCGCGCGCGTTCCTTCTTCCATCCCTCCGCACTGCGCTCGTCCCCGCTGCGCACCATTTGTCTTGTTCTATCATTTTTTATTGTCGTTATTGTTCGCTCGCGTCCTCCTCTCTCTCCCTGCTCTCCTTCTCCCGTTCCCTTCGCGTTTCTTTGCGCAATCGCGCGCATCTCTTTTGTCACTGCAAATCGAACGCGATCGAAAATATCCGGATAAGCCGTGATGATTTATATTAATATGCGCGAGTCAGACTCGATCTTGCTCTGCCTATATATATCCTACCTGCACGTATGCAATTGTGCACTTATGTGTGTACGTGTAGTTACGCGTATGTATCGTACGTATATAGTACTTTTGAGTGTAGTTACGAATCTTTGTAGGTCGTATTCTCTAAATCTGAAAATGTGAAATTCACTTGGAAAATGTGAGTTTTATAGTTACAAATTTTGTGTGAAAAATCGTTCAGACATTTAGCAGGTGAACGGCTTCTCACGTATTAAATGTCGCTATTCACATTTTTCAAGTGAATCTCACGTTTTCAGGTGTATATATACACTGAGAGAATTGTTTTGGAAAAATTATACCATTATTCTACTAAAAATTGCTATCTAGTCGCCGGCGGAACCACAGACTGCATTTAGTGAAAAAAATTATCATTCTGTATTATAAATTTTACTAGAATTCTATATGTACTAGAAATTTTAACTAGTATTCTAGTGAAATTTATAATGCAGAATGATATTTTTTTCACTAAATGCAGTATGTAATATGTAATATGTACTAGAAATTCTAACTAATATTCTAGTGAAACTTACAATACAAAATGATAATTTTTTTTATTAAATGTAGTTTGTAGCTCCACTCCCAGACTGGTTAGTAATTTTTCCACGAAAATTTCTCTCAGTGTACGTACGTTCATGTACATATGTATGTATATGTTTATATATATTTAAAAATATGTGTATATGTATATATACGTACGTAATGAATGTATACTTAAGTGTATATACGTAAAGTTACGTATAGGTACGTGTATGTTCAAATACATGTGTATAAGCGTGTGTACAGCGGGGAGTGTACGGACGTGCGTGGAAAGTGAAAGGCGCCGTGGCGCAGTATAAGTTTCGCAAAAGGCTGTATGCACACATAACGCGAATAGACAGATCGAGAGGGCGTTTTTAGAGCTAAATGTGTATCGCGTGGCGGACAAATTATCGCGCGACGACGAGCCGAGAATGGGGATATCGGTACGCCTCTCTTTGTTTTCGCTGTGCATTGTGCGCCGCGCGAACGCGATTCGACAATTAGACGGCCGCTGCTCCGCGGAAACCGGTATGCCCGCGACCGGCTCCGATGAATTTTCACCGGGGAACCGGAAAGTCTCGCCGCGGATTCCGCGCGAGAGGTGCACTGTAGAGCCGGTCGGGGGAGGGGGTGACGTTAATTAAGAGGCCGATTAGGCGCCGGTCCCTTATCGCTCCGGTGCGGCCGCGGGAAAATCGGCGGGAGTCGTCGATTTTCAGCCGAGTACATCGGGCTAATTGGTGTGGGATACATTATGCGAGCTTTGCGTTTAGTGAGTCGTTGCGGGGGACAATGAGAGTATTGCCTCGATTTGCATTGTGTTCCCCTGCGGTCGTATCGTACAAAGCGACTGGAATTGCTTTTTAATATTTACAATCGCGCGCATGAGGGCCTTTAGCCGATCGTGCGGTTTAAATGCCCAAATCGTGACGCTGAAGCCTGGCAGCCTAACTGCCGACGTTTAGTTTTTCATGGACTGTTTTATAATAGTTGATTGTCGGAGGAATCTAATAAATTTTATGAAGTGGCCACTATTTTATCGGTCGGATTAGATATTGGCTCGATAATGCTTCAGACGTTTCTTATTTATCTTGCAGACCTTTGCGCCGCTGTACGCTGCAATCGATTCTGTCTAATAGGCCTGATTGTAATGTACACGAATACGTCGGAAAAATGTGTTATTTTTCTTTTTCTCTTTCACATGTGGTACTTTATAGGTATAGGTACGTACAATGACAAATATGTAATTTAATGTAGATGAGATCGTGATATAATCTTCTTTTGAACTATTGTCCTCTAAGAGATTTTTCTTTCCTATACGGATCTATTGTTTGTGAATTATATAGTTGAATATGTTACATCATATGCTTTATTTTGATATTTTTTATCATACTAAACGATATCACGCGTTTTTAAATATTACGCTTGAACAATGATAAGAATACTATAAACGTTTTTTAAGCTTTTTTTTATATAAAATTATAAAGTAAGTATGATAAATCACAAAACTTTTACTCCATACTTCGTTTAGAATTTTTTTTTATTGTTTTAAATTACTTCTAAATTATTTCCGAATGAGAGGGGAAAAATTTGAAGAAAATTGCTTAAATAAGGAATCATTTTTTAATGGAATTCATTGAAAAGCCAAAACGATTTTCCTTTCAAATATTAAATCATAAAATGTTAGATCGTATACTACGTCTTAAAGCTTTCCATTTTTAAATTATAATTAAGAAATCAAAGTAGAAATTAATAAAATATGTAAAAATAAGTGTTTACTCTCAACTACACAGCTGCATAAAATTTGATTTTAAAGCCACATTTCCTTCATCTCCACACTGCAGCATGCAAATTTTGAAAAGAGCCGAATGGCCTCGTACCACACTATACATCAACCCTAAAATTATCCAACAATCACGCGCGAAACTATTTCAATCTAAATTCCTCACTATAAAAAAAAGGAGAACCCAAACAAACACGCGATACCTAAAAATCATCAAAAGCACGCAAGCCGCGGCTCCGATAAAACCGCAAGTTTTATGCGTCGCACAAAACCCCATAATCCTATCAAGATCCTCTTAAACCGTCAAAGTACCGCGCAAAAAATCATCACAATGACTAGAGGGGGGCTCAGAAGAGTCCCGACGCACCCACGGCTCCGAGGTATACGATACGTACACACACTCGCGCCTATCGCGCGGGCGAATCTCACCCGGAGCGCGAGGAGGACAATCGCGCGTGGCTCAACCCAGTGACATCAATGCTCCGGTGCTCGAGGAGAAAGTGCCTCTTGGCCGGCGGCGATAATCCCCGGGACCGATAACGCGTTGCTGGCGCGCGCACGCGGCCGTGAAAAAATCGAGCGGGCATATCGGTTGGCCGAAGCCCTATACGGGCTCGCGGTTCCGGAGCCATACGCCTGTGCACTTTCTCTCCCCGGTGGCGGTTTCGCCGCGGGTCCTCCGCACCGCTGCACTTTTTGATACGGATACCCTTGCCGGTGTAGTTTTGTTATACGTGCGCGTCCGTCGTCCCTTCTTCTTCCTTTTGTTTTATTTATTTATTTTTTGTTATTATTATTTTTTTTATATGTATGTATGAGAGCCTGCGAGTGGCTATTATTCCGCGTAAAAATAATTCAGACTACACGGAGAGAAATGTTATAATAAAAATTACTATATTCTGTAGGAATAATGGGACATACTCGACCTATGACGATTTTTACTATAAAACATACTAAAAATTCCGATGTACATAGCAAAAATTGCTATTTATATAGTAGAAATTGCTATGTACATAGGAATTTTTAGTATTTTTTATAGTAAAAATTTTCATAAGCTGCGTATATCACACTGTACCTACGGAACATAGTAATTTTTACTGTAACATTTCTCTCCGTGTGAAATAAGACGATATGAAGATTCATCTTTATTATGTCCGGATTTAAGATTTCTTGAGATTTAAAAAGATTCTCTATTAACAAACCCCTAAAAATCAATTTAAAATCTTTTCGAAATCATTGTTTGAATACAATATTGATTTCAACTTAATACATATAAATTTTCAAAAAAATTTCAATATAAGACCTTATTAAGATTAAAACGATCTTTATAAGATCTTATGTATAGAAATTTGAAAAAAAAATTGAATATATTAAACTAATATTAATATTGTCTTAAAATAACGACCTCGAAAAGATCTTAAATTAATATTCAGATATTTATTAAAAGAGAATCTTTTTGAATCTTGAAAAATCTTGTATTTGGACATAATAGAGATGAATCTTTTTATCGTCTTATTTTATTCTGAATTATTTTTACGCGGGTTGGCGGTCGACGGCGAATGCGAGGGAAAACGGACACTCGGGGCAGGAGGGACGCACGCGAAGGGGATGGAGGAGGGTCGGTGTACGAGAGGGATTGGATTAAACTATGTTGAAAAGTGGAATGGATGGTGATACTTGCTTTTTTTTTTTGTGGTGTAGTTACACCGTGTAAGTGCAAGCTGCGGCGTTCTCTCGTGGAGGTACGAGTTTTGTGTCGTGGGCTGTCTTCGAGATCGTTATCTTCGCAATTATCTGATGGCGTAAAGTAATATAACATAAGCACAATCGCACTATAAAGATGCGACGCGCCGAGTTTACGAGCGACGCGGCGTGTTAAAGTTAAAAGTTAAAAATCTTTCGGGTCAATTAAACCCTAGTGCGGACGGTTATTTACTTGTACTGTATGATTAATTTAATCGGCTGGACGCGTATAAATCAATGTCTTTTATATTTGTTTGGATAATTAAAATAATCGTCTTGATTGTCTTTAAATACAAAGTTAAATAGCAGATTCAAAGTAAATCAATGTCTGTTATTTGGTTGCATAAGTAAAATAATCGATTTATTTGTCTTTAAATACAGTTTGAGTAGTAGATGCAAATCGTCTAGTTACTTTATATTCCATTTTATTACTTTATTTTAATTAAATTTCATGATTTACGTATCGATTGAAAATCGTAGAATGCAAAGAAACACCTTAAATAAAAATATCGAATTGTACAAGTATAAAATTGTATTTACCTTTAGATCAAAAGAATCAGTAATTTTAATAAACTATTTTTTAGGTAAATATTTCTTTAAATCAACTAAATATTAATTGAAAACTGTAAAGTGATTTTAAATTACACGTAGAAAAAGGTTTTAGTAAAAGCATTTTATGTAATGCATGGACAAACTTGACAAATAAAAATTTTTACTATAAAGTAGAATAGAATTTACTGTGAGTTCAGCACAATTTACTGTAAATCTAATAAATTTTGGTAAAATTTTTTCTATAACGAGTCTGTCTCTGCTTTACAAAACACTATCGTAATTTTTACAGGAACTTTCCTCTCCGTGTAAAAAAAAAAGTTTAACAGATTCAAAAATATATAATTAATCTAATCTAATATGTAGTTAAATACAAATTTCTTAACTTTTCTTTTGTTTGAGTATAGAAGTATCGCACTTACACAATTTTTTCAAAATAAATTAATTAAAAAAAAAAGATTCTCACAACACTAAATAGAATTATTTTACAATTAAATTGCTGTTCAAGGTGAAAAATTGTATTACAAAAGAAGCAAAAGTGGATTATGCAGAAAAAGTGAGAGGCGTTAGTAGTGCCATTGTGTATTTCAATTACTTCGCTCGAGTGCATTTTTACCGGAGCGAGTGGACAAACGATCCTAATTAACGGCAAAGAGTAGATCGAAACATCATTGAAAAAATATTCCAATAAAAAGCGAACGGGAGGGATCGGTGCGCGGCAAGGTGCGCGCAATACTCACTGTCGCAGGATATACGCCGAGTAGGCTATTTGATATTGTGTGTACGCGCGGGGGTTCACCGCAGAGGATGGATCGGATGTCCTTTTTTGTCGCGGGAGGATGCCGTCGACGTCTCTGCGCCGGCGGAGCGAGAGGGACACTTTTTTTTTCTCTCCCTTTACCGGCGTATCGGATCGCGCCTTCGATCGGCGCGCTCATTGTTGCACCCGGAAAACGCGGCTGGAAAATTGATCGATGCGGATTTTCACGCTTGGACTTTGATCGATAACAAGCCGATGGTAATCGAGGCCGGGGCATTGTGCGACGGATATATATTTTTTCTTTTTTTTTTTTTTTTGAGAAACGCCGGGGATCGACACGGGCTTTGTTGGGAGGATTACCGCGACTCGAGCACAGTGAGGCGGAATATTTCGCTTTTTTTTTCTGAGCTGACACTTTAGGTCGTGATATTTTTAAGTCGGATGCTGGAATATCCTTTTTATTCGCTCGGTTGCTGAGAAAGTTAGAAGAGCTCGTTGAATTTGACTAATTGGCGGTGATAAATTTTCTTCGGTTAAACGGATGTGAACGGAGATTTTTATTTAAGTTTTTTATTTCATTTTAATAAGATACATTGATATTGGAATTTTGTTATATTCTAATCCTTTATAAAAAAAATGACAATATATTTATTATAAATTACCATATTTATAAATCGTAATTATGGTTCCGAAGAATACAAATGTAATAGAAAAGATTCAAAAAGTTAGTAGTTTAAAGCATTAGTTATTTGAACATAAAAATTACACTTGTATAAAAAAAAACGTATAGATATATACATTATAATTTTAGTATATAGATTTGAAAAGTAAGTTTTTTTAAACATTTTATATATCTTTATTGTTTTTGACCGAACACTCAATAGTTTATCTTTAATTTTCTTTTTCTCAACTTCAATCTATTTTTTTGTCTAAATCGAAAGTTTACAAGCACTGTACGGATCACACGCGAAAAATTTTCTTGCAGTACATAATTTCACCGAGATTTATATGAAATTCTGCAGTGGAAGTTTTCGCAAACCGCAAGAATTCTCATAACCGTAGAGAACAAAAATGTTATTTCCCACTCGGGCTCGTAAAAGCTACTTGATAAAATACGCTCGAGCAATATTAAATTTTCAATATCTGACACTTTATATCATCGGCCGATTTTTCCGTGCAGCCAATAACTCCCCTTGATTAATTAACTCCAAGAAAGTAAACACGCGAGCGTAGCACAAGCTGAAAATGCCCCGGCGCTTAATTTACCACGCTCTCTCCTTCTCTCTTTTCCTCTCTCTCTCTCTCTCTCTCTCGCTCTCTCTATCTCTCTCGGAGCTGAGATATGAACTGAGCTAGCGATGCATCCACGTGATCAGTGCGAGCGGAATATTTCGTATTAATATTAATCCGCTTGCCGCTTAACGGGCAGAGCGACTTGCGTAACGCAGAAAAGTCGCTCGCATTCCGCTGGGCGGAAAAAGGCGCCAGGGATCTGTCGCGCAACTTCATCGAGCGCTTGGTATGACATCAGCGCGCGATACTTTTTTTTTAACTCCGCGAGCGCCGAGAGAAAACGTCGTCGCGGTGAATTTCGATTTTTCACCTATACCTGTTCCCACTGGGGCTCTCGTTTCGTCGGAACTTTTTGTTTTTTGTCCGCGGTGGTCGGACTCGTGCTGCGCGAGGAGGTCGATTGAATTCGCGCCGATGGATAATCGCACCCGCGGATGAAACGATTCGGATTGAGAGTGACGCGTATTCCTTTTTTTTTGTGTCGAGCGACGTCCGCGAGATTTTTCGCCGCTCGATGAAAATATCTGCCGGTTGATTAATACTCGACGTGCTGATTCAGAGTTGACGAATAAGGAAGGTTGACTGTTGTTACGCGACCGATTGACAAAATCATTATAGCAATTTATGGGTGTGTTTATGTATTTATTGATGAATTTTAATGGGGGAGTCTCGCTCGGCTTTATTTATGTGGCGGAGAACACTGTGGTAGTCGAGAGATTAGCCAACTAATCGTCGTTTGAAATGGGAGATTAGTTGGGCTTTGTTTGTCTTGGAATTTTATTTATGAATCTTTGATAGACTCGTGTGGCCAGTACTTGTAGAGTCATTGTTGACTTTTTTAGTACGTGATGTACAGGAAAAGATTGTAAAACGTATAATAACTTAATTCTTTTTTATAGTATACATTTTTATCAAAGCGAGTGTATCTCTTTAAATATTCCATTATTAAACTATATAAAATCCGGTTTTTTTATGACAAATTCTTTTGCATTTTCTTATATCCGTCTAATATAAGAAAAACAAAATTGTAGACCGGTTTTTTTTTCTTACACTTTTTTAACAGAATGATTACTAGCAAAGATAGCGCGCTTCGAAAATCTGTAACGTCACAATACAGATGTACGTCATAGAAACGTCACTATCGTTACAATTTTTTAATCCGCCATATCTTTGTTAATAAATGTTAAAATGTAAAAATAAAAAATTAACGTAAAGCATATTATAACAGATGAAAGGGAATTTTTCATGAGAAAACGGAATTCAGTGAAAAATTCCTGATAATCTACGTACATTAATATAAAAAATCTTTATTGATTAAAAATTACGTAATGTACACTATTACACAAGAAAGCCACAAAATTGAAATAAAAAAATTAAACTATGTACAGCGTTTTCGAAATAAGTAATAAAGTATTTACTCTCGTACTAAATACAAGTTTCAATTATTTCCCATAAATCTTAAATAATTTGTAACATTCATTCGCATGCTACAAACGCTACCTGAATGAACGTCTCGATAAAATCTATTTTAAGAAACAACAGCCAACTAAGTGCACTTCACGCCTCATTTGAATCTAAATTCGCAAGGCAGCCTACTTTAACTTCGCCAGCTTTACCCATCGTTAAAATAAATATATTTTAATATTTAACCAGCGATTCGCGGTAAAACCGTTTAGCCACCGGATATGTAAACGCGATTTCTTTTTACGATCGCCGGAGCCTCCTCAAAATGAGATTGAAATCCAAGCGTTCGTTAACTCACAGTCGCGCCGTCGCGCCGGAGGAGGAAGTCCCCCTTTTTACGCGGAGGCTGGACCTTCGGCTTGTCGCGCCGAACAACGAGCCATTACAACAAGCGGCGCAGCCGCCGACGACAATGACCGCGCGGCCGAACTCCACGAGCATCGGTAGCGTCCTTCGACTCGCTTTATAAATATGCAAAGTCACCTCGCGCCTGTGGAAAGCGGCGCGACCGCCCGAAAATCCAAACGCGCGGCTCGTCGTCGGCCAAATTGGACGCGCGGCTTTCAAAAGCGCACGAAATTTTCTCGGCGAGCGATCAGCACCCCACGTCGACGTGGACTGTATGTGAGTGTAGAATGGGACGAGAGGGACCCCCTCGTCCCTCGTCAGCTTTTTCTCGCCGGTGGGCGTTTTTCGAATTCTACACGGGATTACAATGGTCGAGGCGCCGAGGACCTGGATCCGTTTTTTCTTTTTTCATAGGAGTGATGGAAATTTTCTTCGGAGGTGCGGTATACTATGGGAATCAAGTTTTCGCTTAGACGGGCTTCGGTGGATTTTCCCTTTTGTGGGGGGGGCGAAGGCGTTTTAAGGCTTCTTGAAAAATTAATGCGATGCCGGGCCACTTGGCTGGTTGTGGGAGCTTAGTGAATATTTTTGTTCTCGCCTTGCGGAAATGTGTTTTGGGTGTTGGCTTTGTGCGGTGGGGATTGTGCGTGACAGTTCTTCAAAATTCTCGTTTGGAAAAAGGTATAGGTAGAGGGAGATCAAGATAACTCGGCGAAGATTAATGGGTTCAAATTTCATGCTTATTTATTTGTTTGTTTGTGTATATCGTTTTTTAGCAGAATTATTTATTTAATTATTGCTATTACTTTTTTCGAGGAAGGCTTAATTCCTCTTTTGTTAAAAATTACGAAATGTATAACGTAAAGTTTTATGTAAATAATTAAGAGTAGATAAGAAAATAAAAGATTTGAATAATTGTGTTTCCGAATAGAAAATAAAATAGAAACTACAAAGGTATGCGAAATTTAGCCAGGATGAAAATGGTATAGTATGTACACTTCCTTCCGCGTTTTTAAAAATATTTAAATAATTTAAAAAAGAAAAAAAAAACAATGAATATTTGTGAGATATTTATCTCTTAAGGCTAAAGTGCATACTTTAAAGTTAAACGACGATTTTTAAACACGCATTATCTGCGTATACTCCGTTAAATATGCATTGTGGTTTAAACAACGGACACCCAATTTGCCTAACAATACTACGAAATTTACATTTATATATTTTAAGATGCATTCACACGAAGCGTGCATGCGTTGAACAGAAATTTTTTCTTGTAGAAATTCGTACTCCCTCTTTCCAGTAAATAAATAATAATAATTCACCGACATTTACGCAGTCACCAGCACATGCAATTTAAATTTTTTAACTTATTAATTACACACAAAGCACGCGAATCGTGCAATTACTCAATCAAAAATGTATACGGCTCCTTCAGCGGAGCGTCTCGTGCGTTCGCCGGTTACGTAATATCCCTCGGGTCACCGGTCGAAAATTCGCGTGGCTCACGAACGCCGTTCCCCCCATAAATCAGTCGATCGTCCCGTTTCAATTTGCGCGCGCGGCTAAAATATGCACCGATATCCATCGGACATCTAAAAAATCATAATTAAATTCGTGATGCGCCGCGCGGACCCTTTTACATCCGTATACGTACACCTACCCCCGGCCCCGCTCGGCATTCATCATTCAAATCGAGGGGTCGAGCTCTCCATCGCACTCATTACAAAAAAAAAAAAAGGAGAGAAGTCAGGGAGAAGGTTACATTCGACTCGGGCGGTCTTGCACAATGACTCCTCGACTCTTCGGGGGCCTCAACCCCGGCGAGGATTACACGTCGCCGATCCGCAGAAACAATGCCGATCGTTGTGTTGCCGGTCGGCGTGCGTGCGCGCCGCGGAATGAACGGAAAAAAAGGAAGAATTCCGCGCCGTCCGTGAGACGAGAAAAAAAAGAGACTTTGTTGCGTAAGCCACGTGGTTTGAGGGGGTGGAACAAAGAGACCTGGCGCGGGTCAATATATAAGAGTTACATATCTTATACACCGAGAGAATAAACTTAATAAAATCTGCAGTTGTGATTAGAAAAGGAGTGACAGTCTTGACAAGCGAGAAATTCTAGTATGGAAAATAACAATTTTTAGTACTCAAACAGCAATTTTTAGTATTAAAATAGTAATTTTTAAAAATTCAAGTATACTAAAAATTATTATTTTTCGTATAAAAAATTCTCACTTGATAAGACTGTCACTCCTTTCTTAATCACAATAACAATTTTTATAAAGTTTTTTCTCTCAAGTGTATACTTTTCGCGATTACCTATTGGAATCTGGAATACACTTTTAGTAAACTCAGTACTGTTTTTTATTTTATATGCTACTTTTCGCAGCATTACTGAAATAATCAATAATAGACGATTTTTATATAAAAATTAAAAAAACATTTTATTACAAATATTTCTTCTTATGACTTCATGATGATTTATTTTTGATTATATATACTAGCGCGTTATATATTATTATTAATATATTTATGTAAGGATTACGAAAACTTAAAATTAGAGTTAGATTTTTTTTATATGTTCGAAGATTCGAAGTTCTATGTAGGAATTAAAGTATATTGCAGAAAAATAAAAAATACAAAAAGTAAAGAAAAGTGAAAAAGCATACACAAAAAAAAAAATAATAAGTAAAACTTCTACTTTTTACCCAGCAGATGTTAACTTAACTTTTCTTTAAAGTAGTTTTAACTTTACAAATGAACTGTTATTCTTTCAGTAAGAAATGTTAATTTTTACTTATCTTGCAAAGAAATATTCACTTTGCCCTAGTCTAGCAGATTTTACTGTTGCGAAACAGTAGGAACTACTCCTTCTTTTCGTCTGCGTACAATTCAATGGATAAAACGTAACGAACAAAATAAAAATCTCACTAGAGCAAACGAAGTAAACGCAAACAAGCCAAATTCGAAATCATAATCGGCCTGTCAATTTAAACTTTTTTTCAGACGTATTTGAATAAATCGATCAATTACACGAGACACGCCAGTACAGTTGCAAAATTATAAAACAGTATATTAATGTATAAAAAAAAGACTATCCGATTTGACAATTAATCATTCCCTCGTTTCCCTTATCTACTTCTGCCTTTCTGGTCTTTACATTATCACATGTCAATCGGTCATGACAAGTTAGACGGAGACGCAGACTACCAACTAACCACACGATCTCGTTAAAACGAATTAAATTAAATTAAGAATATCGAGCTTCACTTTCAGGCTCATTCATTTCTTAAAGAGAAGATCATCGATCGGAGAGTAGAGATCCTCTTTAGCTCCTCTCGTTTTTCCGCGGCGAGCGTCGAGAATACTAAGAGAGAGAAAAAGAAAGAGGCGCTCGTCACGCGATCGCCCGAGGGGAAGATGCTCTAGGGCCGCGGATCCGATCGATCGTTCGTCTTCCCCACGAGCACGCGAATAATTAGCGAAAATAACCGAATTCGAAGGGGGGGGGGGCAGGGGAGGAGTGGGCGTGGCCTACGGCCGGGCGGAGCGGAGTTTGCGCGCTTATCGATAGCGCCGGGCTACCGACGCTTCTCTCGGAGCAAAATGGGCGACTGACGGTAGGTGTATATATAGAGTTTACGGAGGAGGTGTTCTCGCGAGCGGCGCACGATTCTTCGAGGCGATTATGTGCTTTACTTTATTATCACTGATTACTCACTCGGTGCGAGTGATGCCAGCGTTCGGGGAATGAGGAATCATTAAAAAATTCCCGAGGTATGTACGTTTGCTCATTAAAACGCGGTTGACATAGTAATACGCCTCCTTTCGTTTTTTTTTTTTTAATTTTTGAAGAAAATTGTGTATTTCAATAATTGACTGGAGGCAGGAATTTTTTCTTTTGCAAGCCGAAAAAATACTTAGCGCGTAGATAGCAATATTGGAATGATGCGCGTAAATTAATTCTCGAGCTGAGGGTGATAAAGATCTTTGTAGTTTTTTTTTACCGAGTTACTCCGTGGGATTTATAAAAAAAAAAAAAGAAAAAAAATTCAGCTGAATCATTTGGTAAACGTGGCCACGTGTGGTTGTGTTCGCATTGAGTGTTTAAAACGTTTTGTTAATATTCTTTGAAGATGAATTTTTCGCTGATTGTATATTAAAATTGAACGCTCAGTAAAAGTCAAATTGAATTGCATTAAGATTTAAATAAGCGAATAAAAAACTAGTAGTTTATTTACCTTCTTCGCGTATTTATAAATTTAAAATTTAATTCAAATTAAATTTCAATTAAAGTTTATTTAATGTAGGTGCAATAAAAGTTCACATGCTCTGTAATTTTTTTTCTTAAGTTATTATATTATTATACATGCATAAAAATTCAAGTTTTTTTTTTAAACAGTTGATACTTGAATTATTTATTTCTTAGCCGTGAATACCTTGTTTTCATATTTATCATTGTTGTTCTAGTCATTTTAAATCATTTTGTTGTAAAAATTATTTTAAGATTAATCTTTTTTTAATTAACAGGATTGTAAATGCAATATTTCTATCGCAGCTTTCATAATAATTTATTTATTAGTGCAACTAATCTGTTGACAATCTCACTAGCCAAAATTCTCTAAATAATTCACGTAATTTTATTTATGGAACTTTTAAAATTAAATCCATAAATAAACCTTTCGTCCGAAACTCGAATAATCGCATAAAGAACTAGAAAAAAAATCTCATATACATAAAATAAAGACTCGCATATTTAAAAATAAGAAAAAGGATAGTTGATCGATGATCGAAAAATATCATTGCAAAAAAAAAAAAGAAAAAACGAGGAACACCGACACAACCCAGCTGAAGTATATATCTCTCGGCTCTCCATAAAGCACATACATATATAAGTCGGACTTTCTGTTTATCCAGGCCGCTCGGCCGGTGTTTTCCCTGGCCGACTATGCCTTTAACACGCAGCTTGCATCGCGCGCATATCTATATGT
Source organism: Sycophila sp. Sp_5 (assembly GCA_018906775.1). Taxonomy (NCBI): domain Eukaryota; kingdom Metazoa; phylum Arthropoda; class Insecta; order Hymenoptera; family Eurytomidae; genus Sycophila; species Sycophila sp. Sp_5. The sequence continues at coordinate 953,101 of JACCID010000014.1, read as the reverse complement.
ATATATATATGTGTATGTATAGATGGCGGCACATCGGAGCGCGCGAAAATATTGATCGAACCGGGAGCAACAGGTTGCTCCCGGGGGCTCGTCGACCTCTCCCTCGGACGATTAGAAAGTGATTCCGGGCGAGATATACACGCGCCGCGCGTGTTTGCCCAGGCACCGCTGGACGAATTCCCCCCCTCGGATCCTCTGCGGCGCGGTGCGAGTACCTGTTGCCTCGACTAGGATATAAAAAAAAAAAAGAAAAAAAAAGAAGAAGAAAAAGAACGTCCGTTTGCCTTGGCTGTTCGGCTCCCGCGTGCCGAGCAAATGTTTGCTTTTTACCGGCGCGCGTGGGAGTGCGAACGCGTATATATCCGAAGAGGAGGATTGTTTTGCTGACACTGCTCAACAACACGTGCTCTCGCGGGGATGTTTTATCGCTCGCGGCTGTATTTTGATTTGATAAAATGTTTTCTTCCCCCATCTTAATTTTTTTATACCTTCCCTATTCCTTCTTTCCTCGCATCGCCCTGTGTACACGCACACACGCGCATATGTATGTGTATTTATGTTTGTGCGAGTGTGCGTATACCCGCGCGGGCGTGATAGCGCGGATGTTTTCAAGGATGCATTAATTCAAGGATACAATGGCTTGTTGAGAAGATAAATCGCCGGGGCCTTAATCTCGCGCCGATAGGGCGTCCGGGGCCCGCGTTCGAGTAATGCGCGATTATAGAGCGCGCTTCGAACGAAGAATATGCATATATGCATGTACGTGTAATTGATTGATTTATTTATTTATTTAGCGATAATTCAACAGACTGAAGAGTCCTTGAGTGCGAGGAGAAAAATTCTTTCGTAAAATTTACTTAAAGGCTTGCAGTAATTAACAATAATTCAACGGACTGAAGAGTCCTTGAATACGCGGAGAAAAATTGTTGATAAAATGTATTTAAAGGTTTGCTGCAAACAATACCAATTTTTACTTAAGTATAAAATTTGCTTAAATGATTAAGCAAAATTTACTTAAGACTTTAATCTACGTCTGCTTATTAAATATTGCGTAAAAAATTTAGTATGCGTTACTTTCTAGCTGAGTATGAATTTTATATTTATTTATTAATATTTCAACGGATTGTAAGAGTCCTTTAATACAAAATTTAAATAATAAACATACTTAAAAGTAAACTTAAAAAGTACAAGTGAAAGAACGTAACGAGATTTTTCACTGACCAATAGAGTCAATATAGATGTAAAATTATTAGGTAAAGAGTTATCATATCCCTTTTACTCTATTAAAAATGGAATAAAAAGTAAAATTGGATAGACAAATTTGCTGAACTATTCTCCTTTGAATTTTGACTTTTACTATAAAACATACTAAAAATTTCTATGTACATTGCAAAAATTGCTATTTATATAGTAGAAATTGCTATGTACATAGGAATTTTTAGTATGTTTTATAGTAAAAAATTTTCATAAGTTGAGTATATCCCACTGTTCCTACGGAACATCGTAATTTTTACAGTAACATTTCTCTCCGTGTATACAGGTAATTACGTTTACCCTAATAGGAACTACTACACGTAATGTTTTTCCTGTTGAATAAATTCAAATTGAAATGATAATTAATATAAAAAAAAAATGAATCGACGCTGGGCGAGTTTTAATTGAATGCGAGGGAGGCCTCGCTGTGAGAACCGGCGGCGGGAGAGTCGCGCGCGACAGAATCTATAAGGAGAGCCGTTTTTATGCTTTTGCTTCGCGTGCGCAAAAATCATCCGGTGTAACCATCCGAAAACGAGGCGAGAGTCACCTCGGGGCGAGACTCGGCGCAAAGAGGCTGGCCCGAGCAATTGGCCATGCAAAGGAGGCGCGCACGCGATGCTCGCCCCGCGAGAGAACAGAGCCACTAAGCGCGCATTTCTGCCGGTCGTACGTGCGTGCAGCACACCGGAGCAACGGACACCCGTACCTTCCCCCCTTCTGGATGCCGGAAAGTCACTCGGTCGAGGAGAAGACGCGACCCTCGCATTGTCGCTGAGGCCGATCTTGACGAACCGTTTTGCCTTCGTCACACCGAATACCTACTTAGGACAGTACCAGAACTCCGCATCAAGGATCAAGGCTTATCTTAAAATTTTAGGATAACTTTTCAAACACCGAAAAAAAGGAAACGGTTGTTAATGTTTCGCAACGGTTGTATCTGCTACACTGCTAGAAAAAATTTAATAAAAATTGATATTCTGATTAGAAAAGTAGTGACAGTCTTGACATACGGAAAATAACAATTTTTAGTACTTAAAACAGCAATTTATAGTATTAAAATAGTAATTTTTAGAATTTCCGTACTAGAAATTACTATTTTAATAATCATCTTGCACTACAGAAATGTAAAATTTTGAGTTCCATCATTTTTGTACGTAAGAAAACACATCGTACATTTTCAAGAAAAAATTGATCGTAAGAAAAGATTTAAAGGAATTGTAATAATATTTATTCTAGTTATAATATTATAATTAGTTTATAATTTTTTTAATTTTAACAAATTTGAACCCCTCCAAGTTCCCTAAAAAAAATGGTAAAAATTCCCCAAAGTTTTTCAGAGTGTACGAATACCACGGATTTCACAAAAAATCACGGGGAAGGGTGTCATTGGGGTGGTGGGGGAGGACGCGCCGATTCTGTCGATTTGGTTTTTTCAGAGGCCAGCGAGGGGGTGGGGAGATTGGGGTCCGGTGCGTTGTTGCGCGAGATGTAAATTGCCGAGGGACATCTGCTCGGCTGGTGTAGGAGATCCATCATGTTGTCATTTATCATCGATAGGATAAAAAGAGGCACGCGGGTTGATTAACGGCAGCCGCAGCTCCAACGGGACGCCGCGCTGTTTGCCCAAGCGGAAAGCCAACGGGCGATCGAATTTTTACACGTCAATCGGCCTTTTTAGCGTCGCTAAGACAACGACGCCTTACGGTTGTCGATGAGGTTTGTTTTCGGGTCAACTGCTACATTAAAATGAAATCTCAGTCTCTCGATCGCACGATTTTAATCGAGACACTGACGCTGTTGTGAAAATTCGACACCTCTAGTTTTCTCTTCTTTTCTCTCTCTCTCTTTTTTTTTTTTTTTTATCAACGTCGACCGTAACACGGCTTGATTTACTTTCGCAGTGGTTTTATCAGTCTGCGGTGTCGACGATTTTTTTTTGTTGTAAATCGCGGCTTTGATTATTAAACGGAAAGCCGCCGACTCGTTATTATTTATACTACTTAGCTGCTCGTTCCGTCACTTTTTTGTTTGAAGAGATCGGCGAAGCAAGTCGACTCGGCGCTGCAATCAACTCTTATTACACTTAATTAACGCAGCGGTTCCATTAATAAACAACCGCACCTCAACTTTCGTTCCACCCGACGTACAAAAAAAAGAAAGAAATAAAAAAAAAATAAATAAATCAAGAAGAAGTAACGCACCTTTTTCCGCATAAAGCGCGAGGAAGTCTCGTTAAAAGAAATCCACGCAACATGCTAATTAAGACGAAAAGTCACAACGCCGCTCGGGGCAATTACCCACGAAATTTCCGCGACCAAGCCCTCTGGAAGGGAAAAGCACATTCCCGGCATCATAACGCATCCGCGCGGACGCCGCGATAAATCACGCGCGCAGCCATCTCTCGAGAAAGAGTCGGCGCGCCTCGGAAAAAGGCATTCCGAGCCCCGGCCAGATCGGCATTTCCTCTCCGCCACCTCCCCCCCCCCTCCCCCTCTTCCTTCCTTCTTGCCTCTCTTTCTCTTTCACGGAGCACGAGAGGGTTCCATGAGCATTCTCCGATTTTGCTCGGCGTCTCTAATAACCGCGGCGGGGGGACGGCCTTATCGGAAGTCGCCGGGCTGCCTATCTGCTCAGGGGGGTCGGGGGAGGGGGGAGGGGGCGACCGAGCCACTCAGCGGATCTGCAGATCGCACGCCCGGACCCGGCCAACCGACGGTGGGAATGCCCTTTTCTCTCTATCTCTCCTTTTCTCCTTCTCTCTTTCTGCTCCGCTCTTTTGGCCGAGCTTTCGAGGCTAATTACCGATAGATGGGCACGAGGCCGAGGCGAGATTGCCACGGGCTGCTCCCTCGCTGCCTCCGTTTTCACGGTCGCCGTGGGGGGAAACTTTGGAGGAAATCGACGAGGAATTCGGCTCGGTGGGAATGTGCTCTCATTTTATCGCTGCCTCGCCATCTACCCCCGGCCGGCCTGCGATGATTTTTGTTTATTACCGCGCTCGTCAAGCGGCCGTCTGATATTTCGCTGATTCTTGTCGCCTTCAGTTTCCTTATTTTGGAATTTCACAAATGTACACTGGCGACTCTCTTAAAAAGTTGGCATAATTTAATTAAGCCAGGCTCACACGTAAAAAGGAAATTAAGTTACGACAAAGTTTACGCGATGGTTATGTCTGTGCTATGTTCCAGACTTTCTCAAATCAGTGTTAAGTCGTTTTCTTAAAAATTACCGATAATGATTCTGATTTTATTTTATATATATAATTATATATAAAAATTATATAAATGTATACAATTCTTCGTTTAAAAAATACTTTAAAAGACAAATTCAAAGCTAATAAGAATTACTTGTAAGCTGTAAAGGTCGTAGATTGTATAAAGAAAGTTTATTTCGAGTTTGTATAAAATATCAAACATTTTATTGTTAAAAACTCAGATCAATTGTGTAAGAATTTTCGAAAAAAATTATATATACAAATTTACTAGAATTCTTTGAGTTTTAATCTTTTTAATTAATTAAAAATCTTTTTAATCTGAATATACGCATATTTCGTATAAACTTTATCTTAACGATTTTTTTACATGGACTACTTAATTTCCCGTAATTTGTTGTTTTTCCTTTTTATAAAAACATTAGAATCTGGAAAGTTTATCGTTTGTAATTTGTTTAATTATTGAGAGAACTGCGGTATGATCTTCTCTCTTGTTATTACAGTTTCTGCGGAAAAAGAAGGTGAGTTTAAATCGTTGCATATGCGCACTCGCAAAGTATACACAGTCGTCGCTGGTAATTAGCTGAAATTTATGGTGTTCCGTTATTCGTAAGAAGTTGCACATTTTTACAGTACGTTTTGAATGCCATAATTTAAGAGGCTCGATTTATCTTGGCGCGCATTACGTAACACGCGATTTTCGCGGAAAAATAAGATTTATTCATCGTAATACGATCATCTCGTGGCGAAACCCATACAGAATTAGATGTGCCGCGGGAACGCTTATACGTTATGTACAATAAGTGCTATATGAGTTCGGTAAGAATCTAATGAATTATTGAAACGGTTATTAAATCGAACTCGTTTGACTATCGCAGCATATAAATAGAAAATTCTGCAACTCGCTTTCAATAAAAAAAAAAGAGTTTGAATCTCTATTTGCTTTGAATGACGTTCGAAATGTAAATAAATGTAAAAACTATACGCTGACTCGATCTTTTTGCTAATTTATGTTATATTGCATGACTTCGAAATTCGTCGTTGCAAAATGCTCAAATTCTAAATAAACAAAGATAAAGAAAAAATTTACAAAGCATGTTTTCTTTATTTCGTAAATCTGTAGATGATTATTAATGTGCTTTTAACGAATAAAAAATAACAATAAAAATCCATTTTATATTTCTGTCGTATTTTACCTCGATTTTATTAAGTCTCTTTCTCATTCTATTTTATTTCATTTCTTATATTCCATTGCATACACCTAAATGAATTCTACGCTGTTTTCTAAGTAAAAAAATTAATAAAACGTAACATTAAAAATCATTTTTCAGCAAATCGTGACAATTCCTCGTCGCATTATCGGTCGAGCTCTTGCGCTCTAAATAATTTTAAATTTAGTTTAAAAGACAAGAAGAGCACAAATGAAAAGAAGAAGAAAGGTACCCCGAAATTGCGCACTACTTGGCGGGCGAAATAAAAATTATCTCCGGGAGTACATATACACAAAAGTCGAGAGAGGCGAAAGGCCGGAGAGGCCCAGTGAGGATAGATAGGGAGGCAAGGACATATACACGGGTAGAGCGAGTTTGCGATGGTATGGCCGCTCATGCGGCCTCAGATAAAGTGGCGCTTTCACCGAAATTCACCCTCCTCCCCTTTGCTTCCCGTTTATCTCCGTCCCCTTATCTTTTTGACTTTGGCGCGCGCGCGCGCTCGGAATTTCTTTTGTCGCTTTTAAAAGCTACGGTTTTTCAGCTCACTTTTTGGCGGAAACCCGGAGACGAGGGTATCGTATACATGCACATAATACCGCAAGTGGGTGAGGCACTTTTTCCGTCCTCCTCGTCGCGCTTACGTGATTTACGAGGAGTTTTACGAGGCTTTTCGTTTCCACGGTGTAGGTACCAACTTTATTGGGTGAGAATAGTGCGATCAGCTTCGGGTGACTGGAGATTATTGATTGTCGTATTGCGTGGGTGGTGCTTCGTAATTCTCTACTTTTTCTGGCGCCGAGTGCGTTCTACAGTGAACTCTCGAAAGTAGAATAAATGAAATTTTCATTTATTTTCGAAGAGACTTTCTTCACTGTTCAGTAAGTGAAAAATTAATTATACAGGGAAAGAAAGGTAGTCAGTAGGAAAATACTAACAATTCACATATTTAAAATAAAATTCAGCGGTTTCTACTGTTCTGTAGTAAACTTGTTGAACAGACATATTCTTCAATTTAATAAATTCAATTTAAAATTAAGTAGATAATGTTTAAGTGAATTTGTCTACCAAGCCTTATGTAAGAATCCATTTTTTGTGAGTGTATCTTTGAATAATTGTGCGTAAGCGTTTTTGATTGAGGACTCGGATTAACAAGGGAGGGGGAGTTGCTTCGAGATGTACATACAAGGCGTCGTAAGGTTGCGAAATTATGTAGCACGGCTAATTAGATTTATAATTCGAAGAAGATTTCGGCGGGTTAAAGAAATTTACTGTTATAAAGCGCCGAAGAGAAATACCCAATTAAGCATCCAGCTCGGTTTCCGGTGATTTCCGAAGTTATAATTCATCTCGAAAAACGAAGTCGTGCGTGTATTTTATGACTGGCCGTAAAGTATGCTACGTTTTATTTGGTAATATACATCGTTCCTTATTAATTTCTGAGCTTATCAAAGTATTAATCAATCATCGATCATAAAAAGAAACTTTAATATAAATTGCAAATCCCTTTTTTCATCCCTTTAACTTTGACCGGTGGGCGCGTAACTTCCAACGAGCTCACAACGACGCATTGCATTATTAATTACACATTAATAAATGTACCTTCATATTAGTCACATTATATTTTACAAACTCAATGCAGTGGGAATATCACGTAATTCCAAAGCAGTGACATACTTTTCACGGCAAAACAGTAAATTTGCACTGCATTGAATTTACAGAGTATATAACGTAATTTCTTTTTTTTCACACATTCGAGGAAATGCCGTAAGATTCTTTCTTTTTCAAGCCGCGAACTTCGTCCGCAATGTAAACGTCTCACTATTTCGTAATTACGCGAATCGACGTTTCAACATTAGTTAATACACATATACATCATTTCAGAAAAATCGTCGAAATGCACATAGGTACGCATTAATCCGGCTAATTCATACCGAGAAACTGCTTTAAAGTAAAAAAAACACATTAAATAAGATTTCATCAACACCAAGTGCATACACCTATCAGCTGCTTTTTAAGGCTCTCGATATCATTCTCACCGTCGACAAAAAAAAAAGAGAAAGAAAAAACAGGTCCAAGCATCCTCGAATGAAAAGTTCATATAGCGCCAAGCTAATCACCTCCTAAAAGGCGCGCCAGGAAAGAAAAAAAAATGTCTAATCACCGCTATCGCCGCACAGAACACACGTACCTCTCTAAATCACCGCGGAAAGCCCCCTGGTGTATATAAACCTCCGTCGGCGCACAATCGAGCCGCTGTGAAAAACAATCGCCGGAGGTAAATGCAGCGCCGGCGATAGAGAGAGGAAGTGAGAGAGATAACCTTATATGTATATATGTATATTTACATACATATACGCATTCATATATATATATATGCATACAAACATACACAAACATATATATATATGTATATATATTTATATAGAAAATGAAGAGAGAGAGAGAGAGAATGCAGCGGCAAGAGTCTCCCGTAAATGAAGTTGTCGCGCGGGCGAATTTACATAATCAATAACAAAACAAGGCTCTCGGGCCGCGTGAAACACGCATTCTCTCGCCGGCGCTCGCTTTCCGCGCCTCGGCGCTCGCTCAATTATTGCGGCCGGGTCCGCGCGCATTTAAATTAAAGGCGAGGAATGCCGTCTCTAGAAATCGTCTCCGCTGGCCCTATACCCACCTTATCCGATGTATATGTATATACATGCATATATATGTGGATGCGTGTACTTGTGTGTATATCTGTGTGTGTGTGTGTGCTTGCACGGGTATATACTTATATACGTATACACGTACATATAGGATGGGCAAGTGGAGACGCGCCTATCTGAGGTGCGCGCTTCTCCTTTCCGTGGGCAGTTCCGTCGAGGGGGGCTGAGCTTCTTTTACTTTTTATTTCCTCTCTATTCGCTTTTTACGACGCGCCGATGGCTCTGCCTCACCCTTTCGCTTCTCGCCGCACGGCTTTTCGGAAGTTCCGATGTACGAAGCTGCGTGCGGTCTGAGGTGCGGGAGTAAATAGGTATAATTATGCGTATATATTTTATGTGCGTATTGTACATACGCGGAGATAAAAGTTGTGTTAAAAATGACTATATTCCGTTTTCTAACACCAGTCTATATAAGATACTCACCTGACGAAATGAAGTGATTAATCAATTTTATTTTTTGTGCCAAATTAACGCGTGTTTTGAAATTCAAGTAATTAAGTCATATATGATTGCTGATAAGTTACGTGATTTGTCTTCATGTAATCTGAAATCGCGTGGCGTAAAAATAATGTAACTTTCATGTGATTTAATTACGTGATTTTCAAATCACATACGCGTCAATTTAGGTCAAGATATCACGCAATTAATTACGTAGTAAAATTTACCAGACTTATAGTCATTTTTTTCTGAATTTACAGTAAATCTTACTATACTTTCTAGTAAAATTTTTTACTTGTCGAGTCTGCATTTTATTTTAGTTGCGGTTGATTTGCGTTTACGTACACTGAGAGAAAAATTTGTTAATTTTAAGCAATCACTTATATCAGTAGTACTTGTTAAATATTTTATTGAGTAAAAAAATTATTTTCTTGTAGCTTCTAAATTTATTTAGAAACAAATAAATTAATTTAGTTTTAATGAAATCATTACTTGATTCAAAAAAATATTTGATAAGTACTATTCAAGTAAATCGTTTCCTTAAAATCCGCAAATATGTTTTCATTATATAAGTATACGTTTCTTTTAATTTTTTAATTCTTTTTTTCGTAGTCCGAGTGAGTAATTGTCGCTGGCTGTCTTTGAAGCGAGGTACCTTTAGAAACGGTGAAGATTCTATGGGACTTTTAAACGAAGAGCGGTATTATTTCTTTTACACAGCGTGACGTCTTCACTCTTGGAAAATAGAACGGAGCGATTCACGCGTTATTTTTGAAATGCGAGATGTGTACTCTACCGTTTAGCGTACGCCGCAGCGAGTAATTATAGCCGCGGTACAACCGAATTATTTGTGAATTTGCGAAAAAAAAGTAAGGCAGACGCGTCATCGGCGGATACGACTGTATACCCGTCATTTTAAAAGATCCCGCGTATCGTTTTTTTACTTAAAGAAAATAAATCAACGCGCGCAGTTGGACATCGAAGAAATTCATGTCCCCTTTGAAGTAAGACCACAAAGTACATCTGCATCTCCATCGATCTTGTACGCGTTTTAAAATACGAGCTACCAATAATTCACCGTGGGTCTCCCGCACGTCACGGCGCCTAATTTTCTGCCTCCAGGAAGAAGCAAAGGATGAGCGAACGGCCCTCCCGCGCCGATAAAAATCACCAGATCGTCGAAATTCAAGCGGACGGATAAAAAAAAAGACACAGAAGAGGGAGACATTAGCATCGGCGCGCGTCGTATGGAGTTAACTCATTAATGTTAATAGGTCCCTCATTTTCCCGATAAGCATCGAATTCCCCGCGCGCATCGTTTTCCACGAAATTTCACCTACAATCAGATTTCTCGAGCGGACGGACGCGCTGTCAGTGTATTACACGCAGGAGATCGAAGAGAAAAGAAGTTGAGACGAGCGGCGGGGAAAAACTCGTTTCTGGTGCTACAAGCGCATACCCCCGTTATGGAAACAAAAACTCGGGAGAAAGGGGAGGAGCGGCGCGAGATGCGCCGGGAGAAAAGTGTAATCGGATCTAATTTGAATTCAGAAACGACTAGAAATGGGACAAGATCGAGTGACCGGATAATGGGCAATAAAAATTCCTTGATCTGAATTTTATACGCGCAACTGCATATTTAATGAGCGTAGAAGAACGGATGACATCTCTCGGTGCGCTCAGCTGGGCATTACGTTGATGTATATCATTATATAACGATTGTGGCGAGCGATGCGTTTTCTTATACCTTTCCGCCAGTGTCTATCCACATCCTATTTATTTTTCTGCCTTTCTTTGTTAAACCTCCATTTCGCTTCCATTTTTCTCTTTAGTCAGGATTAACGGGCATTACGCGTATATTTAAGTCTAATTATCACTGGCCCAAGAGTCGCGTACATATGGGTTTATGTGTATATATATGTATATACACGTGTATGTGTGTATGTGTGTGTGTGTATGCTTATACACGTGTATATACGTAATGTGCATAGGAGAGATGACACGACGCGGATAATTGGATCGGACAATCGCCGTTAATGCGTATACTTTGTCGAGGCAGCGTTTCCTCAAAAGCCGCGCGCGCATAAGTTCCGATTATGAAAATTGCGCAATCAATTGCGACACACACAGGCAAATTTATTCGAAGATATTGCCCGTAGATTAAGATGCCCGTTAGAGTGCATTTGAATGTATCGCGACTTTCTTGCATTTTCTCTCTCTCTCCCCCCATAAATTATTTACCAATTGTACAAATCGGCTCAAAACGCCTTACATAAACCTACATATATAGATATATCGCTTTCGCGGCGCGTCCACTACTTTATAGGCTTATAACGGTCCTGCTTCTATTCGCGGGCGTTTCGAAAAAAAAAAACGGGCACAGTCAAGAGGCGCAGAAGATTTCGAAAAAAAAATCGCACACAATGAGCAGACGCAAATTAGGAGAGGCGAAAAATGCGTATAAACATAGCGGGAAGGGAATATATTTGTCTCGGAGCAAAACAGAAGCGGAGGGAACGATCGAATTGGCCCGGTGGCCTTCGACTACCGAAGTTTCCTCGCTCGCCCCGAAAAAAATATCCCACGATGAACTCTGCGGAGAGGAGTCGAATGGCTGGATAGACGTACGCGCGGAGGGATAAAAAAAAAGGACCGAGCGAAACTCGTCAGTCCTCGCGTGCTCCGAGAGAGTCCCTCTTCGCGACGTACAGTCAAAGCGCCGGGCACGTGTGAGTGCGTGTATGAGAGCGTGGAATTCAGTTGAGCTGCGAGAGGTCCGCGCGCGGGACCAAAGGGACGGATGTGCACGCGCGGCTCCTCGTCCGCTCGACCGGGAGAGCCTCCGAGAGAAGAAACGCGAGCGAGCGCAGGTACGCGGCGTGCCGGGAAAACTGGGCGCTTATGACTTGCTTAAACACTGAGAGAAAAATTTTATTTCAATAGTACTTATTAAATATTTTATTGAGTTAAAAAATTATTTTTTTGACACAACTAAATTTATTTAGAAGCAAATAAATTCATTTAGTTTTAATGAAATAATTTATTGATTCTCAGAAATATCAAGTCTACTTTATTTAAATTAGTAAATTAAAATTTATTACGACTACAACCATTCCTTGTTTTACTCAATATTTATTTATTTTAATCAAATATTTTAGTTAAAACAATTAAATATCAGTTGGAACAATTATTGTACTATTTATTGATTAGTGGAACAATTTTCATTAATTCAAAGCGTAAAAGTAGGGCATGTTTGAATAGAAGTAATCTGTTTCTTTGTATTATAATTTTCATAGTAAACTTTATTTACTTTTTAATATGATATTAGCCTACGATGATTTACTAGTCTACGAAATCTTAAAGAATTTCAATAACTATTTTCATGACCTAATACCTAATGAAACTGCAGTATAGTAATTTCTTACACAAAAATAAATAAGCAAATAAATGAATATAAGTAGATTAATATCTGATCTAAAGATATTCCTTTATAGAGAGAACCATTTATAATAAGATAATAAATTAAAAAGTAAATAAATATTTTTCTAGATGAAAGTCAAGAATATATTTTATTAGTAAACCTACATTATTTTTTATTTATCTTGATAATAAACCAACTTTATGTACATTCATTTATAATACAAAATTAATATGAGTCAATTAGTGCATACTTTTCATTCAACATTACATTAATGATACTACACTGCGCTACTGTGTACTCTCCCTCTGTGTACATTAATAAAATTTAATGATTATTAAGGCCACGTTAAAAAGAAAATTAGACGACGGAATACTACTTTAAACGCCATTTTAGTTATTCTGATACAAGCCCCAATCGCTTGAAAAGAAAAAACAAATAAATAAAAATCCACTCGCAACTCAATTTTTTATCGAAGGCAGTCCGACTGGTATCTCCAATAAACATTCATAAAATGTGTAAGCTCGCGCGATAGCCAAGAATTTCCGAGAAGTCAGCCCGGCATCCCTTATCACTCCCCAAGCAAAAAAAAACGCCCGATCCGGTGGAAAGAAAGGACGACCGCGAATCAAAAAAAAAAGAAAAAAAGCCGACGCCCTGTTCGATGTACATCGCCTCCCGACGTCAGGCACACACCACCGCGAGAATACGCGCCTCGCTTAAAAAGTTGCGCGTCGGCACTTTCCCTGCCGCGGCTCCGCGCACACGTGCGCCGGGAACGTGTCTTCATTACTCCTAAGCTGCGCCGGCGGAAAATTAATGCGGCCTACATCGAGCCCCGTCATAAATGCGACGTTTACCTTTCACACGGAGGGGGCTTCTCCGCGAAAAAAAAACGAAAAAAAAAAAAAAAACAAAACGCACTGCAACCGCGACAAAGAGCTCGTTATAACTCGGCATCGAAATTTCTCCGCCGCTACATAAGGTACGCGTATGTATATGTATACGTACTCGCGCTATCCACGACTATAAAGTAAAAGGTAGAGCCTAGGCGGTACACAGGGAAGAAGGAGGAGAGGGTCCGGGGGGAGGACAGAGAGGAGCGAGCGGAAAAAGAAGAAGGCCGAGATAAAAAGCGGAGAGGAGGCTGCATTCTGGTTCTCTCGGCTGCTATGCGCCGTAGGCCTTACGTGGCTTCCCCCCTTCTCCCCCCGGCCGGTGTGCAGCCGCCTTCTCTCGACCGGGGCTAGTATAGCCGAGGCAACTCTCCGACAGCCGACTTTGCTTCCAAGCCGAGAAATCCGCTACTCTGCGCTTGGCGATTTCTTTTCTTTGGCTCTCTCTTTCTCTCTCTCTCTCTCTTTCTCTCTCGTCCCTTTATCTCGTCCTGCGGGCGCGAGCGCACGATCCCTTTTTCTTATTACGGCTCATTCTTCGCTCGCAGCGAGGGCCCCGCTAATTTTACAATGCCTAATGCACCCGCGGGCTATCGGTGCACGGCTCTCCCGCGATAAGCCCGGCTACGTGTAGTGGCACTGGCCTATCGGGCGTTACACCGCCGCGGGAAAACTCCCGTCGGGGATTAATCGGGCCCGCGAGCGGGGACTCCACTTTGCTGTTGTTTTTTTTTTTTTTTTTGTAAGTGTATGTGTGTTGCTGCTCGGTCGCATGTGCAGTGGGTATGTTTCTGCGCAAGAGCGAGCCAACGCTGTTATATATATTCCAGGCCGTTCGACGAAGCTTCGGTGTGTTTCTCTATATACACTCGTTCGGATCGCTTTTCTTTTTTGTTCTCTCTAGTTTTTTTTTTTTTTTTCCTACTGGTTTTAGTTTGCGGAGACGCCTTTCGAGGAGGCGAGGGGGATGGAAAAGCGGACTTTATTTTTCAAGAAGGGACTAACGAGCTCCGATTAATGAATCATTCTGTTCGCGGAGTGTTCCCAGCTCTCGCAGTAATACTTCGAGCGAAAGCAACTGTTGCGGTTTGCGCGGATGTGTATAAGTCGTTCGAGAGGAGTTTGACAAAAAAAATAAAAAAAAAAGCAAACAGACTCGCGTCGAGGATGATGAAATTTATGGTTTGAAAAATTAATTTCCTCGGTGACGTCGGATTTACGCTGAAACTTTGTATGGGGATGGATCGTATTCCTGTATGGATGTATTAATTATGCGGTAAAATTGTAGCAATCTTTTGCAATTCAGGTTTTTCATGAGAAAAATTCCATTTAGTCCGTCGGATAGAATGTTAAAAGAATTAAAAGATAATATGGATACGATATTTTTTCTATTTTCATTATATTAAGAATGATGTGACAGATTAAAAAGTATAGCAACAGAAATGTCAACACTGCGTAATACATGCATATTGTGCACAATTGTTGAAAAAAGAAAAATACGTGTTGATTTTTTTTCTTATTCGTTTTGACGAATCTAATGAAATCCAAAAGAATTTTTCACGAAAAAAAAAACGAATTAACTGTTTCGTGAAAATAAATTTTCAAAGATATTGCCGGGATTCATTGATATAAAAAAATGTTATAGGCATGCATTATTATAAAGGTCCTTTGATTCTTGTAGAATACCAATAAAAAAAATCTGTTTTAAAAACACCTTCAGTCTCTAATATTTAAAAGTAAAAAAAAATAGTTTCTTAAGTATTACTAATTTATCTAATTACTTTGGCTTCTGAATCTTGAAAAGTATGTTGGTTAGAGTAAATTGAATTAATAATTATTAATAAAAAAAGTTTCATTTCAAAGCCAAAACGAAAATGGTTCATAAATTATTCTCTAATTTATAATGCAAACAAGACATACGAGAATTCTAATTAATTACAACAAAAAGTTAAAAACGCTTACGTCAGGCTTTCAGGTGGCAGGATATTGTATAAGAAATATCATCGTCTTTACCTGTAACATAAAAGAAAAATTTTTATCATACGAGAAATTATTTACGAGGCAAAATTATTCTAATATCCGCGCTATTTGAATCATAAATATACGGGAGGCTTTATCTAATAAAGCTCCGAGATGCAATTAATTAAAAATGCTCCAAGAGGAAGTTGGAGGGGGGAGGAAGGGGGAAGCAGTTGGACGTTAATAGGGAGGGCAGCAAAACGTTACAACTCGAGCGTAGATTTTCCTTTCAGCGTAAAATTGATCGGGATATTAGTCGAACTGCACCGCTTGCGACGGCAGAGGAACCTGTTTGTTTAGAGCATCTGCATGCCGCGCATGAAATTTATAAACTAGTTTTAAATGCGCGCATAATTAAAATAACTGAAACGTGGCCGATCAGTCATAAGTTTACGTTTTATTTTCTTTTTTCTAGTTTTTTTTTTACTATTCAATAACGTCTTAATTGCCGGCTTGCGCCATTTGTCGGGCGATTAATCGCAGTAGGAAACTCTTAATTTCATGTTAAACAGCTTTCATGGCGCTTGTTTCGATAGCGCGAATTACAAAGTCGCACTTAAAATTTTCATCGATTCATACATATTTTTCTTCCTTTTTTTTCGCAACATCGACAGGTTCGAGATTTGTTAAGTGGCGATTGAAGTCAGTTCCTTAGAGTCTAATCACTTTCTCGTGTTGTTCAACGTGTTTTGCGAATTTTCATGTTGCTTTGTGTACAGCATACTTAATTTTTACTTTTCAATATACCTCTTTAAAATACGTTTATTTATTCACTTGTTAATAGTTTAATAGACTAAAGAGTCAATTAAAATTTATTACATTAAATAAAAACAGACTTCAATCAATCGAAAATTTTCAATTTCAAGTGAAATAATATGAAAGATTATATCAATGAGAACACTAAACGTCGACAAAGTTTTATGAAAAAAATAAAAAGAAATTACTTTGAGACAGAAGGCACGTCAATTGATTTTTCAGTCGATTAATTTTAATTAATTCAAAATTCACTCGACAGACCTCCCTATCTAAAAAGTAAATCTATCAGAATGAAAGATGAATCTTGATTAAAAAAAAAAAGCAGACAAAAAGAAAGAAAAAACGTAAAATCTAATCACACTTGTCAATATTAATCAGTATCGTCCATAACGAGCCATAACGAGGCGCAACTCGTAAAGCAAAAATAAATACCGCCTGGTTTCTCTGTTCGATCGAGTGAACCTGCTGCAGCGGCGCACTGCAGTGGATCCGCGGCTTCGAAATTAGCATAATATCAAGTGCGACGCGACGTCGGCAGTGAGTAAAAGGGGGATAAGGTCGCGGCGGTCGGTCTCCATGGGAGGATATCGAAGTGAGCTCGCGCGATTTTCCCGCAAAGCCTTTCCTCTCCCTCTCTCTCTCTCTCTCTCTCGCGCTCTCTCTCTCTCTTTCTCCGCTGCACGGCTCGTCCGGCTAGGCTGCACGGACTCGAGCTTAGGGTTATTGACTCCCGGGGCGGCGGACTGTTACTCGCGTGATTGGCCGCCGCTCAACTTTGGAAAGAAGAGGCGAGAGAGAGAGAGAAAGAGAGAGACGAGGTCCATGGGAACGCGCGCGTGCAGTCGAGAGACCGAGAGGCGGCAGATTTTTCGGAAACTCGACGCTGATCGCGACGCCTACTCCTTCGCGCGTGCGCCGCGAATTTCAGTGAACTTTAACCACCCGAGCGGTTGTAAATTTCGCGAGGCGGATAAGTACTAAGTAACAGTGCCGCTGCCTCCGCCGCCGCCGCGACGCGCTTCACGCAGTGCCGAGGCGCGGGGATTATATCGGGCGTTCTTTTTATAAAGTAGCGAAAATTATGCTGACCTGTTTTATTTATGCGAATTTATGCCCGCCGGTAGTTTCAATTGATTCCGCTTTTACTCAAGGTTATATACATTGTACGCTACAAAGGAGCAATTTTATTATGCGGCAGGAGGGCGTATATACTCATGTTTTAAACAGATTACGAGCGGCTCTTAAAATAGGACGCAATTATATGCCTTTTGTTATTTGTAATATCATGCGAGCAAAATCAATCGGCCTTTACCACATTTATTTATACTCACTTTAAAATAATCAGAAAGTTAAATATTTATTTTATACAAATTGCCTGTATAGTCGAACAAACAATAAATGCTTTTATATGGCTCAAACTGTCGTTTCCGGGTTCATGTATATAAATTTCGAATTTTGGAGTCACTTGAGCAAGTGTATTATACTACTCCTTGAACAGTCAAGTTGCTCCTCCGAGTATTAGTTTTTTAAAGACTTTTGGAGATTTAACAAAAATTAACAAACGTGTAATTAAATGATTAATAATCTTAAATCAATAAATATTTAATTCTGCAAGACCTCAAGAAAAAGTAATTATTTATTTACTTTTTTATTATTATACCTTATCATTTTATCACGCGAGATTAATTAAAGTAATTAAAATTGAAAATTTCATAATACAAACATTACAGATTCATGGATAAACGCCTTAAATCTTTACAGTTAATTCTTGAAAGGCTTCATTCACTGATAAGGGAGAAAAAAAATAGAAATAGTAGCTTGGATTACGTCAAGCCAGGAGGGGTGAATGAAACGGAGCGAGTATAATTTTATCTTTTTAATCATTTTTACTTAGCGATAAACGTCAGTTAGAACATAATCGCTGTCTTAAGTACTTACGTATCGCTATAGAATCTCCATAAGACAGGGCAGCATTTGCACAAAAAAAAAAATATTCGAATAAAGATGCGCATTATCCCTGTCGGAAAATTTAGGAGCTACTGCCAAGAATGGTTCTTCCTTGGAATAAATAAGTATATACGACTGCAGTGCGGAGCCTTACAAAATTTTCCAAAGGACGATTCCTCGAAAATCGCGCCGTCGATCCTCCTCGTCAGAAAAAAAGAAAAAGGGAGGCAGATCACCGTCTGATCCTCGTCTTACCATTTATCCCGCGAGGTCGCGGCTCCTCTTTTGCTCCCCTCCCCCGCGACGTGCGTATATCGGGGTCACACGGCCGACGGCGAAGTGCGCGTACGGCGACGCGAGGACGAATAAAAGGCAAAGGAGAAAAAGGCCCCTTAAAGGAGCGCAGCAAAGGAAACAAAGAAGAAAAGAGAGCAGAGAGAATAAGACATTGGAGGGTATAAGGCTTTAATTCTCGTCCGCCACTGTGGCCGCGAGCGCGACAATGGAGCGCTCGGCTGGCGCGCTTTAACTTGTCGCTCACTTCCGTCCTCTCTCTGGCCTCCTCCTTTTTTTTTTTTTTTTTTTTGCCGTTCCTCCCCGTCCGCCACCGTATACACAAAAGGTCCGCGCATTATAACGACAATGAGTCCAATCGGTCGCTTATCTCGAGGGGGGGAGGCGATGCCGTCTTTATTCCCGACGCGCAGGCGAGAGAGCGACCCGCAATTACGGATTTCAACCGGATCGCGCGCGGGCAGCCGGAAAAATTTAAATCCGCGCTCGCGCCCGTTTGATCGATGATTCCATCGCTCGCGTTGATCTCCCGTGTGTGCGCGCGGTTCTCTTAGCCCTTTTTCGTTGCGCCGGGAGAGAGAAAACGACGCAGTATCCTTCCTCGTTTTTTCTTTCTTTCTCTTTTTATTCCTCTTTTTCGGAGATTCCAGCTGGATGTTTTTCTTCGGACTCGTTGTGCGCAGGGTGGGGAAAAAGGAGAAAATCGTAAATCATCGCGAGCGCACGCGCGCGGGACATTATATGGGTGTGCACTCGGTTGGCTTGTTATTTGGAGTGAATGCTTTTAACGAGGCGCATTGTTTGCCAACATTTCGACGAACAATTTGTCATTTATTGTTGCTAAGGGAATCCCGAGTTGCTCGGGCTAATAAGGGGCTCGACTTTATCGCGATGCGTAAGCGAATATCGATGCGATATATTATACACGGCACTTAAGATCATCTCTGTCGTGCAAATATTTCGAATAGAGTATTTATTTTTTTTTTAAGTTGAAGAGTGTGAATGTGCTATTGAAACTATGAATTATTATCGTTTTCATGAATTCTTTGTACAAAAAGTGCCTTCTTAAATTCTCATTGGACAAAGATACAAGTAAACAAAATTAAAAGCAAATTCCACTATTTGAATTTAAAACTTCAATTCTTTAAAAAAATAAAAATAAAAGAATGATTAGAAATAATAATTTTGATACAAGTAAATGTTTGATTAAGCAGCACCAAAATTAAAAACATTATTTTAATTTTGTAATCACATTCTGACTTAATATTGCATAATTTTGTACATAGACTAAATTAATTCCGTGCTGATATATTTGATTATAAAATAATATATAAGAACACTGAGGCGATGACTTTTCTTAATGGAAAAAAAAATGAAAACTACTCGGAGATGATGCACATTGATTCAATTTTGAATTTAATAACCATCCAAGATTCGCAGTGTAATAAAGTACAAGTTATAATAGGCTGCACCTCATTGAATATTCCATTTGATTCGCCTATAAATAAACCCTTGGCGAAGAAAGATGAGAAAAGTGATGGAAAACCGGATTTTCATTACGGCCACAATTAAGGGTCGTGCCCGTACGCCCTGCATCCCCCTTCGCGCGTTTGATAACAGAATTTCAGGAAGAATGAAAAAGTGCTCACGCCCAACCGACGATGTAAACATCTATAAGTAACAAAAAAATAAATAAATAAGAAATAAAAAATAGAAAATTAAAAAAATGAAACGATCAACGCCGAAAGATAAAGCGAGATAAGCGGTCGGCGGGATGAACTTATAAAATTGTAGGCCGGTCAGTGGCTGTATATCGCTGATTAATCAAGATTGCGCTTAATCCGACTTAATTAAATGTAATTGAATCAAATGAAATCGAATTGCCGCCTCGCGCTTTATTTATTTACGGCGGAAACAACGTGCACACTCACGCTGCGAGGAGCCTAAACGCGGTATATATACATATATATATATATCTGTTCTAAATTCCGCGGCCGGATACTACGCGCCGATAGTCCTCGAAACATTTAATGAACGTAATCGAGCCGATAGCGTTCTTAACGCGTCAAAAGTCGTCCGCGGTTTTATTTCACCCCGGTGAATTTACTATCGGTGAAATTTTATCGCCGACGCGGGGAATACTATCGGCTTATACCGATGCAAACTATTCTTTTTTTTCATTCTTCATCGGCGGTACACTTTCACCTTCGCCTTCGATTTTCTGTGTACATACAGATTCTTTGGTCATTTATTTCAGTGGATCGGTAATTTGGAGGCGAAACTTTATGAGATCAATTTTTAGTTATAGAATAATGAAGCACATTGCCCTGGTATCCATATTTATATAAGTAAATCGTAAGGAAAATAAATGGAATAGAAAATTAACTTCACTTCGAATCATTATTTTTTAATTTAGTAAAATTATTTTGTAACCTAATGACAGAATAAACCAGTAACATAATAACTACTGGGTTTTACTACTGAGTAAAATGGACTTAAGGGTTTCTTTATTTTGTTTTTTTTATCTAATATTTTTCGATTAACTACCTATGTACATGTATAATGTTTCAAAAAAATCGGATAGGGATGGCACCTGCTTGTCTTCCCTTACAAGTAAATTGAAGCAAATTACGTAAAAATGAATAATAAAACAGTAGAAATACTTTATTATGATATCACAATTTATTTTAGGCAATAAGAACTACGTTTTTATAAAACGTGGATTTTTTTAACTTGAAATTTAACCGCAATTATTAGTTAATTTTGCTATAAAACGTTTTAAAAAATGTAAAGTACACAAAAAATTGAAAGATTTATAATTTTTCATTTTTAAACAATCAAGCTACAGTCTAGGCTTAGAAAATATGCAAAAATTGAGTTTAAAAAATCTACTTTTAATTCAGTTATATTCTATATAAGAATTAATTTAAATAACTTTTGAATTTAAAGTTTCGTGAAGTCATTTGCAAAAATAAATAAATAATGCGCTGGCAGTGAAATTCAGAAAGGAAGTTAACTTTTGGCCGTTCCGTGGCACAGTGATGCGTCGCACGACGAAAAGTGCCGACGACGAGCCGAGGCGTGCATTGCGAATCGCGCGCCTCCATTCACCGCGGGAGACTCGACTTCCTCTCCCAAAATAAGCGAAAACCATTGTCGCCTCGGGCCTAGCCGAGAAATTCGCGCCGGCCGTGCAGAGTAGATAAAAGGAGCGAGATAAACCGAGCGCGGAGAAAGAGCGAGAAATTCCGCTCCCTCTCTCGTCTCATTTTTTTTTTTTTTTTTAACGAGCCCGTCGAGGAGGTACAAAAAAAAGGAGGGGGAGGGTCAGCGAGCGTTTGTCGCCCGACACAGTGCAGCGGCGGTGCGAGGGAGAGAAAGAGAGCCGTTTTGTTCCGGCTTCTGGAGTTTTGCGCTCCGCGAGCCGGAGGGAGGGGAAGGGGGTGAGAGAACAATGTCGCGCGCGAGCGACACTTTGCACCGCTTTCCCGCCGCCTCCGGCGCGGAATTTATAATCTTTTGAATTACCCGCGCCCGGTCCCCTTAAAGCGCGACGATGAATTGGGCTGTAAAGTGATTTTATTGTTGGCGCGAGGTGCTATGTTTGCTGCGCCGAGGAGGAGTTGCCGTGTAATTGAAGGAGCGCACTGGCCCCGTTTCTCTGTTTATTATTATTATTTTTTCATTTTTGCAGTGCTCGAGTGAATGGGGCTCTTTTTTTTTTTTTTTAAGGGGGATGATGGCTACGACCGCCGGGACGTATTAGCCTGAGAAAATCGCACGCCGGATGCGTTGAGCTTTTTTCTTTGCAAGGACAGCGTTGGCACTTTGATCATTAGACGGATAAGTGGCATTGTGAGGAGAATATCGCGCGGTGCGTGAAATGAATGAAGAACCTTTTTTTTTCTCGAGGCGGCACTGGAATGAGTTAATAAATCAATTCCCACTTAAATTATCGAGTTACACCTTTGAGAAACAGTGCGAAGTTTAAATCGTGTACTTCTTCTTACTCGTAATAAATAACACTTTACTCTTTATAAAAGTGGAAACTCAATTAAGCTGAAGTTATTAAATCTGTCTTGATAAAGTTTGAAGTTATTTACAAGGATTTTATGTATGTAACACTATAACTTATGAAGCTGAAAATTGATCTTTTTACTGGCGAATTCTCGACGTTTATTTAGTGTTTTATTCTTTTTTTAACTGAATTTTTGCTTTTCCTTTCTTGAATACAAAAATTGGTAGGATATTTATTGAGAGTTAATGAATAAAATTATGATATTTGCTTTATATACATTTACTGTTACTTAATGTCCCATATATGAATCATGATTTATCTGTTATTACTGTAATACAATGAAAAATCATGGTTTAGTCTAGGAGAGAGATACTGACATTTTAATTCTATAGAATTTAAATCCTATAATTTCGGATTTTGCATATAATGAAAGTCTAAAAATTCAAAATATTAATATGAATTTAATATTAAACTTTAAAATTTATCTTTATTACAGATTAATAAAATAAGCACCTATCAGTATATACTTAATAAATCAATTATTTTATAGAAATATATACACTGAGAGAAGTGTTTAGGATTACTAGAATTCCAGTAAAATTTATAACAGAGAATAGTAATTTTTTCACTAAAAGTAGTCTGTGGCTCTACTTCTAGCCTGGATAGTAATTATACTAGCATAACAGAAATTTTTCCATAACATTTCTCTCGGTGTACAATCGACAGAATCAGTATAAAGAAACTTTCTCAACGTCACTCCCCATCCATCCACGTTATCGTGTCATTAAGCGCAGCCAAAATATTTCAATCCAGAACATTCGGAACACTCGAAAAGTGAAACTCACAGCTTCTTTTTATTAATTAAACTAGAAGCCGTAAATCCTCAAGGCACTCGAAACGTACCGTTCGCCATGCACTCGCGAATACTCCGCGAGCCTCGACGGATTCCTGGAAGTGCATCGAGCGATAGCTCGTCAGCCGCGCGCGCAAGAGAGACGGAGATAAATCCCCGTAGAAAGAAATCCGCGCTCGCCAATGAGAAAAGTGGAAAAGTGAGCGCGAGTGCCTCTCGGTAGCAGGTAGGAGCTCCTTCCGCTCGGGCGCGCACTTTCCCGCGAGATTGCCCCTGGCCGCACGCACGCAAAACACTTAACGACGCGCGGAGCTTTCGGGGAAAAGAGCTTTCTTTAAAGGCGGCGCGGCACCTTAATTGGATAATGCGCCGTTTTACGAAAAATCGATTGAGCGCGCGACTCCCGCGCGCCGCGAGATAACTGCTCTCTCCGCGCGATGCGTTCGCTTCTTTTATTTTCTTTTTTCTTTTCCATTCTCTTTGCATTTCGCCGGTTTTACTTTTTTCGCAATATTTCTAACGAGCGCGCGCCCGCCCCACCGCGAGGGAAAATTACCCCGAGGGAGGAGGGGGGGGGGGTTCATGTCACGTGTGCTTCGGCGGCTGGCTTTTTACCAACGGCTAAAAAGTTTACGATTATTATGGTGTTGGTACGTTTACTGGAGATGGGTAATAACAGGAGGCCGCGGGTAGGAAGTTTTCTTTGCCCGGGACCAGGTTTATACACGCGCGGCCCCCAAGTATTTGTTAACTGCGCGTTTAGCGCAATCCTTTATTTTAAGGCTTTTTTAAATAATGATAAATAACCGTTTGTTCGGACGGGCATCGCGCACACACACGAGCTATGGGCTTTTGAAGAAGCTCGCCGGCAGAAAATGCGCTTCCTTCTTCTTCTTCTTCTCCTGCAGTGCGCGGCGATGCACGCACACGCGGAAATCGATCGGGTGAATTTTGCGCCTGCGAGCTTTAACGGCGAATTCTTCGGATTTCGAAGAACGAACATTTTACGCGCGCCGAGCTATTGAAAAGCCGTTTTCTCGTGGCCGGAGGAAAAAAAAAGAGGCCACTGTACTGCGAGTGGCTCGTAAAAGTGAAATCGTAGCGGAAAATGAAGGGGAGGGTTAAGAGAAAAATGCTTATACATAAAGCGCCCTGCCCTCTCGCCTATAATCCCCGACGAGCAAACAAAGCGGGTGCAAACGTAAAATCGAAGGTCTACTGCCCGTCGGCATAATGACCGTCGCGATATTGGCCATTTCCCTGCGGCCGAAAAATCCTTCACCCCGCAGCCTTTGGCTGTCCGAGACGAAAGGCGAAAAAAAAAAGGGGGAAAGAGAGAGTGAGAGAGAAGGGCTGTCGCTCAGAGCCCCGGCCTCCTTTATTGCTCTCGACACCTTCCTTCCTTCCGTCGCGCGCGCGCGCGCGGGTGCAAAAGCAATTCCCCGAAAGCTTTGAAAAATCCGAGATGAATGGACCGAGGCCGTTAATTGTCCGCCTCTGCACTCGCGCGCGTGTGCGACGGAGAGGGTCCGTTTCTTTTATCTCTCTTTTGTCTCACTCTCCTCTCTCTCTCTCGCCTCCCCCGTGCAGCTCGTTCACTCCTTCGTTTTTTTTTTTGTTCGCCCCCCTCGCTCCTCAACCTTCCCCCCTTTCCCCCCGCCGTCCTCCCTCTCGGTCTTTCTCTCGGCCGGGCGTCTCGCTTAATCGGGAGATTGCATTATTAGCCGCCGCCGCTGCTCTTTTGAGGTCGCGCTCGCGCGTAACGAAATCAAGATTGAGCGCGCGAGTTCGAGGGGCTCGCTCGTTTTGTGCGCTCGCTCGCTTCCCTCACGGTGTTTTGGCGATGTTCGCTCGCTCTTTCTGCTTCCCTCTTGCTCTCGCCACTTTTTTTTGGTAGCCGCTTCTTTTCTTTTCGCCGCACTTTTTTTTTCATCCGGGCCCGCGGAGCTGGCGATTTTCGGTTTCTCAGGGTGGCGATGGAGTTCTGATTTTGAGGCAAGATTCGTCTTCTTCTTCTTCTTCTTCATTTTTTTTGTTTCACCCTTACGGCGGCTGCGATCCTGGCGAGCAGATTTCCTGTGACCGAGGGATTCTAATTCGATTTGCCTTTGCTTAGGATGCGAGAGAATTATATATTCTCTAATTTAGTGCAGTGATGAATCACTGGATTTTTATAAGGTATGCCATTGGTGTAAAATTCAGTGATATTTGACTGCACCGAGAAAATTTTTCAGTAAAATTTACTTAAAGGCTCCCTGCAGAAACATTTAAGAGCTATTGACCAGAATATGGTAAGTGTTATTTTAATTTAACATAGTCTGGGCTTGCAGTAACAAATATACTGATTTTTATTTAAATAAAATTTGCTTGAATATTTATAATCAAATTCTTCTTGAAGTACTTAAATATGGCTTAAGAAATTCAGTATAATTTACTTACTGCACGAGTAAATTTTGTATGACTAAGTTTACTTAACTTTTCAAGCAAAGTTTATTCACTATTTCATGAAATCTTACTTATCATTTTTCTCCGTGTGCATTTAATTTAAAGAGCAAATGCATGTACACTCTGACATGGACCGAGTTACACTTTTTTTCTATTTTTTTTTTAAATAAAGTAACACGAAAAACTCAGTAAACACATACGTCACAAAAATTTATCGTCGCCTTTTAATCAGTCGGTGCATTTTATTAATAACCGCCGGCGTCACACGCTGCCGGAGCTCGGAATTCATTATCGGCTGTCGTAGGCGGCCTCCAGAGAGAGAGAGAGAGAGAGAGAGAGAGTGAAAAAGTATTTAAAAAAAAAAAAAAAAACACGAGGCGTCTCGTAAATATGAAAAATCCGTTCATTATGCGAGCGAGAGACAAAAGCCCAGGAGAGATGCACTTTTTTCGGCAATTTCGAAATACGACGTATTAATAAAGCGTCGGGCTCGCGAGTTTCGTAAGCGTGAGGCCGACAAAAAGGAATTAACATAATCCATCCTATCCGCGGCGACATTAACCCAAGTGAGTCGGAGCATTTCTATCCGACGTGACAAACAGCGCGGTATCCGGGAGGGAAGGAGAGAGCATCGGTGAAGAAAAAAAAGGAAGCTGGTACTCCTTTTATAAGCCGGGACGATTTGCCTAAGTCGATTTCGGGACGGGCGTGCAGGTGCCGGCCGTGAGGGGGAAGAATTTCTCCGGCCACGCGCACTTTGGAGAGCGAGAGAGAGTGAGAGAGAGTGAGTGAGAGAGAGAGAGAGAGAGAGGAGGAAGGAGCGTGATGGGAGAGAAGAGGTGCGGTATACTCCCGACGCCGGACAAAGAGGCGAGGATCGCTGGTCGAGGCTCCCGTGGGGTTCGCCTGTTAAGTGACTTAACAATGTTTGACAGTGATTTTTAAGTAATTTTGTCGATGACGCGAAAGTTTCGAGTGACGCGGCTTTGAGAGAGAATGCTTCGTGCAATGGATGGAGGGATTTAATATATCGATTTTTGCACATTGCGTCATTCGATTCTTCTATTTTAATATTATTGATGGGCCTCCGAGCTGAGAGATTAATTCACTTTGTATTTTATATAGTAAAAAAAAAAGAAAAAAATTAAAAGGATTTTCATGTAAATATTCGAAGTATTAATTTCATATATCCGCGTAAATTTTTTAGAAAGCGACCTTTCTCCTTTTTTTTTATTTGTATAAGTGTCAAGTAATTTAATACCCGTTTCGAGTGAAGTTACTGCCATCACGGAGAAAAATTGTTAGTGTAATTTGCTGAAATAGCATAAAAAGTTAAGTAAACGTATAAAATTTACTTAAGCAGTGAGTAAATTATACTGCATTTTATAAGCAATATTTACTTAGTTGATTAATCCAAGCAGATATAACTTAAAGCCTTTAAATAAATTTTATTTAAATATTTATAAGAAAATTTTAATCAAGTAAAGAATAGTTTTTTTTTGTTTACTGCAAGCCCTTATGTTAATTTTACTAGTAATTTTTTATACGTGTTATACCCTTCTCCTTTTCTTTATTTATACATGTCAAGTGATTCAATACCTGTTTCGAGCGAACTTACCGTCAATCTTTTAATTTCTCGTTTCAAAAAGAACTTTCCAAATTAAATAACAAAAAAAAAATAAACTATAATACACTCCCACGAGAGTAGTATTAAAATCCCCTTCACATCTCGCCAAAATGCGTACGAGCACAGTACCGCCAGGGCAATTGGCATAAAACAGGCATATGATTCGTATCATTACGCTAATGAATCGTAAAAGAGGCCGCAGTCGGACTACGAGAACTACAAGGTATAACAAAAAGCTACAGAATCGCGTCGTCTCGCCTCCTTGCCTTTTCTTTTCTTCGCGCGAGGAAGTCCTTCCCCTTACCCCCTTATCCTTCCTCCAACTAACTCCTCCCTTCGTTTTTTTTTTTTTTTTTTTCGTCGTCGCAAATATTTCCTGGGCTCGGCGAGCGTGTTATGTGCAGAGGAGACGCCTTGTGAATGCCCGACGTGTCAACGCGGGAAATCGAGTGTATATGGCCACGGCGCGGGTATACAGTCACCGCCTCCCTTTTTCTCCCGCAACTCCGGTGGAGAATGCGGCGGTGTGCGGCAGCTTTCGAGCGAGCCTCGCCTTTTTCAACGGGACGCACGTCGCTCGTTAAGATTACACGAGTTTTCAGGTTCGAGGGAAGCGCTCCCTGGAGAAACTTGAAATTTTTGGTGGACGCTCGAGGAGAAGGACTCCCATTCTCTCTCTCTCTCTCTTTCAGGTGGGTATATAAGCTCTTAGATGACGCAAACGCACTAAATTCGACTCGGAGAATATTTTTATCGCGAACGACGTTTATCCATTAGGATGCTTAATTAATATTTCACACTTCG
Source organism: Sycophila sp. Sp_5 (assembly GCA_018906775.1). Taxonomy (NCBI): domain Eukaryota; kingdom Metazoa; phylum Arthropoda; class Insecta; order Hymenoptera; family Eurytomidae; genus Sycophila; species Sycophila sp. Sp_5. The sequence continues at coordinate 925,199 of JACCID010000014.1, read as the reverse complement.
AAATATGCATTAATATTAATAAATGTGAAAGCAGGCTGTACATTGGCGGCCAAAAGTATAGGCACTTTATACTGCGACAAAAAATGAATACAAAATAAAATTATTCAGAGTTGTTTATTGTCAGCTCCATTATTTGGAGAAGCAGAAATAAAAATGATAAAAGGTATCTTTTGAATTTAATCAAAATAATCAGTGATTAGAAAAATTGTGCAGTCGTTTTAAAGGTATAATATAAAAAATTAAAAGTAATGTGCTTTATAGATTATTATACATGCAAGAAAAAACAAATTAAAAGATAATTACAAAAACATATAGCCTAATATCTTGCACCAGTGGCACTAATAAATCCATCTCAATTAAATAATTAAATAAATAAATAACATTTATTATCGCGTTTTTCCATGCGTGAACGAATCAGTCCAAGTCAAGGATAATCCACTTGAACCTATATTTAAAAAAGTAAAATTTTTTTATTTCAGTATTTTTACCTATAAGTATAAAATCTGTCTAGCAGAAGTTTCTCCTCCACTAACAAATAATTTTTTTTAATTTCCCCCCTTGCGATTTATCTGAAAATGGTCTCTATACTATATAGGAACTTATAATTTCTCAAAAACTATACTATATTTTCTCGCCTTTCATAGCGAGCACAAAATTTTGGCCGGCAATGTATAAAATCTTCACTTGCCTCCTCCTCGCTCATAAATTTCGAGAACAGAAATTTTTGCACTGAAACTCCAGACTTCGATTCCCCCATATCGTAATTATGCATTTTAACGTAAGGACTGCAGAGTGTACGAATTTGAACCGACGCGATAAGTCGGTAAGATGGTATGCGCTTCGCGCTCGTCCTTGTAAAAGTTTTAGTCCCGTAAAGCAAAAAAAAAAAAAAATAATAAAAAGAAAAAAGAGAAAGAAATGAAATAACAGAAGGGAGCCGGAGCCGCAGCGAGAGCCGAGAGGAAAAATAAGAGGAGGAGCCGATAACCGCCGAAAGCTCGGGTCCGATAACCTAGAATCAGGGGGCCGCCGCCGCCGCCGGTGAGATTGCATGCGGCGCGCACCGTCGATCGGCATGCAAATATTTTCGAAACACGCAATATTTTTCGAGTCCGGCGGAGAGAGACTGGCTAGATCTGGTGCGCGCGCAGGTTCATCTTATGCTAATCCATTCTCCTCCTCTTTTTTAATTTTTTTTTTGTGCCGCTCTCTTTCCCTCCGCATCCTTTTTTTTTTGTTTCGCCTCGCCGCCGGGATCTCTCCCCCTTCGCCCCGGCGACCCGTTCGTTAGGAATTTCGTGCAGTTTTACCGGTTTAGTGAAGCCATTCTCGTCATATATAAATTTCGCGGGAAGCGGGTATTAATTTAACGGAAAAACCGAGACGCTACGAGTTTTACGCCGAGCTCGAGGTCTAAGTAATAGTCACACTTAATTTGAATGATCGACTGATTTTTTTTTTATTTTGCTTTCGGGAAGCGGGGGATGATAAGATTCGACTTTTCCTGCGGCTCCTCGGGCTGAGTGTGCGAGAAATTCCCGAGGAGTGAAAATACGTTCCGCGGTGATAAAATCTCCCCAATAAAGTCCGACGCCTGGAATGCCTACTTGAAATAGGGGATTTCGCGGAATTTCATTCACATATGAAGAGGTAAATTTTATTCGCTTCGAGTGGATTTTGAAAATCGAAAATGTTTCCTTCTTTCTCTTTTCGTTCAAGGGTTTGCGCACTGGAAATAGTCCGCATACGCGATGATCTCTGCTTAGCATTTTCGACGTTCTCGGACGCTTTTATATTAATTAAACGCTGAGTGGCGGACAGGCGATTCACACAATTTATCAGTGGATCAGTTAAACAAAAGGATCCGTTCTAAAAAGGCGACGGTCCGTTAACCGTTCAAATTAAGACGCCTATTATTCTCTTTTGGAGTTTTTGTGAGTATTTAAATGTGGGAAGTAATTACGGAAACAATGTTGTCTCTTTTTTAATGAGACACTTTTACTTCGTCTGATCGCAAATGTTAAATACTACTGCCGCGCATGTAGTGTATACAAGCATATATAAAAAATTTTGTTTACTTTTAAAGTGAAAACGAAACCAGAGATAAGAACGGGAGCAGAAAAAAAAACTTTTCGACCCAAGGAATTCACTTTCACGCAAAGTAAATTATTTTAACGTGTTCGCGACGATAGTGAGAAAGTCGATTACAGAAAAAAATGCAGCCAATTTTTCTTTCTTCTGAAGTACCTGATTTTTCACTCTAAGTATAAGTGATTTCTCAGATTTTCTTATAGTGAAATCCCATTCGATTAAGTATTAAGTATGGAGTCAATTTTTCATTCTAACTAAACGTTTTCTATAAATTTCCGCCTTTAAAACTAGTATATGAAAAAAAAACTTGACTGATCACGTGAAATCAGAGTATTATTCAATTAATACTTTAAAAATACAAACTAAAAAATTAATTAATAAAAAAAAATCGAATCTTGACATTATTTAAATACCACACTGCAATGAAAATTTGAGTTAAATATGCAATCGAAAAGCTACAAGAGTAATTGATTTATAAACCGTCAAAAAAATTCTTTTCGAATTAGTTAATATTTTATTTTAACGAAAAAATTTTCTTAAGTTTCTGCTCTTTTAAATTAATATTTATTTGTTTATTTATAAATTCAACGGGCGACAAGCCCTTCGTATAAATGAAAATTATAAAATTCTTGTAATAAATTTAAAACTAAATTACAGCTCTTTATATATAAGTAAAACAGAGTTTAACAATAATGATCTGTTGAAATATTACAAAAAAGGCTTGAATGATCCTGTGAAACCAGTCTATCGACTAATTGCTGCTGTAAAAATGTATAGTAAAATAAATTTACTAGAATAGAATAGAATTGAATAGTCGTTTATTGTAAAATATAAAAAGTATTAATACAGCAGGGAAAATAATTAGTAAAAAAAAAACATGAATTACCACGCTACAGTGAAATTATACAAAAGTAATGGACTCACGAAAGATCCATAGAAAGAAATATTCTCGAATTTAGTTAATAACAACTAGGAAGTACCTTCGAAAAGCACAAACGCTCAAAAACCAAAAGAAAAAAGAAGAAAAAGAAGAAGAAGAGGAGGTAAGGAAGCATCGGCGTATATAGCGAGAGCTCACGGAGAATTTCCACGCACGAGCCCGGCGTTAATTCGCGGCATCTGCGCGCACGCGCGGCTCTCTCGGTGCACCCTCTTTCCTTTCTTCCTCGGCATTATACCACCGCGGGGCTGGACTCGACGGCCTCGCTCGCTTCCACACACGTACGGGCAGGACGCACACTCGCGTGAGCGCGAAAACGTGTAACGCGTAAGAAAGAGTTCCCGCGGGGCCCAAATCGTTATCGTCGGGCCCTTATCTCTCGCTCTCCTTTAAAGACCGGCCTCCCTCCCTCCGGCCCCTCACCCCACCCCGGCGACGAAAGCGCGCCGAGCATATACGTATATATACGGCAGGATCGCCGGGGCCTTCTGCAATTATCCCCCTCTCGGCTGCATTATGCTTCGGCCTGGGAGAGAGAGAGAGAAGCCTGGCTGTCGCGAGAAGCCCTTTTGCGCGCGCTCGCTGCTTCTTCCTTTTTTTTATTATTTTTTTTAGCGCTACGTGGGGCTTCGCGATCTCATTCGTGCGACATATGCATCCCCGGTGAAAAGTTCCGTCGCGAAGTTTAACGTGGATACATAAAAAACAAAGTATACATATATATGTACTGGCTGTCCGTGTTAATTCGATTCCGCTCAATTTTTATTCATTTGCCGGATAACCCAATTTATTACTGGTTTCTCGCGGTCCGAATCTTTTTATTATTATTTATGTTTTTTTTATTTTTGTGTATGCGCGCTTGCTCGCTCGCGTGTAATGGAAGTTTCAGTGATTTAATTAGTTGGCTCTTTTTAACGATTCCCGTCTTGCGTGTAACTCTAGGCAAAATCAGTAAAAGTGAACCGATACGCACGTGTAAAAACTTTTCACTCGAGTCAAGCGAGTGCACACGGCAAAAAATTATTTAGCAATGATTTTTTTTTTTAATAGGGCCGAGGGAGGGGAGAATGTGCGGAGAAAAGAGAAGAACAGGCTTGTGAGAAACATTCACTACGCCGCGTATATATGGTATACAAGATTACGGAAAATTTGTATTAATTTTGAGCGCACGACGTAATAATTTTTTTTTTCTTATGGCTGCCCAGCTTACAGTAATTTTTTCTAAAACCATTCTCCGCTCGATGACTTGAAATGAGCGGCGAGCGCGCGCTCCAGCGTACATATAACATTTCGGCGAGTGCGCAGTATACTAAAGTAAGAGACTTTAGTTTAGTAATCTTCTTATCAATAGACTCGTAAGAGCATCCATTTTTTTTTAACGACGCACCGCAAAATTTTTACGCCCGCTGTTAAAGCCCCGGCGACTCGGTAGCGTTCGCGCATTTAATAAAAGGCCGCGCGCGTCGATTTTAAGCCGCGCGCCGAGTGCAAGTCCGCGATGATTACACGAGTTCGAAGATTCATTTTACGAGTGGCCGAGATGTCAAAACGAGTTTTTGCGCCGTTTTTAAAAGGGAGGCGCTTCAGCCGCTCGAGAAGGAAAAGAGTGCGCGCCGCGAGCGAGCGAGCGAGAGGAAAAAGCACGGACCCATTAAAAACTTTAAACTTTCGTAAAATTTGGCATTCACTTTAGTATCAATAAAAAGCCTCGACTTCAATTTATTCCTCCGTTCGTTACGAAATACCCTGCACTCGCAAATTACTATTCAAAAACGCGGGGGACACTCCGCAGAGAGCGGCGGAAAATAGACGTTACGCAAAAATTTACGCGCGTATACCTCGTCGAATGTTCGATACCCTTTTAAAATTTATTTTCTTCTTCTTGAAAAAAAAAAATTAAAGTGACGCGACTTTTAATAGGTGCAAAGAGGAGATATATCGCAATTACCAGGGCGACGTGTCATCGATAAGCGTCATCGCAGCGTCACCCATGTAAAACGTCCCCCTCGGTAAAGTATGCTTATTATAATCGCTGAAATGAAAAGCGCCGCGGATTATTCAATTCGAAACCCTCCCGAGCGTCGCTCCGTGAGAATTTAAATAAAGAAAATAATTGATATAATTACCCCGATGACACACTGATGCGACGCAGCGAAGAGAAAATCCCCCGACATTTTTTCCTCCCTTTCGTTTTTTTTTTTTTTTTTTTTATCGTTCTTTATAAAAGATCAAGAGGAACGAAAATTCCACGTACGTCGCGGTATAACGACAGGCTTCGATTGCGCCGGTGAAAAAAAGCGTAGTGCCCGGCTTCGCGTGCAATCGTCGCGTTTTAGCGCCAGCTAGGCATAAAATCGCCTCGGACGTAAGGCCACCCTCTCTTCCCCCCTCCCCCCCCCTCTCGTTCGTCCGCGTACGCAGCCGCGGCCGAGGGCACCTCGAGGAGCAACCTGTTGCCTCTCATCAGGCCTCATCGCGGCAGCCGCGCGACTCGTTTCAAACGTCAGCGCGCGATCCCCTGATATACGAGCGAGAGAGCGCCGGACGATTTTATAATTAATCCCCGCTCGCTCGCGCGACGGAAATGCGCGCGACTAGCCAAGGCCGATTACGCCGGCCTAATTGATAGTCCACCGCTTCGACACTGTGCCCCCCCACTATTTTTTTTTTTCGATTTCATCTCATTCTGCGATAATAACAAAACGTCGAAATACAAAAAAAAAGTGGAGATGATAAAAGCACATCCGCGAGCGGACTTGTATAGACCTACACTGAGAATAAAACATTATAAAAATTACTATCTGTATGGAAACGCAACCGCAAACTGAACTCTCCGTTCAAAATTACCATACTTTATATACAGTAAATGTTGGCGTGAATGTAGTAAATTTTACTAGCCAGTAGTGAAAATGATCCTATACGCACAGCCAATTTTGCTGTACTCTCATAAAAGTACTCAGTGAAAATTTCACTATTTTAAATAAGCGAACGCTTTTTCATTTTTGAGTAAGTGAAAATTTCATTTTAATAATGAAAAATGCTGCTTTACTTTATAGTTTCACAGTGAGTAGTGATCACTCAGAGACTAATCACTATTTAAATAAGGCACTGCCTAAAAATCAAATTTCCACTATTTCAGAAGTGAAAAACAGTTGAAAACTTATTCGAATACTGACATTTTCACTGAGAACTTTTAAGAGAGTAAATTTACTCTCTTACAACTTGAACTTAAGTTTGGTAATTTTTATCTGAGAATCCAGTCTACTATCGGATTTCCACCCCAAATAGAAATTTCGTCGATACTTCTTTCTCGGTGACCGACGATTGAAGCGCGGAATACAAAAAGGTGGGGGTACAATATATAAATTTGTCGGGAGACCGGCAATTCTTCAGCGGATAAAGGTTCAGGACATCGCGGCTGCGCGCAAGGAAGACTCATCCACTTTCCGGCGCGGAGTGTGCGTCATACAGCGCTCGCGCGATAAAAAGGAGCGAATAATAAAAGTGCCTCTCGCACTTTTGCCCGGCGACGCGGCGAAGCACAAGTGCGCTTCTCTCCCTGCGCGCTGCAGCGGCAGCAGCAGCGGGAGAAAACGGCCCTGGGCCCTGCAGCGAGCATTCCGCCTCTCTCTCTCTCTCTCTTAAGGCTGCTCTTTCACTCGCGCCACGCACGGTCTGCCTGCAGTCGCTCTCCGATGAATTATTGGCCATAATAGCAGTGGCAGCAGCGAGCTTCGGCCTTCCCCCCTTCCTCCTTCTCTCCTCCTCGCCTCGGTCGCGTTCTCCCTTTTGCCCCGACGTTCCCTCGGTCCCTCGCGTGTGTGGAGCTGTCGGGAGTGCCTGCCCGAGCAGACAACTGAATAACAAACTCGAGCCCCGCCAGGGAAATGGGTGAACTAGATTCTGCCGGGAGGTTCGCCGCCTCATGCTCCTGCGATCCTTCGGAGATACGCGCGGTATCGCCTTTCGACTTTTTTCTTTTTTTTTACATTTTTATTGGCGAAGCCCGAAGGATCGAGATTCTAATGCCAGCTGCTATCTACGGTTGAGTTGGCGATCAACTGTACTCAATTTTCACTGCAAGTTCGTGAAAAAAAGCTCATTATAGTCAATAGTGTAGGAATTTTCATCGTTACATATTATAGTATTATTCAAACGAAGAAAATTTTTATAGTAAAAATTACTATGTTCCGTAGGAATAGTGGGATATACTCAACTTATGAAAATTTTTAGTATGATTTATAGTAAAAATCGTCATAGGTCAAGTATGTCTCATTGTACCTACGGAATATAGTAATTTTTACTATAACATTTCTCTCCGTGTAACTAATTCGATTTTAGAGAGTAAGTCAGTCACTCTCTATAGACTATATGTGAAACTAAAAATTTTATCGTATTTATAAAATAATACTGTAACTAAAAAATGTACCACCATATGTATAACTAAAAATTTACCATCTTACACTGAGACATGAATTTGGTAATTTTCAATAAATATTCACTTCAGTAGTGATCGTTAAATGTTTCTTTAAATCAACTAAATAGTGTTCTTGCAGCTGCTAATATTCATTTAAATTAAAATAAATATTTAGCAATTATGCTATTGTAATAAACATTTACCGAGGATTACCAAATTGGCCTCTCGGTATGCAGAGTACTCGTAACTAAAAAATTTACTATCATGCAGAATACCTACAACTAAATATCATCGCTGCGAGAATATATGCGAAACAGTAAATGTACGTCAATTATGCAAGATAAAATAAATTGCTTAAATCTAATTAAAAAAAGGTGCAGTAAAATCTAAATTAAAAGTGACGGAAGTTAATTAAAAGAAAAATGATTGTGGGGTATAAAAATCAGATGCACAATTCACCGCAATAGCGGCTGAATCCGTACGTCGTTCGCGAGAAACATTTCCTCTATAATTGCACTTCGAAGACCTTCCTATCCCTTTCGATCGCGCCTCGAGGAAAGACTCTTGACCTCTGCAAAATCTGCGGATTTCGAAAATCTTAACATCGAATGAACAAAAAAAATAAAAAAAAAAACAACAAAAACAAAAAGTGACCGATCGAGCCCGTGGAATACGGCGAGTCGTATATTCACCGGTAGGTATTTAAAAGTCAGAACCGCACTCTTGCGCAGTCGAGTTAAAAGGTAGCCGGGCAGCAGTATATTTCTTATCCCGGGTGTGTTTGTTAAACGAATTAAAACGCGCCGATATTCGCTTTATCCCGGACGACTGCCCAAAGCGCCCTCCGCCGCGGAGAAAGTTTCTTATAAAAATTACAAATGATCCCCGGGAAGTGCTCCGCGCAATACACAGTGGGCAAGGCATTAAACGAGGCCAATTGACCGAGGCGATCGCTTCTTTTTTTTTCTCTCTTTCTCTCTCTTTTATTCTTAAAGCACCGGCGTTACGATCGTCGTATATTTTGCAGTCGCAAGCATTATTTCATCCGCAAGTTCACCAGACTGCCGCGCTTATATATATACATATATACATACATATATACATATATATATATAAAAGCTCTTTCTGTTGTGCGCTCCAAGGTCCCGGGAAAAAGGAGAATCGCGAGCCCGCACTTGTAAATAAAATTGACATATCGCGACTTTTATGCGCCCGCGGGGCTTGGCCTAGACGCCCGGCACAGAGCGATTCACGATTCGGAGTGGGCTGCTCGAAATACATAAAATTCGAGGACAATGCGCTCGAGAGGAGATGAAAAAGATTTTTTTTAAGGCCCCACTGTTTGTAGGCATTGTAGACATTTGATTGCAAGAAATTTTTTAATGACTTCAGTTTTTTAAAATAATTATACACGCTTTTATTTACACGAGTTAAATGGTGAGTTAGTACCTTTGCTTAACTATCCAGGTGTTAACAGGTGGCTTATATACGTGACTGACACAGCAGATCTTCAGTCGAGAGAGGCGACCTCTCAAAGAGTCCACCTGGTGCTAAATGTTGCAGCAGGTAATGTACTCTACGTGTATACAGTTTCAAGAAAATTTCGCTTCGTGAAGTATATTAGCGAATCGAAATTTCGGTGGCTTTTTAATATCCTTATACAAAAATTCGTCCAAGCGTCCGGAAAATGTCAAGTGTCGAAATACTTTATATTACAAATTTACGGTCCGTTAAATTTTTTGGTAATTTGAACGCTTTCAATCTGAATTAGAGAAAATTTTGCGATTTCACTAATCTTCTATGATTATGAGTATAGTCGCAAGTATTCTTTCAATCTGCTAATTTTTCACTATATATGTATATATTAATTTCATTAATTTCATTTTAGTGAGAAAAATTTGAGTAAAATCGAGGTTAAATAAATAAATTTTTTTATAGATCCACTTCTTTAACTCTGAGCCCGCTCAAACATTACAGTCTGTCTGCATTTTTTAAATACGAATTTATTGAGTCGAGTAATAATTCAAATTTTTTAGTGTACTCGTACATGATCTCAGCCTTATTTAATAAATATAAGTGAATTACACGCTAAATCGACTGGAGTGAAATAGAGTGAAAATTATCTCTACCAGAGTAAAATTTCCCCTCTAATCTCTAGTAAATTTGACCTCCTTGATGGAGTGAAATCAAGTACTTTTTTGACTCTTAAGTAGAGCTAAAGGTATAGAAATATCAACTGTAATATTCTACTCTACAATCTTAGAGAGAATTATATTGTGCTTTAAAGTGAAATTAAATCACTCGATATTCATGTAGACTCAATTTTTACTCCAAAAGGATCAAATAGTTTCACTATAAACTATAAAAGTGAAATTTCACTCCAACCGTTTTAGCTTGGTACTTATTATTTAAAAGTTTTGTTTTTAATCGACTATAAGGAATAAAACCCCCTCGTCACTGCCCAGTACGCACTAACCAGATAGAAAAATAAAAGAGATAGAGGCAGGAAGGTTTTATACGCTCGGCTAGCGGCACAGCGAGGCGCGACAGTTTCCATTGACGCCGCGTACGAGGAGGAGGGTTCGACGATCCTCCGCCTGCACGTCAACGTCGATCATCAGGAAAAACACGCAAGGGCGTGGCGGTGTAAAACCGGGGACCGGGGGAAAAACCGGAGGAGCGCGAGGCTGTCCGATGATGATGATAGAAGGGGAAATGCTGATCGAGAGAGAGAGAGTGATTGAAAAGGAGGTTAATTGCTGATAATGAAAGGGCGAAAAGTCGCGAGTGATTGCGAAAATGGTGTCTCTCTTAACGATCCCTGCGCTGCTCTAATTGGCCGCTCTCCGCTTCACTTTCCCGGAAGGGACGCGAGGGCCCCCGATTGATTGTTTCTCGTTATATCGACGATTGCGTATATGGCCGAATAATAATTATTCGCGGCCGTTACGAGGCACGCCGGGCTCTCGCGAGAGCCTCGAGTCACTCCTTGGTGGGGAATTTTTTTGAACCAGTTGCGAGTGTAGAATTTCTAATTTTCTCACTAACAATTGTACATTTACTGCTCAGGCGATTATTCTTGAATCGTTAATTATTAATTTACGGGGAGAAACTTCGGCGCAAAATTTAGTACGGTTCTAGATATAAAATTTTTACAATGTTTCAGTTTACACGTGAAAAAAAGGTACTAAGTTTGTAGAAAGAATTGCAATACTGATTGCAATCATTGCTATAGATTTACTATATTTTTAGTAAAAATTATTAGGTACATAGATGAATTACAACTTTAACTACAACTTTAAAGTACAATCACTTTTATTGCAATTGTTGCTATAAATCTACTAATTTTTTTTCGTCTGACTATAATCTATTATTTATTATTATTATTATTTATGTATTATTTATTATTCATTTGACTGAAGACGTAATTCCAATTTCGTCGTTAAAATTTTACACGTTGTATATGAAAATCGTGTTTAATGAATTAAAAACGTAAATAAAGGTATCGAGTTACATTTATTTCTGGATAGCATTTTTAAATCTCATTGTTCGGGATCATTAATTTATAGTCGACCAATAAAACCAGTTTTTTTTTTGTTGCAAAAATGAACTAAACGGATAAGTAATTTTATTTACAATCTATACGACAAATGGAGTTAAAAAGTAAATTCTTACGAACGTTTGTATTTCTTCGAACGGACGTAAAAATTATGCACGCTATCATCTTTATAAGTTACCGCGCTCAAGTACGTATACCTGCTTTGCGGCAGGGCCGGTATGCTCCCAGTGCAATTTAACTACCGAGGTACGTACCAATTACACAAAGTTTCTACGTTCATACGTAAAACTCGTAAATAAAGAATAAATTCATAATCTAATTAACCAATAACGCGCCGATAGCGATCGACCGACGGAAAATCGTGCTCCTCTTATATAAAAAAATGAAGATACGGAAGGCAAATTATGAAGGGAAAGAGAATGAGAGAACGGGTTAAAGAAAATTAGCATTTAAAAAAAAAAACATTGTGAATGAAATATTCTGATGGATTCCATTAGCAAATTGTGATAGCAATGCTGCCTAATGGCAGAACACTCCGCTACTGTAATACCTACAAGTAATAGTAATTTATTTTACTGCTGAAGCGTTAAATTAATTAAATTAGCAATTAAAATGTAACTTATTTACCTTCGATTAGTTGTTTAAAAAATACAACTATTTTTTTTTAATTAAATCAATTACTAAATTTCTTTTTCTAGACTTTCTTGTTTACTTTCATTGAAGCATTCATTGTAAATAGGTTAATTTCCTGTTTTCTTTTCCCATTGTTACTACGAGTATAAATACAACACAACAAAAAGTATCCACTTTTACAAGATTTATGTAGTTCCCTGCGTAATAAACTAAAAGGAACAAACTAAAATGTACTATGCTGTTAAAATTTTAATAAAAATCTATACAATGTTAAAAAGATGAAAATTTTGTATATTAGTTTTTCAGTTCTATAGTCTTCAAGTAATTTTGTCTGTAGGGGATTTATTCCACGGAGCTGCATTACTTTTCTATACGAAGAAAAAAGTTTTAGTAAAATTGATTAGAGTGTTTTGTAATTGCATGAGGACAGACTTGACAAATAAAAAATTATAGTAAAATTTACTGTAGTTATTTCTGTAAAAATGTACTAGTAATCTAGTAATTTTACTATAAATTCTAGTAAAAATTTTGATATATCGAGTCTGTCCCTGCGTTACAAAACAGTACAGTAATTTTTACTCGAACTTTTCTCAGCGTGTAACGTAATGTATGTTAGCCTACCGACAAAATAAATAACAATTAAATAAAGAATAGAATCCTCCTAAATAAAGTACAAAAAAAAATTGCGGTCAATATTCCAAGCTAATTATTTCCCTGGGCTTAGAAGAAGGAGAAGCCCTGGTGTACGCATTTGCCAAGCTGGAAGCGAAGGCCCAAGAAGAAGAAGAAGAAGGACTTCGGCGGAGGAGAGGCCCGACGGGCCCACGAGGAGGGGAGAAAAGGGAGAGCGAGAATACCTACGCACTGCAGCAGACATTATGCTAATCTGCGAGCGAGGATGTACTCCCGATAAGCCGACTCGCTGCTCTGCCTCCCTCCCCCCCCTTCTCTCTCCTGGACTCGCGTGCGTATCCTCACTCACACGATCGCGCGCATATAATATACAAGGAGTCCCCTTTTACTCGCTAGCAATGAGGCCCTCCGGCCCCACGCCCTCAATCTCACGCACGCGCGGTATGCGCGTCGGGAAAATATCCCCTCCTTATGCGCATGCGCGGATACTTAACTCCGCGCCGAGAATCCTTTTAATTTACAATCGCGAAATTTCGGGAGATTCCCCCCTATACGTATATAGGTGTGCATATATACGTATATATATGTGTATATACTGCGTACTGCGCGCGCGTTGTAAGCCGATACTACGCTCGCGTGCGCCCCGAAAATTTATATCAGTGCGGGCGTATTTATTGAGGAAGCGATATCGCGTGCGCCGCGGCCAATCATATACACTTTGTTTTCGAGGTCACACTTTCGGGGCCCCTCGAGTCGCGGCTGGATATTAACGGGCCGCGATTTCGACCGCGGCGTATCGAAGCTTCGAGGGAAGGGGGGGATTCCCCCCATGGAGGACCGCATCAGATTCTCGAATCCACTAAATTTCGCGTCGGGGAGTTAATTATTGGCCGAGCGGCTGTATTATACGTTCAGAAAAATTTAATCTAAGTGGTAGAAGAATCGACCAAACGGCACTGGAAAATGTATTTACTATGCAGAGGCGAACGAGCCACTGGGAGAAAAATTTAGAACTTTAGTAAATTAAGAAATAAATAAATACTTATGTAGTTTTAAAGAAATATTTAACGAGTATACTACTAAAGTAAATGTATTTACTTAAAATTACTACATTTTTTTTCAATGTATTTATGCCGTGGCTAAGTGGACCATCATTTACGATTAATTTGCTAATATGTAAAGGAATTCTGCTTCAAATAAGTAGATTGTCGTATTCGATTACATGGACTGCACGATAAATTCTAAATTGATTCATTAACTCTTAGTTTTCTTTTGATATCGTACTAAATAAAAATAATTTAATAACCGAAAAAAGTCTCTAATAAGCTGAAAAAATTCTAACAAGTAACATGTTTATGATTCAGCGGATTCTTTATTTCTAGTAAACTTATTGAGAATTACAATTATATATTATAATTTATTGAAATACTCTCTACGTCTGAAAATGTGAATACCGACAACTTTTATATTAAAAATCCTTCACACATTTAGAATGCGAACGGCTTTTCACGCATTAAACGTCACTATTCACATTTTCAGATTTACACGGTATAGATAATGTTTAAGTGTATTTCTCTACTAAGACTAAAAATTAATTAATTAATTAATTAATTATTAGTTGGATAAATAAATTAGAAGTGTATAGAAGCAAGAGAGAGATTTATACGAATTTCGGGAGAAACGCCGGAGTGCGGGTCGCGTATAGCTGTTTTACAAAAATTTTTATAGGACGTCTGTCAGAAATGATGTAGGATTATTGCCGCGATAATATTGCCAGCGCGCGCTTCCCTTACGTTCGTTTCTTTTTTTTTTCCATTTCACCTCGTCGCGAACATTCATCAGGATGTTGCAGTCAAAAATCTACAGGCTAACTGTACATCTTTGTCTCTCTATCTGGCTGCTTTTAAGCTCTGACTGTTTCGCTCTCCTCTTCTTTTTTCCCCCTTATCTTTACAATGTGCCTTCTCTCTCGCTCTCCTGTCCGTCTCTCGTTCTCTCTCCCTCCAGGCCAGACTCTCCGCCTCTCCCGGCACTTTTTTTCCAGTCCTTTTTCTCTCGCACCTCGGGTCCTTCCTCTTCCCGTCTTTGTCGGATCCTCGCCGGGCCTTCTCTCGCTCGCGCTTAATTGAATAACTTAATGGAAGCGCTAAACGAAATTAGCTATGTTGTCTTGTTCATCAGTTTATGATAAAGATATTGTTGCGAGCCGCGATGTGCTTAAATTTTCCTCGCGCCTCGTGGGCTCTTATAATTCAAGAAAATAATTCACTTCGCGCCGTAAAGTTGATGCGCGAAATAAAAGTAAAAAGGATAAGGAATAAAATTAAATAAAATACTTAATGAAATCGCTTTTAAAAGTTATATTTTTTAAATTTTATGTTGCGTACGAGCCGCGATAATATTAAAATAAATTCGTGTCTACATAAATTATAAGTCGAAATGATGAATTAAGGTGAATATTAAAAAAACATTAAATAAAAAAAAACGAAGGCGTGAAAGAATTTAATTAGAAGATCGCAAAATTTCTCGTTCAAAGCGTGTGATTCCCTCTCTAGATAGAAGCTCGCGATTTTTGCAGAGCATCGAGATTTGAAGTCAAAATAATGAATTAATATGAATTTTTAAAAAAAACATTGTATACGAAAAAAAATTATAAGGGAATTTAATTAGAAGACCGCAAAATTTCTCGTTCAAAGCGTGTGATTCCCACTCTAGATAGAAGCTCGCGATTTTTGCAGAGCATCGAGATTTGAAGTCAACATGATGAATTAATATGAATTTAAAAAAAAAACATTGAATATGAAAAAAAATTACAAGGGAATTTAATTAGAAGATCGTAAAATTTCTTTTTCGTAGAATGCCAATATCACGACACTATACGTAGAAACTCACGATTTTTGCAGAGCACCGAGATGCGAAATTACAAGTCAACATGATGACTTAAGATAAATATTAAAAAACGCATTGAATAAAAAAAAATGCAAAAACGAAGCTTTAAGAGAATTTAAGTATACAAGATCGCAAATGTTCCCGTACAAAGCGTGCGATTCCCGCGCCTCTGCACAAAAACTCGCGATTTCGCAGAGCACCGAGATTCCTCACGCCGTAAGACCGAAAAATCATTCGGATTCTAAAAGGGTACCCCACCGGGCATAATTACAACTTTTTTACGCAAGCCCAATGCGCTCCGCTTTTCTAAGACCAGAGGGGGGCTGGGAGGAGGTTCCGGCATCGTCTTTAATTCGCTGAAACAATTGGCTAACTTTAAGCGAGCGCGCGAGCGGTTCTTTATTCCTTCATCATCGCGGCTTCCCTGCAATTCTCTCAGACGCTCTCTCCTTGTTCTCCGCCTTTATCTGTCTCTCTCGCTCTATCTTCCCTTTAATTCTCTCGCTCCTCCGTCTCCCTGCTTGTTTTTTTTTTTTTTTTTGTTTTGCGCAACACGCATACATGCATACGTACACGCAAGAACCGTTTGCAGGAATCTCTCGAGACACACCCGCGCCCCCGCGACTTCTCCACCTCCTCCTCTCTCGCCTCTTCCTCGCTCTCTTTCTCTCGCTCGAGTGCACTTTTTCGCGCGTGTGCCCGGAGAAAGAGAGAGAGAGACAACCGGAATAATATTTCAAAATTAATGTCAGTCGCGCGCGAGAACTCGCCGTGTTTTAAGGAGACTTTGTGGTGTGCGTGCAACTCGCGATTACCGCCGTACTATGTATGCGTATACATACATATGCTTGTATATATACATGTACACGTATATACGGGCATGGTATATGCACCGAGATAAGAAGGCATCGCGCTGCAACCGAACCTCGTGTAGGTACATCGCCATCAGCGTTATAAAGGAGGAAGATCGTTTGAATGTGAAAAAAAAGAAGGAGAGTGAGAGAGAGAAGGAGGAGGAGGTGGAATCCGTGTTTGAGTAGCACTTTCACGAGTGACTTCTTTTGTCCGATACCACGGACGATATGATTAATCGGTCCTCGGCCTTGGGGTATTTAATGCGGGGACCAGGTGTGCGAGGATCTTTGGATGCGTGCCGTTGCTTTGGGACAAAGTGAGAGCGGCGGCGGGGGGGGGGGGGGGGGGTGAGGTTTATCGGACGATGGTCGATCGGTTTCGTTGCGATAAATCGAAAGCGCGCGATCTATCGGGAGCTTATAGTGGCGAATCGTTGGGATTCAACCGGGGAATAGAGAGTAGAGCCCCTATGGTGCGGTTGATAGCATTGTAGTGCTAGATTTGAATTAATATGTTTGTCTGTAGATTTAGTGCGGTGATAAGCCTTTGTGGACTACCACGAGAACCAGTTTCATTTTTTTTGTTCTATATTTTATTAGCAAAATCTGAGCGCTTTGTATAGGATCGTATTTTTTCACTTAGAAGAGTACTTATATTTTATTTGTTTTTAGCGTGATTAAAAAAAATTGCATAATTTATGATTACTGTTTTCATTAATCTATTAAGATTTAAGGGCTTTATGATATTAAAGGGTACGGGAACTTACGGGTTAACGAAATTGCAATGTTAAATAATTAAAACGATTTTAATTTTGACGCCGTTTAACTATACTGAAATTTCAAGCACTAACCATCGGATTCTTTCTTAAAATATTTTATGACGTGCTGCTACTTTTTAAAAAGAACATTTTAAAAGCTTATTGATTTTTATTAATTTATTTAATAAATTAAAAAAAAATAAGAAACTAAGAAATCAGGAAAAAGCAAATATTGGATGCCTTACCGTACCCGGCTGTTACTACTAGTTTCGCTTACTGCACTATGCACGTTGAAATTATGATATGCACTGAGGCGAAAGATCGAATTTAAAATTTTAGTATTTAAGTGACTTACTAGGTACTTGTTACTACTACTTTCTTTTTTTAAATGAGAAATTTTGTTATTTAGAAAATGTCGTTTAAAATATGAATTAAAACTTACGGAAAGCATCAACATGACTCTGCAGATAACTTGATATTTGTTACTCACCTGAAACATAAAAGATAAAAAGGTTAGCAAAATGAGTAAAAACAATTTTATTTACGAGTGTATTCTAAGATGGAAATCTCATATAGTTTGTTCCTATCGGTGAAATTTTTTTTCGGATATCTTTTACGAATTTAATGGCCATTTCTCAAAGTGGCGGTTAAGTGGGCGTTTAATCTATGAGAACAGACTACTTCGATGAGGCTTAGCAAGATTTATTTCTTAATAATATTATCAAACTGGCTAAAACTCCTTAGTGCACGAGTATAATAACAAAATATAATAACAAAAATTTACAATAAAATTTTGTAACCAAGAAAATTACGAAATTTGCCGTATATACTTTGCTCTGTGTATATTAAAATCGACTATTCTGAAAATTTATATTGGAAGGACACAACTCAACTGTCTTACCACGAATAAGTAAAAATTCACTTCAAATAAGTGCTAATCACTTGTACACTACGATATTAATCTTCCGTAGCTTGCGTAAGTGTCCCTCAAACCGCAGTAAATATAATTTTATTCCAATTTAACGGCAAGTCTCGCTATTTTCGCAACGACCCTGCATCTAAAGGGCAAAGTTTGATAAAAAAAAAAACAAAATATGACACTCGATAAAATTTTTTCCACAGCTCCGGTGGACAGTCGCAGCGTGTCGCCGCAGCTCGGACGAAAGAAAAAACGATCCAGAGCCGGCCGAGCAACAAAGGCAAAAGTGCCATTAAGATGCGACGATAGAGTCTCGCGCGCGCATTTGCGACCGACGCGGAAATTGTAAAGTGCGATGTAGATGAGGAATTTCGCGTCGATAAGCGGAGAGGGAGGGGGGGGGGGCAAAAACACGCGAGAGCTCGCGATCGAAGGGAAAAAATCGGTTGCAGCCGCGGCGGCGTATATCAGGGAGTGCGTTGGGCTCCGGCGGCGCCGAGAAAATAGAAGGACGCCGTAACAGGGCCGCGAGAGGAGAGGGACAAGTCCGCGTCTACGCGCGGACGCACATTCCTCGCCTCCTCGGCGTATCTCCGCGCCGCCGCTCGAGCAACAAAGCCACGAGATACGCCGCGGCAGCGTCGCGCTTCCGCCTGGTACACGCGATTTTATATGCACCTATGCGCCCGGCGCGATATCGGTTTATGCCCGCAGTGCGCGAGTGCGTGGGCCGAGGTGATTTCGAGCGGCACTATTTTAACAGATTCGCCGATATTCGAGATTTCGCTCTCCGCGCCCCCGAGCCTCTGGTTATACATTTATTTCAAATTTTTTTTATCATGATTATGACTATTATTATTACTATTATCTTTTATTTATTTATTTATGTAGTTCAATGGACTAAAGAGTTTTTAAATACAAAATTGAAAAAGTATTTACGATGTAAAGTATAAAACACATTCTACTATGTAAACTGAAAAATAGAAGTAAATGAATCTAACGATTATAATTATTGTTATTATTATATTATTTATTTTATTTATGTATACTAATTCAATGTACTAAAGAGTTTTAAATACAAAATACACTTTACTATATAAACTAAAAAATACAAGTGAATAAATGTAATGATTATTATTATTATTAATATTATTATAATTAGCATTATTATTATTTCAAAGTTTTTTATCATGATTATGATTATTATTATTACTACCATTATTATTATTATTGTTATGTATTTATTTATTTATTTTTGTATCAATAGTTCAATGGACTAAAGAGTTTTTAAATAGAAAATTGAAAAAGTATTTACACTGGATAAACTAAAAAATAAAAGTAAATGAATGTAATGCATATTATTATTATTAACATCATTATTAGTAGTAGTATTCTCGGAGAGTTATTAGCAATCTCGTATAAATTTATGGATCCATTTTTTTTCTTGTACGTTGTAGACTATTTTTTCGGTACGTACGTATAATATATATGCACTCACACTTTTGGCGGAGAATTTATGAATCCTTTTTTCTCAGGATACGTACGTATATACGTGCGGCGTTTATTGGCAATTATTTGATCATTATCGGGTGTGCGCTCGGATTTTTGATCGAAAAATTTGATCGGTTTTTTGAGATTCGCTCTTTTTTCCCTTTTTATTTATTTATTTTTATTATTTTTTTTAAAGACGGTATTTCGGAAGGTTTAACGACCCCGGCTTACGGCGGTCCCGCTACGTTCACCCCGCCTTACGCAATTAAATAACAATAAACGATCGATTTGGAAAACGGCGTATAAAAAAATATGCACTATACACATTCGCGTGCATAACAAAGTACGAGGACAAGAAAAAAATCCCCAAGAATTCCGGGCGCGAAAGATAAATCATTGGCGAGCTTTCCGCGGCTTTAGAAAAAAAAATATTCGGCGCCGAGAAATTCACTTAAAGTGTCTGGCAGCGTATATCTCCGCGAGCGAGATAAAGAGGAAATCTCAAGTGACTTTTAAAAGGGGCGGCCTGCGCAGGTAATAGTTATATACACAGTCGAAGTTGTCGACTAGGTTAAAGGTGTTTGCTATGTAGCTGCTACTTCTGCATTCGCGAAATATTTCGCGGGGAAAGCGAAATGCATTTCATGCAAAAACCGGTGAAATTGCCGCGGCAGTGGTAGCGTTTTACGTAATTTCCCGGCGTGAATCTTCTCGCTGCAAACGGAGGAATGCCGTGCAGTGTTAAAACCGCGCAGGCAGCCGTTCTTTTTTTTTTTATTTTTTTTTTTCGCCGACTCCCCCTCCCCAATCCGCATTTAAAAGCAGCACGAGATCCTCCCGATTCAAGGATAAAGTCGCGTTAGCGTGTCGTCGGCTACCGTGCCGCTCGCTAAAATAATACCAAAAAGTACAATGAGAAGCGAAACGAATGCAGCCGATGAGGAAGGCCCTTGCATTCGAAACGGATTCCCCGAAAAGTACGCTATACACATGTATATATTTATGCGCACGCGTGTATATATATCTGTGTGTGTGTGTATGAATGTATAGATGTACGCCGCGGCGTGTCTAGACTGAAAGGGGGAGGGGGTAATTGCACGACCAGCGGCCAATATTCAAATATCGCGTCGTCGGTAATTTCCTAGGCGAAAAGCCGACGCGAGAGGATGGTAGTGTGTGTATGTACGACCGTGCTATGCTCGAGCGCGCCTAATTTATATGCCGAAAGCCTCGCGGTGAGGTCGCCAGGAAGAGTGCGAAGAGCGACAGAAGAGAGAAGGCGACGCGCCAGACGCGCGCACGTACCTTCAAGTCCGTGGGCATACAAAAGTTAAAGGCTCGCGCAGTTGTCGGGAATGGCCGCAATGCGAAGGTCGCTTGATTATCGTCGTCGGCGCGCGTGAGAGAGAACCGAGTAAACGCCGCGGAGGGATGGATTGACGCCGCGCGCGCCGTTTCTTCTGCGCGAACGTGTCGTTCCCTCTAGCTCCTCTCCTCGTTTTTTTTTTTTTTTTTTGATTTTTTTTTGCGGGCCCCGACGAGAACCGGCGCTTTTTCATCCTTTTTTCGCGCGGCGTTTTGTCCACGGCCGAGGAGCTCGCTCGGGATTGTTCGCCGTTCTTTAATTCGTTTCACCGGAAAATGGATAAATTATTTTCAAAGTAATTGGCCGAGATTGCTTGATTGCTTTGTAAACGTTAATGCAATTTAATTTAACGCGCGCGAAACCGCGGGGTTTTGCGTCCGTCAACCGCTTTGCTTCTCCGCGCGCAAGCGGAACGTTTTTTTTTTTTTTTTTTTACTTCATTTCGTTTTGTTTCATTAATTGAACGGGAACGATTACTTTAAATCTCGTAAAAACGCATGGAAATCGAGGCTTAATTGAATAATGAGGCTAATTAGAAAAATATCACGACGAACGTTATATATAGAGCATGGTTACTTATGCAATAAAATTCTTAATTCAGCTTTTACGAGTAGATAATAGTCTACGGAATTATATCGAGAAATATCAATTATACATACTTTATTTATGAGAATTTATTATCTTTATCTTTATTTCTGCTGTATTATTGTAGTATTACAGCGAATCGAATCTTTTGCGGATTGACAAGTTTTATTCAATTGTAAATCGAGATATAAAAATGAATAAAAGATATAATATAAAGCGCGATATAGAACAAACCGAAGCAATTATATACTACACAGGTGAAGTGAAGACCGCGCAAGGGAATTTTTAATTCGTCACGCCACTTATCTCTAACAAACTTCGTTTTCGCCTCAATTTCCCGCATCCGAGGGAGCCTTAGCGCAATTTTATCTCGCTAATATACAATTCAAACGTCGCTCCATTTAACCTTTTTCCCGCGCCTATTGCACAACAATCGCATGCCGCGCACACTACCACCGCCTTACAAATACACACACATATGTATATATAAATACCTTTCCTCAAACACACACAAACACACACACACATATATATATATAAAATATCTCTCTTTGAAAGAAAAAGCATTCATAAAGGCCTAAAGAACAGCCCGATTTGCGCGGTGCGAGTAATTAGCCCGCGCGCGCGCTCCAGTCTCAGCGAAAAAGCTGCGCGATCCCTACAGGCGATACCCCGGTTCGCAAAAAAA
The DNA here is from genome assembly GCA_018906775.1 of Sycophila sp. Sp_5. NCBI lineage: Eukaryota > Metazoa > Arthropoda > Insecta > Hymenoptera > Eurytomidae > Sycophila > Sycophila sp. Sp_5. The sequence goes on along the minus strand of JACCID010000014.1, from coordinate 903,376 downwards.
AAAAAAAAAAAATTCAGCGAGCGGATAAGAAACTCGCAGAAACGCCGAGGGATAATAGGAGAGAGAAAGAAAGGATCAGCAGCTCACGGGAGAGGGATATAGAGGAAGGAAAAAGAAGGGAGGAAAGTGGCTTCGGGGAAGCGCGCGCGCCCGCATCGCGCCGTTTACGGCGAGATTCGTTCATCGATATATGCCGCGAATTCCACGCGCGAATATTTCTCATAAAAGAGACGCGTATATCCTCGTGGCTCGAAAAAAAATCTTTATGTCCCCCTCTTTCTCCTGCGCTCCTCCTGTCGCGCGGTTTTACGGCCGATTTTTTTATCGCTCTCCGGGAGACGATGGAGGGGGGGGGGGCGAGGAGCCGCCTCCGATTGATTAACGGCGAGCGGCAATTCACGATTTTTCGCCGCCGCAGCCCATGCACGTATAAGGAGTCGTGGAGATGCGCCCCTCTCTCGCCTCGCCCCCACCCGGACGTCATCTCTCTCTTAATTTCCGCGCGCCCGGGAGGTGCGAGCGCACAGGTGGAGGTGCTCTGCCTCCCCCCCCCCTTCTCCCTATTGTTGCGTCCTCGCGAGGACGAAATCCGGCGAATTATTGAATTATACCGGGTTTTGCATGTGGGTCCTTGTCTTGTCCGATTTTTTTTCTCTTTATTTTATCCCCGCGGCTCGATTTTTATTTTCGTCGCCGAGGCGATCGTTTCGAAAGGACGCAGTGAGAGCATACCGGGAGTAGTGTATGTGTATGATGACTCGCGACGCCAGTACGTGAATCAACGAGTGGTAGCGTTCGCGTTTGCCTCACGAGACTGGGTCCTCGCTCGCCTTTTTCTCTCCCCGCGCGTTTGAGGCTTTAACGATATTACGGGGCTTATGCAATGTGTGTATCCTTCGGAGATAAATGGAATCTCTCTTCCCCTTTTTTTTTCTCGGCTCCTTCTTTTCATACGATTCTTTTTTTTTTTAAGCTTGAAATGCAACTGATTGTTTGCATTGAAAAAAAAGGGTGTAATTAATCTTTAGAGACCGTGACTTTCGATTTTTATTGCGCGGACGCGGCGATCGTTTCGCTTTTAAATGTGGAGAAAAGCTGTTTCAATTTCGGCTCCGAAATGACTTTACGAAATATTTCATCTTAAAATGTAAATTTGTAGTCGTAATTGCTCTAGATTATTTTTTAAAAAATGTATTACCATATAACAATAAGACGTGCACGGTTTGCATCGATTTTATATACATATATCGTACAGCTAAAAGTTCTGTTTTTGTATATTAATGATTTATTGATTTTAAGAGTAATTATACTTTAAAATACTATAGATAGTAAACAAATGTTTTTCTTTCATCTTCAGAAGAATTTAATATTAAACAAATATAAATAAATATAAATTGTTCTATAAAAATCATCTGTTGTAGAAACTTCCTGCACTACTTCCTCTAAGATAATCTTAAAATCCATCGAATAATCCAATAGAGAACTTTCTCGCTTACAATCTTGTTTTATATTTTTTTTTTTTTTAAATAGTCTTATAATTCATTCGACAGTGCATCTCGCCCGTCTGAAAAATCTCGACACACCGATCGAGCCGGGCAATGCTTCCCGCTTCCGTATATAAATCGAGCGGCCCATCTCGGGTCCGCGCTCGCGCGAGCGCAACTCGCGCGGGCCATCGATCACCTCGACCCCAACGCGAGCACGAGTGAAAAACGAAGGGAAACACGTACGAAATTTCGCGATCCACCGCGGGAGCCGCGATAAGGCCCGCCGGCGGCACGATCGATCGACGGGCGGTCGTGAGCGGAGTCGTCGTCGCGGGAAAGCAGCGACACATCCGCGCGAAAACTCTCCCGGGGCGGCAGCCGCCCATTAGAGGCGAAAGTCACCGCCGCCGCCGACAAAGTCGGGGAAATTGCACCTCGGCGGCCGCGAGATTTTGCTGGCGCGCGCCGAGGCGATTGCTTAACCGGGGCCCGCTTTTTTCCGCCTCATGCGAAACTTTTAGCTCGTGCCGACGCTTTAATAGAATCGCGGCCTCGCGAACACCTTGCTTCGGGATCGGCAATTCTTTTTTATTTGTAAAATCTGTCCGGCGTGAGTGTCGTTCGATTTCTTTTTTTAGGAGAAAGTTACGAATTTTTTTGTGATGCGCTTCGGTGCTATTTGAGGAGAGGGCGGCATACTTCCGGATTACCAGTGCAGTTGAATCTTTTAAATTTCTTTTTTTTTAGATACTGAATAGTGAAATTTACTTTGACCTCCGTGTTTAAGAAATTTAGCGTACTTTGTTAAATAATGTGTACACAAAAACAAATGGTAATTTTCAATAAATATTTACTTGAATAGTAGTTTGAATGAATTAAATATTTCTTTAAAACTGAATTAATTTATTTATTTCTAAATAAATGCAGCAGTTTCTAAAAAATTAATACTTGTTTCAAAGAAATATTTAACAAATACTATCGAAGTAAATATTTACTTGAAATTACTAAATATTCGTGACTCAGTGTACCTGTACGTACGATACTTTTAGGATTACCTTTGCAAGCAGAACTAATTTTTGGTATTGCTATTTAATTAGATTATAAAAATTTAATAAAAAGCAAGAAAAAAGTTCCTGACGTTAAAGAAAAGTAATATATTTTTTACAAAGCCCACTTATAGCATATTCTAGAATGCGAAAGTAATTTTAATAACGAATATCGTTTGAAAATGAATGAAAACAATTACGCGATTGTAAATAGTAATTTTAGAAATGATGAGAAAAATTTAGGGTCATTTCTTTACGTAAAATAATTGCAACAATTAGCAACAAAAATAATTACGTCAGTAACAATAAGAAATCTACAATGATCTTACAAAAAAATTAAAGTATTGTTAACAAGCAAACGAGCAATAAAAGAAAAATTATCACCGAAGACAAATTACAGACTTTTTTTATTTATGCACTACTACTTAATTTTTTAAATAACTTGGTATACGAAAGATTTTTTTTAGATTTAATAAATATTTTAACATTCATACCAGACGTACGTACAGTGTGTACATCTGAATTACCCCTGCAGGATAATAACTAAAGCAATCGAACGTAAAATAGCAGTTTTTTATCCTTTTTCCTCGCTTAAATAAATTAAAAAAAAAATATTTAGATTTGACTTGAACGGTGATTTTCGACATAAATATCATGTTTTCAGGACAAAGTACACTGTTCGACCGAAAGCGGATCTCGATCTCCACCGGGTAAGATTCAGCATTTCTTTGTCATATTCCAAGAGGCCTGGAAGATTTTCTTGTAGCTTTGCAATTTATCGCCGAGGAAGAGAGATTGAGGCGCTGATTTTACTTGCAAGATTATCTGCGTTTACCCCAGTGCTCCGAGATAGTTCACTATGATCTAGGTTACTTGTAGACAGATGAAAGCAAGATATTCCGCAGCGACGAGGCTTAACGGTAAACCATCTGTACGTACAGACCAAATATCTAATTAAATAAATTATCCGTCAATCTTCAAAAAAAAATAAATAAATAAATAAAAAGAACTCACCGGCGCTCGTTATACATTTGCCCGGCGCGCAAAAAATTTACTGCCTCCCCAGTCAAAACAAACTTTTAAATGTCTTTCCATTATAAAACTGCTTTATAATATATATTTCGGCCTCCCAGCGCGCGGCAGATTTTACAGCGCACTCGCCGAGGTAACGTTACAATTTATCTTTTCTATTAATAATAAACCCGAGGACTTACGCAAGCTTCTCGCGCGACACTCAAGTACGTACATCGTATATATACATGTATACACACACACATACATATACATAAATAAGGCAACGGACAATCCGAGGAAATGAATGCAACAACGCATGCATATATATACAAAACGCACACACGTACATATATAAATATATAAAACGTTAAAATCTCAATTATTCCGTTCCAGGGATCATTGAAATAAATTGAAGTGCTCGGCCGTATATAGCAATTAAATTATTTTGACCGACAGCCGGCTGAGTTAAGATCATAATCCGCAAGCAACGAGCTCCGAGTAAGGTCGGACAAGTTCACCACTATATACGTTTTCCCGGGGAGAAAGTTACGCAATTTCGGCCGCACGGTTATAATTGTTTTTCGAAGCTGTAAAATTCGAAACCCACCATCACTCATGTTTTAGGCGTTTACGGCGCTCGGTCAGTAAAGTCGGCCAAAAATCCAATAGCCGAGCTAAGAATATTAAAATTCTTCTTTTTTTTTTTTTTCACCGACGGTACTTGTATATATAAGGTATACTCGTCTCGACGCGCACGTTTCTACCGGTGAAATGAAACAAGGGGCATGACTCGTGCGCATGGGGAGTTTTTTTTTTTTCTAAAAATGTGAAAGTGCGTGCGAAAGATAATACTTTCAAGCATTAGGAGCTGGCGTGTAATTTAGTCGCGTATAACTAATGGATGCGAAGGTTGTCGGGAAAAGCGCGATATTTCTCGAATGCGCGGATAGATCGATGATTATTTACTTACACACTAAATATTTTCGCACGCGGCACTGCCTTGATGTATTGATTCAAATTACCTCTAAGTAGAAAATTACAGGTCATGAGACGGCAAAAGCCAAGTCAAAGCTATTCAATAAATCTGACGTATAGTTATGTTGCGCGCAGTAAAAAAAAAAGTATTGCGCATAGTTAGGCATTACACTTATAAAATACTTGAAGTTTTCGAAATAAATTTTTTTGCAATACTATTATTTATTTCGCGGACTTTTACATCAATCAATTTGCGGCTAAATAAATCTATAAAGTGTACTTAAATTCATTATTTTAAGGGGGTACAACACTTTTAAAATGCAAAATAAAAAAAACAATTATTTAAATAATTTTGCATATACCCAAATAAGTAACGATTCTTTAAATGATTACAAAGGATCTTAGGAAAAAAGTTACAACTTAATTTTATTAAAATTAATAAAAAGTTAATTAATAAATTAGTAATTTGTTTCTAAACATTTTTCTACGTATTCAAGATGAAATACCTCTGTTCATAACAAAACCAACATACTTTTAAACAATACACTCCAAATTGAGTTTATTTGCTGAACTTCAAATGATTCGTACATTGAATTATGTATTCGATGAGACTCCAGTTAACAATTAGAAACTATAGTCATGTATAAACAAGTTCAATATTTTTTAAATTAAAGATGAACATATCTTTATTAAAAATTACTAAAAAGGTTTTTGATTATTTTGCAATTTAAACGTGTTGTACTCCCTGAAGTACAGCAAAAAATTTCATATACTATCATGTTTATAATTTTTTCCAATGGGCATGTAACACCCGTAAATATTCATAAACTAAAAAAGGGGAACAAACTTATAAAAGTTCGGTTTCCGGGATAAACTTTTAGTATATACATTCAGAACGCCGCGGTATTTATATCGTAGATGCATTAAGATCAAACAATCAATAATCCAACAGGACAATATCTAAAGTAGCAATCTCACGGGGTTTATTAAGTTTATATAATTAAGTTACCAACAACGTCTCAATCTTATCTCCAAAACGCTGTTCCAAGATATTAAAAGATTAATCCATTCATTGTCTAATAACGTCATATTTAATTACCCCACTAAAATAAAGTACCAGGCATTCCTTCCCACGCACGGGGAGGGACAACAATCCGCAGACGCTCGAGGAATCCGCGCTTCGAAACGCCGCGCATTCTGCGGCCGCCGCGGCAAAAATTTGTGAGCAAACGATCAAAAGCGAGAGTGACAAAAGGGGGTGCACACTTTATAAGATATACACCGCGCCGCGGCGAAAAAAAAGTGCCCGCGTTCGCTCCAGGGTAGGAGAGAGATAAAAAAAAAAGAAAGAGCCTCGCGAGGGGCACGGGCAACAATGGACACGTGGGCGACGAGCGAGAGGGAGAATTTCCCATTGTCCCGTTCGAAATTAAGAGTTTACCTTCGTTATTAATAGTCGCGCGCGCGCGCGCGCGCAGACGCGCGAAGGGGGCAGAGAGAAAGCCAACCGCGCGACTTTTGATTTACTTCTCGCCGCGCGCCAGAAACGGGGCTCTACTCTCCTTATTGTCGGACGTGCATGCCTCCGCTATTCAATAGGAAAACATCGGTATGTATCAATTGTGCGCGGAACAACGGACCCCGCGAGCCTGCGGCGCATGTAGCGGTGTCGCGTGCACTGCTTTCCTCGCTGCGAGGGTATACCTGTATATGCAGTATATGCAGTACATGCAGTATATGCGGTGCATGCAGTATACGCAGTAAATGCAGTATATGAATTAAATGCATCAATTATTGTAATTGTTTATTGTATTCAACTAGTTAATAAATGAAATAAATAAATATGCAGTAAATGCAGTATATGCAATATATACATGTATACAGTATAAATCAGTAGAATGTAGTAAATGCAGTGTATATTATGTAAAATATGCAGTAAATGCAGTGTATATTATGTAAAATATGCAATAAATGCAGTGTATTCTCAAAGTATGCAATATATAGGTATGCAGTATTTGCAGTGTATTTATTAGTATATAAACGGTGCATGCAGCATATACAGTGTATAGAATACACGGAGAGAATTTTTCTAGTCAAAATTACTATGCTGTTTTATAACGCAGGGGACCGACTCGGCAAATAAAAAGTCTTACCAGACAGTGTAAGTATAATTTGCCAGATTCTATAGTAAAGTTTTTTTTTATTTATCGAATCTGCCCCTCAATTACAAAATAGTATATAGTAGAATTTTTACTATAGAACTATAGAAGAATATGCGCTGAAGGGATTTTTTTTTGTAGGTCTAGGGTGGCCCGGGCTTTTTGCTTCTTTAGCCTCATGCGGTTGTAGTCGAGCGGTGTTTGGAAATTACTGGATACACGCTGTAGACTTTTTTTCCGCGATCCTGCCGAGAGCCGCCGTAATATTAGCATTCACGTCGAGTTTTAAGGCGGGGAATTTTATAAGCCTCGAAACAAGTTGTTTAGGCCAATATTTGTTGGTAGTCTGTCCGACAAAACAGTTATTGATTTTTTTGTGACGTATGTGTCGAAACAATCCGCATTGTGTGCGAGTGTTCATAAAACGGCGATAAATCCATTTGCAAGGATTCGTGTGTTTTTTTTTCTTTCTTTCTCTTTTGCAATAAAAATTTTAGACGCTCGCGCTCAGCCGAGTTTACTGTTATGCGTTTTGCAACAGAGAGCGATTATGGTAGTTGCCCCCGACTTGCGGCAGTGGTGTTTTGTAAGTAAACACGTGAGAATTTAATTTTAACGCGTGCTCCTAAGCGAAATCATTTAATAAACTTTAATCACTCGCAAATAGACCAATAAACGCGCAGCGTATAATTTAAATATTATTTAAGCCTTAACGAGCGCGCGTACGCGTTTTCGAGAAAAAAAAAGAAAGAAGAAAAATGCTTATTCAATTAGAAGGTGTTATTCGGCCTTTCAATAATTCCTTAATTGCGAATAATCGTCATCATAATTCTCGATAATCCCACGCTCGTAATTCCGCAACTAAAGTAATTAGCAATAAAAAATGCAGACTATCCCTCCCCTCCCCGATTTACATAATAAATTTTCCGATCGCGCAAAACCTCCCTCTCCTCCCCTTTCCTAACTGCTGGATAATTAGCAAAAGCAATTAGCCATTCGTATAAATTTTTATTACAATTCACGTGTACATCATTAAAGCTTAATTCATGCGACCGGCGAAGCCCGCGGTTACAACGGCGCGCGTCGAAAAGAGGCATAACAATAACAGTAACTCCATCTCCACCTACCAAAATGCCTCCGCGCCAATTAAATTCGAAAGCCTCATCATCCAAATTCAATCGGCCCGCGCGCGTCTCCGTCCTGGGCCCCCGTAAGAATGCAGCGCAGGCCGTAGGAGAGAGCGAGAGGCACGGCCAAAGTGAAAGAACCCAAAAAAAAAAAAAAAGAAAAAAAAAAGGAAACCAGACGAGGCGGCCGCGCTCGTTCGCGAGTATAACTCAGGCGTCGCGGTAACAATAAAATTTAACAGCTTCCTCGAAAAAAACATGCCTCGGCGACACATTCCCACACAGCGGCGTAATTGATTTCGCGCATATATATATGATACACAATAATATCGGAGCCAAACAAAAGGCCCGCGTCTAAGATTGAAAAAGAGGGAGAGAGAGAGAGAGAGAGAGAGAGAGAACGAACGAAATAACATTCAACGTGGTGATTTATGCGCGACGTCAGTGTGCCTCCGCTTCTTTCTCTCTCTCTCTCTCTCTCTTTCTCTATTTATTTCTTTCTCTATCTTTTTTTCTTCAGCGAGAGAGGCGAAACGATATAAATCCCGCGGGGTGAAAGAGCGCATGCAACGCGTTTTCTCGTGCGTATATATCGGTATATCGCGCGTCTCGATCGATCCCCTATGACATCATAATTATTCAGAATATACAAGGCCCGAAGAATATCGCCGTGTCTCTGCTTTTCGCGGGCCGCGAGAAGGAGAGAGGAACGCAGAAATGATGTTTGACGCGAGGGAGCGAGAATGTAACGTCGGGACAATGACGTATTGCGCGCCTCTGGACAACAGTAGTTGCCGCTGTGTGTATGTACGCCGCGCGCACTTGTATATATATACACTGTATAGATATCTATCCTACGGTGTTTTCGACTTTTTTTTCTTTGCCAAACCCCCTTGGCTTACCCACGCCGATAGTTGGCGGCTCTCGCCGATGGATATTGACTCGCGTGACTTTTGCAATATAATACTGTTATTTTAAGCTGCATTGCGCCGAGGCCCGCGCGCGTGTATCCGCGCTTTTGATTGTTTGACGCCTCTGGTACTTTGTCAACTCTAGTGGGTCGTGCGTTTTATTCGTTGCCTCTCGCCCGGGCGTTAATAAATAAACTAAAGAACACGCGGCGAAGTTATACGCGAGGCTTTTCAATTTCGACGCGCGATTCTGCCCTTCTCGTCTCGGAAGGCCGTATATACTTGTTAGCGAGAGAGAAAATGCAGAGGGACAACATTTTTTAGTACTACCTGCAAGGGAAAAAAGAAGCGCGTTTGTAATTCATTGTTTGGGGTTTGCAACTTTTCGTTGAAGTACGTAAATGAAATTCAAGTGAAAAACTGTTTTTTTTTTTTATTTTGATGCGTTAAACAATGTCAAAAGTTAAAACGATGTAAGTAAAAATAAAATAAACTTTTGTGTGGACGTAAATCGACACTGTGTGCATACTGAAATTTTAATGCGTTTTTTTTTTGTTCAAATTTATTTGCATCGATAGAATACTTTAGACAAATGTTTATGAATCACGGTTTTCTTGAACTTATATTATATTACTTCATCAAGAGAGTAAAATTCACTACAATTTTTATTTTTAATTTTTACTCTATTTCACGCCAGCTGATTTAACGTGTATATATAATAATCTAAATTACACTTGTACGCAATACTTAAATTTCTTTACATTCCTAAAAGTTACGTAACATTATTATTATTTTTCAATAAGCTCCAAATTTTTCACCTCCACTTTCATTCCACGCAGAAATACGCAATTATCTACCATCAAAATTCATTATAAACTCGGAGAGATCCAGGCGTCTCCTGTATAACACTTAGAAGCAGGAAGTGATTTAGCGGGCAGCTCCAGCCGACTGCCGCGGTTGCGAAATTCCAAAATGATTTTTCACGACGGCACCTTTAATGAGCCCAGGTTGCGCACTGCCGGGACAAATTCAATGGAACAAGAAGGCATATAGGAGCGCGGGGTGGCGGCAAGTCGTTATACCGATTTTTTCTCGCGGCGCGCTCTCTCATTATACCCGCGAGCGCATAATCGATATTAATAAATTGCGCGTTTCGCCACGGCTAAATGAAGTGCTAACGCGCGGTCACGCTCAAGCGGCCACGTTAATTGGCAAGTGCGCGCCGAAAAAAGGCTCGAATTGGGTCAGACGCGAAGCCTCCCAAAGCGCGGCGACGCAAATAAAGAGCGCCGCAGCGCATAGTCGACCAAACATCGCATAAAAATGATTGGCAAAAAAACGCCGGATTCCCGGTGAAAAAAAAAAGGAGAAAAATGCCCTGCACCGGGAGAGGCGCTCGTGACTCGGCGAGCCGAGGGGGAGGGGGAGGATAGATAGCGAGCGAGAGAGAGCCGCGCGGCTCGCGAAGTATATAGACGAAAATAGTCCGAGGAGAGAAGGAAGGATCGGCAACTATGGAGAGGCATGTCCTTTGCCGGACCCCCGCTGATCGGCGGAATGCCTCCACCACCTCCTCCTCCTCTCTATTATAAATATCTTCACCCAGAGAGGCCCAAAGGCGTGGGACCGACTCTCAGCCTCTCCCCGACGTCGTCCTCGTCGTCGCAGTCGTCCGATCTCTCCCCGATCCTATGCTCCGCTATGCGGTATACTCCCTCCTGCCTCCTTCCCGCTATCTCCGCCTGTGTGTTGTAGCCGCGTCCGCGATCCGCCGACACGCTCCAGCGGACGTGACGCTCCGGAGAAAGAGAGAGGAGATTCTTTTTCTTGTGGCTGGGGTCCAGCGGGAGTGGGGGCAAGGAGGATCACTGACAGATAGGCATTCTTTCCTCCCTTGCCGTTCCTCATTTTTCGATATTGATGCGAGATGAGGAGCGCGAGGGGGCAGGAGGAGGGGGGAGATCTCTCGGGCCTGGATCAGCAGGGACGGACGATTGAGAGATGAAGGCTCCTGAGCCGCTCCGATCGCTTCATCGGCAGTTTCGGACTCTCTGTCCTTTAACGTTTAAAAGGACCCACGCGGACATCGCATTATCTTGATGTGCGGTATATCGTACGTGGCATTTTTAATTGGGCTCATTTTCTCCTTGCGGATTGCGTGAAAAATCAATTATACGCTGAAAAAAAATTGTTAATTTTAAGGAAATAATTTACTTCAATAGTAGTTATTAAATATTTATTTGAATCAAGTAATGATTTAATTAAAACTAAATGAATTTATTTGTTTCTGAATACAATGAGTAGTTTTAAAAAAAGATTTTTTTTACTCAATAAAATATTTAATAAGTACTATTGAAATAAATATTTGCTTAAAATTAACAAATTTTTCTTTTGCTGTACAATTATAATTCTTGCTTGTGTCATTTTATAAGAAAAATAGTTCGAGCAAAATTATAGTCACGCAGAAGATTTGAAACAATTTTCGACTAAATTCATGGTAACTTTTACGAAAAGTTTTGCAATGTTTCGTAGGTGCATAATCATTCCTTTTTTAAATTACATAAATTTTCCCTATGTGATCAAGTATAGATAATTGACAAAAAAAAATTGAAACACATTTTTCTTAAGGATAATCATTAAAATGCATAAATTACGCAATAATATTATTATATATTTTTTTAAATTATCTTCTACAGTGTGAACCATACACCAAAGTTAAACACATCTCGTAAACGACTGTACACGCGATCGACTGTAAGCGAATTAAGAACAAAAAAAAAGCGGGGGAGAAGGAATCGAAACGAAACTCTTTTATTGCATCGCGGAGCGAAGGAAAGGATCGAACATCATAAAAATAATGACGAGCCACGATAATCTGATCCCCAACGAGGTATAGGGAAAAAAAGAAGAGGAGAAAGAAGAAGAAGCAAAAGAGTCGGCGAAATTTATTCAGTTATACCCCCATTTTCGGAAGATCTTAACATTCCACACGCAATTTGCATGAATCCATTAAAAGCTGTACAAACAATCTAACAGTTGTTTTATTGCGGAGATAATATTATGGGCGCGCCCATCGACAGGATTAAACGGAACCTCGTTAACGTTTCAATTCTTCGCACGCCGCGGCGGAGCAAACGACTAATCCCGTCGCAATGCGAGAAAGTGTCGCCGGGGGGAAACGTCTCAATGCCACACGCACGCTCGACCTCCCGCGTGTGTGTATAAATAATATGCCGTCTCATTTTTTTTTTCCTCCAAGATTACGCAACACCACCGAAACTCCTCACGGAAGCCCACGCCGGTCCCATTCCACCCGAGGACCGCCTCGTATCTCCGACGCATCTGAAGAGCCGAGAGCAGAAGTTTCTTCGAGGACAACAATGAATTCGGACAGCTCGGAAGATTGAACGGCCCTCCTGCCCTTCCACGTTGCCTTTCATTTTTCTTCCCCCTGGGGGTTTCTCCGGGAAACTTCACTTAATTCAGTTAATTGTTCCCGACAAATGCAGCCAGCCGTGGGTATCTATGCGGTTAAGGATCTTACGTTTTTTATGTATATAAAATTAAAAAAAAATAAATAAATAAATGTACACAAAAAAAAGTACAAAAATTGTGTGTTATAAATCGCACAAGTCCTAGGTCAAATGTAGAAAGGACACATGATTTGTATAAAATGATTCGTACTTTCTTTACGTACATTAAAATTACAATTAACACTCATATGCACACACATTTTAGTAATAGAATTTTTGAGTGTTTTACAAAATCTTTCGTCGACGAGTATATTAATGCAAATAAATGTATAGCGTTATTTTAGCTAATTAGTTTTTTATGATAGATGTTAAATAATACTGTAAATGTATTTTTTTATATTCACACCTCCTTTCACAAACAAAATTATATTTATATCAACGTTCATTCAATTTGATTTATTTATTTTTTAAATAATTTTACGAATTTCTTTTACTCATATAGTATTAAAAGAAGATTTAAAGAGTTAGCAAAGCAACAATTAAGAAGTATATTAACATATTGAAATTTGACTAAATTCTTATAGGCAACTATTGTTTCTGTTAAAATTTCAATGTACTATATTGATTCCTTTATAATTTAACATTTACTTTTACATTTATTTTGTCTGTACTTACAAAAATGTGTACACATTGTTATGTGCATGTAATTGCGTATTACCGCATTCAACGTTCGTGAAATTTATTGATTACTAATTGTATCCAATAGAAATAACAACTTACAAAAATGTTATTTTATCCAAGACTTGAGAATCTACACAATCATTTATCGAATTATAAACACACATTTTGCGTTTTTTTTTCTTTTTTATTTTTCGGTCGATGTTTAACTATGCGGCCGGGTATCTCGGACCCGTCGGCATGGATTGAACGGCGACCGACGAGGTTGCCGATTTCGATCGGTATGAGAATCTGCTCGCGACGAGATCGCTTATATGAATCGGTGAAACGGCGAATTAAGCGATTTAACGATTTTTTCAGGCGCCCTGCGCTCATTTGTGCTTGTCAAGTGTGCAGCACACTTGTCCGCGAGTCTTATTATAATACACACCTCGCCGGCAGAATTCAGCGCTAATAACGAGCGCAATTAATTGCATAAGTAACCGCTGGCTGATGAATATATCACGCCGCTGGTGTTATTACTCAAGCCGGTATGTTGCGGTGGACAGGGGAAAACGCGCTGACCACGCCGAGCCGAACAATGCGCGAGCTATTTAAAAGGCCCGCGCGCGCAAGGAAAAAATTGAAAACGTCATTTCGAGTTTGCCGATCCATCAAATCAACGTCGCGGCCAACTTTCGATCCCATTAAGCAGCGCACAATGCCGTCGACGATTCGCTTAATAGCGACGGAGAAAGGCGCCTCGATCTTTTTCGGCGTATTGAAATTCTTTTTTTTCTTGGTCTACCAACGCGTTATGTATGCATATAAATTTTTACATTTTGCGTGTGCGTGCATATTGCGTAGCGGAGTTATAAATGTGTACTCTGGTAGAAAATTAATCATCCTTTTTGACTGGCACATTAATTCTGGTTGTTCAATTATTGATCAGATTTAATTTGATACGCGTGGTGTTTAGAACTGCACTTGCGCGTCAGCTTTATAATTTGTTAATTCAGTGTGCGAATTGATACTGTGATGTCGTAAGTATATTCCTTGCATGTCAATGTCCTCTTAAGAATATAATCCACGAGTGGCGTTATGCAATTATAGAAATATAATGCAAGTGTCATATTTTTACTATAGAAAATTTGATCTCATTCTGATCAGAAATTGTCGCCATAGTAAGCAGCATCAGACTGTGTTAATGTGTTTTATTTTTAACGTTTCAAATTATTTTGCATACACTTTTTATTACACTAGCAAAATAACAAAGCCATAATCGCAATACAATTTCAATGTTTTGTACGTTCAAAATAAAAAAAATTCTCCACTGAAAATACATATCTCGATCGATTTATAATTAAGATTTTTCACCGGAGTGTGTATTACGTACAAAACGCCGAGCAAATGAAAGGGACGAACTTTCACCGTGGCTTGAGCACCTGACGCGGAAACTAAACTAAGGGACCGTCGTTTCTTCCTCTTTTTTTTTTTTACTTATTATTTTCTCTCCTTTGCCTTCCACGCGGGCTGTAAAAAGGGACTTTTTATCGATTTCCCGCGAGTCGCCCCTTTGGCGGAATTTACCGGCCATAATTCAGCTCGCGGGGGCCGCTCGCGCGTCGTCGCCGCAGCGAAGGTGAGAAAGGGAGTGCGTACAGGGCGAGGGCGACGGGAATAATAAAGATAACCATAATATATAAATTATCGTTCATAAATAAACACTCGGCTTATTAAACGCGCACAATTTTAGTGCTCGACAAAGGCGCGCGAGAGAGAAAGAGAGAGAGAGAGGACCGAGTGATACGCGGAGAGGAAAGAAAAAGATAAGGAGGGGATAGGTGGGGGGAGGACTGTCTTTGCCATTTCTTTATTCTCGCGCATAGTTTATAATGTTCATTATGTATCCGAGAAATGATAATGCTGTATCTGCTGGAAGAGACGTGGCTCTCGCAATTATTTCGAGGTTTAAGCTGGTTTATCTTGCAGTTCGGGACGAGACTATCTGGCATTACCGTAAATAACGCCGCGCGCTTTAAACTGTAATCGTGTGTATTTTACCTTTCCTTATTGTGCACTATTCACTTCTCGTTAAACAGCCGAATGAAATACGAAAAAAAAAAAAATAAATAATAAAAAAGAAAATTTTTTTAAATATAAAAGGAGATCGAGTCGAGTCGACCACGCTTCCATTTTTGCTGATTATTCATCCTCATTGTGTTTTGAACACTCGAAAAAATTTCTTTTTTCCACGTAATTGATACATCGACGGACATTAACATTCCTTCAAGCCTCTTTCAATGTAGCACGTACAATCGCGCAGAAAAACGACGGCGATCAATAATAAACTCCGCGGTGTCAATGCAGCTCGAACAATAATTTATATTTCCGCATTGTGTACCGCACCCTCGTACAAAAGCAGTCTCGCTTTTAAAAAAATGAATTTTAATGTCCACTCGGTCTAGCCGGGACCACCGGACTTTCCTCGCGGAGGACGGACGTCACCGCGGGAGCGCCGAGGTGCTCGTAGCGCGTGACAAAAGCCGGAACACCCCCTCCGAAGGACGGTACGGAATTCGCGCGGTCCTCTCGTCTCATTGTGCGCGAGGCGAAAAGTCAATGGGCCCCGTCCCCGCTGCGCCCACCTCAGAGAGTCACGAGAAATATGAAGGAGGACCTCGTTAATCGTCCCTGGGAGAGGCACCTCTAGGATCGCCTCGCGCTCCTCGGATTCCTCGCGGGAATCTCCCCTTCGATGGCATCAACGAGGCTCTTTCTCTTCCTCTTCTTCGGCTCTTTCTCTTTTTCGGGCCCAGGACACTTCTTTTTTTGAGCGCATGGCTAGAGAAAGAAGAGAGAGAGAGAGGGGGAGGAGGAAAGTGTGCCTTCTTTTTTTAGGACGATTAATGCCTGTACGAGCGTGTTCGATTTCGTGTTCCGACAGGCGACGCTGCGACTTGGGATCTGATTATCTAATTGTGCCCGGGGAATCTTCATTTATAATGTTAATTCCGCGTTTACAATGACTTCCTTGTTTGCCTTTGGGGCGGGGGGAGTCGCGGCTCTTATGTGAAATAAATGGTGACTGTTTCCGAGAGGTTACACGACGATCTTGGAAAACATTTATTTTATTTTTTCCTTCGTCGCTTCTTTTTTATCCATTTATGTATTCTTTGCGGTACTTTAGTTAGTTTTAGTACTTAATAAAATAATATTTTTAAGAAATAGTTAGTTTTTGTCCATTATGAAATAATATTTCCAAGAAATAGTATCCTGGGCGATGCAGGAAATGTATAATGTGTCTATGAATGATGATGCAAGCGAATTAAGAGTTCAGTTTTTTTTGTGCGCCGCAGTTCTCCGAAATGTGAATCGTTTCAATAAATCTCAAATTTCACAAATCACTTAAGAAAGTCATTTTTTAAATGATTTTTTTTATATCTCTTACGATTATATTAAAATCCGACAATAAAAACGATGTATCATCTTAAACCGTTCTGATAATTTTTCTTATATAAAAATATATTTAAAAATAAATTTAAAAAAAATGTATTTTAAAAGTACTTAAACATTTATATTAGTAGTATAAATACGTATACATAAAATTTATATTTTTTACCCTACTAACAGTGAGTATTGTTGAGGGTATTGTCTTAACTGATGAAACGAGTATAATACTGTCAAATTGTAATTATTTTTTTACGACGTTTCGACTACATTTTGTATAGTAGTTCATTTCAAGTACAAAAAAATGTATTATTTTTGTTACGATTATTTTTTTTTATGTAAGAGCATCTTCACTCGTTTAATATCGAATAAATAAATAAATAAATACTCTTTAAATATGAACACATAAAATTCACTTGGAATAATAAGGTTACTTTAAAAACTCATCCAGACACCAAATAAGCGAACGACTTTCAACGTAAATAAGTGAATATTCACTTATTCATATTTCGAGGGTACGGCTCCAGAATAATAAACGCGCCTTCGAAAGTACCCGGTCATCCCCGGCGCGGCTAATGACTCCCGCACCGAATATCCCCTTAAAGAATTCACATATACACACATACCATAGGAATTCAGAGAAAATACCAGCGGACAGTATACAATCAATAATTCATAAAAAAAAAAAAAAAAAAAAAAGAAGAAGAAAAAGTTGCTCAACTCCCCAGCAGAATGCAAAGCGAAAAGAATAAACGTCGTTCGTCCTGAGAGTCCCGCGCCGCGGCCTGCCGATAAAAGCTCGCCCGCGGTGCGAAAGTCCGGACTTTCACGGCGCCCGCGCGCTCTCTGCCCTCCTCGTTCGCTGCTCGTCATAATAAAAGCCGCTCGGGTTCGCGGAGCGCCCCGCGCTCAAAAGAAAAGAGTCCGAGCGAAATGTTTGCGTTTCGGGTGGACCTCGCGCGTCGCGTAAATCATTCGATTTGCCGTATACGCTCGCGGGGCCATGAATTATTCAACGATTCCGCGGGGAGCCGAGATGGGAAAAACGAGCGCGCGCAAGGATTTTTCGAAAAAAGACGGACGGGATCAGGGGGCCGTTGCGCCTTCGCCTCTTCTCTCCCTCTTTCCGCTTCGCTTTTAATGGACGGCGCGCGGACGACGTTACGAGTTTCTCGTGTAAATAAATAGGAAGTTTTTTTTTTTTTTTTGAAAAAGTCAAAAAAATTAGCCGGACTCTCGACTCCTTTGTAATAATTATTAGATAATTCCCGTGGTAATCGCGCTGGAGAAATTTCCGCGTGTCACTGCGCGCAAATTCGAACGCCGCGACCACGATCTTCTCTCCGGCGACTTTCGCGCGTCCCATTTCATTAGGATAATTTTTATTTGACTCGGCTGATGTATCTCTGTGTCAAGC
Organism: Sycophila sp. Sp_5; assembly: GCA_018906775.1. NCBI lineage: Eukaryota > Metazoa > Arthropoda > Insecta > Hymenoptera > Eurytomidae > Sycophila > Sycophila sp. Sp_5. The sequence continues at coordinate 885,660 of JACCID010000014.1, read as the reverse complement.
GACTGGTATGTATTCTCGGTGGGAGATTTCTTCGGTTTTTTTTTTCAACGAGGATAAGATACGAATCTGCCGAAACACTGTAAGCCTTAATTAATCATTATATACATATATATATATATGAAAAAAATACAACGAAACTTCCCTAGACTCTCGATTTTCCTTTTTTAAAAAGAATCAAATTACTACATTCCGGGTAATAAAATAATTGGCCTAATTAGTCCGGAGAGGGAGTAAACGCGCAAAGGAGATCATGCGCCGTGGCATTTATCTGATGAATCATTAGAGGCCGACTTTTCTCAGGGGGCTCTGGCATAAACGTTTGTACATGCATGTGTACACGTATGTACGTGTATATGTGTGTGTATATATATATACGCGTACATGTACATACACCGCAAAAATTTCGCAACAGTAAGATCTATTAGACTACGACAGAGTAAAAACTGCTTTGCAAAATAAGTAAAACTAACATTTCTTGCAGTAAGAACAGTTTATTTGAAAAGTAATTTCGACTTCATTTCAAAAGTTAAAATTACTTTAAAGAAAAATAGAAGCTTCTTTTTCTTAAAATATAGAATCTACTTTGAAAAAAAAGTGGAAAAAGCAGGTTCTCGTTATTACGCCTGATAATATTCTTTCTAAACAAAAATAAAAGCTTTTAAAAATAATAAGATATTATTTTAATTATTAAAATTAAAGTTTTTAAAATAACTCAAATTGTTAGCAGAAAAATCTTTTTCGAAAAGTAGAATCTCCCTTTTAAAAGAAAGTTGAAACTGCTTTCCAGAAAAGTAGACACTACATATTTTCCCAAGCAATTTTAACTTTTTCAACCGTAAAGTAGATCTTACTTTATATGGAAAAGTGGATTGGCAGTTTTGCTAAATATTCGGAAAATTAAATTGACTTCCAATTCACGGTTAAATCTACTGGTTAAAAATTAATACAGAATGTAGAATAGAATATAGAAATAGTATAAAAACAAAGTAAATTTCACTATAGAAAAGTTGTCAAATTAATCGCAATCACACGACATTTATAATTTACAAAAAAAAATGTATCGTCAATTTTATAAATAATTAATTCCAAAAAGTAAATCATAATACTAAAAGTAAGATCACAGTAAGTAAATATAAAATGACCAGATAAAACGTACTGTTCTCGTAAGATAAAAGATAAAATACAGCAAATAAATTGCAATTAATAAACACAATTCGTTCGCAGTCCAAGTAGAAGTTACTTTTTTTTTCTTTTTGTGCACATGTGTATATGTATATGTACGTGTATACGTGAATATGTATATTCATACTTGTGGGTACGCCCTCGAAGCAAAATTCCCGCTTTGTGTTGTAACGCCGATCGAGCGAGATCCCTTTTGTATTACACGCGGAATAAGACGGAATGGTTATAGCGCCGCGCGGTTGATGTATTAGCCGCGTCGGGTTAATCATGCGCGCGGGCAACGCGCCTTGGCACCGTCTATCTCGGCGCGGCGGATAAATCAAGCTCTCGCAAAAGAATGCGAAACCGGTGGTGCCTCCGCCACTCTCGTCCCCGCGAGATTTATATTTTGCGCAGATAAAGGTAACAAATTAATAGTTGTACGAAAATTTACTCGTTTTGATCGGTATACGCGCGTTTTTCTCGCGGCCGCGTAAGCACATGCACACGAGTTAATAAATTTCCCCGCTGCGACATTGCGAATGTCGCGGAGTTTGGTATATCTTAATTAGTTTTTGTGAGTCTGCATAGTTTATTTGTTTGAAGGACTTGCATAGTCCTAGTTAGACAAAATGTGAAAAGACTACGACGAATGAAGAAAATGATATAAATGTGTTACGATATTAACTACATAGTACTTAACGTTCGTTAAATTAATATTATTATATGTTATTTGGTGTTCGAAGTTGCGTAAGTTTAGTCATGAGTATGAATTCATATCGAGATTATGTATTTATTTTCGAGATTATAGATAATTCTTTTTATTTATACTATAATACTATAATAGAATCCTGAATTAGCAGTGTTTTCTTATAGTTATTTCAGTATCATCTAATTTTATGGAATCTAAATTTTTTTACGTACGATTCAAGAGGGTAATTTTAAATGCAAAGTAGGCTTGTATTCCACTCTTAATCGAATCTAAAATTACTTCACTATGAACTAAATTTTATAAGACGTTTTGCGCAATATAATGATACACTGGTTTAACTATTAGTTTGCTATATAACTATGTTAATTTTGTAATTGAGTATAATTAATGTTTGTATTAAGTGCTTTTAAATTGACTGCCTTCATTTTTTTTCCGTTTGCCATATTAAGCAAACAAATAAATACATAAGCTAATTAAAATTAACTAATTCATTGAATTACTCCACTCGCCCATTAAACGTACGAAGTAATATTTTCGAGTTCCGCGCAAGAATTTCAAATCACTCGGTACATAATTTTATTCTAACTTTCAAAGCTCCATAAAAAAAAATACATGTACATATGGCACCGGCACTTTCGAGAATATTTACTCCGTCATAAAAGACGAATTCTTCTAAATCCAGCATAACGAACCTGTACGTACGTACAATGTACGCAGCACGCAAGATTTAAAGATAAAAATACATTATTAGCGAATTTCTCGGAAAGCCTGTCAACATATCATCCGCGGAGGATGCCGAGGCCCCGATCGTGCAAATGACTCTGAATGCAAAGCTCGAGGTGTACACGCGCATGCCCGCGAAGGAAGACATTATGTACCCGGGCCCTACCGGCTCGCGCACCTCGCAAGCCCCCACCGACGGCCAGCGCGGAGAGTACAAATTTGAAGCAATTCCCAAAGGGCCGCGTCGACAAATTGCGCCGATTAACGTTTTGCCGATCGCAATTTCGCAAGTACCGGCGCTCTTTGGCCCGCGCGCGCGTGAGAGGAGAGGCCGAGGCGTGACCGCCGAGGAGACTATTACACTCTCCCGCGTCCAGGAATTTCGGCGGCAGGAGAGAGACAGAACAAACATCTTGTAAAATTGCCGGCCAACAGCTCATTAGCGGGGAGCACTTCCGCGGCCGAATCTCGCGTCGGATGACAAGCCGAACCCCGCGAACGGTACAAAGTATCTACAGGCGTGGCGATTTACTACTACTCGATTCCTTCTATAGTAAATAACAGAGGGGCAGAAGCGACAAATCGAAAATTTTATCAGAAAGTATAACATTCTAGAAAATATTATTATTTTACTAGATATTATAAAATTCTAATAAATATTACTGTTTTACTGGAACGTATAAAATTGTAGTAAATATTGTACTATTTTACTAGAAAGTATTAAATTCTAGTAAATATTTTGCTATATTGTTTTGTATAAGCAGGAGCAATGTAGACAAATAAAAAAAATTTTACGAGAAAGTATAAAATTGTAAGAAATATTACGATTCTGTTTTGCAACGTAGGAATAAAGTCGACAAATCAAACAAAAAAATTACTGTATTTTTGCTAGAATTACAGTAAATTTTGCTACACTTTCTATAATAAATTTTTTTTATCCGTACGGCAGTATAGTAATTAATAAAAAATAACACTGCGCAGTCATTTTTAATAGCACTTTTGTCTCCGTGTAAAAATCATCCGATTCAAAGTAAAAAAAACAATAATTATTTATATTTTCTTTATAATAAATATATTTCTGTTAAATAAATTTAGTACACACATCATAGCTATTTTAAAACCTTGTGTTCATCATTAGTTAATATCTGCCAATTAAACTATCATTTACTATCCGAGAATTTCTTAAATATTTTGAGAACTTCTTAAAGTTTTTCTTAAACCTCAACTAAATGTACTTATTCGATTTTCGATTCTTCTTACACATAATCGATTCTGAAAAATCGACTTCCTGCGAGTAACGTTCAATTCTTGTTTAAAGAATCGCCCATCCCTATTTCACACACGAGAGCAGAAAACACCAGGACAAGTTAAAACTCTACCGAGAAGAAAAAAAAGGGAGAGTAGGAGGAGAAGAGGACGAGCGAAATCGAAAAGCGTCGTCCTTACGTTCGTGCGTGCGGCGGCCGCGTCCTCCCCGTACAACTTCATTATCCTTAACAAGACCCTTAATAACGCTAATTCCGAGCGTGAACGCGCGGGACACGCAAAAAGAGCGAGTCGTCGGCCAAGATCCGCGCCCCCGATACACACCACACTGCCCGTGGATTTCGGAGCTCCTCCGAGAGTACGTATAAGTACATATAATCCTTATTCCTCTCGCGCCTCGGAAAAGGGGATCGTACGCGGTCCTCTCGCGCAATTAACGAGCCTGCAGGGCCCCTGCGGAAAAAGGGGGCCAGGTAGCCGTGAAAAAGACGAGGGGGAGGGGGAGCCGCACAGTCGGTTTGTGTGTAGGAGCGACGGGCGCGAGAGGCCCCGGGGCCCTTAACGACGCATGAGTGATGCGAGCCGAGATGAGATGGCATTTTTCGGGGCCTTAAAGCCCCGGCACAATTGTGCGCGCGCGCTCCTCGGGGGCCTCTTCTGCCTGCCTCGTCGCGAGCGCGGCCCGCCGGCCAACCGACGCCGGGGTAATTCATTCGGAGACAGAGCAGACGCAACGTGTGTGCCCTTGCACTTTTAAAAATTTTCATTTCGAGTGCTTACTTTTATCTTCTTCCCCCCTTTCACCCTCCGCGCGCGTTCTTCTCTTCTGCTTCTTTTTTTTTACTCTCTGTTCGGGGGCCTCGCCTTCTCTCTTGGTATTTTTTATTTTTTATTTCTTTTTGTATTTTTTATTTTCTGCCTGGGTTGTCGAACTTGGAGCGTTTCGGGGGCGCGAACACAGTGCCGGGCGATTTCGCGCGCTGCAGGTTGAAGGGCGTTCGTTAGCGCGAAATATCTCGGCGGTTTGAGCGTCATTGTTGGCGGCGACGGCTCGGAGATATGTAGTTTTTGCCTTACCCCGGAATAATAACGTAAAAGTTTCTTCTTCGCGAATTTAAAAAGGAGTGTCCTCTTTCAAGTCGGAGGTATACTTCAGCAAGAAAAATATAAACGTATATATAGATATACAACGTGTGCTGGTTACAATTAACGCCAATTGTCGAATTTACTGTTATTAGGTGTTTTTAATGAGATACGTTCAATAATAAATTCGGTCGGAATCAATTTGGAGAAAAATTTAAATAAGCAAGAGCCTCTTGATTTATCCGTGCATAAAGTACCAGTGTTTAAACGGCACTGTCATCGTGTAACAGCAGGTGTTTGCTTAGCGAATGAAATTTGGCTAAATATATACAAACTCCACTTTTATTTTTCTCTCTTTCTATGTATTTTTCGGCGGAAAAGATGCCCGATCCGTGCCCACGGGGAAGGCAATTTATTGCGCTTGTTTGATGGCATGTAAAATGAGTCATTATGGATCATATAATTGGCATTTTTCAAATACCCGACTTGAAAATTTATGTCGCGCGCGACTTCCTCCCAGCCTGAAGGACACCTTTATCTCCGATCTAAAAGTTAATCGTCTTATCTCCTGCATCTCCTATTTTCATCTCTTCTACGTTTTTTTTTCCTACGCCGAGCCATCACGGCTTATATATATATACCTATATTGATGTACTTCCCCTGGCGTCAATAACTCCAGCAGCGGCCGTTTCTCCTCCCCCCCCCCCTCTGTCCACGCATTTATAATTTACTTCACTAACTTCTTTACATAAAATTAAATAACGAGACGCCATCGAACGATCTCCCGTGATGATTAATGTCACTCGAGTTTGCGCGAGCGAATTATCGCGATAAAAATCTACGTGCCGGGTCCGCTCGACCAACGACCCCCAAAACCGTCCCGAATCTCCCACGGTAATGACTCTATTCGCGTCCTCTTCCGCGAATCGAAAGTTTAACGATTCCACTTTAAAAAATAAAAAAAATGATTATGATAATTAACTGCCAACTCTCTCTCTCGTTTCTCTCTCTTTCTCTCGCTGCTGTCGATCGATAAAAATTGCCGTTTTACCGTCCATCCGAGAGTTTAAAAGAAGCACCTCCTTTTTTTTCTTCGCAATGAAAAAAAAAAAAAAACGAGGGGCAGAAGGGAAGAGAAGCATCTCATTCTTCGGAGGCCGTCGAAAAAAGGAGCAGCCGGAGCCCGTGACACGTTTTTCCATGCCCGTCATTGGAACAATCGCGATCGGCCGATCGGCAAAGTGCAGCCTCGCGCCTTTCATTCATCGGCAAGAAGCGAAGGGCCCGGTCAGCGCCGAAAAACCAAAACACAAAACTCGCTCGGAGGAGCAGGAGGAGGAGGATGATGATGATGCGATACGCCAAACGTCCCGAGATGGCGATCATAGCTGAATATATATCGGCCGGCGACGAAACGAATATCCCTCCCCCTTAACGTCAAAGTCGTCAGTGCGATATCAGGATAATGATCGTCGTCATCGCGCTCATTTTTCAACGTCCCCGCGGCGCGGAACTCGCGGGCAAGAAGAGCGGAGACGCACACGCGGCAGGGCAGCAAGAAGCCACCGGAGGAGGTGGAGGGCATAAGAGAGTAGGAAATCGGACTCGATCGCTCTGTCTTGTGCTCGGCGCGGGACAGGCCGGAAAAAGGAAGGCGACTGCACGGCGATTGAGCCTCGAATAATCATACGACGCGCGAGCAAAAGCTCGATCGGAGCTTCTCTTCGAGCGGTGGTAGCTTCCGAGGGCTGGAAATTAGCCTGCACCAAGTGTATTTACATTTGCTTGCGTACGCACATGGAGGAAAATGATTATAGTAAAATTTACTGAAATGGCAAATAAACTCTGCTCAAAAAGTTAAGTAAACGCAGTCTGTAGTTACACTACTTGCATGTACATTGAAAGTTACTTAAATTTTTAAACAAAAAAATTATACTTTATATAGTTACATATATTGTAAAAATTTCGTATAAATACAGGAAATTTTACTTTAAATTACAGTAATATTTTCAGAATATTAGTTGGTAACTATTTTACCAGATAGTATAGATATAGAACGTGAATAAAAAATTTAAAATATTAATCTTTAAAATTATAAAAAATTATTGCAGATTTCTAAGATTTTCGGACAAGATTCAGACAGATTTCTGCACTTCTATACAAAAACTTTGAAAGCTTCTAACATCAAGATCATAAGGCATAGAAAGACTTATGGACAAGATTCAAGCAGATTCCTTGACTTCTTCATAGAAATTTCGAAATCTTCTAACGCCAAGAGAAGAAAACTCAAAATTTATAAAAAATTTTCAGACAAGATTCAGACAGACTCCTTGGCTAGATTCTTGCGCACTTCTTTAAATAAAAATTCGAAATCTTCTAATACCAAGCCCCAAGACGAAGGCGAGCCCAAGGAAAGTCTCGCTATCAGCGGCAGCCCTATCACACGGAAAACTGCAGTTCCGTTGATTCTGAAAATTAAAGAAAAATCCTCGGTCTCTCCTTTCTCGTTGCGGCCTTCTTTTATTGCGCTTCTTTCAGCGAGCGCGCCCGGTTAACTGCGCGCGCGGCTAAAAGTGCGTTCAGTAATATAAGTGCGCAATCGCGAAACGGTCGTTCGGAATTTTATGCCTATCTATCCGCGCGAAAAACGAAACAAAGCATCAGCGCGAAATTCATTTAGACGCTCTCTCCCACCGGCAGGCTAACGAGCAAAAATGCCGGGGCTCTTAAAAGCGCAGGCAGCGGGGCACACTGATTGCGCATTCCAGATACGCTCGCACTTCAAATATAAATTTTAAGTCCAAAGTACAGTTTAGCCGGGCTCCGCCAACTCTGGCGCTTATATTCTAAAAGGAAGTAGAATATATACGTATATATGTATAAATGGAATATATACATATATATATATACACTTGCGTCGATCGAGCGCGGTTGAATAAATCAAAAGGATGACTAAGATGAAATAAAAGCCCCGACGGGCGCGAGTTCAGTTGCGGCAACGGAGCGTCCCCCTTCAATCGTCCGCGATTAATTTATTCCCGTTTCAGCTACGAGAGTCCGTTTCGATCGTCGCACGGTGCAGCGATTAACTCGAGATAAATTCCCCCCGCACAGTTAAAAATCCATCGAATTATAAACTCGAAATATTTGTTTGTAATTTGAATTGACAAAAGTATGGACAATTTTAAAATCTTGCGAAAAATAAAATTGCGCACACTTTGGGTATTCCATTGAACAAAATTATGCAAAATTTGTGCAAATTCGAGCCCGGTAATACACAATTAAATGTACATACTAATATGTATACACATTTAGTAAGTACCTAAAAAATAAGTAATTAAATTTTCTTAAGTATTATTTTTTTAATAACACTAGTAGAATGAATTCGTATATAAAATTATTTAAAAATTAAATGAATTAAATCGAGCCTTAATTAAGTTAATAAGGTGTGTGTGCTAATTACGATTACGCTGTTAACGTTTGTGTGAACATAAATTACAAGTCATTTTACAAAAATCATCTGTACACGGAGAAAAATGATTAGTTAAATTTACTGAAATATAGAAAATAAACTTTGCTTAAAAAGTTAAGCAAACATAGTCATATAAAATTTACACGCGCAGTAAGTAAATTATACTGAATTTTTTAAGCAATATTTAATTACTTGGTTAAAAAAAGCAGATGACGTTAAAATATTAAAGCAAATTTTGCTTCAGTAAAATCAGTATTTTTTACTGCAAACCTTAAATAATTTTCTAGCGGTGTAATTTTTATATTTGGTTTGTGTGATTTATAACACATAATTAGTGTCATTTTTTTATATGCAATACTTGTGTTTTTTTCCTTAATACTCGAAGATTTTACGCGAAGCATAAGATTTTAGCAGTGCGGCGAGGCGTAAAATCGTCGAATAATAGACCCGACGCCGCGGATACGTACAACAATCCCCTAAATCCCGGACTCGTTGCGCTAAGAAAAAAATGCACGTATATACACGCTTATAAGTGCATATGCCCACATATACAGGCATCAGTGCACATGTACATGTTATATACAAACATAGACTTCATGTACGTGTATATACAAACATAGACGTCATGTACGTGCATACAGGCATCGGTGTATATGTATATACTGGTATATATGCGCATCCGCGGAAAAGTGGATGAAGGTGAAGGTTCCGCGGAATTCCGCGATGGGGAATGCGGCAGGGGAATAGATCCTCACCTCCTTCTGCGGGTAATGGCGCTGATAATCCATAAGGGGGGGTTTTTGCCGTCAGCCACCGCTGGCGGATTGCTCGCGAGCTTTCTCAGCCTGGAAGCAGTTAGCCACGGCAATTTATGGACAGTGCGACCGCGCGGAAATGTGCCTATCATGCGGCGCGCGAAAAACCATTTAGCGACTTAAGCCACCGCGCCGCGGGGTCCCTGCGCGCATTGGGCATAAAAGCCGCGCGCGGAATCTAACCGGCCGCCTCTATGCTATCCCTCCATCTCTCCTCCTCTCTCTCTGTCTCGCTTACTGTTATTAGCGGAATTAAGTGTACTGTCGCGGGGTATGCCCGATTAATCTGAAAGGACGGCCGCGAGTCGCTTCCTCGATGGGTGTATAAGGCGAGAGCTCGGCTTTGCCTCGTCAATGGGCGATAAATTCGTATAACTCCTTGCAGTTTTATTTATTATCTGAGCGCATCGGACTGCAAGAGTTGAATATTTATCGCGAGGGAATGACGAGGAGCTTGAAGAAGTCGCACGCTTTTTCTTTTTTTTTTTCTTTTTCGATGGTAATTATTTAATTGCTCGATATTATGGAGATTCATTTTATATATACCGATGTTAACATAAAAGTTCACACCATTTAGATATAACGACGGCGGAGGCGCGTTGATTATCCTTAATATTAACGAAGCATCATTTCATTTTAAGAGACAAGTTGTTACGTTGATTATCCTTTTACCCTCTATATATAACGAACTTATCTATAATAAACTTAGAAATTTTTCTTTTAAAATAGAATCTCTTTTTTCCCGTAACGTCGACTCAAAAAAAAAGTCTACTTTATTTGCCTTTTTATGAGAACACCGAAAAGAAGTAGTTCTTACTGTTTCGGAACAATGACAGAAAAAAAATAGTTCTTACCGTTTCTGAACAAGAACAGAAAAAGTAGTTCTTACTGTTTCGGAAAAATAACAGAAAAAAAGTAGTTCTTACTGTTTCGCAACAGTAATATCTGCGCATAGACCAGGAAGAGTAAAAATTGCTTTGCAAAATCAGTAAAATTAATATTTCGTACAGTATACTCTACACTGATAGAAAAGATCCTTTGACCCACAGTCAGTGACAGTCTTTACAAGCGAGAAATTTTAGTATGAAAAATCGTAATTTGTAATACACAAAATATCAATTTTTATTATTAAAATAGTAATTTTTACAATTTCTCGCTTGTTAAGACTGTCACTCCTTTCTTATAATTACAATAGCAATTTTTATTAAGTTTTTTTCTCTCAGTGTACAAAATGATAATTTTTTCATTAAACGTAGTTTGTGGCCCCACTCCCAGACTGGATAGTAATTTTTTCAAAACATTTCTCTTAGTCTACGCGTGCATATGTATACATGTATATGTGTGTGCGTGTGTGTATATATATATATATATGTATAGACCGATCGGACGGAGAGACGCGCAGAGTCCGAGCGAGCGGCACATCTCACCGACAAAATCACCGACTGCTCCGAAGGTTGCGCCAGCGGCGGCACAGCCGGGATCCCACGAGGGAGAGGGAAGATAGGCCGCCGCTCTCCTCTCTTTCTCCTGCCATGACGCTTTTTGCCATGCCGTTCCTTCCTCTTCTCTCTTAGCCGCTGCCGCTGCCGCCGCGGCGATCCAGCGGGGCCAAAGATACACCGGCGAATGCCATTGCCGCCGCCGCCGCCGCCGAGGAGGCTGCGGAGAGAGATCCGGGCGAGAGAAGGGAGTTCTCTCTCTCTCTCGCGCGAATGCGTCCATAAGTGGGCTTTTTGCGGGGGCCACCTCTCGTCAGCGGCGAGCACCGATCGGAGACAGTGAAATATTCGGGGGATGATGCACGCCGACGCTCTCCGCTTATTTCCCCCGGTGCTCTCGCGCTCGGCGACGACGACGGCGACGACCGCCTCGGCCTCTTTCCGCGCGGCGAGCAGCGCGCCACTTGCCTTTTTGCCCCCTGCGCGCCTCGAGAGAGCCTTTTTCTGCTCGCGCGCTCTTACCGGAGCTCCGGAGAAATCTGAATGAATGGAATTTTGACCGCGGACCGTTTGGGCCGCCTGCTCGTTCTTGACTAATGTCGCTGCCAGGTCTTTTAGGAGCACGGCCCCGGTGTAATACTTGGAAAGTACGACGGGCTTGTGAAAGAAGGATTTTTCTCTTGTTCGTTGGGAACAGAGAAGAGGGATTGAAAAATGTGAAAAAGAATTTTTTTCCTTTTTTTATTGTGAAATGTTTTATTTTTTATTCCCGGGCAACGCTTATTTTAAAACAGCAAACCAAAAGGAATTCTTCGGAAATAGAAAATTGCGTCCCTGTAAGTTTATCAGTTATTGGAGAGGAATATTACGTTTAGCCAAATTAAAGTGTAGCTTTTTATTTTCAGTTGACATTACGGGAAAACGGATTTTATTTTAAAAGAAAAATTTCTAAGTTTATTATAGATAAGTGCGTTATTTATTGAGGGTAAAAGGATAATCAACGTATCAACTTGTCTCTCAAAATGAAATGATGCTTCGTTAATATTAAGGATAATCAACGCGCAGCCGCCGACGTTTTATCTAAACGGCGCGAAATTTTATGTTAACATCGGTATATACAACATGAATCTCTATAACATCAAGTAATTAAATAATTACCATTAAAAAAAAAAGAAAAAGCGCGTGACTTTTTCAAGCTCCCGTCATTTTCTTCTGATGTGTGTATGTGTGTATGTATGCCCGTATGTATAAATTTATGTACGTGCGTCCATAGGTACATCGAAAAAACGTTGTTCTTACTATTTCACAATAGCAATGTCTGTCGGACGAAAAAAAATAAAAACTATTTTTCAAAACTGCAGAGTAAGATCTATTCTATGTATTCTATGTAAGAAAAGTACATTTCACATTTCCGTAAAATAGATTTGCCTAATTCAGCAAAGTAGATGCCCTACTTAAAATTCGCAATGTTAAATTATCTTCCAATCTTTCAGTTAAATCTATCATGTATAAAAATATAAGGCACTCCGTGTAGCGGTCGTGCCTAAAAAGTATATAAAAGTTACTTATGTTTTTTTTTCATAAGTACATAATCATGTATGAATATACGTACGTATATTCGTATATTCATTCATGTAGCAATCGTGCCTAAAAAGTATAAAAATTACTTATATTTTTTTTTCAGTGTACGTACGTAAGTACATAAGTGTGTATGAATACACATACATATATTCGTATATTCGTATATTCAAAGGCGCGTGTGTGTGAGCCGCGGACGCGGTCGCGAGGGGAAGGAGCGGAGAGAGGACGATGATTAGCGCGGATATGGACTCCAACGTGTATATAAAGAAGCAGGCGATCGCGCTTGGCCTCACCAGGAGGAATGGCTGCAGATATGTGTCGGCAGATTTCTACGGGTCGTTAAGAATGCGCCCACCTCCGATTATCCGCGGCCCGCCGCCTTTTTTAAAGGCGCACATTTGTTTATGACATTTATTGCGCGTTCGCCAAGATGAGGAAAGTCTGGCCTCTATCGTTCTTTTATTTATTTAGTTATTTTTTTATTCTCCTTTCTTTCTTTCGCTCCCCCAAAGACTCTTACTCGACGCGATTAGCGAGGGAGATTCTTTCGTTTCTTTTTCATCTTCGTTCCATATACACATGGCGATTCTTATTCGCTCCGTTTTATGGCGGCGGCCTCGTCGATATGATTTAGTCGCTCTTGGTGGTTCTTTAAGACGACGCGGTGTATTTAATTGGATAAAAATCATTTTGTACATTGTAAAAAGGTTTGCGTGGAAATCGTGGGTATTTTTCGTTTTTTTTTTTTTTTGTTTTTTTTTTGTCGTTTGACTCGCGGGCACACACGCGTATATACGAACGAGACGACGTCGTTATCGGCGGGACGATTGGCTCGCGAAGCTAAAATTTTTTATACCAGTCGTTCGGCGCATACTTTACAAGCTAAAATTTCATATTTCCGTTGTGCTGGAACTTTATGGAATGTGTGTAAAATTTTAAGGATGAGAATGTATTTATTATCCGATCGCATGCTTGCGGTCTACTGAGCTCCGCGGGCCGGCCTTATTGACATAGCGTGACTTTTACCTCAATTTTCTGCCTCGCCGTTCCCTCTCGCTCTCCGACTTGCTCGCGCATTTCTTCTTTTATTTTTTCAAAAAATTTCCTACGAATCTCGCGTTTCTTTTCTTTGCTTTTTCGATTCAAATTACTCAATTGTTTCCCGCGCTCGCTGCGGAGTAAAAGGGATTATTATAAAGCGATTCTCTTAATACCGTATAATAATCGTCAATTTCAAATTAAATTTATTGTCAAAAAAAAAAAGGTAGGTAATGTTAATGTAGATTGAACTTTACAACTTTTGAAAGAGCACTTATATAGGGTTCTTCCATTTATTACTAAAGTTTCGTTATATTTCACATTTTCCACTTTTTCGATTTACTCGACTTGTAAAAAATGGCTTTCAAGTTTTTCAACCGAAAACTATTTCGAGAACAATAAAGCAAAATAAAGAATTTCAATAGGATTAACGTGCATCGATCATCGGTCCAAAATCCTTTCTCGATTCATTCAGGCGTATCTTATATACTTATATTGCAGCTTTGCCAATTTAAAATCCAATATTTTCAATATTTGTGAAAATTGTCTTTACGACATAAAAAAAAACTGAACTTCAATAAAAGTAAAAGAAGATAAAGAAACTCAAAAGGATTAACGCGCATCGATCATCAGTCCAAAATCCTTTCTCGATCCATTCAGCCGTATCTATTTACTTATATTGTAGCTTTGTCAATTTAAAATCCAATGTTTTCAATATTTGTGAAAATTGTCTTTACGACAGAAAAAAACTGAACTTCAATAAAAGTAAAAAAAATAAGAAACTCAAAAGGATTAACGCGCATCGATCATCAGCCCAAAATTGTCTCCCGCTCAATTCACGCATATGTATATATATAGGTATATACGGTAAGCCGGGGCGCGGCAAAACCGCGGCGGCCGAGTTCATTAATGAATTAAACGACGGGAAACGAGCGAGGCTCGCGCCGCGGCACTATGCGCGCGGCGACCCGGCAAAAATGCGTGTTTACGAAAGTATGCGAGCGAGCGACAAAGAAGGAGTTTAAAATAACAGAGAATCTCGAGAGATGAAACGGCAGCAGCAGCAGCGGCAATGTCGCTCTCGTCTGCCTCCCCCCAGCTCCGAGGAATTAACTATAGGCTCGCTCGTACGAGCGAACCCGAAGAGAACGAGATCAAGTTTTTCTCTCCTCTCCTTCCTCCGGCGGATCGCGCGCGAGAAGCCGCTGGTCCACTCGAATCCAACTTGACTTCCTGGCACGCGGTATCCTCTCTCTCTCTTGGTCTTACGGACTCGCGGCACCTCCTTTCCTTTCTCGTTTCTTTCTCTCGCTTCGCTCGCGCGCACATGCGTCCCTCTCCTTTTTCCTTGGCCGCGCGCGCTCCACTTCTTTTCATCCCTGTCAGTTTTAAATTTTTGCCCCGCACGTCCTCCTTCCTTCCTTCTTCTCGGCGCGCGCTTCATTTTATTTTATTTTTTTATCTCTCTTATTCCCCCTTTTTCATCCGCTCGCTCATTGTGAGCTTCACTCTCTTCTCTCTCTCTCTCTCTCGCTCGATTCGTCCTGTTAAATTATTTAACCGAGACGTATGATTGATTTTTATTTTATTAGTGCGGAGCGGCCGCGATTCGCTCCCGATATCTTCCTTCTCATTCCGCCGCGGAGGGGCCGCTTCAACGTCCGTCCGAATTTATATCTACTGCAGGTGTCTTGTCTCTTTCATTACGCTGGTGCGCGCAAAAAGAAGTGCGCGAAACAATTTCGAGAGGTTACCGTTGGATCTTGCCTTTCCGATGCTCGAGAAATTGCGGAAGAAAAAAAAAAACAGGAAAGAAGCGGAGCAGCGACAATTAACAATTCAAATTCGATCTTCAACGTGACCTATAACGACTGCCCTCCCAACGGCGGCGGCTGTACGCACGTTAATTAAGATTCCATAAATACCCCGGATAAGCTACTTTTTTTTCTTTAACTCGCTCTCCGCGGCACTATAAAAAATCAATCACCATCAATCAAGTCTAAACCACGAGTAAACCGAACAAATCGCGCACCGAAGTTTTAAAAAAAAAAAAAAAAAAACTCAAATCAAGCGCTGCCGGTCGCTCTCTGTAAAATAGAGGCAAAAAAAAACGCGACCAGCGATAGAAACACGTGGCCGTACAACTCGACTTCCAAACAGCCATCCGCACTGTGTACCGCGCGTATAGTCCGCAGCCTCTCGCTCCTTTTTTTCTTTCTCTCTCTCTCTCTCCCTCTCCGCGGGACTTTTACGATCTCGCATGCGGAACCTCGCTCTAAAGAGAGAGAGAGAGAGAGAGAGAGAGAGAGGAATAAGTCGCGCGGATAAAAAAGGAAAAGGATGAAACGGAAGGACCAGGCTGGGGGATTAATCGAGCGAGCGCGTGTAAGTAACTTAGCTCGCGGCTCGTTACTTTCTGTCACGGCTGCTTTAACTACGCGCCTGCGCCTGCGCAATTATTACGCAACTACCGCGCACACCTCCGCGCGGTTCATTACCCCCGACGCGCCCGATTGTTAAGGGAGCGAAGCCGCGCCTCCGCGCGGGGAGGAAGGCCGGAAGTAGGATGCGCTTACGCGCGTGGGAAGTGCCAGGAGGGGGATGCCTCCCTCTTGTCTCTCCCGCTGATGGCTTAATTCGACCATTTTCTTACCCTCCCCCTAGCGTGCCTGAGTAGATTTAAAAAAAAAACAATCACGCGATGCTTAAGAAGGTCAGAAAGTCAATTAAAAATTCAAATTTCGCGCCATAACACAGCAGACGAAAAAAACAATTAACTTGCTTGTAACAAAAAGTTCGTGTATCAATCAAATATTAAAAAACCAAGGTAAACTTTCTCTTCTTTGGGTAACGATTTATCATTTTATAAAGTTTCAAGTTTGTATAACAATACTTGATAAGAACAATTTTTAAAACTGTAAAAACAAAATCACGTTATTCAAGCTTTACGGCGCGAAATTTGAATTTTTAAGTTTTTTTCAGAGACCCTTGATTAAACTTACAATTGACTGTGATTCACAAAGTTGTGCGCAATTATTTTCGATTGAGATAATCTCAGTGTGGTGCAAGGTACTCGCTTTTTATTTGTATTTATTTATTTTTATTTGTTTACTTCAAATTTTTAAGTTATACGAATATCAATGTTATCTAAATGTAGGTACCTGAATACTGCGTAAAAACGTATTGCATTAATTTTTTATTGTCCAAGCACAAATAAATATATATCTGTCTGTCTATCTCGGCATCTTCCTCCACTCCTTTTATTTAATTTCATTTTATTTTATTTATTTATTTTTTTCTTATTGCGGCGCGTCTCCTTGATTATGCTAATAGACGCGGCGGAGTCGGAGATACTCGCGGCGCCCTTTCTTTTCATTCGTTTCTTTTCCTTCTTACCGTATTCTTTTTTTTTCTTGCCAGCGGCACACCGGTGTCTATTCGCGGAACTTGTAAAATTCGAGGGCAATCGCACGTGTAACGTGGATGCGCCTCTTAGTAGGCTTAGAGGCGTCTTTATTGCCTTTCCCGCGTGCGCTCGTTCGTAATTAGGAATTATGCTAATTCGACGGACGCTTTTCTAAGAGCAGCCTCGCCAAGGGAGAAAATCGCTTGGGGTGACTGTACCGGAGGAAATCGTGGAGGGGGACTATACCTGCTCTCTTTTTAGCGCGTGCGGATATTGGACTTGATTCGCGCGCTCGATTTTAAGTGCGCTGAAGCTTCTATAATTACTCTACGTCGCGGACGCCATGCAAATTCTCCCTTTTTTTTATTTATACAAATTTTCTTTAGACGATCGCCGAGAAAATCGCGCGTCACTCATCAGGATTACGCAACTAAAACTATAAATCAAACGATATTGTCTCGCGGGATCGAGCTAATTAATGTGATTTATCAAGCCGCGAATTAGCATAATCGACTCGCATGTAAAATTTGAGGAAGGAAAATATAAAGAGGCGGACAGTTATTCAATCTCACTTTTTCCCCCGTGAAAAGAAAATCCCAGCGATCGGTAAAATAACTCGGAGGAAGTTATTAAGATCCTTTTGTTTTTTAAATCCGCCACCTTCGGCGTGTACAGCATAATCGACCTTCTATTTGCGAGAAAGTCACATTACCGCTCACCAGCTAATTAGATTATAGTAAAAGTCAGATTCCGCGGTATTAAAACTACAGTTAAATTGCAGGCTCGGATACCCGCGGAACAGGTAAACGCGCTGATAGATAGGTAGATAAATGTTATAAATTCCTCGGCGCATTGCCTAATACATCACAACCGCGAGGTATCTTCCGACGCCTTCGCTCATCAACTTACGACTCCAAAAATAAAAAAAATAAAATAAAATGCAGAGAAAAGGGACACACCTTAGTCGACGAGGTGCTCGGCTTGCCTCCGCCGGTGACGATGGCGTAGATCTCCACCTGGTACCACTCGACGCCGGCCTCGCGGTCCAGCGGCGCGGCCGTGGACAGTACCCCGGTCTTGGCGTCGACGTCGAAGAGCCGATCGACCTGGGGACCGTCCGCCCCGGCCGTCACGTTCATCACGTAATACTCGAGGTCCTCGTTGGACCTGCGGCTCCTCGCGCTCACCTGCAGTATACTGGCACCCGCGGCCTCGTTCTCGTACACGTTGCCCTCGAGCTGACCCGTGTGCTCCCAGATGGGCGAATCGTCGCCCTCGCCCGGCAGGATTAGACTCACGTAGGTCTCGGAGGAGCGGCGCTCGGCCTGCACGGCCTCGTCCGTCGCCCTCACGCCCACCTGGAGGCGCGACAGCCGCTCGAACATGTGCGCCGAGCGCGGCAGCCTCATCGTCAAGGCGCCGGTGTTCCTGTGAATGCGGAACATGTCGGAGTAATTGGCGCCGGACCTCAGGAGCTCGTAGGTCACCAGGCCGTTGGTGCTGGAGTCCAGGTCGCGGGCCTGCAGCTGCGCCACCCTGATCTCTTTGCCGGGCTGGTAGGCGATGCTGCTCTTGATGGGCAGGATGGCCGCCGACATGCTGACGAAGATGGGCGCATTGTCGTTCACGTCGGTCACTATGACGGTGACGAGCTTCTCGGCCGAGAGCCTGGCCGAGCGGGGCTGGGCCATGTCGGTGGCGACGACGACGAGTTTGAAGGTGTCGATTTCCTCGCGGTCGATGGGCAGCAGCGTGTGGATGACGCCGGTGGAGGGGTTGATGCCGAATCGGCGCTTCTGGTCCTCCGGGTCCTGGCTGGCGATGGCGTAAGCGACGACGCCGTTGTCGCCGGAGTCCGGGTCCTCCGCGGCCACGGTGACGACCGGCCGGTGCACGGGAATGCCCTCGAGGATCTGCCTGACTATGGCGGTGTTGGGGAACACGGGCGGGTTGTCGTTGGTGTCGATTACGTCGACCCTGAGAGTGATGACGCTGCTGAGCTTGGGATGGCCGGCGTCGCTGCACGTCACGTTCAGGTGGTAGACTTCGATGTCCTCGTAGTCTAGGGGTTTCCTCAGTTGGAGCGCGCCGGTTGCGGGGTCGACGTGGAAGGCGTCGCGCCTGTTGCCCGCGGAGATGGCGTAGCTGAGCTCGCTGTTGGGCCCGAGGTCGTTGTCGCTGGCGCGGAATCTGAGCAGCTCGACGTTCACGGGCGCAGTCTCCAGGACCGAGATCTTGGGTCTGCCGTCGAGGAAGCGCGGAGTGTTGTCGTTCTCGTCGAGCACCTCGATGTGGACGGTGGCGCTGGAGGAGAGCCTGGTCTCGGTGCCGGCGTCGTGCGCTACGACCATCAGATGGTAATTGTCTCGCGTCTCGCGATCGAGCTCCCTGGCGAGGGAAATTTGTCCGGTGGCCTCGTCGATCGTGAACTGGCCGTCGTGATGCTCCCTCTCCAGCGAGTAGAACACGTCGCCGTTGAGGCCCTCGTCCGCGTCGGAGGTGTAGACGCGCAGCAGCTGGGTGCCCACGGCGGCGGCCTCGCTCACCTGGACCCGGTAGGGCAGCCGCTTGAACTGCGGCGTGTTGTCGTTCACGTCGCCGATGTAGACGCTGACCTTGACTCGGTCCCTCAGTCGGTTGATCCCGTTGTCGATCACCGTCGCCTCCAGGGTGATGAAGTTGGCGCCGGTGCTGGCCACCAGGTGCTCCCGGTCGAAGGGGTGCAGCGACTTGACGAATCCGTTGCGCGGGTCCACGGCGAAGTCCTGCTGCGTCGCGGGTAGCGAGAAGGTCAGGTCGGCGTTGCGGCCGACGTCGCGGTCGCTCGCCAGCAGTTTTCCGACGAAGGTGTCCGCGGGCTCGTTCTCGCGCAAGTGGAACGTGAAGCTGGAGTTGCTGAACTGCGGAGCGTTGTCGTTCTCGTCGATGATGTGAACGACCACCGGGACGGTGGAGCTTCGCCTGGGATTACCCTGATCGCTGGCGGTCACTTCGAGGGCGTAGTAGTCCTGCTCCTCGCGATCCAGCACGTTCTTCACGTAGAGCTGGCCGTCGGGGAAGATGCCGAACCTCTGCTCGCCGTTGCCGTCGCTGATGCTGTACAAGACACGGCCGTTGGCGCCGAGGTCCGCGTCGGCGGCGAGGAGCTCGAAGAAGCGCTCGTTGACGGGCGTGGACTCCAGCAGGGAGGTCTCGTAGCTGGTGAGCTTGAAGACGGGCGTGTGGTCGTTGACGTCCTCGATAATGACGCGAATCTGCTGGGTGGCCGACAGCGACTGGGCGCCCGAGTCCATGGCCATGACCTCGAGGTGAAGGATGGCACCAGGCGCCGATTTGATTGGCTTGTCCAGGTAAATTATCCCGGAGTTCTCGGCGATGCGGAATTGCTGGCCGGGGTTCTGCTGTCAGCGAATAAGTTATCCGCGCGTTGGCCCCCGCGTCTTTGTCGCGCGCCCGAGCAAGACAAACCTCCTGGCCTACCGCAGCGTATTCTTTGAGAAGGACTTCCTCCTCCCTCTCCTCCGTGGGGAACCTGGGCGGATTATCATTAATATCGAGGATGGTGATGTTGGCGGTGGTGAGGCCGTGCGCGAGACCAGCTCGAGCGGAAATTTGAAGGCTGTAGTAGGCTCTCTCCTCGCGGTCGAGGCAGCCAGCCGTGCTTATCAATCCCGTGTTCTCGTTTATTTTGAAGTTGCCGCGGGATCGCCGAAGACAATTGCGTACGTCACTTTGGAGCTGCTGTACGAGTTGACCTTGACGGAGCCGACTTCCCTGCCGTGAGACGGATGCTCCGTGCAATCGCCACGGTTCTCCGTAATCTTGTACTGATAGCCGTTGTACGCTCCGAATTCCAAATTCTCGACGCTCTCCTCGCGCAGTATCTCGACGAAGGCGTTCTTCGCGGCGACCTTGTCGCCAATGTCCCGAGCGGATATCGTCAATTCGAAGAGGATTTTGTGAGCCTGTCGCAGAGTCCCCTGAAGAAATATCTCGCCGGTCCTCTCGTCCACCACGAAGAGTCCCTCGCCACCGGACTCCAAAGCGTATCTGATTTGTGCGTTCTCTCTGGTATCCGCGTCGGTTGCTACGACCTTACCGACGAGAGTACCCGGCACAGCATCTTGTGGCACTGGAAAAAAGTAGTTGGTAGGATAAAACACCGGTGGATTGTCGTTCACATCCTCCAGCGTCAATAATACTGTTGCAGTTGAGCTCTGCGGCGGGGTGCCTTGATCCCTGGCGATCACGAGTACTCGATATTCCTCGACGCTCTCTCTGTCCAAGGTGATCTTCGTCATCAGCTGACCGGTCAAAGCGTCCAGCGCAAAGGTCTTGAGATAATCCCTGAGCACGTTCGCGTGTAAACTGTAGGCTACGCTGCCGTTGGTGCCTTGGTCGTTGTCAACAGCCGAGAGGGTCGCTACCAGGCTGTTGGCCGGCGTGTTCTCCGACAGCGTGACCTCGACGATGTTCTGAGAGAATTTCGGAGCCTCGTCGTTCTCGTCCAGGATGGTAACCCGCAGATGCGTCGACACGTACTTGGGGTTCGGACCTCCATCCCGAGCCAATACCTTGAGCTCGACGCTTCCCTGAATTTCTCTGTCCAGGGTGGCGACTGTGGTGACCAGACCCGTGTCCTGGTCGATGGAGAACCAATTCTGCTCGTTGCCAGACTCGAAGTCGTAATAAATCCTGGCGTTCAGTCCGGAATCCGCGTCGGTCGCCGAGATGCTCGCCACGAAGCTCCCGATGGGCGAGAGCTCCGACAGCACCGCGGAGTACTCGCTCTGCTGGAAGACGGGCTCGTGGTCGTTGACGTCGTTCACGTGAATGACGAGGTAGGCCGTGGCCGATCTCGGCGGGGTCCCCTTGTCCGTCGCGACGACGGTCAAATTGTACATGGGAATCTCCTCCCTATCCAATCGGCCGTTCACCCGGACGATGTGAAAGCTCTGACTAGTGTGGCCCAGCTGGAAGTGTCCCAGGTCGTTGCCAGCGCGGATCTCCACCGTGGTCTCGCCGTTCAGCCCCTCGTCGTTGTCCACGATCACGACGGCGGCCACGATCGAGTCCTTCGCCGCGTTCTCGTCGACCGTTGCGAAGCCGGTCGTGGGCGGGAAGTAGGTGAACTTGATCTCCGGATCGTGATCGTTGGCGTCCAATAAATTGACGGTAACGTAAGTCCTGCCGTCCTGCCGCGGCGAGCCGTGATCCCGCGCGAACACCGTAATTACACAGCTCTTGGGACATCCGCCGCTGGGCCGCGCGAGCGTGCAGCTCTGCTGGGGGCAGTCCAGCACCTCGGCCGTTAATATCTCGCCCGTCTCGGGGTCTATGGTGAACTGCCTCTCGTTATCCGGCAGGTAATACGTTAATTTGGCGTTGTCGTCCGTGTCCTTGTCGAAGGCGCGCACCGCGAGCACGTGGGTCCGCACCGGGGCGCTCTCGTTGAGCGTCACCACGTAATCGCTCTGCTGGAAGACCGGGGGGTTGTCGTTCACGTCGAGGACGGTCACGTTGACCAGCAGGCAGCCCAATTTCGGCGGCTTCCCCCGGTCCCTCGCGCACACGTTCAGCGAGTAGTACTCGACCTGCTCCCTGTCCAGCTTCCCGGTCGTCTCCAGGTGCAGGTACGACGTCTCCCCCGTGGGATTCCCCGTCACGGACAGCCGGAACTTGCCGTCCGTGTTCCCGTTGACGATGAAGTAGTCGTCGGCGACGCCGTTCTCCGGGGTGTCCGGGTCGCTCGCCGCGTCCAGCAGCAGCTTCGTGCCGGCCGTCGCCGACTCCGAGAAGCTCACGGAGATGCTGGACTCCGGGAAGCGCGGGGCGTTGTCGTTGATGTCCAGCACCAGGATCCTCACCTCGATGGGGTAAGTGGGCTGGCTGGAGAGCACCACCAGGTCGAAGCGGTCGCTCTGCAGGGCCTCGCGGTCCAGCACCATGGCGGTCCTGATCTCGCCGCTGACCGGGTCCAGGGTGAACTCCTTGGGCGGCTCGTTGAACCGGTAGGTGAAGTCGGGGATGACGGGGATGGTGCCGACCAGCGTGCCCTTCGGCTCGCCCTCCTTCACCTCCAGCTGCGCCCGCTTGTCCACGGCGCGGCTCTGCATCGTCAGACCCATCACCTGCGGCGACTCCTGGGGCAGCGTGAGCGAGCGCCGCGGCACCAGGCGCGCCAGCTTCTGGCTCGGCGGCTCGCTCGCCCGGGCGCCATCTTGACCAGCGAGAGCCAGCAGCAGGACGAGCGATAACAGTCTCCGCGGCATTTCTCCTCTCGTGCTTTCTCTCGCTCTCTCGCGCGCTCTCTTTCTCTCTCTTTCTCTCCGACTCGCTCTACAGCAATGCTCGTCTGCTACCTGTCGCACTGCTTCCTCATCCTCGCCGACCGTGTTTACCTTGCGGCTCGCGGAGGAATTTAAATCCCTTACGTCAACGGCATTATTCCGGAGACTCTGCTCTGGAGCCAAGTGCTACTGGCATCGGTGCGGTCGAGGCACCGCCTCGTCGTGCTGCTGCTGATGCTGCTGCTCCCGCTGCATGTTTACCGCTCGGCAAGTCTTCGGCTTCTCTACTTTGCGGGCACGCAATTTTTTTTTTTTCTTCTTTTTAGCGGTGGACGCGCACTCGACGCGTATAAATAACGCTTCGATGAGCCGAAAGGAGATCCGACGAGATGGGAATCGAATGCGCGCGCGAGATGGAAATCTTCTTCTCCGAAGTGGGGGCACTGACCGGTGCAGCCGCGCCTCGCACGAGACGCGTTTCCAATCTCCGCGGGGCCTAAGGCCGCGGCGCGCGAGGTGGGAAATACTTTTCACTTGCTGCACGCGCGAACTGTCCCTTGCCCCGGTCCTTTGTGCGCCACCATCGGTTCGCCCGCAAACTCTTCTTTTTTCCTTCTGCGTCCACTTGGATCCGCCGCGGGAGGCGCGATTTATATTTCCCGGCACCAATCGGAACCACCGACAATTCGCAGGCTTGACATGACGGCGATGGCTTCCTCCTCGTTGCGCACCGGGCCCTCCCGTGCGAATCCGCCGCTTAGGATGATTATTTCCATAAGCGCGCGGCGTATACAAGATCCCTTATCTTCACCCTTTTTTGAGCACTAACGAGGCGGATCGACAACGCCTCGCGCTCGAATTTCGCCGTTTCTCACGTCGCGGCTCCCTTCCGCGAATGAAAATACGTAAACGAGCAAAAAACTAAGGGAGAAGCCTGCGATCGCGCTAAAATTCCTCCGACCGCTAGTCTCACGTCGCGCACGTATAATACACCACTCGCGTATAAACTCGGGACGAAACACACTCGCGTGGTCCTCGAAGAAGAACAAGTCCGCGGGGCAGTCCTCCGCTTCATTCAACTCGCCTCGCGGCCGTGCATGCGTTCGACGTACACCACCCGCCGTCGTGCGCACCGCATGCGCGCGAGAACCATATATAAAAAACGAAAAAAAAAAAACCGAAATTTAAAAACAGGCTCGCCGCGCCGTCGGATTTACAGTGCGTTGCGGCGCGCGGCGTCTCTCGCCTTTCTTCGAGGACTGACCCGACTCGACTGAGGAGAGTGGTGCGCGCACCGGTCCCAGAGCGGTCCCCGGCCGAGAGAGACGGAGCGAGAGGGAGCGCGAGGAGAGGAGAGCATTCTTTAGGCCGGCTGACGGCGTCCCTCTCCGATCTATCGGACCCAGCGGGCATTGCGTTCAGGCCCTCTCGCTCCCTCTCACCTGCGGCACCCCGAGAGAGAGAGACTCGCTCTGCCCCCCTCCCCCTCCCCTCGCCCCACACTTGCGCTCGAGCCGTACTCTCTCGGCTTTTTTGTCTCGCTCCGTTCAACGCGGGGCCCTCGATCCGTACCCCCACTTCTCTCTCTCTCTCTCTCTCCTCGCTCAGTCCGGGGCCCCACGCTCATTCCTCCGCCGTCGTCCTGCAGAGATATTCTACCTTTTGCCCTCGAGGAACCGAGCAATGCAGCGGCTCAGGTATGCAAGATGGCCGCCGCCGATCGGCCCGACTCCCCCCTCCGCCCGCTCGCGAGCCCGCGGCTCAGTTAGACAGAGAAAGGGGAGAAAGAGAGAGAGGCATATACGGGCTCGCGCGTACGTATATATACTCACATGTGATATACATTGAGAATATATATATATATATATATATATTTATATACATATTGATAGATATATGTAGATATATATAGATAGATAAATGTAGATATATATACACACATACGTATGTGTATGTATATATTATATATTATATATACATGTATAACCACGTGTGTGTATACACTGAGAAAAATGAAAAATAAAATTTCTAACAATTTCTACAAAAATTACAAAAAAGTATTGTAACGAAGCGACCTACTCGATTTTTAATAAAGATTACAAATTACTTCAGTTAAAATTAAAAAATTGCTTTTATCAAATCTTGTTAAATATGCTAGGAATATATGCTACTTTATATTCGAATTTTTACTAAAACGATTAGTAAATTTCGTATGCAAAAAAATTAATATTTAAATTGATTTGAATTAAAATTTAAAAGAAACATTTATCTTTAAACTTTTTCTTTTTTCTTCGGGGACGCTATCACAGCTATTGTAAAGTTTTACTTTTTAACTCACGGTTTTGGTTTATTATTATAACAATCACCGCTTTTACTATTAAATAATATGTAGCGATAGGTATTTTACATGCCGATTTATAAAATTTACTAATGTTTTTTGTAATATTTACTGAATAAATATCAATTTTTATTAAATTCTTTGTAATTTTACTAAATAATATATTAAAATTTCTACAATATTTGAGTGATTTTTACAAATAATAAGTTTTCTTAAAATTGTGTGTGTATATATTATACTAAAATTTTTCGTAAAATTTCAAAAAGCATTATGGAAATTTTATAATGTACAATTTTTACTAATCTTATTAGTAAAATTTGACGAAGGGTTTGCAATATTTTTAAACGAAATAACAAAATTTAAAATATTGATATTAATTTTTCTTATTATTTTTCTTAGCGGGCGTGTGTGGGTGCAGTGCGATGCACACGACAGTGTATAACGGCGAGGGTATATAAGCTCGCGCGCTTAGAGGAAGAAAGCGAGATGACGAAGGGAGACGGACTGAAATAACAAATAAGGAGAATGCAACTCGCGGGGAAGCGAAGAAGAAGCGGCGGCTGCAAGAAAGAGAAACGCGTGCGTGCGCGTATGCAGTTCCTCTCTATCTCTCTCTCTCTCTCTGTCTTGCCGTTGCGGATCGCGTATATGATGCGTGCGCGGAAATTCGCGCGATCCTCTTTCTCTCTGTGTGTATATATTCGTGTCTCTCTTTCTCTCTTGCCGCGTGCGAGTCCGTCCGGAATGGCATGGGGTGGAGGGGGGGGAGGGCTGCAGTTTTGCGCCGCTCGCTAATCCGCGTTGCCGATCGGCCCGCGCTGCACCGGAGTGCGGTGCGGTGCACTCGGCGGCGGGTGAAAGAGGGGGGAGGAGAGCGAGAGAGAACGAGCGAGGCCGCCCGAGCGCGTGGGTACTCGAGGTTTGCGGGAATGGAAGGCCGGTTATTAGGTGTTTTCGCCTGATTAATGGGCCGGCCTTTTTCGGGGATTCTCGCTACCGGCGGACGATCGCCGCGTGTGATTGAGTGCCGGCGCGGGGTGGGGGCGGCGGGCCCCCTTCACCCCCATCCTCCCCCCGTGCGTACGCCCAGCCGCGGCCCGCAGAAGGAGACGCGGGCGACACGCGAGTCCCCGTGTTTGTGCGCTTCGCTCTGTTCGCGCTTCATTTCGCGTTCCGGGTAATTAATGCCGGGACCGCGGGAAGAGGGAGAGCGTGACTCCTCGCGGGGCCCGGCGTCGTGGACTCTTTAATGGGAATCGGCCGGGCGCGATCCGAGCCGCGGCTTTTCATTTTTAACGCCTCGCCGCGGACTTTTTATTGTCCCGCACGCGCACCCAACTGTCCGATCGCAGCTTAATTGATTGGCCCGGACGATCGCGTGCAGCACCCCCTCGTCCCTCGCTTCCCTCCCCCCTGCCCTTCGTCGCTGTGCTTCATCGCCCGGATTCAGTATATATATATTTATATATACTATATAAATATATAATAAAAATAAAATCAATTATATCGCTAAAGCAATTGGGTAAATGAAGTTTCATATCGTATACAGTTAACTGTATAAATTATTCTCCTTATTCGTAAGAAAAAGGAGAAAAATGCACCAATTATTTTCTAAAATACGTCTGTATCGCAAAATGGGGGGTGGACGAGCGGAGCGAGTAGGGGGTACCCCCCTAGTATATATATATATTTTTTTTTCAGCTGCAAAGTAACAATAATTTATAGTATATTGACACAAAGTGTAAAACAAGTCCTCAACTGCGTGCTTTATATAGGTTTGACTTGAAAGAAGGCAAACTTGAAAACAATGTACCTCCACAACGAAATCGGTTGTACAAAATAAATCGTGTAAACTTTATTTTAAAGCGTCTACACGTATACTGATTTTTAAAGAAATCAGTTACAGCTATTGTTTTTCCATTAAAAAATGCGCCCTCTACTCAAGATTAAAAAAGAATATCCCGTCTCGAAACACTCGCGCACAAAAAAATTGAAGCGAGAAAACGTGACAAAATGACCTCATCATGGTTCTCATCAATGTTTTATACAGTTTCAAAGTGACTGTAGTAAATATAAAATGTAGCCCAGATTTGTTCAGAGAATCTTCCATTTTTATGTCAACAAACTGTATAAATCTTTTTTTTCTAATTCCAAAGTTTGAATCAAGCAATCAATTGTTATCAAGCAATCGTACATTTAAAAAAAAATATTTAAAAAAAGCAAACGCACTCACAGCCGCGGATTCCCTCGTTGTAGACGACGGCAGCGTGAGTTCCACCGTCATCTTCTGTACCTTATCGAGTGCTCGGAGATCCCTTCGAATCCCACAACATTAAAGAGCTCGAATTTTTACCGAAGACCGAGATCAAAGGTACATAGAGACAACAAAGTAAATTCGCATATGATGCTCCCTCTATAGTTGAATGAGTGAAAAAACACTAATTGCACCAAAGAACTAGTGAGATTAGAGAATTATCATTAATTTAACTACAGTGGGTACATTTTTTTGCATCAAATACATTAATTTACATTGATGTTTCTACTTTCGATGCGACACCCAGAAGACGTTGACGCCGTTGACGACAAAATCTTGATAGGCTGCAAAATATAAATCAATTTAAGCTTTCTACTTATTTGTAATAATATATTTAAATTAATTTCAAATATAAAAAAACTGAATGATAGATTATGTAAAAAACGTTTCTATAATTTAATTTTTTTAAGTACACATTAAATCCTTTTGTGTTAGAGAAATTTTATAAATCAATTATAAAAAAGCATTATAACTTTTACATTTCTATCAGTGTCACAATTTGATTAAGAGAGTCTTACACCTAGGCTTTCTAATTTCAACTAAAGTAAGAGTCTTACATAGCACAAGGTTTGGTCCGAGAATCTTCAAGGTGGTATCCATTGATTCAGATTAATCAGTATCAAGCTAAAAATAAAAAACGTATATGATATTAATAAAAATTTTAAAGGTCGTATAAAATTCTATATACTCAAAGTACCTATGTTTTAATCTGAAAACATCAAGTGAATACTCCATGTTTTGCAAGCCTAAGCATTCAGATTACAAGTACTGCTACATTTAGTTTGGTCGGGGTCCAATTCATTTCAATCCACTTCTTTGGACGATGCCAAGTATGGCCGACCTTTATTCTGTAAAAGAAAAAAATTCATAATTAGTACAAAATTAGTATACCAATACGATTAGCATACTAATGAGTACAAAATCTAAATAAAGATGTAAGGTTTGCTCCGAGAATCTTCAGGGTGGTATCCATTGATTCAGATTAATCAGTATCAAGATAAAAATCAAAAACGTATATGATATTAATAAAAATTTTATAGGTCATATAAAATTCTATATACTCAAAGTACCTATGTTTTAATCTGAAAACATCAAGTGAATACTCCATGTTTTGCAAGCCTATGCATTCAGATTACAAGTACTGCTACATTTAGTTTGGTCGGGGTCCAATTGATTTCAATCCACTTCTTTGGACGATGCCAAGTATGGCCGACCTTTATTCTGTAAAAGAAAAAAATTCATAATTAGTACAAAATTAGTATACCAATACAATTAGCATACTAATGAGTACAAAATCTAAATAAAGATGTAACAATCAGTATTTATTATAATCTGCAAATATGAAAATAAAAGTATTATTACCACTGGTATTTTGATGTATATACACACACTTGGAAGGCAACCGCATCTGTTATGATCATCCAAGTCAGCAATAATCAGCATTTTACCAGCATATTTAATGATTTAGTAGCGGAGAAGCTGCAAGGAACCGAACAGTACCATCTGCTAGATTTTTTCACTGCAAGAAATCAAAAGAATGATTTAACCTTGTGATAGAGTAAAAGAAACCAAAGTGCAAGATGTATTTATGATAATAAACAAATAACTGAATAATAATATGGAGTTAAAACTCAAACAAATAATAACGTAAAACTTAGGGTTAATTACTTATGATTTTTTGTAGACGCCGAACCACTGATCACTTGCATAAGTTGAGCAACTCCACTTCCAAGTGGTTCTGAAAAATAAAAATTCTAAATTACCATTCGATTGAATAAAATAACTTGTCTTAACAAACTAGACAATTTCCCCATATAAGATTGATTAGGTTATAATATATCCAAATTCAAATGATTGTAAGTGATACAACTTTTTAACAAACTGTTATTAGGATTAAGCTATAGTCATGACAATTTTCTTTTTCTGAAAATGAAATGCGCATTTTGCACACATCCAGAAGGCAGTTAATCAACTATTATTCATGCATAGTATAAAATACAGTACCTATACCAAGGAAATAAACTTTCGTACATAATATACTATTAATACATAATCATGAATTTGTTTTCGATAAATTTATACCACAAATTTGGACCAACTAAAGAGACTCAAACATTTTTATAAAACTAAATAGCAGAAACGTGTCCCTTCGACTCAAAACTGAGTACAATAATGGTGTAATTTAAGGTATTTGTTAATGCGCTCGTTTCTCTTTCTATCTTTTTGCGGTAGGCAGGTATAATCGATGCCTTAACATTTGCTGGATGAGTGTAAAATGAGTGCAAAATGTACATTATAAAAAAAATGTCGTCACAGTATCGAACACAATTTTTTCAACCACAGTGCATTAAACGTTTTACTCTGTCCTCGTGTAAGATTAATTTACATGTGCAACACTAATTAAACAATACATTCACTTATCGCAGTAGACATTCACTCTTTCCGAACTGTACTGGAATAGACGTTCCAGCTAAACCTTGCATTTAATAACTAACATTAAAAAATATAATCACTAAAATGCATATAAAACCTAAGTATCCATTAAATCCAAATAATATATTACAGGGTACTTGACGAGTTAACATTTTAACATAACTTTCTTATTTTCTCTTATTAATTACGCGAAATCATTATTTCTTTCATTAAAATAGATTTTAAAAGAGTAATATTACCTTACATTAACATTGAAGTGAAATGGAGAAAAATCGGACTGCAACCTGACGCAGGTCCAAAGTCCTACTCGGGCGCCGGCCGGGCGTCGAATGAGGCAATTCTGTGGTAATTTTACGTGCAGCGGCCGCTCGGGCCCCTCCGATTTGTAGCGCCATCTCTCGGTGACTATTCGAACCCGCTAAAAAAAATCGTAATTTGCATTTTTTTCCCAAATCTTCTTAAATTATTTTATTGGATGCTTTATAATTGAATGTTTCTTTAATAAATGCTACTATTTTATCTTATAACTGCAAAAAATAGCGTAAATAATTAATTAATGGTCGAAAATGAAGAATACAAAATTACCTTATTTTCTCGAATAATTCATCGATTAAACTGATAATAAGTAAAAAATGAATGAAAGGCCATTGCTAGAAGCCCCCTTTTACGTTAGATCAAAGTTTTGAGAGGCCTAATCCATCAAAATATCTCATTAAAATCAGCTTTTTCATACCTCGATTTAACGCATATCGAGGGTCATTCTGCAGCAGAATCTTTCGTTTTTAGCCTTTAGAACGATTAAAAGTTACTAATAATTAAGGCAGCATGAATATCTCTAAGAATATCGTTCAGTTTTTGTAAATCCCAAAACGTATACGTATGCCTGGGGCTAACCTACTGTTAAGGGTTATCTATAGATATACTACTCATGTATACACATTTCCCTTTTTAATGCATTGATAATTAACTTTTTATGAACGGTTTACTGAAAATAACGAAAGAATGAATAAAAACCAATTGCTAAAAGGCCCCCTTGCTGTTAATAATAAAGATTTAAAGCCTAATTCATCAAAATATCTCGGTAAAATCAGCTTTTTCATGCCTCGATTTAACGCATATCGAGGGCCATTCTGCAGCAGAATCTTTCGTTTTTAGCCTTTAGAATGATTAAAAGTTACTAATAATTAAGGCAGCATGAGTATCTCTAAGATTATCGTTCAGTTTTGTAAATCCCAAAACGTATACGTAGGCCTGGGGCTAACCTACTGTTAAGGGTTATCTATAGATATACTACTCATGTATACATTTTCCTTTTTTAATTCATTGATAATTAATTTTTTATGAACGGTTTACTGAAAATAACGAAAGAATGAATAAAAACCAATTGCTAAAAGGCCCCCTTGCTGTTAATAATAAAGATTTAAAGCCTAATTCATCAAAATATCTCGGTAAAATCAGCTTTTTCATGCCTCGATTTAACGCATATCGAGGGCCATTCTGCAGCAGAATCTTTCGTTTTTAGCCTTTAGAACGATTAAAAGTTACAAATAATTAAGGCAGCATTAGTATCTCTAAGATTATCGTTCAGTTTTCGTAAAGTCAAAAACGTATACGTATGCCAGGGGCTAACCTACTGTTAAGGGTTACTATATATATTAATTATTTTTTAAGTAACTAAATTAATTGTAAAATAATTGATTTTCATACGATTCAATTAAATTGCCAGTAAATAATAATCAAAATTAAGAAAAGTCGTAACTAAAAAGAAAGGATTTAAGAAATCCAGTCAATTTTTTTTTACAGGATCTTTCATTTCAGCATTAATTATTATTATTTTGTAATGATCATTTTAACGGCAATAATAAATTTGTCATTTTCTTCGTACGGCTGCAATTTTTTTCTGCCAAAAAAAAGGACGTTGCCTTAAAAATTTGATTATTCGAATTATTGAAGAATAATACAGGCCGTAAAATTAAAAGTATAAGTTATCCTCGTCTTATCTCGTAAAAAAGGCGAACTTCTCCAACTGTTTCTGAATTACGTTGGCCATATAGAAAAAAGAACGAACCCCTGCTGCGTCGACGCCAATGATTAAATACGATTTTTTCTTTTTACCCCGAATTCACGAACTTTTTTATATTAAATAATTATTTTAATTTTTTGCTCGTCTGCCCCCTCCCCCTCCATCAATGAAAGCAAAAAAAAAATCGCCAAAATTTCTCCGCGAAACAAAAAACAAAGAAGAAGAAGAAGCATTGATAAACGAACGTACACGTGCACGATTATTATTAATGAAACAAATTATGCCAAAGGATAACAAATTACCCCAACAAAAAAACCATCCGAACTTGTACATACACGCGTACACGTGCGTACATACATACACGCGTACCGCCACAGCACGGCCGGCGATGTTTGCCAAAAGTCCGCTGAGCCAACGCGAACAAACTGCGGAATTTCAGAAGCGCATCGATAAGATCATAATAAATTCAGCGCGTCACACACACACAAGCGGCGGGAAAGGGTCCAAAAAGACGAAGAGCCGTCATTCCACTTGCTGGCACTCGTTTCTCCGTGCGCGCGCGAGAGAGGCATTGCCGATTAAAAGGCCCCGCCGAAAAATGGAGGGGGGGGGGGAGAGAACGGGCCATGCGATCGGTGCATAACGCAGGGTGCAGCGCGGGGCGAAAAATGTTCTATCGTCGTAATGAAATTATCACGATCATCGGGGCCCCATCGCCATTATCATCATCATTATCGGCCTCCTCGTCTCTCTTCCAAACACGCGGGTCCCCGTAGTCTCCCTCTCGCTCCCACTGGCCGCGAACGCATCCTGCATACGTAATGATCGTCGTATGCTCGACGATTTCCCGAACTTCGCGATTCCGTGCGCATATCGACGCGTCGCGACCGCAGAGCCTCGAAAGGGACCGAGGGGGAGCGGAACGGCCGATGGTAGAGGGGAAAATCTACGAAACGAGATAATAATCGTAATAATGATCATAATAATAATAATAATAAGGGAGGGGGAGAGAGTTAAAAGGGAGGCAAGGAACAAAGTGCAAGAGAGGAGGAGAGAGAGACGCCCGGAGCGCGAGTAGAGGATCCGCGGCGCGGGCAGCTGACACTGACGATACCAATCGCAAAAGACCGAGCGCATCCTCTCTCTCTCGCTCCCGCCGTTTTTATCTTCTCCACCTCCTCCACCTCCTGTCGTACTCGCCCCGGGCGCTTCTGTAGCGGAATCAAATAATTTACGGAGGTTGCGGCTCCCTCCCCCTCCTCCCCGCGCACACTTGGCCAGCGGAATTAACGGAATGGAGCGCGCCCCGTGAGAGACGCACAGAGAGCGCCGAGAAATTTATAATGAGAGAAGGCGAGAGAGACAGAGGCGGTATTTATAGAGCAACGCGGCTTTCTCTCCCCCGAGGAAAAAAAGGTATAATAGAAAAAAGAAAGAAAAAAAAAACGAGGCTGGCTATTGTCCTACGCTCACGCAAATGGATTCTTAGGCCTATGCGGTGTAGACGAATCCACTTGAGCATTATCGGCACCGAAAAAAAAAAGTAGTTCTTACTGTTTCGCAAAAGTTATATCTGCTGGTCTAGGAAAAAGGATAAAAATACTTTGCAAAATCAGTGAAATTAACATTTCTTGTAAAGCAGATTTTGTTCTGCAGAAAAGAAGATCCGGCAGTTTTGTAAAACAGATTGGAGTCCCGCGTAAAAAAAAAAATTAAGTTAGGATAAAGTTTACCCAAAGCTCATGTTTGGCGCTCGTTGATATGCACATGGGTAATGAGATTTCTTAAATTTTATAGAAATTTGTAGATGTGCGATATAAACGGATAAATTACCGCTCAAGAATTATAGAAAATAATTCTTTACATTTATTTGTTTTTAACGTTCGTCGTGTGAACGTCTTTTTAAATTTAAGAAAAACTTCATCTGAAGTTTGTATAAAGTATTGCAAAAATATTTATTATTTAGTCTGATTGCCCATGTTCGTATCAACGACCGCCAAACATGAAGTTTGGGTAAATTTTATCCTAACTTTAATTTTTTTACGCGGAGTAGATTTATGGCATATGGCTAAAAGTCGGAGTGAAATTTCACTTTTATAATTTATAGTGAAATCACACATTTGACTCCATTAAGGTCAAAATTTCACTCTACGTAAATAGAGTAATTTAACTTCACTCTAAGGTGGAGTGTAGAATATTGAAAGTGATGGTCTCTATCTTTTCGCTAAATATTTAAAAGTTAAAAAATCAGTCTTTGTCACTCCATCAAGCGAGCTAAATTCACTGTAAAAGTAGACTAAAAATTTAACTTCAATGGAATTAATTTTCACTCGACTTCACTCCAACTAATTTAGCCTGTAAATACATTTGACTCTACAATAAGCAGATTTTCCATTGCCTCTTAACGGGTTGCATCTACCAGTCAGATTAATCAGCGGGAAATTTGCGGCACGCGCGAGGAGAAAAATCAACGTGCGCGACTTCCAAGGAAAAGCCTTTTATTACAATCGCAAATGCGCCTGGGCGAGTTTAATAAAATGCAAGGGCCGCGGCCGATGAATTAGTCATGTTTTCAAAGAAGCGCCGCGTAAATTTTATCATTCGCAAATTCGGCCTTTTAAATTCGACTTGTTAAGCCCGAGCCCCCGGACGCAAAATTTAATTAACGCCCGCGAAGATTTATCAACGTTTGAAGTTAATTAATTAATCGGCCGTCCCGTTAAATCGAAGCGCGTACCGAGAAGAGCGACGGTGAAGTTTATATCGCTTCGCGCGCGTCCCGGAGGAGAAACATAACGAATGAACGCGCGGATTCGCTTCATTCATAGAGCCTTTTTTTTTACTTTACTGCCTTCTCTTCTTGTTTTTTTTTTCTTTTGCATTAAATCGTTCACGAACGATACGGGAAAAGGTATATAGCGCCTTGGTTGTTTTTTCTTGTCCTTTTTTTTTTATTGATCGCGGATAATGCTCGACGCGACGACTGAGGCCGAGGCGTGGTGCGTATAACTGTATTCCGAAAAAATAAGGCTGGCACAATATAATTGAGGTGTAGCCCGGCGCGGATGTAAAATATGCGCGATGTGAAGCGCACGCCGGTAGCTGATGGGGGGACTGCGTTGCACTGCTGTACACGAATATCGTTTGTATTTAAATTATTCGACAGGATGATCAATGACGGATTAATTCAGTGGAAGTAGCGGACGTTTATTTCTTTTTTTCCTTGGGCGGGAGAAAGAGATCATGTTTAGATAGAGCGCGGGCACAGGGGACCACTCGGAGATGGATAAATGCATCGCTTACGCCTAATGAGCTGTCCCGGTCTTAGAGAATTCGAGGTATTCCGGGAGTATGTTAACTCCCGGTTGAATGATAGCGAGATGATTCATTCAAATTTGTAAGTTTTTAAAGGAAATCTGTAGCTTATTAATTATTTCGTTATATTTACCGTATAATCGGATATTAATAACTGCTTATTAATTATTTCTTTATTTAACGTATAACCGGATTTTAACAACGGCTTATTAATTATTTCTTTATTTAACGTATAATCGGATATTAACAACAGCTTATTAATTATTTCTTTATTTTACCGTATAAACGGATATTAATAACAGCTTATTAATTATTTCTTTATTTACCGTACACGGAGAGAAATTTCATGGTAAAAATTACTATGTTCCGTAGGAACAGTGGGACATACTCGACCTATCACGATTTTTACTGTAAATCATAAATACTAAAAATTACTATGTACATAGGAATGTACATAGGAATTTTTAGTATATTTTATAGTAAAACTCATCATAGGTCGAGTATGTCCCAACTGTTCCTATTCAAATAGTCACATTTTCACTGAGAACTTTTAAGAGAGTTTATCTATAAGTTTATATTACTAAGACTTGAGTACTAAGTTTATATATAAACTCTCTTAAATGTTCTCAGTGAAAATGTCACTATTTGAATAGGAGAACGATTTTTCACTTCTGCTCATTTTTTTTACAGATCAAGAAAATTAGCACTAAATAAAAAAAAAGTTTCAAAAATTGGAAAAAACTGTCTAAAAATTAATCGTACATAGTATAGTATATAGATTTTTTTAAAGCAATAAAAAATTCAATTCTGGCTGGATTAATTAATTATAGTTTTTCATCTAAACCCGTACAAATGCGTAATGAGACTAAACATTTCATTCGGCAATTTATCGTTTTTTCTTTGAACATACCATAAATATGATGCATTTAACGATTGAAACAAAGTGATGCGCAAAACCAATCGATCAATCGACGCTAAATTCGCAAAATTTCGTCGCAACAAAACGAAGACATCACATCCACTTAATTCTGCCTCGTTATATCGCTAATTTATGTCGACGTTCTAATGAAGATGTGCATTGGCGGGGATCATAAAAAATGCTAATAGTATTTTTTTTTGTCCTTATCGTTTGCGTTCGGCGGGCCTATAGTTTCAACGCAGAAAAATAAGATCCCGCCGGGAATCCAGCGGCCGAGAAATATGATTATGTTTATTGACAAAAATCGTTAAAAGTTCGCAAAACTCGATATTTTTTTAAATAAGATATACACTTACGATGATGATGCTCTTCGTCCGAGACGCTTGGATCCGTTACTCGCTTAAGATGACTTTAAATTAATGCAATCCCCTTAATCACATTAGGATCCGTTAAGTCGATTAAAAAACAAAAAGGAATAGCTAGAGATATCGAGACTACACCCAAGATCGACGTAGTTTCAATGATTTTTTGTAGTTTTAAATGCATAAAACTTTAACGACCAAACATAATTAATTTGCAAGAATTTTAAGATAAATTGTTTCTGATTAATCAAGTTTTGTTTCTTTCTAAACGTAAATTCCATATCGAAGTGCGATTAATTCTTGATGCAACTACTGGTCAGATTATTGCGCAATTAATTTTTATTTTTCGCAAAAAATAGTGTTAAATTTAATGAATCAATATATATAAAATTAAATTATTTATTAAAAGAGTTTTTTTATTTTTACGAAAAGAGCGTGTGAGTAGGTAAATATTATCAAATATTGTTCACGTATAGATTTTTATTGGGAATACAATTGTACAGAATAAAATTGACAGTATAAAAAGTAACGCTTAAACTTTATTACAAAATCAATCATTTTTATTAAGATTTCTTTAATGATTTCTGCAGCGCGTGTATAACCGTATAAACATTTTTTATACCAACAAGCAATCATTTACTTTTAATTTACACATCTGCTAATGTAGGCACATACACTCACGAGAAGAAGAGGGTCCAATAAATCTTGCGATTCAGCCCTGCGTAACATAATTAATCTTAATTTAATAACCCAAAGCAAGATTTTGATAATTATTTCGGGCGACAACGGCGTACGCGCAAAATATTGCAAAACATAAAGAATCGCCTTCTCTCACGCGAATATCAATTAAAGGAAACTGAAGCGCGAATCTACAAGCGCTACGTACATATTAATTCGACGAAAAAAGCTTTGAAAACTAAATTTTTTTTTAAAAACCCCGCCAGTCGTTACTCTTTTCCATGTAAAAAAAAAACAAAAAATGCGAAAAAATCCGCGTACCCAAAAGCGACGAAGTCAAAAGTGGAGAGGCTTCAAAAGGAAGAGGGAGAGGTCTAACGAGATGCAGGCGCGTATATTGCTTTTGTTACGAGCGATGGACCTCCTAGACAGCAAGTGCATATGCGCTCCCTCCCCCTCCTCCTTCTTCCTCCCCCATACCCGGCGCTTTCCGTCTTGAGTGTCGCCGCGGGTCAGGAGATTATATTCTCAGCCTCTTCCTCTTCCCCTCCTCCTCCATCGCATTCTCCTCTCTTCCTTCTCCCGCGCCGCCGATTATTTGCCTCGGCCGTGCGATAATAAATAATACCGGGACAATTTTATTCGGAATTTCCTAAATGCTTTTCTCCCGCTGCGAGATTGCGCGCTTCTTTATATATTTCTTGCTCGCTGGAGAGGGAGCGAGAGGAGGCGAGAAAGAGAGAGAAAGAGAGACGAGAGAAAAGGGCGCGCGAACCTGTTCCGCGCGGAGCCCCGTGCGTTTTGCGCGTCTAAAAGTCGCCGATTTCCGCGCGATGCTCGCCTCTCTTTCTTCGTCTCTTGCGGGCCGATGATAAAAACATTGCTTTAATGCTGGCGATGCGTTCCCCGCGCCGGCAGTTAGTTTTCTTTATTGAGGCGCTCGCAGGTGGACGTCGACTTAAGTTTTCGGCGCTCCGTAAGCGTCCGGCATCCTCTCGATCGTGTAGCGATGCTGGGAGACGTACATGATGGGCACGCCCGGTATCTTGCGGATCCGGCGCTTCAGATCCTTATCGTTCGTCGCCACTATGTAGCACTTGTGCTGGAATTAAAAGGTTTTCGTGCGTTATTATTTTTTTAAATTTATTAAATTGTTGATTCTGCTTTTATTTCTTATCTTTCTGCTGTTCTTTTTTTTATGTTCAAAGAATGTGAAATTATGATCAGCTTTGTTCGAAAGCCAGGGATATACATGTTTCCGAGTCTTTTTATATGTAAAACAGTTGTTAAAACATTGAATGGACCGGGCTGTAAATTTTTTCAAGATATCACATTGTTAAGTCGAGTGCAGTCTGCCCAAAAGTTAACAAGCCTAGTGTGCTAATGAACTCTTAATTATTTATACTGAAGGTTCTTAATTAGAATTTTTTTTTACTCTCAAGTTCCGTCGTAAAATGTAAAGTAAATCTTACTTGGGTAACCCTGTTGACAATACAATCATCGGCGTATGTTCCTTTATGCATGCAAGGCAGTCTTTCAAATCTGGGATCTTTAATAATCTTTAATGCTATTTTGTACTTTTGACCAAGCTTTTCCAATTCACCCATCACACAGTCCGTTACATATGGAATGCACTTAGCGTAAAGGCATTCCATCATGTTCTGTATAACATCTAACTTATTTTTTATGGAAAAATTGACAAAATTAGTGTCTATTAAGATGTGGTAAGGTGGTCCTAACTGTTCGTTGTACTGAAAGAACAGCGCAGAAGACTGTTGAGGTCTGTAAAATAAATACTACACATTAATAATCAAAACACTCTTAATTTTAAAATTTTTTTGAATATATAACGTAAAATGTACATACACTTCCTTAACTTTCAATTCGTTAGGATCTTCCTGCTTTTTCTTTTTTGGTGCTGCTCGTTTTTCTTCCTTACTGCAAAGTACAAATCCTCAATAAGTTACATGCAAGAAAGATTTCTTGCATATCTTATTATAAATTACTTAAAAATTGAAAACCATTAGTGCCACTCGATTTACTTACATTCGGGGATCACTGAGACTAATCATTTTTTTCATCTGTGCAAATCTTTGCATCACTACTTTACGAGTCTTCTTGTTCTTACCCTAAAAAATGTTCCAATAAAACCGATATTATTAAAATAATAAATAAATAATAAATGTATAATAATATAACCTAACTTTCAGCAAGTAAGTAAAAGAACATTTATCGGTCGAAGAACATACCATTTTGTTGTTTAAATTTTTCTTCGATTAGTTTATACAAAATAGAAACAAACACTCATTTGTTAA
Organism: Sycophila sp. Sp_5; assembly: GCA_018906775.1. Taxonomy (NCBI): domain Eukaryota; kingdom Metazoa; phylum Arthropoda; class Insecta; order Hymenoptera; family Eurytomidae; genus Sycophila; species Sycophila sp. Sp_5. Next base: position 845,977 of record JACCID010000014.1, on the reverse strand, counting down.
CAATCATTTAATTGTTCATAATTGAAGGAGAAAATTATGTTAAAAAACGTCTAAAAAGCACATGGCATACCAACACACATCTCAGCTGAGGTTGGAACTGCGGGCGAAGTCAATACCCACACTATTAGTTTTAGAGGTACCCAGCAGATGGCCAGTCATTTTATTAAGCGGGAAAATTTAAATAAGAGAAATTAGTGGTTTATAATATTCTATAGAAATAGTTTAAGATTTTGCATATGTATATATAAATATAAAAACTGAGAAAATTTTATTTATTTCATTTTATTCATTTCAATAATGATTAGGAACATAAGGAATTATTTGCGATAAAATGATAATATATTATGCTTTGTTCAATAGTTTGATTAATTATGGAATAATGACTTAATAAATTTAATACAAAATACACAAAATATACAAAATAAAATAATAAAAATAATCAGTCAAAAGGAATTTATAGCAAATGAAGCACCTCTTTTGGTAAAAAAAGATTGTTCCATCTTTAATCAATAGTTTATCATTATAATAACCAAAGTAAAAAGTGCAAAAAAATAAAATTAAAGATTACATAAGTAAAAAGCAATAACAATAAAAAATAGTAGAATCAGGAAAGCAAAGTCCTGATAAAAGCTTGGCTTCGTCTCGGTCGACAATAACTCTCGTCAACGTCGTCCTCGACTGCTGTATTTTACGGGCTGCATGCTGTTAAGCGAGAAAATCAATGTAGTCTATAAAATTTGTAAATACTAAACTGTTTATAAGTACGTTAGATCTAGAATTATCTTTAATAATATCGTCGGGGGCTGTTCGCATGTTTGCACAGCGGAAATGCAGGGAAATTTTCAAGCATTACTCATCGTTATAAGAGATCGATATTCAGGGAAGTAAAAAACAATGGAACAACAAACTTGAATGCAAAGTTGCCATTGAAATTGTCTAACGATTTAAATGTGCGGTAATTTATCAATAAACTCACGCTTTAAACTCGATAAATAATCTATCAGATTTTATAAAATTTGAACTTCTTTATAATATTTCATAAGACTTTTTCCACGGGGGTGGCTTTAACCAACGCGAGTATAAATTTAATTTACCGCGCTAATAATTTATTAAAGTAAAAAAGAAAGCACCTCTCTCTAAACGAAATAAAAAATGTAAAGATACATTATTAATATTTCACGCGATCGCAAGCGTTCCCCTATTCGAAATTATCACATCCACATGCAACAAAAATGCGCGGCACCGATAAGATGCGCTGCGTGAGTGCAGCCCGCACCGCGAGCACAGCAGACGCACAAAAGTGCCAACAACACCTGTGGATCCGTGTGCCCGGCCGGAGCCTCTCACCGACGCACACCAGCGCGTCCCTTAAATTTCACCGTCGGGAGAGAGAAGACGAAAGGAGAGAGGGAGAGAGGAGCCGATCACGAATCACGACGGGTCCCCGCCAGTCGGCGGCGATGCGACACGTTGACGCTCCCAGAAGACCGCGCGATCCGAGGTGTGTTACCTGCAGTGCGCCCCGATAACGCTGAAGCTCGTCCCGGGGATGAGCTGAGGGTTCGCCGCCCCCTCCCCGCTTTACCTGCTGTACAAGTGAGTAACACGGTTCAGGAGCTTCTGCGCAGCGGTGCCTTCTGTTTTTGTTTTTTTGAGATGCCTGCTTGAAAGTTTCGTTTTACTCGGTTCTTTTTTGTTGCCCAGGTAATTGTCTGTGGATGCCTCTGTGGTTTGGAGAAGGTCAGGTGAGAATTGAGTGGGTCTTAAGTAGGTCTTCGGGAGACCGTTGGGAGGAAGCGAGTTCTCTTTTGATCATTGTAATTGTTGAGTGACTGCGAGTTTGTAGTAGACGATGATCAATTAAAAGCTTTTAGCATTTTAAATTGATTTAAATGAGGTTTAATTTAGTCCCGCTTAATTGGATTTCTTACTTCTGACTCAGTTGTGTAACTGAGTTCTTAGGGAGCACAAGTTGATCTTGTAATATTGATTTTAATTTACATAATTCTGTTGCAGGTATACTTAAACGTACAAAAATGAGGATCGTGCAGTTTAGAAGGAATCGGGTGGCCCACCTGGCCATAATGTGTGCAATAGTATTTTTAATATTTTACTTTATTTACTCCATGCCTAGTGGAGGAATGAAAAATGTCAGCAAATATTGGGTTGAAAGTTTACATGGTCGACAGGTTAGTGTAGTATTATTATTAGCCGCTTCAAATATTTAAAAAAGAGGTAGATTGTAATAGATGTAAAAATGTACTATTAATTTTTAGAATTATGCACCAGAGCTTTTAAAAGAATTGGGTAATTTTGAGCCAAAAGTTTTGAAAAGGACTGGACCCGGTGAGGGAGGAAAACCTCATATTTTAAAAGACGAACAGCAGAATGATGTCCAAGAATCTGAGTCTGCCTATGGCATGAATATTGTGTGTTCTGATGAGATATCATTAGATCGTACAATTCCAGATACAAGACCAGATGAGTAAGAAAAAAGATCAAACATTTTAGTATTAACATTGAATAATATTTTGATAGAATAATAATTTTATTTGTAGGTGTAAACATTGGAAATATCCTGAAAAATTACCTAAAACAAGTGTAATAATAGTTTTTCATAATGAGGGCTGGTCAGTTTTAATGAGGACAGTCCATAGTGTACTTAATAGAACCCCACCTCAATTCCTTGAGGAGATCCTTTTAGTCGATGATTACTCTGATAAGGGTTGGTACTTTTGTTATTTTGTTTAGAAAAAGCAAATGTTAATTATTTTTATTTTTCAGAAAACTTAAAGGGCGAATTGGAATCTTACATTGAACAATGGGAAGGTAAAGTCAGACTTTTAAGAAACGCTGAGAGACAAGGTTTAATTCGAACAAGATCACGAGGTGCTAGAGAAGCTAAAGGTGAAGTTATTGTCTTTTTGGATGCCCATTGTGAAGTGAATTTGAATTGGCTACCACCATTACTTGCTCCAATAGCTGAAAACAAGTAAGATAATTTTTTAAGGTGAATAAACTTGAAATGATAAGATAACATAAATTCCAATCTTTATAATTTTTATAGTAATGTAATGACTGTTCCTATAATTGATGGAGTCGATCATAAGACTTTTGAATATAGACCTGTTTACCAAGAAGGCCATTTGTATCGTGGTATTTTCGAATGGGGTATGCTTTATAAGGAAAATGAGTTACCGTCAAAAGAAGCTAGAAGCAGAAAACATAATAGTGAACCTTACAGGTAAATATGTCTTATTTTTAATATTTTTCATATGCAATTACAATAAATAATTTATTTTAATTAAAATATTCTCAAGTACAGCCACCTTATCTTTGTTAAAATGCATATCCTTCTCTTTATCTGGAATATATTAAAAATACATTTACATTTGATAATTTTCAAATGCAAATTATAGAGTGCCTATCTTATCTTAAGTAGCGCTTAAACACTGCATTAAAAAATTTATTATATTATTAAAAAGATAATTGTAAGTTTAATGGTATTGTATGTATCTTTTAGATCACCAACTCATGCAGGAGGTTTATTTGCTATCAATCGAGAATACTTTTTGTCCCTTGGTGGCTACGATGAAGGTTTATTAGTGTGGGGTGGTGAGAATTTTGAACTATCCTTCAAAATTTGGCAATGTGGAGGTAGCATTGTTTGGGTACCTTGTTCTCATGTAGGACACGTTTACAGAGGTTTCATGCCCTATAATTTCGGAAAACTTGCTAATAAAAAGAAAGGACCTTTAATTACCATAGTAAATTTCAGTTTTAAATTACCTACTATTTCAAAATTCATTCTAATTATTTAAATTGATTTTTCAATTATTTTATTCACAGAATTACAAACGTGTTATTGAAACGTGGTTCGATGAGAAACACAAGGAATTCTTTTATACAAGAGAACCTCTTGCCAGGCTACTAGATCATGGAGATATAACGGAACAACTGGAATTTAAAAAAAGGAAGCGATGCAGAAGTTTCGAATGGTACATAAACAACGTGGCTTATGATGTACTTGATAAATTCCCTGAACTGCCGCCAAATATTCACTGGGGAGAAGTAAATCTATCACTCATACCATGATTATTTAAAATAACCAAAAACTCATTTTAAAAATTATGTTATTTAGCTAAGAAATGTAGCAACATCTATGTGCCTTGATACAATGGGACATGCACCACCCAATCTTATGGCCACATCTCACTGCCATGGCTTTGGAAATAATCAGGTAAATATTTTGTTATGGAAGAATTTATCTTAAAAAAATTACTAACATTTTTTTCTTTTTATTTGCAGCTTATGAGATTAAATACAAAGGGACAACTTGGTGTTGGTGAACGGTGCGTTGAAGCTGATGGTCAAGGTGTTAAGTTAGCATTTTGTAGATTAGGAACTGTAGACGGACCTTGGCAATATGACGAAGTAAGCAAGCTTTTAATTTACTGAAATATAATTAGATTGATATTTTACTTATTTAAAAAATTTTCAGAAATCGAAAACGCTTTTGCATCGTGTGCACAAAAAATGTATGGCTCTCCATCCTCAGAATCGTCACCTATCGCTAATGCCTTGTGACATGAATAATGCATATCAACAATGGGCATTTGCTCAAATCACTCCTAAATGGTAAAATCGTGAACCGTTAAGTCTCTTTAGAGAATTAACTTAAAACTCTACACGAAACCAGCATTATTCATTTTTGTATGAACATTAAAAAATTGGTATTTTATAAGAGGACAAATGCATAATAAGAAGATTACAGACTGAATGTAAAATAATTTTTTTATTTTGGTACTCAGAACTTCTTATGCAAGAGGTGTGTGAATGTTTTGTCCTCAAGCAACTGTTTTAATTTAATACTGTTTATGTAAATTTTAATCAATGGCATTTATGCAAAAAATATGTCATTCTAAATGATGTATAAATACTGTGAGTTATTGATGATTAACTTAAATATGGCTACTTGTAGGGGTATGAGATTTGAACATTTATATATAATTATTAAAGAAATATTCGAATGTTACACTGTGTGAAAGAAATTTGCAGTTACGTTTAGAGGTGAATATATTTATTATTATTCCAGAGTTTTGCAAATGAGATTTGATAAATTATCGAGTTAAGCTAATTACTTACGAAGATACTTATAACAGCATAATCTAAAATGAATAACAATTTTGACGCTATTGACATAAGAATAATTTTTAATGTAATTTCCAGATTGTTGTACTTAATACTGAAGTTTAATTTCTTAATTTTTTAAAAATCTTAATAAAACACTTAAAATAAAAAATATTGAAACAATTTATAGATGTTTTATAGTTAGCCATAAAAAAAGTTAGAAAGAATAATGTACCGTGATGTATCACAAATGTTATACATACAATAGTGTAAACAAATGTATTAGGTCAAAAGAATGGAAGGATTGTGAACCAGAAATATTTTTTTTATTGAAAAGTGAAAAATAAACGACCATTTTTGTGATATATACTTTTTCGTTACTTTAATTCATTAATCTCACCTCATCAGGCTTAATACAAAAATTCAACGATTTTTCTTGAATGAGTGCATTCATTTGCAGCTTGCATACCTTGTTCTTTCTTTCAAAAAATGACGAGTGCGCGTACATACTGTAGCAAAAATAAATCTCAAGTAAAAACCAATTGAATCGATTAAATAATTAATCAATTAATTAATGTTTTTACTTGACATTTTCTTGGGTAAGTTTTATGAAGCGATCTTTGTTAAAAAATTATGTCTCTGGGTTTAAAGCGTATCAAAAGTGACTCCTCGGAACTTCATACTCAACGTGCAAGTGTTTGATTATCGAAATATTAATTAAAGGTGTTAACGATGTCGTCGATTTTGAGGATACTGCGAACGGTCTCGGTGGCCAGGGTAATGGCGCTCACCGAAACTAAAAGTGGCTGCACTACATCCTCTTCGTACATCTTTGTGATCGTTCCCTTACGCACGTTTATACCCATAGTAGTCTCACCAGTCGCGTGACGCTTGCGAAGCTCCGTCACAGTTGCGATCGGATTCAAGCCTGCGTTTTCCGCCAGCGTTGATGGTATTACCTATAATATTTATAACATTTAGTCAGACCTATGCCATTTATTTTCTACGTTCAAAAAAACATTCTTATTATAAGTAGATAGATACAAACCTCAAGGGCATTGGCGAATGCTCTGAAACAATAGGAATCGACGCCAATCAAGGTCCTCGACAGGGCCCCCAGTTGCATGGACATTTGAATTTCTGGAGCACCACCACCAGCCAGGATGGCATTTTGTTTGACTAAACAACGAATTACGCACAGTGCATCGTGCAGCGATCGCTCAGCCTCTTCGAGTACAAGTTTGTTGCTGCCGCGAACGACTATCGTCACTGTTCTTCCTTGGTTCTGTGCTCCCGTGATCTGTACAAGAAACTCGTTTTTTTAGAAGTTCGTAAAAATTTATTACTTATTGAGCGTGGTAAACAGCGTTTTACCTTAACAAATTTCGAATTTCCAGTCTGAATTTCTTCGCAAAGCTCTGCATTGACAAGATTCTCAGCGGTAAAATGATCGAGGGAAGCAATCGGCCGACATCCCAAAGACTTACAGACGAATGGAATATCTTCTCTTTCGATGTCCTTGATAACCATGCATTTGATTTTATCTAAGAAATGAATAGCCAGATCACTAATAGCATCTCGGAGGATTGACTTTTGCACTAAAAGTACATTGCAGCCAGCCTTCTTAATTTGTTTGACAATATTAAGAATGTAAGCTCTTTCTTCTTTAAGCACACGGTCCATTGTTGAGTAGTCTGAAATGACAACGTTGTGGTCCATCTAAAAAGAATTTAAGTGTCAGTAAACATGTACTTACTTATTTAACAAAAAAGAATTAATAAAAAGAAATATAATTACATCAGTTTTCGGAGGTGAAATGCAAAATTGAATAAGACCGATTTTCGCCTTTTCAACGCGTTTCGGTCCATTAACGTTGCAAGATTTTTGTGTGAAGACTAGACCATCAATTAGTTCAGTGTCTTCAATAGTGCCACCTAATTTTTTGATGACTTTAATGTCCTGCAAATTAAAGAAAATATATATAGTAATTACGAAAGTTTTCTTACATATTTCAAATGAATAAATTGAAAATTGTTTCTGTATATACCTTTAAGTCCACGGCTTGTTCTTTTCCAGGTTCTGTCACTTTGAGAACAGCAGATACAGCAATTGGAGCCAACAGACTCGAGTGTTGAGAGACAACCTAAATAATAATTTTTTGTCAACTTTTCTATTTGATAACTTACAAAATAAAATAAATTAATTGTAAACCTTAGAATTTAAGGAGGTAGCAGCTGTCATGACTAGCACACTTTTGTTCGTCATATCAATGGCTTTTGACATAGACATTAAAATTTCAACGGCTTTAGATGATGCCTTCTGGAAAGCATCACTGATTAATGTGGGATGAATATCTTTTTGCAGTAAACGTTCTACTGCCTCCAAAAGCGCACCAGCAATTACAACAACACTAGTTGTTCCGTCACCAGCTTCAACATCTTGTGCTCTGGATAATTCCACCAACTAATTTAACAAAAAATTTGCCAGTTAACACATTAATTTAAAATTTTAAAAAAATTTTAAGGAAACAACTTTTATTTTGATGAAATGAATTACCATTTTTGCTGCTGGATGAATGACATTCATCTTTTTTAAAATAGTAGCCCCATCATTTGTGATTGTGACTTCACCATTTCCAGCTTGGATCTTTAAATTATATTGCATATTTGTTATATTATTTATGTATTTAAAATTAATTAAATTTTTTAAATAGTTATAAGCTTACCATCTTGTCCATGCCCCTGGGTCCCAAACTTGTTCTGATGGCATATGCAACAGCTAAGGAACAATAAATTAGTAAGTTATTAATATTTTATAAAAATAATCATGCATAAGCCAGCTTAATATGTAAAATAATAAAATACATAAATTTTACTATGAAACAAGTAAATTTAATAACTTAGAATCATATAATTAAAAGAATCTAATTCAATATTTAATAAATGTCGTGTAAGTTGTACTTTTTCTTTACATTTAATTGCCAAAATTAGTACTTCGTTATTAGTTTGTCATTGTTAGCAACGGTCAGAAATAATTATTCCACAAAATAGTCACATTTCTTTGACGTTCAATCGACACCAAAATATGAAACTAAACATGACTTTTAAACAATATTAAATCGAACAGAACATTAACAAAGTGTATAAAAAATGTTAAAAATTGTTTAACATTGTTATTACCGGAATCTCATGGTAACCTATCACACCCAACGTCATAACCTAAACCACACCCTCCCTCCTCCACGATCCACTGCAGAACCAATAATAAAAAATGCACCCCGACAATCTTCAGAAAAAAAAACTCGCATTTTCCAGGCACACTCATAGCCGGCAACAGCGCCCATGCCCATAAAAGGTTCGTCACTGGCTCGATTGCGCCGCGAGCCTCTGCTGCACGCGACCATCCAAACAATAACCCCTTGAACCTCCATTCACCCACCAAAGATACTGCGAAAAAAATTGAATAAATAAAAACGTGCGCGACTCACCCTTGGCCGCATTGATGTTGCTGAAACGAATATCGGTCGGCTTAGCCTTATCCTTGTAGGTCTGACTGGGGCCGCGTCTTCCGTCCATGCCCGTCATTTTCGCTGATTTCGGTTTTAGGTTAACTCCTGCGGAGGACGATGCTCGTCACGGCGACGATGACTGCGCGGTTGATGTCTGCTCGAGGTTCGCCTGGACGTCCGTCGACCTGCTTACCTTTGCCGTGGAAGTACGGAGGTTCAGAGCACTCGTTTTTCTCGTTTGCGGAGCGCGCACGAGGTTCGTCCGGGATGAGCCTTCGGCGGATGGATTGAGGCACGGGATACGCGACACACGCAGAGGGGTAAACTCGCGCTGCGAGTCGGAGCTGATTGATAGTCGCTCATCGACGTAGGAATTCGAGGAAGAAGAGCGAGTGAATGACTGAATGTTTGAATGGATCGACGATGCGCCATCTGAAATGAGTTTGAGCGCGAGATTTAAATCTAGATTTTTGTCCTATTTATTTATCAAATTCGATTGAATTAAATTAATTATAACATTATTAGAGAATTATATTAGAAATTAATTAATACTTTTATGTAGGTATAAAAGGCAAAGTAAAGTGAGATGAATATTAAAGATGATAATTAGTAAAAAATAGAAAAAAAAACACTTTCAATCGTTCATTGATGTAGGAATTTGAGGAAAACTGAGCGAGTGAATGACTGAACTTTTAACGATGCTCCAGTTGAAATAAGTTTGAGCGCGAGATTTAAATTTAGATTGTTGAGTTGCAGTAAAGAATTTTAATTATACATTTTTTTATTCTTTGTATTATTTATTTATTAAACTAGGATAAATGAAATTAAATACGATAAATTATTAAAAAGTACTGTTACTAATTAATTAATACTTTTATGTAGGTATAAAAGGAAAAATGAGGTGTGATAAATATAAAAATGATAATATAGTAAAAAAGGCAAGAAAAAAATTTTGTTTTAAATATCAAGGACATTGAAGAAACTGGAAGGAGGTTTTTAGTTGTTCGATGCGTTGTTCGATGCAACGATTACGAGGTCATTGCAATAAGCATCGATTAGTCACATGAAACGCTACTAAGAAAATCTTTCAAAGAACATTTGACGCGATCAATCAAGCGAGTATATTATATATGTGTTTTCCTTATCGTAATTTAAATGCGCAGGTCATGCGAATATTGCGATACTTCAATTTAGTCTTTCATTTATATGATAATATTAAAAGATAATAATTTTTATGATAATTAAAAATAAATTGTAATTTTATTTTGTTATTATGTAATAATCATCGTCGTGCGTGTGTAAAACACGTGTACAACTGTATACATATATTCGTATACAACCGAATGACTTTGCCACGTATTGATTGACGATCATAAAGTTATTGTCTGTAGGACATGCAGAATTAGCGTTTAATTTGATAAATCATTCAGATATATGTACCTATAAAGCAGGCTGCTAAAATGTAAGTCTCATTATTTCAATATGTGATTATATCCGCTGTCTATTAAAATATGACGTTTTCATTTAAACTACTTTATCAATCGATTCTAATTCCAATATAATAATTTACTTTTCAAGTACACGAAATTATTGCATGCATACTTTGATAATATTACTATTATTGTGATTGCACTTTATAATTTTGTTAATTTATTAGTTGTTTTAAAAAATCAACTGAAACACTAATAATGTAATTATTATACATTGGTTTTGACAAGAATAATCTTTAAAAGTGATATTGACTTCAAATCACATCGGACAAGGAAGAATTTAAATTGATATTTATTTTGTTTTGTGCGTCTGTATATCTATATTATTTATAGTTGTATCTGTTAAAAATTGCCTCGAAGTCCAAAATAAGAAATAAAAAACAAATTCATTTGATCGTTCATTAGGTTCTTGGTGCATTTACACTAATAGTAATTATAGAAAAAAAATCTTAATAAAAAAGAAATAAAAATGATTTGGATAAGGAAATATTATATATATCACGTAATCGTTAAAATCTAGTTACTGAGAAATTTCCAGAATCCTTACTCTAAGATTGGTAATAAGAATCATTAAACAAGTACTTACTAATTAACGTCATTGATGTCGATGAAATAAAAAAAATTTATTACTTTTTTAAAATGATGGGCGTTATAAACTTGTTATCTAACATTATAAAAAATTGACTTGGATAAAGCATGCTGCTCTCTGGAGACACATTCTATTCTTCGAAGGCACATTTTAGCTTTCGCAGACACTTTTTAGTGGCTGTAATTACATTTTATTTGATTTTTTGTTAAATAAAGTGAATTTATAAATCCTGAAGGTGAAAAATTTTATATGCACCTCAGTAAAGCTCAAGCAGCAAACTTCACCCTTGGAAATGATCATCTATTTTACTCCCTTTGCGCGTAAATAACTATTAAATATATTAAAGTTTAAGAAAATAATAGGTTGATTCTTATACATAATTTACTACTATTTACTACAAGAAAATTATTTTTATGTGCATATGAAAACTAGAATACTGGGATATTTTTCTCTATGATTAATTTTTGATATGCACCGGAATAAACGTAATGCGATCCGCTGATATTTTTTTTTACGACGAAGTTAGGAACTCAATGCATCTCGTTAGTAGAATTACGTAACTTTGAGTCAAATAATAGTGAAACGAAAAAAATTGCATGTGCTGTACTTATACCTACACAACTATTTAAACTGTAAGACATCAAATTATACTGTACTCTATATTTACCGCAGATATGATGGCATTATTGTAGATATGCGTACTAATTTTTTATTGTACTTGTGTGCAAACAGCCTTGATTATAGACAAGTATTCGATGAAAATAGCATTGGTAATAAGCAATAATAAAGAAAGCATGAAAAAACATTGAGAATTCAAAAAATATATACAAAGAACTAAGAAATCAACGACCGCCAAACATGAACTTTGGGTAAACTTTATCCTAACTTAAATTTTTTTACGCGGTTGTAAATCTTGTCCTGCGACCTACAAACGACCTAAAGATACCGTCAATTCGATTTAACTATGCTCAAATGTACAATCTTGATAAAAAAAATATTTCTTCCCCCTAAATGTGAATGAGTGCGATTAAAATGAAATTGAACGTATACTGGTCAATAGCTCCTTAAATTTTCCGCCAGGGAATGCACGCACAACTAAAAATCGTTATAAAAACAAAGAAACAAAAACTGAGAGTAAATCTGTTCGCCTAAACGGCGGCTTCGTTATCGCAGGCGTGCATCCTGCGACCAGCACACATCCTGAGGATGCAGCCTCACCGCCAGGAATTTATTCTTCGACGCGACTCCCCCACCCGCGCGTCCAGCGGCGTTGGTTTTTAGAAAGTAGTCGCGTGCGAGCCTCGCACTGCCTCAGTCCCGCAATCGACGAAGGCGCGACCGCCTCGGTGCATCTTTTGCGTGCGTCTACTGGATTTACGTTCAGTTTGTACAGTGCAGTCATGGAGCTCAGCGTGTGCGTGTGATCGATGCTCTTCTCGAGGATACTGCCTATAATGTAATTATCGCGATTTTCTTTTTGTTTTTATTATTTTTAGTAGTATTGTTACTATTATCCTTATTACGCCGAAAAAAAAAACAAATAGTTCTTCCGATTTCATAACAGTAATATCTGCGAGGCTAAGAAAAAGTTACAATAGTTTTCTAAGTCATTAAATTTGTTAAAGCAGATTTTCCTGCACAGAGAAGTTAGATTTGGCAGTTCTGTAAAGCAGAGTCTACTGTAAATTGGACGAGTTAAATTAACTTCCCATTTCATAGTTAAATCTATACTTGTGTAAAAAGTAGAAGTTACTTCGTGTTGTTAGTGTATGTGTATCGTGTGTGTATTGTTATTGTTTTTATTTTATTATTATTATGTATTTTTTTATAACTTTGGAGGTGAAAAGGAAAAAGGAATTAACGATACCTCGATAAAATGAACAGACATCTTGCGAGATATTTTATTTCTTTTCTGTCTTTGCGGAGATAAGATTGTTTAAAAGCTGAAATCTTGTCTTAAGTTGATGGTGCTTTGGTGTAAATAGTCTCGGATTAGTATAAACATTTGATATCGGATGTGAGTTTCCAAGTTATTGATGAACATCTTTACGCGAGTGTTACGTAAAATTAATAAAGTTCATTACTGTTTAAAACTAATGTAAAAAATTGCTAAGTTTTACTGGTGAGACAAAATCGGATCTATGAATTGGTAAAATTTCATCTGTCAAACAAGTATAGATGAAAGAAATTTGCTTTTTAAGCGGAATAAAAATGTATCCATTCCAATAATTACAGAGAAACCGAGAAAATATATCAGATGAAAAAAAAACTCATCAACTGCTCTTGAGACGACGATATTACCAGAAATGAGTTGATGCACACTGAGAAAAAATTTAGTAATTTTAAGTAAAGATTAAAAATTAAAATTGAAGTGAATGTTAAAATTGAACATAACAGTAGAACTCGTTAAATATTTCTTTAAATTAAATGAATTTATTTCAATTCCAAATAATTTTAGTATTTTCAACAAAAAAAATATAAAATAATAAAATAATTACTCGATTCAGAGAAATATTTAAGAGGTACCGTTGAAATAAATATTTATATTTATTTAAAATTACCAAATTTACTTCGAATTATCACTCGTGGCCGTGAATCGGAGCGCGATACTGATTTCCAGTCACATTCACTTTCATTCTCTTTCCCGCTGCTTTAAGAATACAGACTACGAAAACCATACTATACTACTGTCTAAAGTTGTATTAGTGAAAAACTACTATAATCAGTGAATTTTCATAGAAAATTAGTGGAAAAAGCTTTCCCATTTAAATATTAGTGGAACATTTTCTACTAATTTTGTTGAAGTTGCATTAATTCAATTTTAGAACGTACACAGCATAATAAACAATTCACCGTCGAATTTCGGCCTTGTAAATTAAAACGAAAAATTATGTAAAACAACTTAATGTTTTCGTTATATTTTCATAATTCGCGACTCGTTCCGCATTATATTAAATAAAACGCGGACTTCGTGACGAAATTTATGTCACTTCTGTGCGGTGCGTAGTGTACATAGACATTATTGGAATTCTAAACTGACACTACTGGTGTTTGAAACTATGTTGCACCGAAGACTCTCATTAAAATTCGGTAAGACGCGTGCGAACGCGAATTGCGTACAAAATGCATTATTTTCTATCTTTGTTCTGATCTGACGGTGTACTATTATATACATGTATATATACATATATATTCGCGCGATCGGATCAATTAATTAAGTCGACGTTCACTAATTAATCAACTTTGGTCGCTGCGCCACAAAAATAACTGTCAATCGTTGAAAAGCGCGCACTTGAATTTCATTACCAATAACGTACTGAGAATTTGCGCAGCGTTCGCAATGTTCTAATTTTACCAATGCCTGATCCGCTGAAAATGGTCGGTGTAGTTTTCTTCGAACGACCAACTGAGTTGCTGAATACTTCATTTTATTTTTTGAATGGATAATAAGTCTTCGATCAATATATAAGAGTGAGTCAAAATTTACTCATCTTAAGTACCTACATATACACTTATGATATAGGTCTTATCAAAAGTCTTCTAAACGGATGAAATGAATAAATTGACTGCATTACTTAAAAGAATATTATAATTTTTGAGTAATTGAAAGTAGAGTGTATTTATATTAAAAAACTTTATATTGTATTAATAGTACTGCTGATATATATACTAAATGAGAGTGTAGTTTTGAATTAGTAAATATAATTATTTTTGCAATAAATGAAACAGTGAACAACTTATTCACACATTATGTTTTAAAAAGCCAAACTATATATTATCTCACAATTTTCACTATATTAGAATAAAATAAAAAAGGAATGTCAGTTATTTTATTTTAGCGATTGCGCACGCGAAAAAAGATATCGAAGCGGAAAAAATAAAATTTTTAACCAAGTAGAATATCTTTGTACAGTCTTTATTTATTAAAAAAATATGAAATAAATTGAAAAAAAAATTAATACATAACACTGCTATCCAAACGTAAATAAATGACCATTTTCTGATTTTTTTTTTTTAATTGAATGGAATAGATCAGCCGGCAATCTACAGCAGGGCCATTATCTTATATTAGTCGAATACACGCATATATTATTGCGAGTCGATGAATTCATCGATTTGCGGCGTAGCTCTCGGGGGATAATCTGGCGCTGTCCGCGCCGGCGATAAAGAGAACGCGAAGCGTCGCGTCCGAAGCGTTGAGCCTGTAGTCTAATTGCGCTGGCCGGCGGGGCCCAACTAATTCACCGATCACACTTTGTAACTGACCAGCTAGAAGAATGCGCGTGCGGAGTCGCAGCCGCGTGACTCACATTCGGATGCTGGAACAGTGCGTTTTGTTCCGTATTACTAATCGAGTGTGTTAGTTTGTTATTAAATATAGTTCGAGTCAATTTTTAATAATTTTATATGTTGCTTTAAATCGTGCGATGTTAATTCGGCATTATTATACTCAAGTGTGTTAATTTGTTAAAAAAAATAGCTCGAGTCAATTTTTAATAACTTGAAATATGGAAAAATGCAATGTTAATTAGGCATTATTATGCTCAAGTGTATTAATTTGTTAAGAAAATAGCTGGAGTTAATTTTTAATAACTTGAAATATGGAAGAAATGCAATGTTAATTCGGCATTATTATACTCAAGTGTATTAATTTGTTAAGAAAATAGCTCGAATCAATTTTTAATAACTTGAAATATGGAAAAATGCGACGTTAATTCGGATCGTCTTTGAAAAAAGGTATATGCGACTTTAAGTAGTAACAGACGAAGCCGGCAAGACACTCCTTTTTTTATTCTTGATCGCAATATTTTCTTATGAAAACGTCACACACATGACTTTGTATTCTTGTGCTTACTTTTTATGCAGTGCATCTTGATTTAACAATTTTTTATCGAGTCTATTATTATTTTTTGTAATTTTCGTTATTTTTCATGTAGCCTTTAGAGGACGAGAATTTAGAATTATTGATTTCTCTTGATTTTCTTTAAAAATTGAATAAATGTGATATCGTACAGTTAAATATGATAAAGTACGACTATCATGTACTAAAAATGTCTATCTGTTCTGTAAATGTAAATCTGTTAATGTAGTAAAAATTCTAACCCAGTAAAAATGTCCATGTGGAATCCACGTGGATTGATGTGGAATTCATGTAGATTTCACGTGGATTCTGTGTGGATTGATGTGGAATTCATATGGATTTCTTGTGGATTTCATATGGATTGATGTGGAATTCATATCGATCCCATATGGATTAATGTAGAAACCGTGTCTATCCACATCGTATTTACAACTGGGAAGGCATCTAATTGGGACGCTAATTTTTTTTCTATAAGTTCTAGGGTAATATTCTTAGTGTAATTACGAAGACGAGAATTGCAGCGCAGTAAATGAGCAGTGTATTCTGGTCAAGTTAATAATCTTAAGATATTGATTATTCTTTTTTTTTTACAGCTGTCTTATCGGGACGGCTAGAGTTAAGATAAACTTAGTAACGTCGTCCAGATTTTTTAAGTATTTTTGATTGTTAATGAATTAAGTATTATTATTTGATTGAAAAAAAAACGTTTGGTCTGCTTAAGAATTGACAGTAGTATATCGATGTAATTTTTTTTTTTTTTGCAATATTCATGAAGTGATAATCGGCGCGATAGATATTATCCAATTTTGCTTACTAACACGTGGCATTTATTCAATTAGGCGGGTACACAGCGTGTAATTTATCTTTGCCGCTGTATAAGTGAAATTATCAATTACATCCTGCAAAAAAAAATTTTTTTTGTTACCACGTACAAAAAAATCAATAGTTCATACTCGATTAACATTTTGTTTATGAAGTTTTCACTGAAAGAAAGAAAAAATTGTTTTGCTTCGTAAAGAATCTTCAAAATAGAATACTAATCGTGTTTATCTTATTCGGAGAAAACATAAAAATAAGGAAGAAAAGGCCAAACGAGTGGAGACGATTTTTAAGTTCTTAAAGTTTCTTGCATGCAACCTGTTGAGTCTGTAAGTGAAAGGCCTTTGACGTTTACCAAGTAAAAAATTATACTAGTAACTGCACTGAAAGAAAAATGTTGGTAATTTTTAGGAAATATTTACTTCAATAGAACATGTTATTTAAATATTTCTTCAAATCATTTATTTTAAACTATTAAATTAATTAATTGTTATATACTATTTAATTCTAAATAATTTGATTTTAAAATTAAACAAATTCATTTGGCTTTAAAGAAATATTTAGTTGATTGAAAGTAACGTTTAGCAAGTATACCGAATACTATATATTGAAGTTTAAGTAATTTTTCGGCTTCTTTAATCGTTGAATCTTTTACGTTTGCCAAGCAGATAAAATCCGACGATGGTGAAAAATTTGGAGGACTGTGGGGCCGATACGCCGCTGCAGCCAAATGGGACTAAAACGACAGCGATAATCGTGGGTGCAACAACGGTGACCATCGAGCCACCTCGCCAAGTCGATTTGCAGTTCACTGACATTAGCTATTCGGTGCCCGATCGGAAAGGTTTGCATCGCACATCTTCGAGTTCTGTTCAATAATTCATATTCCTCACAAAAATTTACTTTTGCAAAAAGTATAAAATTGAAAAAAAAAAGCAATAAATCGATTATAATTTTTAAACGTTAAGCACGCGTTAAAGAATGTTGCTTAGTCAGTAAATACATAGTCTGTAAAAAAAGCAAAACCGGATAACGTGCGCTAATTTTTTATAGTTTTTTTTTTCTATTTTTTAAAAAGTTCTTGATGTTCCCATTTAATAATATCGCGTAAATATTTGACCGATTGAGATTTTTGGTCGTATTGGTCTTTTTAAATTGAGAATTTTCATTACATTTAACTATTTTCTTTTAAATCTTTAGATTTGTCTAAATCCGAGTTACCGAGTGAAATAATTTGAGCTGCGAACTTTTAGAGAAATGCTTTTGTATTCTGCTTTAAGGAAATTGGCAATTTTCTTCAAATTAACGCTTCGAAGCTCTTACACTTTCTCTTTTGAAGGAAAAAGTTGCATAATCATTAAATCAGTAACTTTTTTGATAATGCACTCAACTTAGAAAATCGCTAAATTAACAAAAACAATAGTGTCGCACACTAAGTAATTTCACATCCGTTTTCTTTTCTTAATTTTTTCTCAATGAAGGGCTACCGATCGCTTGCTCGGATCGTTTATTAAAGTTGCGTAATGATCGGCAAACTTACAGCGAGATACGGTGAATATTTTTTACAAATAATGCCAATTGCCCGTATGCAGCAAACCGTTATCTCTTTCGTCATTTACGCTTGCACACGCACGCACGAGACACGAGAATCTTACTGACGGAGTTTCAAAATGGAAAATGCTATGCTGTTTCGCACTCACCTAATGATGTAGAAATGAAAATTGCAAGGCGAATAAATACTTTGTTTTTTTTTTGCTCGCATGTACAAGTAGCAAGATATTTTGTGCGCTACTGAAAGCGACTTTTTAAAGCAAAGATGATTTATCATTTTAAAGGCAATCTAATGTTTCATTATGTAAAATTTTACAGTTTTAGTTTGTTAAGAAAATAATATGAGTCGACAAGACATTCGTTTGTTTTTTTAATTGTAATATTGTTTTATAAAAACGTCATTTTTTCGTGGTTTTGCATTCTCATATTTATTTTTTATACACTGCGCCTTGATTTAACAATTTTTTTTGTAAGTTCATTATTGGGTTTTTGCAATTTTCATTATCTTTCGTATGTTACATCGTAATGAACTTATATAAGACCATGAAATATGATTTTTATGATACCAAATAATTATAAAGTATTCGTTTAAAAATTAATAGTCAACTAATTAATTTCCCAGCAATTAGATAACGATCCTTATCGATCGAATACCTATACATTAACTTATCAGCCCCCAAATTTCAGTAACAATCATCTTCTCTTAAAAAAGTGACTTCCTTTATTGCGAAGCTTTTAATGAAGCTTTATTTTACTATTATGGCGAATATAAATTAATCTTAGCTTAAAAAGGAGAATGTAAACGCTAAATATACTGGAGTGGAATAGAGCGAAAATTAACTCTATTGGAGGCAAATTTTCGCTCTAATTGTATAGAGAAATTAAATCCCTTGATGGAGTGAAATAGAGTCATTTTTTGACTCTTACGTTCAGCGAAAGTTTCACTATAAACTAAGAGTGAATGAAATTTTACTCCAACCAACTTTAGCGAGTAAACAACACAACAAGCTAGATTTTGCTACTCGGAGAGAAATGTTATAGTAAAAATTACTATATTCCGTAAGAACAATGAGACATACTCGACCTACGACTATTTTTACTATAAAACATACTAAAAATTCCGATGTACATAGAAAAAAATGCTATTTATATATAGTAGAAGGAATTTTTAGTATGTTTTATAGTAAAAATCGTCATAGGTCGAGTATATCCCACTGTTCCTACAGAACTTAGTAATTTTTACTATAACATTTCTCTCCGTGTAGTTTAAAAAAAAAAAACAAAAATAAAAATAAATAATTGTACTCTTACAGGCAAATGCAAGGAGATTCTGAGTGGCGTGACGGGCGAATTCCGTTCGGGTCGACTGACGGCGATTCTGGGCCCATCGGGAGCCGGCAAAACGAGTTTCTTAAGACTGCTGGCGAATCGGGGCTCCTCGCGTCACCTCCGCGGCACTCTCCGTCTGAACGGGGCCACCGCCTCCGAGCAACCCGATTTACACCGGCGCCTGAGCGTCTGCCACGTGCCCCAGGAGTTTGCCCTCATACCCTTGCTCACCACCCGGGAGACCATCTACCTCGCCGCCAGGCTCAAACTGTCCAGCGCCAGTCACGAATCTGATGCTCGAGATTGCATAGTTAGTAGATTACGTTATTCTTTTTTTTTTTTTTAATCGATTTGATTTAAGTTGATTTATTTAACCGGAAAGAATTACTCTTCCTATTGAGGCAAACAGAATAGAATAGATTAGAATAGAATAGAATAGAATAAAATAGAATAAAATAGAATAAAATAGAATAGAATATGGTATTGCTATATAATAAGATAACATAATTATGTAAATTTCTGTAGAAAAACAGTACGAAAAAAATTTACACAGCGATTTGAAATTTACAATAATAAAACGAGTCTGGCGATGAAAGTTACTTCACAGTCGTTTCCCCCAAGAAGGTTTTATAAATTATTTGGAGAAAAGGCCTAGACTTAGCAAAATTACATGGACTTTATAATTTTTATTTTACACTTTTCTTAATTGCTACTCTGCTAATTTTTTTGCACTATCCTGCAATTTAATTTACTGTTCGACACTCGCTAACTTCCCTCTCGTCCGAGAGTCACTCCTGACGCACTAGAATGGTAAAACTACTATAAATTTCAATCGACGCTTTTTTTCTTCAAGATTCACGATGTTGCGAAGAGGCTGGGCCTGCTGGACTGCATGGAAACGTTGGCCGACAATCTGAGCGGTGGTGAGAAAAAGCGACTCTCTATCGCCGTGGAAATGATAACCAGTCCGTCCATAATGCTCCTCGACGAGCCTACTAGTGGCCTCGACAGCACCTCTTCTAATCAGGTTTTCTTTCTCTCTCTTTCTCTCTCTCTTATTGCGCATTAAATTTAAAATTTGCAATTCCAATGGCAGGGACCAGTTCTTAAATGTGACTTTTTTTGTTCACTCGAATCGTAAATTTTGTCTTCAAAATAATAATGAAATTCTATTAAATTATACTTCGCGGGTTTTTTTATTTATAAATAACAGATTTACTTCGTTTCTTTATTCGTTCATTTCGTTAAATGAAAAATGAACAAGATTAAAATACCGGCCAGTGCATTGTACGGCAAGACAAAAATTCAATTCATTTGTAGGAGTGCTTTAAAACAAGATTATACAAAATGCATTATGCAAAGTTTATGAATGAAATCAGTCTCTTATTCATATCTTAAAATAGAGTAGAACCATATCTTTTTTAATTAACAATTTAAATTTATTCATCTTTTGAATGTCAATATAAAATGAAACATTCGGCTATCATTAAAAGAAATTAAGTTTGAGAAGAAAGGCACATTCCACTATCTACAGTTTGAATAGTCACTTGTTTGAGTGAAACTTTTCTTGTTCATCTTCAGAAGAGCACAAAAAAGGTTTATTTTAATTTTCTATTTTTAAAACACTTAAAAAAGATAAACTCTTTCCGAACCTTTAGTAAACTTTCAGTATCCGCGTAAAAAAAAATTAAGTTGGGATAAAGTTTACCCAAAATTCATGTTTGGCGGTCGCTGATATTTATATAATTTATAGAACTTTGTAGACGTGTGACATAAACGGATAAATTACCGCTGAAATTATAGAAAATAATTCTTTACATTTATTTGTTTTTAACGTTCGACATGTGAACGTCTTTTAAATTTAAGAAAAACTTCATCTGAAGTTTGTAAAAAGTATTGCAAAATTATTTATTATTTATTTAGGATAAGTCCATATCAACGACCGCCAAACATAAACTTTGGGTAAACTTTATCCTAACTTAAATTTTTCTACACGAATATCGTATGCGAAAGCGAATCTAAATTCCATCAAGCTTAAGAAAAGATATTCATGACTAAATTGCTCTAAAAAAGGAAAATTAAAGCTACTTTATGGTCATTTGAATTTCTCCTTCCTCGTCTCCCTATAAATTCTCTCGACGCCGTCCAATAAGTGCACGTGTAATAGAAAAAAGCAGTAAAAAAAAATAGAATCACGCAAAAAAGAAGATATTTTAAAAAAAATGTTGCACGTGCCGAGCAGGTAATCAGCATGCTGTGCTCCACGGCGCTGACGGGCTGCACGGTGGTGTGCGCGGTGCACCAACCGAGCAGCCAGCTGACCTGCCGCTTCGACGATCTTCTCATCATGAGCCGAGGCAGAAGTCGCTACTGCGGGCCCCGCGATTCCGTCCTCGACTTCTTCAAGGCGGCAGGCTACGAGTGCCCCCCTTTCTACAATCTCGCCGAATTCGGTACGTCGAAGCTTATTTGATCCGCTCTGTTGATGGAATGACGGATGGAAACATTGAAATGATGCTTAAAATGAGAAAAAATATTTGCAACGACGAAATGGAATTATTTTTTTGATAATGTAAATGATAGATGTGCAACAAAAAATTTAGTTGGATAATTTCATTGGTAGATTTCTTTTTAGTACGTAATTATCGAAGTGCAAACTAATATTGCAAGGAACTCGTGAGAGAAAAGTAGATTAAAATGATGCTGGAAATGAGAAAAAATATTTGCAACGACGAAATGGAATTATTTTTTGGATAATGTAAATGATAGACGTGCAACAAAACATTTAGTTGGATAGTTTCAATGGAAGATTTTTTTAAAGCAAAGATGCAGACGACGAAAAAGAATTTTTTAAAGCAAAGATAATTTATTATTTTAACATAAAATTATCTTATTGCGTTATTGAAAAATATTCTACAGTTTTAGTTTTTTTTTTTAAGAAAATAACACGAGTCAATGCTTAATAATTTTAAACGTTGCTTTAAATAATGCGTTGTTAATTCAGCTCCTCTTAAAAAAAGGTAGAAGCGGGTTTAAGTAGAAACAGACGAGTGCGGTAAGACACTACTTTTTTTTTTTCTAAATTGTAATATTTTCTTACAAAAACATCATGTTTACATGATTTTGCATTCACATACTTATTGTTCATATATTGCAACTTAATTTATCGATTTCTTTTCAAAATATTATTAATTTTTTGTAATGTTCATTATCTTGGATTTTCATTAACTTTGCAAGGAAATTAGTACAGTATTTGATGAAAAACATTTTTTAACATCTTCCTTAGTAGACTTGGTCTACAGCAGTCACATGGTTCTTGTGAAAGTAACAAATAGATGTTGACTTTAAATAAGTGATCGAAAATAATTCTTACAGTATTGGAGGTGGTTTCGGGCGAACGAGGCGGTAATTTCGAGGACATATGCAGCACAGACCAGATAGACGACGCTCACAAAAATGCCAAGTCTATACTCTGCTCGACTTCGAGTTCCGACGATGAATTCAACTCGGACCTGAAGTCCCGACAGTACGCCGCCTCGTATTGGGAACAAATCATGGTTCTAATCCAACGAGCTTTTATTTGCATCGTTCGAGATAAGGTATAATACTATGAAGGCGCTAAATCGGGTGAAGTGAAATTTCATTCTTATTTTATAGTTAAACAACTTGGAAGAGACAAACTTAACTCTACAAGAGTGAAATTTCACTCTAGTATCATCAATTTAAAAATTAACTCCACAAGTATTCAATATGTGAATATTCACATTTAAAATATGTGAAAGAAATTTGACTAATTGAATGTGTGAAATCAAATTTCACTAATTCAATATGTAAAAAACAAAATTCACTAATTCAGTATGTTAATATTCACGTATTAAAAATAGTAAAGTGAATTTTCACATATTTATAAGTTAAATTATTTTTATTATTTTTATTTTATACCAAATGTGTGAAAATTTCACATTTTCAGATTTATAGAGTAGAGCCAAATTAAAAACGAACTCTATAAGTATAGAGTATCAAATTATGTTAACCAAAGTCAAATTAACTTAAATTAAATTAAAAATCAAGTTAAAAGCTAACTCCTTTTGTAAAGTTAAATTTGTCTCTTCCAGTTGTTTAATTATTCCACTCAAAATAGCTCAAAATTTAAGTATTTCTCTCTAAATTTGAAAATTCTCTTTAACCGAATTAGCGAGGACGACTTTTAAACATTCTAAATTTGTTTTTTAGGTAACTTCTTATTTATATGTTTAACGCATTGAATAGACTGAAAAAAAACTTTAATCTCTTTCTCGCATTCAATCAAAATTTCGTTTCATTCTTCCAGATTCTAACGTATTTAAGGTTTTCAACGCATCTGATAGTGGCTGTGCTCTTGGGCCTAGTTTTTTACAGATTCGGCGAAGACGCAGCGAAGCAACAGAGCAACATCGCCTGCATATTCTTCTTTGCCATATTTTTGTTCTTCGCTAATGCTATGCCGGCTGTACAAATGTGTAACGTTGAACTGTTTTAATTTATTGATTCAAAATTCGACTTGCTTATTAATATCGACGGCAGACTGCAAAAGGGCGGCTTGAAATGCGGCCTTTTTGAAGCCGCAGCCGAGCCCTTATACCAAAATATCCTGCAGGACATTCTACAGGACATCCTACAGGTCATCCTGCAGAAAATCCTACTTTGCTGGAGGTAATTCGCGCTTTTTCTAGAGGAACGATTTCCTGCATGAGAGCACCGCAGATATATCCTACAAACAATGACCCAACAATGAAAGGAATAATCTTTTCCACACGCCGTGCGCAAAGATACGACTTTGAGCACATTTGCACAAATTCGCTTGCGTAAAATCGCATCTTGCACATGTTGCGAAGAAAAAAACGATTTGATACTTGTGCGAGGAAAGGATTTTGAAAAACCTCGTGTGAGGTTTGCTCGCGAGCTAAGCGAGTTAAAATCGCTTTCCCACACAAGTATCGAAATGTACTATATTGGAAAATCCTGCAGGTAATTCGCGTTTTTTTTTTGTAGAGGAATGATTTGCTATATTATAGAACCGCAGGTATATCCTGCAGGACTAATCCTACGAGAAAATCCTGCAGGACTAATCCTACGGGAAAATCCTGCAGGATTAATCTTAATCCTATGGAAAAATCCTGCAGAACTAATCCTACGGGAAATCTGCAGAACTAATCCTACGGGAAAATCCTGCAGGATTAATTTTACGGGATAATCCTGCAGGAAATCGATCCTGTAGGAAAAGCCGTGAATTATCTGTAGGACAGTAGGATTTCTCGCAGGATGTCCTTAGGGTACCCTACTGGATATTTTGGTAAGGGAGATACGACCTTTTTACACTCAGCCGTCGATATTATACTGAAACAATCTTAATTTTGCGAATGGATTTTTTCGAATTGTAATTGTATTAATTATTTTATTATTATTATTTTCAGTCCCGCCAGAAGCAGCTGTGTTTCTCAGAGAAAAATCAAACAACTGGTACTCGCTAGAAGCCTACTACATAACAAAAGTAATCACTGATCTTCCCATGCAGGTAACTTTTTTATCAAATATTTAATTATTTAATCAATTTGAACCAAGAAATAATATTTCATCACTGGTTATCAAGTTTAGATTTTTTTAACAAAACTTTATTTAGTTATAAAGACTAATATATACTACTACTATAAAAGTACTGCATCTGCAGATGATGTTTAATAATAGACATTTTCATTTTTTTATACTTATGTAAATTGTACTTTTTAACAGCTTTGATTTGCCAACTATAACTCTTTTATCCATATTTTTACATCCCGCATTAAAGGCAGTAAGTCTACAGTACTCGAGTAAAACGGGGAATCCCCTACTCGAGGCGGGGAATCCCCTTCTACAATACGCTAATTTCCGAGCCTCTTGCGTAGTTTTATCGTTGCCACTATAATAGCTGCGCTTTATTATTTTACAATTTGTTATTATTTAACCTTTTACATCCTCATTAGTTATGTAATAACTGCTTAAACTTAATTATTCAGTAATTGAATTATAATAATTGAAAGATTTATACTTCCACTCTGATGCCTTCAAGCAGATAAAAAAATCATGTATTTAATTTAAGTAATTTTATTCTACTTAAATTATAGTACGAAATTTTATACATTCCTTTAGGTAATCTGCCCTACTGGTTTTCTGGCGATAGCATACTACATGACCGGACAACCTCTTGATTTCACGAGATTCTCTGAAGTTTGGCTAATTTGCACCCTCTTCTCGATGCTCGCACAGGCATTCGGCATACTCATCGGTGCAGCGTTTAATACAGAGGTGATTTTACTTTAAAATTTATCGTCATTATTTATTTATTTACTTAAATTAATAAGAAAAATTCCATTTTCGCAGGCCGGTATGTTCTTAGTCCCGTCGTTCAACATTCCACTACTCCTTTTCGCCGGATTCTTTCTCAAGCTCAGCGAGATTCCCTTTTATCTACGCTTTCTTAGTTTCATCAGCTACTTTCGGTGAGTAAACAATTGTCGAGTAATGAGCTTAAAAAAATTAGAGTAATAAGTTAAATGTTTAATCGTGAAAAAAAAATTATTATTTTTAACTTTGTTTTTATTTTTTAAAGTACATAATATTTTGTTTAGGTACGTATTCGAGGGTTTGTTGCAAGCAATTTACTTGGATCGACCGAAGCTTCCCTGCTCCGCGGAATTCTGCTACCTAAGGGACCCAGGAAAAATTTTAGCCGAGCTGGACATGCCCTCAGTGCCCTTCTGCACGACGATTTTTGCTCTCATCGTCTGGATCGCCTTCGTCCACACTCTTATTTACGGGGTTTTACGGTACAAGATCCTCGTCATCAGTAGGAGTTAATTAAATTAGTCGCTTAAGTCGATAAGGAATATTCTGGGGACCTGATGTATTTTTTATTTTATTCTTTTTGTAAGCAAAGAATTTTTAATGATGTAACATAAAATGTATAGTGTAACGATTTTTTTTAGAGGGTGCTATTGACCTTTTTATTGTTAAAGCTGCAAATGTTTCATCAATGTGATTGACGTTAATTTATCGTTGTAGGTAATGTGTAAAAAGTTGCTATTATAGAAGCGTTTATACTCTTGAATGACAAAAAAAAAAGCTCGTTCTATCGATGTGTCGGCATCTTTTAAAATTTTTAATTGTTTATCGAATTTCGATATAACATTTTATTATCATTAAATGATAATTGCTTATTATTAATGCTGTAAGATAGATTTTTTTACTTACTAGAGATATTTACTATACAAAAATACTGTTAATAAAGAAAACAAATGATTGCAGATGCTAAGAAAAAAAACTGAAGTTATATTAAAAAATGATAATCAGGTTGCCATGAAAAGAACGATGTTGAAATTATTATGAGCACGAGGTATTAAAAAAACATGATTTTACAAAATACAGAAATCTGATGCAATTATTTTGATATTACAAAGTTACTAAAAAAATTAAACTTCGATATTGTATACACAAAATATTTTTATATAAATATTTTTAAACTAATAAGCGTTGAATAAAAACACCATATTTTTTATATATATTTATGTATATGAATCATCTTTATTTAACAACAGTTAAAACTTGCTATATCATAATTTAGTATATATATAACTTTTTACATTGTAGGTAAGACAGCGAAATCAACGTTTTTCTACAAAATACAATAGTAACATTCGAATTGCTTACAACAATCGTAAAAGTACAATCGTACAATTATTTTATACGCAACTCCTTTCATCGCGCCCGGGAGGCGTCCAAGACTCGCATCGCTCGCACAAAGATAATATACCGGACAATGCCGTCGGTATATCAGCGCGGATAATAAATAAAACACAAAGAAAAAATAAAAAGTAAGATGCTCTCACAATGACGCTTAAGAAAATTCACACAATCAGTCCTAACGAGACGAAGCAAGAATACGACGGCGGGCGTTCCTTCCTCCCTCTCCTCGTTTAAATAATATTCATCAGGCGTAAAGAAGGAAAAACGTGCTATCGACGAGATGTCGACTTTTATCAATATTTCAGAGGCCACCGCGGCCTCTCACGCTTTCCTCTTATTTAATTACTTTCGTATTAATTGCTATTTATATACTATTGCATTTTTGTTTGTTGTTGCTTGCTCGTATGCCTTGTTTTTTTTTTTTTTTTTTTTTTATACATTTCAATATCACTTCGCGAGAGATAATCCAGTTTTTTTTTTTAATTTTCTATTATTAGAATGTTTGATTGACACTTCGGTTAATTATCGTAGACGCAGTTAAATTACCATAAATCATGGAGTAGAGATTTTTACGAATAATATGTAGCACATTCTCTCGATTCTGTACAGTTTAAAAAAATATAACGCTCTTATTTTGACATGTAGATAAATATACCTACTGCTTTGATTTTTTCGACGCGAAAACATTTTTTTATTCGACTTTATTTCATCTACAGACTTATAAACTAGCCTATAAGTCCCTAAAAGCCTACAAATATATATCGAAAAATATTACGTTGTAAAAATATTTCAAAAGTGTCGTTTCGATTCTATCGATTCGACAGTGCGGAATGTTTTCTATAAAATGCATTTGCCTTTGCATTGTTTTTTTTTTAATTTTCTTATAAAAAAAAATTAAAAAATCGGAATACATATAAAATGTTCTACGATGCTAGAATTTCGAACAAATGCGTAGAAATGTTGTATTGAATGAAGTTGCACGAGTTGCACTAAAATTAATATTCAACAAAGAAAATTGAGTGCAATTATGCAGAGCCTTAAAAAATCTGAAGTTTTCCTCTTAGTAAAAAACCTCCCTAACAATATTACACAAAATAAAGGCTATGTATAAAAGAACCGATTTCTCGTCATCGACTAACGCAACAAAAAGAAAAACATAAACTCACAACCTATATCGAATTGGTCAATCCATCAGCGATCGAACCGCGCCCCTGCAGTAGAACATCCCCATGTGTATTGATGTGTAGTCTATGTAGATTTACGTGTCATCTATGTAGATTTATGTGTAATCCATGTGGATTTATGTGGATTATGAATAATCCATGTGGACTTCATATCTATCCACATGATATTTACAACTGGGGTCGTATCGGTCCCTCGTCGACTCGCCTGCATTGTATGTATAAGTACCTCCGACTCGCGGCTCGTAAGTTCCGAAAAATAGGCATCGGAGCAGACTGAAAGTCTGAAGGGTATTTGGGCAGTGTGCACGTGCGTTTCGTGCGGAGGTTGCGCTTATCTGGAGGCCATGAGACGCCAGCGCAGGAGGTAGTACGCCGCGATCCTCATGATCAGGATGGTGGTGACCAGCGCGGCCACGTCGAAAACGTACTGGTCGTCTCGCATCTTAATCACGTCCTTTACGAATTTTTTCGGATTCTTGAATAAGCAAAAGTCCAGGTCCTCATTGTGACACTCCAGCGGATCCCTGTTCAGACCGTAGATCGCGTTCACGTATCTGCAAGTCATAAATTTTCTTTCATATATTTTTTCTACTTTAATTTCTGTTTGATTTCTTCAATTTAAGTTAATTTAACGATTGAGTAATTAAAGATTGAGGAAGCATTGAAAGGGGATGTTTTTTTAAATCTTATTTTGTTTTCATAGAAATTTGTTTATTTAAACAGGGAAAATTTAAATAGCTTCGTCATGATCTCCTTTTTCAAAGATAAAGTACGTTATGACTCTAATCTTTCTTAGATAAAATACTTGCGAAATCATTTTCTTTGATAGTCGATTACAGTTAATTTATATGTACTGTTATTTACAATTTGTGTTACAAATCTTTACTACGCATCAAAATTTTTTTTAATAATAAAAAATTTTAAATCATTTAACTAAAATAAAATTAATAAATAAATAAACTCTACAAAAAATGCATGCACGTACTATTTTTTCGTAATAGGGCTACTTTTTTCTACACGATCTGCTATTTTCTTAGTAATAATACTTTTTTTATAACTTAAGAAATAAATCGTGGCTTTTCCTCACTCAGTTACTCGACTTCGACCATAATTTAATTGACTAAAAATTTTTTCTCTTTAAGATTTTTAAAATTACCCTTCGAGTCCATATCGAAGATAACTGATGTAAGTTCCCCAGTACAAGTATCCCGGTAGATCGCCCAGGGTGACACCGAATCCGGCGAACATCATCATTGGTACCGACAAAGTTGGCGCCAAGAAAGTTCCATTCTGCAATAGAATAAATTTTTTTGTTTAATTATTCCTTGCTCTTATCATTGTAAAGATGTTTGATTAATGAGTTATTGCCAGTTAGATTTTTTTAATTAAATTGCTCAGTTAAGCGATAGCACAACAATACAGATAAAATTCAATTTTCAGCGATAATCGGATACTTCTGACAAATAAATATTCATCAAAATCAAAAAATAAATAGCTCAATCGCAGTAAAAAAAAATCGAGTTATCGGCGATTTGCTTAACAGCCCATTCATTCAAAATCACTGAATCGCTAAATAATATTTTTTTATTCCAATCATCCATAAAGTCCACTGTGTTAGCCTCTGCAGAAAGAGTAAAATCATATTTATAGTCTAGACATATTTTTCTTTTCTGGAGAAGCACTTTACTCCCTGGAAAGATACTTTACTCTTCGCAGAGTTACTTTACTCCTCAGAGAGACATTTTACTCCTCAGAGAGAGATTTTACTCTCAGAGACACATGCTTCTCTTCCGAGACATATTTTATTCTTCGAAGACATATCTTAGGTGTTGAAGACTCATATTATTCTTCGAAGACACATTTTAGCTTCCGTAAACACACTTTACCATTTTTAAACATATTTTAGTTTTCATAGATACATTTTAGCTTTCATAGACCTAATTTGTCTCTCGTAATAACATTTTATTTCATTTTTTATCAAACAAAGTGGATTTATAAATGACTAGGTTCAAAAAATTTATATGCATGGGGCATAATTGCCTATTTTACTCCCTTGGTGCATCCATAATTATTTTACCTAGCGGCTAGGTTTTTTTTATCTGATACTGATTCACCAGGTGGAAGGTAGATGGAAAATAATCCACTGAGACTTACCACAACGTCGAAAGTGGAACCGATCATGAAGCCAAAGCTCTGAGCTACGAAGGCGACCAGGAGACTGATGCTGAAAAACATGGCAAAACGGATGCCGTCGTTAGGTTGATCCGACATGTAGTAGAGGATCACACTAAACAGGAAACAGCAGAGCACCATCACAGGAATGTCGACTATCGTCACCGAGATGTAGTAAGACTTCAGACTGTACCAGCGGTTGAAGTGCTCCTTCCTCAAAATATTCATCTCCGCGGGGACTGAAAACATTTTGTTCATATTCAATTATTTTGTCGTTTTCATATACCTTAATTGCATTATCAAACTAGAAATCACAAAAACAAAAAAATAATAAAGGCAAGAACTTGAAAGTAATGCTGGCACTAATATTTACATCGTACTGTTTTTATAATCTACTTATATTTAATAATTCTATTCAGTGCATTTGCATAATGCACTTTGATATCACACAATTAAGTGAATATATTGCAAAAAGTATGCACAAATTATTGTTTCTGCAGAAAAAAAGTAGAACATTTTTTACGTGAAACATACTCTAGATTTTTTTGTATGCGTGATTATACTCTACTAACAAGCATCTCATACTTATTATAATATTTTTCCAACTGATATACATAAATGAGTCAAAATTCTTTTGTACTATAATTACATTAAATTTTATGAATTATTTAGTATAGAGTACTGTTTTCCTGTGCAAAATATGAATATTAAAAAATTGTACTTTATACCCACGACACTTACAAGTTAAAACAGTCAACATCATGGTTGTCATCATGTGGTGAATAAGGCAGGCGAACAGTAGATTATAATTTGCGATTATTCGATCGGCGTCATTTC
This sequence comes from Sycophila sp. Sp_5, assembly GCA_018906775.1. NCBI lineage: Eukaryota > Metazoa > Arthropoda > Insecta > Hymenoptera > Eurytomidae > Sycophila > Sycophila sp. Sp_5. Next base: position 814,749 of record JACCID010000014.1, on the reverse strand, counting down.
CGGCGGCGATAAACAGCGAACCCAACATGAGACCCGTGCATATGTTTACTATAATTCTTAAATGGGTCAAGGTCTGGAAGTAAATAAAATTCATTAGTTTAAAGTGATTTTTTAACGAGAACAATTTTTTTTTATACTTTTTTTTACAAACAATTTTAATCGTAAAAAAAAGAAAATAATTTTCTCACCGAATCTCTTTTGACTTTGATGTAGCCTCGCTTCATCAAGACGCACAGCTGATTCCACTGGGACGTCGCTTGGTGTCCTTGATTAGTTTTTAAGGGTTTCAAAGCTAAACACGCAACACATAAAGTTTACTTTAAAAAGTCGTTTTCTCAAACGGCAGATGAATAATCCTTTATTTTTAGATTATGTGGGTATACCTTTGAGCGGTTTCGTGTCCGTGAAAGCACCCGGGTTGTCGAACCACTTAAGACTCCGACCATTTTCCGTTCCTTGGACTAACGTGTCGATCTTGTCGTCTCCGTACTCTCCGCAAGCCAATTCAATCACTAAAAAATAAAAATAATAATAAATATACAGGAATGAGATTTTGATTACTCCTTACTCTCTACAAGTCAATTAAATCACTTAAAAATCAAAATAAATATATAGGAATGAGATTTTGATTTTTAAAACAACTATACTCCTTACTTTTCGCAAGTCAATTAAATGACGAAAAAATCAAAATAAATATGTAAGACTAAGATTCTGATTTTGAAAATAACGCGCTGTTTTTCCTTTAAAAAGAAAACCTTTGTTTTCAACGCACGTTTTGACAAACAAACTCGCATAATGTTGAATTAAAATGTACGTGCTCACCGTAATCAGCGGGATTATGATACATCGGACACGGAAGTTTCACACTCTCCAGATACGGCACGAGATTGTGCGTTGATCCTTGGTAAAGACATTCACCTCTCGCAAGCACGTATACCTATAAAAAATGAAATGAAATTAGGTCGATGAAGAAACTGCATTACCGTTCCTTTAACATGAATTAATTCAAATACTGTTTTTACGTATTTGCAAAGAAAAACGAGTCTTTTTCTTGTAGATTCATCTCGATAGTTAAATCAGTAAAAATTTATTTTGTATTTCACTGGTAATGCAAATTTTTATTTGTTAATTTGTGATAATGCTTTGCTAAGTCTGGCCGACGATTATAATTTACAACTTTTATTTTCTTGTTTTATATTTTACTTTTTCTTCAATTTTTTATTTTCTTATTTTTGTATCTACGTTTGTTCTTTGTCTGAGTCTACTGCAACTTAATTTTTTATATCTAATCTATATTATAATCTGTTAAATACACGTTTCATTTTATTTTGATAAAAACTGTTCCGATAAATATGCGATCGAACAAAATTAAAAAAAAAAGTAAAAATGCGCACCATGCTCAGTATAATTTTTTTTTGTAAGAGGAGGATATTATATACACACCTGGTCGAACAACTGGAATAGGGTGGCACTGGGCTGGTGGATCGTGCAGATGATTGTCCTCCCTTGGCGCGCTAGAAGCTTCAATAGGTTCACCACCTGCGTACACGACGAACTGTCCAAACCTCTGAAAACGAAAAATGGATATTTCAATTAAGTTGTAGGAGTGCTCTATTGAACTCAAAATATTTATACTGATTTTATTAAAATTTTTTTATTTTTATTTTATTTATTTCGTCAGAAAATTATCACCCAGTTCATTTTAATGGTCTCACAAATTGAGACTGCTAAAAAATTATTAACAGTTTTTTATATTTTTTGCAAGAGCTACGAAAAATTTGATCAAATTTACAATAAAAAGAAAAGTTAATAGAGATTACTATTTTAATTCGTCAAGGAAATTTTTTAGTACAAAAGATTTCTTCTTAGTTTACGAAAATAAAATACTTTAGGTATGCATCGTACAACGACATATTGACTTGCAATTAATATCAAACAAAAAAGTGAACAAAAAAAAGTCATTCACCCATTCGAGGAACTGTCGGGCTGTTAGTTATTGTAAGAAAAAAGAATCATGTCACATTTAAAATATACTGCAATTTTTACTATTGCTAAGAAAATGATGGCACATTTGATAAAAAATTATTGCCAACTGTGAATGACAATTATAATATCACATTAGCATATTCAGTGGATTTCTACTTATTTACTTGAAATCAATACGTCACAGGGTTACCAAGAAAATCAACTCTATCAGCGTCACGGTTAATAAGAAAAGTAAATCAACAACCGCGACAATACCTTCGTAAGCGTGAATAATTGAAAAAAAAAATTACTTACGTCGTTGGTTCGTCGAGGAATAAGACAGTCGGGTTATTGACGAGTTCCAGGGCAATGGAGAGCCTCTTCTTCTGGCCTCCGCTCAACCTTCCGGCCAAGGTGGGCATGTGCTCGTACAATCCGAGCGTCATCAAAATTTCTTCGATCTGTTGGACAATATTTGCGATGATCTCATTAAATTGTGTACTTAAAATTTATAAGATTATGTACTTAAGGAAATCCATTGCCTTTAAATGTTGATGCCTGTAATGATCTAAAAGTGAACAAAACTGAATTATTAAAAAAGTATTAAAGTAATATAGTCAAATGACAATAAATTTGTAATAGAATGACATAAAAAAAAGCACTTCCAAATCCTGGGTATCCCCAGATATGACTATTTTTAGAATTTATTTTAAATCGACGCTAGAGTAGAATAACCGGCCATCCCGCAAGCCGTTTCGATAAGCGGCTAAGTCAAATGTAATTTTTTTTAAATTCGTGCAGAGTTGCCACCACAAAAACTTAAGTTATGGGTTTGGGAGTTTTTTTTTTTGTACAACGTTATTATAAATTTATTGTCACTTGATTGTATCAATTTAATACATTTTCAATAATTCAATTTAATTCATTTTTAAATCACTAACAAATTTAAATGTGAAGGAGCCCCTTAAAATGTACAAGATTATATACTTTAAAATTTACAAGATTGAGTATACACTTAAAATTAACAAGACCGTTATTTATTCACTATTTTGCATCTTCGACCAGATTTCTTGCTATGCACTCATGTATAAGTGCTAAAAAACCTGAGAGTGCAAATTCTTTTTAGATTCGTAAATTAATCAGTAAAATTCTTTGACGCATTTTTTACACGACATTGGACTTTGATATTGTAATGTCTTACGTGTGTGCATAACGTAATAGCTACTTTTACGTACAGACACTTTTTTCCACGTTGTTTCACAATCGCAAACTTTTTACTATTATGCCGAAGAGCATCAATTAGCTTAATTCGTTCATTGAAGTGAAAAAGGAAATACATTCAACGTGTCCTGCAGTAACTCACTTTGTAGTCAAAATGGCGATTAAAAAGTAGAAGAAAACGCAGAAGGTACAAAGTTCTCGGATTGTTTTTTTTATGCCGCTTGTACATTCAGAATGACAAGGCAGTAAGAAAATGAATCTGCGCTATGCGAAAAACGAAGCTCCTTATACTAGATACTCACTATGGTCTCCTTCTCGTATCGCGGCGTGTCCGTGCCGAGTTTTAGGTCCGCCGATACGCGCATGTTCTCGATCACCGTGAGCAGGGGCTGCAAACGGTCGTCCTGGGTGATGTACGCACTCGACCTGTGAGTGAAAAAAAAATTTTTTTTTAGTCATACTTCAGAATATTTAAATTGGAGTTTATTGATATCCACATTTTTTTTATAAGTTGCTTCGGATTTTGGATCGCCAAAGAATGTATATCGTAGACATACTTAATAAGATGATGACAAGATGTTAATCGGGAGAAATCAATTTTTGCATTTGCATCGACTTCGAAGAATTATTTTTCAAGTCTCTGCGATAAGGAAATCGAATCGATTAAAAATATTGAAGAAAAAAGAAAAAAGAATCGACTAGAAATCTTATTATAAATTCAAAATGAAATTTATACTGTCAATAGACGGACAATCGTTTGTAATCAGTCAATTAAAACGTAAACGAATTCTTCTTCGAATAAGTGAACTATTAATTAAAAAATGTATAAATATACAATTTACTACGTAGATATACGTGGTCAATTTTAAATTGATTTATTAATGATTAGTTTTCATTTAATATCATGTAATTATGGGGTTAATCGAACCAAGGGTTTAACGCAAAAAAAATTATATTTTTCCCGTCAATTAAAATGATTACGACAAAAAATCTAATACGACACTGAGGGTTAATCGTAATTCGTAGATTTTAAATTTAAATTTAGAAATTTATCAGATAATTAACTAAATTTCTCATCGCTTAACAAGTGTATTAAATTACCAAAATTTAATCTATACTCAGAACTTCTTTATTGACGTGAAATTAATGAAATTTATATAATTCAGATTAACAGAAAGATCTCTCTCTTCGTGTATTAACAAAAAAGATTATAATTACATAATAATATCAAATAAAATTTTGTTTAAAAACTTAAAAACTATAACTGATAAATAAATTACTTCATCCATCAACCCAGTAATTATATAAGAATTCTGTTTGTCACCAAAAATGTTCTTAAAATTTTTATTTACTTTTAATGAAGAGCATCTTCCAAGACGCATGAAAATATTATTCTTTTTTTTAATTTTCTATGACTACTATGAAGAGCGAATTGTATGTAGTAGTATTTATCCCTGTGAGTCTAATTTCACAAGGACGCGCCGTTCACTGGTCGAAATAAAAGGCTCACCTTCGAAAGGTGTCGAGATTCCGGAGGCGGCCGTTCACGTAAACGTTGCCCTGGACGCCGGTGATGCGGAAGCCCGAGAGTACGTCCAAGAGGGTGGATTTACCCGCCCCTGATGGGCCCATCAACGCGACCAGTTGCTTCGATGGCAGACGGCCATTCAGACCGTGAAGAATTTCCTTCGTACCTGTTGGTCAAACGGATGATTTTCTTTAAATTTTCATTTTTTTACGATTCGTACTCTCTAAATTCGAAAGTGTGAATAGTGACATTTAATAAGTGTAAAGCCGTTCACATGCTAAATATGTGAACGATTTTTCATATAAAATTTGTAGCTATTCAGATTTTTCAAGTGAATTTCTCATTTTCAAATTTATAGGGTAAACTACTTATTTTTCGAGCCTAGAGTGATCACAGCAAAAGGTACTCGATTTTAATTGTATTTTGACGCCTATTTGATGTTCTTAATAATTTCAAAGATTTCTTAAAGTAGATCTTACTCTACAAAAAAGTAAAAAACTGTTTTGTAACGCAGAGACAAACTCGACTAACAAAAAATTTTACTAAAAAGTGCATCAAGATTTGCTAGATTTGTAGTGAAATTTACTATAAGTTCAGAAACACAGTTCACATTTTATTATTATACTTTCTAGTAAAAATTCTTTTGTTTGTCGATTCTGACGTTACAAAATATAGTTATAGTAATTTTTAGTAAACACAGATAGTAGATATGTTATAGAAAAAAAATTAGTATGCTCCATAGGAATAGTGATCATAGGTATACTTGACTTATGACGACTTTTACTATAAAACATAATAAAAATTACTATGTTTTCATAAAAAGGAGAAACTCATAATTTATGAAAACGGAGAACTTTCTATAAGTTTTTAGGGGAATCTTCTTTTTTTACCAGTGCGGAGTATATCTCACTTTTCCTATGGAACATATTAATTTTTATTACACGGAGAGAAATTTTGTAATAAAAATTACTGTATTCCGTAGGAACAATGGGACATATTCGACCTATGACGATTTTTACTATAAAACATATACTAAAAATTCCTATGTACATAGCAAAAATTACTATTTATATTTATTTATTTATTTATTACAAATTTCAACGGACAAATAGTCCTTAAGTACAAAACTAAAGTATAAATGTAATTAAAATACTATAAAATGTATCATAAATATCATTAAATAAGTATAACTAAAAGCTAGACGTAAATGATCGCTGAGAAGCTTTAAGTTGTCCAATAGTAACAATAAATTTAACAGTGCTCGGTAGTGAATTCCAAAACCTCTTTATTCTATTAAGAGTGGAATAAAATCCAACATTTGTATGATGTATTTATATAGTAGAAATTACTATGTACATAGAAATTTTTAGTATGTTTTATAGTAAATATCGTCATACATCGAGTATATCCCACTGCTCTTATGGAAAATAGTAATTTTTACTATAACATTTCTCTTCGTGGATGTTTCTCTCCGAATAGAAAAAAGCCTCGAAAGAAACAAAAAAATCTTACCTTTCCGACATCCCAGGGACACGGTGTAGGTAATATTTTCGAAAACGACGTCCATGCTCTCGCCGTTCCTGGTCCTGCAGAACGGCGTGCCGTTCTTCTCGCTGGCGGGCTGCTGCTGATCTGCGCGTTCGCCGAGCTGACGGCACTTGACTGCCGGCGGCGGCGGCGGTTGCGGCGGTTGCGTGGGGACCGCGTGTCCGTTGCCCTCCGGAGGTACGGCGGAGCCGTTGCTCGCCGGTGCGCTCGCCTCGTGCATCAACACCTCCATGGCGTCTGCTTGCAACTGCGAAAAGCCCGGTCCAACCGGCTCGTTTTGTGACCACGCAACTCGCTGTCTGAAATAAAGCAGAAAAATTGTTTTGTCACTTTTTGTAGGTCCACGTGTTTTTTTTTTCATTACGGCTTTAATGTGAAGAGGGGAGAGTACTTTTGCGTGTGATTTATGCGTGCAAATAGAAAATAATGTGATTTTTTGCAATTGCGATTTTTTTAATGTTTTTCAAGGTGAGAAAATAGGTTGTTTATTTTTTTGTACATTTATGATTTATGCTCTATGAAGATGGGCAAATATTTTAATTTTTCCAATTCCTATTTAAATCTAACGATTGGAAGATAATCGCATTTTTTAAAGATATTGCAAATAGATTAGTTTTTTTGCCATTTCAATTTTAGTCTAAAAATGAGAGAATATTCTAGTTTTTGTAATTACCATTTAAATGCGAAAAAAATAGGAAAATAATTTGGGTTTCTCTTTAATTACAATTTGAATCAGAAGTAATAAATTTAAATTACAACTTCTATTATTTTATGCATTTATAAATAAAGAATACCAAAATTAAATTGATATATAATTTTGTATAATTTTTATATCAATAAAAAAAATACATCAAAATAATACTAACATTCTTTCAAAATGCACTGTTTTTAAATATTTTTCTTGGAAAGTAAAAATTCAGTATTTAGCTGGAATGGCCCACTGTACCCCCAAAATTTTAATTCGCTCCGAAGCCTGATATGCCCCACTTTCCCTTAATTATAGCTTCGGTAACAGTTACCAGGAGCATGTGTAATGTGCGGCGAAAATAATGAGCCGTACAGAATTACTCTGCAGAGAAGTACTCAAATATCATTTCGTAAAATTGCAATCCGAAAAAACATATATAATTACAGCTTTCTTGCTGATATCATGTAAAGTAATTTTTTCTTTTATACACACTTTAATCACGTTGTGTTAACAAGCATCATTACACGACAGTGGAATTAAAGTGCAATTTTTTGCAGCGGAAAATGAGGAAAATAGATAGATTTATACATGCGGAAATATAAAAAAATGTTAAATTATATGCAATTATTTTAACAAAATACAACTGATCTAGTTTGCCTTTTTTCAACAAATCCTCGAAGTATGTTATTATTAATTTGTATAATTGATGAGTTATAACTCATTCTGAAAACAACATAAATTCATATAACATTCATAAAATAACATTCTGAAAACTTTAATATTATATACAAAAACACCAAGCAAAGTTCGATTTTTTATAGAGTAAATAATTTCCATTTAAAAAATTGACTTGCAATTTTCAATTGAAAAGAAAAACAGCAAAATGTAATCGTTATTTTTTTTTTTTTTAATTCACGTACATACATACGTGTAGAGACTATAAAATATGAAATTATAATTTTGAAAATTTGAATAATACTATACAATGAAAAAAAAAACGTCACAGGAGTAATAGTACAGAATTATGATTTTCTAATTACTTCTACGTCTTCTTTAAGGCCCTACTCCAGAAAAGAATCACCGTGAACCACTGGCATTCACTTTTCAGATTATAAATCATCAAAAATACACTCAAATCATAATAATATACACTCAAAATCCTGTTTAATGTTTCTTATCAAAAGTTTTTAAAAAATCTGGTTTTCCACATTTAATACTTTAGTATAAACCGTACCTTTAAAAACTATAAAAAAAAGAAAAGTACCATACATTTTTACTTTGAACTGTACATGATAAACCATAAAAAATCATCTTCATATATAACTATAATCAAATATATTAATCAAGATTTACATTATACACTTTTAATTGAAAGTACCATACATTGTTCATTTCTCTTTATTATTATTACTATTCATTTACGAACACCTAAAGTTAACCCTGCGAAAAATTAAATTTTACCACAAGGATTGTGGATGAACCTGCCTCATCAAAATAATTCAAATTCCGTAAGTCGTACACGGAGAGAAATGTTATAGTAACAATTACTTTCGACCTATGATGATTTTTACTATAAAACGTACTAAAAATTCCTTCTACTATATAAATAGCAATTTTTGCTATGTACATCGGAACTTTTAATATGTTTTATAGTAAAAATCGTCATAGGTCGAGTATGTCCCATTGTTCCTACGAATTATAGTAATTTTTACTAGAATATTTCTCTCCGTGTACAAGAAACGAAGATACAGAAAGCCGAGAACAAAAGTCGCGCCTTACAATGGCATCGCGCCAGGTAAACTCATCAGCGGATAAGATAAGCCGCAGCTGCTTGATCGCGAGTCCGACAGTCCAATACTGCCACAGAACCGGTTTCCTAGGCTAAATCGGACTTTGAACCGTCCACTCCTTTTCCGCGTGCCGCGTCATTGTGAAGTATAGCGAGCGGCAATTATATCCGCCGAGGCGACCTCGACCTCCAGCACACTTTTTCTTTTTCTGCCTCCGCGCTAATGAGATTCGAATTCGGCGCTCCTTTCATCTTTTTCGTGAATCACATTTTATTCGCGTGTGCTCCTTTACTTTCTTATATATAAATTTTTATTTATTTGTCCACTTGCCATAGCTTTTTTTCCAGTACGATGATTTATATGTCACCAGACCAGGCTTAGATTACGCTTCATAGCTTGCACCTCAGATGTCACGGATCACTTTTTTGAAAAAAAAATAAGAGAAAAATAATTGTAGACATTTACGTGTAAAATATTAGGCAATTACTAAATTTACAATTTATCACGTATCTACGTATTAAATTTTATATCAGATATTTTTTTAAATTAAAATTTATCGATATTATAAATCTATTTGACTCTATGATAAGTAGACCATTTTAGTGGATTCTTCTAACAGTGTACATTTTGATTATAACCCGTGAAAAAAAGCGAAAAGCGAAAAAAAAATCGAATTCTGATAACTACTTCTAAGTGGCGTATTGTACATTTTTTTTAGTCTGAGCAAAAACGTAATGTGTCATTTTTGCAATGGATCTGATATGCAATTTTAATTTCATTCGAAAATTTTTATCGTAGTTATTACAATTCTATACGCGCGTTGTTTAATTTGATAATTGAATTTGTAAATATTAGCGTAGATAATTGCATAGAATAACAACTAACGGAAAAGTAACGGAGCACCGAACTGCGTAGTTGCAAAATCAAAACGCAGCGCTTGACAAATTAATTGAAGAAATGATCGTCATTAATGATGTAAAATTTAAAAAGAATGTAGATAAAAAATTTTAAACTTCAGCATCGTTGACATTTACACTTTTTCACGCGGATAAGTGACGTAATTGTACAACGTACGTGGGTTTTTTGAAGTATCTATTATATAAATGCGAATACAAATCTTGTATAGGCGCGATGATAACAAAGTTTTAAATTTTTCAAAACTGTCGAAATAAGTGATACTGTGAAATTTGATTTACAAATAAATTTGATTATTTTTATCGTTACCGACAGAAGCGCATTTTCTTCAAGAAAAATGATTAAAAAAGAATCATAAAAATAAATAGACAAAAAATCATTTTTAATAAATGAAATTTATTTTAAATAGAATCCTAAATTCGCTGTATTTATACTTTTAATCTCGTGAATCAATTTTATTCACGGCAGATGAAAAGAACTGGTATATTATACAAACAGAAGAGCGGTTCGTGCGGCTTTTTCAGTATAGCTGTCGAATATAATATTTTTTTGTCGTATATAATTATTTGACTTGTGTGTTTAAGCTTTCGCAAAAAGTAAAAGTTTCGTCTTCGCTGCAGAACGTTTAAACTGGCAGTTCTGCACCGTCATCACTGAAATTGCAGTGATTCGACAGTATATATACGTTATTGAAAATTTTAATTTACCCCAAAATTTACTTCATGATATATTTTTAAAAATAAAAAAGAATTCCTTTAAGTATATTATAAATTCCATATATGTAAATCAATATCAATCAAATGCTCCATGACAACAAGTAAACAGAAAAAATGACATAACATTTCATTCAAAAAAAGAATGCCTCGGAAACATAATAGAAAAAAAATAAAAGAGAGCTCCTGGTAGCGGGTGATTTCAACGCAGAGGAAGAAGAGGCCAAATCGCTGTTATGAATCGAATGCAAGAGTCCCGTCGTATACTGGGGCGAAATGAGAAGAAAGTGGCCAAAAATCTTCCTGCCACTAAATATCTTCCATTAAAGCGTGAATTTTAAAATGGTAAAAGGGTTCTTTTTTTATCATATTTTATCAATCCGTTTCTCTCGCAATGATCTCCGTTTATATAAAAAAAGTCGAGCTTTCGTAAAAATATGAGCGAATTAACGTTTTTGAACAAATTACGAAAAATCTATTTAATTCGTATATGGTTTTTATAATTCTTTTCGACACGTATTATATATAAAAAACGGAGATCACTGGGAGGGAAAAATTTATTTTAAATATGATTAAAAAAGGATCTTCTCACGATTCTAAAAGTCACTGTTAAAATTTAAAAATATAATATACATACTAATGGCACAAGATTTGTGGCCACTTTTTTTTTCATTTAGCTCCACTGTCTGTCGACTAAAAACGAACAGCGATTATTCGCCTCGAATTTCGAACTTTCCTGCGTAAATAAAATATATACTATATGTACGTGTCTATAGAGTGTACGTAGGCTTTGCGTCGCGGATTAAGCCAATTCCTATTCAGTAGGCGAAACCAGTTTCTATGTAGATGATCTACAAGGATGCGGAAGCGAAAGTTGCACAGACTCATATTTCAGCGACTTTTTTTTTCTAATCGCCGTGTCCACTGCAGATGTGTTTACTCTTTAAGCCTTTTTTCGTATTTTTTACCCTCGATTTTTTTTTGTAGTACGAAGAAAGGCTTTTTGCTGCATCTACGTTCGATACTTCTAAAAAGAGTGTTGTATACCTATTTTTGTTTATCACAGAGTTACAATAGTGGTTTTCGATTCTAGTGCGTCAGGAGTGATTCTCGGACGAGTGGGCGAGCAAAGCGAGTTTGCCGTGATTTAATCTTAATTTTAATTTTTCTTTATATTCTTCGTTCACAGCCATCAAAATAAACGCCCATACGATTATACATACGAAAAGAAGATACTTATACTTTAATCGAGTGAAATAATTAAACGCGCTTCGTCATTTCAAAGTTCATTATATACACTGTAAAAAAACGTTGCGTGGAATTTTCATGCAAATACTGGGAGCAATTTTCATCGTCGTACATGAATTGTGATCAATTTACATTTTTACCTTAATTTTAATGTAAATTAAATTGAATTTAATGTAAATTCGGTGTAAAGTTCATATACGCTGATGAAATTTGCTTCCAATATTTGCATTAAATTTAATGTTTTTTTTTTACAGTTTAGCAACAAAATAGTTGCTTACAATCATGACAGAGAGAAAACAAGGCGACCTTCTTCAAAATCTACACGAGTGCGGCATCATTTTGCGATAAATGATTAAAACTGACGTATGCTGATGTACGCGAGAGAGGAGAAGATAATTAGGCCACGGGGTGTCATGTCGCAGCGTCGAACAACAACAGAGCCCAGATGTGTATATAGAGCACAAAAACAAACGCCTTATCAAGTCGTTGGGCCAGGTTATCGCCCTTTGAATAAACAAAAAAAAAACGAAACAATGGGTGCATATTTTACTTATAGATACTTCGGAGTCGCCTGTATTATCAAGTGCTATACTCCACGGAGAAAAATATTATAGTAAAAATTATTATGTTCCGTAGGAACAGTGGGATATACTCAACTTATGAAAACTTTTACTAGAAAAAATACTAAAAATTCCTATGTACATAGCAATTTCTACTTCATAAATAGCAATTTTTAATATACACAGAAATTTTTAGTATGTTTTATAGTAAAAATCGTCATATAGGTCCAGTATATAATTTTTACTATAACATTTCTCTTTGTGTACGTCCCACGTTAAAAAAATTTAAGTTAAGATAAATTTTCCCCAAAGTTCAAGTTTGGCGATCGTTGATACTGACGTGGGCAATGAGACTTTACCGAATACTTGCTTCTATATTTTATAGAATTTTGGTGGAACGGATAAAAAACAGCCGTTTGAGTTATCGAAAATCATTCTTTGAGTTTATTATTTCAACATTCGTCATTTGTATTGCGAATTTATTTATTATCAGTGAAGCATCATACTCACTTATTATTCATACTTCATATTCATTTGAAAAGAACTCTTTACAAAGTTTTTATCAAGAATAGTTTAAGTAATTATCGTTGCCCGCGTTATTATCACCGACTGTCAAACATGAACGTTGAAATTTTATCCTAAACTTGAATTCTTATTTTTACGCCGAGTTACAACTTTTTTTCTTAAATTCGCTTAAATTGATTCGATATTTAATTCGACGGATTATGGAGCACGGGATGACATTTCAGCGGACAATGAGCGAGGTTTATCTCGAGTTTCGAGGAAAAGGCGAGTGAGCGTGTGTGCATGCATATACGTGAATTTGATTTGGAGCTTCATGGTCTTAGGAAAAATTCTACTAGCCGATAGTACGCATGTGAAAACAAGCGATAGAACGTGCCGTTTAGTCATGTAATACTTGTATACGATTTCTCCTAATTAAGTGGTGTATACATATATATAAGGCACGCGTCAAGCGAGTGAATTAAAAATGTTATTTGTCGTGGCGAATTTTTTATACAGAATAAATTAAAAATCTTATTTGTCGTGGCGAATGTTTTATATAGATGTAGATATAATTAGATCATATATAGTAGGTTTATCAAAAAGGAGTAAGTTAATGGGCGGCAAATTTTATTAGTTATCTTATTTATTTATAATATTCGAAATTCATGTAGGCGCCGCGTTAAAAAAATTTGTTTAATATAGTTGCTTCTTATAAGGCTCTTAATTCTATTGTAATTTTGTACTCAGGGGACTATGACCCGTTTATGAAATAAAAATAAAATAAAATAAAATAATAATTAATGAACATTCTTGTAGATTATTTGATATTCATTGAGTGATGAATTTTCAGTGTTTTATGTTATAGGTGTGAAAGAAATTTATTCACAGAATAATGTCAATCTTAATTATTTTATTTAAATCGATGTATGCACTCTTGATAATGAAAAAAATATTGTCAAACTTTCCTGTCCTTTTGAAGAGGAAATTCAATTTTATTTATCACGTCTTGCACAGAGAAGTACACAGTGAATCGCTGTAATCATTATATATATATAGATAATGTATATTGTATCGAATAATGCACGTATTTACGTAGTAGAAAGTGACTTTAAATTTTATATACGAAATGGAAGCAAATTCAACTTTTTACTTTATACTTTTATGTAAATAAAAAGTGTATCATTATAATGAATTAAATTTCATGTTATTATTTTTTTAATTAAATTTTAATTTATTATTATATTTTACTGTAAACCTGCACATAAGAATTGTATATAGAATATTGGGCATATTTTATCGAAAAATCGGCAAACAAAACAGCCTCCTTATAATTTTACGAGATTCTTCAACTTTCGCCAAGACGCGCGGGAATTCGCGCATACAGAAAAACGTGCGGCAAATTGCGCGTGTCATTACGCAAAAAGAGTCGGGAAAATTACCGCACCGAGAAGAGGGAGAGGCAGATAATTATTAAGTGGCTTAAAATAAAAAATATTTGCGGTGTTTTTTTTACTACTTCGGGTTGTTCTTAATTGGGCGCGGTTTAAACGCACCCGTCAGTATAATTGCAATTGCTACTATAACTAAATAATCACTATGATTCGGTATAGGAAGGATAATGAGAGGGGAGAGGGTCAATGAAAATTTTCTCGATGTTCTTTTAATGGAGTGGAATTTTCCGATTGTTCACGTTTGTTCGCGGTCGAGAGGAAAAACTTAATTTTTGCCATAATCATCAATAAAGTCCACTTTATTGACCTCTAGATTTTATTTACTCCCTGTTTCTAGAAACACTTTACTCTCCGTAGAGTTACTTCAATCTCTGTAAAGTTACTTTACTCTCCGGAGGCATATTTTAGCTTCCACAGACACATTTCATTGTTCGAAGACACATACTATTCTTCGAAGACACTTTCTATTCTTCGAAGACACATTCTATTGTTCAAAGACCAATTCTGTTCTTCGAAGACACATTCTACTCTTCGAAGGCCAATTCTATTCTTTGAAGACACATATTCATATAAATGATTATAAATGAAAAATTTTACTTGGTTCTTGCTAGATACGTAAATAACTACTAAGTGTACACGTGAAGATGCACGTACATGCATATGACGTGTATTTAAAGTCCTTCGTTTGTTGATCGCATATGTAATTAAAAGAGTAGCATTTGACTCTGCGATTTCAGTGATTCATCCCAACCTTTGTATTTGATATCATCGTATTATCGTACTGAGAATTTATACCTCTGAAAATATATTGTTGTTTTTTTCATGAGAATTATTCATGCCTCGACCGAAGAAGAGAAGCAATAACTTGGAATTTTTACGTTTTGAAAGGAAACTCGGAATAGTTGATTGCGCTTGAAAAAAGACATTTATAATCATTTTTATGATTGATTCAATAACTAACGTAGTGTTAATGTATAGGTGTTAAATTTAAATAATGACTATTGCTTTTTGTATATCTATTAATTCGCTCAAAATTTAGTTTATTTCTACTAACGTGGGAAAAGCAAAAAATGTCGGTATTCTCGCGATTTATGAATAACTCTTTTTTTTGGGAATATAAAAATACGCACGCACAAAGAATGAGGATCCTCTTAATTAAATTAATATTGTATGTGTGGTATTTTTTTTATTACTTGCATGATTTTAAGAGTCAAGAAAATTTATTGCTTTTTAATGAATTAAGTATATGCTATCAAAAAAATTTGTCAATATATTATCAAAAAACAAGATGTATATGAAGAGTTGAAAGTCGTAAATAAAACAGTATCGTACAAAAATAATACAAAAGAATATAAAATCATCTCAGTTTTTTCGAATACGTCGGACCACAAAAAACAGCTTATATTTTACATTTTTTAGGACAATTAGCAAAATCTGTTGATTTTTTTAATCGTGCGTGGACAAGCTAATTAAAATTATCTAAATTTAAAGTCACTGATAAAATAGTGATTTTCTTTTTATTTATGATCAGTGAATTTTCACTATTAGAGCAGTGCATTTTTATTAGAAAAACAGTGAATTGTCAGTAAAAAAACAGTAAATAATCACTTTTAAAACAGTGAAACTTCACTGCTTGTAACAGTGGCGATTTCATGTTAATTATAATGATAATGCACTATTGTTTATAGCGAGATTTTACATGCTTTATACAGTAAACTGTTAACTACTTAATATTGATTTATTTCACTTTTAATTGTAGTGCATATTCACTATTAATCAGTGACATAATTTAGACTTTCGAAAAAGTGCATATGCACCATTTTTTATATTTAGAGAGTATCTTTGGTCATTTTATTTATCGGGAATAATTATAATGTGCAGCGACTCTCCCCACGGCCAAAATCCCCGAAAGCTTTCTCGTCGCTCGATGGTCGACAGGAAAGAAGAAGAAAGAGCAGACGAAAGCCGGACGAGCGATCATCAAATTTGTGCGGCTGTCCGGGCCTCAATCGTCGGCATGAAGTAGGCCGGCGAATCGCGGGCCACAGATGATGCGCATCGTGTATATACTTAAGTGTCCAATGGCTCGAGACAACCGGCGGTCACTGCGCACAGTGGGGCCAAATAAAAAAAAAGTGGCCGAAAATCTTGTGCCACCGTATTCACGGAGAAAAAAGATACGAATAACTATAAATTTTGTATTACACGTTAATTTATTTTGCACTGGTATTGGTCGAGATAAATAAGCGATCATTTGATAATTTGCGATGGCGATTTGCGCTTGACGCCTCGTTCATTCGAATATAAGCGCTTCGTCACCGGCGCGCCTGCACGCATGTATATATTTGTCAGTACGTTCATCCTTCGTTAGGGTGGATCGCGTCGGCCACTCGACTTTTTCAATAAACCAAAAAATATTAAGTAAGGTGATAGTATCATTTTTTGATCGGATTGTTGCACTTCCATATAAATATTATTGTATAAAAAAAATTATTAGAAATATTTGGCTATTGTAAACCTTATATAACAATGTTTTGCTTTCTCGTATAGAAGAAATTTTGTAATAATAACAAAAAAGTTTCTCTAAAAACATGTTAGAAGTTGGTTTTGAGTGTTTCTGTATCATTTTATAATTGTTTTTTGATAATTATGACAAAATGCGTACGTGTGTGTATCTTTCACTTCGATTCAAACCATAATTTTAAGGTACATAAAGGCAGTAAAAGAAACAAGTAGTAACAGACGAGTCTGGTAAGACAATTTTTTTAATAACTAAAGGGTTTTATTAAATTCAAAATGTTTAAATTCGAACATTAAACTCAGTATACACCGTAATTTCAAGATACATAGTGCAGTAACAGAAATCAGTAGTAACAGACGAGTACAGTACGGCACGCAAATGGTTATTGATATTATTTAGAAATATTCCTCTTGACATTTTTTAATGAACTATAATTACTATTTACGTAAAAATGTTGTGTAAACCATAATAATGATCCGCAAATATTCGCTAACATTCATTTATTAAGATGGCTATTAATTTTTATTTTTAAATTTTGTTTACGTCGTTGATACGCATACCTTACCTATTTTTACACCATTTGAGGTGCAAATGATAAATAAACAAATAAATTTGCGAGGAATGATAAAAATTTAAATAAACTGAAAACATATGTAATGACTGCAATTCCGTCAGTTGCGTATTGCGATTACTATGCAAATGATTCGTTGGTGAAGAAACGGAGAGAAAAATATTCGTAAAACAATATATGAATTGAAAATGAATCGCAAGAAAATTCACGAAAAATGTCTTATTATTCAAAAAAAAATGTCTTGTCCCCTCGATAATAAATATCCACGATGCGCAAGCGCCCCGATTTGCATTCCTAATAAAACATTGTCAAAATAGCGAATACGTGCCCTGGTTACTTTATGTACAAATATACTTTAAAAAGCGACTGCAAATAGCGGGTCAAACTACTCGTACAAAAAGTACAATGAATTTCAAATTAGAACGGTTGTATTACGATATAATAATTGAGTAACCAAAGTTTTTATTTATTCCTTTTTTTCTTATATTCAGCTAATTATCTCATGTATGAAATTTCAGGTTTGACGTAATTCATGTGTAGATCATGATTTCGTTATATTCAAAGTCTCTTACCTCTGCTCCATGAAATTAAAATTACACAATCATCAAGAAAAAAATTTGTACAAGGACTATTGCACCCAGAGAAAGAGGAAACAAGATGTACAAAAAATGGTAACAGTGAATTTTGTCAATTTTATCTTACAGACTGGTTTATCTAATTTATTTAAAACGAGTGAAAACAATAAGAAAAATATCTCGAAGATAAAGAGTCGAAGATTAAGTTATACATGATACTCACACCAAACTGTTGTCAAATAGCTTTAAAGTTTAAACGAAGTAGGTAAATATTTATTTTACGAACAATCGGATAATTTAGTTACGGAACGAGAGGAAAATTATTAAAGCAAAAGGATATTTTTGCGATAAAAATAAAATGCTTAGAGATTCATTGCAATTACGCGAATGGGCAATTTCGTTAATTCTATCTTAAAATTAATTATACCACGTCGATATCTGTCATTTAAAGTGTAGGTAAGAATCGATAACTGAGATAAATGGTCATGCGTCTTACATCAAACGATGCACAGTAAATTTCTGTTTTTTTTTTTTTTGCCAAAGCGAACAAAACGAGCTTCCACTAACTATTATTACTGGTATTACACCCAGGCTCGGAAACATCGTGAACGTCAGAACTAAGGTTTTTTTCCATTCTATCCTACCAAAGAAAATAAATGAGCGTTACCGCTAAATCATGCGCCTCTTGCACCTTGCGCAGATTCGATAATTAGAATTTTATTTAAATGTTGCATTTTAAAGGCACTACGATGTGAAATAATTGGGCATTCGCGATTAAGTAGTATTTAGAAGAAAAATTAGAAAGGGTAAATTATTGTAATCAAAATTCTGTTATTATTGTTATATAAAATTTACAATAAAATTTCCAAGTCAATGTACTAAGTGGATTAAAAGAAAATAATAATTTAAAACTAATGAAAGTAGGAATAATTTTTCCAATGCAATTAACAATTAAATTCCATAATGTATAAATAATTACTCAGCGATAGTATTCAAAAGCCTATAATAGCATCTTTACATTCTTCAATGTTTTCTATATAATTCGTATATACTCGTCGAAATATTTCAATTCAAACGTACAATCGACTAAGAAGCAACATTTTTTTTTATCACCTAAAATCCATACATTCCACCAAGATATACCAAACCATCTCCAGCACAATTCGTCCTTCACCCGCACAAAAAATAAATTCTTATCTGTGACACTCACGCCGCCTACACTGATAGAAAAGATTCTTTAACCCAAAGTCTTCGCGGCTTTAAAAAATAATTTTGTCATGGTATTTGAAATAAAGACGTATGCATTAGCATTCAAGAAATATTTCTTAATAGTTAATGCGCGATCATCTTTACTGACAAAAATCCTGTGGATGGCTTAATAGTTAACGCACCGTTTCTTTACATCTAATACCTACGCCTTTGGACTATATTAAA
Organism: Sycophila sp. Sp_5; assembly: GCA_018906775.1. Classification (NCBI taxonomy): domain Eukaryota; kingdom Metazoa; phylum Arthropoda; class Insecta; order Hymenoptera; family Eurytomidae; genus Sycophila; species Sycophila sp. Sp_5. Next base: position 795,514 of record JACCID010000014.1, on the reverse strand, counting down.
TGCGCACGGCTTTATATTAAAAACACTGACTTTGCATCAAAGGATCTTTTCTATCAGTGTATGTCCGCGGCGACCAAATCGCAAAAGTCAATCGACTAAGAAGCAACATTTTTTTTTAATCGATGAAAATCCACATATTCCACCACGATATACCAAACAAGCTCCAGAACAATTCGTGTTTCACCCGCACAAAAAATAAATTCTTATCTGTGACATCCCACGTCGCCAAGCAATGCACTCTTCATCCGAAGCTCCGCGCTCCGGCGACGAAATCGCCGCGAGATGAGCAGCTCCGATAACGCCACGGAGAATCTAATCGTAACGCCGAGCGATAAGCCCAAATAAGACAAAGGCGCAGCTCTCGGCGTCGCGTTGCGTTGCGAAATCGCCTCCGCGGTCCGGTTATTGTACGAACGATCGGCCATGTGCATTATTACGTCGCCTTCAGTTTGGACATTCATCGCAAAGCGCGGACTAATAAATTCTTATCTTGAGAGCGAATAAGTAAAATTTATATATTATGCATCGGACGGAGCGAACCCTCCGATTTTCTCGGAAACTGCGCGAAGCCTATCGCTGCTCTTATGTAGGTCGGTGGGGATGATAATGAAAGTTGAATTTTTTTTCCTCGAATAATTTTCTCTCCTTGATTTTCATTATTAAAGTCCGGTGCTTTCGTCGGTGTGCGCGAATGTCGGTAGTGATTTAGATTGCGACGCGGGATGAGTCGACGCTTTTCGGAGAGAAAAAAATATTCGTTGCCTTGATGCTGCAAATGAGCAGATGTACGTACGATGCATTATACTGATTTTCAGGGTACGTAGTGCGTGAAAAAAAAGGCTGGAGAAAAGAAATGACGTAATTTTTTTTATCGGTGCGTTTTTAGATACGAATTCGTTGAACGACCTTTCTTTTATCGACTCTCAGAATGCTCAGATCGACATTTAGACCAGAGAGATACTCGTAATTGATTGAAGAAGATTGTAACCGACAAATAAATGGATTCAGCTCCGATCGACTTTGCTCTGGTGATTCACAGTAAACGCATGTGTATATGTAGCTATTTTCTCTGAATCACTTGCATCGCAGTGTCGGCAAAATTTCAATGTAAAATAATTATCTGTAACCTTCGAAGTTACTTTTTTAATCAAATATCGTTCCCACCGTACGTGCACTGTACATAATCGAAAAAATGTTTTTGTATGTCCAAATAATTTTTTTTTTCTAATTATATGTAGTTTTCGTCAAAATGTCAAAATATTTAACTGTCGATTTTTCTGTTTCTCAGTTTCTCGTCAACTAAAATTTTTAATTAAATCTGAAGAAAGATTCCATTAAATTTCTCCGTATTATATAGAACATTTTGCTTTAATCGACCAAAGTTTTCGTCAAATTATCAAAATATTTAACTGGACACTTTTCTCTCTCTCAGTTTCTCGTCAACAAAAATTTTTAGTTAAAGCTGAAAAAAAATTCCATAAAATGTCTCCAAACATTTTGCTTTAATCACCCAAAGTTTTCGACAAACTGACAAAATATTTAACTGCATAGATTTTTCTCTCTCTCAATTTCTCGTTAACTAAAATTTTTACTTAAATCTGCAAGTTTTTACTTTTCAGTGCAAAAGACCTACAACAAGAAAATAATCGACGAATTTTCATTAATTATTATCTACAGCACGATTGAACTACTTCAGTGTCCTCCTTTGACTCGCTTCCTGTCTATGACTCACTCAGAAAATTACCATTTCCTCATAAATAGTGCGATATTATAAAAAAAAAATCACTTAAAACACACAGTGCGATCGTCAAATCGGGCAATCGCGAAGCCACACGCTCGGCACTTTTACACACTATATATATCGATCGGAAAATCGAGCACTCGATCGTGTGTCCCCCTTTCGCCGCGCGGGCGTCCAACAAAATCGCTTCTTTCTCGATAAAGCGCGAGCCGCGGAGAGGAGGCGCTTGTGAGCGAGGCCGCGGCCCGAGTCCATAAAGTTTTCTCGATAGGCTCTCTAACGTGTTGCATTGTGAGCGCGAGAATCGCTCGTTTCGCCGGAGATGCTCTGCGCCGAGAAAAATACTTTTTTTCTTTTTTTTTTTATTGCTGCGCTTTGTTTTCACGGCAGACGAGGTACGAAGATTTAAAGGAGTGGTTTTGAAATGTGGTTGATATAGAAATATCCTGATTGCTGGAATGTAAATTGTCATGTGGAACACGCGATTGGAAGTGCTCGCAGTTTAATACCGGAGAATTTTTTGTCTTTTTTTCGAAGACCTTGATCTACTGCGACCTTGGAATTAATAAGACTAATAAAGCTTACCACAATTAAAACAAATACTGCGACTTTTCAATCGGATACTTCCCGTCGAGCTTCAAAATTTCGATGTTTTATTGCGCCTTTCAATGGGAGGTTGATACAAAAAATTTGTTTATTTTACATTGAGCAAAAAAATTGGTGATTTTAAGTAAATATTTATACATCAATAGTACTTGTTAATATTCTTGAATCACTGTAATATTTTTGAAACTGAATGTATTTACTTGTTTATAATTGATTTAGCACTCTCAACAAAATAATTAGTCCATTCAAAGGCATATTTAACGAGTACTAAATATATCGATGTAAATTTTTACTTACAAATTTTATTGTCTTCTTTTACCTTCATGCAATATAATAATTAATTATACACAAACTTTACGTTCATTTTGAGAATTTTATCACAAAAGTAACGTTTCTTTTGTACTCATTGAATTCTAAACATTAAAATAGTGTTTTGCTTTTTATTTTTTTTTTTGTGACTTTAGGCAAGACACAATTATTGTAAATTTACGATTTGGAAGCACAAGATTTTTTTTACTTTTTCCTAAATTTCTCTTTTAAAAATCCGTTCAATCGTAGACACTATTGGAATGTTTATAATCGATCGGAAATGAAGATTCTGTAAATATGAAAAACTGAAATGTGTATATTCACTTATTTCAAGTGAAAAGTCTTCCAGCACATATCGAATAAAAGAAAGTAATCGTTCTACACATCCAAAAATCAAATAAAATAAATAAAATTATTTTTCATTTCAAATAAGTGCAAATTCGCTTAATCGACTTAAAAAATTCTATCGAAATCGCACCCGTGCAAGTCGAAGGAAAATTATCTATAGCCATTTGATTTCCTGCTTGGTCCACCGTATAGTGCACTCGTACCTTAGTAATTATGCTTTTTTCCTAATGCGCACTGCAGGCGTGTTACGCACACTTCCCGTTGCGGTACTGAAATCGCGTCACACCGGTCGATCCGGTACCATCGGATTCCAAGAGGCTTTCGCGCGCGTTTTCTTTCATTTCACTCGAATGCGACAATAAAACGCAGGTATACGTAAAACGTAGCGCACTGAAATTAGTATACTTGCTTTTATGAAATTACTAACCCCTATATATTCAAAGAATTAACGATAAGAGCTATTTACCTCTCTAAAGTTGAATGAATGAAAATTTTTGTTCACTTATTAAAGTTTCAGTCATAAATAAGTGAAATTTTCGCTCATAAGTAAGTGAACCTGAAAATTTGCAATTCACTTGAAAAATGTATATGAATGTACAAATGTTAAGGATGTGAACGATTTTTCGCATATAAAATAAATTTTGTAAAAATTACAAATTTTATAGTAAAATTTTAATGGTTTCAAAATTTATAGTACTAATTTTCTTGGCTTGTCGTATTATAAAATTTATTGTAAACTTTATCGTATTATTTTATTGTGTACATTACTAGAAAGTCAATTATATATTAATTCTTTCGGCAGATTCTCAAAAAGTAAAAGATTAATTTGTCATTTAAAATTTAAATTAAAGTACTATGCATTAAAAATTAAAATCACAATTTTTCCCCTGCAATTAATGTCACCCGGCATTCATTTTTATTTGCGGCGTAGCGAAGACGGGAGAAAACAACGGAGAGTCCTTCTACTTTCTCCCAATCCATCGGCAATGTAATCGCCTTATAATCCTTATTGATCGCGCGTGGCAAAACTCGATCGAGCATCTCGACTGTAAATACATCGCTCGGCCTTTTCCGCCACGTGTTTGATATTTCAAGTAGCGACGCACGCGCGTACACACTTTATCTGTCTGAAATTTCAGTTTTCATGTGAGTTTGTCAAGATAGCGACATTTTTCCCCTTCGCGTCCGCGATTCCCGCAGCGCCGAGCTTGAGCCGCGGAAAATTAATTACGAGCGTCGAGAGGAACTTTATGATCGAATTTTTTGACGATTTATCATTACTTTATATAAGCGAATGATTTGTTGTTATTTTGAAAATTAGATTTGTCTGCCCGCGCAAAGTGCAGTGCAAACTCCCAACTTAAATTTGCATCGATTATTATGAGTCACTATTTTTTAATAAACACAGTAATTACTGACTTCGACGATATTAAGAGCTTAGAAAGGAAGATTTTCTTTATCTGCAATGAGAAATTAATTTTAAAGCACAATTATAATTTTTTTTTTTTACAAATTATATGCATGATCTGTACGAAAGTGTTTTTTGTTTATTCTTCGATAAATAACATAACATTGAATAAAAAATAAAAACTTTCTCGATCTGAAAAACAACTATTCACTTTAAATCAATCAAAGTCGCTATCAAATGTGGATATTGAAAATATTTACTTGCTAGATGGCTAAAATGGACTTTGCAATCATTAACAATCATAATAAGTTTGGCGACAGCGTCAAATGTTACATGCATAAAATTTCCGGTACTTTGTGCACTGCTAATGCGCTCATAAAAATTCCAGCATTTCCCCATAAGCCCCACGCAGAGGCACGTTTTCATTCGGAAACTATGCGACTTCTGTTGCCGCGTTTAGAAGCAAATTGCGCGTATTCGAGTGATGCAAACTTTTCACGCCGACGATCGCGGACTCATCGCGAGAAATGCATACATTGAGACACTTGAATCGGTCGAGTACTTCTCCATGTAATGCACTTTTATAGAAAATACGAAATTCATAATCGCGTTAAGCGTGTTATTTTTTTTTTTTATTCTTAAAAGATATTTTTATTATAAAAAAAGTGCTCGAGACAATCGATTTTTTTGTATTTATTTTTTTTTTAATGAGTGAAAAATGCACGGAAAACTGTAACGGCCCTGTTTAAATAAACGTGAACATTTTTAAGTTGAAATTCTGCCGTCCTAAATCTAAAATTCACTTGGAAAGTTTGAACGCGACATTTAATACTAAAGGTGTGAATGATTTTTCACATAAAATTTGTCACTATTCACATTTTCCAAGTGAATTTAACATTTTCAGATTCAGAGAGTAATGAACTTTAATTGGAATATTTTTTAAAGTAAGAGATCCTTCTTTTTAAACTCTATTTAAATGTCATAGAGTTAACATCGACACTCTTTTTTAATTTGTAACAAATACTTCGTTTTAAGTATATTGAGGATCTTCGAAACTTCATCTTGATTATGTGTTTTGACGGTAAACTTTCTAAATTTGAAATCTTTATAATATTATTTATTTTTTTTTTATACGTTCATTCTTTATAATTTTCTTTCTTTACGATTTTACGTATAAGAATGGATATATCTGCCAGTTTCCTATTAAATAAATACAGGAGCAGTTCGATATCTAATAAAAAATCCACTTGAAAACCTTTACAATATCTCTTTTCACTTAACTGTCTAAAGAAATAAAAAAATAAACGCGCAAAATTTAAACGCATTCATAATACACACCCTTCTGTCCGTTCAAGTCCATTTTTGTCCGGACAATAAGTTTGTACCCAAGCGAAAAGCTCGGCAAATTGTAGCCGCACGCGAAAAATCTTCACCGCGACAAAAGGTGCCGATCGGCAAATTTCTGCCCGCCTCCGTATTTTAAATGCCGTACTTAAATGTACCTATACTCGCTCGTCGCGCGAGAAGAAATGAGATTGACGCGCGAGTGCGGAGGGATAGCAAAACGCCGGCAATAAAACCGAGGGCTTCGTTTTTTATTTTTTTTTTCTGTTTTATTATCGACCATGCAAGAACAGTGCATTGACATTGCTGAGAAAAGTGCACTCCACGATCGTTATTATCTTCTCGCTTCGGGCGATCGTTTATTATTTCTTCTTTTTCAATTAATCAATTGATTTAATTAATTGCTCGGAGGGTTATAAAGGTTTCGAGGAGGAATAATTGGTGATTTACTTTTTTTTTAACAGCGATGAAAGGGAGATACGATGGTGTTGAATTAGAACAAGCTTCTTGTGATTTCTTGTTGGATTTTAAAATGTTTTATTTAACATTCAAAGTAATTGCTGTTTTTTTTTATTTATTACGCAATTGAATAATCATCGCGATAAAACAATTTCATTTTAAGCGTGAAAAATTGTGTGTAAAAAGAATATTAATTACGCACTTGTCAGATCGAAAAAAATTGTCTGCCATATAAAGATTATACAATAGTCTTTAAAAAAATTAGCTATATACAGTTTTCTGGATTATTTACAAGAATTACATTAACATTTATTAAAATTAAAATAAATATTCGAGAAAAAAACTACTATAATAATTTATCCAATAATATAATTCTGAATGTACATAAAAAAGAATTATAATCGCATTAATTATACCATAGTCCTTCTCCATCAAAAAAATTGTTAATTGTTCTCATTTTCTTGTTCATTATCGTTATTTGTCAAGATACATAAAAATTAAAATGATACTTAAATATTAATGCAATAGTTTGACCTCTTAATATTTAAAAAAAATCGTGTTTTATTCATTTGGTTTTATCACTATAGCATTTAGATTAAAAAAAATAAAAAACAAAAAAGAAATGCCAAAGTTTGAAATAAACGTCCGTACGAACAATCAGACATTTTTTTTAAATAGTACATTTTGACACAGAAGGTGTACTTATTTCTTTAACCATAAAAAGAATTATGTAGTCCTACAGTAAAAACTTCCTACCCCTCAGTGAAAAAGTATCGCACTACCCTCAATTAGTGACTAATTCGTCGTCACTTTTTATGGGCTTTCCTCAAAAATTCCAATACAATTCACTCGTACTTAAATATGAATGCAAAAAATATTTCTTTAACTGTACAAAAAAAAAAAATAATTTAACCCTACAATACAAACTTCCTCCCCCTCAGTGAAAAAGTATCACGCCATTCACAAAAAGGGACTAAACTCGTCGTCACTTTTTATCCGCTTTCTTAAGAAAAATCTAATAAAATTAATCCGTAGTTAAATGTTATACTACAAAAAAAATAATTTAGCCCTACACTACAAACTTCCTCCCCTTCAAAGAAAAAGTATCGCACCACCCTCAACAAGGGACTAACTCGTCGTCACCTTTTATCCGCTATCCTCAAAAAATCGACTAAAATTCACCCATACTTAAATATGCATGTAAAAAATATTTCTTTGTCTATATAAAAAAAAATTATTTAGCCTACAATACAAACTTCCTCCCCCTCGAAGAAAATGTATTGCACTACCCTCAACAAAAGACTAACTCGTCGTCACCTTTTATCGGCTTTCCTCAAAAATTCGATTAAAACTCACCCGTAGAACCTCCCGGATCTCCTCGCGCAAGCAGAAAAGCTCGTGCAGCTGCTGCTGGGCGATTTTCCTCGGCTTTCCCCGATGCGCACGTCGCTGGCCCCTGTCAATCGGCGACTGGCGCGCTTAAAGCCTCGCGCTATACTACAGAGTGCCCGGCTCCCTCACTCACTTCTTTCTCTTTCTCGCGCGCGCACGCGGCCTCCTCTGTATGGTATGTCACTCCGACGGCGAACGCGAAGGCGGCGCGGGTGCCTTTGTCGTGCGCGCTCGCGCCCTCCTTTATTTTATACGCGGCCGACCGGGCCGCCCCACTCCGCGATTCTTTGTCCGTCCATGTAGAATGCCCGCGCGGGGGCACCCACCGTCCGCGGCGCCGGATTCTATTACGCGAGTGTCTTGACTTGCGCGAATCTCGCGGAGGTGCACGGCCGCCGGTGCGATGCGGTCCATTTCACGGGGATCCCTATTCAGAAAATCTGATAGAAATCCGAGGAAAAAGTTTCCCGTGGAAATAGTTTTATAAAATACTATAAAAGTGGTCAAATTTTGAGATGCGCATCGGTGGAGTTAATTTGATGGGGTTCCCAAAAAGAAAAAAATCATAGAAATCCGAGGAAAAGGTGCTCCGTGGAAATAATCCTATAAAACACTATAAAAATGTTCAGATTTGGAGGTGCGCATGTCGACCGCGTCGGTGGGGTCCATTTGACGGGGATCCCTATTCAAAAGATCTGATAGAAATCCGAGGAAAAAGTTTCCCGTGGAAATAGTTTTATAAAATACAATAAAAGTGGTCAAATTTCGAGGTGCGCATCTCGACTGCATCGGTGGAGTTAATTTGACGGGGTTTCTTATTGAGAAAATCTCACAGAAATCCGAGGAAAAGATGCCCCGTGGAAATAGTTTTATAAAATACTATAAAAAGGTTCAAATTTGTGGGTGCGCATCATGACTGCATCGGTGGAGTTAATTTGACGGGGTTCCCAAAAAGAAAAAGTGCCCCGTGAAAATAATCCTACAAAATACTGTACTAAATATTCAAATTTGGAGGTGCACAGTTCTATCAGGTCGGTGGGGTCCATTTGACCTGGTTCCCTTTAAAAAAAAACCTCATATAGAAATCCGAGAAAAATATACGTGCACGTAAAGCTTAGTAAAGTTTTATCGAGTATTGAATGTCCACGCTAAAATGGTTGGAGTGAAATTTTACTCTTAGATTGTAATGAAAGCACTCTGATAGAGTCAAATTTGACTCTACACGAATAGCGTGATTTAATTTCATTCTAAAGTAGAGTAAAACTCACTCTAAGGTGTAGTAGAATATTATGGATTATGCTCCTTCCTTCGCTCTACTTAAAAGTAAAAAATAATCACTCCATTTGATTCCGTCATAAAAGTGTTAAATTCACTATAAATCAGAGAGAAAATTTGGATCCAATAAAGTTAATTTTCACTCTATTTCACTCCAGATTATATAAACACAACGAAACACAAAATAAATTAGAGCTTTAAATAAATAATTAAATTTTTAATTATAATCACTATTATATATACATTTATCATTCGCAAAGAATAATATTTACATTCGCTTCTTCACTCTTTACAGTTTGCTTTACTTACACAGTAAATAATCCTTAAAGCGATAGTCACATTAATTGCGCTCCGGCTAATTTCTCTGATAATCGCCCCCCAAAAGAGGAAAATAAAGAGAAGAGAAAAAATAATTCGATTACGACAAATTGACCGAGGCTCTAATCAATGCAGCGTACCACCTCAAGACCACTAAATATACCCATTCATATAGCCTTACTTTTTTAAACCATTCCTTATCTCCGCTGACTATTCAAAGCATTCTATGAATTTTTCAACTTTCCTATTGCCGATTATCAGCTCGGCGGATAGATTTTTTTTGTCGAGATGTCCGTTTTATTTATAATACTCGCCGAGCGAGAATCGGCCGGGGAAGAAAAAAGGGAAAAAATTAAGCGCGATAAGTGTGTAGTTAAAACATGGTTTCGACGCGAAATTCCGCATCATGAAGCGGCAACGTGCTCCCGGACTTTTTGCTCGGGGACGACTCGGCGAAGGTGGAACGGCGAGTGCCTCGTTATTTCGAAAGTAGCTGAGGACGAAAATTTGTTCGTTCGCAACGGTGTCTGATACCGAGATGAATTTATCGAGCGAACTTATGCAAAAATAAAAAAAAAACGTAAATTTTCCTACAAGCGATTTTTTTGGAAGGGGGACACCATGCGGAACGAGATAAAATCGCAAATAAAAAAAAATTCATAGATAATGCTGTAGGTTTTAAATCCATTCTTCTCATCGTGAGTTTTTAATTATTCGCTTATGTTGTTAATATTTAATTAGTTACTAATTAACACATATTAACAGCGTAAGGGAATAAGTAAAAAAATGAATGAAATAAATTTAAAAAAAGAATTAAAGTATGTTAAAAACTACTTTAGAAATATATAAAAATATATTCTATTAATTTAAATTACTTTGCATGCACTAAATATTTTTATACATAATTATATTATTCTATAATCATGTGTACATTTTTATGATTTACTAATTTCTGGCAAATGCACCTCAAATTAACGAAAAAATGATGCTTAATTATTACATATGTTATATAATATATATTATATATAATATTTGTACTAAAAGCCATTCAGAATAAAAGACAATCAAATGTATCAAAGTCTACTACTCGTTAGTGGCTTTATTGTTTTACACAAGTCAGCAACAAATGTTAAAGCTTTTTAAGTAATCTTTTAACTGCCAACTGCTTGCAGAAGCTAAATCTAGATTGATAAAAAAATCTAATCCAATTTATGCTGAAACTTATTGTTGCATATTACAGTAGATAACAAAATTTTGTTAGGCTTGACATTTAAGTCAATAGATTCGATATCGCACGATCAATTCGTTATCTCAACGCTTTTTATTCTCTTCTCATCTGATTTACTTACTTCTATTAAGCAGAACTCAATAATGTTATCGAGCTCCGCTTTTATCTCCTTTTTCTTTCTACATATGTAAGTCAAACATGCGAAGAAACGCATTAAATTTTTTATTGTCAAATGTTCCTGATATTTGTTCAAAATATTCAACAAAATTTCATTATAATTCCTTGGCTAAGATCATTCGTAAAAAAGTTCAATTACATGTGAAATGCAAATGTGTAATTTTAATAAATACAACATTTATATTAATATCACAATTGAATTGTATATATCTATATATATATATACAATTTTACTGTAAATTTTAAGGACGAATTAATATTAGGTAAAAATAGTAATACTGAAGAAATACATTATTCATTTTTTATACTGACGTAAACGAAAGAAAAATTTCGTTATAAACTCTTGTTACCTAATGATCATTCATAAAAAAATTGATTACGTAAATCGACACTTACAGAATCATAATTAAATTATATATGTTCATGCTAATATTAAAATTTTAATTCGATGTATTAAATTAAATAATGAAAAAACAAATGATCGATCCATACATACCTAAATAAAAGAAACAAAAATTTCGTTGTTAGACACTTGCCTAATGATCATTCAGAAAAAACTCCATTACATAAATTAACACTGCAGTATAATAATTGGACTATAGTATTATAATTTTTAAATTATAATTATATATAGGTACACTGCAGTACACATGCGCAAACTAAATTAAAAAATAACAATTATATAATGAAAAAACAAATGATCGATCCATGCATACTCACATAAACGAAAGAAAAAGTTTGTAAGCGACAGACGCATCAAACACGTAATCCATGCCCGATCGTCTCCCCCGAAAGCGATACGTAGCGCTTATATATACCGCTCGATATGCATAAGTAGTACAAACACGTTATTTTGTCAGTTGACGCTCCAAAACATTTTTATATATATATATATATATATATATATATACACCGAACGGCACTTTATCTCTGCGCTCTCGCATCACCTTTGCATTACTCATGCGCCACTTTGTGTCGCGCGACGTCCGATACTTTTTCGCAGCGCGAACTGGACTTTGCCCCGATGCACTTCCGCGCGCTATCGCGCAGTTAAAAAATTTCCTCCGCGGACCGACGCCCTCCCGCCTTTCTTTCTTCTCTTTTTTTTTCTCCGAGGCGACGATAAACAAATCAATCGGTCGAATTGGTCGGCCTGTTCTTGCACGACTGGGGGAGAGAGGATGATGTGCCCCGCAATTAAATTGCTGCGTTTTATATAATTTCTGCCTGGTAGAGGATGCGCTCGATCTGCTCGGTGTAATGGACAATCGAGGTGCATTTAAATTGCAAGTCTTAAGTGTTTGATTTATTACACGCAGAATGAAAATGTGTGTTTTACTTCTTTCCTGAGAAAAAAGCATCTATGTAGGCACCTGGTATACAAAAGAAAAAAAAATTATGCATCAAGGGAGCAAAATAGGTGATTATTACTCGCTAAAGCTGAGGCGCTAATTCACCCAAGGGCATAATCAACAATTACTCCCGAGGTGGATAAAAAATGTTTACCCTAATCATTTATCAATCCACTTTATTTGACAAAAAATCAAATAAAATGTGCTTACGAGAAGCAAAATAGATGTACGAAAACTAAGATATGTTTTAAAATGCTGACATGTGTTTTCAAAGAATAGAATGCGTCTATGGAAGCTAAAATATGTCTTCGAACAATAGAATGTCTCTTCGAACAACAGAATGTGTCTTCGAACAACAGAATGTGTCTTCGAACAACAGAATGTGTCTTCGAACAACAGAATGTATCTGCAAAAGCTAAAATATATCTTGGAACAATAGAAAGTGTCTTCAATGAATAGAGCGTGTCTTCAAAGAATAGAGTGTGACTTCAAAGAATGGAATGTATCTTTGAACAACAGAATGTGTCTGCGGAGAGTAAAGTATCACTCCAGGGAGTAAAGTTACTCTCCAACTACTAAAGTACTTCTACGGAGAATAAAATAAGTCCCGACAATAAAATATAATTTTACTCATTCTAAAGAAGTCAATTCGGGTGAAAAAATACTATATACTCTGAAAAAGAATTGGCAATTTTAAATGAATATTAATTTAAATAATAATTGTTAATAAATCACTGGTAATTTTTCTTATTGAAACGGGTAAATTTTACTCTTGCTATACACGTGAATTAAAAAAAAACAGTAAATTTTATCTTTAGGTATCACCAGTAATTTTTCTCATAAAAATACCGGTGCCTATCACTTTATCATCATCAATTTTTACCAGTGAAGTGTACATATAAGTGCCTACTGTGAAGAAATGGGATTATGCAAAGGCTTTTTTTTGAATAAAAGTCTTTGACATTAGAACTTTTATTGCAAATTCGCGACAATCTGTAATGCCGTCAAAAGCAAACTACACTGCATTTCCAATTATGATAAAAGCCACGAGTATACTCATTCGTAACGTATAATCAATTACACTTATTGCGATATGAGTGAAGATTTTATAATTACTTCCGAAGTAAAAGCGTTAAACGTAATTACGCAGTGTTAATTGTTGACAGTTTTTTTTACAACTACATCTTTATATTTGATGAACCGCCTGATTGAATATTCATAACACTTCTCGAATGTCAATCGACATTGAAATAAACGGCTTACTTCTTTTTTTTTTCAAGAATGATGAAAGCGCACACGCCGTACGCCAATCAATCTAGACAATGATATCATTACTTTATCCAATTATTTATTTACTCGTCGATCAAAGTTTTCGAATTGGTAATTCGATTACAACATTTCCACTTTTTTTCTTAAAAAAAAAGAATAAAAAAGTAACAATATTTTAATATCTCATTAAGTGTATTGAATTCTTCAGAGTCTGAAGAAGAAAATTGTCGCAGGATTGCGACGCTAAGTCGTGACTATCAGAACGAATTTTCATTTTTTTTTTATTTTTCAATTATTCGAAAACATTCGGTTATGTTAAGGGTATTACAGGTATAAATTGTTTCCGTTGTAGTAGGAAACCACCAATACTACTGAAACTATTCAATTGCATCTTTTTCTTTTTTTTCCAGACCAATTTACGGAAAAACTTTTTTTTCTTTGCTTTGGAATACTTGTATTTTACTTGGATTGTATTTATTACACTGGATTAAACAAATTAAAAAATAAAAAGGAAAAATAGTACAATAAAAAGTATAAAACTTTTTTTATTTATAAAATTAATTATAACACTAAATTAAGCGATACTCAATATTTCTTAAAATCCTAGTATTCACGAGGCTATGACGTAAAGAATTTATTGTACAAGACGCCAAAATTTTGATAATACAAATCAATAATTATATCGACACTTCGGCGACTTTGAAAGTTGCAGTGTCTAACAGTACCCATCCGTTTCTACTTCCCGCATCCACCGTGTATTTATATCCGTCTAAATTTCCATATTCCCTCGTCCATCAAAAAATTTTATTTAATTACCAAAAATTTGATAATGTAAAGCAATTATATTAATGCCTCAGCGATTTGTCTGACTGTACCCATCCGTTTCTACTTCCCGCATCCACCGCGTATTTATATCCGTCTAAATTTCCATATTCCCTCGTCCATCAAAAAATTTTATTTAATTACCAAAAATTTGATAATACAAATCAATCATATGTATAAAATACAAATCAATTATATCAGTACCTCGGTGACTTCGAAAGTATCCACGTCTGACCGTACCCGTCCGTTTCTACTTCCCGCATCCACCGTGTATTTATATCCGTCTAAATTTTGATTTTCCCTCGTGGTGAACCGTCCATCACAATTTTTTTTAATTACCCCAGTAACGGCGGATTACAAAAATAAACAAAGCATCAGCGGAATAGTACATTTTCGGCTAAATCGAGTCGCAGTGTTTATTACCTCGACCCGAATGTGTTTTTCCAGATCGCCGCATAAAATTCAGCATCATGACGGAATTAGCCGGGCGCCGCAGCGAAATTATCATAGGCCCATTTGCATAAAGTATCAATGGATCCTCAAAAGGAGGAAACTGGAATTTCGCGAAATACACCTCAGATTTCGGCGCGCCTGTTTATTATTAAGGTCTTTCAACCAGGTGACGCGGCAAATTTTTCTGGTGGCTCAGTGTTTAGTACATATTGACTGCGATGCTTGTCGCTGACTGTTCTGAGCCTATAACGTTTGTAGAACAATTTTTCTATATTTAGTTATTCTTCTTCGTCTGTTCAATTATTTATTATACGTGCACTTAACAAATCGGATTTTATATTTAAAAATTTATCGGTAGCAATAAGTGATACTTTTTTTATTTTCTCTGTAAATATAAAATTATTTTGACGAAGGCTGCATGATTTTCAACTGCTGTCGTCCGAAGTTTTTAAACGGTAAGTGGATATTGTTCAATGTTCTGAACATTAATTAATTAAAATCCTGCATTAAATCTTTATAATAATCTTAGCTAAATGTTAATAACCGTCACTTGAAATTTTTAAATCAGTGGCTTAGTTTTGTGACTCATAGTTTCGTGCTTTCACACTATGAGTAAATAAAAAGCAGTTAAATGCATTTAAATGAAAAGAAGTACTGTAAGCATATGAACGAAGCAAACCAACTTCTACTAAAAAAAATAACAAAAAATAATATTTTCACTGTAATTATAAAATCATTTTAACGAAGGCTGCATAATTTTCAACTGTTGTCGTCCAAAGTTTTTAAACGGAAAGTGAATATTGTTCAATGTATAATTGTCGAATAAATGATTTTAAAGTGCGTAGAATACCTTTGGTGACATTTTAAAGGTTGATGATTTAACAAAAAAAAAAGAGTAATCACATAGATATTGATTAGGAATAATTTAGCACTTGGTTAAAAAAGAAGAGAGCTGCTTAAGCTTAATACAAAGTTTCTTATCTCAACATTCTCTTTTTTACAATGACGAAGGTAAAAAAAAAACACTGAGACAAAAAATGTCGAAGAAAAAATGCTGCATTATCTGGAATAGTGCTCATAAACTACCAATCTTAAACAATTCATGATACTTTTTATAGTTAGATTGTTAAATAATTTATCAAATATATTACTCTAAAATTTTATATACATATAGTAAATTTTATTATAAAATACAACAGTTTGTAACTAATTTCTCCGACACTATAATAATTTTTACGTGAACATTTATCAAAATGTCAGTTTAACATAAACTTACATCACGATGTTTCTCGATTATTTATACATCTAAAACTACCCTTTCGACGTAGTCTTCATTCTATTTCAAAACAAAATTTCCAAACAACGTATAGCAACACTTCGACAATGTACCATTAGACCTATTCAACATAGCTACAATAAAAAAACTCGCTTCATCAATAAAAAAAAATCCTCACCCCTCGATAAATCCACTTATTTTAGATGAGACTCGAAAAGAGAGCGAATAACTTTCAGGCAACCCCCGAGTTGAGGCAAAAAATAAATAAACAATTAAATGAGTAAGTCATTCGACTTCGCACGCGTCTTTTTAAATCAGCGCCGCGCAAAAATTCAATCATCCACAGGGCGAGCCTCGGAAACAGCAACAAAGAAAGCCTCATATAGCGATGCATCAACATGGCCAATTATATTCCCCCACCCTTCGTTTAATATCTGCACGAACTGCCGGCACAAAGGCGCGTGCCCGGAGCCGCGATACAGCATCAATCGCGCGAAAATTTTTCGTCGCTCATGAACTTTGATTCGACGATACTCGCCTCTTATCAATCGCTCCCTCCTCGTTCCTCGGGTCGGAGAGTAGCGTGGCCGATAGGAAGTTGTTTGTAAATACACGGAGGTATTAGTGTGCGATTCGCCCGGCAACGATGCAGGGTGATTAGATGAGGGACTGAGACACTATTGAGACTTCCGGATCGAGGGTTTTATTGACACTTTGGGAATTTTTTTTTATATTAAAATGTGAAGAAATCTAGAGTGTTAGAGTCTGACGCTTAACATTTTATACACACTAAGCTTCTAAAGTTATTTTTTGCTAAAACTTTACATTTCATTATTTAACTATAACTCCGCATCCCTGTGATTTATAGTGATAAAAAGTTTGATAATTTTAAGTAAATATCTACTTGAAATTACTAAATTATTCTCTCAGTGTAAAGAATCTACCAGTAAAGCGAATACAAGTAGAGAAAAAAACCAGCATATTGCGAATTGTTGCTTTAAATGCCTCTAGGTTTCTTTAAATTTGAATACAAGAAATTTGGCACCAAAATTTTAAGAATATCCGCGATCGGGAAGTTTGATAGTCTTCTAGTGAGTAACGATTACTTGTGGCGAGGTAATTAGCTAATGATATAACGAGTATTTCAGCGATTTGTTCATTTATTCGGAAGCTGACAGGTTTTCTTTTTCTCTTTTGCGAGAGATGGCCTTCGTTTTCACTTGGTCACGGTGATAATTTGAATCGCAGTTGCAGAATTAATGGTGGGAGTCCTGAGTCAGCAGTTTATTTTTTGAGAGTTATTTATAGTTTGAAATATATTTCAAATTCAACATGAGAACTATTTAATATAATTTAGAAATTTATACAAGGAACTCTTTTTGATTTTTTCGTTGGTGGGAAAAACACAGGAAGTATTTGAGTTAAGATAAATGAAATATTACTACGAACTTGACATAATCAATGCAAATAAAATAAAGCTACTCGCCTCTTTTATTATCTCTCACTGTGAAAATGTTCTGGAAAAGCAATTAATTAAATTGTTATATAAGGAGTTTTACTGCCCACTCTGGTGTTGTAAGATTAAAGTTACAATTAAAGTAATCGCTGAATGAATTTATATTCTAACTGATCTAAACATTAATTAATTGAAATACTGCATTAAATCCAGATAATAATTAATCTTAGCTAAATGTTAATAATGTCCCTTGAATTTTTAAATTCAGTGGCTTAGTTTTGTAGCTCATACTTTCGTGCTTTTACACTACGAATAAATAAAAAGCATTTAAATACATTTAAATGAAATGAACTTCTAATGAAAAAAATAACAAAAAATAATATTGTACTCGTATATAATAGTCTCGATCAGGTCAGGAAGAGACTCGTAAAAAAGTCTGTGTCGTAATAACATTCTATGAAGTTCAATTCCCGCAACAAGTTATATCACGCTTGACGAATCACTCCTCACCTTCGATAAGAACCCGAAAGTGCAAAGTCGACGAAGCTTTTTACTGGGGTTTCCGACCGTATGTCGAAATTCGCCGTCGCCGAGTACACGGCAAAAAAGGGCGACCAGACGATTTCTTCATTTTTTTTAGTCTGTCTGCAGAACATTGTTTGACTGCGTTCTTCGAAACTCCTCTATTATCAGCTCGTTTTTTCCAGCCTGCGCTTTTTTGTGTAGTGTTCAATCCGATCCTCCAGACTCTCTAAAAAAAAACATTAGCGAAAGAAAATGATAATGATTGAAATTTTTTTCAAAATACTTATTTGCTTTTCGTTGGTTTAATGGATAAAAATTAATCGTAGGATAGCTATTTATGTTTAAAAACATAAGAATTTCTATTAAGAATATCTATTGAAAAAGTTAAAATTAACAAAAATTTGTAAAGTAAATAAACTAATAAGCTATAACATTTCAAAACAACGAAATACAAGAAATATTATACAAGCATTCGCAGTACTTTCTTGTAAATATAAACAAAAAAATAATCATTTACCACAAGTCTCTCGTTGCATAAGCGGCCGATAAACTTTAGGTTCGACCCCTTGTAATAAACAATCACTTTGATAATTAAAATGACTAGTCTCATTATCAAGCAGGGTTTCCATGTTTCTTAACATGGACCTCGTCATTGTACATCTAAAATAAAGAATATAAATTACAACAAAAAAAAATTCATTTTATCATTCTAACAAGTTAAAATTTACTTGATTGCACTATAGCACCATTCTTCTTGTAGATCTTTAATAACTTTTTGGAGTTCTTCTTTATCCATGTACCAATTTGTGTCATCGTATTCACAATTAAATAAATTTAGAGGAATATAGTGCGCTAAATTATACTGTGGTTTCCTTGGACAATTTTCAACATCTAACAGTTCTCTAACAACTTCTGGCTTCTCTTGCTCTCTACCAATAAGAATTAAAATTCCCATAATACAACGAATTTGATGCCACAGAAACGCATTGCTTTTTATGTTCAATTCGCACATACCATAGCCTTTAAAGAAAGATAACTTTTAATTATAATTGCACAAGTTAACATGTTGACAGCTTTATTATTTGTATTTTTATTACCTGTATTGTTACTGTCACTATCAGTCGATAAGCAACTTACTTCAGCATCTATGATATTACGTGAAAAATTTACAACACCATTTGCAACGTCCATCTTACACAGATTTCGAAAGTCATGACATCCAATTGTATATTTTACAGCTTTATTCATAGCATCAATATTCAAATTCCCTTTAGGAAAGAAATATTTATAACACCTCCACTTGCAATCAAATCTTGCAGAAATTTCACGTGATGCAGGTGACCACGCAATGCAGCGAATATTTTTGGGCAATAGTCTGTTCAAAATTTTACAGTAAGGTAGTTCTTCTAATAAATTGTCTTGCTTTTCTGGTTCAAAACAACTTCTAATATCCAGAGAAATCACTTGTGAAAATGCACTAACTCCTTTGTCGGTCCTACCACATCGATGGTAATTGGATGTTTCTCGACTTTCTATTAAACAGCTTTTCATTAAAGCGACAAATAAATAATTCTCTATAGTATTTGTTGTATCTTCTTGAGTAGCGAATCCTTGATAATCCCATCCAAGATAATAGAATTTTAAAAAAATGTGTCTTTTCTGACATCTAAAACAGATGAAATTAATATTAAAAATAACCACAAAAATGAATAAGTATAAACTTGAATTACTCATACTTTGTAAAATCAAATTTTTTCTTTGAAGAATCAGCTTTTATTTTATCTGAAGTGTCCAGCCTTTTTTCGATAATTTGCTTTAATTGAACATTGTGAGCTTCAAGCTGCAAAATCCTGTCCACCAGTTCCTTAAAAGTGAAAAAAAATTTTAAAATTCCTTAATCTATAAACAAAATACATAAAAAAATATATAAGTATTATTTTTCTAAAAATAAATAAACCCATTAGTAGCAAGAATAGTTATAATATACAAAAAATAAATTACAATGAAAAGATAATAAGTTTAACTCTTCAGAATTTTACATATCGTTAAAGATCAGAAACTCTAAACAATGTTGTCAACTTTGTAAATTTTATATTATCATTGAAAGAGTTTTAAGTCTAAGCTTCTTCTATAAGTATTAGTTTTAAGTTATTTTGTAAGTAAGCCCTATGAACAAGTAATTAATCGTACGATTTGTAATTGTATACTAGTTAATAAATAAAATAAATAAATAAATAGAAATTATCTAGGTTTAGTAAAGAAGATAAAAATATACTAACCGACTTATCCAACTGCTCCAATTCTTCTCTATTTAATATTTTCTTTTTCTTCACAACCTTGGCCATTGTTTAA
Organism: Sycophila sp. Sp_5; assembly: GCA_018906775.1. Taxonomy (NCBI): domain Eukaryota; kingdom Metazoa; phylum Arthropoda; class Insecta; order Hymenoptera; family Eurytomidae; genus Sycophila; species Sycophila sp. Sp_5. Next base: position 775,404 of record JACCID010000014.1, on the reverse strand, counting down.
AAAACAAAATACATGCTATCCATTCATAAACAAGTCATTGAGGTTAGGTACTCCGACCACGCGCTCGCCGTTTATCTACTTCACGAATGCTCCGATCTGTACTCCTTCATCTATACAGCGACACGCAAACAGACACTTTAATAAAAATAACTTTGTAAAAAACAATTTAATCACAGCAAATTTACATTTTATTGGAGCAGAAGTAAGTACCTCAAAACTGCATTGAAACTGCATTTACAAAAGATAATTACTTACTCACGTAAAAAATCTTGTCGTTTACTTTCCTTCATCTCATTAAGTTACAAAAAAAAATCACAAATCAACCATAACCTTAAAAAATTAATGAATTCAACGTCTTTCGTATATTTATTATACGATTGCCAAAAAAAGTCACGAGAATTAAAAAAAACCCATGAATTTTGAAAACCGCGCCCTCGCTAAACGGTCGCATCCAAAACACACACATACCCATACCCATATACGTGTACACATACACATCCCCGCCTCGTCCAATCGCGCGAGGCGCGCACACACCACCGATTGGGTGCAGCAGCAGCTGTGTGGATGTGCTACTCGCGCAGTTATGCGCCTGTGTAAAGTCAAGTGGCCGCGCACACACACCCGTACGGGCCGCCTCCTGCGTGCACGCAGCGTTACAAGAACGGAGCGCCGTAGTCTCGCGCTCGCTGGCACCAGTGGGTGAGTGTGTGTGCGCGCGCGCGGCCGATGTCCTCTCGCCGTCTCGAAGGTCCGTCCGCGAATCGTCCGCCTCCGTCGCCGCAGAGCCACTAGGAGACGCGCGTTCCCGGGGAGCCCGCGCCGCGCCGCAGCCAGAGGAGCCGACGGGGGGCGGCCCCCGAAGCAGGACGGCGACGACGGGACTCCAGCCCAGCCAGCCGCGAGGTTAGGTACGTTGCTCTCGCAGTGCGCGGATCAGTGGGTGCGCTCCCTCCCTGCCCCCTCCGCCCGAGTCCTCGTGCCCGCTCTCCGGGTGCGGGCCCGCGGTCGCCGCGGAGTGGTCCGTTTTTTTTTTTTTTTTTTCTTTCGAAGGTTACGAAGGTCGCGTCGGTGGTGCGCGCGTAGAGGCTCTCGGTCCCACGGTGCCTGGGAAAAAGAAGTGCCTTCCGTCTCTCTCGTTCTCCTCGTGCGAGAGAGGGAGAGAAAAAAAGCTGCGACGGCGGTGTGTGCGTGTGCGTGTCGTGCCGTGCCCCTCCCCCACAGCGGGGGAGGCTCCGGAGCCGCACCACGTTGTTACGCTCCGCATTGTACGTGCGAGCGGAGTCGGACGGTCCTCCCGGGTTTCGGGGCTCGCCGGGAAGAGGGAGGGGTGGGAAGGGAGCGGATGTGAGTGTATGCGGTCGTCGTCGGCCCAACCCCCCGATCGCCCCCTCTTCTGGGTTACGGAGCTCGCGCGGGTGTGGCGAGGTTCTTCTCTCTCCCTTTTCTCTCGCCTCGCAATAGGTGCACACGGGGCCTGCTCCGGATGTCGCCTCGTGCTGCGCGCCAAGGTTAGGTCCGACGCCGCGCGACGGTGCACCTACCCGCTGGCGATCAGCGAGGACCTCGACGATTTGCTCCTGCTGATCGTTCGATTGTACACTTGCGTTGTTAAAATTTCGTTGCGTTGACGTTGCGTACGGTTGTTAATGTGCGAATTTGATTGCGTTAGATTCCGCGGAGATGAGAAAGGCGAGAGGAGGTGCCGATCTCAGGGTTTTATTTTTCCCTTTAACGGGCGGTGGTGTGGACTTATTTCTTGTTGCGTCGAGGCTCGCGAACGACTTGTTAATGCAATGCTGAGATTGTTTTGAAAATCTTGTTTTGTTGCTAAGAATCAACTTTACAAACTCTTTGCGATGAATTGGCAGTTTAAGTGCTGCTCTGCAGAATTATTTAAAAATGACGATGGGCTTAAAGCGGAGTAAAATTATGTGTAGATTAGTTTCAAGATACTCTTGGGGAGCCACTGACTTTGTTATTGGCAAGAGGAGAATTTAGTGTAACCATTATTGATCATTTGTTTTTGTTTTCGTTTGTCACTTAGCTACTGGTAGATAAGGTGTCAGTTACATTTAGTATTAAAAGTACATTTGCAGTTTATTTTGCTGTGCGAATGGATTTGAAATTTTATTGTTTGAAAATATACGTTTCTCTATTGATCGAGGGCAAACATTTTTGCTTCGTCTAATAGGTCTTGTACAAATTTTACTAAATTGATCTGTCAATTTTTATTTATAGAATTCACTAGTAATGTCTGTCCCTCCATCATCATCCAAGGGAATTGCCAACGAAAAACCAGGAGGTACAAGCCCAAGTCCAGTGGAAATAGTTGAAGAGGTTGAAGTAGTTCCCGGACCAAGCACAATTGATCAAATACCTCTGCCACAAAATGAAGAATTGGATGATTATGGAGAAACAGCTGACGAGGAGGAAGAGGAGGAAGAAAGCACAGAAGAAGATTGCGAGGTAGTGAGTGAATTCAATTGTACTACGGTAAAAAATTTGTGAAACATGAAATATCATAATCATCCCTTTATAGATCAGCGATTCAGGACTGTGTTGTGACCCTGAGTGCGATGACGACATTGATGAGTCTGATTGCCAGTCATTGGATCTGCAGAGGCAACCAGAATTGCCACAACGTGTCCAAAGTCCAAATTTGGAAACATGTGTACCCTTGGATGTCGTCCTACCTCCAAGGAAACGCAAAAGTGAGACTGAATCCAGCTTACCTTGTAAAAAATCCAACCCCGAAGATAAATCTACTATGTAAGTTTTAAATAAGTGCTTAAGATTTTTAAGGCTATAAAATTAAATAAATCCGGAACAGGACTTACTTATATTGTATAAATCTTTAATTGACAATTTGAAAATAATTAAGTGTAGTCTTTTATAATGTATAAAGAACATAATTGTGTTAGAAATTTTAATTAAACAATATTTCTTTTTATAGAAGTCTCAAGAGGCTTGATGAGAAGGTGAAACATGGCCGACCAGTCATACCAACAAAAGACAATCCTCCTCCAGAAATGAGTGATTGGCTTTTGCAATTTCAGGTTTGTATCAGGAGATTTCCCAACTTCTTTTACATAAATATTTAATTTAATAATTGCTTCTCAAGTGATTTTTGTTTTAAAATACTAAGAAAACTCTTAAAAGACCATGTAATTAAAATGAATTTGTATTTCGATTCTCCTTATTTTATCGTTAAATTATAAGAATCTCAATAATTTTATTTTTAACGACAATCATAAAAAATTACAACGAAAAAACAGTAAAACAATTCTATTAAATGTTAACAGAGGTGGTCGAATGCCGAGCGGATGTTGGCCATAGACGAACTGATCGAGCGATGCGAACCGACGCAGGTGCGGCACATGATGCAAGTGATCGAACCACAATTCCAGCGCGACTTCATCTCCCTGTTGCCAAAGGAGCTCGCCCTCTCGGTGCTGGCGTTCTTGGAGCCGCGTGACCTCCTTCGCGCCGCCCAGACGTGTCGATCGTGGCGCTTCCTTGCCGACGATAATCTATTGTGGAAAGAGAAATGTCGGACGGCCGGCATCGACGACCTCAAGGACTTGCCAAGGCGCAAGAGTAGCAAGTGTGCGCCAGGCACCGGCTGTGCCGTTATGAACAGCTCGTCACCCTGGAAGCAGGCCTATATGAGACAGCACAACATCAAAATGAACTGGAGGACGAAACCGATACGGCCACCCAAGGTGCTCAAAGGACACGACGATCACGTCATCACGTGCCTGCAGTTCTCCGGAAACCGCATCGTTAGCGGCTCCGACGACAATACCCTCAAGGTCTGGTCGGCCGTCACCGGAAAAGTGAGTAACTCTTCCTTTTACCCTAGCTACTGCATAAAATTATCTTTTATTTTAATTAAAAAAATTATAAATAAAATTATTAATCTTCTTTCTTTTTTATAAAAACTTTTGCAGTATTGTTTTAAACTCATTTGCAGCTTATCATTCATGTAAACAATAAGTATTTTCAACTACTTGGACGTAAATATACAGATTATGTAACTCTGTGATAATAGAGAACCATCAAAATCTATTTAAAAAAAGTCGTTATTTTTTTATCTGATTGAATCTATTATTATTGAATGTGTATCTCATAAAAGGTGATAAACAAAAAGGATGACAACGCCCACTTTTGTTATAGTGTCTGCGAACGTTGTGCGGTCACACGGGTGGTGTCTGGTCGTCTCAGATGTCTGGCACGACGGTGATAAGCGGCAGCACGGACCGCACCCTGAAGGTGTGGAACGCGGAGACGGGCGAGTGCATACACACGCTGTTCGGTCATACATCGACGGTGCGCTGCATGCACCTGCACGGCAACAAAGTAGTGAGTGGAAGCAGGGACGCGACCCTCAGGGTCTGGCGGATAGACACCGGCGAGTGTCTTCACGTGCTCGTCGGCCATCTCGCCGCCGTAAGATGTGTGCAATACGACGGTAAACTCGTGGTCAGCGGCGCCTACGACTACATGGTCAAGGTCTGGAATCCCGAGAGGGAGGAGTGCCTACATACCCTCCAGGGACACACCAACAGGGTTTACTCGCTTCAGGTTTGCATTAGTGTCTTTCTTTTAATTTAATTGATTTTTACTTTCTCTTTGGTCAGCTATTAGTGAAAATTTAAAAAGGGATAGTTCTTACAATATAAAGTTATTTGAACTTTTCTTTATTTACTTGAATAAATTTAGTTCTTATGAATAATACATTGTTTATTTGACTGCTAAATATATTGGTTGTAATCGTATGTAGAAATTCTTTCGTAAAAAAATGCTTTAATGAAAAAAAATTCATTTTTTAACAGTTTGACGGGATGCACGTAGTCAGCGGCTCGTTGGACACGAGCATCAGAGTGTGGGACGTCGAGACAGGTGCCTGTCGCCACACCCTAATGGGACACCAGAGTTTAACTTCGGGCATGGAATTGCGTAATAACATTCTCGTCTCTGGAAATGCGGATTCGACTGTCAAAGTCTGGGACATCGTTAGCGGACACTGCCTGCAAACCCTTTCGGGACCCAACAAACATCAATCGGCTGTTACCTGCCTTCAGTTTAATAGCCACTTTGTTATCACATCGTCTGACGATGGCACCGTCAAACTTTGGGACGTTAAGACTGGTATGAACGATACACCGTTCTCAAATTTTCTATTAAAATTTATCAAAAGGCGCGGTGGCGCCTCGAGGCAAGTCTGAGTTTTCGAACGACGAGCGCTCGAGGTCGCACTGCTACTTCTATATTCATTGATTTTGGCCTTTTTCCCTGTATATCATTTTTTTTATGTTTTTCTGTCGTGTTAAAATTAATTTACATTTTTCTAATGAAAAATATATTTCATTTAATAAGATTACTAGAAATTAAATTGACGCCCTCTTTTTAGGTGAATTCATAAGGAATCTGGTGGCTTTAGAAAGTGGTGGTAGTGGTGGCGTTGTCTGGCGGATCCGCGCGAGTGACACAAAGCTGGTCTGCGCAGTGGGTAGCCGTAACGGCACGGAAGAAACAAAACTCCTCGTCCTCGATTTCGACGTTGAAGTGAAGTAAACAAAATTCTAAACATAAATAAACATTTTTTTCAAACAAAATTAACAAACAAAAAAAATAACGCTAACGATTAGATTAATTAATTAATTAATTCATTATAAGAAAAAGGAGAAGGAAAGAAGGTGCGAGTGTAGACGTTGCTGCTCGCCGCTCGAATCAAAATAATGAGGACGCTAAAGCAAGTGAGATTGAAGAAAGAATTGAAAGAAGAGCGACTATCCTCATGTGACTTCTGTAAATACTTTAACTTAGATAGCATAACCAATCTACTGTACAATGTTTCGTGTATGGCGTCATGTGTGACTGTGAATAAGACTGCTTATGGCTACGCTTGCGAGAGAGCGAACCGGAAAGTCATGGTAAGGATGATGAAACGATAATAAAAAGAACTTTTTGAGGAAAAAAGCGATTAACAGTCTGGGTAATGAGAGAAGTGAAATACATTGTGAACAAGAGCGGTGCAGACAGGGATTCGGTAACTTTCGGTATTTCGGCGAAAAGGAGCTTCATTATGTCAAACGTATACATTTAGTAGTTATTTATTGTTTGTAAAAAGAACGGTAATACCTAAAGATAAATTAGTAAAATATGGATGACTTAATTTGTATACTTTTTTAAAGCAAGAAATTAGCAAGCAAATCAAAGATTTTAATATAAAAGTAGTCTTTCTTACTTTGTATATTAATGATGATTTTAGTTTTACATTGTTACTTAATATAAAATAATTCCTAAACTAAAAATCAACTATTTAAAATAACGTAAGGTACCTTGTCTGGATCGGCCGACTAGAGTATAATGAAGTAATTCTATTTTCTGGTCCCCGCAAGTTGCGTATCAGGTTTCTGTATTTACCATTTTACCTTGAGTTACTCGAATGTGTTCGAACAGTCCTACGATAAGTAATCGCTTATTAATAACCCCAGGAAACTAATTTAAAAGCCTTGTGCTGCATATTGATTCAACGACGATTGCCCTTTTTTCCTTAAGTAGATAATTTTCATAGTTTAACGTGTACGAAGTAAATTGTAAATTAATTTGTGTTACTTGATCGATTTGTATCGCTTGAACATATTTCGTTAGCTCTTGTGCAAATTTGTATAAATATGTAAAAGATGGTACTTTTTAAATTTAAAAGTACGCGTGGTCCAGTTTCAGTAATTTATTTTTTGAGTTCCACTCTTCAAACGCATATTGCCTCTTTTGAGTAAAGCAAAATTGTATTTAGTAAATTTTTTTTTTTTTTTTTTTTTTTTTTTTTTTTAATGAGTTTGACAAGTTGGTTATTGAACGTTGGATGTTACATTTTAAATACGCATAATTGTTATTGCGCGTATCTTATTGTGGTATTTCATCATATACATTTTACGCTGCTAAATGTTAACATGTTAAAACCAATTTACTATTGGAAAAAATAATATCGGATAAATTCTTTTTTGAATTTGCAGTCGTAGAATGCTAAAAGCTTGAAATTTTATCAAAGAACTTTTAAGTCACCAATAGCAAATGATGCAATAATTAAGACGTCTAACTCATTAAAAAATTATATAATCTTACTGTTCTCAAATTCAGTTTTTAATTCGTTGGAACAATTTCAAATTAATTAAGACTGTTGCAATACTGGCAGAAGATGAATAGCCTTGTTTTTCTGTAACTAAATGCTAACTCGGTATGCGTTGACAGTCTTAGTGCGTTTAAAGAAAGCTAATGTAAATGAAGTAAATTCTTCGAATGCTAGAAAACTTTTTCTTTTACTTTGTGCCGAAGAAAAAATAGTCGTTGGAGGTAATGAAGCTCTCTGACGTTTTGTGGACTGATGTATTGGTATATAGAGGGCAATTTTTTTTTCCTACAATGTGCCGAGCAGTTCTCATTTTTGATAATTCATGCAAGCATGATAAGAACGGAATGTGCGTGTAAAAAAAAAGTTATTGAAATTTTTTAGATACAAAAATGTTTGGATGCTAATCTTCCTTTTGTAAATTTATTTTTATATAAATTGCGATCTTGAGAACGTTATCGATGTCTTTCAAAAACTTCTAGTTTTGCTTGCATGAATTATTCTTAAACGAGCTATATTTACCAAGATATTGTATCATACTTGAGAGCATTGAGTCTGAAAAAAAATGAAATTAGATTGGATGGGTTTATTGTGATGTTTATTATGAAATTTAGGTTTTGTTAAAAGAAATTTTCTGTTCTGCGGTATTTTAAACACGCCAGGGACGTGTCATTGCGTGTGACATCACGCGAATATTATAAATTTAAACAAAAAGTTATCGTTTAATTTTTGAAAATGACACGATTTTTGCGCCAGTTACATTAAAGGTTTATCGTGCATTTAGTTTCTTTTTTCTTTTGTGAAAATTGTTATAATTTGTCAATTGTATATTTAAAATCGTTGATAAAATAAGACGAACTTTTAATCTGTAAAGAATCGGTAGGAAAATAATCGACTTCCTTTTTTTGTAAATAATCGAATTATTCGAAATAAATTTGATAGAAATTTTTCTGTAGGCTAAACGATTCGGTATTTTAGTGCGTAAGGGAAGAGACCTTTGTCATACTTAACTGCATTTAAGCGAAAATTTGTCGAAATTGCAAGAGCTGGAGAAACTTCCTCAGGATCTCCCACAACTGTGACACGTAGCAACTGTGTAAACTAGTAATTTCTATTATTTGTGAGATACTTTCAAAATGTAAAATTTATCTCTTTTGTAGCAAAAAATTCACAATCAAGTTAAACTAAAGATTAAAAAGGCGAGAACGATACAGAAACGAAAACATTAACCATAATAAACATACCGAATGAACTGTTGAGTTAATATCAGCAATGAAAGAATTGCGCATCAAAGCGATGATCATCGATTTTCAAACATCTGTAAAGGTCTGGTTTGCCATAGTCCAGTAATAGTAAACGCAAAGCTTACTTATTTTGTGCAATATATTACTGGCAAAAAAAGCGAATTTACGGGTTTTAATATACTAATATACTCAATGTTTCCACTGATAGATTGTAGAGTTACTTTCTTTAATTTAAGGTGCCCAATGAGCTTAATATCAAACATTTTTTTAACATAAGACAAGGTGAAACAATATGTATAAATTTTCAAATGAAAATGTTGAATATTTTTGGCTGCGTTGACTGTTATTGGGCCCAGATCATTTACAGGCCGTATTTTATTTGTATATTGCTCAATAGTTTATATTGTAAGAATGTGTTATCTGTTGTATCATTTTTTATAAGAAATAGAAAATGTTGCTGCATTTTAAAAACTTATTTTATTTTTCTTCCTTTTTTTATTAAAATTAACATTCTTTTTGGCATTCCAAATACTTGTATTTAATGGATAATGAACAATGTCATTACTTGAGCATAAAAAATAAGATGTGAAGTTTTTTTTTTTTTAATTTACTTTACTGTCACGTTTCAATAGATATAACAAATGTACAATCTTGACATGGTATTTGTAAAACACAATTAGCTTCTTCTAAATCAGTCTTTTGTACTAAATAACTGTTACCGCATCTGCACGGATAAGAAAGAATATCCTCATCCTCTGTGGCTTCTAACTCGTGAGGATTCAGTCTGGCATAAATTACTGCTGCATCAGTTTCCAATTCATCTTGCTTACATTTAACATCATAATCTTTCCTGAGACTTGGATCTCCTAAAATTTCCCAAGCTGATTTAACTTCTCTGAACAGGTTGCTTGACGTTTCTTTATTTTTGTCCGGGTGAGATTCAAGTATTTTACGATGATAAGCTTGCTTCAATTCTTCTTGAGTCGAATCCGGACTACAGTCAAGTACTTGATACAAATTTCTTTTTGACAAATTCTGAGAACCTAGTAATAGAACAGTAAATAATTATATGCCGCTCATCATTAATGACACTAATAAAAAAAAATTCATTAGCCATGCACAGTGAACCAACCTGTCATGTTTGTAAATGCATCGAAGAGGCATAAAGTCTGCAGGAAATTCGCATGCTTCGCCTAAAAAAAAACAAATTAAAATCCTTTTTAAAGTAAACGTAACGTGACAAAGGGCATTTAATCATACTTCCAAACAAAAATAACCTAACGAACCTCAAAAGTCAATTTGCCCGCACAATCTTCCGCGAAAATCACGTTTGCATCGTGCGCGAAGTTCTCCTTCGCTAATCAGGTGATTATGATGAAAATCACGCGATTTAAAAAGAAAAAACGAGTAAAAAGGCTGGAACACACTTTGATCGGCGTGTCTAAGGTCATTCACATGTTGCGACGAAAATAACCTAAACATGCACCGACAGTCGTGGACTTTTAGCAACGAGCTCGATTTGCCGCTGAGTAGATCACGAATGCAATTGATCATCCAGCAGTTACGCCATCCACGCGAAAGGACAGAAGCCGAGTACTATATAAGTCAGAATTACTTTCGCGAAATCGTTTTTCGGAGCACCCACGTGCTCACGATCGCGCCAACACGTGTTCTTGCGCGTGCGCACTGCGTACTCCGCGCCTCTTCTGCAACATATGTTATGAAAATACATACATATGTTTTTACCTTCAAAAAAAATATATATTTCGATCACACAAATTGGTGCAAATAATGAATTTGCTTTTTTTCTTGAAAAAATTTTACTAAATTTTCCTTTTAGCAACAAATAAACAAGAAAAAGTAGCTAACAGTTATCATCCGAAAGTATAGTGTAAGTAGTACAATGAGTAATTTAAGTAGTATAAGTAGGGTACGTACAGGCGCAGCCGCGACTGGGACAACATTAATGAAATACGGTTTTTTCCAATGATAAATTCTTTTGGATTTTATTATACCCTTCTAATAGAATAACAAAATAACCGACGCGTATTTTTTCTTTATTCCGATTTAATTATTACTATAGTGCGCTCACAATTGTGCACAATACAGATATTATATCACGGCGTGGTGATATCCTTTTTGTTAATCTGTTAAATTTTTGTTAATGAAGGTGAAAATAAAAAAAAAGCGTGTTTACTTATTTTTTAAATTCTTTAACAGTCTATCTAACGAAAAACCCCGAATTCCGAAAACACAAAGCCTTCGGTAAAAGCGCACTTACGCCCATTCGTATTCGATGATTTTTTTTTTCATTTTATTTGTTTAATTTTTTATAACATTAAACTTATTTTACAAAAATAACTGTACATAAACTTATAAATACAAAAATAGAACTGTTATAAATCAAAATGCCAAAACAAAATTAAATATGTATGCATTTTTTTTAAATTGTAATGAAAAAGAAATAAACACTGATTAATAAGTTTTAGCAAATTTTAACGAAAGTACAGTAAATTTTATTAAATAGTACGGAACTTTGGTCTTAAACTAGCATTTAGAGATTTGATTTACTTCTAATCAGATAAATATTCGAGTAAAAATTTGTTTAGTGCTTTGGAAAGTAGGCTGACTGACATTCTAAAAAATAAAATTTATATTTATTTTTCGATGAAATGTCGCACGGACGATTGAGCGAAATCATACGGCAGTATAATGTTTAAGGAAGAGGCGCGCATGAGGCAAGGTCGCGGCGAACGGGAGACACGCGAGGACAAGGCGATTTCTGACTTGGATGGCCAAAAGTTCGATCGGCCCGTGTTGGTGAATGGATCTGATTTCCATGTGATCTTGAATTTTTTTTTTCATTGAAATTTATTGCGTTATAGTAAGAAAAACTTTAATACAATCATGTCGATTTCATGGGTGTTATAAGAAAAATTGAAAAAGTTTCTCTTCTATCTTGGGAAATCTATTCCATGTATCTATTCTTATTTTTTTTTTTTTTTAGAGATGACTGGGTAATATGAATTGAGTAATTATTTATTTTCATTGGAATATTGCAACGTAGAGGAAGCTTTTTTTTGAAGTAAAATAATTAAGCGTTTAAGAAAACTGTAACATGATAATTTTATATGCTTAATCGACAATAATTAGGTAGAGAGTTAAAAAAAACGTTTCCAATAATTTTCCACTTAACTTCCTCGTACATGTTTTTAAACTTCTTTATTTTATTACATCAATAATTGTTATATATTTTCTATTTTATTAATATTTGGTTTATGTGATTAAGTTTCAATAAAACTTAAAGTTTTACTATCACAATGCTTCCTCTACGAGAGAGCAAAATTAACTTTTAAACTGTGTAATTAACAGTTTATTGCTTAATAAAAATGACAAAAAAATTAACACTTGTTTGAAATGCAAAAACTACTATAATATAGATGCTTTTTTCTTTTAGCAATAGCAGCAAAAAGTGACAGTATAGTTCTGCGGTTGAGACGAAACAAACTACTCGAGTGAAAAAAAAAAGTTCCAATATTTTTTTATTTGTTTATGAAGACAGCTCAGAATTACGTCACTATATTAATTATTGAAATTTTATATTTATCGCAAGTTAAATAGGTTTTTCCTTTAATTTACACTATTCGATTAAAAGTGGAACTCGATACAAAATGAATCGTATTAGGGGCATACTTTATCACCCCTAAATTAGTTTTTAATTGCTATTGAAAGTATAAATACTTCAGTCGAATTTATTAAAAAAAAGCATTAAAAAAAAAACATATTTTTACTTTTCGAAGAAATTATTTTGATATAAATAAACATATATTTAGAAGAAAAAAAAACGCTTTTTTTTTCAAAATATATTATTTTTTAATATAATTTAATACGATCAATAACGTATATACACCTTTGACCGATTGAATTTGATCTACATGCCTCGCTTTTCCTGGTTAAATATTATGAGATGTAATTAACAATTATAGATTTTTAATGATTGCCTCTGGGCGTAGAATTCCCGCTCGAAGTTTAATGGTGCGGAGAAGCTGTTAATGTTTTTTTAAACCCATCGTCATTCAAACCTCATAATATTCGTTTTTATACGAAACTGCAAGAAAAAAAAATATGCGTACAAATGTTAAACGTTTCTAATAAAATTTAGCAACAATTATTATTAATTTTTTTAATGATATTGCACAAAAAATACGCACAAAATACTTTGCACGTATTTTGTGATCTTAATCCGAAAATATTTTATTACGTTTTCGGTAGAATATAATTGCCATGTAAAAAGTTTTTAAATTCTTCAAACAATCTACATTTATTTTCAAATAAAAAAAATGCAATCTTTACAAAAAAAAACGATGGACGTAAGTGAATAAGTGAATTATCAAACCGAGCACCATTCCAACTTTCTGAAATGAACGAGTAATTTAATAACAGAAAATTTAAGTATTAATCGACCACTTCAATCAAAATTATTATACTTTCTTAAAAAAAAAATGATGTGTGTCTGATTGAAAGTAGTCATGCGATAAAGTAGTCGGACTAAATAGTATAGATCCGTATATACTATACACCTATGTGTACAACGTCATTGGGGATATAGCGTGTTTACATAAAAAGTTAACCGAGTAAACCCGATATAATAAAAAGAAAACTCTTCAGCTGATTGGTTGCTGCAAATTTCAGTTACAGTGTGATTACCTGAGCCGACGTCATGAATTATGTAAAGCATCGATATTTCGCTGAGATTTAATTATATATATACACAAGTAGGTGAATGTCGAGTACGGTAGGACATGCCTTACCATACCTTGTGTTTATATACTTTGATCACCGAAGTTAGAAATCTACACTGAAAAAAAGAAGTAACTTCTACTTTTTACACAGTACATTTACATGGAAAAAAATAAGTAACTTCCACTTTTTACGCAGTAGATTTACACCTAAAAAAGTAACTTCCACTTTTTACACAGTAGATTTACACTAAAAAAGGAAGTTGTTCTTACTATTTTGCAATAGTAATATCTCTGCTAGACTGGACAAAAATAAAAATAATTTGCAAAAACAGTAAAATTCACATTTCATAAAGCAAAACTTACTGCCGTACCAGTTCTTCAGAGTGTACTCCAGAAAATTAGATTTAGAAGTTCTATAAAGCAGATTAAAGCAGATTTTAATCTAGAAAAAAAGTTGATTTGATGGCATTTCTGAAAAGCAGATTCTACTGAAAATTCGAAAAGTTAAATTAATTTCCAATTTTACAGTTAAATCTATTGTCTAAAAAAATAGGAGTTACTTTTTTTCGGCGAAACTGTGAAATTTGAAGTTAAGTTAACTTTATGAATTTTTAGTAGAAATGTTAATTTTACTTACTTAATTTTACTGTAAAGTATTTTGCTTTTTCCAGAAAGATTTTCCAGAAACAGTAAAATTATGCTTATTTGTTTATTTATTTAAAATATTAAATTCATTTTATAAAAATAACTAGAGAAATCTTCGGGTAAAAATTTATTTAGCTCTTTGAGAAGTAAACTGGCTGACATTCTAAAAATAAATTATTATTATTATACATAAATAAATAAATAAATATATATACATATTACTATAAGCACTTATGATAGTAGTATAAAAAAAATTCTTTACCAAATTTACTGCACTAAAAATTACTAAACATTGTAACAAAATTTCTTAGATTTAGAGTCAGCGACCAATTTCGTGAAACCTTGCAGGAAAAATTACCGAAACACTTTTCTAAAGTAGAATAAAACTTTGAATATTCTTTCGAGCGCTCGTCAATCGAAGGCTTGAATAAATTACGATAATAGTGAGGTAGAGACAGTAAACATCGAAAGAAAAAGAATATGAAATTGTGGATGGAGGATAACGACATATAGAGTTTTTTGAGTTTGCAAGCTCGAGCCAACTCGTTATTCGAAAAATTAGTTTTTTAATGGAGGTCTGTGTAAATTAGCCGTTTTTGCAATTATAACTTTAAAGAAAAAAATCGACTCACACCATGCGTTCCGGCTCATTTCATAAACTGGAATGCTGGAAAAAGTCCACGTGCGACGAACGTCAATTCGTGAATCATCAGGTAAAATCCACTACTTTAAAAAAATGCAGCGGTATTATTTATATTGCGTATTAGATATATATATATATATATAATATATATAGCGGTATTATAGTATATGTACATTGCAGTGCTATTTTATTTGAAAATAAATAAATCATCTGATTACAAAAATACCCAACCTACCATAATCGATCCAAAGTACATTTTATGTCAGTCTTAAAACATATAATATGAATCAATATAGAATTTTTATCCTCTCCAAAAGCTTGTGCCCCAATTCACGTATATTCGAGGCTTCTTAAAGCATTGGTCAGTCGTCCCGTTCAAACGGTAAGAGAAAATAATGAAAAAAAAAGGACAGCGGATATTGATTTATCGCTCGCACCGTAATTATATTATCACAACATTCGTTCCCCCTCTCGAGCGGATAGTTTATGTGTTTGAATAAAGAAAACGTCATTCATAATAAAAAGCTTCGGATCCCCTCTTCCCACTCGTACACTTGAAAATCAATTCATAATTGTGCTACGCGACTATAATAATGACGATTGCATTATTTCTGAAAAAGGATTATAATTTTGCAAATTACGAAGAAGTGCACGTAACACAGTTTGATTCGTTCCGGAGAAACGTTTGCTTGTTTTAGAATTATTTATTTATGTAACACTGCAAACACATTTTAGATCTATAATTTACTTTTTTATTTATCTTATAAATTAATACATATTTTGCTGTATTAATTTTATTGACGCAAAAGAATATTTATTAATTGCACTTCCCCAAGAATTAATTTAATTGCAGTCATTTCCTCAAATTATACAATATCACGTTTAAAAATTACACATAATAACTGTCTAATAAAATCTCTTTTATAATATCATTTTGAATAAATATTTTTGTATTGTATGGTTTTTTTTTCATAAATATTTTCTTTTAACTCGAGATACTACGGATCGTTATCTTATCGGACTAATATTGAGAAAAAACCGATAAAAATCATGCAGTAAAAACTGCAGATAAAATAAATGAAATGCATTTCGTGCGCACTAATTGCACATATTGCATTTTTAATTATTTTTTTTCAAGCACGTGAGTTTAAGAACGTCATGACCTTTGACATTCATCATGTGTATTCATATAAGTACCACTTAAAATTCAGTAAGAAAAATAAATTTATAATTATAACAATGATTCAGATTTTACGACAAATTAAAAATAAAGATAAGAAAAAAAGTGTCGCGTAAAATCCAACAAATAACCACCGAGAAATTCTAACCAGAATTAGAATTCTAACGAATAAGACCTCTTATAACGAATTATTATTTGCAGAAGGATTTTAGAAGAATTCTTAATAAGTTTATGTAATTTCGAAAATCCGTTTTTCTTTTCGTAACCCAGTAGAAAATGTCCACGAGGATCCACTTTAAATATCCATCTAGAATCCATGTGGAGTCCATGTGGATCCATGTAGATTCATGTGGAATCCATGTGGCATGTGGAAAACATGTTTATCCATGTAGAACTTCCAACTATGGGAAAGGATTCTTAAAATATTCATAAAGTATATTCATAAGCATTCAAAATTAAAAAGAAAAATAAACAAAAATTTAAAAAAAATGTCTTTGGTATATTTTGCTTTTGTCATTAATTTAATTATTTTTTTTTATTTAACATTATTTTTTTAATTTTATCTATACTTTACCGAATACTTTTTGAATACCTTAAGCTTTTTTTTATGACGGACATTTCTGAATTCCCAGGCGGAAGTAATTGTTATCAAATATTACTAATAATACTTGCACATATTTTTTGTGATTGTTTAAAAAAGGTTCAAAACTGTTTATAAACGTTGGATTTGAGACTATAAATAACAGTTTATAAAAATTATTAACATTTTTTCGGTATTATCAAACAAAAAAAAGTTTGTGACAGTTATTTAATATTATTATTGCCTTTACGAATTCTTTTTTTTTGCAAAGTGTGCTTACAAGGAATTTATCGCGTCCTCTCCGTAAAAAGTGACAATGGTTTTATAAGCATATCAGGTAGAATGCGCAAATACGAAATTTTAAATTTTGAATACACAAAGCCTTAAAATTATATTAAGATTATCGCGATTACAGGTCATATAATAATCTTTTTAAAAAATGGCGCCAAAATTTCAAAAATTAATCTAGCCGTAAAACGGTAGTCTGTAAAAAGCTTCTGTAGAGCTTTTGCGTTCTTACACGCAATACTGTAACTTCTTCTAATTTAAATAATTTTTAGCTAATTTAAATTAGTGTCCACGGGATTCTACCACAATTCTTTTTAATATAAACAATTTTTAACTAATTTAGATTAGTTTCCACGTGATTCCATCTATAAACGTTTCTAATATACACACTTTTTAACTAATTTAAATTAGTTTCCACGGAATTCTACTATAAATTTTTCTGGTGTCAATAATTTTTAACTAATTTAAGTTAGTTCCACGTGATTCTACCATAAATTTTTACAATATAAATAATTATTTACTGATGTAAATTAGTTCCACATGATGCTACTATACAATTTTTCTAATATCAATAATTTTGAACTAATTTAAATTAGTTTCCACGTAATTCCACTATAATCGTTTCTAATATAAACAATTTTTAACTAATTTTAAAATAGTTTCCACGGGATCCCACTATAAATTTTTCTAATATCAATAATTTTTAATTAATTACTGGAAAATCAGTCCGTCAGGCAGATGCAGTCTCACACCGTACCAGACGAAAATCGCACCACCGGTATACACTCATTAGCCGTATGACTCCGTACGTACACCTCCACAACATCGCGCATTATGCACACACCGCGCGCACGTCTGCATATATATACAGCGGCGCGCGTCGGCTCGGCTGAAGCAATCGGTCAGTCGCGGCTCGGGCCTCAGTCTCGGTTCGTCGCCTTCTGCAGCTGGGCGCAGAGGCTGTGCTGTTGGGGGGCGGAGCGAAGCTCGCACTGCACGGGCCCGTGTGTTGGCGCGAGGCCACCATCAGTCGAAAACCGCGAGGTCGCCAGCGTACACCCATACGCACACTGCGCCGAGGAAGTGTCGCGCGCGCACGAAAACTCCAGCGAACGCGCTCGTCCGCTCCGGCCCTCCTCTCTCCAATCTCCGGCTCGCCGTTCCGCAAATTCGCATATAAGCAGCGCACGAAGAGGAGGTCCGCGCGGCTTCCCACCGAAAATAGAGTCTCGGTGCGCCCGCACTGCCCGAGGCGCGCGCGGGACGAGGAGCTCGCGCATAAACACACGGGAGGACGCGCGCACGCAGCCGGAATGACGGTGGATCATTATGTAATTTTTTAAAAAGCGCCAGACGACGACGACGAGGCGCTCGCGGGGCGAGAGGCTAGACCCAGCGCGCGAGAGAGGGACAGCGAGGCGCGCGCAGAGGTGCGGGTACACTGCAGGCCCCGCGTAGTATGGGACGGCGCGCCACGGCACCGTAGGCTACTCCAGCGGCTCGTGTATTATGAGCGAAAGTGAGGTTAAAGGCGCGAGCGGTGCTCCCCTGCTGCAGCGAAACGGCCGCGGCGGCCACATCCACGAGAAGATGAGCGAGCCGGAGGCTCCTGCGCCGGCCTCGGCACTCCTCAGGTGAGTGCGTCATGCACCGCGTGCTTCCGCTTGTGCGCGCGTACTTCTTCGCCGTCGCCGCCGCGCTCCGACTTATTTTCCCTCCTGCGCTTCGCTGCGAATATTCAGGCGGGCATGTCCATGCTTAATCGCGCTCGCGGTGTCATACTTTCTGCGCGATTTCCTTGGGTTATACTTACCATGTGCGTGTGGAATTAGGGTGGATGCCGACTAGTGTTTAATTAATTTTGTAGGTTGGTGTAACAATGCGGAAAAGGAGTATTTGTGTGCTTCTTTCGTTTTGCGCGTCCGTGCGGGATATCCTGGTGCACACGGTGCGTGAGTTGTAATATTGAAGCTCTTGAACAGGGATAAAAAAAAGAAAGAAAAAAAAAAGGAGTCGGATGAGAAGTAGTAGTGTACGGCACATTTTGAGTAATGAGTGGATTTGATGCTGTTGTAATTAGTTTGATGCTACAATCAAAGGCACGAGTATATAACAAAAACATTCACACGAAACCTTGAGAGTTTATTTTGTACTTTGGACTTGGTCGTCTGTAAGACTTTACTCACTAAGCAGGATCTTTTTTTTTGATGCGCTAGCGTAAGAAATGAAGTTGAATGATTTTTACAAGAGCCTATAATTTTGCATGCAGTCGGACAAATAGGTTTAGTTTTAATGAAGAACCAAGTGTGAATCGATTGATACACTTGCATACACTAGGCGTTTAGCTTTGAAACAGTTACAAGTTAATTTAGGAATGCTGCAGAAATCATTTGAATCAATTTGAATACTAATAGTACTATCTTTGATGGTCAGCTGTTTTTATCTATAAAATTGCATTAACGAGTAACTCTTTAACAACTGCAGTAGTTTTTATTGAATGAAGTAAATTTCAATTCAGTAAATTACAAGCTTTTTATGCACCTTTTTTTATGAACTTAGATTAGTCTTGTTTATTACATAATAAATGTATACTCTAACAATATAAATCAGTAGAATACTTTAATGATTTTTAAATAATTTGTATTAAATATTGAAAATGTTTGCCGAACAAGTATTAGTTAGTATTTTCTTTTTAAATTTATAACTTTTAATGTGTACAAAGGATTAATACGTACAAAGGATTTTAATTCCTCATGTATTAATGATGCACATACCTAATTTTAGTTTTTGCTAGTCATTGCTTTATCATAAGAGACATCCAAATGTTGCAAAACTTTTCAATGGGTTTAAAAGAAATTGATAATACAATCTTCCAAAGACCTATTCACATAATAGAAAAATGCTTTTTTATGTTATTAAATTCAAATTCATTCATTCATTCTATATTGATTCTTGTAAAAATAAAAGAATAAAATTAAAAAAAATATACAAAAATTAGTTAAAAAAGCTTTTAAATTTATCAAAAATTCAAAATAAACTATGTTAATTACTTAAAATAACTCTAAAAATTACTAAACAATTATAGTTAGATTGTACATACAAGTTTGTTTTTAACGTCTTATATATTGATAACCAGGTCATTTACTTCATCAGTCTCGCACAAACTAGAGATAAGTGGGAGATATAAGTCAAATTCAAGTTGAATCGTCTCGCAAGAATTGCCTTGATTCTTAACAATATAATTGCATAAGTGGTCTGTGCAAAGGCTTTCTAATAGCCGATTTTTAAAATATCAAATTAATATACTTTAATAATAAATATTCTTCCAATTAGCAAATATAATGCAATTATTTACTTTATTTACATTTATTTTTCGATACAAATACTTTTCCTAATATTAATAAACAATTTTTTAACTTAATAAATTCACGTCAGTCAAAATTTTTTATACATAAATTTCATTAAAAACATTATAAGGGTTTATCATGTTTGTAACGTGATACTTGATAAACAAATGTACGGTTTAGAAACCTTAGAAAGTATACTGTCACATTCTATATTTCTATATGACATCAGTCTTTGCATTATTTTTATGGATGACCTCATTGAATTTGCTTATGTATTTTACAGTCATCAAACTAGATTATTGTGACAAATTTCTTGTTATTCCAGTTTAATTTTAATTTACTTTTATTTACAGATTATTAATAACGATGGCAAACATTTTAAAATGTGTAGCACGAACAGGATTTGTTCTCATGAATAATATGTATTGCATACCAACTTACGTTATTTGGATGGTGCTGCTCTTCCCAGTCAAAGTTTATCACCCTCAAGTGTATTGGCGTATTGAGGGTCTCTTCTTTCATTGGCTTTTAGCAATGGTGTCAATGTGGAGTTGGACAGCAGGATATCACGGTAAATATTAATTTCACAATTTTGATTTTAAAGGAAAAATAAGTTTCACTTATCATGAACAAATAAATAAATTATTTATATCGCGTTTGACAGTAATTGAACAAGGAGATGATATTAAGAGAATTATAAGTGATAGAACTTTGGTTATTGCTAATCATCAGAGTACCGGCGATGTTCCTATACTGATGACCACATTTAATGCCAAGCCTAATGTGCTACCCAATATAATGTGGATCATGGACAGAGTATTTAAATTTACCAATTTTGGAATTGTTTCAATTTTACATCAGGATTTTTTCATTTCTTCTGTGAGTATTAATGTTGAAAATGATTTAATTATTGAAAAGTTTCACTATTATCGGAATATTTCTTCAAAATGATATTCAAAGTCAATTTAATTATTAAAATGTGTTTTAAAAGAATTAATAAATTAATATTTTATTCAAAACTTAAATAATGTAAATAAACTTTAATTAATTTACCTAATTATGTTATTTATACATAATAGACTTTAAATGTATTTTAAAAACATGTTATGCTAATTTCCTTATTGAATATTTATGATAAAAATTTAGATTTGACTTACTGAATCATGTTTTAATTACATTGGTATTAAATTTTTCAGGGTCGGAAAAGAAGAGAAGAAAGTTTACGGCAATTGGAAAAACATTTAAAACAGTCATATATACCATTAGATCGAAAATGGATGGTTCTATTTCCAGAAGGTGGTTTTCTGTGTAAAAGACGTGAAACTTCACAAAAATACGCTAAGAAAAAAAATTTACCCATTTTGGAAAATGTAACTTTACCAAGAGTAGGAGCTCTGCAAACCATATTTGATATTGTTGGACCCGTACAGAATAATAATACTTCTGAACAAGAAATGATGGCCCGATCAAGTAAGAATATCTGCAGCATCTTGATTAAAAATTAATTGTGAGGTGGAAATAGATTAAAAATTAATTTTTGGAATTTACAGTAATGGAAGTAGCCAAACCAGAAATTAGATGGATACTTGATATAACAATTGCGTATCCACAAGGAAAACCAATAGACTTGCCAACTATAATAACTGGTTCAAGATCTCCATGTGAAACTGTTCTTTTTTATCGAATTTATCCTACTTCACTGGTAAGTTAAAATAATAAATGTAAACCAAAATCCTGTTAAATTTTTTATAATTTTTTATGGTTATTTCCTTAGGTCCCCAAAGAACCAGAAGAACTATCGAAATGGTTGTATGACAGATGGGCTGAGAAAGAAGCTCTTTTAGAGAATTTTTATAAACACGGAACATTCGTAGGCACTCAACGAATCAATTTTGAAGAATCAAAGATCCAACAAGATCCTTTGCGATTCCTAGTCCTCCATTTATTCTTTATTACTTCTAGTTACATTCATTATAATATTTTCTCGTATGCATTATCCTACATCTGGTAATGTCTTATTGAATTGGTAACTCTTTGGAAATGGTCTTCTTGAAGGGTTCTTGATTCAATTTATTGAAATAATTTTGCTCTGTCTGAGAACACAGTAATATTATTTGTGATCCAAGTGATGCTTCTGACTGATTATTCAGTAACACTGTGTGTGTGTTGCCAATTCATATTTTACAAAATTCAAATTAAGTTTCTTAAGAAATTGGAAAATTTTCAGCTACTTCTAAATGTAAATGTAAAATCTCTTTTAAAAATATTGGCTTTTAAAGTATTAAACAAATTTTCAAAATTTTTTAAGCAGTTAAAAAAATTTAAAAGATAGCTTAAGAATTTTTACCATAACTAAAATAAAAGCAAGAAAAAGTGACAAGCTTCAAAAGTTATAGAATGCATAAAATGCACCCTAGCATAATAAAACAACTGCAACTCTAAACATTTTTTTTATAAAATAAAATGCACGAAATTATTTGTCGGGACGTGTGAAAAATAAATTTCAGTTTGTGCGCGTATAATTTAAGTTCCTACGCTTAAGAGGCACGTCAATCGTTCCTTTTATAACGGTTTGTTACGTGTTTTAGCACAGTATTGAAGATCAAAATCGTGTAACATAGTGTGCAGCTAAAAGGAAATTAAATACAAACAAAAAAAAATGGAGTGCACGTATAAAATATTGTGACATCGTTGCAGACTTTGTATAATTACTCTACTGGAACAACATTTTGTGTCACGCACTCTGATAAAGAGGAAAAGAGATTTTCAGTGTTACATCATGGACGCACGAGCATGCAAAGATTGAGAACAACATTACAGTGCAGATTTTTCTAAAAAAAAAAAACAAAAAAACAATTATTTTTTACCAAAACACTACGCTAAACTACGCCAAGGCTTTTTTATATATAATAATTTAATGAAAGAAAAAATTTGTGATCGAAGTTTGTCCTTGCGTTGAATTTTAGTCAGGACATTCGTTTTCCTACATGAAAGTGATTTTTTATCAAGACTAAATGTAAATCCGCAGAACCAGCGGTTGGAAAAGGGATAACAGTCAAAGGCGAAGAGCAGTTGATCCTGTTCTGCGAAGTAGCTTTACTCAAAACGATAAGAACATTTACCATTACTGTGAAATGATTTTATATAAATGAAATGTTATCGCGCGAAAAAATTGAGCAGCTCATCGTTCATTAGAATTGTGTGTAACTTTTTTGCTACGATGGATGGGATAACTTTAAAGGAGGAAACTAAGTTTACTCGTAAATCAAGCGAACAGAATCGTTCACTCGCTTTCTTTTGCTGACGGAATAATCAGTCGATTAGCCTAGCGATCGATTGATTATTCATTGTGAATGACGACATTTCAAATCGATCGTGCCTTGCTCTTGCTAGCAGTGATTATATGTCACTCTGTAAATAGAACTTTTGTAAGCTCAACGAGCTCCGCAAGTATTTAAGAAAACAAAAAATAATAAGTAATTGTAGATGTGGATAGGAGAGTTGTGTCATTTTGATGGTCACTATTGCCTGTTAAAACTATACTTATAAACTTCTCATCTAAACAAAATCGATGTGAGAAAATCTCTAGATATTTTAATTCCATTACTTTTTATGTAAACTTCTTAACAGTTTAATTTAAAATGATTGTACATATTTAAATGGACAAAAGAAAATAAGCTTTTTGTATTTTAAAGGCGATAATGAAATTTCCAATTCTTCCTTTGTAATGAAGTTCAATTACATTTGTATGTGCCTTTTTAAAAGCTGAAGTGAACTAAAAACAATAATCTCGCATAATAAGTGTAAGCTCGTTTAGTTTTCCAAATAAGCGGTTAATTTTAATATTTATTTTTTTTTTTTTTTACAATTCATCGTGAGCACATTCGATAATTTGAACAAAGAAAATTCAAATGTACGAATATTGCGTGTCACTTTGTACAAAAGTATCGATGATAAATTTAAGGAAAGAAATGTCTCCGTGAGATTTTTCTTATTTGAGATAAATTTTTTAATATCGCAACCCTTTTCGATTGAATCGAATGATACTAGAAAGCACCTGGTTTTAGAAAAACTAAAAATTTCTAGAGATTTTCTAATGTGAAATAAATTAGTGAACAAATACGTCTAAAGCCGTTCCGATACGTGTTCTGAACAAATAAAAATGAATAAATGCAATTTTCTTCAGCGCCGTTCACACGGCCTAATTAATACTGCTGATTACTCCATGTATATGTTTGTAGAAGATCTTCGTTATCTTTATTTATTGGTGGAATCTTTGCTGTAATAGATCAAAACGAAGGATTTTCAAATTATTAAAATATAGAAACTAAGAAGTAAGAATCAACCAATACTCCAGTGTGTATTAAATTCGATCTTTCTCTCATTTCTGTTACGTATTTGTCGCTTTACTCCTTCCTGTACTTTATTCTGTTATTAGGTAAATTTATGCAAATCAGCACTCGATACATTTATTAACGCTATTCCCATTTCTATCCATTGTATCATAATCTGAAACTTCGTTGATAATCCAGTCACTTTATCGAGGGTACCTTTTCCACAATTTTCGAATAAAGAAACTATTGCATTATACAATTTTTCTAATCTATTGTATTTAAATTATATGTAAAGAAAAAATGAGGAAATATATGTGAATTATAATATTATCGCGTGAATCGTATGTAAGTCATTCAATAGTGTTTTATAAGTGACTCTTAAGAGATTGTGTAAATATAAATCGCACGTGTACATGAAGAAAATTCGTTTTTGCACTAAATTGTTGACTTTGTATGATTTATAAGTGGCTTTCAAGTTAATCGTATATAATCACATATCATTAACATATAATTTACGTATAATTTTTAACTTTAAGAAAGCAGACAAAAAAGCTACCTAAACGAATAAAAAAAGTTATAAGTCGGTAAACGTATAAATGTAGAATTACAAATACTGTAAGGGAACTTTAGTATGGAAGTAGTTTTCAAGATTTTTATTGTAAACTGTGCTATGTAAAAAAAACACACACATTCGTTGGCATGGCATTTAAAAATAGGCTGCATTTAGTTGCGCTAACTTTTTTCTACTTCGAATGAAATTCTTTCCTCTCATTCAATTTATAATGGAGATAATAACGAAAAAAAAATAAGAATGCATGTGATGGCGAATATGTAACTTTGTATTCCAATTTACGTACACCTGTTTCCCGCGGAAATTCTGGCCAAGGTGAAGAAATTACTCTTAACGCATCTGTCTTTTATGTCCAGGTACACATGTCTTTTTCGTACACAGCATACTGTTACGACATATATGTAATATGTATTTTTACACTTATGGATGAGAAAATACGAGTGGAGCAAAAGAGAAAGTATTTACCGATGGCATAAGCGTGATTAGCCGAAGAGTGAGACAATTATGATGTATACCGTGTATGAAAGTCTGTGAGTTATAAATGCATAATATGACTAACTAATAAATATTAAGAAACGCAGAAATCGCTTTATTCATTTGTTTTCCCATTAAACATCATCGAGTTTTTTTTTTTAAATTTTAATAAAATGTTTAATACTTTTTTTCTTCGTCAATTTTTACGCAAAGGTATATTCTATCTGTTAAATCTTAAGAAGAAATAGATTCATCAACAGCAGAAAATAAGTTTAAGAAGACAAGTTTTTAGTCTTTCTTAATTAAGAAAATTGACGAGGGATTCTTTTTACCCAGAAAGAAAATTTTACCTTCCTTACTTCAAAAACATATTACCTACCCTAATGCAAAAAGTAGATTTTGCCTTTTTTCTCAAAAAATGATACTATTACTTTATCTTCAACCAATTCTTTAGTAAAAAAAATGTTATTCCTTTTTTCAAAAATCGAAATTTATTATTTTCTCTACAATGATCGAAGTGCATTTTACTAGTAAATTCAATAGTAAAGTTTACTTTCGTAGAGAATTCTCAAATTTTTAATAAAGTGTTCAAAATTAAAATTTTCTTTTTTCATTTCATTCATTTAATTTACATTTTTTTAAAATTTATTTACTTTACCGAATGCTTTATGAATACTGTAAGTAAATGGTTTACTTGTTCACAGATAATACTTTTGGAACACTATAAGTACGATTTTTTTACGGACATTCGAGAATTCTTTATAAATTCTTCTTTTTCCAAAGTGTGTACACTTAGTTTGAGCATACTAAAGAATATAAAATGAATAAAATACAAATCTTCCATACGAAACAATTTAATTACAAAAATATTCGCTCATCGTTCTTCGTTCACACCGCACAATCATACGATCATACCTAAAATCGCACAAACAATAAAAACTCCGCGCGCACGCAAATTTGAATACTCCCGCGTCGGATCGACCAATCGACGCGCCGAATCTCCCCATCGCAAGTCCTCTCATCATATAAAAAAAAAAGAAAATGGCCGCGCGAGTGCTCGCAGATCTGACGTCGGCGGCCAGCAGTTGCACACAGTAGGTAGTGGTTTTCTGCAAGGAGTGATCAAGCCTCGCGCGTCACCCATGCCTTGCACCTCCTCGTGAGTCCCGGAGCAAGCGCGCGGATTTCTCCTCCCCCGTCCCCGCAGGTCACCGTCGCCGAGGCACGGCAACGCAGGTGAGCCGACAGCGCGGCTCCAGAGTCTACGGACGCGCTGCAGCGACTGCCCATCACTTTCTTCTTCGTCGCCTTTTTCCTTTCTTCCTTCGAGTGCGTATACGCCGCGAGCGATTGTTGTGTCATCGATTTTTTATTTCATACGGCTTTTGTTTATAGCCGGAGGCTGCGCAGTTTTACGAGATGCTCGATCTCGTCGCTGGCGAGATGTTAGCACAGATTGTGTCGTCAGCGGTCGAGCGTATTAAGATCGTGTGACGTTGATCGACGGCTCGGTTTCTCGCGGAAGCTGGTGAAATTGACACCTGTTTCCGTTCGACACTTGAGACTGTTGATAAGACTTTGGTGTGGATAAGATTTAGATTCTTTTTTTTGTGTTGTCTGTTTATAATTTATATGGCTGAGCTTCGCTGTCTGTTGTTACTTTGGGAATTTTTGACTGAGATGGGAGATTGTTTACTTTGTAAGAAGCTTTGGCGATGCAGGAATACTAAAGATTGATCTCTTCTGGTTGCAGATAAAAATGGTCAAGTTGTTTGCTTTGACCGTGCTTTACAAAGGTCCAACTTCGGCTACGGCTGTGAAGTCAGCTTACGATGTCGACTCCTTTTCTTACTTTCAAAGAGGCAGCGTCAGAGAGTTTATGGCTTTTGTTAGTAAAACAATAACAGAGAGGACGCAAATAGCAGCAAGGCAAAGCGTCAAGGAAGGAGGTAATAATAATAAATTTATTAACAATCTCACCTAGGCAATTGATAGAAACTAATGTAGAGCCTAATGCAAATCTTATTCTATCTTGCAGAGTATATGTGTCACGTTTATGTTAGAGGTGACAGTTTAGCTGGTGTACTTATTTCGGATCATGAATATCCAAATAGAGTATCACACACATTAATTACTAAGGTGCTGGATGAATTTTCTGCTAAATATCCTGCTCACACGTGGCCTACATTGAAAGAACCAACTACAGACTTTCAACAAATTAATGTGTATTTGGCTAAATATCAGAATCCAAGAGAAGCTGATGCTTTGACAAAAATGCAAGACGACTTGGACGAAACTAAAATTATCCTAGTAAGTTGATATTTTTATTGAGCAAAAATGATGTAATGTAATTTTATGAATTTCATTAAATTAAAGAAAACTAGAATAATTTAAGCATGCAAAGATAAAAGAAATAAAAAGATGTATTACATTTTTTCAGCATAATACATTAGAAGCAGTTTTACAAAGAGGAGAAAAATTAGATGATCTTGTACAAAAGTCTGAAGGCCTGAGTATTCAGTCCAAAGCTTTCTACAAAACAGCTCGTAAAACTAATTCATGCTGCAGTCTTACTACTTAAAATAAAATATATGTTGTTACAAATATTCCTCAATTTTGATAACCATCCTGCTGTTCTCAAACTACTGGAACCATGAGAATTCATAAAAAAAATGAAATTCCACTGGATTTGGAAGCTCATCTGTTTTACAATATAAGGCTCTGTCTAACTTGTATATATTATTATCACACATAGCAAATTCAACCGTGAATATTAAATGTTGCTCCAGTGTTTCCCTGGCGCCAGAATTGAAGAGTTCACTGCCAGATGATTTTGATAGTTAGTGACAGTAACAGATGAATATTAGAAATGGAATTTCTGAGAGAAATTATATTAGAAAAAGTGTGAGTGAATATAGGAAGAATTATTGTTTACAAGAAAAACAATATTAAAAGAGAGTTAGTGTTGATGAATTATGAAAAAGGCTCTAAAATCTTGAGATATAAGAAAGAATTATACAGTGTCCAATTTCCTTAAAGGCTACATAAGTTTTATAGTTTCTAATGTTGCTCTTGTTATAAATTTTGTATCAACTTAAATTCTTCAAACTGTGACTTTCAATTTTAATTGATTTCCAGATGCCATTTCATAATTACAATTGAAAAAATCTGTAGTTTAGAGATTAAACATTTATTTGATTCTTTTACTTATTCATGTTTTTCATAATGTTGCTATCTTTAATATTTTCAAAGTATTGTTTAACTTGAAAAGATATGTTCGAAATATTTTGTCCTACTTATTATTTTCACATTACTGTAATTTAGTACTAATAGATATAATTAAAAATGATAATTATAAACAAAATAAAATAGTGTCTCTAAACTGCAGATCTGTATATTATTTTTACTTTTTTCTACACATTTCTATAATTTTTACAATTTTTTGATGCTTTAAAAAATTAATTCAGATCAATAAAATGGATCTGGAATCCACAAGAAGGAATGTGAAAGATTATGTTATATGCTTTTAGTATTTTTTAAATTTAACTATTGTATTATTAGCTGATATTTTATAAAGACAGAAATTACAATAAAAAAGTGTTCCGCCAAAAGTTTAAATTAAAAAATGTTGAATAATTTAATTATACTCCATGCACCCAATTAATATAATTTGGAATTTTAATCCTGAACTTTCACGTTCCTTACAAATGTAATGAAAGTGAATCTTTTAAAAACAAATTTTAAAGTTGTTAATTTACTGTCTATTAGATCTTTCAAAATAATAGTATTGACAAATAATAATTACATTTTGTAATATGAATGTCTAGTTTTTTCAATTAAATGTATACATATATTATATATTTTCTGTAAATGTTTAAAAGTATTAAATGTAACTTTGCAAATTGTGTAATACAGTCTTAAGCTTCGCATAAGCTGCATGAATGTGTACAAGAAATTATAAACTTTTGATGCAATAACATACTCTGATATTGCAGAAATGACTTTTGAATATATATATATATATATATACACACATAGTATGATCTATGCAAAATGGATGTTTGTATAATGTATAATTATATTATAAAATTAGTTTGGAAAATAATTTTCTTAAATTGTATTTTATCTGGCTTTAATAAGATATTTAATAAAGTATGCGAGATAGCATAGAGATAAAGAAATTTGTGTGGCAAAAAACTAAGTATTTAAAAGGAATTGTAAAATCACAATGTGTGAAAAAAAAAATTAATATATTTTCTGGTATTAAAAATGATCATGTATTGAATTTTTTAATTAAACTTCCAAAGTTTTGGTTTACATTGGTGTAATCTTTTCACGACAAATACAAACTTATTTATTTATTATTTTTAATCTTTTCTTGATAATTTATTGCACAATTATTTTTGTAAAATAATATAATTCAATTAAAGCTACCCGAGCTCTTATAATAAATCAATTTTATTTAATTGTAAATCTAATTTACATTATTCAATAAATAAATGAAAAAAATTAAGCAAGATTTAAATGGAAATATTCTTAGAAATCAATTTGTTTAATTTTAATTTTACATATAGATACAATCTTATTCTGTATAAATTTGACTATTTCATTAGTTAAATTTGTTACAGTTTTATTTTATATGTATTAAATACATTTTTCAACTTAACTTGCAGCAACATTTTTTGCATGACCTTTGTTTTTTCTCTCGTAGTATTTTTTTATTAATGGTGTAACGTAATCTTTAGAAGCGTATGTAGTATTTGATTTCCATAGTATATTTTTTTCTCCTTTTTCAATGTTGTACCCTTTCGCATATTTTGAATCTGGCACCTAATAAAGGTAATAAATTAATTTTGTTTTTCAATGCTACACAATGTTTCTTAAATATTTTTAAATCTATTTTGTGATAGAAAACTTACTTTCTTTAAAACATTCTCCCATACTTCTGAATCATTCCCACTTACAAGAAGTTCTGGGACATCTGTCCTCATGATAAATGAATTCTGAATAAGATGAAATCGTTTGTGAGCATAAAGATTGCAATAAGATTTATGGTGTATTCCTTCAAAACGCCAATCTTCCAACTTTGTAGAATGTTCATCTAAATTATCAAAATTCAAAGCCTCAATATCATCAAGTACAACTTCAATATCTCCTCCTTGTGACCAGTCGTAAATGAGTAAATGGCAATATGGACTGAGTTTGGCCAAATAATCTCTTTTATAATTTTCTTCAATATCAGAAAGATATTTTTCATTAAGAACCTTGGAATTCTCTTCATATTTCAATCCTCGTTTTTTGATATTTTGCTATAACAGAAAATATTATTAATTTTAAATTATATTCTAAAGAAAATATTCTAAAACAGTTTATTATTATCTATTTATTAAAACTTACAATTGTGGTTGGAACTGGGACATCCAAATAGATGATCAAATGAGGCTTCAAATAGTCAGGTAGAGATGCTAAACCTGAATCACAGTGCGCTTCATATGCACCACTTGAAATGTACTTATTCTGTACCATTGTTTTGGCAAAAACTTTATCTGTCCAAGGTGATCTTACAGTGACAACACCTTGACCAGTACACAACACGTGGGCCAAACAATCAATGTACCTATGCTGCCTCAGATAATACATATACATTTGCATAGCTGCAGTATTCAAGTTGCAAGGATCATGCAAAAATCTCTCAATATCAAAAGTTTTTAAACTATCTGGTAATTCCGGATCCAAAGTCCTGTAGTCGAATCCCCAAGGTGAGATGTACAAATCATCAAAGGTCGGTGCTGGCAGGTACAAAAAGTCAAATTCCTTTGCTAATTCCTGAGCAAACTTATTCTTTCCAGCAGCTATTTGACCGTCCACTACAATGAGCTTGTTATGCTTGTGCATTCTGGACTGGTTTGTATCCAAAAAAATTTGCCATGTAGAGTATGTTTTATTGTAATAATCAAAAGGCTTAATATTGGGAACTTCATCTTCATCTCTAAATGCTGCTCTGGTGAGAGTAGCCACTTGGTACTTTACAACATTTTTATTAGGACTTATCTGAAACAAAAAAGTACATAATCATTAGTCGAACCTTACCTTTGAACTCAAACCAAACAGTACATACAGGAAACGCTCGCAAGTTCCAAA
Organism: Sycophila sp. Sp_5; assembly: GCA_018906775.1. Lineage (NCBI taxonomy): Eukaryota > Metazoa > Arthropoda > Insecta > Hymenoptera > Eurytomidae > Sycophila > Sycophila sp. Sp_5. The sequence goes on along the minus strand of JACCID010000014.1, from coordinate 744,080 downwards.
ATAAAAATTCTAGCACAAACTTTTTAGGGCAAGTCCTTTGCATCGGCAGCAACCAAACCAAATAGAAAAGAAACCAAAATTGGCCAACGTACCACCACGCAGCGCAAAAATTAAGAACCGTCGCGATAATAACAAAAGTAAGGGTGCAATAAAAATCATTTGACGACTAACCTTACATAACTCCTTGGCAGCTCCGGTTAAGCACTGTTTGGCGGCCAGGCCGCCTCGAAAAACCACGTACATCTTTGACTGCCTTTTTCACGAACAGTCGACTTTTCCCACTAGAGAGAACACTCGCCCCGCGAGAAAACCTGCGGATGATCCACCCCAATCTGCTCCGTTATTCCGCAAGAAAAAAAAAATAAATTTCGGAGCGGAGCAGACGAGACTGGAGGAAGGAGCAGCCCATCGCCGGCGGCAGATGTCGCGCCGTGTCGACTAAAGCCAGTATCACAAATTCACAATTCACAACTGTGAACTACTCAACTACGTGAACGTGTATATAATATAATATAAAAGTATTCGTGTGTGAGTGCCGAAGTGACGTACTGACGTGAGAGAGTGAGACGTACGCGGTCGACGCTTTTCGTGAACGGCTATACTTACCTTTTGCTCCGAGTTGGGGGTTTTGATTTTTTGGAGAGCAGCAGCGGTGCCTGGAGAAGATGGACTTGTCGAAGATGCCCCACGAGAGGAAGCTGTACCTCTGCAAGTGGTACTTTTACGGTGAGGATCTTGGGGAGCGGGCGAACGGTTTTCGGTTGTTTGGTTAGGTTTTTTGGAGTTGACAACAATGCGAAAGATTCCATTGTTGAATTGACGTTTCACTCGATGTTTTAAGTATTGTACTTTTCATTTTCGTGAGTGTAAGACTTTTTTACCTTTTTTGCAGCTGGTTTTGCGTTACTCCCCTTCCTGTGGGCGGTGAATGCCGTTTGGTTCGCTAAGCAAGCGTTTATTGTGCCACACTTTGAGGAGCAGAAACAAATTAGAAAGTGTGAGTAGAATTTTCATTGTTTACATTTATTTATTTAAAGAGCCTTTTTACATTTGAAAATTAACTGCAACGGTTGAAAGATTACAAATGAATTACTTATCCGTTTCGCAGAGGTGAAGAATTTTTTATTGAACAGTGCTATACACATATATTGAAAAGATTTCTGTGTATATTTAGATTATGAATCATTTCACTGGAAATGACTAAAAAAACTACTTAATTCACTGGAAGATACAGTAATCATAAACTAATGTACTTTTCAAATTTATTTTTAATGTAAATGTTGCACTGTTAGTTAATATAATTCTATTTTAATCAAAATAATATTTCGATAATTAATAATCAAATAATATTTTATTAAATAAAAAGGAAAAATAAGTAAATTTATAATATTAAATTGAATAAATGATATCTATGCATGTAAGAATAAATTTATGAAATTTTTAGATGTTATCTTTTCTGGAATTGGATCAGTAATTTCCTTGACTGCATATCTGTCATGGATCATAGTATTTCAAACACACAGAGCAGCTTGGGGTGAATTTGCAGACTCCATTAGTTACATTTTTCCAGCTGGCATTCCATAAAATTATACTTGAAGATAATTGACATTTTCAAACACGACTGAATGTTTTACATTAATTAAGGATCATGAAAGAATGCAAGAGGAAAAAAACAAATATATATTTATTTTTTTAATAACTGTCTATCTAATTTCACCCTCAATAGGCCAATACATTAATTTTAACAAACATATTAACTTTTATAGATGACATAATTCATTTATTTGTCTCATTCTCGTTAGCCGAGACAGTCTCTCTCAATAATGCAATATAAAAAATACATTTATACATTTATATCTTTATGGAGGATTATATTTCACATTAATAACTGATGTTTTCTTGCATCGTAGACCGGTTGTGCATTTAAACAGCTCTCCTCCTTTGAGCATACATTTTGAGATCCTTATACACCAATTTTGTTAGTAGCTGGAAAAAAATCATGTATAAAATACCATAAAAAAAATTAAATACTAATTTAAAAAAAAATCATTTGACAATCGAACGTTAAAATGCGACGTAATTAATTCTTAAAAAATCTATCAATCAACAATTAATTCTTACCACCAATGCCAGGACTTCAGAAGCTATAAGCAAGTAAAAAACGTTGTGCCAGGCGGTTTTAGGATTGCCCTGGCTAGAGACAAAACCGGCGATGAAGGGTCCCACAGCAGCTCCGATACTACCAGTGCCATCGATGATGGCCGCCACTGTAGCCAGTGCCTTCGAATCCTGACCTAAGCTCGGATGAGTCCCCAGTTCCGCCGACACAGCCGTAGTTATAAGAGCATAAGGTCCATTTACTAATAAACCTGACACTATTAACAATATTACATTCAGCGCCAAGTTGACATTCCCTACGTAATCGTAGATGAACAACTGAAAAAAATCAACATTTCATTATTAATATTATTATTCATTTTAAGAATTTCTGTTTTACACAGTCATATACTGAAATCTTATGGCCTAGATTTAAACGATAGGTATATTCTTTTTTTAAATTGCAGCAGTAAATTTTTAACATTGTGGTTTATTTTAAAATTCGTATGAAATTTGGGCCCTAAACGAGATTTTTTTGTGCTGATGTAAAATTACACTTTACGGTTTAAAAATGGGCCGTAATATATTGAACTTTACGACTGCGCAATAAAAAACTTATTGCTTCGTAATTTCTATGGCGCTTGCCTTTAGCTGACTAAACTTTTATCGCTTTTCATTTTTTATTAAGTAGTCGTTAATTTTAATGCATTGGTAATACAAGTTTAAAAATAGTAAAAAAAAAATAGAAAAAATGAAAACTAATTTTAAGTCTTATCTATCCGTCAATGTTACTGGCCATTGCAAATTCATATCATATCCTTCAATTGGTTCGATTTTCCACGTCGACTTGTCAAGTTACAAATTAAATTCGAAATCATAATAAAAAAGTGAAATGTCGATTTGAAACACTATTTACAGGCCTTTTGTGCTTGAATATTTTAGTTTTAGAAAATTATTGATAAGATAAATGTTTATTGTTCTGTTGAACACTTAAACATTAAAATTTGAAATGGCTGCACTTAAATCCATAATATCACGACTAAAATAAACCGCTAGTCTGCGCTATGGTCCACGTTGGCAGAAAATGAATCCTGTACCCTCAATTGACGGTAATTAACATTAAGTGAGCTCATGAAAGTACAAACGCGTACGAACCGTAGGACAAGCCAACCCCAGCATGACAGCGCAGGTCAATGCACTCATCCCCGAATAATCGGACAATAAGCCCGCAACTATTGCACCAATGATCCCTCCGACGTCGAATAAAACTGATAAGTCAGCACTGGTCGTCGGGCCATATTTTGCTGTTATAACAGAAAAATATATGATTTAAAGCAAGATTTACTAATTATTTATTTATTTCTTTTACATAAACGTCTGAAAATGCATACATTTACTATTTGTCAATTATAAAGGACTTATCCGACCATTGATAGTTAACAAATAAATAAATTTATTTAAATCAGCAAACGTGAATTACAACCAGTTCATTTGTAGAGTATTTTAAACATTTTTTAAACATTATTATAGGTGTGCTGGTTTAAATATTTTACTTTTTCAGATTACTTATGTAATAAAAAATATTTTAAGTTTTTTACTTACTTGTACTAGAGATGTAGAGTGGCAGCCAAAAGAGGAATGTATAGCTTACGAGTTTGCCAAAAAAAAGGGATAGAGAGTACTCTATCACACCAGGAATACTAATAGCACCTATAAATCCTATAGCTTTCTCGCCAGAACTTTCTGAATGACGATTTACTGATAGCATAGGACTTGATTCCGTTAAAATTTCCTTTAAATAAACACAAAATAATATGATTATCAATGAATAATTGCTATTTTTATAATAAAAATAGTATAAAGCAGTAATTAATTTTTACTGTTTCATAATTAAATATCTTATTATATACATTAAATATTCTAAATAATTTATTAAGCTCTACAAGTAATTAAATTTTGATTAATTGAATCTAAAATCTTTTTTGCAGTGAAAACAATTGGTTAAAAGAAAAAATGAAAGTGTATTCATGCACTTACAGAATTAGATAACTGTTGACGACCAATATTACGATAGGTGATTCTCTAAGATGAAAGGGTAAACAAAGGATATGATTACACAGAGCTACAAAGCATGCTTACAGTATGCAGAATAAAAATTAAAAAAAAAAGGTTCTATGCTATAAAAGAAACATTATAAAGTGTTAAAGACAGCATTTTGATATAAAACATATAATAATTGATGCAAGTTTTGTATAGTTAACAGATTTTTAGTGCATTTACAAACACCATTTGCTGCAAAAGAAAACGTGAAAGTTATTTATGTTTTATTTCATAAATGGGAATAAGTTTAGTTATTACTGAAATCAAATGTTAAGTAAATTTTTTTAATTCACTTTCACATTGCCTTTGTTAAAAAGTTAATCAAATTTGTAATTTTCATTTTATGTTATGAACTCACGAGATCCTCATCTTCATTTCGAGAAGATTCTATATCGTCTTGACCACTTCCTTCATCGGAACTATGACTGACATCTATTTTTCTGTAACGATATGGTCCAGGAGGCACACAACCTACATCTGATGGATTTGGTGCCAGAAATAGAAATATTATGAATCCTGCTATTCCTATAATGGCTCCAGGCACCATAAAACTAAGACCCCAGTCTGACTCCACAAACCGAGCTGCTATCAGAGTTCCTAATATGTTACCTAGTGATGTGTGCGAATTCCAGATGCCAAAAATTAGGCCTCGTTTACCTTTTCCAAACCAATTGCCTACAACAGTAACTACACCTGGCCATCCAGATGTTTGTAATACCCCACTCATACCCTAATAAATAAAAAGAAATATTTTCATTTCTGTGTAGTTAAAAAATAATTAAAAGTAAAAACAAATTAACAAACTATGTACCTGTACAAATATAAAATACCATAAACTGTGTATACTGTATGTTCTAGCAATACCAAAAAGGTAAGTAAATATGCCCGTTCCAAGCATTCCAAAAGCTAAAAAGTAACGGAGATTAACTCTCTCTGCCACGAAACCACTGCAAATAGAAAAAATTTTAATTAATCCACTAAATTTCACTATACCCGATCACGATAAATTCAACTACAACTAGTGCGTACCTCAAAAACATTGCAGCCGCATAGCTGAACAAAAATGCAGAATCCAGCGTTCCCAGCAGAGCAGAAGCATCAGGCCTGTCGAAAGGAGCCCAGTCGCACCAAGTTTCTCTATTACTAGCATTGGCACTGATCTCAGGAGGTGGCAGCAGCCCGCTACAATTATGGCTGAGCACATTCTTCACCACTGACAGTGGCTTCCTGGTCATATGGTAGCACGTGTAAGACAAGTAAGTCAAGCCAAGCACACTAGCCTGATACCAGGTGATGCGTTCACCTCTCCTGAAGCTGCAGCACCTCTCCGACAGCCACTCGACCAGTCGCACCCCCACGGGGGCGTCCTGCAGCTGCCGCGTCATCCCGGGTCTTCTCTTCTTTATCGCAGCGCTGCTCTCGTCCTGTCGACGCTCTTGTCACATCCTGGTGTGGAGTTCCGCAGCCACAGTAGCTCCCGCGTTCCGATAAGAGGCCGAGATAAGCGGAGCCTCGTCGGCATTTGCCGCGTCTGCACGCGCGAAACCAAGTCCCCTACCACCCGCGCCTCCCCTCGCCGTCGCTCCGTCGCTGACGCATAACCTGCAAAGCACCAGGAGGACGATCCTCACCTCCGAGAGGTGCACCAGTCTGACTATTTATACTCAGCGCGTCGAGGGTTGACTTTTGAAGCTGCACTCGCCTTACCAGACGATCGCGGGCCGCGCCATATTGTTTGGCAATACACAGACGCTCATTCGCTCACGGATTTACCTGACAGCTCGCGAGAGTCAACAAAGCAGCGTGGCCGCACACGAGCGACTCTGGAACGTTTGCGTGGGTGCGGCGAGCGCCGCGTCAGTGCCGCGACCAGTTGGAGGCTGAAAACACAAAGGAAGCGTGCAATGATTGAATGTACATATGCATATGTGTGTACGCGTAAAGAAAAATTTCTTTGGAAAGTATGCGCGTGTATAAGTATTCATGAATGGCTGCGTCGATGTGTGCACGACTTACGCACGTGTGAGCTGCATGATGAATGGAATGGCTTTTGTCGCGCGGAGATTACGAGCGCCTGGGATGCTGGAATTGGTTTATCGGGGAGAAAAAACTTTTTTATTGCAGTAGTCTGCGGATATGGATTTTGATAATTGGGTAATCCGAGTGCCCGTGCACTCATTGGTTCATTATCGAATTATTCGCTTGTTAAGTGTATAAATAAAAGACTTTCATAAATTTTTAATGAATCCTCTTTCCAGTAAAAGTTTTAACAGAATTCTTAACGATTAGTTTATGCTCTTTCGAATGCCCGCTTTTCCTTTTGTATAAATGATTCTTAAAGCAAACAAAATTAATCTTTTTATTTATTAATTTATTTATAATTAAAAAAAAACAACGTGACTACAGAAAATTTTCTTCTTTCGTTTTATTTCCTTTAATTTGTACACTTCTGTTTTAATTTTATTAAATTTACGGAATACTTTATGAATACTGTAAATAAATTGTAATGTAATTCGGACATTAATACAAAAAAAATTTTATATATATTTTTTTAAATTATTTGCTTTGTATAAATAAAAATTGATGCATATAACAATAATGACTTTTTTATAGGAGGTGTCCATAAAAACTTAATTGAGATTTGCATTATCAATCGTGAAGATAACACCACACTGACAAAGTGAAGAAATTATTTTGAAGAGCAAACATTTATAATCGCATTGACTTCGGACTATTTCAGTATTATTGTGATTAAATATGTCGGATTATTTAGCCTTATTTATTTAAAACTCTTGAAACAAAAATCACTCGGCATAGAACAATAGTATATTCATAACACAGAAAGCTTTAGTTTTTTTGTTATTGTTTGGAGTCTCAAATACGAGAGCGACTAGGATCCTATGATAAATAAAAGTTCGAGGAAATGCAGTTTATGGTGACAAATATAAAAAAGCGCAGTGTATGACACTGAAAAAAATTAGTTAATTTAAAAAAAAACGATTTACTTCAATAGTACTTATTAAATATTCATTTGAATCAAGTAATGATTTCATTAAAACTGAATGAATTTATTCGTTTCTAAGTATATTTAGCAATTTAAAAAAAAATAATTTTTACACTCAAATAAATATTTAATAAGTACTATTGAAATAAATGTTTGCTAAAAATTAACAAATGTTTTTCTCAGTGTATAAGTCAGCAGTCCTCGAAGACTGACGTACTTTCCTCACAAAATAAAATCGGTTAAAAAGTTTTTTTGTGTGATAAATAAATAATCTGCCTTCAATTCCAATAAAAATAAAGGCATTAGGAATGCCTTTAGTATTCTACAAAAAAAAATCACTTAAAATTTGCAATTATCAATCGTGAAGACAACACCACATTGATGCAAACTGAAGAAATAATATCGAAGTGCAAATATTTATAATCATATTTACTTTGGAATACTTTAAAACAGTAATAAAATTAAATCAGAGAAGTTATCTGTTACTGTAGCAGACTATATTTAAACTCACAATCCGAATAGTGCCAGATAAGAGAAGATAGAAAACTATAGATTTACATCCACTTCAAATATTTACTTTTTCGAAGACAAATGCTCTAAAAAAAGAAGACTAAATATTTAACATTTAGATCCAATGAATACTTGATTCAATATTAATTGGCATGATAAACGAAAGAAAGAATGGGACAATAGAGATAAGCAATCGAGGTATAAGTAGCAGATAATATGCATGGCGAAATAGCGCATTGTATAATTGAATACGTGTAACGCACAACTTTTGAGTTATTCACGTTGCTTACAAAAAGGATCGGCGAATCAGAAATGTGAGACGACAAAGTGTCGCGTGCAACTCTGAATTGACTTGGAATGTGAATGGGTATTATCAGATTGAAAAAGCTTGTGAGGGACAAAGAGCTCTGCAAGCTCTTTTTCAAACTCAACTTTCGCATTTTTAATTCACGTCGAACGAAATTTTTAATAAATTTCCAGCGAAATGTATACATTCAATGTTATTAATAGCAGCCCAGTGGAAAAATAAAATAAAGCATTTTTTTGTTTTTCATTGTCTTGCGCTTTAAACTCTAAAGAGTAAAATGGGGACAACTTTTTAGTAAAACGATCATTTTTTAATTTAGAAGGATTAAAACAATTGTTTCATCAGTTGTACGATGAAAGAAAAGAATGCTATTTTTCATATCATGATTTATTCATTTTACACTTTAGGTTTTACTTATAAAGCTAACCCACATTTCTGCGCGCTTAGCGCGCGCCTGATCTATAGTATCCATAAAATTTTATAAAGATTTAATACAGTTGAACATTTTATGTATAATTTGTAAAAAGTATATCAAGTTTTTATGTAGTTTAAAACTTTTCATATGATTTATAAAATTTGTATAAACTGTTTATAGAACCATTGCATTACACAACTTTTATAAAGTTGACTATATAATTTTTAATATTTATAAAATATGTATACATTTTTTCCACCTTGGAGTTTACGATAATTTTAAATTCGTTCTAAATTCATTGCAAATAGTGTAATTTGTTGAGAAATGTATTGAGTGCTGGATATATACATTTAACTTTTAGATGATTTTTTTTCTTAAATTAAATTTAAATTTTTAAATTAAATTTTTGTATTTTTAAACTAAATTTAATTGATAAAATTATCGAAACGAATGATTTTACTAAAAATAAACTAAAAGCATATTCTAAAAAGGAAAGTACAGAGGTCGAAGCATAGGTAGTCGCATGTGCAGGGCACATATGCGGCATTGTTTTAGTATTTAGAAATTTCCCGATAGTAGACGACTGTCTGGAGGCAATGAAAAATACAGTGGGCCCTATTGTAAGGTCCAGACCCCGGTGAACGTGAGGTTTTGCTGTCATAAAGGTTTTACTGTACCTCTTGCCCTACGCTTATTTATTATTTTTAATTTTTGTCTTGATTTCCAACACATTTAATTTCGAGTACAAGTTGACCTCAAAACCATCGCGAAATCAATGTACCTTATTTTATTAATTTTCATTACATAAATGTAAATCAACATTTGTATAATACTAAAATTTCTCGCTCGTCAAGACTGTCACTCATTTCCTAATCACAATAGCAATTTTTATTAAGATTTTTCTCTCCGTATAGTAGAAATTACTTTAAATTATTAAATTAGTACTATGCACATAGTATGTTTTATACTAAAAATTGTCATAGGTCGAGTATGTCCTATTGTTCCTACGGAATATAGTAATTTTTACTATAACATTTCTCTCCGCGTACCTTATAGATTCGTCAAATGGAATGTCGAGAACTAGTGATCGCCACGTGCTTTCTCTTCCCTAAATTTGTTTATTTAATTTTTTCATGTTTATTCATCTGTGTCTATAGTTATCTTTATTTGTCTGCTCGATTCTGTCATATTTAAATCGTCGCTTCGACGCAGCTGTGCCCGGACCTCCAGAAAAAAAGGGCAATCCCGCGCCAAAAGTCCATCCTCCTCGCCGTATAGATCCTAATTATTTCCAGGAGCGATTTGAAGCGAGGAGCGAGTGAACCGGCGCCAACTGCGATCATCGCTGCCCCTGTCATTTATCTCAGCGAATCGCGCGGACAGCACGTTTTCTGCTATACGAAGGACTCGGCGTCGCCGCGTACGCGCAAAAGTACATCCTCGCGGATCCCAAATAAACGCGACGGACGAACAAATAAAAACGAGGAAATAATAATAATAAAACAAACCGGGAAAATAGTAGCAATAAAAAAAAAAGCAGCCAGCGTGGGATTCAAGTGCTCTGGGGGTATAATCGAGGCTTATTTACGTCGGCCAGCGGACGAGAAAACGGAGACGGAGAGGGTGCGATGCTCGTGAGGACGCGTGAGGTGCGGCCCGCGATTACGATGACCGGATATAATGATATCATCGGTCCTGTCGCATGACGAGCAGGACGAGCTACTGAGCGCGGCCCGGGCCAACGTCGGCCTCATCGCCGACAGCGTGTGGGCGCCCCTCGACCGGGACGATCCCTACCGCAGGCTCAATCGCACTTTATGGACGAGGGTAGGAGGCCTTTCCGCTTTGTTTACATCCTGCTGATTTTTACGGGGATGTTTGTAGGTCCCTGGGTTATCCTCCCTCGCGGATCCTTTTCTATGTACGCGAGGGCATTTTTCGGTGGATTTTTTTTTTATTGAACGAATTTTTCGTAACTGAGCTTCGCGGGTGTGATCGAGGGAAATTTTTTGACGGGAGGCGAAGGAGGTTAGCTTGCACAATGTTTTTTTTTTATCGAGTTTTTTTGATGGGGTGATTGGTTCTTTGGTTATTTGTAATGCTTGTTTATTTATTTAGCTCTTCTGAGAATTTACACTGGGTAAAATAAAGCCCAAGTTTTTTTATGTAGATATGTATAGATAGAGTAAAATATGTTGACATTTTTGTTTGTTTGTTTATTTTTAGATGCGAAAAATTAAATTGTCTAATGTTGATCGGATCTATATAATGTTTATTGTGTATGGAAGCCTTGAAGTGTAATCAGATCTTTTTATTTATTTTTAGATGCGTAAAATTAAGTTGTCAAATGGTAATTGGACCTACAGAATGTTTCTTTTTATTGAAATATTGAATACACCTTTTTATAATTCGGATCTGCACAATGTTTTTTATGAGTTTTTTTTTTTTTTTGTAATTGGATGATTGTTACTTTATGGAAGTCTTGGAGTGTAATTAAATTTTTTTCTGATTAATCATGTGCAATTTTTTTAGTAATTTCGTCAACTAGTTATTGTCGATCGAAAATAGTCATTAAATTGCAAATTATAATGACATTATGGCAGTGTTTTTATTTTAAAAGAACTTGGAAAAAATTGTGATGAAAAAAGGCTGGAAACATAAAGAGTTCAGGTGAAGTTAATGCAGAAAGTATGGGAAAGTATGAATTTTAGATCTAGTGCTCAAACAAGCGATGATAATAACGGGCAATTTAAAGAGAACTTTCGAAACTTTCATTCAAAAAAATCTGTAGATAAGAAGTGAAAATTATCGTTTGCAATCTTTTATCCTTTGATATAATTAATTTTCTTTAAGCGAGTAATTTAATATATAATTGATATTGTTTTGAAGTAAATAATTAATATTTTATCAATCATTTTTTCTTTAAATAATAAACGTCGGATCACGTTTTTTAATTGCACCATTAACCGCTTTATCTTCTATAATCGCGTAATATAATTAATATTTATGTAAGAAGTTTACTTAATTTATAGTTTCGCAATAGCAGTACAGTTTTTTTTGCTCCATTATATAAGTAACTAAAAAAGGCAGTATATTGAATCAACAAAAAAAAAACGAAAACTGCATTCGTGTCAATGTCAATGCGATGTACTTCGTTGTGCTTCAAAGTTAAAAATTACTTGTGTAGAAATGAATAATCAATTTATTATCTGAAACTAAAATCGAGGTCATTCTATTTGCTGAGAATGTCAATTCTCAAACAACATTGAGGAAAAATATCACATGGTAGTTTTGTTTGACTTAAGTTCTTAGTTCTTAATTGAGCGACTTTTCACGCTCGGCTGTAATGAGCGATAATAACGCTAAACTCTTTTTTTTTAGTTGCGAAATTCGTCAGTGTTCAGATTTTCGAGAACTCCGCTTCAAACATGTTTTGACATTTAAATATTTGCGCGAGAAATTGAACAATAATTCATCGTTGTTAAAAAAAAAAAGAAGAAAAAATTATAGATATTTTTCTTAACTTCTTTAACTGTTTAAAAAAAAGAAAAAATGTGTCAACTTAGGAACTAATTTTTTTACTATTTTTTGTTGTTACACTGACTCACTCTTCTATTCTGCCACTAATTACTTCAACCGTCACGCTATTGTCGTAATTAGAGAAGTAAAAAAGTGTATTTCCAATTGTCGGAGTTAAAAAAAAAAGTGTTTCAGAGAAGGAAAAAAGTCTACTTCAAAGTAATCGCGGGCGAACAAAATTTATTTAAAAAAATACATCATGAAATATCCTGATTCTTATTCATTTTTTTAATAAGCACATGCATTTACCATTGCACGCTTCCATCTATTATTTTTTCATTCATATATTTTGAGTTAATATTTATGAATCTTGAATTATTTATGTACTTAAAAAAAACTTTGCCAGAGACAATCTGAAATGTGTTCTTCGCAACGCAGCTTTATTTTTTTACGCGCTAGAAAGCAATAACAACTTGAAGATATTTACGTTTTACACATTTTTTTATTGTAAGCTATTTTGTTTTTTAATTTCGTTGCCATATGTTGAAGAATGTGGTAACGATTAGTATATGCAAGCTGATTCCAGGTTATACTAATTATAAGTTTTAAGTTTCTAAAAAACCTTTTATAGATTTGGTAAATCTGTCAATGTTTTATTGTTTAACATATTTAAAAAAAAAATTTATCACTGCGGAATTAATATAGTATTAAAGTCGATTAGATTGTCAACTATACAGAACAAATAAATGGATGGAAACTAATTTACGAAAATGATAAATCACTCGTAACCAGAGTGATTCATCACTTTAATACAATGAACAAACTATCCATCCTTCATTTCCAATCCCCTCAGTTCTCAGTTCATAAAAAAAATTCCTCTATAAAAAAAGTCAGAATTATCAATTAAACCCTAACCCAATCCGACTTCCTTTGATAAATGAGTCTCCCCTCATGCCCTTGAAAAGATAAACCAACCTTCTAAAGATAAATTCTAGTAGGTCCGTCAGATAGAATACTGAAAAATAATCGATCCAAATTATTTTTCTTTCTTCAATCTAAAGCTTTTATGTAAATGTATATACTTCTATTTCTATTTACATTTTTTTGTACTTGTTTTTCTACAAATGTATGTATGTCAGGATAAAATACGTAGCAATAATGATGACATCATGGTTTAGTACACATACGTGTACATATTTCGCGTCATAATGAAACAGACGGAAAAACAATTAATTTTGTTGCAACAAAGATAAATAAAACACTATATATATATTCCGAAATCCGAACGAAATGTTTCCAAACTTTTGGCTATCAGTGTATTTAATCCTTTACTTGATTCTTTCATATTGACTTACAAAACTTTTTATCTAAATTCACACGCCCACACGGAGGGAATGTTATAGTAAAAATTACTATGTTCCATAGGAACAGTGGGATATACTCGACCTATGACGATTTTTACTATAAAACATACTATGTGCATAGCAATTTCTACTATACGGAGAGAAAAAACTTAATAAAAATTGCTATTGTGATTAGGAAATGAGTGACAGCCTTGACGAGCGAGAAATCTTAGTATGAAAAGTAGCAATTTGTGATACTCAAAATAGCAATATTTATTATTTAAATAGTAATTTTTAGAATTTTCGTACTAACAATTACTATTTTTCATACACAAAATTCTCGCCTGTTAGGACTATCACTCCTTTCTTAACCACAGTAGTAATTTTTATGAAGTTTTTTCTCTCAGTGTATATATCAATAGGAATGTTTGCTATGTACATAGGATTTTTTAGTGTGTTTTATAGTAAAAATCGTCACAGGTCGAGTATATCCCACTGTTCCTACGGAATATAGTAATTTTTACTATGACATTTCTCTCCGTGCACACGTCACATCCTCTGACATATATCTTTATCTCATATACCCTGCGGTGACGGCGCGGCGTTGCAGAGCTGCAAGATAGCCACGAACGAGGGTAAATCCGCGGCTGGCGGCCGGAAGCGAGTGCGGGACGTGATACCGGAGTCCCGACTGGCGAGTTACGGCGACTTCGAGTACGCGGAGGGCGAGACGCCCGCCACCGAGGAGCAGTCCGAGGAGCGCAATGGGGACGAGGAGGACCCTGTCGGGGCGGCGGCGCTCCCCGAGGACGGCCGAGAGAAACCGCCGACGCAGGCGACGAACAACGGCCAGGCGGGATCGCCCACCCTGCGGGAGCCCTGGATGCTCGACGAGGTCGAGGAGTACGTCGACAGGGTAGTCGCCGATGAGCACAGGCGCCGCCGACAGCCCAGAAAATCGTTAGTCCAGCTGCTTTGGTCCTATTTCTTTTTTTTTTTTGAGAGTTCAGGGGTGGGAGTAAGTGCCCGTCGGCTTCTGAGATTGGAGAAAGTTTTTGAGGAAGGGGGGTATTGACGTTTAATAGATTTTCAAGGTTTTTTAAAGTTGTCATATAATTAAATCATATTTAAACTATTTAATTATTATTTCAGAGATTTTTTGAAATAGGAAGGTATGAATTTGTAATTATTTAAAAAAAAATGTTTTGAATTTGAGGAAGAAGTAATTAGTAAGATTGGGATGAATATTTAAAACCTTTAGAGGGGATAGTTTGTTCAGAATGTTTTTTAAAAGCATTTAAAAATATCTATAAATGTATATAAGCTTTTTTTGAAAATTTATTATTTAAAAACAATTTTTTAAGATCATTGTGCAATGAATGTTTTAAAAGGCTTTTCTAATTACAATTCTTATCGTTGAAATTTACATATTTATTAGACATTAAAATAATATTACGAGCACTATTTAATTATGCGAACGCGAACTTATTTACTGAAATTTATTACATGTGCGTTAATTATAAGCTACTGCTTATAATGATTAAATTTTCTATAATTTATGGGTGTAGTGATGGAATTCTTCAGTATTGAAATGTTATAAATTCTTTATAGTATATACTTGCATAAGTATAGTGATAAAATTTTGTATTGTATACATTTTTAAAAGGTCCTTCAGTCAAACTTCTTTATTGTTAAAACTGAGGGGATAATTAGGTAAAAAGGAAAATTTACATCGTAAACTCGAAAGTTTTCTTTTTTGCAATTACTTAAAAGCATTTTTTTACAGTTGGGGTAGACGTTAATGAAACGCGTCAAGGTTTTTTCAATTTCGATTCGTTTCACGCGAATGGTTGGCGAAAAGCGCGTGAACTTTTTTACTTTTTTTTATCCGCGGTTCTCCGACTTTGCCGTCGTAGGTGGAAAAACTTTATCAAAACTTTTTTGTGTTAAAACTTTTTTCGTAAAACTTGGCGCAATTGTGAAATTTCAAATTGCGCGTGTTTTTAAAGGCGTAAATATTCTTGCAACGTTGGCGAAAAAAACTCTATAGTTGTTTAAACTTAGTATCAACTTTTTTTTTCATTGAGCTATTGACTTTTCTTATTAGAAGGGGGATTGTGAGGCGGATAAATTTTAGTTACTTTTTTAGGCATCATTTAAATAATACGACGATGAATAAATTGACTCTTAATTCGTTAGATCAAAAACCTCTCCACTGAAACGAGTGTAATTGACCAAACGGTAAAAAAAATTGATTAATATTATATTAAAGCATATTAAATGAAGAGGGTGTATATAGCGTCTTAAAAAATATGTCAATATTTCAAAGCATTTTCTAATACTATTTTTAACGACAAACTTTTTTATTAATAATAATTGTTTCTTCTAGGAGAGTAAAGGCATTAAAATCAACCTTCAATTCTTTCTGTTTTAAATTACTTTAACTGAAGGTTACTGTAATAAATTTCAACAATCAGTCTTGATAATCAAGTAACGATTAGATTGAATAAAAAAATTTAACTGTATTATTCTTATTGATTATACTTCAATGCGAGTTCTTGTTCTTGATTTCATTATAAAAAATTTAGTTTTGCATGAATCGATTTCAATATTTCGCAAAATCAATTAATGAAAGATATTTAACGTGTTTAAACATTATATCCGTATATATTTGGAAAAATTTTAATTTTATTTAAACAATATACGTCATCAAACTTTTCTTTACCTATATAAATTTTTTACTACCCAACAAGTCGTACACTGATCGCGTCGCCATGTCAATTTCCTTTTCAAAATTTAATAAAGGTCCAAAATAGGAAGGAATTTTCGCAGAATTTCCTTCCTTATATATATACTCGTCAAAATCCGTTTGGAGGGATTGCACCCAGGATTAGTCACAAACTGTAGTTCCTTCGACTTCTATAGTTAATCTTTCTTTGGATTCATTCTGTAGCAAATCCCTTATATTCTTTTTCATATGACTCAACAGTAACTTTTTGTCTTTTTTCTATTACTTTCGTCGGAATAAAAGTTGCGAACAAAAAATTACGTCTTTTAGAAACATTTAAAAACTTAAATAAATATCTCAATGTTTATTGTTTTTATCGTCTCAGTTGAAATTTTAACTGCCGAGATTTCTTATGTTAAGAGGGTCTAAAAATCAATTAAAAATTCAAATTTCGCGCCATAATATAGTGGACGAAAAAACAATTAATTTGCTTATAACAAAGAATAGTAATGAAATATTGAAAAATTAAGATATGTTTGCCCTACATTAGGTAACGAACTACGATTTTATCTTTATTGATCTCTTCAGTTGGAGTAAAATCATATTTTATTGCCTAGATTTATTTTATTCTCTGGAGAAATGCTTTACTTTCCCGAGAGTTATTTTATTCTATGATAGTTAATTTAGATAGTTACTTTATTCTCCGGAGAGTTTCTTTACTCTTCAGAGGCACATTCTATCCTTCAAGATAAATTTTGCCTTCTGTAAACATATTTTAGTTTTCATAGACATGTTCTAGCTTTTATAGATTTATTTTTCCTCTCGCAATTATCATTAAAACGTTATCTAACGGAAGACAAGCATCACTTGGTTGTTCGATATTTCATTTATACTCTTTATTACAAGCAAATAAATTGTTTTTTCGCCTGCTCTATTATGGCGCGAAATTTGAATTTTTTATTGATTTTTAGACCTCTTTGAACTTAGAGCGTTAAAACTGCAAATCGAACATGTAAAAAAATGCAACTACATTCAAGCAGTAAAGTTGAATCAATTATTTATTATATAATAACCTAAACTTTATTTTATGTTTGATTTAAATTGAGGATACATTTTTAACTAAAAGTATACGTACAATTTTGTATACAGAATTAATAGTACGTAATTGCACGAAGCTAATCAAATAGAAGCGGTAAAAAATCTTTCGAAAAGTTCCACGGAAGGTTAATTTGTTTTTCTATAGTTTCTTTTTTAACGAATGGTTTTCTCATTTTCAGATTATTGCAATTATTGAAATTCGATGGATCGTTGAAGGATTCACAACATACAAACAGCGCATCGCTGCTTCCAGTAGATATAAGTAAATTAGTCTCTTTATTAGAATCGATTTTAGCGCCTCTGCGATGGTTATTGGATATAGGAAATAGCATTTAAATCTATAAAAAAAATTACCATAATTACTTATAGTAATTTTTGTAGTAAAGAATCTACTTTACAGACATGTCAAATCTACTTTTCTGTAGAGTAAGATTTACTTTAATCCGCTTTACAGAATTGCTAAATCTACTTTTCTGTAGAGTAAGATTTATTTTAATCCGTTTTACAGAACTGCCAAATCTACTTTTCTGTAGATTAAGATTTACTTTAAAATATTTTTACTGATTTTGCATAGGAGTTTTTACTTTCTCTACTTTAGGATATGTTACTGTTGCGAAACTATTTATTTTATTTTCTTCTTCGGTGAAATTTCATGTATTTTCAGTTCTGTCTTTTACCAATATCTAATTAGCACACCGAAAAAGAAGAAGTAGTTCTTACTGTTTCGTAACAGTAATATCAGAAAAGTAGAACCTCTTTTTTTTAATAAAGTAGAAACTATGCCTTATAAAGAAGTAGATACTACAACACTTTCCCAAGCAATTTTAATTTTCCCAACCGTAAAATAGATCTTATTCTACAAAAAACTAGAATTGTCAGCTCTATAAAGCAGATTCTACTGAAAACTTGGAAAGTTAAATTAAGATCGTTAAAAAATAATTTATCGATTTAATTGCATTCTTCAGTTGCAATTCTGGATAGTATAACGATGTGAAAATAAGAAGAAGAAATAATTGTCAACACTCACAGTTGAACTACTGCACGGAGAGAAATGTTATAGTAAAAATTACTATATTCCGTAAGAACAGTGGGACATACTCGACCTATGACGATTTTTACTATAAAACATACTAAAAATTCCGATGTACATAGAAAAAATGCTATTTATATAGTATGGAAATGGCTTTTGAAATTGTTACTATGAAAAATAGTAATTTTTAGTATTAAAATTCTAAAAATTACTATTTTAATAATAAATATTGCTATTTTGAGTATCACAAATTGCTACTTTTCATACTAAAATTTCTCGCTCGTCAAGACTGTCACTCATTTCCTAATCACAATTTTTATTAAGTTTTTTCTCTCCGTGTAGTAGAAATTCCTAGGTACATAGTATGTTTATAGTAAAAATTTTTATAAGTTGAGTATATCCCACTGTTCCTACGGAATATAGTAATTTTTGCTATGACATTTCTTTCCGTGTGCATAAAAAGAAGATACTATTTTTGTTCGGATACACTGAACTTCCTTATGTGAAAAAATAAAATAAAAAGAGCGAAGCGGTGCTCTTTAAAAGTTCCAATCCAGATCTCAACAAGGCGGATACAAAAGCTCCTCTCGAGACCCACTTGAGTCACCCCTTAACGTTTCAGCCCCGGCGGAGCCTGCGCCCCCGCGCTTCACCGTAACGAACGTGTCGGAGGCCCAGCTGGAGGGTCGGATCTTCAGCGAGGCGGTGCGGAAGCTCTGGCGCGGAGAGGAATTCGGTCCAGCAGCGCGTCGCCCGCAGCAACAGCAACAGCAACAGCCGAGGGCTTGTCTGCGTCGCTGCCCCAGCGAACTCCAGCGCGAGTTGAGCCTTCTGAAGCCCCCGACCCAGAGCAACCAGCAACAGCAACAGCAGCAACAGGCGGCGAGCAAGAGGCCCGACCTGCAGCAGACCCACTGCAGCTTCCAGAACGAGCGCCTCAGAATGCCGTATATAGTCGACTACTGATTTTTGGGGGTGATTGTATGAGGGGTTTGAGGTGGCGCGATCAGCAATTTAGCGGGGAGTCGCTTGTTTCCACTGGTGATTCGTGAATTTTGGGAAGAGAAAAAACAGGTGACTTTAGCCTTTGACGAAGCGAGGAAAAAGTCCAATAGATTAGTTACTGTGAAATTTATATTACTTTATTTATTTTACGTTTTTTGACAACGATCAATAGGATTGGAGAGGCGTTAAGTACAAAACTTGATTTACATTTATAAATATTCAAATAATTTAATTTCACTTTACTGTTTATAAAGTAGTACATGTACTTTTTGTATTATAGTACTTCTTTTGTGAGAAACACGTCTATATTAATTATCGTTTAATTAATTTTTAAGAAAGTTGAATAGACGTATTGTTATTTTTCCGTGATTTTTTTTTATACCAAAAATAATAGTTTGCATTCGATTTTTTTCCTCACTTTGTGAAAAGTTTTCTTTAATCCTGGTACATGTCTTTTCAACCAGATGAATTATCTTTTGAAATAAGTGATTTTTCTTATTGCATATGCTACGGTTGGAATTTTTATCATAGATTTAATGAAGTCTCTTTTATTTTTGAAAGCGGTAAAAAAATTCCCTCTTCGTGAATATAAATTGGCAGATTTTTCGCATTACGTCCAACGCATATAAAGTATTAAGCGAAATATATAGTATACGTTAGCAAAAAATATTACATACAGTGAATCAACATAAAACGATACAATTCTTATGATTACTGCTTATTGAACTTCCGATGGTATTAGTAGATTAAGTACCGAGTTACGTCAGACACGAGAGCGATTTATGTAAAACCACTCATGCAGCGTATTATCTATTTTTTTATTTCTGTTCTTTCGGTTACGTATCCTCTAAATTTCCATGCGAAAGTTAAACTTTTTTTTTTGAGAAAAGTATACACGTGCTTTAAAAAGATAAAACGTTTTAAATAAATTCTCCGCTTAAAAAAATTTGTTTTATGCATGCAAGTTACAGCCATAATAAATGAAGAAAAAAAACGGAAAATTACTGCAGTCATAAAAGATAAAACTTAATGTACCTGCAATATTAACTTTACATAAGATCTAAAATTTCCGATATTTTTAAATTTGAACAACGCGGTTCTCTGAAATTTTCAGCAGCCCATTTCAAAGTCTCGTCCACTTACATCTTTTCTCTCATTTTTCAGCCCACTATCGTATTAAAATTTTAATATGAGGTAGACTAACCATCACACATTTTGGAATTTTATTCTTCGCCGGGAAAAAAGAAGGATAAGAAGTATTCCCCTATAATTTGTTTTCTCCTCTTCTTCCTTTATTTCGCAACGCTTGAAAACCGCGTTGCACGGACTCAGCCTCCCTTTCTCAATAATTTTAGAGCCTGTACTACAAACACCGCAAAACCTCAACTTTGCGGTGACTACATCCTCGCAGCTACCGTCGAACTTCGATTAAGAGACTTTTTTTATTTATTTAATTTTGAATGAAAAACTTGCCGTTTTGCCCACACCTCCAATCGTGACGCTTTTTAAAAGTCAAGTAAACGTTCAAATTTCGCGTCATAATACAGCAGGCGTGAAAACAATTAATTTGCTTGTAACTAAAAATGTAAATGAAATATCGAAAATTCAAGGGATACTTGTTAGGTAACAATCTATATCATTTTATAAATTTCATGAATTTCACTTCGAAATTTATAAAATGATTGAAATTTATTTTAAATTCCTATAACAGAACCTCGATGAAAAAAAGCTTGAATAATATGATTTTTTTACATTATTTAAGCTTTTCTCATCAAGGTATTATTGTATGAAGTTGGAAATTTATAAAATGATGGATCGTTATCTAAAGAAGGACGAGCATCTCTTGGTTTTTCAATATTTATTTTATATTCTTTCTTATAAGCAAATAAATTGTTTTTTCGTCTGCTGTATTGTGGCGCGAAATTTGAATTTTTAATTGTCTTTCGGATCACCTTTAGGGGACGAAACACCCCAACTACCTAAAAAATAAAATCACGAATAAAATGTAAGAAAATTGACATAAATTAAAAAATGAGATTTTTTTCTTGACAAAGAATTTCTAAGCATTCAAATGAAAATGCCTATATTCACGCGAGAATGTCAACGATTTTAAACCTTTTCCATTTCATCCCAGGTCTCTAGAACCATTTGTTGGTCTGCAATCCTACGTTAATTGAAATAATTCATAAACAAATCAACTGGAATGATCAAAATTCTCTCTTTTAGCATAGTAATATTCTCTTTTTTTAGCATAGCAATTATTATTTATCTTCTACTACTAATATTCATTTTATTAATTATTTTATATTTACGAGTGTTTTGTCTTCTTAATAGTATTTTACTTGCCTCGATCCGCAGGGACATTAAAAGAACAAAAAAATAATTAATCAAATTGTAAATAATATTATTATCGTCACCTCGTTATAAATAATGCACGCATTAAATTTCCAGTGTCTACAAAAATCTATAGTCGCGTACGTTATACTAAGTCAGATAATAAAATTCACATTTAAAGCCGAAAATTAACGGAGCACTTTCGGTATTAAATCGTTGTAAAATCGAAATGATCGAGCGAGTAAAAAATAAAGGACGCCCATTAAATTCTACCATGCGAGAATCGCGCCAGACAAGGTCTAAAAGTTTCCACATGCAGGTCGCGCTCGCATCAGCATTTTTATATTTTAATTTATAATATATTCGCCATCAGAATGTGGGGAGGGGTTGATGAATGATTCATGAATGGATTTTTTTCGTTCCGCACGATCGTCATTCTTCTAACGCTATACTTCTTCCTCTCGCCTTTTTTTTCGTCGCCTACGGGTTCGTCTTAGGAGCCGCTGCCAGTACTCGTACGTGCAGGCCATAAACATGGTGCACCGGCCTTTGGCACCACTATGCGTCGACGTGCCGGAATTCTTTCCCAAGGGTCCGGGAAGTTGGCCCGTCGAGGATCATCCAAAGCCGCTTCAGTTCTACCCCCCTACGTCTGATAATCCTTATCAAGATGAGCTTTTCCCTTATAAAGGACACGTGGCCAGCCGGAAAACAGTGACTGTCTATCAAGTAAAGAGACAATTTATTTGATAAGACAAAATTGAGCTATAATTGTTTTATCTCACTAAAGTATGACGCGTGAAATTTTTACTCATTTTCGACATGACTACGTTTTTCACTCACAAATAAGCGAAATTTCCACTTTTCCATAAGTGAAATAGTATTATTTTTGCACCAAGGAGTAAAATAGGCGATTATCTATTACTCTCGCGTTGCAAATAAAAATTTTCACCTTAATCATTGATAAATTCACTTTATTTTCCAAAAAATCAAATAAAATGTATTTATGAAAGTTAAAATGAATCTACGAAAACTAAAATATGTTTACAGTAGGTAAAGTGTGTCTGCGGAAGTTACGATGTGTTTTCTAAGAATAAAAAGTATCTCCATAAAGTGACACGTACTTCCGGAGAGTAAAATGTCTCTCCAGAGAGTTAAGTATTTCTCCGGGGAATAAAGTAATTTTCTGCAGTGTAAAGTATCTCTCCGGGGAGTAAAATAAATGTTTGGCGAGTAAAGCAACTCTACATTGAGTAAAATAACTCTCCGGAGAGTAAAATAAATTTTCTTTTTTCATTCAAACTATTATCACGCTTAGAATATAATCAAAATTTACGTGTCAAATCTATGATATTTTAACACGCTACATTTCTATCACGAATAAAGTACGATTGAAAAAAGAACGGCTAAATTGAAATTTTACTTTTTGTCCTTGTCCGTTTCTCAAGAATATCCGACCCCATAAAAAAAGAAATCTAACAGACCAATTTCATGATCAGAACACACTGGTACCCATGGCACCAACGCCAATAGTAAGCGCAGTGGTGTGGCCGTCGCAGATCTGGTCCCAGCAGCGGATGCTACCTACGCCCATCCAGATCCATCAGATGGCTGGGCCGAGCATGCAGGCGACCCCCCAGCCAATGCCAATGCAGCAGGCACCACCGGCACCCACCCCCATGTGCCCTACAGTGGTGCACCGACCCATCAGGATCCAGGAACCCACCAACAAGCCCAGCCACCAGCAACAACCCCCACCAGCCCAGCAACCCCAGCAGCCGCAGCAACATCAACATCAACATCAACATCAACATAAGGGAGCAGCACCCATCCCCGTGTACCAGCGACCGAACAAAGCGGTGCCGGAGTACAGCCAGCGACGCAAGAGTCAGGGGGTCGACTTCAACAACCTGATCCTCCTGACGAAGAGCGCGATGAAGGTGCGCAGGAACCAGGGCAAGGCCACCAAGAAGTCCTTCGCCGAGTCGGCCAAATCGCAGCAGGCGACGGCCAAATCCGAGGCCAACGCCGACAGATGGTTCGAGAAGAGCTGCCAGACGATTATTGAAGTAAGCGCGACCCTGACGCTCAGGGGGTGGTGATTTGCATGGGGGAGTTTGGGGTGGCCGTAATAATTCCCGATAAGCATCACTTTGACAAAATAGAATTCACGAAGAATTCTTGAATGTTCCCAATAAATAAATATAATTGTAGCATTAAAAAAGTATTCGTTAAGTATGCTTTATAGTATTCATAACATTCAGAAAGAATTCGCAAAGTATTTATAAAGTATAATTCATAAAGTATGCAGGGAGTTATAGATAAAATTAAAAAAATGTGTAAATTACATAGTAGGATTACGATGTAATTTTCTGGTTTAAATAAATACACAAATAAATAAAATAAAAAGAAGTCACTTTTTTTTCTTTTTTTTTCTTTAATTTTGAATGCTTATGAATACTTTATGAATACTCTAAGAATCCTTTACGAACGTAAAAGTGGACATTCGAATTAACAGAAAGTAATCATTAAGAATTCTAATATTATATCACTTGTTATACTAACACTAATTTCATATGTATACTTTTTTTTATAGTTAGCTTGTTGTACATCGCATAGTATTAATTTCATTTTAAATAACAATTAAAATGATTATAATTATTATTTAGTACTATATAGTATAATTAGTACTATACGACGTAATGCAAGCAAATTGTACAAACTGAAGTACATCATGAAATTAATTATACCATATTTTCGCTAATTCGCATTTTTTCTTAATTTTTTTAACATTTCCACATTTTGATAAGAAATAAGACTGATAAGATAGATAAGAAATAACTAAAGAATCGTGAGAAATTAAGACGAAATCGAAGACCTGAAGAATAGATAAGCATTTAATTCGCCTGGTCAGCAAAATCGAATATTACAATATCAAATACAATATAATGATAATAATAATTATCAAAGTCCGCCGATATAGACAAGATATTTAGGGTTTTTCTTATAGTCGTGGACGCTAAGAGCAACGCGCAAGCTCACGACATTCAACCCTTAAAAAATGTCTATACACGTATCATTGAATTTTGTGCAGAGTAGTAGAGAAATTTCATGAGAAAAGTTACGGTATAACTCGTAGATAAAAGGCAAAGTACTTAAAGCCTCCTATACAATGCTTTAATATATGACGCGGTACAGTCGTAGACTTCCATAGGAAGCCACATGGAGCTTTGCAGAAGACCCAATAAAAGTCTTATCGGGGAACGGAACTTCGGAGAAGCTTTTTTAAATATTAATCTTAAATAAGTTACTCTAGTATTCTATGCAAAACAAACTTAACGTACTAAGTATACATTTATAGACGCTTAAGTTATGTATCTGCGAATTGAACATCTTTTTAATTTATTATACATGCAGACATATACAGCAAATAATCGATTCCACTTTGTCACGCTTCAACTGGCACACTTATCGTTTAAAATAAATTGCAATTCGAAAAAATTAAATATTAAAAAAAATTTTAATATTTCATTTTACTGTAGTTACAGTAAAATAGAATTATTTACTTTTTTAAATACAGATAAATGTACACTGTTCAAAAAAGCATTAAATTTGACGCAAATACTGGAAGCAAATTTTATCGATGTACATGTACTTTACTGAATTTACATTACATTTAATGTAAAAATGTAAATTTAATGTAAATTCGGTAAACTTCATGTACGCCGATAAAATTAGCTTCCAGCATTTGCATTAAAATTCATGCAAAGTTTTTTTACAGTGTATGTATGTATTTTAAAAATTTAATAATTGTCTGCATTTATTAAAATTAAAATTGTAGATATTTTGAAAAATATATATGCTGTATGATTTACGATAACTTTTTAGTCAATTTTTTTCAATTTGTGAAATATATTTTTTTTTTATACTATACTTACGAGATGAAAATTTATTTTCTTCGGCTGATCCATGCGTTTATTTTTAACTATATCGAATTTATTTTGCAAAATTTGAACAAAAAAATATTCAAAGATAACTTTGTACATTGGGTCTGAATGGGTTAAATAAATTACTTGCGTCACATACATTTTTTTTGAGAGGATTTTTGTTCTTTATCATGGCACATCCCTTTAAATTCAAAATGATCTACCAAATGGATTTCATTCCCATCACCACTCCTTTTAAGGCTTTCCATTTAATGCATCCTGCACTTTAATCAACTACAGCATGGTTCTCCACGTGCCTAACAGAGCCATTACTTTTATTCCTTGTTGAAGTCATGCGCAACATTTCTCTTCAATCTCCAAAATCTTCATCCTATGCGACAATTGTTACTGTAAAAGAATTTACTTAACATTTCTATATATTTTTTTTTATTAATATTTACATTTTTTAAAGAAGGAGACCTCATTTTGAATGGCACGTGAAATATTTATGCTGGTATGCTTTAAAGTACGAACTAAATTATTTTCCTAGCAAGAGCCTTAGTAAGCACCAGGCATTCGCTCGCCTTTCTAAAAAATGTA
Source organism: Sycophila sp. Sp_5 (assembly GCA_018906775.1). Classification (NCBI taxonomy): domain Eukaryota; kingdom Metazoa; phylum Arthropoda; class Insecta; order Hymenoptera; family Eurytomidae; genus Sycophila; species Sycophila sp. Sp_5. Next base: position 718,064 of record JACCID010000014.1, on the reverse strand, counting down.
TAACTATTCATAATGTGGTTTTCGAGAAAGTTAAAAGTTAATTTAAACTTAGAAGTTAATAAATCTATAAAAAAAGAAAATTAGTTGCAAAAGTTTTTATAGTTTACAAAGATTATTCTCTGTTATTCAAAGAGTTCGAGAGAAAATTAATGAAAATATTCGGTGAATAATTTGCACTGTAATCTATTCAAAGGAACATCGCGGAATTCTTCTACAAAAAAATCTATTGAAAATTTTAATTTAAACATACGAATTTATCAGTGACTTTTTTTTGTATAAATTATACTTCGGTAGTTAATACATTGTATAATAATCAAACGAATTTTAACAAATCCGCGAGGTATTAAATTGGAACTTCGAGTCTTCCTTTTATTTAAAAACGAATGAATTGCTTGGGTACGTCGAACTTAAAATGTTCGCATTACGATGAAAATTGTCAAACGGTCACGTATTAATTGGAATGTTATTAATATTTAATTTATTGTTATTTCAAAGCATCAGTTTTTTGATAGGACATGAAAGTTTCATGCGCGATTTAATTCGTCGCAGTATTATAAAGGTCGTATTTACATATAAATTAAAATACCGCTGATTAAAATTTAGCCGTAAAGTAAAAACTGACTGAACTTCAGTGTTTTAGTTCATACGAATGCTGATCTTTATAGAAAATTGTGAAATTCACGTAAATACAATGCCTTCAATCCGATCATCTCCTATTTTATTTAAAAAAATATTGAAATTTTGTTTTGCTTCTTTTTAATTGATATTATATTGAAATTCATATTTGCAGTTCGAAAATATTTTAACATTAAGAAACTGCGCGTGAAAGTAAAAAAAAAGGATAAAATTTTAGTAAATAGAAGATTTAAAAAATAAAATTATAAATAAAATAATAAAACCGTGTTCATCCGAAAACGGCTTTCATCAAGCTTCGAATAAAACATCTGGCTTTCCCTTTATGTACGGGACGATCTTTTAGTCCGTTCAAACTCATGCGATATTCTTTAACACTCCCCAGTAACAGTAACCCTCCTCGAACATTCCCTTTGAAAATAAAACTCAGGCTCCCTTTCAAAACTACCACGATATATCAATTTAGAAACCTGAGCTGCAGTTTCCGTTACAAGGTTTTACGGACGTTCTGTCCTTGATAGATGTTATATAAAAAAAAATTAAACATTTATAAAGCTGCACACTGAACAAAAAATTTTGGTAATTTTCAGTAGGGCATTAATCAAAATATTTTGACAGTGGCATGTTACCTAAAAAAATCGTGAAAATAAATATAACGTGTGCATTTTTTATTTTGTTTTTGTCCAGTATGTAAAATTTGACGTTAATTATATTACAATGCTAATTTTTGTAAATGCCGTTTGAAGATTATTCAATTTTTTCTTGCGGTATCTTCTACGCAGGTATGAGGAAAATGTTAATTTCGAATGACTTGTACAAAACGTAATTTTACTATAAACTAAGATAGATTGTTTTAATTTTTTATTGAATTTACACTAGCCAACAGCGAGCAGACTATAACGTTCAACTACTTTGACAATGTATATTAGCATATATGTACTTAATTTTCTTTTACTAATTTTGATTATAAAATAATAACATTTTGTTATATAGTTTTAGGCATATTATTGTACAGAAAAGGACAAAAGGTTTTGTTTGTATTGATTAATGGAATAGACGTACCGTATAAGCTTATTAATAGCTTACGATCTATTAACGCGAAGTTTATTTGTAAATATATATATAGCTACTGATATTAGCTCAACGTTATTAAGCAAACATACCCAACAGCAAAATTTTCTACCAGCGGTATACATATAGTTATAAATTTTTTGTAGGGCAACTATTTTAAGTAAGGAAATTTTTTTTTAACTAGCGGTACTCTCTTAAAAGTTCTCAGTACACGGAGAGAAATGTTATAGTAAAAATTACTATGTTCCGTAGTAACAGTGGGATATACTCAACTTATGAAAATTTTTACTATAAAAAATACTAAAAATTCCTATGTACATAGCAATTTCTACTATATAAATAACAATTCAATTCAATAAATAACGACCGTTCAGTAAATAACAACAATTCAACTTCAATTTTTGCTATGTACATAGCAATTTTTAGTATATTTTATATTAAAAATCGTCGCATAGGTCGAGTATGTCCCATTGATCGTACGGAATATAGTAATTTTTACTATAACATTTCTCTCTGTGTATAAAACAGTTTTTCTCTTCTGAAATAGTGAAAATTTTACTTTTTAAATATCGATTATTCACCGAGTATAAAATGAATGAATATTTAAAAGTGAAATTTTTACTATTTCAGAAGTGAAAAATCGTTGACTTACTCAAATAATGATATTTTCATTGAGGAATTTTAAGAGAATAGACACAAAAAGGAAGCCGACGAGTTCGGTGCTTTTGCTCACAGAAGCTGGACAGAGACTCATCGTCGACGGCCTCGCGGATGCCGAGCGAAAGTGGCAGTCTGGAGCCGTCGCTGGACACGGCGAGCAGCCGCGAGCGCACCTCGCAGTCTGCCGAGGAGGAGATCGCCGACCTCGAGGAGGCGAGCCTCAGGCCGGCCTCCAGAAAGCGGCTCTACAGCGACGTGCTGGAGAGCCTCGCGCCCACACCAGACAGTGTCGTTTTTGAGCGGCGCTACGACGAACTTGAACGTCAGGCCATGGAGCAGTACAGAAACTCCGAAGAGTGCCTGGCACTCAGATACCAGGTGCGGCTTTCTTCGATTCGCTCTGGATTTTCTGCACTTTTTTGACTCTCTAAAATAGAATATGTGAAATTTTCACTTATTTTGGAAGTCACTTTTTTTCACTTTTCAATAAGTGGAATTTTCAAATTATTTTCCAAGCGACTTTTTTTCACTTTTCAGTAAGTGGAATTTTCAAATTATTTTCCAAGTGACTTTTTTTCACTTTTCAATAAATGGAATTTTCAAATTATTTTCCAAGTGACATTTTTTCACTTTTCAGTAAGTGGAATTTTCAAATTATATTCGAAGTGACATTTTTTCACTTTTCAATAAATGGAATTTTCAAATTATTTTCGAAGTGACTACGTAGTTCGCCCAGAAATAAGTGAAATGTTCAATTACTTTCGAAGTGACTGCGTTATTCATCCATAAACAGATGAAATTTTCACTGGCATTCGAAGTGACTTTTTACACTTTTCAATAAGTGAAATATAGTGATTTATGATCCAAGGGATTCAAATAGGCTATTACACATCTGCCAAAATATAGTAAACTTTATTTTAATTCAACATATTCTGGGCAATAACTTCTAAATTTTCCGGTAGAGCTAATTATACACAATATTTACAATTTTTAACAATATTTTATTTAATTATTGGACACTTCTTTAAAATAAAATGTATTTTATTTGATTCTAAATAAATATAGGAGTTTCAAAAAAAAAGAAATAAATAAATAATTACATGATTTAGAGAATATTTCACAAGTATACTACTGAAATGAATATTTACTTAAAATTACGAGACATTTTTCTTTCAGTGTACGCACTGCGCACGGAGCTTTTTATAAATAGATTACAATTTATGTCTTATCGAGCGATGTACTCAAATTATATGCATAATATTGATTGTACACCAGGAATTGGAGCAACAGGCTCTGGAGCAGTACAGAAACGCCGAAAGTTCGGAAAGCCTCAACGTCGAGTCTGAGAATTTTCCACCGAATGCGCGAAATGATAATGACAGGGGCAGTAATGCCACCGACGAAGCTAATCAGGAGAGTCGCGATTATCCATCGGGGTTTGGAAAGTTCAATCATTCAAAAAAGGCTCCGGCCATCGAAGAAAAAGGTAAACAACTGTAATATAAAAAAAAGAGACATAATCACAATTTTGAGAGAGAAAATATGTTCAATATTTGTTAAAGATTTTTTACAGCTGTAAAAAATTTATTTTTAATTTTTGTGTAAGAGAGAGAGAGAGAAGAACGAAGCTAACGTTCAGTATTGGTTATATAGTACTTTGGAAGATAGATTTTTGTGACATTGTAATTTTACTTATTTATGCCTGCGTTCCATGTACTGTAATTATTTTTAATGTGTATAAAACTAAAGGCAGTATTAAAGTAACACAATAAAAAAGATGAGCATTTCGTTTATTTACGTTGTAACATTTTTTCGCTTGAACAGTACCAGTAACTTTTTTTAATAATGCTTTTCAATATCCATTTTATAAATGTTTTATAGCCGTTTGTAGTTTCATTTCCTCAATTCGGTATACAATATATATTTTTTTTTATTTATTTGGATGTCAGATTTTATTGCGTTAACGAGGCATTGTCTTTTGATTCTTTTAAGGTAAAAAAAAAATTCACTTAATTAAAACTCATTTTATTCGGTAATAATACTAATGGATATACCCTTGCATAAGAAGTATAAAGAAAATTAAATGCAGATCTAGCGACAATCGTACAAATTTAAAAAGTTTAAATAAAAAGCATAAACGACATCCAACTCGTGAAAGAAGTGCAGTCCAATTTTACTTCAAGCGATTTAAAATAGAAAAAAACGCATTAGATTTGAAAGAAATTTCTCGTACCACGTGAAAATTTCTCCCACGTAAAACTGAAAATGTGAAATTTACTTAAAAATGTAAATTGCGACATTTCATTTAAGAAAAGTTATTTAAAAGTTGACTAATTAAACACATTTTTTAAATAAATTTCACATTTGTAGAAAGTCAAATTTGAAGAAAGTTGGCGAAATTAGGACAACTCTAGCAGATCATATATACTTAAATTTTGTTACACTTTTGAATCGTGCGCGGAAATTTCTTTACAAAAATATAAAAGTAACAAAAAAATTGGCTTAAAGTAATAAAGTATTATCGTGCCTCTCCTCTACAAAGAAAAGCCACTCAACGGCAAATCAGAAAAACTTAAAAAAATAAATAAATAAAAAAATAAATTGCAAAAATGTTTAGCGCAGAAAAATGTACATTATTCCGCACGAATTGTAAGGTAACGAGCTTCAGCAGCGCATCAAGATCTTGAAGTCGGAGAGCAAGGTGGCGCCGGTGGTGCATCGAGCCTTGAGCGAGGGTAGCTTGCGACAGATAGCCGTTGCCAGGAGACTCGCCGGGATGAGCGGTGCCGGTGGCCACGTACGCGAATCGAAAAACACAATTAGGGGTGCATCGAGAGAGAAGATCGGTAATGTTCAATTATCCAACCTCATGCCCTTGTCCCTTGGCGCTCGCTCTTCTTATTCCCACACCAAATGAAAAAAAAGTAGTTCTTATATACTGTTTCGTACACTGAGAGAAAAAACTTAATAAAAATTACTATTGTGGTTAAGAAAGGAGTGACAGTCTTAACAGGCGAGAATTTTTTATATGAAAAATAGTAATTTTTAGTACGGAAATTATAAAAATTACTATTTTAATAATAAAAACTGCTATTTTGAGTATCACAAATTGCTACTTTTTATAATAAAATTTCTCGCTCATCAAAACTGTCACTCATTTCCTAATCACAATAGCAATTTTTATTAAGTTTTTTTCTCTCCGTGTAAAACAGTACTCTCTTAAAAGTTCTCAGTGAAATTTTCACTATTTTGAATAGTGGAAGTGGAGATTCACTTTATAATCAGTGAATAATCACTATTACAGAAGTGAAAATCATTCACTTATTCAAAATAGTGAAATTTTCACTGAGAATTTTTAAGAGAGTAATGACTCCCTATTGAAAGGATCTTATAAAACTCCATAAAAATGATGGAAAACCGTAAGAAACCTGATAAATAAAAATTTGCATATCTTTTATAATATTTTATAAGATTATTCCCACAGTGTTGCTGGACTATTCTTTAAATTTCATTTAGTGAAATTTTCACTAATTTAAATAGTGATGATTATCGTATTCTGAATTTTGTTATTCACTAAACGAAAAATGAACTTTTTACTGACACGGAGAGAAAAGTTCTTGTAAAAATTACTATATTGTTTTGTAACGCAAGGTCGGACTCGACAAATAAATATTGTACTAAAAAGTATAGTAGAACTTGCTATACTTTTAGTCAAATTAACTGTAAGTTCAGCACGTTTTACTAAAATACTTTTTAGTCAAATTTAAACAGTGATTGCTATTTTGACTGATTAAATAGTGATGTTTCACTTATCCATTCAATGAATATTCGCTTTAAAACGGAAATAGCGGACATTTATTGGAAAACAGTGAGCGTTCACTGAATGAAATTTGGAGAGATATCGGAAAAATAAAAACTGCTTTGCAAAATTTACTTATCTTAATTATAGAATAGAATAGGATAGTTGTTTTCTATTTACAAAAAGTTGAAGATTCACAATATAAAGTAAACGTGAAAGAATATAAATATAATGCTCAAATACAATGTAATATCAAAAAACAAAATAAAAGCGTTTAAGTGATATGACAGTCACATTTAAATAATTAATTATAAATTTGAAAGTGGGAATTATAATTTGACGCAGCATTACAGTGCAAATAAAAGAAAGAATAACATTCTCAGAATTAAGTTCACTGACGGCATTCAATAAATATTCTGTTACTTCAACGAACGTTTTTATGAATAATTAACCACCATACTCATTAATATGCCGTCTGAGAGAAACGCTAATGTAAATTGAGTTAATAATATATATATTTTTCGATAAGCCGTGGACGAGGCACGATTTTACCCTCTCCTAAGCTCACTTATACGTACAATTGAATCTTGCATGCGTTGTTTCGAAAAATACTGTTCGATACATGCGCAAGGATGTGATTTTAGCCTCGCGTGACCTTTTCGTCGCAAGCGTCGCACGAGGCTGCAATTCACATTTTCGCACTAGTTTCGAAATGTACTACTAAAAATACTAAAATACTAATTTAGAATTGTTTATGAATGACTTAATTTATAGTACATTCGTAATCACGTTGACATGATATAGACCTCACAGCAGCTTATCAATTAATTCTATAGCCTAAGTGTGTTTGACTGACAGGGGGTAAGTTTTTCTCTTCCAGCCTACACCTACATACGTAATACTGGGACTATACGCACTCTATAGCAAGATCTAATCGAATTCAGTCTACCAACGCTAATCCAATTTCACGACAAGGACTGTATATACACCATTCATCTTTTCAGTGACGAATTAGGTGCAGGCACGCTGAGAACGAATTTTTGTAGATCTAACTAAATCTTTCCTTACAAAACCATTTGTTATTTTATTTTATTTAGTTTTTTTTTTATTAATTTTCAAAATAAAATATTAAGTTGACATTTTAAATCATTTTTTTCTTTTACAAAATTATTTAGTTCATTTAATTTTCATACAATTATTTGTTTCGCAAATCTTTAGCTTAGTCGGCCAAGCTTTTAGTTAAACTGACAAAACTTTTTTCAGTAAATATATTCCCAATGCATTTACATAAATTAATGAGCGGCGAAGAGAAAACAAATATTTTGTTCGCCGCCTTAATAAATAAATGGCTACGCTGAAAACTTTGTTTGAACAACGCGACGCGCTAACGATTTTCCTTCTTTACTTCGTAATCCCTTACACAAGTATATAGAGCTAACAAACGTAAACTGACTAGCCTAAGAATTTTTTAGTCGTGTAAATGCACAATGTTGCAAAAAAGATTAATTGAAGTTTTTCAAGTTATTTATTATTTGTAAGGGAAAAGAAGTCAAACTTTATAAATATATTGTTTACGTTGTGCGTATTTTATTTATGGCAGTACTAAAGTAAATAAGTATTCTTGATAAATTTTTTAACGTTATTTATAGTCTGCGTATTTTTTTAATGGAGCTATAATATATTTACATTTATATGCAACATTGGCAATACTTTTCAGCTAAAATTTATGCAAAATTGTAACTAATTTCAGCGAAGTGAACGTATACCGTTTATTCTATTGATGAAGTTTAATTGCAGGAAACGGATATTTGTTTGAGGCAATTTTGAACAGTTTACTTCGTCGCGAACAATATAAGCAATCAAGTTCCTCAGACTCGTCTGCAATCATTCGAAATCCCGTTGCTAGGCTAACTCCGTAAAGCAGACGCCACTAAACTAGATCCTTTCAAATTCTCAGTAACGAACAACTGTATAATTATATACACAGACTTTTTTAGTGAAAAGTTCACTGATCCTCTTACTTGAAGTAGAATGCAGTTTATTATTTAAGAACATATCTGTGGTGATTTTGAAAAAGGGTACAAGTCAAATTTTCATAAGCTCGAAATATTATTGACATTTTTATCGGTACATTGTAAAAATCACGTTTTTGAAGTATACAAGGCTCTGCGTAGCCTTCTGTGCAATGATGCAAGTATCAATATTTGATTAAAACTTCAAATTATTAAAATCATTATACTGTATTACAAAATGTTTTCAAAAAGTTTAATTTTCGCGCAATATTTCGTATTGTTTCAATCTATTTTTCGTTTATCTATTTCTCATTTCTAAATTTTCATGATAATATCGGTTTCGGTGTAATAGAATCTTATTGATCGTTTTAGTTATTGTAGCATTATACCCTTACCCAAAAAACATTTTACGGTCTGTATTCACCTACTGAGAGAATTACGTAATATTATTACGCAACCAGTGATATGAATGAATATGGTAATTTTGTTACGTAAGTTTTTGTACAATATTTCCATTTACTTGTACTATATGAAAAGTTAATTCACAGTCTGAAATCGTGCCTAGTGCATAGACTATATTTAGGTTTACGTAACAAAGTTACGTAATAACTTGGTTTCGCAACATTTTACGTAATGATTTTCAAGGAGGCGGTGCTTTTTACATTTTGTTTAATTACGTCGCGTAGTACAGCGACCTTCAAGATCAAAGAAACCTAAATAAAGCATCTCATAGTAAAGCTTCGATTATTTAAAAGAAAATTTATAACTTAAATCACTAAAATATCTTTAACATTTAGATGGCCGATACTTGAGGAATTTAAAAAAATGGTTGTTTCTATAGAAAAGTGATCTGAAACATATAAAGGTCTGAATTGATGTCAAATATTTGGAGGTCAGTGGCCTTACCCCAAATGGCGTATCCCGGCCCTCTAAAGATTAATATACTTGGGGGAATACTATCGGTAATTGATCTAAAATTAATAATTTAGATGAAACATTACAAATAGCAACTTGATGAATAGCTGCAGTTAAATTTTTGGAAAGCTTTATTAGTTCAGAAATAGGAGAATGAAATATTATTTTCTTACTTTTACCATACGGTTTTATGGATTTTGACCTCTGTATGATGAAATTAAAGAAATTAAAGTTGAGAATTTGATGAAAAATTAGAGATTCGTAAATAGAAGCTTGATGAAACTATACAGTTAAAATTTTAAAAAGCTTTATTAGTTTTTACTATAGTGACATATCGGTAGAACCTCCTTATTAATTTACGTATCAGTGCATATCATAATATCATAATCATAATATCATAGCAGTGCATATTATGATAAGTACTGATCTATATAAAGTAGAATTTTACCTTGGTGGAAATTCAACCAGTGACAACTTGTCACTAACCAGTTTCATTCTGAACTGGACAGTAACTGGTAATCATTGTTTCAATTTCTACAAGGATAGTGAAACTACTATAATTGTTAGTGAAACTGCTATAATTATTAGTGAAAATAATCAGTTTCTAGTAATTATTTTTGTCTCCATGAAAATTTGTCTCCAATAAAATTGCGGACGCATTTTCGTCTGTGCACCCAGTAGATAGGTCCGATATTCATGCCCCTTGTTCGCTGGCCCACCTAAAAATCCTTAAATAAATTTGAAATAAAATAAATTAAAGTAAATCCTTCGGTAATTTGAGCACTCTGCCGTTGCAGTGAAAACATCCTCGCTGTCATCGTTGAGGCGGCGTCTGATGCCGATGTCACCCTTGGAACGCAGTAAGTCGGGCGCGAGTCTGATGAAGAGTGCGAGCCTCGATCCGATGAAGGCAGTGCAGAACCTCGACAAACACGTGGCCGCCTACTATCGCAACACCAAAGCCATCCAAACCGGCGGCGGCGACAATAAGACCAACGGCGCGGGAGGTCACCTATCAATTTTCGCTCAACTATCACGTATTCTTCACTCGCACTGACCTCCGCGCAAATTTCCCGTGTCACTACTTTAAGGAGGTCAGAAAGTCAATTAGAAATTCAAATTTCGCGCCGTAATGCAGCAGACGAAAAAAAAATTATTTGCTTATATAAAAAAGCGTTTAAACGAAATATTGAAAAATCAAGAGATACTTACCGTTCCATAAGAATCGATTTATCATCCTCTCTTAAAAAAGCGATGGCCTTTGTTGTGAAGCTTTTTTCTCTCTTAGATTTAAATTATGAAAAGTGATGGATTTTGTTGTGAAGCTTTTAATGCGTGATTCCGATTGATCGCCAAGATTCGAGCACGTGATTGATTGCATGAATGCGAATTTTTCAATTTTGAATACAGAAATACTTTAAATTACATTATGATTGTATGGCGATTATTGATATTATCATTTAAAAAAAAAGGGGCGAAATTTAAAAAATTAATTGAATCTAAGAAAGTAGAATGTAATGTAAAGAGTTAAATAAAAATGCAAAGATTTCGCTCCTTTTATAAAGTTCCAAGTTTATATAACAATACCTTGGTAAAAAACAACCTTGAATATGATTTTTTTACACCATTCAAGATTTTCTCATCAAGGTATCATTATACATGAGCTTGCAACTTTATAAAATGATAGATCATTACCTAACGGAGGGAAACTATCTCTTCGTTTTTTGATATATCATTAATACTTCTTCTTATAAGTAAATTAATTGTTTTTTCATCTGCTTTATTACGGCGCGAAATTTAAATTTTTAATAAATTTTCAGATCTTAAACTGTTCTACAGACGGTGTGCATAAGATTTTCCCGATATCTACACAATTTCCTGTCTCTTCTTCTTCTTTTTTTTTACTCTCAGTACAAAATTACGATGCGTGCAGTGATATTACAATATGGGCTAGCAGCGATGCGTTTATCGCTGACAAGTGTACATTTAATGAGTTCTTTTATGAGTCATGCGTGATGGGTAATAAATTGCTTACTTCGAGGCAGGATGCGCGCACTTGAATTTTTTTATCATCGATGAGGCGATAAGATAAGGCAGTTGGACTGCAACTGATAAGGAAATGATAGCCAACGCTCATTTGGTGTATTTAATTGGATATCGAGTATTTGGTTTGTCACTGGAATAAGAAAAAAATATTATTCTTTTGTTTGTATCGTGTACGAAGTGCAACGGGATGAAATTTTATACTAATCTCGCTGAAATGCATTGTAAAAGTTGTTTTTTTTTTTATTAACAGTTTGGCTGTCGGACTTTTGGAGCTAATCCAAGAAGATTCGAGCCAGGCCCAGTGGATTTTAAGAGTGTATACGGAACGAAGTCCTTGATCCAAGATTAGTTATGAGAATTTTGTATCGAAGCAATTTGAGTTCTGAGGATTGCAAGAGCGATATCTGCGTGTAATTCCGACGATATCGTGTATTTTTTGTCGTTACTAGTAATCGTAGCTTTTTTTATGTAAGATTGATCGTGTGTTAAAAAAAAATATGAGAGAAAAATTTTGAAAAAAAATTGTTTTGGCGTTCTTATTGTGCTGCACCTCGCTGCTCAATTTTTTTTGTTAGTTAATTGTAAATTTTATCGTGTTTAACAAAAATGTATACAATAATATTTGAATTTACGATGAAATAATATGTTTCAAAGAAAAAATTTTTTCTACCTTTTTTTTTATCGCACGTCGCGTGCATTAGCGTAAGCTTGGTGTATGTATTTTACATATGTATATCGTGCAAATAACGCGAGAAAAAAACCAACAGCTAATTAAAATTCCTTTATTTCACGATATATTATGACAGTCCGCGATAATTTATTCTTACAGTAAGTTGAATTATTTTAACAATAAATATTGCAGCGACTGTTTGCTACAAGAAAATTATTTTCAACGGTAAGAAAAAAAAATAAAATTTTATATGGAAGATAATTTAATCCACTGTTATTGCGCATTATATAGAAGCTATGAAACCAACAGTAAAAGATACCTGATTAATTTTTTATCACTCGTTCTATACGTATAATCTTTTCGCTGCAGAAAAACCGGTTTTCAACTACGACAACTTCTCATTATACTTTCCCGTCACGAATTAAATTTCATTTCAATTGGAATTTCATTTGAAGACTCTCACAGCCAAAGGTAGAGGAAAATAATGATTTATTCATCGAATTGAATAAGGAAAATTTGAATATTTCTGAACAAGCTACGTTGAATGAAGAAAAAAAAGGTCGTAAAATAAAATTTAATTTTAAAAGTATAATAAGATCGATTTCAGTCTCTTTCTAAAAAAATTCTATTTACATATATATTATCCAGCTTCTTTTTTTCTTTAACTAAACAAAATTCTACACTAAACGACAGAACGTCTTTTGAAAGAAATAAAAATGGATAATATAGCTTGCATGTAACATGTCACTCACGTCAACACAATGACCTTACACACAACGCATTGTTCAAGTGCCGCTGATTAACTTTTATTATTGCCAACAATTGAAGCAACGAACAAAGCTAAAATTATCTTCAACGTCGTGCACGTTTCCTCCAGGAATTACAATCAGCGCGGTTCTTTCAACGATTGCAAGAAACCACAATCGGCTGATTGTGAAAAGCCGCCGCGCAGTGCAGACTGTTCAATTGAAAGCGAATCAAAAATCCCCGTTAAAAAAAAAAGATTCTTTTAGTCAGAACAACTGCGTTATTTGGTAGCCAAATACACAACGCATCGTCGACTGCAATGTTTAACAAGGTTAACGTAGTTTAAAAAAGAATACCTACTCCATTCTATCGGAAAAACTTTGAATAATTGTGACAAAACTAAATTTTTATAGTTAATTTTTAAGGAGAAAATTTAAGCTCTCGTAGAAAGAAAAATTAAGCTTTTATAAAATGTTTAATAAAAAACAAAGCTTTCGTGGATTAAATATTGAAAAAAACTAACCTCCCGAGGAATGCTAAAAAAACTCAACTCTCCAGGAATGTTAAAAAAACTAACCTCTTCAGGAATGTTAAAAAACTAACCTCTCCAGAATGTAAATGCTAGCTCGATACTAACCCCTCCAGGAATATTAAAAAAACTAACCTCTCCAGGAATGTTAAAAAGCTAAGCTTTCGGGGAATACTAAAAAAACTAACCTCTCCAGGAATATTAAAAAAACTAACCTCTCCAGGAATGTTAAAAAGCTAAGCTTTCGGGGAATGTTTAACAAATGCTAAACTCTCAAGGAATACTTAAAAAAAACTAACCTCCCCAGGAATGCTAAAAAAACTAACCTCTCCAGGAATGTTAAAAAAAACTAACCTCTTCAGGAATGTTGAAAAGCTAAGCTTTCCAGGAATTTTTAAAAACTAAGCTTTCGAGGAATGTTTAAAAAATTAAGCTCTTGAGGATAGTTCAACAAAAAAATTAATTTCTGCGGTTGAAACATGTAGTGCGCGGGCAACGTAGCCCGAACGTTTTTCTCCCACAGAACCTGAAAAAAAGGTCAGCTTTCACCTCGCTGGCAGACAAACGCGGCGCCAATAATTCATTCTCCGCTGGAAAAAAAAAGATAAACCTATTTTCAGTTCTGAACGTCGCACGCGCGCTCGCCAACAGCAAAGCGTTATTTATGTCCCATAACTCAACTGAGAGCCAATTTATCCGTCGCTCGTAAAAACGCGGTATATATATAGATAACTGCTCGCGCGCGCACAACAGCAGCAGAGCGAGAGAACCCATATAGAATTCTGCAGACCGCGATCCCGGGTGTTTCCATTTTTTTTCTTTTCCTCGCTTTTTTTTAAAGCGTGCCTCTATTCCCGGTCTCCCTCACCCCCCGGGGTTATACCGGTTCGGGTTCTCCCCCGCCCACGCGTTGGCCTCCGAAGTTATATTGTACAACGCACAGCTGCAACGTCGCATTGGTGACTTAAAGATAGAGATGAGAACACGATGCGAAGTGCAGATATGGGATGCGAACCCAAGAAGCTCGGCAACGTCGCTCGCCGAGATGGAGAGGGGCCACCTCATAGGTTTCAACAACCATTCACACGCCAGAGTTGAGAAATGTTCCCTCTCTGCTTCACGAGCGCACACACATACCCACACGCACACGCACGCACCCACTCACATATAAATCGAGGACACTAACTGTAGCTGCAGCGCCGGAGAGCATATATATATACGCACACAAATATATATACCCAGGACGGTACTTCGGGCGCGTTGCCAGGCAACCAAAAAGTCCGCTCTCCGAAGGAGAGATAGAGAGAGGGAGAAACTGTGAACACGGCTGGCCGTCGGGCTAGTAGTGGTAGTCTAGTTAGTAGGCTTTGGGGAGCGAGGTCGGCTCGGAGGGGGAATAAGCGCACGGGGGATCGGGGGCGGCAAACTATATATTCTCTTCTCGGAGAAAACCACTTGGAGCCGAGCGTCTCTGTTTCTCCCGGCTTAGAGGCTCTCTCCCTCTCTCGTATGCTCGTTTGGCTTCATAAAAGGAGAGAAAGAGAGAGAAGGTATAGAGCGAGCTGGCACGAAGCCTCGATTTTCTCTCGGCCTCGTGCTTATCATTATATCCTAGATGGGGAAAATGTTTCAGAAACCGGTTTTTGTAAGTCATCCTGGCCGACAGAGAAAGAGGCGTAGCGAACAAAGCCGCGCCCGTGGGTATTATTACTATTAGAAACTCTGCCGTGGCGGCGACCAAGCCTTCTTCCGTCCCGCATGACATTAAAGTCGTACAAGAGGAGAGAGAACGAAGGAGATTGTACGGGCAAAGCCCCTTTGACTCTGCCTCTCCCTCCGTCGTCTGTAATTTTCTTCGCCTACCATAGCTTGTAGTTATAGAGTTATAGCGGTGCTTCCGTCACGTCGGTCTTTTTTTTCTCACTTGTTCGGATGCCTGTCGCTGGCGTTCTCTTCTATATCATCTCCCCTCCCCCCTACCGCGCTGCCTCGCTTGCGGTTGCGCATCTCCATAATGCTACATCAAATTAATAGTTCCAAGCAGCGAGGCAATGACGTACGTATATATATATATATATATATATATATATAAGGGGCGAGTGGAGCGAGCGTATTTTATGTGCGCCAGTAGAATGTGCTTTCTAAATGCTTTTACTCAAGCCCATATTATACTTGGTGCGCGGAATCTTTATGGTGGGTTGTAAATCGCGACAATAGCCAGAAGCTTTATACTTTCGAAGTTATTTATACGACTTTGGGCGGCGTTAATAAGATTTGCAGAATACTTGAAGCTTCAAAAATGGCGGGAAAGTTTGTAAGTTGTTCTAAAGAATGGTAGCTCGCGAAATGGTCGCCATCAACGCGCTCAAAATGGCGGCTCCGCCGTAATCTATCAGTAGCGTTAAATGCAAAGTATTGATGTAACAGAAAAACTAGAAAACCTAGATACGAGTGCATTCAATTTCAGGAAGTAATGAAAAATAATGATCTTTTAGTTGAAAGGATTTTTTCATTTCACGGGAGCTTTAAAAGCTCCAAAATAAACTGATATACATATATATATATTTACTACTGCTAATTAAAGTGCTATTTTGAAAATTCGATCGATCTTTCAAATTCAGTACAGCAAAGTGCTAAATAATTCTTACTTATATAAGGGTATTTTGCTTTTAAATTTTACAAAGCTTTAAAAAGCTCCGAAATAGAATGAAGCATACAGCGCTGCTAAAAGTAGACAACTTTTGAAACCCAATCGATCTTTCAGATTCAGTACAGCAAAGAGCACTCAGGCGCGACGAAGGCAACATTTGTGCAACATCCTTGAAACTCATTTAAAAAAAAACAACAGAAGAAACGAAGCAGCAACCATGACTCATTGAGTTTCTGACGAACGGTGTCCCGCTTTATAGACACCAACTGCCTTCTACATAATGCGTTTCTTCAAACTCGTGGATCGAGCGTTTCAGAGATTGAGAATCACTGTGCGGAACCAATTAGCGAGCCATCGGGCCACCGATGGCGCTCCAATTATCGCGTAGCCACTAATAAGCGAGGCAACTCGCGGAAGCATCAATTCAATTCGAATCTCTGTATAGTGCCGTTGCGCTTCCCAGTTGCGCAGCTGCTATACACCGCTCGCTTCCCTCCTGTTTTTTTTTCATGAGTGCATGCCAGCACTTTCGTACGACCGTATATATATGTATTTATATAAATACACATATATATACACGTATATATATATGTATTTATATCCTTCGTGCGGTTTTTTTCTTTCAGATCGAGTTCGAAAACTTCAAAAAATCGCGAGTCCGTTTTCTCGTAAATAACGTATCCGTTTGAACATCGTACATCATATCTGACGTACTAGCGGGTTTTTCTCAAGTGTGCCCGCAAATTAATTAATTTTCTTCTCAAGTCCAGTTTATCTGCATACGTAATGTGAAGTGACGAAGTTAAGCTCGTATAATCATAACCAGTATTTACGCGACTCAATTTTGTCGAATGCGGACGAAGTTAAAAAAAGTTTAAACAGAATAAAAAAACACACCAAGGAAAATGTAGTCCCGCTAGAATTCAGCGAAGAGATAAGATAAAATAATTTTATTTACTGTACATTACGTTATTTAGAAATGGTTTACAAATGCATAGCGTGTCAGGCGATAAACATTTGAAGCTTAATTCACAAGTAAATCATTTTTTTTTATCCTCGGAAGCATTAAGGTAAAAGTTGATCAGCGATAAAATGTACTTCAATCCGTTGCGCAAACGCACTACCAGAAGGAATTACTGATCGGAGATAACAAAATGGACGCGGTTGAGTGGGAATAATTGCAACAACCGCGCAACTTACGAAATCACTCGCCCCGAGCGCTGAATAGTATCAACAACTGGTCATTAAAAAATATATACGTATGTAGCTTCCTTTGTTTCGCGTTCCGAACGACCGAAGCATAACGCCACACCCACCACAGTAAAATGTATAAATCTGCATAATTTTGCTAATGACAATAGTAAGGAGATTCTACCCTAACATTATTAGTCAAAATAACGACTACAGATTAATGCGCATGCATCGCCGTGTATGTATTACAAACCAAAACATAAAGCTATACTCGTTCTCTCACATCTCTGGGCGCAACATAACCTAAGCTTCTGCTTATACTTTTTTCTCTATTCTCAGCTACTCAAAACCTTTTAAAAATTTAACGGATTTGAAAGTCAATTAAAAATTCCAATTTCGCGCTATAATATAGCAGACGAAAAAATAATTTGCTTATACCAAAGAGTATCAATGAAATATCCAAAATCCAAGAGATACTATTTATTATTTTATAAAGTTCCAAGTTCATATAACAATACCTTGATGAGTAAAGCTTGAATAATATTTTTTTTTTCAATGTCCCACACTTTTGTCACACTCTCTTCATTTTATTCTGTTCATACTCCCTTAATGATAACGACGGGGGGTTCAGGCTCTCAACCTATAATGTATCCTCCATGCAGACTCAGGTTTTCATTTTTCCGTCGAGCGGCGGCCTCGATGCATTTGTAACGCGAAGTTAACGGAGAGGTATGGCAAGAATGCGGCTGAGGAAGGGGCGAGGTGAAAGCGCTACGGTATACTTATACGTACAACTTTCGAGTGTCGGAAACTTTAGAAAGTTGTGTGTGTCTGGCAGTTGGTAGATTGGGCTTGCTCATCCGTGTGCGCGAGGTTCTGTCGGAGAGGGAAAGAGGAGGGGTGGTGGGAAACTATACGCAGCATACAGAACAAGCAAAGAAGGGAACCTGCGCCCTCGTTTCGACTGCGCGCTTTGCCGGAGAGAGAAATCATGTTGAAAACTCGTCGCTCTCGGGGAGAGAGAACAATAGACGGTTGCTGGGCAACCGACCAAAGCACCCCCTGGAATGGGGGGGAGGGTAACGCCAGTGCGCCTGCACGCGCCGAGAGAAAAATCACGGCTGGGCCGAAGATAGCGAAGACAAGCTCGACCGCGCATGCGCAGACCAGCGAATCGATAGTGCGCCGCGCATTCGAAGTAAAAGACCTCGTGACCGTATCTACATACCCCCGATTACATTACTGGCTGCCCCCACCCCACCGGCCGCTCTTCGTTCATGTTCCGTGTTCCTGTTTGCTGAGTTGAGGCGACCGGAGTGGGTGGGAGTGGGAAAAAAAGCTGCCGCCGCCTCAACCTACTGGAATAGTGATTAATCAACATTCCGACGGCGCGCAAGCTTTAGGCGATGAGTCACCACGATATCGCCTCTAGCGCCAATTGGAAATGCAAATGAGGACGTGGTATATATCGTTCCTGCAGTGGCATTGGTTTTTCTCTTTATTTTTTTTCGTTCTTACTTCGATCGCCCCTACTCCTTTTGTCGAGTTCAAGCTGAACATTTGATTTCTTCTTTCCTGTCGCATAGTATTGGATTTCCGGCATATACATTTATAAACCCAGGCACGTACAGAATGGGATCAGGATTACGTGCAGCCCAAGTATGGATAAAGGAAATGAGAGTCACACGGTGCCCGTTAAAAATAATAAAAAGATCAACCGACTATGGCTTCGAGTCAATTTAGAGGACTGATAAGGATATGATAAAATGGGCACAATGCGCTGAATGGAATATGGACGTAAAGTAGTTTGCTTTGCTCTCAATTGTACCCTAATATTAAAGATACAGTTTACATATTATATATGTGTGTATATATATATATATATATATATATATATATATATATATATAGAGAGAGAGAGAGAGAGAGAGAGCTGGATATAGAGAATATTAATGCGCAGTACGCCAATGGCTTTTTGATGAACCCTAATCGGAATAAGTGCTCAGCGCGAGCGCTTCAAGCTTGAATGATTTTATACGTCGTATAATATAAATTTAATCTCGTGGGAGCCGCCCCACACGTTCGCCCGTTCCAATTATACTTCAATATTATAAAAAAAAAGAGTATAAAGAGAGAAAAAAATGTATGTAAAGTTATTAGTGCCTGAGGTCCCAAGTTAAAATAGCTTGGGTCTATAAAATAAATCCTATTTCGCTTCAGGATTCGCTCAAGATCCAAGTAAAAATTGCTTTTGAATCAAAATAATAATGCTTGGCCGTCTTAAAATTCTATTTGCATTGTTATTCCATAAACAAGTTTGCTTTCTTTCCTTTCGGAGTATAAGAAAAACAATAGAGGAAAAAAACGTTGGTTGCGCAATGGATCAGACAAGCCAAGTCACACTGCCAAGTGTCAATCATCGCTCTAATAACTGGCCGTCCGTGATGTCGACATCTATATATTCGCATCCGGTATAAGTAGCTTAGTTATCGAAAGCTCAGCAGGAAGGCCGCCAGCGACTCTATACACAGCGCTGAACAACGTCCAATTAAACCGCGATCCGGGCGATTGCGCAACGCGCCGACGCCGCTGCGGTTGCCTCGCGCCAAGCAAGTGTATAGTAGTAAACCCGCGCCGAAGCGATCCAACGTCAATTGGACAGTTGGACAATTAGACGCGACTTTTCCGGTATCCGCGTGGTATTTTAAAAGCCTCGCGAGGTGGGGAGGAGAGGTCGTCGCTCCGCCGTTCGTTATACACACAAACACGAAGCCCACCGGAGAAAGAGGAGGAGGAAGCACACGCGCACATCTGCGCGAGAATAGTTGCTGGTCTGGCTGTATGCGCGGGTGTACCTGCTTGTGTGCGAGTACGGAGGGGCGGCCGAGGTCACAAGGGGGGAATACCCGCGCTGGCAGCCTAGCCATTGGCTCCCCACGGCGCATCCGCTCTCTCGGCTTCTGCAGGCTTTTCCCCCCAGACGCGGCCGATCCATTACATTTTGAGTCAAATTAAAGCTCCCCGCTCCGCCACCACCCCTTCCCGGCAAGTCTACAGGCATGTTGCTGGCGGCGCACCCCAATAAATCTCCGCCGTTGCTAATCTGTTGTATGTATATGTCATTCCTCTGCAGCGTAAATACCTAAGTCTACGAGAAAAAAATCATTTCCCACGCACTGCGCTTGGGGAATTTTGCAAGGTAAACTCAGAGTTGATCAAATCGTGGTGTTGGGCAGACCAGGATCACAATACGAATTTTGAATGCACGTATTGGAAATGTAATTTCGGTTTAATTAAGTAATATACTGTACGCTGCTGCGTACATTTTTAAGCCTTTGGTAAGGGTGCATTCAAAAGTCTGATTTGCATTAATACATGCATGCAGATATGTATAGATGTATAAATATACAGGGGTGGATCCAGCTGCCGGATCGTTGCGAGGGAGGATGGCGAAACCTCGGCCTGCGATGCCTGAGGAGGGGAGGAGTTTTGAGGCGAAACTACGGGAGGGGAGGAAAATTGGAGTTTCCAAGGGGCTGTGACCCCCCCCCCCTTCATCCCAAAGCTTTGAGTCCGTCTTCAGAGGTACCCGAGCTTTTGAAGCAGCAACAAATTCCTCCATTGTTTCTTGGGCAACGGCTGGCCAGGTGCATTGTGCGCTGCACAAAGGCGCAGTCAGCTCGCCACTGCAGGTATAATAAACAGCTGCTGCTGACGCGACCGAAGGGGAGGGGGGGGGGGGCGCCACCGACAGTTATAGTAGTCCAGCAACGAGGCCGTGCCAGCAACGCGCCGCTCACCAGCGCGGGAGATTTCGGAGCGAGTCATACCGAGCATATAATATACAGTCCCTTGATATCTTCGACGTAGCGTTACATAATCCGTCAGCAATGGATTTACCAATATTAAACTACATATATATATATATATATATATATATATATATATATATATATATATATATATATATATATATCCTTGTATATATGTAAAATGCAAGGTATATCGGTATGTATACATAGGTATATCGATGTATATATATATAAATGCGTATGTGTGTGTAGATGAAGTCAGTCACGCATGTGGTGTGTGTGTGTGCGTGTGGATATCACGGTCGGCGTGCGTCGGTGCGCGCGCGACGAATCGTGGCGCGCCGCCGGATTTACTCTCTCCGTCGCGGCTGGGCTCTCGCTCGCTCGCTCGCCGGGTCGACAGGCCAGTGTGCGCCGCCGCGCAGTGCAGTGTCTATAGGCTCCTCCGTCCAAGGGGACCACGCGACGACGCTCTCACAGGTGCGATCTTCGGCGCGCGCGCGCCCGCGACCTACACGACGACCTCGCGCACTGAAAATCCCTGAAAAGAAAAAAAAATCGGCGCTCCGCTTCGGGGCCGATCTCGCCTGCGGCTGTGCTGCCCGCACCTTCTGCGCCTCTTCCTTCGCTGTGCGTCTGTGTGTGTGTGTTTGTGCGGGAGTGAAGTATATGCACAGTGCTCCGGAGGAGGTGCGCGCGTGACGATCGCCGCGACGGATGACTCGGTGCACAGGTGCGCGGACTTTCTAGCAGCTTCTGTTGGGGATCGGAGCTTGAGTGCCGAGAGAGCCGCGCGGGCTCCGAAATGAGGTTACGAATTCGCGCGAGCGAAACAACGCAAGAGACGCGCGAGCCGATGTTCTGCACTCCAGTCTTCCGCGGGATCGAGGCGGATCGGTCCGATTGACCCTCGGGGGACGCGCACCGCCAGTGACTCCGACAGGGAGTGAAGACCGGCATCTGCGTTTTGAGAAAAGGCACGTTTATCTCTTCTCTTTCCTTTTTTGTGTGTATGTGTTGGGAGTCCTCGTGGAAACAATGGTATAAGATACTATAAACATGTACAAATGTTTTTAAATCCGATGTAATGTTAGGTGAAAGAGAATGCCGCTGGTTATACGTAAATTGACATCCGAGTCGAAGGCGAGGGTGACAAACGTGAAATTTGCACCGAGAAAAAGTTCTAAAAAAATTACTATAATTTTTTTTTAATTAAAAGGCAGACCTGCTAAAAAAAATTACTAGAATGTACAGTTTGCTAGTCTTGCAGTAAATGTTACTATACTTTTCAGTATACTTTTTAATTTTTGTCCCTGCGTTACAAAATAGTAGAGGAATTTTGTACTAGAACTTTTTTCTCGACGCTAGACATTCTTTTTTACCTCCCATATTGCGTATACTGTTTTTCAGCCTAGTGAAGCCCTAATAGAAACCTTTTGGATCAGACACCGGGAGGAAAGGTTATGGTTTCGACTCGCTAGGCTGAAAAATTATTTATCGGTTTTTATGCGATTTTTGCACCATTTTATAGAGTTTTATAAGACCCTTTCAATAGGCAATAGTTTCCTTCTTTTCTTCGTTCCTTTCGCTCTTCGTCGTCTACTTCTTCTTCTGCGGGTCACTCGTTTTATGCGTTTTCTTGGACGCGCAGCTGAGTGCGGTTTTCGTGAGCATTTGCTTTTGGCTTTGCTTTCTACATTAATCTATAATACCTTTTTTTGCGGGTGTTCTTTCGATGCTTAGGTACCTATTATTTTTTTTAATTGCAAAGCTATACGTCGGGTGACTGCTGCAGTGGCTTTTTTATTTTTTTGTACTTTTAGATTGATTTTTTTAATTTTTTATTATTATCATTTGCAGATTGGAGATGAGCAGTTCATTGGAACAGGAGTACGATGAGTTTAAATTTGCGAGGGAAAAACCGCTTAAGGAAGTTAAAATAGAAGAGAATTTGCAAAATCTTAGTGAGTTTCGAAATTCTTTTGCTTCTTTTTTCCACATGTATATTTATTCGTTTATTTTTTTGTTGATTGATTTTGCTTTTTGCCTGGATTATCTGCAAGTGGAAAATTCGTTTTCAGCCGTAGCATTTAATTGTATTTATCGTTAATCAATCAGCGCTAGTGGAAATACATATAGAGTCGTCGTTTTCGGCCTTTACAATTTAATCGAACATTCTACTATGCGAAAATTCCTTTCTAATTGTCCGTTGATATAAAATGTATAAAACTTTGGGTTTTAATTAAATTTGTAAGAGCACATTCCTATAATATTTATATTACGTGTTATAATAGAATATTTCTACAGCGAATATCGTTGTTTTGCGCTACTATTTATTTTCTCATTAAAAAAAAAATAATAATAATTTATAAATACGCTTTTTTTCACTACAACTACGTGATACCTTTTACAATTACAATTACACTTTAGTAAAATTTCGTTACGTAAAATTAATTAATACTGAAATTATTTACATCAACTGTAAAAAACGGTGTAGTAGTAAAATTATAATATATACACTGAAAAAGAATTTTTATAGATCCTGCTAAACTTTTGTTGATTTCTTTTTAAAAAACCATTTAGTTTATATAATTAAAACTTGCATAGTTTAATCAATTAAATTTAATAAATATTAAACTACATCGATTTTATAACTAAAAATTGTATTAATTCTAATAAGATATAGAGATGAAACAATAATTCTGTAAAAAGGTTTCAACAAAATTATGTAGCTGCAAATTTGTTTTTTCAACTATAAACATAATTTCTAATCTTTGATGATTTTTCATTCAGTTGCACTAAACGGAATGTTTAAAAAATGAATTTTACGTCAGAAACGTTTAAAATGTTTAAAAAAAAATATTTTTAAATAATTCCTAAACTTTAACGACGTGGAATAAATTGATGAAGTTTATTTTAGTAAAATTTACTGAAATAGTAAATAGATTTTGCTTAAAAAGTTAAGTAAAAGTATATAAGTAGTTGTACAAGGTGGATTTAGGGCCACGATTATACACGGGCCTACCTACTGGTTTGTGCGTAAGCCCGGGGTGGTAGGCGTGACCACACAATAGCACGGCACGTGTTAGCCCAACAATATTTTACATAAATAATTATAAATAAAAAATTTCTTAACAGTATAGTAGTACTGATAAATATGCTAGCTCGAGTAAATAATATATGCACAGATACGCAAATTATAAATAATTTATATGTCGTGCTTATGGACCCCCCAGAGACAGTGGAGGCAGATGTGACGGACTCGCAATAGCGAGGTAGACATAAAACTATAGTGTATTGAGTAGCTTTAATCGGGTGCATAAAGGTGCCAACTCGATTAAATAATATATAGAGCGCGACAAAATTTTTAAATATAATAATAAAATGTCACTGCATTTTACACCCGTGGCTATCGCAGCACCAAGAAAAATTAAAAAGTGTAAAAAATGCTCACAAACTGTTATATAGAAAATTTAGCACACCTTCTGGAAAGTGCAGATAATTGGAACCTTAATTAGAAGGCTAAAACAAAGCAAAATAAAAAATAAAGTTGACTATATATCATTTTGCCCGATTTTGGCCTTTTTCCGTCTACTGCGACTGGACTAACAGGCCAATAGTCTGGCCCGTGTATAAGCAAGGCGAAGAACCCGCTTTGTATAACTGCTTATGTGAACATAAAATTTAATCGTGCAATAAGTTAATTAAACTGAATTTTTTAAGTTTTTAATTTTTTCTTACTCTAATATAACTTTCAAAACATTAAAAAAACAACTCGTAAAATCATTTCGAAACTTTGAATACCGATCGATTTTGGTTCACAAAGCAAAACACGTGAAACTGGAAAATTGTAGTTGAGATATATCCAGCTTAAAGTTCTGATTAAGCTCTTGTGGAAGGGAGAAAAGGGAGGGGAACGAAGGTTCTGGTTAACTATAAAGTTTTAGAAAAAGAAATTTTGTTTTAACTTTGGAAGAGGGTAAATCTATTCGTTTTTTTCTTATGGCTTTAAGGGAATATACTATGCTGTAATTTTAAGAAGTTAAATAAAATTTTTTTATTTGCAATAAATAAGTGTGCATCGAGAGAAATGTTTTGGAAAAATTACATATAATTTAATGAAAAAATTATATATTCTGTATGGTAAATTGTCCTACAATTTTAGCAGTATTTCTAGAATTGTAGAAATATTTACTAGAATTTCTAGAACATATAATCATTAGCATTGTAATGAAATTTATAAAGTTTATATAAATTTAATTTTAAATATAATATAAATTTTATTAAAATTCTAGTAAATATTTCTACAATCCTAGTAAATATTACTAGAATTCTAGTACAGTTTATGATACAAACATATAATTTTTCGCTAAATGGAGTCTTTGACTCTACTTCCCAGACTGGGTAGTATTTTTTATCAGTATTATAGTAAATTTTCTGACGACTATTTTTGCGCTTCGTCTGTCTAGTATTGATCAATCTTGATGGCATTAAGTGATCATGTATTGAATTCAGTAATAGTATGGCCACGCATACTACGTGAATATAAAGTAGAATTCGATACATTGTTAAATTAAATCCTGATGCGCACGAAAATTTATTTAGCCGACCGATCGATCTTTTTTCAGCATCTATATATATTCGCTGATCGAATGTTAATATATTATGAGTTTAAATTGGAACACGAAAATTAATAATTAAATTAAATTAATTTAAAAAATGCTCTGATCGCCTAGTGCATTCAGTAGATAATTAAAATTTGATTAAATATTTCAGAAAGTAATTTATTAAAGTATAGAGAATGAAGTTAAATTATGCCGCGATATAGAATGTAACTCATTTTCGAAATGAAATCAAAAAATCTTTTTATTGCTTTCATATATTTTCATTAATATAGTAACTCATCCCTTCCCCATGAAGTTACCTTAAGTGATTTTTTACTATTTTCGTAAAATTAATTAACTTTTAATCGATGTGAAAGTTGAACCAATTTTAATGAGGATGGACCTATTTTTTTGCTTTTTGTGCAATGTGGGGAAAGAAATATTTTTTGGTTTTAATAACATTTTTTCTTTTGTTAATTTTTCAATTTTTCGCATTTTTTTGTACATTAGGGTACATATAGCAAAATACAAATAATTGATCTGTATCTGAAAGGATGTAAAATTTCTTATCTTTTCCCATGTGCAATTTTGAATTAGCTAACTTCATTCTTTTGTTATTTAAAAGAAAATATATCTTGGAAAATTATTATTAAAATCATCACTAAATAAAAAGTCCATGGTGGTTTCATTATAGTCCGTATTTTGTGTGATGTGATTAGTCGAGCTGCAGATGTTTTTTTGTTTTTCAATTGTTTGCTGTGACGCTATTTATAAAGCTAACCCGCATTTCCGTGCGCGCAGCACGCGCTTGATCTGGTATAAATTAAATAATTGCATTTGCTATAGTTTTTTTATAAAAAAATAAAATCTGTTTTAGCGTTCTAAAAAATAAAAATTATTGTTTTTTTTATTTTGCACAATTATGAAAAGAAAAATTTTAAAAAAATTGCGGAATCGTTAGTTGGTTTAGCAAATCATCAATAAATAAAAAATCCATGGAGGTTCCATTGTAGTCAGTATTTCTCGTGATGCGATTGGTCGAGCTGTAGATTTTATTTTGTTTTTCAATTGTTTGTTGTGACGCTATTGATAAAGCCAAACCACATTTTCGCGCGCGTAGCATGCACCTTATCTAATGTAGTTAAAAAATTCAGACTTATCAATAATTAGCCAAACTGTTTTTAATACAATTTTTAGATACTTTCATTAATTAGTTCACGAAAAAAATTTGTTTTTAATCGATCTGCGAAGGAAAACCATTTCTTTATTGATTAAAATATTTTCTTAGAAATATTAAAGAAAATTTTGTTAAAATTACTTTTTTTTTAGGCTATGATTACAACTAATGAAATAGAGTTGACAAACTTCTTGAAAACATACTAAAGTCTAACGGTAAAGGTAGTCATTTCAAAACATCGGGTATCGTGTAAGATACATAGTCCAGCGCGAATAATAATTCCACGTTGTATACAGTAGGTATTTTGCATTGAATGACACAGACGTAAAAATCCCCACGGAGAGAAATGTTATATTAAAAATTACTATATTCCGTAGGAAGAGTGGGATATACTCGATCTATGACGATTTTTACTATAAAACATACTAAAAACTCCTTCTACTATATAAATAGCAATTTTTGCTATGTGCATAGGCATTTTTGGTAATAGTTTTTTATAGTAGTTTAGAGTATGTCCCATTGTTCCTATGGATTTAGTAATTTTTACTATAACATTTCTCTCCGTGCTTCGTAACTTTTCACGTAGAAAAACTTATCTCTATTAAAAATGACTATAGTTTTTCTAAGGAGTAAGGATAAATTAAAAAAAATTAATCTTATAATCACCAGCAAAAAAACCGTCAAGTCATTTTTGCATATATAATCGTCAAGAAAACATGCTGACAACTAAATCCGAATTAAAACTGCTCATTTGATCGGTTACAAGCCAAACGTGTAAAAGTACCACTTCATTCACATTTTCACGACTCTCAATCAATTGCAAAATCAAATCCCTGCGAAAGTGAAAAAAACTCAATGAAATGCACGTAAACGTCAGACTCAACAGTCACTCGATATATGCAATTATAACAATAATAAGCGCGTGACTATTTTGCTAAACTGTATCTCTATAAAACACCATTACCTTAATTCAAGGAAAGAAAATCTTCAATTCTACCATCTTCATAAGAACCTTGTCAAAAAAATTTTGTGGACCATACTACACTATATTACATTTTTATTTATTTTTTCTATTTTATTTTATTTTACAAATTGCCAACTAGGGCAATTTTAATCAACAATTTTAATCAACCACCCATGATATCACTTTTAAATTGTGACTTACTATTTTAGCACTAATTATTTAATTATTTAAAATGACTGTGATATTATATATATAAGTTAAAGATTCACAGTCTAAAATAAATGTAAAAGGATATTATATATATTTATATATATATAAATATATAACGAACATATATTATATACACACACTACTTATGTAAATATATCTGGTTCAATAAATATCAAATATATATATACACATATTCTTTTACATTTATTTTACACTGTAAATATTTAACTTTTAGTGAATACTGTAATTTACAATAACGACTATTCTTTTCTATGTTATTTTTTGACCTCATTTTATGCTTATATATTATTTTGTCTATAAAGATAAAAAAATCTAACTATATCTACCTTCATTTTGTAGTATAAGGAACAGTTATTCACCAAGTACAATTTTTACGTTGAAATGACTGTGTGTCTTACACGACGGAACTTTCGAAATTTTTTCTAAAACTTACTTGCATTTCTATTCCGCGGAATCTCTCGTCCGTAATTTATAAATAAAATATCTTATTGTTACTCCACGCAGTGCTCATTCTCCGCGCCAAAACCGATCCCCGCGATCGCAGCAGCAGCTACACGTATATGCACACAAAAGGGTCGCTCCGAAACATTGCCTCCCTGGAGAACACGAAGGGGTTATAAACACCGAACATATACCCGGCGCAAGCACCATGTACCAGCGACAGCGCACACACGCGCGCGCGCGCGCAAAAATCCCGTAAGTATATTGGTGCACAGAGTCGCGGTCCCACACACCAGAGGGGGATACTCGTCCGCTCGCGGGGCCAATCACGCGGCAGCTTTGGCCGGGCCCGGCGTATCGATTGGCCCCGGCCGGCTCGCGCACGTACACCCGCGCGTTTTCGCGCGCGCACACGCACGCGGAGCGTTTTCGAAGAGCTACGCTGCTTCGAAGCGCTGGGCGGGGGGGCAGGGACGCGCGCCGCCAGTATCGCCTTCAGTCTTCAGCGATCAGCGCCTTCGTCGACGCATCCTCGGCCGCCCCCGATTCGATACGCGGGACACCCGCAGCTGCGCCTCTTTGTCCCTCGAAGGGATACGGTGCGCGCACGCCGGCGCCGAGCTGCATGTAAATAAACGCGCGTGCGGCCCGCGCGCTCCGCTCTCGGCGATTGCACACTTATCGGACGCGGCGTTCGGCGTCTCGCGCGAGTCGCACGACTGCGCTGCGATAACCTACAAAACTGCGGTGGAAGGATCTTTACGACGCGGCGGGCGAGACCCTGGGGTCAGGACGGACGGTGCGTGCAGGTGCTTCGGGCGGATTTCGACGAAGGAATTAGCGTTGGAGAGTTGTAGGAGATGATTCGTTGCGGTTTGGTGTATGTATATGTGCACTCTTGTTTTGTTGACTCGAGTGGAATTTTGGGTGGTTCATGGGTTTATTTAGTGAACATGGTGAGTGCATAGCAAAGCTGCTGTTCCTAAATCCGATTTGAATCTTTTGCTCTGTTTAGTGATTTATGAGTGATATGCAAATGAATGAATAGTCATGCATACTTGTAGTTCTCGAATAGAGATTTTAGACTTCAATTTATTTATTGTACCTGGTGACTATAGATCAGAGCTGCTGCTCCAATTTTCTATTAGAATCTTTTGCTCCTTTTAATGATTTATGAATGATTTGCAAATGAAAGAATAGTCCTACATACTTTTAGTTCTCGAATCGAGATTATAGACTTCAATTTATTAATAATTTAGGTTGTAAAGTTAACAATAAGTTTTTCGAAGATACAATGGCCTAATTTTTTTAATTGTTTAGAAGGACAAAGTTGTGTATTATAAAGTTGCTTCTTTGTTACTTTCAGGTACCAATTCAATCGACGTCCTAAAAGAAACAGAGTGCTGTGAAATTTGTGATCAGAAGTTTCTTACCAAAAAGGATTTACAGTCTCACGTGCTAGTTCATCTGGGAAAACCACGAGTGGTATTAAAGAGAATCACGAATTTTAAAACAGTGAAGAAGGAAACCACGGATCAGTATTGGCTTGACGGAGAGAAAAGAGGCAACCTGAAGATCACACTGAAGAAACAAACGTCAGTGTGTGAATCGTTAAAATTGACATTGAAAAAGTCCCCCATCTCTGAAAGTTTCACAGTGGTTAGCAATAACTTTAGCTTAGACAAAGAAAGTGTTAAAGAAAAAGACGCACTGGCTGAAACACAGGAGAATGACAGCAAGAGCGACTCGGAGGAGGAAAAAACCACCGAACAAGCGTTTGAAAACGTGATGTTAAATCAAGAGGTATATTTGATATTTTTTAAGTTTTCCTATGTTTATCTCCATTTTTGTATAATTGCTAATATGAAAATTTTTCTGTACAGAATAATTATGAAGACGAAAACTTTGAGACTGAACCTGATCATAATCCCCTTGAAAGTTTAGAAAGGCCTTTAATGGATAATAACGAGGGGGATTCTGGAGTTGGAAGTGATTCTGTAAATCCACTGGAAAAAGAGGATCAAAATGTAGACGATCTGCAAGCTGATAACAACAGCAATTCAGATCAGGCAGACTTAGCTGAGAACGAAGATCCCGAAGAGTCTGATGCTTTAGAAGCAACATGTAGGGAAACCATAGAAAATCTCAAGAAACTGGGGGAGCACTCGAGGTAGTAAAAACATCGCAATTATCAATTTGCCTGGGAACAGCTTACTGCTTCAATCACAGTTTTTTCATAACTGTCATGTTCATAAAGCATTGCAAATTTTATTATTAATGATAAAAAAAATTTATAAACCGATTGTCAGTACTTGTCTTTACAACTTTCATTTTCACATCTGTTTAATTTACATTTTATTTAAAGATATTATTTACCATGATTTCAAGTTAATTTCTGTTTCCCATGCATGAGGTATATTTTATTTCGCCTGGTTTTGCATCTGCTTCATCTAAACCCGATCTTGTACACCATTAGGTACATTACTTGCAGATCCTCCGAACTCCTAACATCCAGTGTAACCATAACTCCAGCAGTAGAAGCAGAAGAAGAAGAAGAAGAGGAGGAAGAAGATGAAGGCCCAGAAGAATCCCACGAAGAAGAGCGCAGGCCGAACACACTGGAGGAGCTCCGCGGTAACAGCGAAATCAGCATTGTACCGAAGTCGTCGCTGATGCCCGAACCACCCCGCACGTCACCGCGGGGTGCCGAAACCGAAATTGTACCCGTAGGCGGATCCTCTAGCTCCAGTTTCAGCTGGACTAAGGTCAGCGAGGACTCGAACGGCAGCAACACCAGCGCACCAAGTCGACGCAGCAGCAGCCACCGCAACTCCACCGAAAAAGACAGCCCCGACAACCACGAGAACGCCGGCTCCCTCCTGCAAAATTTCCTTATCGAGCAGCAGCGTAATCAGAGCCAAAATGAAGCTGCCAGCGCTCAACCCTTCGAGACCGAATACGTGTCTCTGGAGCGGCTCGCCGAGACCGTCAACACCTGCCGCGTCTGCAACGAGAAGTTCAAGGACATCGCCCACCTGGACGCCCACCGCTCCAAGGTCGGCCACTACCAGTGCAGCGTACCCGACTGCAGCTCCCTCGTCTTCACCAGTCCCACGGAGGTCCAGGCCCACAAGGTCCAGGCCCACGGAGCCCCAGGGCCCGTCGTCTCGCCCAATCTGAACGCGTCGCCGCGGCTGAACGTCTCGCCACACCCACAGTCGCCCCACCTCAACGTCCAGTCGCCGCACTCGCCCAGCGTACAACAATCCTTGGGCCACGGCCCTGCCCGCGGCTCGCCCCTGGCCTCGCCGCACACCACCCACTCACCCACGTACCAGGCGGTCCAGCCCGTCTCCGCCTACCCGCCCGTGAATCTCGAGCAGCTACCCGCGCCCGTCCAGCAGCTGGCCCAGCAGGTGCAGCGCATGCCCCTGCCCCAGGCCCAACCCATGCCCCCCGGTCCGGCCATGATGCCCGCGGGCAGCTACTACCCGCAGCCGCCCGGACGGCCGCCTATGTACCGGGTGCAGGGCCCGATGCATTATCCGGCCCACATCGCGCATCTCTACCAGCAGTACGCAGCCGCCGGCGGCAACCCCTACGGCCAGCTCGGCATGCAGCCGCAAATGCAACCGCAAATACCTCAACAGATGCCCAGGGGGAGGTATCC
The DNA here is from genome assembly GCA_018906775.1 of Sycophila sp. Sp_5. Classification (NCBI taxonomy): domain Eukaryota; kingdom Metazoa; phylum Arthropoda; class Insecta; order Hymenoptera; family Eurytomidae; genus Sycophila; species Sycophila sp. Sp_5. Next base: position 686,242 of record JACCID010000014.1, on the reverse strand, counting down.
TGCGGTAGTTCCTGGTCAGAGGTAATTTTTTCTCGCCTCTTCGAGACCCGCTAATTTCTCTTTAATATTCATTTTTAAAACACGAGAGTTAAGGAAGGATCTGGTGGTGAAATTGCCATCTGTTAAGCAGTTTTCTCACGTTTCATTTTCATTGAACAGAATGCGTACTCCGTTGTAATTTGCGTTTATGAAGTATGTTTATGCAGCAACGGAATTTTTTTTTGTCATTCCCGGCTACGCTATTTTACCTTTAACGAATAGTTTTTAAATGGATTTAACTATTTTAAGTGGGCTCACTGTGAGTGAAGCTGAGCGAGGCAGAAATAGCAAAAGTAAATTTTTGCCAATGTGCTTGTAGTTACCAAGCGTAGACTTTTCTTACGAGCATTTATGTATCGAGTATTTCAAGAGATTGGCATTCGTTCAAATTCTTCGCGAAGTTTTGCTAGTCGACTGCTTAAAGATGACGAGTGGACTTTCGATGGTAAAGTGCGCTTCTCTGCTAAGAACTTCATAGAAAAGTGCTCGTTAAAATTTTAATGGAATATAGTGTTCTTCAAAAATGATAAGGGAAAACGGAGAACAATGTTTTAGCGGGACTGATAAGCGAAATAGAAAACAACGTTCTAGCTTTTTGCGAGAACAGTTTTATCAGTAGTCAAGGTGCTTTAAGTAATAATGAGCTTTTGTGCAAAGGTCTGCGACTATTTAGCCACGCTATGAAATGTATGGGCACGTTCAATAGTTTTATTGACAATTTTTTTTACTCATTTTTATGGAACACTGTTGTTTCCAATATAACAATAAAATCAGGTCAGAAATGTTAATAAAGAATGAGATATTATAAAAACTTTATCATTATAAAGAGCACTTTTTCTGCACGTTTTTAAGCATATATAAAAATTGCATAAGAATAATAATAAGGGAATCGAAGCTAGAGTAAGTCTATACATAGATAATTTTAACTAAAAAAGCGGTTGTAAAAAGCGATTGTATTGTTTGTTTAAATCGATACATTTTAAATGTACATATATATGTAACTAAAAATTGAAATGAATAAATTATAAAGGCAAGTCAAATAATTTACGGTACCGATATGAATGAAAACGGAATTGTTGATTGCGTCAATGGGTGGGGTGCTTCTTTGACGGCCGTGGGTCAGGTAGAATAACAGCGATTGTCACAACTGTACCTAGTGATCATCGGTGGGGTAACATAACATAAAAGCGTCGCAAGCCTAGATTAGGTGTAGGTATATTTCTCGCATTCATTTTTCGACTCGCTTTTGTTTTTGAATGCGAATACCTTTGTCGTCCGGAATTGTATTTTTCTGTATTCAACGCTAAATTATGACTTACCAGTAGGTTTTTACCCTTGAAGGAGCTTTTCATGTTAGACCAACCATAACACTCATTTCTTGAAGACGGAATGTACTTCCATCTTGAAGACATACAATACAATAGTAAATCAACTCAAATCTTTTACAGTTGAAGTGTTTATATATATATATAAACTCCTCATGACGCACGAAATTCTTGGAGAATCGAGTTTCAGTTCCCACTGTTCAGTGTGATTTTGCTTCTTTCATCAGTGTTTTCTCTGTGTAGTTTTATCTCTAGATGCAGTTGAAAATGTACATCCTCAGTTTAGGAAAAAATCTTGTTTACTAATTGTAGTTCAATTTTGTTTATTTATCAATTGTAAACATCAGAATTTTGTTGTCAGTTTGTTCAAGGATCTTTGAGTAGAATTAGGATTAATTGATTTCTATTATTGAATGCAAAACTTAGTAATTTTTAATTATTGGATTATTTTTTATTTAAATTAGTCGCAATTTATTTTAAGAAGTGATATTTATACATTTGAAATGAGTATTTAACAAAATTTTATTGGTATTCGTTTTTCAGAGCTCCAAGAATGCCTCAACCTCCGATGCCAACAGCAATGCCCAGAGCTCGAATGAAAAGGCCTGGACCTCCACAGCAACAGGTACAAATGCAGCAACAACAAGTGCAGCAGCAAGTTCAAACTCCTCCTAAACAAAGGCGCATGGATGTATTGATACCTGACCGAAATGAAGATGCAGATTGCCATGTTATCGCTCAACAGAAAAGAAACGATGGCCTACCAGTTATTCAAAATGTTCAAGGTGGGGCTACTGTGCAAGCAGTTAATCGAAATGACTCTACCATTCATCTGACTGATCAAATTACACTGAGTGTTAGGCAACCTGGTAAGTTTGTAAAACATGTTTTACCATTTTGATTGATTTTATTTTTTTTTATTTTAATGTTTTTATCAAGCTATTGGAACTTATCATTTTTAAGAATTTATTTGAAAAAATCCAAACGCTTTTTTAAAATTTGTTGAATTTCTTTTCTTCAATTTAAGTGCACATTTAGTTGTTCTCCTTGTTTTAATTTTGAAACAATAATAGTCATCAATGGAGAAGTGCACAAATGCGAAAAAATTTGTTTTTTTGTTACTAATCGATAAAGGTCATAATCCAGCACAAGTCAACGCAATGGTACAAAATGCCAAAAAGCCTGATGCTTCTGCAGTAGCAAATGTATTAGCTGCGAGAGGTATAACTGTTACACCAGCTGCTAGCAAGAAGTCAATGGAGCAAGCAAATCAAATGCAGCAACAGCAACAGCAGCAGCAGCAACAACAGCAGCAGCAACAGCAACAACAGCAGCAACAGAAGCAGTTGAATGTACCAACGCTAAATTTAAATTCAGCTATATCCATCATTCCTGCTGCATCTCAGAGAAAACAACAAGAGCAGCAAGGACAGTTTGCTGTACCACAAAATAAGCAAGTAACTCAGAACAAGCAAGTACCAAATGAAATTGAAAGGCCACCGAGACCTCCAACAGTTGATTTAACTCAGGATGTACCTGCACCAGCTCCTATAGTACGAAGAGGGAGACCCCCACGGTAAATTAAGACTTCTCTTTAGTTATTATTACAATCATAAATTATAGTTCTTTAAAATAAACTTTTATTTATTTTTACAGGATGCTACAATCATTGACGTGCCAAGTATGTGATAAACGTTTTCAAAGTCAAGAAATGCTAACGCAACACATGGCCACTCACAGAACTACGAACAAACTATTACATAAGTAAGATTTTAAACAGTTCTTTTTCGATTTATAGTTAATTCTTCAGATTCATCTGTATCAATTACAAAATGTAACGTCCTATTTTTTTCTGTGTAGGTGTAATTTGTGTCCAGCGCAATACCCCACAGCGGCAGCTCTAGCAACGCACAAGAAGACATACCATAAAGAAGTTGACACGACGTTACAGCAGAACGGCAATATCGAACTCGCTTTGCCTGTGGTTGATCTCAAAGCACCTAATACGTTAAATCGACTGGCCAACTTGGGCATACAAAGTTATATTCCGCTGTCGCAACTCAGTGCTCAAACAGGCGGTTACTTCGCTCTACCTATAGTGACTATTGACGGCGCGCGAAATCCTAATGCTTGTAATCTTGGTGCGCTCGGTGCCACTTCTATATTAAGTCTCGGGCCCCTTAAACACTTGTCGAACAGGTAACTTGTGCCGAGCTTTAAGAACGGACGAGAAATAATCTAGTGTGCAGACCGCGCTCAGTGCGTAAACATTATTTGCAGTGTCAGTGAATGAACAAGTTAATATTACTCAAATAAGCTGTTTCTTTTATTATTTTTTTTTCCTACTTAATGAGTCAAAAGTAGCCACTTCTTCTACCGGTGAGTGGGTTGTATTTTCGGCCCTATAAGACAAAAATATCTCGTTTTTATAGACGCGGTTGACAATTGCATGTAATTTAAGGCATTCCTGACTATTCCCCTTAGATGCATATTATAGAAATATTAGTAATTTCTGTACTAACTTTGGTTCTTTCGATGAAAATAAGCAAAGTTATATATTTAATAACTGTATTAAATGCATCACAACAGTGCACAACATTGTTCATTCACTGATGCAGTCGTGTTAATAAATATGAAAAGTCTTTATGTAAAGCTTTTTAACATAACATAAGAAGGCTGCAATCGATCAAATAGCGTTTTCTTTATTATTTCTAATCAAAACAGCTTTTTCCACGAGCTCAAAAGTTGGAAAAACGTCAAAGAATAGAATTATTAAATAATATGTATTAAAAAAATGTTGCGACTTATCTAAAGACGACTATGATTTCAACCATATTGATTGAAGTCATATATTTCTCAAAAATTAACAAGCTGATTTAGAACTATAAATAGCTTGTTGAGAAATGTATATAGAACCTTGCTAATTTTAAGTATAAGAATATTACAATTTTTTTACGATGAGTTTTAATGTACTGTTGGTGTAAAAGCATATTTAAGAGGCAGGCCAATTTTCGTAAAAGTGCTTAAACATTTTATTGTTTGAGAAAATCAGTCTTAAATTAAAAACGAATTTATCCATGACGATTTAATATAAAATTTATAACGCATTTTTTTTTTTTTTTTTTTCATTTTTTTATAAAAGGTATTACAAGAAACAAATTAACGAATAAGGAAACACGATCAGTATTTGCGATTATTTTAATAATTGAGATTGTTTTAGTAATGACAAATGAGACAATTTCATTTTTTAATGATTTGTCTTCAATAATTTCTTCTGAAGATATACATTAAATGCAATTTCAGCGAATAAATTAACAAATTTAAACAGTTAAACATGTATTTATTTCTATCATTTGTAAACCTAATTGAGGGTTTACTTTTAACTTCTTTGCTTTACTTAAATACCTTATACCGCAAATATGCATTTGAAGCAGTACTTACATAATGATATTTATTTCATTTTTAAGGTCACTTTAAAATATTACGCAAATCTCTTTTCATTCAATATTTATTGCCATGTTAATGTTTAATGTAAATAAATGCATACAAAGAAATAAGAAACGTTCCTTCAATGATGTCAGAAATCTTAGAAAACGCATAGAAGTGAGAAACAAAAATTTAAGACTTTGTAAATATGTGTATCATAGAAGAAACTACAATAAATGCTGTTACAGTGAAAGCAAAGATGAAACATGGTGCTTGAGCGAAATTATAACGAAGTATTCAGTAAAAAATTTTATAAATGAAATTTATTATAAGAAATCTTTACGCATGATAATTTATTGACTTTACTTGCTATATTTTTCACCGAGGGTATTGAGTGAAAGATGCTTCATTTGTAATAGAAAATAAAGTTGTACTGTAAAATTTGAACAAAATTTACTGCTCTCAGTGCAACATCGTACTTTCACTGTGATAATGAATGCAATAAAATTGCAGCAGCTAATAATTAAGTACATGATTCTTTTATTCGTTGTACTATACAGAAGAAAGTCTGCAGAGGATGTGAGTACAAGGTGCGCATGATTTAAGACTCTAATAATGATCAATTATATGTTTAAAAGAATTTTGTACGACATCTACAAGAAGAAAAAGTTCTTTGACACTTTTGAAGACTGTTAAGGGCAGTACTAATGGAAGTCTCCAGCTCAGGAAGTTGGCTCTTCCGCAATTGTATGAGTGTCTCAGAAAAGTATAATATTAGATCAGCATTGTAAATATTATACATAAATATAAACACATATGTATGTGAACATATATTATTGAGAGATATGTATGAAAGTGCATAAATTGCAAATGTCTCTGAGGCTTAGTTATAGGAATTGCATATCTGTATTTTTGTAAAGAAATAAAAGAAAAATACTACCTATGTAAAGATCTAATCTTTCATTATGTTAAAACTTACAAAATTTACATTAAAATACAATTGAAATGCTTACTCTTTTTAAATTTTTATCGTTTTATTTTACCCTTTCCGTTGATTTAGTTTCGATTATGATTCAAATTAAATATCATTTTTTATAATACTTACTTTAATTTTCAAATGTAAATAATAAATTATGAAAGAAAAAAAAGTCCTCTTTTTTCGTTTTTTTTGTTGTGGGTTGCTGTTGAAGAACATCAGAAAAGACGAAAATTGAATATTTACTTAAATACGTCGCTGTTTTCAATTTTACCACTTCACCACGTGATTTCGGATCATGCGCTGATGCACCGTGAACAAGAAACTACGTATAGGTTAGAATTAGAACTCGAAAGATTGTGTTTGTGATACTATTCTACAAGGATTATCAAAAAGTTTATATCTCATTCTTGATTATTGACCATATATTTATCAAAAAAGGATATCATAATAACTTTTTAATACGTATAAATCTCTAGAAGTTATAAAAGGTAATAAAAAATTATACAGTACTATTTTTACACAAAATTGCAACTTTTTACTCGTAAACCTTGTTATTATTAACAAAAATAATATTCATTTTCTGAATTAATCGTCATTTGGAAGTCTTTATATAATATTGTGAAAACAATAGCTATTTATTTTAGAAAAAATCTTAATGCTTATTTAAGTAAATTTTGTTAGATATACTTTGACAAGGCATACTTTCACAAAAATATTGTCTTTTATTTTTCAGTTACATTTTTGAGAACAAAAATGCTTAGCCTTAAAGCAAGGAATAGATTGTACGATAGAGTACAAAAGGTTTGGGTATCTACTTGTTTAGCAGTTAGCGCAGGGGCTATGTTACACATCGCATGGAATGCATTCAATTACTTTGTTTATATAAAGCCTCTGAAGAAGGAAATGGAGGAGAAATTAAAAGAAGAACTATTAAGAGAAGGTAGAATGTTACATGAAAGTCAAGCAACTTCAAACAATTAATTTGTCAAATTTGTAAATATTCTAGTTTATATAGTCTAGAAAATTTGATTTGTTATTTTAATAAAATGATTTCTATACAATATACTTATATTCAATTATATTTTTATGATTCTATGCATACCATGTATGATAAAAATAAGGGGTAATAATAAATAAACCAAATATTTATTTAATAAAACAGTGATTATTTCTTATTTTTGATTTGCAAAATTGATTGCAAATGTAAAGAATCATATGAACAATTATATAAGAGATCTAAATTATCAACATAAGTAAACTCAAATAAAGTATTTAAAAGAATCAGAATCAAATTTTCGAACTAAATGTCTATACATTTAGTTCGAAATATACATTTAGTAATACACGAAAAGTTAAAGTTATGTTAGAATTTTTATTTTAGGATATAGTTTTTTTTATTGTACTAATAAATGTCTTAATTTATTAGAAAATTAAGATTAAAGTACTAGTTCAGGGATATGGAAAATAAATAAACAAACGGCTATTCATTTATAAATGATGTATATTCCAAATTGCATAGAAACAGTTCCGTTTTTTTATAAAAAAAATTTATAATTTTCATTGATTATAAGTACTCGCTCGCACTTTTTAATATAAATAGACGATATTTTCACATTTTTCGCAATTTTTATTTTTGAAAATAATTCTTTTTTTTTTGTTTGCATAACATGAAAAATAGTACGATTTCTTTAAGTAGAGACAATCCCATTCTCAATTTCTTGCAAATTGGAAACCTATGAATATGATCAGGCATGGAGTAGCCATAGCTAATTTAAAGTATACATTATATAAAATTTGTATTTAAATAAACATCTTATTTTAAATATTTACATCTTATTCTAAATTACAATTATGCATTTCGACTTATTTTCCTTATGAATATCAGTTTTTTTTCTCAAATGATCGAGGTCATTTTGTACAACCACAATAAATACATTATACATAGACGGTGAAGATTCTTTGTGACAAGAATTGCCTTATTAAAATTTCTAAAAAATTATTGCACCTAACTATTTTTTGCTTTTTATTTTGTTTTATACAACTTTATAGACATTTCAATATTTTTCATTTGGGCATGTGGAAAATTTTTCTGAAATTATTTTTCCTGACTTTCAACTTTTAACAGCAACTTGTTTTCTTGAGCATAACTTTTTAGAATTAACGCGAATAAAACCTCGATCAAATAAAAAAACATATTTTCAAAGCAGTAAACGTCATAGATATTTTTGCTTAAGATAAGCTAAAATTCTTAGCTTTACAGAGTGATGCTGCAATCTTATAACGCGTTGCATATTGCATTATATTTACACGGAGGATATTTCGAAATAGAAAAGAAATATTTTACATAAAAGGGCGGAACTCAGAGAGTCTGTCTCACAGAAAAATACAATATATCGGAATGTTCATCCTATCTCTCATTTATGCACCTATCAGAGTCACTTATTTTTCTTTTCCTCGGATAAAGAAAAAATAACTTGCACAAACCCTATATATAACTTCGTTACAAACACTTTGAAAGTTTTCTTTTTATATCTAACACTTCTGAACGACACTGAAATGTTGAAATTACGGATTTACGAATATACACTTGTTCGATCATCACCAATCTCATCACGCAGAGATCAAAATCGGGTATGTGCTCACGTGCACATACCGATGCAATCTTCATTGAAAATATGAAAATTTTCATTGTCGAACATATTTTTCAAAGAAATATTCAATATTTCCATCATTGATACATTCGCGCACACACTGCTCCATTCGTTTTGTTAATTGAAACGATTGAATTTTATTAAAACCGGCATCAACGAATTGATACTTTTGAGTATGCTGCCGATGATTGAGAGCCACCTTTTTAAAAATCAATTTTTTAAATTATCCGACCTAAGCCTACTATCAATTTTTAAAATTTTCGGGCCTAAACACCACCGCTGGAAACAGGAGCCGCGGTTGCCGTCGAATCAACTCGCATCGAGTCGATCTTCGCGACGATCTTCAGCGCAGGGCCCAGCTTTATGTTCATTGCAGACATGAGGTGATCCTCTTTGAGTAACATCAACGCCTGGCCGTCGATTTCTTGAATGGCGAAGTCTTCCGCGTAGTCCGCGCAACCTGGCAAATTGCTAATGAAGTCACAAACTTCGCTGACCTGGAATAGAAGAATGCAGAATTTAATAAAAGGGCCTTCAGAATTACTATAATCATAGGAGTCTTGAGAACTACTACATGGAGAAAAATTATTAGTAAAATTGACTGAAATAGTAAATAAACTTTGTTTAAAAAGTTAAGAAAATTTTACATAAGTAAAAATCAGTATTTTTTACTGCAAGCCATTAAGTATAGTTTGCTAACAATTTTTCTTCGTGTACATTCAAAAGAGACTTAAAAATTGAATATATTTTACGCACCGTCCATTTGACAGGGTTGATCTTTGGCAGTTTATCATCTACCACGACGTTATTAGCCAAATCACTCAAAGCCTTGTCATCGCCGTTCTTTTTAATCGAGTCATCAATTTTATCCACTTTCATGTCTGTCCATTGCTTCTCGCCGTTATCGCGAATATCCTTCTTTTTCCTAAAGGCAATAAGAACGTTTTGTTAGTTTCATTCATTTTAAAATGAAATTTGTGCTTTAATCATATAACGAGCAAATTTACAAAATTCGAGACTTACGATTTGGCGCAAATAGCGGAGCAAAATCTTTTGTCCTTCTTGAGTTTAACGTTTTGTTCGTCAAGTACATTGCCGCATGTCTCGCACCTTCCACCCGGTAAGCCATCTTCCGAGTAATTCGACTTTTTCCCTATTATAAAATATTTCAAATTAGCACAATACAATTTCTGACTGTAGGATTCGTTATCCATGACCGTGGTTAATTCTAACTTTATTAACTTTATTAACTTCAATAATATTTAAAAATAAATAACAAGTGAGTAAAGTTTCAAAAATAAACTTTAGGCTTCTTAAAATTGTGATGGAGACTTCTCCTCTTCAATTTAAAAGAGAAACATAAAGGAAATAAAAGAAATTAAAAATTAGCAAACGAATGAATAATCTATTCAACTTACTTTTGCTCAGCGGCTCTTCGTGATTCTCCTTATCAGCGGAGTTATTCGTATTGGAATTATTTGACTCCTGCTTGATAGAGCCATTGTGCGACGTTCTGCTGCAGGCGAAGGGTTCCGAAGCTATAAAAAAAATTCGACGTTATGATCAAAACGAGTCTTAGAAAAATTGTAGAAATTCCGTTAATTGATAGCGATAAGTTTACCGTTTACAGTAGGTTTATCGCGCTTACCTTCTTGGATGATAAAGCCTTCGATAACGTGGGTGAGTAGTTGCGGCTTCACCATTGCCTTGGGAGGCACCTGTTTGTTACTGACAGTCGTGGGCAAGGACTCCATCACCGTCACCTCCTCGCTAATAGTACCATTTGTGATCGAGTTAACAGCGTTCGCCAGATTTATCAATGGATTTGTCGATGCCTTGTCGTCTGACTTTGATGAGTCGTGGTTCTCGGCTTTTCCATTACTTCTATGATCTACATCTGAAAGAAAGCAAATATTTTTATTTATCAATTCTTGAAATACATTTTTTCTTAATATTTAAATCGAAGATACTATTCAGCTTTATGGCCTCTTTTGAGGGGAATAAAGTGGCTATTATAGCAAAACCGTGAATAATAGTTATTTATGCATCAAAATTAAATAGGCAATTATTCCTGAGATGCATATAAAAATTTTCACCCTAATTATTTATAAATCCACACAAACAAAAAATCAAATAAAATGAGATTGCGATGTGATATGAAAGCTAAAATATATCTATGAAAATTTAAATATGCTTATAGAAGCTAAAAGGTTTTTCTGGAGAGTGATACATGCCTCTAGAGAGTAATCTATGGCTTACGGAGAGTAGTATATACCTCTAGAGAGTAATATATACTTCCGTAAAGTAATATATGTCTCCGGGGAGTAAAATGTCTCTCCAGGGAGTGAAATTTCTCTCCAGGGAGTAAAATGAGTCTCGACAATAAAATATGATTTTATTCCCTCTGCAGAGGTCAATAGAGTGAACTTTGTGGATGATTAAGGTGAGCATAACTCGTAATCACGGCAGAACGAAAATCTGATAAAACCTCTCCAAAAGATTTCCCACGTCCCTGAAACTAACCGTTTGCATTCGAGGTATCCATGGCATTGTCATCGGTAACGACCTCCTTTTTAGCAGGCGTGTTGGCCTTGGAGTCGTCGATACTGCCGTTGACAGGCGTCGCAGCAGGCGGCGGCTGTAACAGCGTCGTCTGAAGCTCGAGCTGGCCGGCGCGCTCGGGCGACGCGACCAGCATGGGCACCGTGGATCCGACGGCCGTCGTGGCGTCGCTGGACGCCGCAGCGGTCACGGGCGTCTGCGTCATCAGCGGCGGGTGCGCAGCCGTTGGCAGCGTCTGTTGACTGGCCGCTGCGGCCGCTGCCGCCGCCTGCATCTGCTGCTGGGCCGCCGCAGCCGCCGCCTGGAGCTGCTCCGGGGACTGGCCCACGATGGGCAGGGCCTGGATCTGGTGGGCACCTCCGACGATCTGGTTGCCGATCAGCGCCGGATTGATCGAGACCACCGGCATGATCGGGCGTTCGCCGCCCAGCACTACGTTGCCCTGCTGCGTCGCTTGTTGCTGGACCGCCATGCCTGAAGGGAGAATAGCTGTTTCAGTTGAGTTACATTTTGAAGGAAAAGTGTTTTTATATATATATTTTTAACAGTTATGACATTTTCTTCGCATGCTAATTATCTACTATTTTTGTTGGTATAATACTATTTAGAAAAGAATTAGTATTTGTATAAATTTATTGAGCTTATAGCTATTAAAGTTTTTTTAAAATACTGCATTCAGTATCTTTTGTATAGTAAAAATTATTGTTTATAATAAAATTCACTGTATGAAAATAAAATTTCTTTAATACACTGTAACTCCTTTCTCTATATTATTTTCCTACTTTATACTTTCTTTGATCAAAATTAATTAAAAAGTTTATTTTAACAAAGAAAAAGAAAACTGACTATAAAGCAGTTTAACATAACGAACGAATTCGTTAATTCGAATTATTCGTTAAGTTAAATTAACGAATCTGAAGAAAAGAAATTCTTCTAGATAAAAAAAGGACGTTTTACAACAATAATAATTTACTATTATTTTTGTTAATGTGTTACTTAGAAAATAACTAATATTTGTATAATAAAATACTATTTCAGCGTTTTTTGTAGTAAAAATCATTGTTCGCAATAAACTTCACTGAATGAAAATATTCTTCAATACACTTTAAGCCCTTTTTGTATCTTATTTTCCTACTTTACACTTTCTATAACATTAATTAAAAATCTTAATAAAAAATATAAAGCACTTTTAGTTATAATGAATCTGAAGAATATGAGCTCTTCTAGATATAAAACGTTTTCCAACAGTAATTAAAGCAATATCGATACATAAAAAATCAAGTACGATCATACAGAATCAACATAGCAACTACCCACGTCCAATTTCCCTAAAAACGTAAAACTGTTTAATACCTTTAAACGGCAATTTGAAAACTCAACAAGTCCAATCGTCGCCGGCAATTAAACATCCGGCCGCACTCACGCTCTCGACGACTGGACGTGCCTATACACATACATATATACACGAGAGGCTTTTACGATGTCGCGCGTAGTCGACGACTCCGGCCGTTTTACGACGCTACCTGTGCGCGGCATGTTCCTTCATTTACCCGGCAAACAGCACCGTTACCTTTCATCGACTCGACTTTACTTTTCCCTCAGACTTTTTATTTTTTTTTCTTTCCGAACTACTACTTTTAGCTCACATACTTTTTTCGTAAATTTTTAATTGCTTTAACTTGACAATTATTTTACATACTGTGCAATTTATACTTAGGTGTGTTTAGTGTATAATATTCATTCGCTTGCATTTTTTAGTTTAGTTTACGGTAGTTCAAATTTACTTTAAGTATGTTTATTATTTCAATATTGGATTTAACGATTCTTTAGGATACGTCATTTCAATACCTGTGAGTCTATACTTTTGTACACCGAAAAAAAAAGTAAATTTTAGTTTTTACACAATAGGTTTAACTGTGAAATTGGAAGTTAATTTAACTTTTTACTTTACATGCCAAATCTGCTTTTCTGTAGAGTAAGATCTACTTTAAGAAATGTTAATTTTACTGACTTTGATGCAAAGCCATTTTTATTTTTCCTAGTCTAGCAAATATTAGTATTGCGAAACAGTAGAAATGACTTTATTTCTTTCGGTGTATCAATGTTAAATTACACTAAACTAGTGGACTCTTCCGTTCTGAATTTTTTTCTTATCCACGATTTTAAAGACAATGTTTCCAATTATAAAAAAAAAAAGGTTTAAACGACAAATAAACACGTACACCATACAAAACGTGAAAACACCAATAATAACAAGACTAAAATTCACAAGAAAATGAAGACTGCACTAGTCTAGTCGCGCGAACTCACCCATGATGGGTTTGGGCTGTATCTGCTGCGGGCCCTGCTGGGCCTGCTGATACTGCTGCTGCAGCTGCTGCTGGTGCAGCTGTTGTATGAAGATCTGCTGTATATGTTGCTGCTGCTGCTGCGCCTGCAGCTGAACTTGCTGTTGCGCTTGCTGCTGCTGCTGAGCTTGCTGCTGGGCCTGTTGCTGGGCCTGTTGCTGGGCCTGCTGCTGGGCCTGCTGCTGCTGGGCCTGTTGCTGCTGCTGGGCCTGCTGTTGCTGCTGTTGCTGCTGGGGTGATTGCATAACGGTTTGTTTGTTTTGTTGCTGGCCGAAATTTTGCTTGTCGGCGCTCATGGGTGAGCCGGGTGGTTGCGCAGAAGTGGCTGTGCTCGTCGCCACGAGCATTTTGTTTTGCGTCACGCCGTTACTCGTGGCGGCGGCCTGGGGCCCGGCCCCACCGCCTGGCTGCGGCTGCATTATCATTGTCGCGTGCTGGACAGTGGCACTTTTCGCCTGGGCCCCGGACGCGCTGCTGCTAGTTTGGCCGCCGGCCTTTGATACCGTCACATTGATGGCGTTAGGACCGGGACTTGTGCGAACCACCGGCTTACCGCGGCCTTTGCCCGCGCCGCCGCCTCCTTTGCCGCTCTGAATTGACGGATGAAAAGAAAAAACGAACAAAATAATAAAGGCTGCCTACTGTGCGGCTTAGCTCGCGATGGGTTGCTCTCTCTCTCTTTCTTTATTTTTATTTTTTTTTACTACTTTTCATTTCTCTCTCACTCGTCGGCGCCGTCGTTGTTGCCCGCTTGTACGAGGCACCCGCGGGAGTCATGCTCCTTCGGCGCACCGGCGAGGCTCTTTTTTTTCCTCAAACCTCCAGTGCACTTCTTGTGTTTTAATTTAACTGAATTTACTCTTTAAAATTTCCTTCTCGTTTTTCTTTTGTGTAAATTCAAATATTTCAATATTTTAAATTCTGCGTGTCACTGATTGGGCGAAAAAGAGAGCCTCGCAGGAGTATTCGTCGAAGGGCCATGCCTACCGTGGGCAGCTTTTGCCGAAGTACTTAAATAAACAAGAAAAAAAAAGAAAAATAAGTAAATTGACGAAGCAAATGAAACGAACAAGCACAACGACAACACCGACAAGAGGGAGGAAATGATAAGATATAGCGTGCATAATGGGATGGGTTTTTTTTTCATTTAGAATGCGATGAGTGAGCGGCCCGTCGGGGCAGTCGGTTGAGACGGAAGTCGGAGCTTACCTGAGTGTGAACAGTGGTAGGGACGCCGTGGTTCGTCTGCGTGGAGACGGAACTCGCCGGGCGGATATTGGCCGCCTGGACGCCCTGCAATGAGGAGGGCAGGATGCTCAGCGGACGCTGGCTCACGACTCCTTGTTTATTTCCCTGCTGGGGCTGCTGGATGTTCATCACGCGGGGCTTGCCGCCCGTCGTCGCGATTTGCTGGACGCCTTGGATTGGCTGCTGAGCCGCCAGTGCTGTAGGATTTAAATATTTAGTTTAATTATTTTAGTAAATTTTTTAAAAAATATTTTATTTAATTAAATTATGCTTTATTTAATTATAATTAAGTTGCAGTAAAATAGTAGTGAATTTGTAATAAATAATTGTGGTAAAATTGTACTGAAATTGTAATAAATTGTTGTAAAATTTCAGTAAATTATTGTAGTAACATTTAGAAAATAATTGATAGTAAAATTAAAAGAAAATTTTTATTATTCGTAATAAGACTAAAAGAAACTTAATATCACGACACGGTTAGATTATTTACTTTATTAAAAGCTTTTATTAATTTAATTTATGAAGTGGAATTTAATTTATGAACAATTTAAAAAACTTAATATCATTTTACACGTGAATAATGCTTGCTTTATTTTATAAAATTAAAAAAAATTAAATGAATTTCAATAAAATTTAAAGAAAATTAATAACTGCTTATAATAAATTAAAGAAAATATGCACAATAGTTAACGCCGCTACTGAATAATGTCAGCTGATGATTTCTCAGGGTAAAATCTCAGGTGACTTTTATGTTTTGCTATTGATATTTCAGCTGAAATATACATGACTTGAATTTCAAACGAGATTTCAGGTGAGATTTCACCTGAGAAGCAAAGTGATATATTTTCATCAGAGATATCACTATCAAAATATGCAAAAGTCACCTGAGATTTTAGCCTTAGATCTTTCTTGAAATTTTTCGGTAGGAGCTACAAATTAATGTTGCGATAAAAATTACAATACTTCATATAGTCAAAGCATGATGTATATACATTATAAAAAATTTCTCCAGTGTAGGGTAAATCTAAAATTCAATTAATCAGACCTGCGTCCAGATTTTAGTTTAATGCATATCAGCAATGTAACTTCTTGCAAATAAAACCTGCATAAATAAATAATTGAAGAAATAAATAAATAAAAGATTTTTTTTTAATTGAACTGGAGTAACCAAATGCGAGGGTCTCACCGTTGTGAGTTTGAATTGGCTGCGGGCTCTGTATGAACATGTCAGGCTGCGTTGGGTCTCTGATGAATATTTGGTTGGGCGCGGCCGTGAGCAAGGTCTGTGGTTGCAGTCCGGTCCAGATGCCCTGGGCGGCGAATTGCCACGGGGCGAACTGCATTCCTCGGTTTTGGCCCGATGGTGCTCCAGCCGTGCACGTCGTGTACTGAAAATTAATTAACGATTTTATAATCCGATTCTTTTTTTCAACGCCGTTCAAATGCGCCACACACGTTAAGCTTGCTAATGAGCGTTTAAACGTTTAACGGTGGAAAGATATAGCGTACGTTCATTGAATTTTATGAGGGTGACCTTTTTCTTCTGAATATTTTGACTATTGGACGTGGAGTCGAGTTTAATTGATAGAATTAAGTCTTTAATTTAAAATTCAAAATTTTAAATTTTTCATTTTAAGAATTTAATATATACATACTGTAGCATGTACTATGATGATACGTTTAGGTACGCCGAAATAAAATAGAATGACAATTTGTGAAGCTTAAAATCTTTACAGCACTATTTTATGTCATTTGAAAAAAAAGAATATTGTTTGATCTTTTTAATTTAATTAATCAATATTTAAGAGTGTAATATATGTATATTTAAAATTTTTAAGACTAATGCGATTTCAACTAAACATTAAATTATATGCAACAAAGAAAATTGCATTTCTGTTATCATTCTTAATGTCTTGGTCTTGCCCTCGATAAAGTATTTCATTTTATTCTCATTTTTAATCACACGCTAAATCAGCTGGAGTGAAATAGAGTGGAAGTTAACTCTGTTGGAGTCAACGTTTCACTAGCAAATTTTACTCTACTTTTTAGATTTTTTTTATCTATTGAGTCTGTCCTTGCACTATAAAATAGTACAGTAATTTTTCCAAAAAAATTTCTCTCCGTGTATAATAAAAGCTATGGACATAAGCTCTACATTCTACTCTACTTTAGAGTGAAATTAAACCACTCTATTTATGTAAAGTCAAATTTTGACTATTGGAGTAAAATTTTTATTTTATTGGTGTAAAATTTTTATTTTATTGGTGTAAAATTTTGACTCTATTGGTGTCAATTGAGTGGTTTCGCTGCAAGCCAAGAGTGAACTTTGTCTCCAGCCGTTTTAGCATGCAGCAATTTAATTAAGTCATCCTGATACATTCAAACGCAGAATTTTCATGGCCATCGTCATTACAATTCAAAGCACATCCACACCAATTAAGTATAGCCCACAATTAGCCGCAATACAAATGTGTTAGTAAAACTTCACAAACATCCTCGATTCGCCTAAAAACCATCCATATATATAAACATAACGAAACATAAAAAAAAATCAAAGCAGCAGCAAAAAGGACATTTCAAGCACATCGATATAGATGAAAAATTGGGGGGAAACTCACGGCATTTACCTTCTGCACCTGGTCGTTCTTGTTGTTGCCCTGCTGCTGTTGCTGCTGCTGGATGGAGGTCTGGTGCTGGGGCAGGACCTCCAGCTGGCCGAAGACGAGGGTCTGACCGGCGCCGGGGGTCGCGGACGTCGGCACCGGTATGTAGCCCGCGGGGAAGCCCTGGACCTTTGCGCCGCCGGCGCCTGGGTGCGCGCCGCCCTGACCCGTCGACGCCGTCGTCAGCATGTGCGGACCCAGCTGCGCGCCCGCCTGGAACGGCTTGCCCGCGATGTTGTTGAACTGCACCTGCGGTCACCCGAGGCTCGATTTTTTCTTTTCTTTACTCGCTAGCCCTGCTCCGCTTTTTTTTCTTTTAAAGAAAAAAAAAAGTTCGCGACGAAGCCGTTTGTTTTGCGCTCGAAGTATGTGGGTATAACGTACATATAGGATGAGAGATTGCTGGCCGTTCGGCGCTGGTATGAACATGAGGGCTCGCGGAATTCAGGACGACGTTTTGTGCGAGAATCGTTCGCTCGTTTTAAAAGAGCGCGGAACAATTTTTAAATGAAAATTTTACCGTTATTTAACGTATTTTTTCATTGATTGACGGGGGAATGTGTTGCGGTGAAAATTATTATAAGCCTTTATTAAAATGAAAGCAGGAATTGATTGTAGGAAAATTAGAAAAACCAGTGCAGCAATGAAGGCAAATATTTAAAAGTTTAAGATTGCTTCTCAAGGCATTAAATTTCAGCACGATGACGATATTATTTGCACTACATTTTATCAGTAACTGCACTAATTTTTGTAATGTTTAAAATTTTTTTGTTTTTGTACATTAACGATTTTTTTAACAGTAGTTATTTTTAATGGTCCCCTTTTTCATCGTACAAACATAAAAAAATCTAACAGCTGCTTTGATACTAATCAACATTGTCGACACACTGAAAAAAAGTACTGCAAGAATTACTATCTTCATGGGAACGCAAACTGGACTCTCAGATAAAAATTATCATACTCTAAAGTATTGGAAGTACTAGCAATATAGAAAATTTAGGTAAAATATGCAATAATTTTTATCTCAAAGTCTATAGTCTGTAGACGTGCTCTCATGCAGACATTAAATTTTACAATACTTTTTTCTCAGTTCAATAATCCATTCGAATAAGAAAAATACCTTTCAAGCAAACTTTTGTTAATACACATCACAATAATCTTGTTTGTTAATATAAAATAATTGTCCAAATCCCTTCAAATCTGTGCACAGTCCCTTACACCTGACCACACAAATATGATCACTCGATGCAATTGGTATGTACCTGAATGGGTGATGGGTTCAGACCAGCAGGATGGGCAAGAAGGTTGCCAGGCATGAGGAGCGGAGTGCCCTGGGCATTGTACAGTTGTTGCAGGTGGTACTGGTTCTGCATGGGTTGCTGGATGACTTGGACTGCCTGAGGGTGGGCGGCCATTGTCGTGATGGTCGTCGCGCCCTGCTGACCTGAGAGAGTCATCGAGACACCGCCGACCTGCGACTGCTGCTGGTGCTGCTGCATCGACACTGCCACGGCGTCCTGTAACTTCCTCACATTATCATCGCCGCTCTTTGAGCTTTTCTTATCTAATTGAGTCGTCCACTTGGTAAAAATCTCTTGGTTTTCTTATTTACATCAATTGTTTTGTTATAAATACTGCAAAGTATTCAATTTACAGTTCATGATTGTAGATTTCTCAAGTGGCGATTCAATTTTTTATTGAAAATATTCTAAAAGTCTCAAACAGTTTACTTTTATTTTAAATAAGCAGCAAGTTAAAAAATTACAAAGTATTTCAGTCAGAAAAGTAGAAACATTACAGATAATTAAAGAAAAATTGTGTACAGAGTTATAATTTAAATTCATTTGTACAAATTGAATACATTTAAAATTATTTTACAGTCAATTAGAAAGACTTTCTGCAGAGTAGATCAAAAGATCTTTTTTAAACATAAACTTGGAGAGCTGAGAAACTAAAAAGATCTATTTTTTTTGCTTTACTTTAGTTCAAAGTCAAACAGTATTTTAAAAGCCTATCTTGACTGGGAGTATTGGCAAACATTAGAGAAACTGTCAGGCACTTTGAGAACCGAGAGAAAAGGAAAGCATGAAGAATGAAATAACAAAAAGTAAAATACATGCTGCTGCGGCATGATTGCTGCGACCTGCGGCTGGACTTGGACTTGTGTCTGCATCTTCTGGGGTCCATTTGCCTGCTGCTGATTCTGTTGCTGGGCTTGATTTTGCTGCTGCTGCTGAGCCTGCTGTTGCTGCACATTCTGTTGAATGTCATGAGTGGTTATTATCATTTGTTGCGACTGTTGATTCTGATTCTGCTGTTGAGCTTGACCCTGGGACTGGTCTATCTCCATTTGCTTATTATCAGACATGATGGTCGCTTGATTTTGTTGTCAGTCTCCTCTTTAATCTTTACAAGCCGTTAGGAGCTCGGTCAACTTGGAGTATTATCCAAGTGTCGAGATTCTAAAACTATTTTGTCACTGGCACGCTGATTCACATTTTCTATCTGAAAAAATAAACAACACCACTGTTATTAATCCATTTACATTTGCTATAAGACTTCTGTGTTATCTAAATAATCTAAGTTAATTAAAACATTTTTTTCCACAATTTATAGTATCCTTCTATGTTCAAAAAGGTTTTAATATCCATAGTTAACAAATATAAAATCAGCACATTGCACTACCTATTTCAGTCACTTTATAAAAATTGTGCGAACAAATAAAGTTATTACAAGGTCAGAAGTAGTTTTTTGCATTTTGCACAGCTTCAAAATGACCTATCACAACTAATCCAAAGACTTATCGGTCTCAAGAAACAAGAAAGAAGCATAAAAAAAAGAACAAATAAGATAAAGGGTAGTATATAAGCAAAGAACACACACGCGCCAGTACTGCACCGAACGCGGAGAGCGGAATGAGGAATAAAAACAAAACGCTCGGGTGGGGGTAGCTGCAGGGGGAGGGAGAAGAAAGTGAAATTGAGAGGAACAGAAACGGAGAGAGAGAGAAGACGACGAAGAACGGAGTAGGTGGACGACATGCCGATAAGCAGCGGAGAGGCCGCCGAGGAGCATCGCAGAGTTGCATTTTAACGTCCCGCCGTTCTCGCTCGTGAAAAAGCAGCAGGTAAAGCATTTAAATCACTGTAACATTGACGAGCATTTTCTTCATTAGCGAAAAAATATCTCGAGGTTTGCAAGCTTCATCGAACTTTTTTTTCTTTCCAAAAACGGGGTTAGAGTGTTCTCATTTTCTGTAACTCGAATGCCGAATTTTCGCGCTAAATATAATAAATACTTTCGATTCGCGCTTCATTGAAATAAATTTTCATTAAAAACAGTCGCCATAAGAAGAAAATGTTCGTTTTACACTAATCAATTAAAACATCGAGCTAAAAAACTTGAGTACTTTTTAATTAAAAAAAAAAGCCAACCGGAAGAGCGGCTTGCCAAATTCTCGGAATTCGCTCTTCATTAAAATCCGTTTTTATTAAAAAAGTCGCAATAAAAAAAAAGTTCATTTTATACAAATCTAATTTATTTAAATTAAATCTAAAAATCTAATCTATTTAAATTAGATCGTCAATGCAAAAGTTAATCATGAAAAAAGTTAAATCATGAAAAAAGTCAACCGGAAAAGCGACTATCCTAATTCTCGGAATTCGCAGTATGTGCCAACGGAGCGAAGTTGGCAAAGAGCGGGAAACGGCAATAGAAAGGGAAAAGAAGCAGTGCATCCACACGTCACATACGTCATCGACGAGATAGCCTCATTGGACGGACGGATACGCGCGCGCCGCGGATACACAGCAGTCGGTGGCGTCGACGTGCAGCCGACCGCGCGCTCTTATCTCGCCGTTGCCGCCTGCAGACATCGCTGACTGGGACGAGCGGAGAGGATCGTCCCGTGGATTCCGGAGAGTGCAGCTACCTGCCGGAGTTTGGGAGTGAGCGACTCTCCAGGTGCCGAGGTTCGAGGTAAGAACGCCGCCGCCGGGGGGGTCGACCCTAACCTCAAAGGGGGAGACGCGTCGCGACTTGTTTGCTCGCGCTTGGAGCCTTTCTTCTTCTCTGTTGGTGGAGTGCGGCATTTGTGTCGAGGCGTGTTTTTCTTTCTCGTTAGCGGGGACCCGCGGATCGAGCAAGTGGCCCGCGGAAGGAGTCTCGAGTCTCGCGGCGGAGGCGCGATGTTTTCTTGGAAAAACGCGGGAGGATTTTTTTGCTTTTTTTGTGTGGGGGGAGGGGGGAGGGTGTTATGTAGCAGTGTTGGTGCAGTCGGAGCCCTTTAAAGAGACTGCAGCCGGAGGGGTTTAATAAATACGGGATGTTATGGTGCATCGGGGGAGCTTCCGAGGGCCGGAGGTTCTCAATTTGTATTTTTGATGGTGCTCAGTTTGGATAATTGTTATCTTGAGATAAACTGTTTTTGCTAAGTTTCGAATCAATCAAACGAATTCTAATTGAAGTTGATCAAGATTATTTTTAAAGCTGTTTTTGTATTTTTTCCTTTCCGGATTTTCATTAATACCTATTGAGTACTTTTTTTTTACATTCGTGCTTTTATGCAGTAAGATTCTTTTATCAGTGTTGCGATAACAACTTTCCTTTTAGTGAATCCCACTAATTGCTTAATCGTATGACATTTTATCGGATGCAGTGAATTTTTAATTATGCAACATGAATGAATGAAAAACAATTTTATTTATATTCATCTTTTGAATATGAGTATAGTTTTACTGATTATTCTATTTAACGGAACAAAATCTTCCATACAAACAAATATTAACTTTTTTATCAGCTAGTAACATTTTTATAAAGTTGCGGGTCCTCTTTTTTAGAATTATTTAATCAATAAAGGCTTAATAGCTGAATTTTGTATTCTAATAAATAATTTACGTGTGTACTGCGAAAAGTATTATAAATGAATCATAGCATTAATACTTCATTATTAATTTTATCACGTTAATGATTTGTTTGAAAATAATTCATAAATGATGATGATAAAATATGGTATTTGCAAACAAATTTTAAATTTTAAGTACTTTTTATTTAGATGATGCTTTTAAAATAAATGTTACGTGAAATACAAAATGGGGAAAATGTTTTTTGTAAATAAGAAATCTGCTAATTTACCAAAACTTTGTATCCATTGTGTACACTAATATTCTTCATAAAGTTAAGTTGCAATAAAATCCGATAAGTTAATATTTCAAACTAGGTTACTTCTCAACTATAAAGATGTATATTATTTGACTTAGATAACAACAAATAACTCCTTTAATTTACTTGAGTGACTCCTAACTTTTTTACATTAGAAAGTATACATTTAGAACAATGAGTTGACGGTCTAATGGTAAAAATTATTATTTCAAATTTAATGTATCTCGGTTTTATATTCTTACAAAGAAACGTGCATTAGAGTGTTGAGCAAACATTTATGAAGCAATTAAAAACAATTCTTATGATAATTACAAGTCCCAAACTCTGTGTTTAATCATGAACATAATTATACACTTCTAAACTAGGTAAACACGAAATACGTCAATTAAATTTTAACCGGATCCTAAACACAATAAAAAGCAAACCCTTTTATTCGCATGACATTACCAAAAGAACTTTTCAATCCTTTCGAATGTCAACTGAAATTGCAACCCTCTTTGATCTTCAAAAACCTAGTCCCCACTGTGTATCTAATATACATTAAACACATATTCCTCATCGAAAGCATCAATCAATAAACCCAAACGAAAGCACATTCTCCTAAATGCTGAAAAGAACAAGACTCTCATCTCATCGAAAATAAAAGAACCTACCCCTCTGCAAGGAGAACAGTGAGCAGCATATACATTAAGTAGTATGCAGGTACATACACCCAAGCTCGGGGGCATCGGCCGAAAAAATGCGGATATACTCCAATCGAGCGTGCAATTCTAATCGGGCCGAGTGCAAGCGAAGGTGGATGGGGGGGGGGAGTCGAGGCAAGGAGAGGGGAAGCCTCGCGCCGTCATTGTCTGTCTCCGCGGCGCGACGTATATGTATTATGGGTAAAGGTTGCGGCCTCGGCCGAGAAAATCACGGCGCGCGCGCGCGTCTCTCGACGGAAGCGCGAGAGTCCTAACCTCTTGGCCGGCGATCTCGCGCAAATATAAACATTATACGTATATATATATGTGTGTGTAGGACGGAGCAGTGGCGGCGCGACCAAGGAGCAGTCGAACGTGAACCGGTTCCCGCGATTCCCACGAATTCGTTGAGTCACACGCTCGTTGCAACAGCCAGATTTTCCATCTATGTGTAAGACACTGGCGAGCAATTCTTTTTTCTCCCGTTGCGGCTTATCGCGAGGTCTGATTCTCCCCGCGTTATAGGACGGAATATAGGCGAGTGCGTTTGCTTGGCCTCAACTTTTTTTGCGGTGACTTTCTATAAGTTCTCGGTAGTTTGTCTGTTAGTTCGTTACTTATACTGATTGCAGGTGAAGTTTTACACTGTGTGTTCAAGTTTTTTTTTTTTTTTTTTTGTTTTTAGATCGGTGGTTATTATTGCGGGAAATTTTACGGTAATTGTTTGACGTTTAGGTTCGCGTTTACTCCGTAGGATAGTTCGTTGATTTTCTTTTTTAATGGTGAAGTATTATTCTGTAAGTACTGTAACTTCAGTGAAATCTTCGTAATATTTAATGTTATGAAAAATAAAGTAATATGATTCTAACTTTTTATAATACCTGCATTATCTTGAATTTTGTCTATAAGAGAATTGTTATGATGATGGTAAAAAAATTTTGGAATTACATTTTGAGCCTTTCTTTTATAATTTAGAACTTGTAGACGTAATCGATTAAGTGCTATTATTGTTCTAAAAGTTTTTTTTTTCATAAAGTAAATACTTTTATAATCTTTTTTTTGTCAGTTTTGTTTGCATGATATAACTTCATTGAAATGGATTTGAAAAATTTTGAAAAAAGAAAAAAGATTTCGAATCACATTCTTTTAAAAACCATAAACGGAGAAAAGTCGTCAGTAAAATTTACCTAAGATTTAAATATTTAAGAAAAAAAATGAACAAATTGATTAATAACAATAAAACAAAATTCTATATTCATCATAAAAAGGTGCAAAAGGTTATATAAAAAGACTATAAACTCGAATTTTGTTTATTTTTTCGCGGCAGAGATAATAACGTGACGCGGTCGTTTCGTTAATTTTTTATCACAGTGCAGAAAAAATCGTGGAACGTTAGTTTATTAAAGATAAATAATTACTTTCTTTTAATATACAATTTTTTATGCAAAAGATTGCAGATAATTAAAAAAATTCTTTGTACGTATAACATAACTCCTCGCATTTAAGTAAACATTTAAGTAAAAAAATTCATTTGCAGTAATGATAAAAATAAATTTCTCCTTTAAAGTTTCGACAGTGTCTCACTGCTCTCATAATATAATTGAGAGATAAAGCGTAAACGAAGAGTCCCGTTGTTTGCTATCTTCCAAAGACAGGCTTAGGCATTAAGCCGAGAATTTATCTTCAGATTTATATCTTTCCTGATTGTAAGAAGAAACGATTAAACATTTCTAGAAAATTCAAAGAAGTCTCGGTTTATTCCAGAAGCGCTAAAAGCCTAAAATTTACAGATGCAATGAATTTTCGAAAATTCAAAGAGATAAAAAATTGGCACGCAAGAAATTCATGAGATACTATACGGGAGCCGCAGAGAAAAGGGAACCGTAAAGCAAAAGCAATTAATATCCATGAATCGACTCCGGAAAGCATATGGCGCGATGCAAATAATTTCGAATAACGACTCGAATTACAGTACAAGTTCGTTGACTCCGAAACGAGTGAATCATCGTCCTTTTCAAAAACGAAAATAATAAAGTTCGCTGAGGATTAGCACGGCCGGGTTTGGACTATTCCAGATGCAGCCTTAAGTCCTCGCCTAATCCCTTAATATTTACTCCGGTGGACTTACGGAATTCAAGTAAATATTTATGAAATAGCCCGTGGACGAAATTTTATCATATTTTACACCGCTTTCAGTGGGAATAAGGAAATTTTACGATCGAAAAGAAAAATATTTTTCTGACCGTCGAACAGAAATTTTGTAAATTTACTGCGTAAACACGATCGTCTAAAAATTTCTCCGTTTCACTAGAGATGATTAAAATTAGAGCCAATCAAGCTCCCTTTTTTTTACTCGAATTTCGAGCTTATTTATATATTTTTTTTTGTTTTTTATTTATTTTTATTTTTTTTTTGTAATTTTAATTTGGGGGGACTGCAGTCATGTAACGATATTAATCGAATCAAAAAATTCGAAGCTGCCTTCCCCGTGAGCGCAGAAAAAATTGCAGTTTAAAGCGAACGACGGCTATACTTTCATGCGCCTCAAAAAATGATTTTTTACCGAAGGCCACGTCGAATATAATGAAGCAGTGTAGTTTTTGTTGAAATTCGATACTTTTCGGCCCGCCGGGTCCATTTGCATTAAGAAATTCCAGACGTTACTTTACCCGTTTCAAAGCGCGCGATTGAACACGCCACCTTTCAACGAGTCTCAGGGTCCTCTTAGATCTGCTAAATTATTTTGCGCTCGAGCGTAGGAAGCTTCGAAACTAGTTTTTGAAATTTAAACGAAGTTTTAAACTGTACGAGCGTTACCCCCGGCAGTTGCATAACGCGATACAAAGTTCGATGATAGTTTGGAGCTCGAAATCGTCGGGAAAGAATGGGAAGGTGTGAACCACCGACACCAGAAGCCGGTGCTCCGAAAACGCGCAGTCCGTGCATCAGCTGATCCTCGTAATAATCTGCCCTCGACCGCAGAAATAGCCGCGGGGCCCTGGCCCGTGCCGAATCGTAGAAAAAGCGTCCGACGGAGAGAAGCGGAGGAGGCCCCGAAGTATCCGATGGGAACGTAAAAACCATCGTCGAAAAATCCCAAAACTTTCGAAGGGGAGAGAGACACACAGAAGGAGGCAGAGAGGATCGGAGTCGACGGCTCCGAAGCCGCAGGTATAATAACACGGCCGGAAAAAAAAAGGAAAGGAGGCAGAGGCGGGCATCGGCTGGGCGATCCGAAGAAAGTCGGCAGACGGATCGTGCGGATGTGCGGGAGAGGAGAGAGAGAGAGAGAGAGAGACGGAGAGAAAGGGAGAAGGAGGGCAGGCGGGTTCTCGCGGCACCGGCGAGCTGTAAAGGCAAGAGAGCGCGATCCATCTTGGAAGTTTCACAAAACAAAATGTCGTCCCTCGGCAAATGCCAGGCCTAGAGCCGCGGCGCAGCCAGCCACCATAATTAGCGTGGCGCACACGCATACGCGTCCGCATTCACGGGCACACAGAGAAAGCCAAGAGAGTGAGAGAGAAAGAGAGAGACAGAGAGAGGGGACGAGGGCACACGACAAAGCCCAGCCGGGCAGGCATGGAAGCCCCTCGTGGGACGAGGCGCGCAGCGGGGGAGTCCCCTGAGAGAGAAAGAGAGATTTAGAGAGAGAGAAAACGAGGGGGAGCAGTGGAGGGACCGGTTCAAAGGAATCGACGCCGAGGGGCGAGAGAGGCGGAGGTATTACACGGCGCTCGTGCATGTGTGTGCGACGAGGGTGCGTGGTGATGCTGGGCTGAGATAGAGATAGAATTAGAGCGAGAGAGAGAGATTGGCGTCCTTCTCGCTCTCGCGGAGAGGAAGGCAGGAAAAAAACGAAACAGGGCGCCTCGAGCTCTCCGGGAGATAGAGCGAGAGGTGGATAGGATGGATGGAAACGGCGAAGCTTAATTAATGGCGTTTCGAAAAATGCTCAAGTCCTGAGTCTTCCTTTCGACCGCTATAGCATAGCACACAGCCTTCGCTAGGCTTCGGTACTACGTTACAAAATTTTATTTATTTATTCTTTTTTTTTTTTTTTTCGCTTTTTTCGCGTTTTTCTATAACATTGACGGAACTCCATCAAAGTACGACTGCTGCGTTTTGGACTGTTCCAACTCTTGTTAATTTTCATGTCATGAGGATTTTTGCGATTTCTTCTTGCTTATCGAGGGTACGATTTGTTGTAAAGTTATCAGAGGCACGTTTCTTAAGATTGTTATTATTATGATTATTATTATTATTATTATTATTATTATTATTATTTACGTTTTAATACTTTATTTTATTTTAATAAACAGATACAATTTGCAGCAAGTGCACGTTCCTTGTTCAATGTTTCTGAATTATTTTTGTTTAATTTTTATGTACTGACGTGCAAACTTTATTAACTTGTATTTTAAGTAAATAAACTTCGAATTCAAATTATTCCTTAAGTTTAAACTAAATTTATATTTCAGCAGATAGTAATATACTTCAAATGAAATCCAAGTTATTTACTGAACTTATCGACTTCGATATGCACAACTATCTAGATTTAGATCTTATTTAAAAAAAAAAAAACGATTATGCAAGAAACACGTATCATGAGATATTAGCGAAATAAATTTATTTTCCGACGTACTGGAATCAAACAGTCTTTAATTAAAATATGATTGCCTGTACCGTTCGTATACCGATAATAAAACGAAAGTTTTATTTATAACTTTGCAGGAATTTTTGCAACAAAAATAATTCCGTGTTAATAACCACGTCGCGCGCATAAATAACAGCATTCAATTAGAAATAGCTCCGTAAATATTAAGAACAAAACGTCAGAAGTGAAACTTGCGCATATAAAAGCTGCATTCTCGTTAAATAAATGTTAGATTTTTATTATTCCTACCTCACGGCGATGCATATAAACTCCACTTTCCAAAGAAAGCTCGGCGGCCGGCAATATTGAAAAATAAAGCGCAAAAAGATCCACGGCGCGTCTTTAAACAAACCCAATGGAAAAACTCGAGCTCCGGAAATAAAAAGTCCCGTGGTGTCTCTTGTGAAAAAGCGCTATAGAAAAGGGCACTCATCCTTTAAACAAAAACCAAAAAAAAAAGAAACCCGCACACTCGCGTGCATACAGCAAAAAAATTAAAATACACGCAGACATAGGCCTGAGAGGCTCCGTTGAATAAAGTTTTTCAAAGAGCGAGAGAGCGATAGGCGTGCGGCGCACGTTACGTGGATGTAAAAAGAGAGAAGTCCCCACGGCGCACGAACGGTGCACTCACACACAGTCGCGATGGGCTCGAAGCGAGAGGGAAGATAACACGGCACGAGATGAGAAAGCAAAGAAGCGAACGAGGGGATAGGAGGTGGGAGACGTCGAGAGATGGACGATCTTTTTTTTCTCTCTCTCTCATACACTCAAGTGCACACGCATTTACACACACGCGCGGGCATACATGTGCACACGTACGCACACGCATACCCACATAGTCCCGCTTACACTCACACACACACAACATTCTAGCTTATACGCAAAGGGGGATAAAGGCGGCACACACGGAATATGCACGCGGGGGGAAGGCCGAGGAAGGAGTAGAGGAGGGAGAGGGGGGAAGGCGAAAGAATGAAGACAGCGGAGACGAATGAAAAATAAGGGGGGGAGGTTCCCGGAGAATCTGCCCTTCTCTCTCGCGCCATATAGCGAGCGAGCGCAGCGAGGGGCCCACACACTGTACGGCAATCATCCCGTCCGGCATAATAACAATGATAACGCGCCGTGGGAGAGAGATGGAGCGAGAGCACGCGGCGGCCGCTTTCGCCATCGCGTTCTACGCGAGCGCGCCTATATATAAGCGCGCACACTTAAGCGCTCGGGCACGTACGGTACGGGATCGCTTCCCCCCTCTTCCCATCAGCGTCCGCCTTTAAAGCGCATTTGACAGGCGCGAAGTGTAACGGAGGGGCACGCGGCGTTTTCTTTTGAGGTTAGGGGCCCATGAGCGAGGCGATTTTTCGCGCCCGAGGAGGCACACCGCCAGGGGGTGGGGTAAGGGGGGAAATAGATAGAGAGAGCGGAAAAAATGCCACGGCTAACGAGCGGTTCGGAGCTCTCCTTTTCTCTCTCTTTCACCAGCGACGGAACGGATCCTCTCCACTTTCTCTTTTTTCCGCTCCGGCGTACCTCCCGGGGGAGGAGGGTCCCCCCCCCCCACCCTCGCCGCGCCGACCTAACCTACCCGTGGGCAGAGAAACAGTGTAGGAGCCTCGCGAGGCGATGAATAAAAGATCGCTCGGAATAAAGAGATAAATAATAATAAGGAGGAGACGGGAGCGCCGAGTGCGATAATTGGCCGCGCGCGGAGGGGAGCGGAGATAGCGATAAGCCGACGACGAGGAAAAAAAAAGTAAGAAAGAACGAGTCGAAGTTATTGTGAATAATGGAGCTGGCAGGGGACGGTGCAGAGTAGCTGTATGTACGTTCGATAAAAAAAAATAAAAGAAATAACATTTTCGGAGCGCAGTGGATATTGTACTCTGATACTTACAGTGCGCCTGCGCAGTCACACCTTGGCACGTTTCGGAGCGTAGTGTAGGTGAAGCGGTAGTGGTTGGGCGCCTCACGCACACACTCGCGCGGCATTGGGCGGCCAATCCTCCGTCTCGCTCTCCTTCACCGTCTCTGTCGCACTCACGGCCCCCTCGGCAAAGGGAATCGTCTTCCTCCTCGCTCGGAGCTTCCACAGCCGCACTACTTTCCTCCTTTTCTCCCACAGTGCCTTACTTCTATTTGCTTATTTATTTCTCTCTTTATATCCTCGCCTCCTTTTATATACCCGATCACACCCGCACGGCAACACCACACGTACGTGCGACGACGCACACGCGGCACACTGTTTTTACGAGCACACAAGAAATTTAAGCACCTCTCCGCTGAGAGTCCCCGAAAAACTGGCGTGCGCTTCCGCCGCGTCGAGAGCAGAAGAGAAGCGCGCGCACGAGTCGAAGAACCGGGCGGCCAGGACGACGACGACGAGGCCGAGGAACGGGGACGACGCCGAACAAAAAAAAGGAGGAGCCGAGAAATTCTCTCGCTCGCTCTCCTTCGCGGAGAAAATGGAGTCCTCGCGGTGAAAATTCTATCCGTCGGCCAGAGTGCGCACGTATACACTGTACGTAAGTCGAGGAGAGGAAGCCCGAGCGGGCGCAGCGGCGCCGCGCGGTTAGCTCCGTCTCGCTTGCGCAGACGGCCGTCGCAGTCCCGGGCGGCGATTGGCCGGGGCCGGGGTCACGGGGTGGAGGAGGATGGCGGACGATTGGCGCGGCGGCGATTGGTCCGGCGAGTCGACAAATCCCCGAGGCGGCCGCCGGGGCGGAGCGAGCGCCGGGAATATGGCGACAAGGTGGGGGAGGCGAGGCCCCGGGCGCGCATGCGCCGGATAACGGGATCGGGCAGAGCCAACGCCAGCCGCAGACGCCCGGGCGGAGGTGGGGGTAATGTGCCTTTGTGCCCCGACGCTGGCGTTATCGAGTTCGTGTGCGTCGGCACACTGCGTCGGTGATGCTTTTCGATGTGTGGGTGCGAGGGGAGATTTGCGCCTGTGTGGGTTGTATGTACGCGGAGCTATACAGCGGGTTTGAGTACCGAAGGGGAACGAGGAATGGATTCGTGCGCTGCACGTTGAGAGATGGGGCAGGGACGTAGCTAGAGCTTCCAGGGGACTTGGCCGAGATACGGGAGACGAGGGGATTGTTTCGATTCTCCTTCTCTCTCTCTCTCTCTCTTTTTTTTGTGGCTCTTTTTTTCCGGGGGCGGCTCGTTACTCTCGCGAGCTGGAGATAATAATTGCGCGATGGGGGAGGACGAGGAGGGCTGTTATGGTTTCGACATTTGTTGCGTTTTTTTTTCTCTTCGTCTCTGAACTTTTTTTTAGTTTGTCATGAGCTGCTTTGTAGGCTTGGGTATCGTAATATTTTTTTGGGAGATTTTTTATTTTAGAGTGTTTCTATTTAATTCGTCTTAGTGATTTTTTTTTGCAATTAGATTGAATAAAATATTTTTAGGTATTTTTTTTATTCAGATTTGTTTAACTAATCATGGAAATGAAATCTAAATTTTGGGGTTTCATTAGCACGTTTGGATAATTAAAATAACTTTCTAAAGAAATATTTAATTCGTTGAATTTGTGATTGAAACATTTGAACAATTCGTTGAAATTGTTGAGTATTTCTAAAATAAAAGATTTTATTTATATAGTATAACAGTTGTGAGATTCCCCTGTAAGGAATTTTATTTTTCATTTTACAGTGACCACTTGTAATTCGTGCTGCAGATGTATTAATTAAACAATGCAAGGTTTTTTTTATCTCAAATTGGCATAAACATTTTTGTACCAGCTATTCATTTTACACGTATACTTGCAGCCCTTTTTTAATTATCTTCGTTGGAATATTTTAACTTGTGTAATCACGTTTTCTAATTATTAATTTTTTTATTTTATTATTGTATAATGATTGCAAAAATCCTTGTGTATAAATCAACTAGCACCTTGATTTTATTCCTCTCAAAATTTTTTATAATTTTTTTTTACGAACAATTGAAATATTAATAAAACTGCAGATTTAATTTTCGGAAGCATTCAAAATGCTAATCCGTTTCTCATTATACTCAAACATTTTCAGAAACAATCTGCTTAGTTTAGCTCAGAAATTAAAAGCATATTTAATACACATTTGCATAGTCACAGCCGTTCGAAGTTAAAAAGGTTTCACGTTCTACGGATTTGTCTCCACTAAATTTGCAAATTCAATAAAGACGATCTTCAATCGCTCATTACCTCTATCAATCTATTATTAGGATATCATTAGAATTCATTCCCAGTTTTCTCGAAATGCCAATTTAATGTTTCGCTGTCTCCAACGTATTGACGACGGAATCTACCCGAAATATTTTGTTTGTGATATCACTGTATGAGGTCATTACTGTAACATTATAATAAATCGATTACTCAAGTTAATGAGTACTAAATGCTTTTTATAATTTTAAATACGAGACACGTAGTGTTGTCATTTTGCATTAATTGAAATTATTCTGTAAGCAGCTTGTTTTTTGTTAATTATATCCTATGAAGCAACATTTTTTACTAAAAACATGTGATTAATTTTTTATACGCTTTTGTAAATCTTTCTTAAATATTGTAAGTTTAAATTATTTTTAGACTAATTTATAGACGCAGGGTTCATCTCAGATAAAACATTAGTTATATAAAAAACAGTATAGTGTTTCAATTAAAAAAAGAAATATATTAAATAAAATAACGAAAAGAGTGCTTAAATTTAGTTTCTGGAAAATTGTTGTTGTCAATTCTTACTACTTTAACCGCTGTACAATTTTCCAACTCAACAACAAGGTACAGCGCGTAAGCGAAAAAATTATCGCTGATGTTAATCCATACACTATTATTGTTTAGCTGGTATATTATCCCGTCGATGGAATTTCACTGCATTCAATTTCGAAATACAGATAAATAGTAGATTTCATTGAAATTTTTTAAAGTTTGTACTCTGAATTCAAATGTGCAATTCTTAATTTTTAATTTCATTATATACGTCAATGTGTGGCTATACTTACTGAAAACTCTGCTAAATTTATTATTGATATGTAAACAAATATTTGTTACAGATGTATTTGTAGTACTCATTAAAAATTTTAAAGAAAAATATCTTCGGGAATACTTTTAAAATTTATCTAATAAAGCCATTAACCGAAAGTCAAAGTACAGCTAACTTTCCACATGACCAGTTCAATTAGCATACACACGATTACCTCGTTATCGGCTCAAACAAAAAAGCATTCCTATCGCGAAATCTCTTAATCACCTGGTAACTCCAAAAAAGTAAACCATACTGTAAAACGAAAAATTGCACGCAAAAGGAAATTTAACGCTTCAAAGCGTAAAAAAAGTTGCTTCAAAATAAGAGTATTGCTCCAAAATGAAAGAAAATAAAAACTGCTCCAAAATGAAATAAAATAAAGCTGCTCCAAAATGAAAAAAAAATATGACTCTAAAATGAAAAATAATTACTCCAAAATAAACAAAAAAAAAAAAAAACAAGTTGCTCCAAAACAAGAAAAAATACTATAAGAACTGCTCCAAAATGAAAATGAAAAAAATAAATAGCGAAGATCGCGAGGCGAAGTATTGGGTGAAACCCGCGAGGAAGACGAAGTCAGGCATGTGCGTGTCGTGCGCTGCGAGAGAGAAATCGAAATTCGTACAATAATATCGCCGGGCTCTTCGGGGCATAATCCTCGAAGGGGGGGCTCTCGCGTTACGTCCCTGCCACAGCTGTCTCTAAGCGGCGTTTCCGCCCCACCCCTGCTCCCCCTCGGCAACGCTCTCCCGCTCACGCACACGGCGCCGCGCACACGCGCGCTGAGAGCGACTCGCGCCTACGCACACACTGCCGCCGCTCGACCCACCGCCTAGTCTCCCCGTGTGTATCGCAGGCAAACATCTTCGTCCAATGGCGGGTCCGACCGCGACATTTTATATTTCCGACGGGATCCCTTCTATATCTCCTTCTCTCTCCCTCGTCCTTCTTTGTGCGCGTGCGTGCGCGGGACGAGTGTGCGCGTGTCTCTGTGTGAGAGAACGACGCACACAGCCTTGGGGTCCGTATACAGGCCGAGGGAAAGCAAGAGGCAGGCAGCCGGCTTTACGAGGATTGCCAAGAGCGAGGGAGACAGGGAGATGTGTTGCTCGGGAGCGACGGAGAGAGATGTGACGAGTGGCCCGGCGCGTTGGTGGAAGCGAGAGGGAGGGAGCCGGTGATGTAATGGGAATGAGAGAGAGAGAAATTTATAAGAAAATAAACGAGCTTGAAGGAGGAGATGGGATTCGATATTTTTGTTTCCGTTTTTCGAAGAGAGAAAGAGAGAGGGGAGGGGAGTGGAATTGTTGCTAATTTTTTTTTAGCTTGTTTGGAATGTAGGTTACCTTTGTGCGGGATTTTTTCAATGTACATTTGATTTTTCTCGCTAGCGGGCAATTTAATTAAATTTTAAAGCAAACCGAATGAAACGTTTGTTCCTTTATGTTTAATTAAACTTTTTTACTGCGAATTTTTCTTCTTTTTTTTTTTAGTATTGTTGAATCGAAACGGTCATTGTAGCTTTTTCGTCTTCGTGTGCTTTTGCAAGCAGTAAACAGTGTTCGATAAACAGTATTGTCATGCGATATCGTGATTCGTTCGACTCGCTGGTCACGATAAACGAATTATTGTCAAGTTTTTCTTGAATGATCCCAAAGTTGTTTATAATAAAAATCATTCGACCCTTTAAAAAGACGCTATAAACTCGAACAGCACCGAAATATTTTTTTTAATATCATTTGAATGCTGCATAAATAACTTTAGATGATAACAAAAAAAAAGAGGAGAAAATGTTTACTAAGATATCACTCTTAACGAAGCATAGATAAAAACCTCGCACCTAAATAAACAAAAATAAAAAGGATTTTCGTGTATATGTATAGCACTCGCTCCGAAGCAAACTGCAAAATCATCGCGAGTAACAACAAAAGTGGGATGGGAAAAAAAGGGAAGGAGGAACGGCATAGCGAGCGAGCGAGAGAAACGAGAGAGCGAGAGAGAGAAAAAAAACGGCCGCTAGAGAGGCGCGTCCCGCCGCTGGAATCCGCACCGAAACCTGCCGTCGTCTCCTCCCCTTCGCGCGATAGAAAAAGAAACGGGAACCCGAAAAATTTGCCGTTTTCTTTTTTTATATTCACTTTCTTTTTACGCACGCTTCCTTTTCCGCGGCACGCGATACGTTCGCGGGCGAAAAATCCGGGATTCTAGAGAGCGTGCGCAGGGGGTTTGCCCCGCGGGGGGAGACTGTTTCTCCCGGCTCCCCGCGATAACGCCGGGCCAAGACCTGAGTTAAAGCCGACGTGCCCTTCGCCGAAAATTCGCGGCGTGCCTACGGCAAGTTCTTCCCTCCTCTCTTTCTCTCCCTCTTTTCTGTCTGACAATTTTTTTTTCGCCCTCGGGGCCCGAGGATCGCAGGAACCGTATACATGCGTACATATATATAGTCGAAGAAACACGCCGTCCTTCTATCCCCTTTTGCCTGTGTGCAGTGTACGTATGTGTTTTGGAGCGATCGGTCGGCGGTATGTGCGTGTGAGCGGAGGAGACGAGACTCCTACATTGCCGACCGCCGACTCTGTATTTCATCCTGGCCGCGAGCGTAAATCAACCAGCTGGAGGGAGCAAATATAGGCGCGATCGTGTATGTGTGCGCACTGACAGGAAATGTGATAGTAAAAAATTACTATGTTCCGTAGGAAGAAGGAAACTCAATCTGTCGATTTTTACTACAAAAAATAGTAAATATTGCTACTGGTACAAAGTGTACATAGCAATCTACTACATAATTGATCATTTTTACTGTGTACATCGCAATGTCTGTTGTTTTATAGTAAAAATCATCATCAGGAACAATGATACTTACTCGACCTGTGATAATTTTTATTATAAAACTTAATAAAAATTGATACTAGTAAAAATTGTACATAGCAATTTCTACTAATTACATAATGTACGTGGTAATTTCTAATACATACTTAAATTTTGACTATTTACACGGCAATTTTTAGTACGTTATACAGTATAACAATTATAACGATTTCTACTATACAACATTTCTCTACGTGTGCACATTTTAGGCGTGCGAAGGAAAGGTGAATGTAATGGTTGTATACACGAGGTAGTAGGATAACTATACTGGATATCTGGATAAGAGGAGTGTAAAATCTCCAAATGATTTTAGGATTGCATACGGCATGTCCGTATAGTAATCTACACGAGTATAATATATATGCCTACACACACATCCTCAAATAGGTGTGCGCGTATGTAATATCTCACGACTTGCATGTCACTAAAGATACACGCGAATACCTCGTGTGCGTGGGTACTCAGTACAACACGCGCGCACTCTTATACACATACAGAAGGTATACGTACACATTGAAAGCGTGAGCCTCTCATATACAGCCGTTTCGCGTTTCGTTCGAGCTTCCACCGCTGTGTACGACATGCACACCCACACACGCCAATTCGCGCATTCATTGAGACTAAAAGAACGAGAGAGA
This sequence comes from Sycophila sp. Sp_5, assembly GCA_018906775.1. Lineage (NCBI taxonomy): Eukaryota > Metazoa > Arthropoda > Insecta > Hymenoptera > Eurytomidae > Sycophila > Sycophila sp. Sp_5. Next base: position 649,995 of record JACCID010000014.1, on the reverse strand, counting down.
GAGAGACAGCGAACGGCCAAACAAGATTCCAACGAAAGTAGTGTGCGTGTACAACGTTGAGCGAGCGAGACGCCAATACTCTCCCGCAAGGGGGACGAAGAAGGAGGGGGGACGTTTTCTCCTGCTATCCGATTCTCTCACTCGCGTGCACGCAGCGATGCGCGTCTCGATGGTGTGCGTGCCACGCGGGGCGGTAGTGGGGAAGCAGCCAGGCGCAGCACCGACCAATGGCCTCGTGCCTGCGGAGTTGCCGGGACGACCGATTAATGATTCGAGGCTCGCGTCGCCCTTGTCGGAATTGGAGGCTCCTCGGCGAGAGGCCCCCCTCTCCACCCCCCTCCCCCAACGCATGCGCCGGCTCTCCGTCTCGCTCGTGCGTACACACGCGGCGGAATGAAAGGAGAGAACTCCGCTCGCGCTGAATGACGAGCGAGGGGAGAGAGATTTATTAATAGTACTGCCGCGCTGCTGCTCCCACCCCCCGCCGTCCACCCCCTCCTCTGGCGCTCTCTCACCCCCCCAGACTTGGCGGCCGTCAATAGGCCGCGAATTCCGCGAGCGCGGCGCCGTACTATCGAGCGTCGGGGCGCGCATGCGCAATCGCACCTTTAAAGCCAGCCGCCGCGACGTTTAGGGATTCGCGAGGGAGCGTCGCGACGATTGGTTTCCCGTTCCCTACCCACCGCGCCTCACCCACCCTCCGCCGCGGAGACGCGCACTCGCCTCCCCCTCCACCGCGCGCCGGGCGATCCCCCCCTGACCGCGAGCGCAGTTTATCCTTTTACGCGGATTTGCCGGGCGTTTGGCTCCTTCGACCCTCTGATCGCTTTAATTGGCGCTGATTTTCCGCGGCCTGGCGATCCAGAGGGCGAGACAATGGCTGAGGTGCGAGTGGCGTGGATAATAATGATGATGATCGATTTGATGATGTTTGGATTGTGACATGATATACGCCTGGGGGTAATCGTGTAATATTCGGTTGGATCTTGGGGGGTTTGTAAGGTTTTAATGTTGGAATGAAGTTTCGGTGGGAGAGATAATATTTGAGTAATGCGTAATGACTAAGCTCGATCTACTTAAATTTTTAATCAGTTGAACGTTAACGAGTTAATTTAATCGATTGCAGTGTAAGATGAGATTCTTCAATTCGGTTATCTAGAGCGGATGATAATTCACTTATTCAATTATGTGGACTATTTAAAGCTCTGATGTATTATGCACGAACCGACTGAATTGATCTACATCTTTTGATTGATTTTGTTTTCTAAAAGAGAAATTTTTTAGATTGCGAAATTCATTGGGTATGCTAAATCGAAGAATCAAAAAATTTAAAATAGATAAAAGAATATAAAACAATTTTTGAAAGTACCTTTTTTTACAATTCATTCATCCAGGTAATTAAGTTTTATTATCATTGAATTCCACAAAAAAAAAACATTACGATCGCGTACTTCATGGGCTAAAGTGATAAAAGAACAAGATTAATTGGTCGATTAAATCGTCAATATGGCGTCTAAAAAGCATTCCAAACGATCCGATCGCTGATAAAAAAATGAGATGTTGTATTCGATTACAGCGCTGCCACCCATTGCACTTTGTCACGTTTAACTCGAGTGTCTCAATAAATACTTCATTCAAATATAATTTTGACACGACTCCTTTATTGATCCGCCCACCCATCATTGTATTCAAATTTCAACCATCGGATTAATCATACTATACCATAATTGCACGTTGTGACAACAAACAGTCCTCACTGAACCTCCGACCGGTTATCGCAAAAATTCAATTTAAAAGCACGCAGTACAATGCCCATCGACAGAAAATCCCATATCAATAAATAACAAAGTACGCCGCCCACAAAAAAGAAAACGGAATTGCACAAAGAGTCCTCTGCCCATCTCCCTTCGTCTGAGAAAGAATAAAAAAAAATAAATAAAAAAACGATTCGCGAATAGTGCATTCCGCGACTTGGTGGCATTACTCACCAATCGCATCAATCACGCCCAAGAAAGCGGCTGGCTTGGCGCTCGTCAGCGCTTACGAAAATAGCCAAGCGCGCTGCGCGTACACACACACATTCAGCGGATCACGCACACAGAGAGACGAACCGTGCGAGTGGCACTCCGTCCCACTGGCTCGCCAACTCGCCAGTCAAACCACTCGCCTCTCTCTCTCTTTCTCTTCGACGCATTCGCATCCCTTCTCCAGCGGCGGCGCGAGAGCGAGGTCGCGACTTTTTGCCGATTCGATGATTGGGCCCCTCCTCGCGCGTAATTTGCGCCGGTCGTGTATAGGTGTCGGAGTAGGTGTGTCCCCCCTCCGGACTCGCGCGCGCGCGCACGCGAGAGAGAGACGCGTCTCGAGCGCCCAGGAGAGCGATCGCTGGACGAGAGGATGATGGGTCGCTCAGCGCCATTTTTTCTTTTTTGTTTTCGCCGAGGTGATGGCATCACGATGGAGGGGTAATTGGGTAAACGCGGTTGACCGGCCGGCGCCATTTTTCGCTTTTTGAATCGATTATGAGTAATTGATGCTGATGGGATGCGACGCTCGAGAGGCTTCATGATGGTCGGTTGGGTAGGAGGTATAATCGTAGGAAAATTTACTATTCTGAAATTTCGATGCTGCGGAGTTTCGAAGTAGATCGTCAATTTAGAGTGACTATTTTTTTCTTTTTTTAATTTTCTGGGTATTATGAGGTATGGAGCTTGTAGATGTGTTAATGACTTAAGTTTGTATAGGTTTTATTTAGCTATAAGCTGAAAATCATAAATAAATTTGAGCTGTGTACTGTCCATAGCGAAATAATTGTAGTACTTAATAATGCATCTGTAAATGTAATTTTAATATAGCTATACTGTTTATAGTCATATTTAAAGTTATAGCTATATACCGTTTAGATATTCATTTAACAATATCACTTTGCAATTTCTTTGATTATAAAAACAATTTTTTTTTAAGAAATGCTATTGATACTTATGATATCACTTAACGTCTATTAATAGATTCTAATGATTACTATGATTTATTTGAATGATCTAGTAAAGTCTAGACAAAAGTTATAAAAACTTCGAAAATTCCTGCTGGAACATTTGCAGGACATTTCGAATTAAAAAACAAATCATAAGATCTACTTCCTGAATTTGATAGTGAAAATCGTATCCATTTTAAAACAGTTGTACATTTATATTATTTACTTATCACTGCAATCTCGATATGAAAAAGTAAAATTTCCTCTGAAGAAATGAAGATTCATTCTTTTAACCAACTTTAGTGTCTATGAATTTTCAGTGAAAATCAATGAAATTTCATTAATTTATATCGATGATCTTTACTGTGTTACCGTAACTGTTTTAATGGAAATTTCACTGGACCAAGGGCATCACTTTAAATTTGTACTAAAAATAAGATGAATGACGAGTAATTGAAAGCCAAAATTAAAAGTCTAATCGCCAGTTATTTGAAAAACATTCTTTCCCTCCGTCATTTGATCCGCACATCTTATCGTAACACCGAGCCCGCAGGAGTGCGAATTGCCGATCGTCGAAAGTGCACCGCGAGCACAATTATCGCAACTGCCCGTCGACATGTCGCAAGCTCAGTTGGTCAACGCGTGTATACTGCCCGCCGCTTTCCAGAAAAAGCTCGCCTGGCGAAACTGTAATGCCGCAATAAACTGGTTTTTCTTCGCTACGACGATTATAGTTACGCGATAACGCTATATAGAAGGCTACGATTCTAAAAAAAAAGAAGTTCGATTGTGCAGATCGTTCGGGTGTTGCTCGCTTAGTCATACCTTCATTTTTAGGCCGATTTCTGCCTGCCTTATATTGCGTGTACGTGACTTTCGCTAAATTCAAAATGATGGCGCGAAGGAAGTGTGGTTGAGTGTTATTTAAAGTTGGGCAGGGTGTTGTTGTGGGTACAGTGAACAACGGATGGATAAAAAGATTTCGAGCGGCTGGGAATGAAAATATTTTATTAAAGACTCACGAGGCCGTCGAAGTCAAGAGGTGGTTATTACACGGAATAATTTGCGATATAGAACAGTTTAATGAAATTGTTTTAGTATTACTTAATGTTGCACTGATTGCATAATTATTTATTACGTAGAAATGTTAAAGGTATTTTCGGTTCTCGCAAATTATTGATCAGTTTTATTTTATATTTATTTAGAGTGTTATATATGTACATTGCTCGTCTCATTTCTCACGCCGATATATGTTATTACGATTTTTGCTTTAATTGACCTAATACAAACATTTACTTCGGCGAATCAGAACAAACACGTGTATTGAATACAATATTGATTTTCTACGCAAATACAATTTAAATTTTCACTTAGAATTGTCCGTGTTATTCGAGCTTCATCAAACGAGCACACATTTGAATGAAACATTCCGACAAAAATATTCGCCCTACAAAGTCACTCGCAAGTAAAATCTTCAAATCGAGTAGTCGCACTTCACCTCCGTATATTTAATTATACATGATCGCCGAGAAATAAGACTACCCGCGCGCAAATAGCCTCGACCGCTCCAATATTATCCTGCCAATCCACTTGCAACTCGAGCCCTGAATCGCTGATAAGAATCCGAACTCGATCTAAAAAGAAAAAGAAAAAAATGACACCGGTGTGGTCCTCACTTACGCATATATCATACAAGTGTTTATACATAAAACATGTAGAATGCAGTATCCGAAGTAAACGAAGTGAAATTTTCATTTATTTTCGAAGTGAAAACCGATTTTGTCGAATGATCGATCGATCCCAGCGATCACTGACATGCTCGGTAACTTACGCTTACCTCGTTTACGCCTATACATATACAGGTGTTTATATAAAACATGTAGAACGCACTCTCCAAAGTAAAACAAGTAAAAATTTTCATGTATTTTCTAAGTGAAAATTGATTTGATCGAACGATCGATCGATCCCAGCTGATCATCGACACCTACGTACGAAGTGTTCGGTAGCGATCGGAGGTGTCAGCGCGCTGACACAATGGGAGAGCCTCGCGGGCCTTTCACTCCGGGGCCGCATTACACGCACTAAGCCGCGGTGCACGCACGCACACACGCAGCGGGTCGGAGGGGCGTTTACGCCGGGGCCACTCTCCGTCTCTGTCCCTCCGGCCGGGCGAGCGCGAAGGTGCAAGCGAGACACCGAGAGTCTCTCTCTCTTTCACTGTGTGCCAGACATTTTGTCGCCCCGCGCGCGCGCAACCCCGGCCTCTCTCGGCTTTTCCGGATTTTCGGCGCGCGGCTTTCCGAGCCGCGAGTTGCCTTTGCGTGGCTTTTTTGGTAAATATATGAATAAGTGACGTTTGACCGCGTGCACTTATTTAAGCGTTGAGTATGACGTCGGTCACTTGTGCGATTGATGTACTCAGTAAGAAAATATAAAAGTTACTATCTGATGTATACGCAGCCGCAGACTAGACTGTTCGATAAAAATTACCACATTCAATAGTAATTTTTTTTTCAATAGAAATAATTTTATACTCTCTAAAAGTGAATATGATGTGAAGTTCACATATATATTCATTTTTAGAGGGTACAGTTAAGGGTGGATTCGTTGTTTCTGATGTGATATTCGTGGATTTCAGTTGTTTGTAATTGGAGAGTATTGGTATTTACATTTATTGAAGAGGGACAATTTGAAATTGAGGTGATTCCTCGGTAAAATGAGGGAAAGAATTGCACAATATCATGTTACAATAAATAGAAATAGTTATAGACTGGGTCAAATTTCGTTCATATTTTTTACATAAAGTCTGGACGAAACTTGACTCAGACTTTGAATATTTTTACACGAGTTATTTTATTGTACCGTAGGATCGTGCAATGTTTACTTAAGTGCATTTTTGTACGTACTCTGGTAACGAATAAAATTTTAAAAATTAACTCAAAATCACTTCGATTTACTCTCTAAATTTGAAAATGTGAAATTCGCTTGGAAAATGTGAAGATGTAGTGACAAATTGTAGACGAAAAATCGTTCACATTTAGAATATGAACGGCTTTTCACGTATTAAATGTCACCATTCGCATTTTGCAAATGAATTTCACCTTCTCAGATTTACACGGCAGTGAAATATGCACTTATTCGAAGTGCAAAGTCTTCGATCATATTGAATAAGTGAGAGAACTTTCCACTTCAGATAAGCGCAGATTCACTAATTCAATGCAAATTTCACGTATTCATATTTAGAGGGTAAGAAATCGGCAAAACGATCGCACTGTGGAACACATACACATGTATATATACATGCAACACATACGACAGCGTCCGGTCGCGGCGGCGCGATGCAGCCCGGGCGGTCGGGGGGTGGCGTTCGCGGCGGCGAAAGCGCATAGCACCGCTCTCACCTTGTGCAGGAAGTTCAATGCTTGCAAGGAGGTCCCCCCGCGTGCAGTGTCGGCTCACCTCCCGGTGCCGCTGTCCCTCTCCGCCGGCGCAGCCGCCCCCGCGAATCTTTCCGCGGCTTTTCACGCACGCGTGATCGCTCCGCGACTCGACTCCCGCCCGCCGACACTGCGTTCTACAAATATATGGGCCCGAGAATTTACTTTATTTTTCTTTTTTAGTGTTTATTGAATTATTGTGGTTCTTTAGATTCTAAAGTTGACATAGTGCATTTTGACTGTTCAAAATTGCGATGGGTTTGTTTTCGGGGTGGTTGATTCCTTTCGAACGTCGCCTCCTAATGGATTAGTTGTTTGAAGAATTGGAAATAAAATGAAAGTATTTTAACTGAATTTTCTTGGCGACACGTTTGATTGACTTACATATTGCATTTTCCTAAAACTTTTATAAAAATTATCTAAATATGAATAAGTGTAAATCACTATTGGTGTAAGAGAATATGCACGATATGTGGAAGACTTCACTTGGAATAAGTGCACACGTACTTCATCGAAATGATTTTCACTCATTCATATTTACATAGATAATCAATTGATACTGGATATTTATAATCGCCAGAGGAAATCAGGAAATAAAAAATTTGGCTTTTCGTTTCTTAATTACGTCTTTCATAATTTTGTCGAAGATTATTTATTGTACCACGCTGACACTGACGATGTCCGTAAGCGAAAATCAGACAATTCCCGTCAATCAAACCTGATTAAAAGTAGATTAATATTTTTCCTCTTGACATAGAAATCTCTGAATATTCTCAGAATAGATTGTAATATAATTATTATTTTAAAAGATTTCTTTCAAATGTTTTAAAAATCTATTACAGTAGTCGACAAATTGAATATTTCTGCATTGTTTCAATTTTTTGGTTGAGTAATTTTTGTCTACTTCCTTTTATTGAAATTGTTTATTCTTTATCTAAAATAAAATTAACGACGTCAAGGAAATAACAAAGACCGAGCAAAAAAACAGTCTCGATTCGTAATGAAACTTATATTTGCTCAAGAGATTATGATGAGCTGTGCGATTTACATTACATTTCTTCACGAGAATTTCCGTTAATTATAAGATTTACGGTGTAATGGCGTTTTGTCTTTTCTATAATTGCTGTCATCAAGTGGAAAGTTTAGCTGGCTGTTATATAATGAAGGAATTGATTGTATTCCTCATCTGCAGTTATTTTACTTCAAGCATGAAATTATGATGCACTCTTCTTCGTGATTATTTCGGTATTTAGGTACAGACTTAAAACAAAATAATGGAATAACACTTTTAAATAAAGTGTTATTCGCTGCTGATTACAGTTATCCACTTGTTAGATAATTGTTATTTCAATGTGCAAAGTGAAATGTTCAAGTGTTGCAAGTAATAGACGTCATACTCTTCAAGAGTACAGATTTTGCGGTCTTTAATAAACAAATTTCTGATAACCTATTAGCTTTTGAAAAGTCAAATATGCGATTATAAGGTATTAGTTATATCGTAGGAATTTTATCACTCAGTTTTCAGTAGCACACGCTATCTTTTTCGAGAAATTCTTTTGAGCACTTATGTCAAATATATTTTTTAAATATTTCTTAGTAAAATTAGTAAAAACAATATTGAAAATAAATAATAATGTTTCTAAATATATTGTGTAAATGTTTACTCACGAATTTTCCAAATATTTTCTAAAAAATAAAGAAAAATAGCAATCTTTCTATACTAAATAAATTATACATTTTAGGGGACATTCAACACATGTAAATATTTTTAAAAAACATTTAGTAAACTTCACAGGATTACAGAGTTTCAGAATTCCTATATACATTGAAACAGACAAAGGAAATTATTATTTCTTTACTTTAATGGAACAAAATCTAGGTTTCTTCGATATTTCGTAGCGAAATGTTAAATTCATCCTCTTTTGAAAGAGTGACGGCCTTCGTCGTGAACCTTTTAACGCGCGGTTCTGTAATTGATCGTCAAAATACGAACAAGCGAATGGTTGCCTGATTCTGCGCGATTTTTTCAAGTTTGAATAAACAAAACTTTAAAATTGTCGATATTTTCTCTTTAAAAATGGCTCCAAATTAAAAAAAAAAACGTAAAAAGCAGAATATAAATAAGGGCGCGAAAATGCTCTAAATTTTAGCGCCATGCAACCACAAAATCTTTTATACAGCAACCAATTAAAATACTTCTCCAAATGCTTCCCAACGTTCTGTCGACGTTCTTCTTTTAAGAGAAGATTTACTCCTATAAAATATATTCGGCACCCACAACACATCTCCATAGCACCCCCCAACTTCATCACCTGGCGAACCCGACAGTCCTCTTAAAAAAAGCCATCGGATTCCCTCAATGAATCCCAATCTTTGCGATCGTTGTAGGGTCCGATACGAATCTCGGGGGTCCGGCAAAGTCACGCGACCGCAGCCGCCGCCATACATCTTCGGGAGATCGCCGCCGATATAGACCTCGCTCTCGCGGCGCCGCGCGCTAAGGTCAAGTCCGCTGTATCCCGTTACTGCCGATCTTTCCCCCTTCCCTTTCTTTTTTTCTTCTTTCTCTCTTGTTTGTTATATACCCCCGTGGCTATCGTCGCCGGCACCTGCTGCGAATTTTTTTTTAAAGTAAGTCCGATTTCACTCGCTTATCGGAGCCGGCTCGATTGTTTTGCCACGGCCGAGCGAAGTTTCGCTTCCGAACGAGGCGACAGCCCCCCCGACCAGCTTTCTTTTCCGGTTTCGCTCGGCACGTGGGCGGGCCGCTCTCGTCTTACCCGATGCGTTATGAGTAAACATGGCTGATGCTTTTTGTTTTGAAGAGCTCGCATTTTCTGCACTGCTGGCCGTTGCTGTTGATTTGTTTATTTAGTTTGGTAAAAAGTGACTCAATAGTGAGTTGGCAGACTTGATTTTCTCTGAAAATTTGTTATCACCGTTAGTTAATTGATGTTGATAAGTCATGTGCTCTGTTAATTTCTATGCAACTGAGCTATTGTCAATAAATTGCGTGGGTTTAAATATTTCCTCATTTGAATTTAACACGGTGAAAGAACTTTGCATGAATTTGAATGCAAATGCTGCAAGCAAATTTTATCGGCGTACATGAACTTTACCGAATTTATATTTTTACATTAATTTTAATGTAAATTAAATTAAATTTAATGTAAATTCAGTAAAGTTCGTGTACGTTGATAACATTTGTTTCCAGCATTTGCATTAAATTAATAATGCTTTTTTAACAGTGTAGGTACTAAGGGCAATGAATTATATCATAAAATTTTATTTGTTTTTACGGGCAATTAAATATTTATAGAAATGCTATAAGTTCTTCTGAGACATTTAGTAAAATGTACAAGATAAAAGTTTGCGTTCTAAAGAAATTATGAAATAGTTATTAAATTTTAATCTGTAAGTTGGTAATACGTAGCTGTACGTTTAATAAAACAATAAAGTCTTAGTTATTAATGAAACAACCAGAAATTACGCTTTGTACTAGGGTAAAACAAATTTACTATTATTGCTGCTATTACCACTAATTCTGCACTGGATAATTATTAATATTAAGTATTCTTAATACTCAGCTTATTATTCAACTTTCTCTATCGTTAACTTTATAAATTACTTTAATTGAAGCACTATACTTTCTAAGTTCACTGTTACCATTTAAGATTAAGCAATACTTGATTTCGTCTTTTTTACAAGATACATGATAAATGAGTATTGATTACAGAAAACGTCTTTACAAATGAAGCTAGATTCTCGAGACTAAAATAGAATAATGCGACTGATAAGAAGTTGTGACCTGAACTTAGTACTGAAATGCTCAAATTCACGTACATCATTTAACGTTTTATCAATCGCCTCGTGTACACTTATCAACATCTAAAAAGAAAAAAATCCTCTAAAAAATTACACACAAAATCATTCTTATCAAGCTCAAACTTTTCATCGCCTATCGCCAGTACAAACGCACCCGATAAAAAAAAACCCAAAACGTCATTCAAAGGCTTGTTATCGCTCGTTAAAGGATCGAACCAGCCTCCAGCCTCGCAAACACCCAATCCCCTCAGTAGTGCTATATACAAAGTCCATCAGCGGTCAACCAGCCGCGGCGTTCTCGACAGCAGGAACACCCTCGAAATCTCGCCGACTGATCGCGCGTTCCCGTTAGCTCTCGGCGTCTCCCGCGAGTCCCCCCGTCTCTCCCCACCGCGACTCCGCCGCCGCATGAGTCTCTCCCCGTCCCTTTCTCGCCCATCGCTCCTCGCCTCGTCTCTCCCCACCAGGCCGCTCTGATTGACGGTAGTTTTACGGCTGGTGGGCGTAGCAGCCACTTCTACGCGCGCGAGCCTCCGCTCTAGAGAGAGCCACTCGATTACATGGCGTGCGCGCGCGCGTCGGGCCGCTGTCTTTGTCTCGCCCCGGGAGTAGAGGGGCTCTCTCCCGAGGACGAGGACGCCCGAGTGGGAGTCCGAGCCGCTGTTATATATAACGCACGGCTATCGCCTCTCTTTCTCTCTCCCACTTTGTATCTCCCTCTCTGCACGATCGCTCGAGTCATTATCGCTATATTTCTATTTATTTTGACATGGTTTCATATACACTTTTTTTTTTGACACACCGAATGAGAAAAAAAGTAATTCTTATATACTGTTTCGCAACAGTAATATCTGCTAGGCTAGGAAAAGTAAAAGCTGCTTTGCAAAATCAGTAAACTTAACATTTCTTAATGTAGATCTTATATACTCCGCAGAAAAGAGTTAGATTTGGCAGTTCTGTAGAGTAGATTTGACAGTTCTGTAAAGTAGATTTTAGGCAGTCTGAAAGTAGAAGCCACTTATTCTTTTTCGGTTCATGTAAATTTAACTGCATTTTTTTAGATCGAATAATGTACAGTACTTTTGTCGTCTACGACAATTTTTACAAATTATATATTTGTATTTTTATTTATTTTACACATATGTGTTCATATGTTCGTGGTATTTTATATACAGAGTAGATATACGCAGTCAAAGAAACGTGTGACTGTAATTACATCAAATTGTCTTTTATGAATTTGTATTGCAATAATATTTGTATGTTACACTGTCAGTAAGCAGAATAAAAATATATCTACTCGATAGAACGATTGGAGTCAAATTTCACTGGTAGTTAATAGTGAAACCATTCATTTGAATCAAATAGAGTAAACAATTGATTCTACATGAGAAGAGTGATTTAATTCTTAGACGTTTTGTCCCTACCTTTCGCTATACTTAAAAGTAAAAAAAATATCATTTCAACACGGGGGTTAAATTGACTCTAAGATTAGAGTGAAAATTTGACTTCAATAGAGTTAAGTTTCGAGTGCAAAATTAACTTCAATAGAGTCAATTTCCAATCTATTTCACTTCAGCTGATTTAGCGTGTATCTGTTTATCTCTCTCTCTCTCTTTATCAGTCTATCTCCATCTCTCTCCCTATTCGTATCACATAGGTGTGTATGCACGGGACGAGCGTTATGTGCATCGTGCGTGCCCCTCTTGGCTCTTTTATATGCGCTCTCTTCTCCGGTTTCTTTTGCTTTCTTCCTTCGTGGTGATTTTTTTTAAATTTTTTTTTGAGTGGCTGCGTGGCTTTGCATGCCGATGTTTGTCTGGCCGGGGGGGGGGGGGGGGAGGCGCGACTAATGAGATAGCGCGACTGGTCGGGCATATAACGCAGTTCGTGCGGGGGAGTATAGTCCCCGCGGGATTTGAGGTTTGAGACGGGACGTGCGGTTGGCCTCGCGACGACTGAATTCTTCGGGCGATAAATCACAGGGAGGCTACATTTTTCAACCTCGGAAGTGACGGATTTTATTATTATTATTTTTTTAGTCGTTCACGGCAGTGGAGTCGAGACGGTTGTAAAAAAAAATCTTGACTTCACTGTCGCTACCCTGCAAGCGGATGGAACGATGATCGAACGTTTAGTGGCACTGCCGCACGGCTTATGTGTACATTACGACTACTTTATTGCACTCGAGCTTCTCCTCAAGATATCCTCGGCTTTACGGCCCCCTTCCTTATATTGTGTTCCGAGGCTGTTGCGCGTTGCACAATGTGCATTCAGAAGGAGAGTTTATTAGTTATGAGAAACTTTATTTTCAGTAGCTGCGGGGTATTGAGTATTGTATTTCGCGGCTCTCTTTCTTTCTGTCTTTTTTTTTTTAATGGAATTATAATTCTGCACGGTAAATCAGTTGGTGTGAAACAGAGTGAAAATTTAACTCCAACAAAGTTAATTTTCACTCTAATTTATAGTGAATTTAACTTCCTAAATGAAGTGAAATAGAGTGATTTTTTAATTCTTATGTAGAGCGAAAGGTAGGTAGGGACATAACTTGTAATATTCTAATCTTGCTTAAAGTGAAATTAAATCACTTTATAAGTGGTTATACTTTAAACTAAGAGTGCAATTCACTCCAACCGCTTTAGCGTTTGTATTGAGATGAGCTTGTAGTGTGAAACGATCTCTCTGTGAATTAATATTTTTTTTGTTCAATTCTTAATTAATTCTGCTTGTACATTGAAAGCTTGCGGATACTTCGATGGGAATGATTATTCATTAACAATTTATCTTCGTTGCAGCTGATTGCCTTGAGCTACTGCAATGTCAGATAGAATTTTTTTTTTGTAAAGTCTGCTTCTAATAAATGCAGTAAATAGCTATTTTTATTATTGTGTTTTCGAGTAATTGTTTTTATGCAAAGATCTGAATAAGATTTAAAATTGCAGCTATTTAAAAATAGCATATACACAAATTAAGTAATGGGAATATTTGTAGTATAAATTGAATACTCATATCAAGATTTCAATTGCAGTACATCTGTTATATTGAAATAAAAACTGCCTGTGTAGGAAGAATAAAGTAAAGCTGATAGATACTGTTATTAAAATTTGTTCCATTGCGATCCTCCTGTATTTGCACTATTTTGTGTCTGCTATTTTATTTTGACATCCATTAATTACCGTCGACTCATGTTTCCTGCATACGAATGGAACAAAAAGGAAATGGAGAGGAAATAACAGTGCCGAAGGAAAGAGGCTAAAAGGAAGAGAGGCCACGTTTAATTGAACAAGGGAGTATTAAAAAGGCATCGTAATCAGAGCCGTAAAATAACTTATCCCCGCGCACAGGTCAAAAGATAAAAAGGAGAGTACGTTTTATTCTTAAGAATTCGTATTCTTTTTTTTTTTTTAACGTATAGTTTATCGCAAAAAATTGTTAATCGTTTATCTTGGAACTAAAGTCCACTGATTGCAAGATAAGAAGTATTCAAGAAGAGAAAAAAAGAAGGCAATGTGTATATCTTGTGTACATAAAATCATTGAAAGTTACCACATTACGTGTGTACATATATATGCACACAATGCACGTGCAAAAATACAATTAATATTTAAAAATTTTATAGAGCCGTCACATTCTGAAAACGAAAGACGAAAATTCATTAAAATACCTGTCACAAAAATAATATACATCTCAATAACTCCATACCTCCTATATACAAGCACATAACCATAAATCCCTGCGGGGTATACCTGCCTAGCCTCTCCACCTCCTACCTGCTGTTCGATAGCGTAACGAATCTAGAATAGTAGTGAATATAAATCAAGCGACCCGCTCGCTTTAAAAATTTTAATAATGTCCACCGTTTTATTGCCTCCGAACAGGTTTTTGCCCTTCCATGACTTTTGCGCAATTCTCGCCCCCCCCTTCCTCCCTCGTTCGAGAAAAAAAAGAATCTCTGGTGGACTCCTCGACAGAACTGGGCGTGCGGGCTCACAATTATTATGCGCAAAATCGCAGTCGCAGCTAATCGGGGGCGTAAGGAATGCGGATATCTTCTGGGCTTGGCATTTCATGTGCCCCTCGTTTCTGTTATTGCTTCTATGGTATTCGAGATTAAAAGGGGATGAGTTTGAAGGGGTGGACGTTTTTTGGCAGGAGGTGTGTTTATAAAGGGCAGGATGAGATTATGGTTATTATGATCAGTTATATGTTCGATAGGAGGGAATGTGTAGGGTTGGTGAAATCGGGAAGTGTATGTAAATTTTGGAGTTGATATGTGTTTTTAGTAGTGATTACATAGCCATTTTTAGTTTCTTAAAAAACTGGCTTTTCTCGATGGTTCGTTAAAAAAAATTCATTCGATAGTTTACAAATTAAATTATTGATTGCAATTAGATATTTTGTAAAAAGAATCTTTTTTTCTTCACTTATTTTGGAAATATTCTCTGCAAAATATTTTAAAAAATTATTATATATTATAATGAATTTACGATATGTTCGTATGAGTAAATGCAATACTATTTGTAAAATTTTACTAAAAAGTGCGGTAAATTTTTCAAAATAATAATCTGTGATTATTTTCCTACTCTTCCTATAGTAGTAAATAATTTTTACTTAACCATTTCTCTTAATGTATTAATTCGTATTACGTTTTTTGTACCTTGCTATTGATTGTATTACTTAGATATCAAGATATTAATAGCATGTGTATAGCATCACTTAGGAAATCCATAAAGCTATAATATCAATAAATAATTTATCAATTTTTATTTTAAAAAGACCTACTTTACAGTATATTTTAAGACATTGATTAAATTTCTTTATATCAGAAATCACCTTGTAGGAATATCTTGGTATATATTTATATCATTCCATCGAAGCTCTGCTGAATTATAGATTACTCAATAATTTAAAAAAATCGATTATTTATTAGCATAGATTTCCATTACTCTCTCTTATTTCTTTCAAAAACTAACGCCTCTAGATTTTCAACTTCCAGCATATTTGTATTTATTAAACCAGACAGTGGCCTTGATTTCTGTGAAGATTGCTGGGCGCCTGGATGTTTGAATTTTCGGCCTCCGTGGGGTGTGAAAGTCGAACCCTGGTGTCAAATGTCGACTGAAGTAATTTAAATCCCTTACAGTTTACCACAAACACGTACATTATGCATTGGCGGTTGCTGCACACTCTGTAAAAATAGACTTTCCAAACTTTCTCGCGTTTTAGCACTTCTCTTCTTGCGAAGGTTTCTACATTATTTTAAGGTTTCTATTTTGCACAAGAAGCACCAAAGTGAAATTGTATTCATGTATTCATGCAATAATTTTTACCTGCCTCTGTGCAATTCTTGCCAGACAAATGATGAAGATCTATGCGTCTATTGAAGAATATTGCCACAATATTTACAGTCAAATCAATTGATCTTTCTCATACATTCATACTATTATTAATGGACAGTTGTCACTATCAATTTATCAAACTGTACTTTGCATAAATAAGTAGCAGGCTCCGTCAGACTATCAATGAGATTGATGTGTGCACTCACAGCATAATAATGAAATATTTGCAACTGGGACAATTAAGCTGTTAGCAATAGTATACCAAGCCTATTACGAACTCGTCGCCTCTTACTATATGCCTCGTCATTTGTTATTACCTTGTTTACTGTTCTATTGTGGAACGAGCAAATAAATTTTGTTTCGACCAAAATCAGTGCTTGGCGAACCGCTAATTACCCGAATGTCTTCACAATAGCCAGATTACGAAAATACATAATCTGATTATGTTGTAAAAAAAAACAATTTCACTGGCGAAGCATTGATATTTACTCATTGTGATACAATTTCATAAAAATATATAATAATAACATAAGCTTGTACATAAATCAATTTTATCAAATGCTATTCGAAGCATTTGGTTACTAGAGATAATACAAAATGTACGATTAGGATCAAGAATTATTATCAGTTGAAGGTTTATTAGTCGAGATATTTTGATTTCTGCTATACATCAATGTCAGCACCCACGTTATCATCGACTATATCCATTTAGTTTATTAAACTTTTACATATTCTTTTTGAATCGTGCATATCAGGTTAAAACAGTTGAAGTGAAATTTCACTCTTAGTTTATAGTTTAATCACTCATGGAGTCAAATTTGACTCTACATGAATAAAAGTGATTTAATTTCACTCTAAAGTAGAATACAATTCACTCGAAGGTTGCGAAGAACATTACAAGCTATATGTCCCTGTTTTTCGTTACTTCAGAGTCAAAATAGTAGTTTTCAACACAATTGTGCGACAGAAGTGATTCTCGGATGAGTGTGAGATTACTGATAATTCATAAGAGTCCAGAAATCATTTCTGACGCGAAGATTGACTATTTTATGCAACGTCGTCGTGTAGTGCGGATTCAGCATACGCAAGAATACAGAGTTTCATAAAATCACTTTATTTTATTCCATCAAGGGAGTTTAATTGATTCACTATGACATTAGAGTGAAAATTTGCCTCCAAAAGAGTTAATTTTCACTTTAATTCATTCCAGCTAATTTAGCGTGCACAGCATATTCATCATTTAACCAAATAAACAGTCTGTCTGTAGAAAACATTAATAAAAGGCAAACAAAAGCTTCAATCATTCACTCGGCATCGCCAAAACAGAGCAGTTGTCAGTCTGTTTGATCAAGGGCTCAGAGGCGGAATTAAGACCTCCCAAGCCACGCGTGCAATCCTCCCTTGTCGTATACCGATCGTCTTACCCCTGCGAAAAATGGCGAACATCGCACCCACGATCGGCCGGGTCTCTCGCCGTCGCAATTGTCGCTGCGACCGCGCCATCCGAAGCCACGCGGGGCCGGAAGAAAATGGACCGATTATCCATTGACAAGGAGGTGAGCCTCGCGGCGCGTATCCAGAGCGCCGGCGAGTACCCACCCAAACATGGCCCATCGGTGAATCGGCCGCCGGCATTTTCGATCGCTCCCTTCCACGCATACATTACGAGCCACACTTTTCTCCCGCTCGCCTCGGTATAGAGCGGCGAATTTGCATGGCTGTGTGGGTAATGCGCGATTGTGTACGTGAGCGACATGGGCAAGGAGGGGGAGTCCCCGTCGATCGGGGGACGGCGGCCACGGGGGAAACGGAAACCGACGCCTTGGTGTGTGATTGATCATTTGGGAGCGCTTTTGGGGATATCCTTGTTGAAATGTATCAACGTATCTCTTCCTCGCTTTGGCTTCGCTCTTTCTCTTCTTCTTCTTCTTTTTTTCTTCGATTTTTTTTTGCTAGGGGCTGTAGAGTGACTGATCTTTGCATATTCTGCGAAGGTTTCTTGATCTGTGAATGGGTAATGCATTTTATTCCACGTTTTTTTGTTTTATATTTCTTTGAATGTGGTTATTTTCGGAAAAAATTGTATTTTTGATAATTTAAAAAAAAAGGTATGATTCTGAATGTGAACATTATGATCATTATGTAATTAGGATTGAATACATAATTAGCCTGATTATTGATGATTTTTGTTATATTATTTAACCATTATGTACTCGTGTCATTAACATCTTAGTGAATCGAGTTTTATTATAATATTTATTAATTAATATAAAAATTACATTAATTAGCAAAAAAATAAATTTAGTATTTCTAATTCAGATTCAGAGGGAATAATGAATGGTTGGTAAACAAGACTATAACTGGGAAAGTTGCAAAGAAATATTACGAAATACTGTTATAATTTATTTCAGTATATAATAATTTAACGTTCCAATATTACGACTGTCTATAATTGATAAAAAAGTAACATTTATTTCTTCAAATTAATCAATAATCAGTTATTCGAGGTAACTATCACTTATTCATATCTAAAGAGCAGATTATTTACTAAACTAATAATTTCAATTTATGCATATATTGATCACTAAACTACGAGGACTAATATCTGTTATAAATCAATGGGGGCTATTAGTAATCTTCAAAACTTAGCTCATAAAGCAGCATAAATTACACTCAACAGGTTTCATTTCGTCCGAAGCTTAAGAATGAAAGAAACATATTAACGCTTTTATTGTCTCTATTTAAATCTGTAAAAGGACCTAATAAAAGTCTTTTCTACAAGTGAAGGCTATTGGGACAATTTTGTAGGTTTAATTATCTATTGAGTTGACATTTATGCTTCGTATAAGGATGTTCTTAGATTTTAGCGCATATTTATAACGACAAATGCATGAGGCCAATTATTTTTGAAATAATATACTTAATTTTTCTCATTTAATGTGCATCGATACACAAAAAATAGGAATTTCATAAAAAAACTTTTAAACTAATTAGTAACTTCACATTCTTTTCGAGAAATGTTTCTTCGAAAAGCTTTCTGTTAAATATTCGAGTATATAAAAATCGGATATCAATGAGCTTATTTATTAATATAGATAAATTTCCTCTCAGAATTAGTGCTTCTACTTTCATAAACTTGAACGTTCAAAATCATTCACAAGTTAAATTGTTCCTTTACTACCGCCACACTTGTTCTTCATAATTTTAGTACAATCATTAGTTTAAAGTGCCATTAAGTCCCGGTCTCTCGGATGCTTTCAATTCCTTCAATTTGATCGTTTGAACGCTGATGTATAACCGAGCTACGTCGGAACCAGCCCACAAAAGCCATCAGCGTTCCCCATCCCGTCCATAATTACGAGGAATGATGGAAAAAAATGAGGACACCGATCGAAGGAAACAATAAGCGGTCCGCTCTGTGCCGCTACTCGTCCATTCATCAACGCGAGTGCAGGCCACAATGATACAGGCGCGGGCGACGCGGAAAAACGGACAAAGAGAGTGGGACGGAGAGAAGAGAGCAGGAGGGTGTTCGGCGGCTTTTCAAGACACGCGGCTCCTCTCTTTATCTTTCTCTCTCTCTTTCTCTCTCTCTTTCTCTCTCTCACGTCGAACGAGTGACCTGCTGCCAGCGGCGCGGCAATTGAGCGGATATATCCCCTCGTCGTCGGCACTTGGGGTGGAGTCAGGAGTGCGTCCACGTTCCAGAGGGGTGGGGATTTCTCCACTTGCACACGCGGGGCAATTTACGTAATCGTACACTCCTCTCTTTCTCCCCCCGTCGACGGCTTCTGCTCCCCTTCTCGCGCCTGCCCGACTCCTGTATCGCTGTCTCCTTCTCACGAAAGAGCTTCTCCCTTCTCTCCCCCTCCCCCTGGGCTCCTCGTGGCCGTCGAACGATGTTCTTATTGCCTACCTGTGCGACGAGGTGTAGGTGCGAACACCGACGCGGCGAACAGCTGTGCGCGATCGCGTTGCAGAGGTGCTGGCTGTTGGTGGTGGGTCTTGTGTATGTGTGTGTGTATATATATATAGGCGAGAATACATCGCGCGGTTCGACCATATGGAAGAGGATCGCGTTGGAATTTTTAAGGAGATTCTACCCTTACGTCACTAGACAAAACCGCGACTATACACAAAAAAAAACAGTAGTTTTTACTATTTCGCAACAGTAATATCTGCTAGATTGGGGAAAAGTAAAAATGCTTTGCAAAGTCAGCAGAATTAATGTTTAATTAAAGCGGATCTTACTTTATAGAAACGTATTGGCACTTTTTTAAAGTAGATTAAAGTAGACTTTACTCCATAGAAAAGTAGATTAGCCAGCTCTGTAAAGTAGATTCTAATGAAAAATTCATAGTTAAATAGACTGTACAAAAAGTAAAAATTACTTTTTTTTCGGTACAAAGTGACACACGTAGATCCACGTGTACGGTGGAATAAAAATATAAAGCTATACCTGCTTTGTCCCACTTACACCTCTATAGGCACAACGTAACTCTGATTGTATTTTTTTCTTCTTTCTGAGCTAATGCAGCCTTCCATGAATTTAACTGTAGTTTTATCAAGTTTCTATTTATAAGTTTGCAAATTTTCATTAAATTCTCAATTTGAGATCAATTACCAGTAAAACCTCCTTAAGGAATTTCTCTTTAACTCCCATTTCTCGTGTAAAAAAAGTCTGGCTGATAAAGTCTGGGAAAAGTCTGGTTACTCTGTGAGCTGTGTTAGGGAAATTTGAATGGATTGTAGAGTTTGAGGAATGGTACTTTGTTTCGACATTTTTCATCGATGTTAAATTATTTATCCTTGTTTCAAATGGAACAAAGAGGCATTATATTTATACTCCCACAATTGGGATCGAGCTCGGGATTAGGAAATAATTAAAGTGTTCTTTAAATGTTATTGATTGAAGTTGCACATTCCTCATTGTCATCCTTACTCCTTTAAGAGCCATTTTTTAAAATTAGTTATTTGTTGTAACTAATTAAACGATGGGTGTATTTAGAAGACTATAGTCTGTATATGATTTTTTATATAAATGTTATTCAAAGAAAAAGAATAATTTATTATTTTTAAAATTAATTTACAAAAAATTGTTATACAAGAGAAGTTTTCTCTAAATAGGAAATCTTAAAAATTCTTTAAATAGCAGGATTTTAGCGTAGTACCCTGTAAAATAATGCTTTTAATAATTATCGTTACGCCCTTACGAAATATTACAAAAAGTTTAGTAATAAAATTGTCTCTGTATTTCCTCCTTACTAAAAAAAAAACACAAAAATATTTCTCGCTGCATCAAGTTTAGAAATTTTGCCTACTATAACGATTGGAGTAAAATTTTACTCTTCTATAGTTTATAGTGAAACCTTCACTTGACTTCAATAGAGTTAATATTCTCTCTATTTCACTCCAGCTGATTTAGCGTGCAATCAAAAAAATTGATTACAAAGTACATTAAAAAAAAGTATTTAACAGAAACATTAAAATAATTATAAATATAATGGTTTATGAAAATGTATAGCCAACGAGCGTCGGAACTACGCTGGTCGGGCTTGTGTAACATATATGTAGCTTATATCCAACATATATACAAGCTCCCGTGCGAGAGTGAGAAATGCCGAGGTTTCTGAAAGGCGCAAGTGCCACGTGTGAAACGTCGAGGATAATACGCGGGATAGAATGGGTGTCCGTCGTTTTCTTGCCTTTTTTTTTCCTTCGTCTCTCTCCGCTTTGTAGTCCGCTCGGCACTGCTGCTACTGCTTCCGTCCGCGCTCTTTGAGGAATTCCTTCCTCCAGCCTGGCGCACGCTTTTAGCGCGTTTTGTTCGCGGGAGGAATTAAAGGGGCCTCGCGCGCTAGTTTTGCTCGATTTCTTCCCTTTTCTTCTTTCTCTTCCTTTATCGGGGCGATTTTCGTACGTCAACTAAGTGCGATTGTGCGAAGTAAGTTGTATAGAGGCTGAAATTCCGCGGCGCTTAAGATGGACTTTTAATAAAAACGTTCTTCATCTACGTCCAGTTTGTGTACACATTATTTTGAGCGTGCGAACGTGTGCGTGTATGTATATGTGCATACTGGGTCGAGCTGAGGAGCTTTTGTGTTTTTTATAGCGGTTGGCTAATTTGTTTTTTTTTTTTATTAGTACAAGGGTAAAAGAATTTGACAAAAAAAGAATTTGAAAAAAAAATTTTTAAATTAATATTTCATTTGGGCATTACATTTCCTGCATACATAGATTATTAGTTTCCGAAAGTATACTTTAAGACTAATAGAAATTATTCTACTGTTATTAATTTTAATGTTAATAAAAAAATAATAAAGATAAAAATAATGATAATGTATTATTACACATTTCTCTAGAATTTAAACTGTAATGCGTTGTAGATATAGTGGTACATGTTGATTAATTATTTCTTGAACTTTCTATGTCTCTGCAGAATGCATATTAAATATTTATTGAATGAAACTTTTTCTTGCCATAAATCGCTTTTGCATTTTATATTAGGATTACCACAAACTTTTTTTCTTAAATGGTCGTTTTATAGCACAGACAGTAAATATAAACCACGGTATAAATAAAAGATAAAAATAATATAATTCTAATTTGTATCCACCTTACATTATACAATTAGTGTTTGAATTTTTTATGTTTACTACCACTATAATTGGAGATAAATTTCTTATCGATTGGGAAAAAAAATTACTTCTGGCGTGATGTACAAAATTCTGATAAGAATTTCGTAAAGTAAACGTGACAGGAGGAAGCATAACAACATGTAATATGGAAATTAATTGTGATTTAAGTGCTTCAAAAAAGTCTTTCGCTCAGTCTTTCTTAATTCAGACATACATTGATTCAAGTATATAATCCAACAAAAATCCAACAAATGATCCAAAAATTAAATTCCTTACAATTTATTATTTGAAGTATCATATGCTAAAGGTCGAAATGGGGAAAAAAATTCATAGACTCTCAGTTCCATCAATTCATCCGTTGGAAACCTTGACAAAATTTCCCTACTCACAGTGTGCATTAACTTTCAGATAAGTCCTCGAGGGTTCGCGATGCTGCAGTCGCTGAGAGCCGCAAGCGGCAAGTGGATGCTGTGCGGCGGCAGGCTCGTCTCGACGGGCGTCCAGCAGCCCGAGCTCACGGCCGTGCGCTACAAAGTCGAGCGGGGCCCGTACGCCCGCGTTAGCGACGCCCACGCGGCCTTCTTCCAGGGCCTGCTGGGCACGGGCCGCGTCATCACGGAGCCCGATGAGTGCGACGGCTACAACATCGATTGGCTGCGGATCGTCAGAGGTGGGTCCTCTTGTCGCTTTTCTCTTCCTTCTCTTTTTTCTTCCTTCCTCCCTGCCGGAAAATTCACCATTCGGAGTTGCTGTATAAACTACATAAATTTTTGATTATTTTTATTACACGGAGAGAAATGTTATTGTAAAAATTACTATGTTCCGTAGCAACAGTGAGATATACTCGACCTATGAAGATTATTACTATCAATCATACCAAAAATTCCTATTTACATAGCAATTTCTACTATATAAACAGCAATTTTTGCTATGTACATAGGAATTTTTAGTATACTTTATAGTAAAAATCGTCATAGGTCGAGTATGTCCCATTGTTCCTATGGAATATAGTATAATGTTTACTATACTAGGACTAGATTAATTAATACATAAATAAAAGATGTTTCGAGTGACAAGTCTCCAACGAATTAAAATAGTGGGATACATTTTACTCCGAACGTATCACTACCATAGATAAGATTTCAATCATTCAAATTTATTACACGGTAAACAAAAAAAATAAAAACGAACAGATATTTCTATACTGAATACGAATCTCATGAGTTTTACAATCAAGATAAACATTCGTTTCATCTTAACCAACATTATGCGACACCCCGCATATTTTCTTCCGGGACAAAGCCATAGACGCTCTACTCGCGCATCCCGAGTCAATCGCTTCGTCAGCCTCCTCCAAACGTCGTTAACATACAATGGACCCTCTTTAACCGGTCCATCGACAAATTCAATGCGAGCTCCGATTCCCGAGCACATCCAACCCCCACCAGCTACGTTGAAACGCGCGCTTCTTATCCGCGAGCAAAGGGAACAATTCCGCGTGACTCAGCGCAGTCTTCTAATTGTCAATGTCTGCTAATAAATATAAAAAAGAAAAAAAGACTAATTTTTACAGCAGTTTTTACTATACGCTATTGTAATTTTTGTAGTTTAGAATATTATTTCACTTAAATTAACCATTCTATACATATATTTGCTAGAAACCGAATGAAATTAATTAAGACTGTCACTCATTTTCTAATCACAATAACAATTTTTATTAAGTTTTTTCTCTCCGCGTAGGAGCGATCCAAACTGCAGATTCATGTATTACAGTAATTGTGCAAAGAACTTTTCTGTTCGTGTATCCCAAGCATCGCAAGGTAATTAAACCGTGAAGAATTCGCCAACCGAATCTACGGCGAGTATGGCCACTGGAGCTGTAAAAAAAACGGCCGGTATATGGATGTAAATAGAGAAGCGCGCTCGGGCGTGTCTCGGTGTCGCTGATTTAAAGCACGAGCACCTAATCTCCCCTTTTCCGTTCAGGTTCCAGTCGCGTGGTGCTGCGGCCAAGGAACACGGAGGAGATTTCGGCGATCCTGAGGTACTGCAACGAACAACGTCTGGCAGTCTGCCCGCAGAGCGGCAACACCGGCCTCGTCGGCGGTAGTGTGCCCGTTTTCGACGAGGTGGTCGTCTCCATGCGCCTCATGAACCAGATCATCAACACCGACGAACTTGCTGGTAAGCAGTAATGTTACTCCCTTTTTTTTCATTTCTCTGTAAATCTAAAAATGTGACCATTTTTCTCAGGGGTACGAAAAGTTATTAGTAAAATTTACTGAAATAGTCAATAAAGTTTGCTTAAAAATTTATAAGTGAACGTAGTCGTATAAAATTTACTCGTGCAAGTAAGTAAATTATACTGAATTTTTCAAGCAATATTTACTTATTTGATTAAGCAAAGCAGATGTTATTTAAGCGTCAAGTAAATCTTGCTCATATATTTAAGCAAATTTTATTTCAGGAAAATCAGTATTTTTTACCGCAAGTCGAATAAATTTTACGAATAATTTTTCTCTGTGCAATTACACATACACTCACAAATGTAAACACCTATTTTAAATACACAAACATTTTACACAAAACACGAGATTTTTAACCGTGTAGAAAATGTGAATACTAACACTTACTTAATATTAGATTGAAAAAAAAAACTAAAAAAGAGATTTTTTACACATTTTTAAAGTGAATTTCACGATTTCAAATTTGGAGAAATTTCTTGTGTACCCATATTTTATAAAAAAAATTTGATTTTTTTTAGGTGAGTGGATCTTGTCTAGTGGCGGCCTACTTAGTAACCCTGGATTTACAGTATAGAGTGCATCAGCTGTACAGTTTCGTAATGTACAGGTATATAGGAACCCACGTGGGGGTACTAAAGCCTTCTGATTTCACCGCAGGCATGCCCCCGGCCAAACGCGAGGGGTGACTCGGTACACTATATGTACAATATTATGCTAGTATAACATTAAGGCTCGGCCTGTCGGATGTGCTCGTGCCACGCGTAGATGACTGTACGCGATAAGGGAGGGATAATTTTGCGGAGCGTCAGGTGATCATACCGAGAAAACCCGTGCAATTCACAAGTGATTTTTTTCAATCACGCAAAGTTGACTCGTTTAGTTTACAAATCGTTTTACTTTGAAACGACGTGTCTTCTATACATTTTTTTATTTTAAACTTTGGCGCTGCACTTTTTTCCCCTCTCGAGTTTAAAGTATACGTCATGCAAGCAGACATTTAAAGAGCCGTTAATGGTGTAGATTAACGCAGTGTATCAAGCGCGTTTAATTTTTGCTAATTAGTTTGACAGACGGAAAGATGCAGCGAGATAAAAAGAAATGAGGATGAAGCCCGGGCGAAACCGGTATTGCCTTGTGTACAGAAAAAAAAGAAGCTTTTTTAATGGCATCTGTTACGACGTGCTAGGTCACGTGGCCAACTAGTTTTTTCTCGAAGGACCTACTTCTCCCCCACGAAATAAAAGTATTAGCCACTCAATGTTTATTTAAATCAGTTCGTTTGAGCTTTGTAGTTAATGCTTTGGATTCCTTAGTGGATGTTTTCGAATTTAATTATCAGCCCCTCTTTTATCTACAGATTTATTATTATCAAATATTGCATTTGGATGGAAAAAGAAAATTGCTTTAAAATGATCTTAAGTTACTTTAGAATACTTGCATTAATTGTACATAAACTGCAATATTTTAATTAACTATGGTATTCTCAGTTAATTACAAACATTTTTTAATTTTATTAAAGAAAGATTTCAATCGCTTCTTGTAAAATAGGTAGAAAAATTTGTTAGATTTTTTGTAAGAAACTATAGTAGATTTTGCCACACTAATTCTAAGAAATCAAAATAAGGAGACATTGCCATTCATCACTATAAATTCAACAAGCCTCGCCTCAACTCTAACTAAATCATTGAAACCCTAAGAGAGTAAGGAAAACACTCTTCAAAATCTCGAGGACCTCGTGCTTAATCCTTGCCTCGGAAACACGGCCTGCGCGCGCTACGGTGTGATCAAAAAAAGGGGGGGATCAGGCGCGATAAGCCGAGTGGCTCTCTCTCGTTCTTTCTCTGGCGACGGCGCCGCTAATGAGGGCAGCTCGTTCTGGCCGCCGTAGATCCGCGGGCGAGACCGTCGGCGACCCCCGGTGAGGTACCGTAAACCGGCGCTTCTCCTTTTTCCGCGCGAACCGTTACCGCAGCGAAGGGCCGCAGCGCTCGCGAGGCCGCGAGTCAAGCGTGGATCTCCTTTTTCTCTTCGTCTCTCTTTCGCTCTCTGAAAGGAGCCTCGACGTCGCTCTTGTGTGATCTAACGCGATTTGTCGCTGAGCAGCTGGTATGCTCGGCTTTTCACTTGGATACTGTAGATATGATCGGGGATGCATTTTTTTTATTCAGATGACGTGTGCTGTACGTGTCCGTTTGTGAGAAAATTTAGTATACTGAAGCGTGAGATTGAAGATTTTTTACGCTCGCGAGATCAATTGCTAGAATGAATAGATTGTAAAATACACTATTTACGAATAAGATAATAATATAATAAATTTTAGTATAAAAACAGTTTTTAAAATTAAGTAGAACGTATATCGTTGGAATTTCGGAGAACATAACAGCCGTTTGATATATAGAGAAAAATGTATTACACGATATCATAATCAAATTAAAAAGTAATTAATACCAAAAATTAAGTCATAATACTAAAAGTATTATCACCGTGAGTAAATGTAGAATGACTATCTAATAATGAGACGTAAATATTGTAGAAACTCTTATTTGTTCGGGAATGTGACCATAGATCGGATTTTTAGATAAAAATTACCGCGTTTTTATACTAAAATGTATAATAAATTTTTTGTACTGCAAGGAAAATAATTGTACATATAAAAAATCCTTAAAATTATTTTTACTTTTGAATTTATTAAAATTATGTACTTGAAAATTACTTTTACTTATTAAAACATATGTACTTGAACCTGCAAGAAAATTACGGTCTCAATTAAAGCATTCCGGGGGTACAACAAACCATCGCGGAGAGATTAATCCCTCGGCGAGAATCACGCGAGCGTCGACGCCGCGCGGAGCAATAAACATTTCTTAAAAAGCCACCTCGCTTCGGTACTCCAATTACGCCGGACTGCCGGGGCATTCCTGCAAAATTGTATACGCTATACTCTCGACGCGGCGGTGATGCGCGGTTTATACACAGGCAGCGCTACGAAACGTGGAGTGTGCAGCGAGTTGAAAACATGTGTTCCGCAGGTGTCCTGGTGTGCGAGGCCGGTTGCGTGCTGCAGAGCCTCGAGGAGCATTTGAACAAAGTGGGCCTGATGATGCCGATCGACCTCGGCGCCAAGGGCAGTTGCCTCATCGGCGGCAACGTCTCCACGAACGCCGGCGGCCTTAGGCTACTGCGCTACGGCAATTTGCACGGCAACGTCCTCGGACTTGAGGCTGTAAGCAATGCTTCCCTTTATCATATGTTTATATCGGGTTATCTGCGACCTCGTGACCCTTTGGCTTAAATCACTTGGCATTTCATTAGACTTGAGGTGATTGTGTTCTTTTTCTGTTCCGTTTTTTATTTGTTTGTTTGTAAAAATAATGAACTTTGGTGTTTCTTTTTATATCAATGAACATACGATATTTTAAAAATAAAATAATACCGCAGCTAATTGGAAGAGAGATTATTAAATAATACTCAAGTTTAATGTAAGATCAAATCATTAATTGTATTCACAACAAACGGTTTTCTACTGCCAAAATTATACAGATATTTTATATTTTATTTCAATGATGCATTTAATTCTTATTTTTTAAATATTACAAGTGTATTTTTATTTTTTGCAGAGGAGGCAGCTTTCACTTTGTCCCTTCAAGTGTGTAATTTGAATGGTTTTAAATGAGACGTCTTTCGATGTTTACCAATCAAAATTCAAAATTTTCGAAATAAGATCGCCCCGATATGCATAACAATCCGTTCACCTTCACTCCCGATCCACTTTCACTCCTTGCACCCACATCCACTTGCTCCTCCATAAAAATCTATCATTCCCCGAACAAAAACAAGTAAAAGCAGCCCCTAATAAGAGCCGAAATCTAAACGAATGACTGATCCTTCCTGTCTCGTTCGAAGGTGACGGCCGACGGAAAGGTGATCGACTGCCTGAACACCCTGAAGAAGGACAATACGGGCTACCATCTGAAGCACTTGTTCATCGGCTCGGAGGGCACCCTAGGCCTCGTGACGAAGGTGGCGATCCAGTGTCCCAGTCTACCCAAGGCCAAGAACGTCGCATTTTTGGGTAAGCCGCTCTCGCTCGGGCGATCCCCCCCTCTCTGGCCATTACCGCCGCGCCGCATTACGACCGCTCGGCTCTCTGGGTGTAATTCGCTCTCGGGCCCCGGCGAGCCGGTTCGAAAAATCCGGTTGACCTGACTTTCGCATTGTGCCCGCCCGAGGAAATGACCTTTTTTGTTCCTGCGGCCGGCCGAGGTCCAGTTAGACTTTTTCAAGATTAGGCGCGGTTGTTTTGGATTTTTTTTTGCCCGTAGGCTTTTCTCAGTTTACTATGCACTGCTGTCTTATTTAAAATATTTTTGTTTACGACTGTAATATGTTTGTTTTGTTCATTTTTTATGATAATTTGTCATAGGAGTACAATTTTAAGTATACCATATTAAAAAGGAATGAGTATTTGAGACGGTGCTGTTGATTTTTATTCTTTGTAGATATGAGAAATGCAATATTGTACTAATGACACTTGATGTTTATTTTTAGTTACAGCAATCGTACATAAGCTATAGCAATTATGAATGAAAAATAATATACAAAAAATTGTAAGAAGGTGAATTGATGAATTGTCAATAGGGAGTATTGTCAGTATGTATAAACATTATATAATTGATTGTTACAATGTATTAATTACATCTGTGGCTCTATTCTATTTTGCTCATTGAGAATACGTCGCTTAACTTAGCCTCTAAATTCAAAATAATGACACTGTTTACTGTGAAATAGTTTTAAAATTTCTATGTATAAGTTTAAAGTGTACTAAAAGAACATTTGAAAAACAGTAAAAATAATTATAGGTACGAAGGACTTCAAAAATGTACTGGAGACCTACCGTCTGGCGAAGAACGAGCTTGGAGAGATCTTGTCATCGTGCGAGATGATCGACCGGACGTCGGTGGACGAGGCGAGGGACTCGCTGGGCCTTAGAAGTCCCCTATCCGATGGACATGATTTTTACGTGCTGATAGAGACGTCGGGCAGCCAACTAAGCCATGACGAGGAGAAGGTTAACGCCTTCCTTGAGAAACTCATAAGCGACGGCGTTGTCGACGACGGCACTGTCACCTCTGAACCGAGCAAAATTCAGGTATCTACAACTTTCCCTTTCTTTTTAAAAATTTTCGTTCAGAATTCCATCGTTTAACAGGAAAACATTATATAGGGATTTTTATGCAGATGCAACAAGTAGGTAATTGTACGTTGTGAGAGCTCGAGCGTATGAGAATCAATAATTTTGTAATGTACACTTTTAAGGTCTTATTTTTTCATTATTTATGAAGTCAGTTAATTAACCGTAGTAAGGAAATATAAACTGAGAAAAATTCTTTAATAAAAATTGTAATAATCAATTTTAATTTAATGCCCAGTGTTCATAAGGTTATATTAATTTTTTTACAAAGTTTTCAAACCAACGTTGTAATATTGTTCAAGGAACTATTGTATATATTTTTTTCAATAATATTAGTCTGCGAGAACATTAAAATTGACCTGCAATTTTTAGTACAGAATAATTCTCCCTGTATATTAAGGAATCTTTATAAAGTATATCTTTATACAAAAATTGCTTAGTTTTACAATTTTTATTTGTAGCAATTGCCTATATATAAAATATAATTAGGAATGAATTTTCTTTATAATGATGCAGTTACATCAGTGCGTTGAGTGTCCAGCGATAAAATCAGAGAACGAAGCAAGAAAACTAGAGTAGCGCATTACAAAGCCCCTCCTAACTAGCCTCTGAGCAATATTACCTCATTATTACTTTATTGCCTCAATCCAGCCTCTCTCTCTCTCTCTTTCGAGTCTTTTCATAGCAACACCTGTTTCACATAAAGAGACTATAGCGATCTCGCCTCGAAAACTGCTATAAAAAAAAGAGAGACAGAGTGAGAAAACCTCGTGCAAGGCACAAAATTTAGCCAGGCGTATTCGCTGGGTACATTCATTAACTAATAATTCACTATAGAATATAATAATAAGTAAAACGAATTGAATAAATAAAAAATCTCTAATAGTAAAATCATCATTTCTTTAAGTAGATCTTACTTTACAGAAAAGTGGATTTGGCATTTCTGTAAAGCAAATTCTACTAAAATTCAAAAAGTTAAATTAACTTTCAATTTCACAGTTAAATCTGCTGTATAAAAAGTAGAAGTAACTTAATTTATTTTTCGGTGTAAGAATCCATTTCTGTGAGTGCACACAATGTAGAAAGTTGGGAGGCTCTGCGAAAGTATGAAAGACTTCCACAGCGCTTTCCAGCCAGGACTTTTGAAAATTTGCCTTTTCACGTGCAGAACATCTGGGAGCTGAGAGAGCGATTGGCCGAGGCCCACTTGGTGGGGGGTTATCTTTTCAAATACGACATCTCCTTGCCGCTGCCCAACTTCTACTCGATCGTGCCGGCGCTCAAGAAACACCTCGAGGGCTGCAACGTTCGCTTCGTTTGCGGCTTCGGCCACTTGGGTGAGTCGCCGACTGATGGATACTAATGTCCTCGTCTCACGCATGTTGCGCGTTAGGCACGACGTCGCTTTCCAATTCCTAAAGCTTTTCAGTGTGATTGATTTTTTTTCTTCTCCTTCTTATTGACCTTTTTTGTTCCTGGAAAATGGGATCAGCTGGATTTACTGTTTTTTAATGAGTAGCGTTGTTTTTTAAATTTATGCCTTCCCTTCTGGAAGTCGTCTTGCTTTCTCTTATTGGTGAAATTATTTCTCGCTTAATGGCTAAAATGCACGAGGACCGGTATTTAAAGGGCGAAAAATATTTAAGTATCGAGACGATTTTCAACATAGTTATTCGACTTTTTAATGATTGCACCTTTAACAAGTGAAAGTTAGATTAAATTTAAATTTTAATCAGCTAATAAAAAAATGGTGGTTTAGTAGCCTTTTTAGTATAGCTTCTTATAAAAAGCAAGTAATAATTAAGCCAAAATTTTTACTTTTTACAATAACATACAAATCTTTCGTAAATTTTTAATAATAAATATTAACAAGACTTTTTTGATGCAGAAACAATTGATATTACTGAAATGCAAAAAATAAATGTTAACCATTCACATTGTAATTGTTAAATGGAGCGAGCTGTGTGTAGCGTATAGAAAGGCATCAATATGTGAAGTGTGTTCCGTGGCATGATTTCCGAGGAGCCTTTTATTTTTATTTGGTATTAAGTAATGCATTCAATTTATCATATTCTGTCGACTCATGATGAAGTAACCGCATGAAAGATTAACAATTCCCACAGCGACTGTGTTTTTTATGGATCGCTCAAATCTTTTTTTTTTTTTTTTTTTTTTTTTGATCGTGTAAACATCATATCATTTTTTAAAGAAAAATGTTGTATCAATACACATAGTTTGAGTTATATGTAAAAAATCATCTGAACTTTTTTGTCTTATATTAGATCAATAATAATTACAAATCTTACTACTGTATTTACTTAAAAGAAAATAATTTTTTCTTTTTTTTGTATGAATAATTGATTCAATACATTTTTATAATTTTTTTATTTAATTAAATTGCCAAACATAGTCTGAATAGCCCACGTACAAAATAAAACTAAAATTCCAACTAATTTTCTTACACCAAAAAAAAAGTAGTTCATAATATTTCGCAACAGTAATAATATCTATATGCTACACTAGGAAAATGTAAAAATGCTTTGCAAAGTCAGTAAAATTAACATTTCTTAACGCGCAGATCTTACAAAAACTGCAGCAGCTTTTGCAAGTAGGTTTTACAAAAAACTTATTACAAAAAAGTAAATTTAATAGTTTTGCAAATCTATTTGATTAAAAAAATCTGAATACATTTTTGGTTTATAAATAGTCTTTTTCATGGTCTGATAATTTCACGAGGTAATCTTCGCAATATCGGAGAAAAATTTTGATTTTCACCAGGGTATTATCCCTGCTCGTGCAGCCAGTCGAATTGTCTCCCCGAAATGCAAGATAAACACGCGGGGCGCGCGTACGCCTCGGAGGGGCCGTCGCGGTAGGGGGAGGTGAGGGGGGAGAGAAGGGTGCCGAGGGCATAATTCAGTTTCGCCGCTACACTTCGCGAGACGCGTCCCGTGGGCTCCGCGGCTTCGTTGTTTTTGCGATCCTTTGAAGATTCGCCCGCTCTCGGGCCGAAAATCGCGTTTGCAATTTACACGCATTGTGTCTGGCAACCGACACCCTCGTCAGGGCTTTCTCCGGAAAATCTGCAGTTTACTTTATTTTCGTTCGGAGCTTCGGGGCTTAAGGTCTCGGGATGATTTGATTTTTTTCCTTTTTTTTCTTTATTGATGGAGTAGTCAGTGACAATTGATGGGGCGCTTCATTGGGGACATGCGGGATGGGTAAAAAGGGTTCGTTGAATTCGAGGCAGATTGTATCGTTTATTGTAATTTTGGTGGAGAGGGGCTTAAAGGGTATTTGAATATTTATATTAGGAGCACTTTAAGTGTATTAAGATTTCATTTATTTGATAAGTGTTTTTTTAATGCCTTTTATGTACAAAGAAAATGTTATGTATATAAAAAATTATTCTATCTTACTATAAATATAGTAAAACTTTAGGACAAGTTGTGTATAATTTATACTGATACAGTGGCTGATGCTACTATTAATAATTTTTATTTTACAACTTTTTTCTTTCTTTAGTTAATTAATATTTATAGGTAATTCTTGCAACACTTTTTCCGTATAATTGCTTGTGTACACTGTATTTCGTTCCGATTAATAAGTGATAAATAAATAAATGTACATTTATATCTCTATTAACTTCATTGAGTCAAATTTACAGATTCAACTTTATAATTTATAATCAAGAGGAGCGGTAGCCCTTTGAGACAAGTCTTAATTAATATTTTGTAAAATGTTGTACCTCATTAACAATATTAATCTCAGCATGATCAAATTAACAAATAATTAAAATTTAATTCATCAGCTTTCATCAAGTTTAACTCTCATCAGCTTGCTTAAAAAAACAAAGCTTCAACATAGAATGTAATTTAGCTGGAAAATTAAATTTTCTTCTCTGGGGGGTATGTCCAGGGGACGGCAACATCCACGTGCAGGTCGGGACTCTGGATTTCGATCAGGAGGTGCACGAGAGGCTGGAGCCGTTCATTTTCGAGTACACGGCGAAGTTGCGGGGCAGCATAAGCTCCGAGCATGGAATCGGCTTCAAAAAAGCCAAGTACCTGCACTACAGCAAGGACGAGTCGGCGATCGAGTTGATGCGACTCATGAAGCGTACGATGGACCCCAACGGCATACTCAATCCTTACAAAGTCGTCTGCCCGGTGTAGATTTGGAGATTTATTTTGTTTAAGGACGTTCACATGCGCATCGATTTATTTTCAAGTTTTATTTTTTTAACCCAGGGTTTTTTTTTTAGCGATGCCGTTTTGGATTGCACGGTGATATCGGAATTCGATGGTCGATACTCTTTTTTGGAAGCAACTTTTTTGTAGCCAAATTTTTGATAACTTTATTGGTTATATTGAAAAAATACTTTTTACGAATTTTTTTTTTTATGAAAGGAATGTTTTATTTGTTTTTCATGCGTTGACCTGACATTCCTTCAGATATGAATATGGTTCAGTTTTACTGATGTAAAAATACTTTTTGAAATTGAATAGTGACTGTAGCTATACTCACATTCCTTTTATACACAATGTTGATATCATAAACATTCCTTAGAATATCAATTAAAACTGAACAAAGTAAAGTTTAATCATATTTTAAGTTATATCAAAAATGATATTCTAATTTCTTTAGTAGTTTAAGCGTAAAATTAAAATAGAACTGTAGGAAATGATTATAGTATTTAGGTTTAATGACCAATAGTGTGAATGAAGGAATCGCAGATCGTCCTGTTGGAAATCTTTTTTCGTGGGTGAAATAAGTTTTTCAATATTTTTCTTTAGCTGAACAGGGCAAAATTTCATAAATTAAAATGCAATCGTGATTATAATTAAGAGATTATTATAGTGCCAAATGTCATTGACTAAGTGTGTCAATAGTAATAATTTATTAAAAATATAAGCTGCGACTAAAAAAGTTGCTAACTGTTTGTGCTTAGTAAATATCCTTGAACTGAAAAAAATTGCAGGTTAACCAGAAAAGTTGTTCAATACTCTTTATAAAACAACATTTTTAATTAAAAAATCGATTTACTTAAATATTTTGTTAAATTAGATAACTAAAACTTCGGTTAATTAAACTAAGCGTATAAGTAAATTACTGCTTTTTTAAGCAATAATTTAGTTGGGTTTACAACATTTTTTGTTATTGTATGTACACGTATATTTAATTAATCGATTTAAAAAAAAAACTCTTTTAGAATTTTCAATATAATTTTCCCCATGTTGATTATTATTAAGTTTTTACGATCGTTTTGAAATGAAAAGCTGCTTTAAAAGACTCTGACGCCATCATTAATTTTGTTTGTAGTTTCATTCAGAAACTTAACAAAAAACCTGTTCGATCAGATTGTTGAGTATTCAGGGTCGTTATAAGGTGATTAGATTAGTACCTGTTTTTACTGTTCAATTTGATTGTTTTGTTAAAGATAAAAAGTTTACGAATTCCATATTTTGATGTATTTTTGTAAGTTGTAATAATTGCAGTGCAGTGATGTGCACTGATGTGCACCCTCATCAGTGGGTTAATTTAGGAAAGAGATATATCTATATTTTTATAAAATTTATTTTTAGTTGTTGAAAAGCGTCGTTGTTTATTTTAAAAGATAAAAACAATAAAATGTATTTACAAAATGCTAAATTTATTTATTTCTAAAATATTTTTGTTTCAATATATATCAAGTATACCATTACATTCGAAAATTTTGATGTTTTCATTACGACATTCAGGTATCTTCGTGAAAGGCGCCAAGAAGATTTTGAAAAGCTCAAGTCAGAAAGTGACTGTCCGATATAGCAGCGTACGTCTTTTACGATGTTGAACCGTCAAATCTCCAGCGTCAGCGAGTGATTTTATCTCTTCCCAGACTCTGCAATCGAGGTGAGTTCGTCCACCTACACTGTTTTCCCTATCGAAATTTACGAAATTAATATCATCTTCAAACACTTAAACAGGCAACACCCGATAAGAAGTGACTAAAAAGAATTGTACTCGACTCATCGATAAAAAATTCGTCCACACTCGTCTCTGCGCCCACTAAAAATGTCTAAGCGTAAAGCGCCTACATCAAAGGACTCCGACAGCCAAGTGTAAAAGGATCTGGACCAAAAATTGCCAGCGATACCTCGTGGTCCAGTAAATATTTCAGCTGAAGAAGATGGATAAAAAGGTCCGTTTAAAGTGCCGTTAATTGGGTCATTTACCCTAATCAACGTCCGTCGCCCTGGCTAATTACCACCTCGGAGGCTCCACCGTGCCCGCTTCGTTTTGGAAATAATTCACGCGATGCACCCTCGGCGCCACGATCGATATGTAAGTGTATGTGTATGGGCTCGGTGTCGCTCGGCCCCGCGAGCGAGACGCCGGGGAGAGAGAGGAAGTCGGTGAAAATAGCGGCGGGCGGCATTACCGGTTCTCTCGGCGGAGAGTCGCTCTCGCGGAAAATCATTATGAGAGCACCGCAGACCAAACGGGGGCTACGCCGTGATTAATTAACGGGACGCGCGCTATTTCAAGTGCAGCGCCGTCTTATTAAAAGCGCATCGGTCCGAGAGTGCCTGGCGAGACAGACGCCTGGCGGCATCGCGCGGTCGCTGCCGGGAGCTTAACGTATGTGGCTGTCGCTGGTAAAGAGTCTCGTTTACTATATGCGGTTGCTACTTTGTCGATCCGTGGTAAAAAGTATTATTACTATTAAATGATTATTTTTAATTTCAAAGATGAAAATGTTATTTGGTTTTATAATTTGTAAAGTAATGTCAGTCTTTAAGATTAGTATTAATTAATGATGTACAATTTAGAAAGATTAGAATGTTAAATTTCTTGTAAGTTTAAGTAGATTTTTGTTATAAAAATCGTTAATTTGTACTAATGTGTTTACGGAATAGTTTAAAAAATGAATAATCAAATATTACGTACATTTACTTAAAACTGAAAAAACATTTTCATAAACCGTTACTTGATTTTTACTTATCTCATTTATTATGACTTTTATTTTCACGGTAACATTAGACAAATTTGTTAAACAATTTTATTTAAAATATCGACTGTACATACATTACTGTCTGATTCGTGACTATTTTGCTAACAAATTTTGTATTTAAAGTCGATTGCGCTACCGTACTTCTACTACTAATTGCTATCTATTTTGTGACGACAAGAAGTTGCACTAAACTCCGCGAAAACGTCGAAATGGCATAGCCAGTCGCCAAATTAAAATACCCATTGACACCGGCGCCAGTGGAGAAAACAATAAAACGCAATCACCGAGGCGTGTTAATCAAACAGCTTACTGCGGGGTCCACACCCGGCACCTCGGCACTCTTCGTCACTCCTTTTGTCGGGAAAAAGCGAACGCATCCGCGAGAAGGAATGCGCTCGCCATTAATCCGGCGCTCATTAACGCCTCTCCCTCAGCCTCGTTATCCGAGTATATAAGCGCAGTACGGCACCCAATTAAAGCACCCGGAGCTGAAATTAAAAAAAAAGTAGAAAAGACCAGCAGTTTGTATACTTGCAAACGTTCAGCGTAACGGCGAAGGACGCCGGCAGGGTGCGCCTGCGGTCTTGATTCCAGGGGTAGGCTGCGCTCCATTCACTTCCTTGTGACGATGCAAGGCATATATGATAACGTATATATACACTACGTTCTTACGTTTTTTTACGGAGCCGACTGACCGCTCTTCGAGGAATTTGGAATTTCGTCGCGAGCGATCGGAATGCGGCGGTTCGATTGTACAACGGGAGCTGTCAACGAGTCTTTTCTTTAATTGAATTTTATGACGGTTTTTTTCCTAGAGACTTTTCTTTAGTGATTAGAGACCGAGAGGGGTATTGGGATCGAGTGAGAAATTTTAATAGATATATATTTGTGTATACGTTGTAGAAAAGGATGTACTGATGTCGTCGTATCGGTGACGTTTATTTGAAAAACCCAAATGCATTACGGCAACTTGAGGGACGTCTCTGTTTCGTCTATGAGAAAAATTCATTTGCCTGAGAAAATAAAATGTAATTACTCTGGGATAAAAGAAATAGTAAGCAATTAGCGTTTTATTAATCACGATGCATTCTCTAAAAAGAATGAAAATATATGAATCTCAAACTTTCTACACAAAAATTTAAATCGACTATAATTCTAAAAAAAAGATAATCTTGATATATATTTTGTTTAATTCTCCATATCAATTACATGAATTTATAGTCGATATCACACTCGTAAAATTAACGCGCCGCAACAAGTCACGATAAAAAGTTAGAAAATTAAATTAACAAGTATCTCCGTTAGAAAGCACTACAGCCGAGGTGTTGCGTAAACAAGCGCAGTTGTCTCCGCGAGTATAATTAATTCCATTAAGCATTAATCCTGGCTGATAAAGTACAAATCGTACCAACACAGAAATTTGTCCGGTCATTGCGCGTCCCACACGACGACGTTGAATCCTATTTTAAAAGGCCACTCCTTGTATAAAAAGAAAGAAGGTCCGCTTTCACTCCTTCAAAAGAGTATACACACGTTTTGTCTCCCCGTTGATTTGCTCTGCGGAGTACGCGCCTCTTCCTTTTCTTCTCACGGATAAGCGCATTTTCCCTCCGCTCGCCTCCGAGATGTAAGATGTGCTCATTTTTTCTTCCTTGCAACCTTGGACGCGGTCCCGAGTGATTTCTCTCGTCGAGGCTAAATAGAGCGACTGCGTCGGGGAGGAAAAAAAACGAAGCCTTAATTTTTGCGCAACGCTCTCGCGCCAAGTACTCGGCGCCGCGAAATTCCAATCTTCCGGTATATATATATCTCACTTTTTTCTTCCTTTTTTTAAAGACTCGACGAGAAGCGAGTGGCAAGTCCTTTTCATAGGCGTTCGCTTTTGATGGAGAAATATGGTTTGCCGGAGAGAGAACGTTTAAGGACATTTATCCGGGGAGGGAAAAACGGTGGCGGAATTTTGATGAGAGTTACGTATAAAACTCGCTATTTTTTTTCTCTTTTTTTTCCATGCAGGTGACGCTTGCAGTGTAAATAAAATTACGCGAGAAAATAGTTACGGTATTATCGGTGATGTGAAATACACTTTGATTGTACTACAGTTCGTGTGTGTCAGACAATTTTTGCGGGAAAATATTCAATTTAGAAATGTCCTTTTTTTTGACGCATTCAATAATGTTGTTATTGATTTTACGTATCTTTACTTTGACGAATATCAGAGCCCTTGATAAAGAGGGAACACAAACAGTCAATTTTGGATTTTAATTAAATGCTATTGACTATTTTACTCTTTGTCGATATTAAAATTTGGAAGTATTTTTAATACTCTTCAGAAAATAAGAAAGTATATCATTATTTTAATAAAAAAAAATACACGTTATCTTTCTTCAATATTAACGTGGAAAATAAGTCTTTTTGTTGTTGTAATTTTGATCAACCGAACGTAAATTATTTTCAGTTCACTTAATAAAATGTTTTTGTGTGTTAGTTATCATATTATCATTCTAATGTGTATAGGTAGATAAATATTAATATGGAGATGATGTACACATTAAATAAACATGAGGAACGAAATGAAATATGTCAAAAGAAAAGGATAAGTCTTTATTGTTAAAGAATTGAGGCGAGGTTTGGTTTTCATGAATAGAGTAGCAGTGATTTTATTAAAAGGGCTTAAACAATATATATATATACTGAAAATGTAAATTGTATAAACTTTTTTTAAACATTTAATTCATTGTTTGTCAAATCCAGGATTAGAAATCCCCAAGCTATTTCCGTTTTTCTTTTTGTTTATTTATTTTTATTCAGCCAGTATTTGATTGCAGTGACAAGCCGTTAAAACTAACGTTTATTTGCGCAACTGCCCGGCATTTACGAATAAATACTTAACAAGATTTACTGTGATTCAACACTTATTTTATTTATACGTGATCTACAGATCAAAATTAAGTCATGCACTCACAAAAATAAATTCT
The DNA here is from genome assembly GCA_018906775.1 of Sycophila sp. Sp_5. NCBI lineage: Eukaryota > Metazoa > Arthropoda > Insecta > Hymenoptera > Eurytomidae > Sycophila > Sycophila sp. Sp_5. The sequence goes on along the minus strand of JACCID010000014.1, from coordinate 610,376 downwards.
TAGTCTTAGTAGACAAATCCATTTAAACATTATCTATTTTAAAATTAATTTATTAAATTGAAGAGTATGTCTACTTCAGTATAATTTTTAATAAGTGTACTAGAAGTATAGATTCCGCTGAATAGTGCATCCGAAATCTGTTAAATCTTAGGAATTTTTCTGTTTATCATAGTTTTTTTTTTCATTTATTCTTTCTACCAGTACAGACTAAATTTTTGTGAGTGTACTACTATCTTTCCTCCCATACAAAACTCAACCCTCCAACAAATAATCAAACGACAATCGCGCAACTTCGAAAAAAAACTCTACAAAACTAAACTTCATTTCCATTCAAAAACTCAAGCTCCCCGCGCGAGAATTCCCGTCGACAAAACTAAAAAAAAATCGCCGAACCTGACAATTACCGGTGAACCTGCGCAGCCAGAGCTCGCGGACGCTCCGTCATTCCCTGCACTGCGTATCCACGCGCGGCGGCGGCGGCGGCGGCACAGGTGCGCGCGCGCGCGCTCGGGAGAGAGGAAACGCGGCGCTCAGCGGAGCAAAGCGAGTCGCCGCCGCCGTCAGTAGCGAGGCAGCGTTCGCTCAGTCGTCGCCCGACTGCGCTGCTCGCGACGCGCCGCTCCACTCACCCTCCCCCGTTTTGTTGACTTCTGTATATTCTTTAACCCTCGACGCAGCGTCGCGAGTGCGCTCAACCGTAATCCAATTTAACGGACTGGACTAAGCTACGGACGCAGACGGAGAAACCCAAAGGATAGGCGAGGAAGATAGAATAGAATAACGCACGGAAAAAAAAACAGAGAAAAGTGCGCGCGTGTGTGGAGGCAAGTACTGTCGCGCGTCGTCTGCTGCGGCGGGAGAGCAGACGGCGATAGAATTCGAGTGGTGTACGTGCGTCTCTCTTTTTCCACCCCCGGGGGGAGGAAGGACGCGTGTTGGTTCGGTCTCTCGGAGCGAGCAAGAGAGAAGGAGCGCAGACCGAAGCGTGTGCGGTGCGTGCGGCGGCGGCGGCGGCGGCGGCTGATCGATAAGCGCCCCCCGCGCGCGCGGGAGGAGAGCCGCCGAGCGTGTGTCTGCGCCCGAGGGGTGAGCTTCGCGAGCGGGAGGAGGATGGGTCGCGCGGCGTCTGTCGAGGGCGCCTCGTCCAGCCGCGAATCGACTCGTCCCGAGTAGGACCCATCCGGGTGTCATTGCCCTCCCCTCTTCCCTCGCGGGGGAGTGTATAATGCCCGCCACTTAGTTATTCGTTGTTCACTGCGTGCAGGGACAATACCCCCGGACGCCAGGATGAAGGAGCACAAGGAGGCGAACAACAAGGAGGTCGCCCAGACGCCGGTCGACATGGGGTCGACGCGCGTCCTCAAGAGCCTGTTGAAGAAGCCGGGCCAGCAGCGGCCCAAGTCGCAGAAGAACCGCGTGGTTATCAACGAGAAGATGAACGAGTTCTTCGCGGCGGACTACATAATCCTGATAAAGGAGGAGTGCTGCGCCGACTACGAGGAGGAGTGCGACTGCTGCTGCCAGGAGCACGAGATGATCCGGCTGGGCAACTGCAAGGAGTGTCGGGCGGAGCTGAACCTGCGCTTCGACGACGGGGCGCCTGGCCCGCCCGACGACGAGGACGAGGACGAGGACGACGAGGAGGACGACGAGGAGGACGAGGAGGACGACGAAGAGGAGGACGAGGCGGAGGTGGAGGTGGACGCGCCGGAGGCGCCGGCGCCTGAGCCCCCGCCCGGCGACAAGGACCCGAAGAAGACGCCGCAGGGTGGGGCGGCGGGTGGCCGCAGGCAGCAGCAGCGCGAGACCCTGAGCCCGCCCGAGGGCTACAAGGACCTCTGCGTGGCGGCGCAGGCACGCGAGCTGGAGGACATGGCCGCCGAGGAGGAGGGCGGCTGCGCAGAGTGCGAGTACTACCAGCGGCAGGCGGCGGCAGCAGCAGCAGCAGCAGCAGCAGCAGCAGCAGGTGAGTCCGACACGGCGGCTCAGGTTTCTGGCGCGCTCTGCTCCGGGAGCTCGGCTTTCCGCGGCGGGCTTCCGGAACCGGTTGCACGCGGCGCACGTGGCTTCTTCCTATGCGGAGAGTCGCGGAAGCGACCGGGACATCGGATACCCTGGACTCGGTGAGCTGCGAAATAGGCGAGGGGGTGTTGAAATAGTTTCTTTTTTTTATTTTATATTTTTAGTTCGAGAGTATGTTTTTTCTGGCGGAAAGTTTGCTCTCGTAAATCAACGGCTCGTGATACATTAGTCGAAGGTTGACCTTTACGGACATCGTTCGTAAGAGGGTTTCTTGTGTGCTATGTGGAGGTGGAGGGTGATTTTTTTCGTTTGGGGAGGGGGAGGGTAAGTGAGCTTTTTGAGAGGGGAAATGTGTAAAGGGTGAAGGTAGAGACAAATGTGATGGATATGATTGTCGGAGGGGTGTGCTGTATATTTTGTTTTGTTTTGTTTCATCTTTCTGAAAGGTTTTATTTGTTATACTTGCGCCAAATATCGTAAAAATCAGAATTGTAAAACTTTCCTTTCAACACGTCAATGCGATTGAATGGACTTCTTTTCTTATAGGATGAAATGGAGGGTAACAATTGATTCAACGAATCAATTCGATTTTCTTTGTATTTCAGTATGTTTACATGAGAAATGAGGTCCTCTGTTGGGTAAAAGTGAAAATTAAGTTAAACAGAAATTGTAAAGGTGTGCGCGTTCCTTTATCTAAAAGGATACGAACCCTTTTCAGTGAAAATGTCACTTTAATTATCCGTGAATATCGGAAAAAAAGAACCTTTACCACTATCCGATAAAAATAAATAAAAAAAAAATCAGCATTGCGCACAAAATCTAAAAATCGAAGTAAACAATGCACCAATTCGATTCGATCAATCAGGTGCTCTTTCGAGTGCATAATTTTGCCAGAATATAAACTACACCGCATCTCCACCGCGACCATTTAGCAGGACTGTAAAGCCGCGACGAAATTCAAAATAGCCGCCACCCGTTAGCTTCGCTTAAAACTTAATTACAATCGATCGCATCAACTTCATCGCAATCATAAACATGCGTCGCCGCTGCAGGAGGCTCCTGCCGGACCAAAATCGAATTTTCCACTCCGGGCTCTCGCACCTCTCTCAGCATCCACTCTCGCGGTCTTATAATCCATGCCGACCACATCCGCCGCCGCGTCAAAGACCGAAAGAGCAGAGATAGCGGCGACGGTCTCTTTGCATCGCGGGTCTACCGTGGCCCTCTCCCTTCACCTCTTTTCAGTGTCCCTGTCCCGTCCGTGATTCTGCACGCACGGAAGTGGTCACACGGACGCGTGCGGTTTCGCGTATTCGCTTTCGCGAGATGCGGCCTTTTTCTGATGCGCGCCTGTCTGTCTTTCCGCGGGACGCATACCCGCGCATACACCTACATGGAGAGCAAAATTCTAGTTAAAAATTACTATACTGTTTTGTAAAGCACACGGAGAGAAATGTTATAGTGAAAATTACTATATTCCATCGGAACAATGGGACATATCGACCTAAGACGATTTGCAAATTTGCAAAAATTGCTTATTTATATAGTAGAAATTGTTATGTACACAGTAATTTTTAGTATTTTTTATAGTAAAAATTTTCATAAGTTAAATATATCCCACTGTTCCTACAGAACGTAGTAATTTTAACTACAACATTTCTCTCCGTGCAGGCTCAGACTCAACAAATTGAAAATTTTGTTAAAGGAAGTTTTTGTTTTGGAATTCATTCAATAAATATCGTGGATCTTTTTTGGAGGCTTAAAAAACAAATTGAAATTAATGCCATTCTTTATATTTTATTTAAGGGTTTTAAGGCTATTACTCTCGACGGTAGCAATTTTGAGACAATTATTAAAATTGTTATCTACTCACTTGGTTTGAAGTATCTCAAATATATATATAAGTATATGTTTATATATATATATTCCCATCGTGACTATTGCATATCGTATTGTATTACCTGTACGCGTATATCTGACGTTTCTGTTTTTTGTATACGCGGAGACCGCGGAACGGAAGCCTCGGCCCGGATGTTCGATTGGCCGTCCGGGGTTTCTCTTTCGTCTTGGCTTTAATTTCGCTAATTGGTTTCTCCAGCTGGTGTGCGCCCGGAGGTGTACGACACGTGGAGTGAGGAACGACGGTGCTCATTACCGAAATTGTTGTGCTTTCATTTGCGACGTGTTCGACGAAGCTATTCTTTTTTATTTGCGTAATGATTATGGATGCGAGATGCGTATACGAGAGAACAGGGTTTGTTTGTGCTCGATATTTGTTTATGAAGGCTGATTGAATTGAATTCGTACATTTGTGGCGTAGCTGAATTATATTTGTGTTTTTCAGTATTTTTCTTATCGATTTCTTTTGTCGTCGGACGAGGCGGAACAACTTTTCTTAATAATAGTTCGGTTTTCTATTGACAGTCTATTTTTATCGATCTTCCATTCAGTAAAAAATTAAATAGAAATAAGCCTTGAGAAAACGTTTTCATTATTCCATTACGAGAGAGGGAAATTGTGAAAAGAAATCGTAAAATCGTAAAATCTTTATTGTTGACGCTATAATTTTCATAAAATTATCCATTGAACATTTATAAATTCTATCAACGATCCCCAAGAGTATAAACGCAATCGGTAATATAAAAAATTTAAACAGCCATCTGAACATAAAAATTGCACCTGGTCATGTCACAAACAAACTACTTTTAAAAGATTATAATGCTGATTACTAAGTGATTACTGATCAGTAAGTGGCAAATGAAAAGTGATGCCACAGAGGATTACATTAAAATGATTAGATAAAATGTAATAGTAAAATTTCATAAATAAATAAAAAAATATTCAGGAAATTATCGTCTAATTTCGACACTCAAAAAAGATCATTAGATCGCTCTCACGAAAAAAAAAAAAGGAATATTAACCATGCATCCTGCAAAAATTTCCCAAGCGTTACCGCAAGGATAAAAAAAAGAGAGAAAGACTCCACTGTCGGTCACAATAAAAGCGAATAATAAGTCCATTGATACACCAGGCGCTCCGTGGCTTATCCACCGCAACGAGCGAACAAAAGCCCCGGGCGAGCTCCGCCAAAAGAGAGGAGGAGCGCGACACGAAATTTCCCTCCGTTTCGAAGCCGCCTGTCCGCGCGACAAGACGAAATCCCATTAACGTCCGTTCGTCCTTCGCGCACTTCCTTGCGCAAATCCGGCGCGCCTCCTTTTTTTTTACCGTCAAAGTCTAGCGCTCGATGTTCTCTTTAAAAATGGTGCATACTCGTGTTTTAATTTTCAAAAACATCGCAGTGGTATTGAATTTTTCAACTAATTAATTTAATAAAAACTACGGTTAAAAATGTTTAATACAATGCTCGTTTCATTAAATCGTTTTATCGAAAAGTTTGTCTTTAAGAATTGTAATTACATTATATTCACGTGCTTTTCAAAAGTTCTTCAATTTTGGTGTCAAGATTATTCGATCAATCACATTTTACGTATTAAATACTTCACAACAAAGGCCATCATTTTTTTAGATAAGAAATACGGCGGGCGCTCGTTGGGAAAGCGACACGTGGAATCGGCGGCCGATTGTCTCTGGTTTCACACGCGGTGTCGAAAACGAGGAGAAAAGAAAACATAGCAAACGATTGTGTGTATTACACCAATTTCGTGCGCGCACGAATCTTTCACTCTCGAGTGTGTGTATTATTCAAGCGGCTGGCGGAGGAACGGTACCCGGGGAGGGGACATTGTTTAAACGGCATTTTTTATTGAAGGAGTTTTTTTGTTTCTTTTTTTTTGCCGGACGAAGATTTTTCGCGTTGCATTTTTCAAAAGAGCGCGACTCTAAAGACTCATGTTTTATTCGACCATCCCCGCGAGGGAAACTGGTCTACCCTCGTGGAAATAAAAAAACTCTCCCTACGCTGCTAAATACTAATGGTTGATAAACTATTTTTCTGCTCTATCTCTCTGACTATAGAACCACCGTAAACTTTAATCTATATTAAAAAAAGCAAAGAAACAAAGTTACTTGTTATCTGTGAACACACGTATAGACATATGACGGTAAGCGTTAACGAGGCATTCAAGTGAAAAAAGCAGTATATGCACCGGTGAGGAGGGTGTCTAAAGCGAAGAGGCGTTACGATCGCGACCGCATAAATTCTGAAATCACCTCTGAGCGAAGGTGATATTGAAAAAAGTCGCGCGTTATTACGATAGTTAAATTAAGCAATAAAACTCGTAGGCCGAATTTCGCGAAAGGAAAAACCGCGCGGTTACTTTTTTTTAAAGGCGAGTTAATCTGTCGAGCGTAAAAGTTTAATTGCAACTATTTAGGAGAGTCACATAATCGAGCCTCTTTTAGTTAAAAAAAAAGATGCTTTGAGAATATGAATAAAGATTATAGTTTAATCATTTTACAAAGAATATCGTTCACGTAGTTCGGGGTTCGGAAGTTCCGAAATATTTACTTCGAGTTGGTGTACTTACTTATGAAGCTGTCTGAAAATATTTGTCTCCGCGCTGTATCCGCCCGAGGATAAACAAAAGTTTCGCAAGCTCAAGTATTTTACTTTTGAATTACGATCGTGTTATATGTCCCTACACAGTAATAATATATGAAAATGTTTTTTTATCGATGTTACAGCGAGTTTCCTTTTATCTATACATAAATACAATAATACTTATTGGAAATTATAATATTTTTAAATAGCAATGATTCCCAAGAATTCAAATACATGAATAATACAACAAATTTAAATTCGTACATAAAAATTGCACTTGGTGATATCACAGACAATCTTTTAAATAAATTATTAATACTGAATCAGTAGGTCATACATCAAAAGTGATATCACAGAATATTATATTAAAACGACTAGATACAATATAATAGTAAAATACAATAAAGAAATGTAGCATATATTTAAAATCAGTCATGAAAAAGTTAGTTCGTGAGTTATAGCTATAATAATAAATTTTTTTAGTAGAATAATTTAATTGAAGTTTGAAAAATTAAATTGTAAAATAAAACTTAAGTGAAAAAGCATATAAATGACGAACACATAGCACCCGCGTCTACATCTAACAAACCATTAAAAAAAAAAGAGTACACGGACTCGTATAAAATTACAGGCGGAAAATTTAATTAAAAAATAGTCTACCAGCAGCAAGCTCATCTCAAAAAGTAGCAATAAAAAAGAAAAGACGAGCTAATAAACCTGCAGCAGTTGCCGCTAAGAAAAACTGCAGAACTTTCAGTCCGGGCGAGAGATCTCGTAAAAAATAAAAGAAAATTGGAAAAAAGACAAACTTGCCGGCCGGTGCAATAGCGTCGTCACCCTCGTGCACCTGCCTGTGCGAACGTTGGAAAAGTCGCGGGGGCGGCGACTCTTCGTCGGCTTCTCCGGGGTGCATCGCGTGTTGCCGAGCCTCGTGACCTTGGCGATCCAATAAGTTGGCGCGCGCCGGACGCCCTATGCACCCCGGAACGATCGCCGGCGACCCGATCCAATTAGCTCCGGCGGAAACGGTGCTCGAGGGGCGACGTTTCCGTGACCCTTGCGTATGATGCTGCTGCGACTGTCCACGCGCTGAAACAGTTGCAGTGAAATTTCACTCTTAGTTTATAGTGTAATCACTCATGGAGACAAATTTCACTCTGCATGCATGAATAAAGTGATTTAAATTCATTCTAAAGAAGAATAAAATTCACTCTAACGTAGAGTACCATATTACATATTAAATCCCTACCTTTCGTTCTATTTAAAAATCAAAAAAATCACTCTATTTCACTCTATCAAGGAAGTGAATTTCACTACAAAATTAAAGTGAAAATTTGACTCCAATAGAATTAATTTTCACTCCAATTGATTTAACGCGCGTTAAAGGACACTTCTCTGCATATATATATATTAAATTTAAGTAATTTTGAAGAATTATTTGAGGTCGTTTCTTATTTTTTTTGTTCTATCGGAGTTGATTGATAGCTTAGAGATGTGAGAAGATATTGAGAGCATGTTATATTCGTAAACCTGAATTAGTTAAATTTGATGTAGATTACGAGTAATATTGTCTTTTACTAATTAAACCGAGTTAAATTAAACTTTCGATTCAGAATATTATGTAGATATTTACTTGAAATTAGTGAAATTTCAGTAATTTTACTAAATTAAAATTAATATTGAGTATTAAATGAAATTCTATATGTACATAGAATTGTTAATCTTCTAATAGAAATGATAAAGGACATTAGATATATAGATAAAGCGTTCATTTACCCAGCGGCAAAATTAGTTTACACGTGATGTGTGAACATTATTATTACAAACAAAACGATACAATTAATATCAAAGAGAACACTCAAATAAATAAGTAAAAAATGAATATAAATAAAATAATACAGTATATGACGTAGGGAATATTCTAATAAATAAGAAATATTTGATAATAATCAATAGTATAATAATAAATTAATACAATAATCAATTAGTACATGATTATACAAAGTTATTTTTATACAAAATGTCTAGTTGTATATAATTTACTCAACTTAATCGTATTGCTAAATAATTTTATATATAAAATCTGAACAATTGCTTATAGTTGTATACTATTTTATACACACTTTATAGAATCATTTTTTGATATAAACAGTATAAAATTTGTATATAAATTGTATCAAATATTTTCACATGGGGAGTAAATAATAATAAGTAAATAAATCGGTCTGGTAGTCTTCTATAGTCAGTGTAATCATAAAGATGCAGTCGTGCCCTTCTCCCGTTAATCACACATTTAACATATAACTCCTGCGCCTCTGCGATCTTGTATATATAGCATACGCAGACGAGGGTGCGCGGCTCCCCTATGACGCTGATTAGAGCGTGGCTCGTGTGTTTATGTACTTTGAGGTCGTGAGTAGGCGCTTCGAGGCTGAAAGGGAAGGGGGAAGGTGATAAGCCGTGGAGACGCGTTCGGTATGTATATCGGCGGATGCAGTTTCGCGATCGCAGACTCCGACTCGATAATATTCCGGGCGTTGCTGGATCTCCCATCTATACGCACATCTATATATACTCCCGCAATTCAATCTTCTCGTTAGCGCGGAAAATTCCGCGATTCCATGTGAATCGTGGCACGAGTGTACCCCTGTGAATCGATCCTCACATGGTCGAATCGGGTGAGTTTATCAGTAAAGTGATTTGCTCCTTTTTATGGTGGGTCTGCAGTTTAAATGTTTAAATGCGCCATCGCTTTTTAAAATATTCCCTTAATTGAACAACATATTGATTAAGCGTACGGACAATCAAGCGGGAATTGATTTTCCACTGTGCAATAAGTGCGTTATCTGCAAAATGCAAAATCAATATATACGCGTTAATTTTTTAATTGAAATTTAATATGACGGTACGCTTGAACTGCGACGAAGCCATTCGTTAAATTATTTTCTGTCATGAAGGAAAAAATATCCTGAAATTTTCATTGGACACGTGAATAAGTGAAAATTAATCTTTGACAGATTAACGTTGATATCGTATGTTTCATGAAAATGGCTAGGATCATGTAGAAATTACGGCTTTCACGAAATAAACATAGAGTGACACAAAAAAATGTAGAACGCTAATTATTTTCACGGGAAAACTAACATTAGCAAATTATACGCAATCTTGACCAATTTCATTGATTCACGTTTGACGATTAATCTATAACTCGAGGAAAAGAAAAAAAGTCAGCGAAAGAGGCGAATAAAAAGAAATAAAAAAAAAGACCTCATATGGACAGAGTTCCTAGCTGTTATTGTAGAGTCGTTGAGAAACAGATACAGATATATGTCAGATTAATCCCTACGCGCGTTATGCACTCGTGAATAAAATTACGTGATCAGAGGCACTGTATCCTGTCGGATAAGTACGTCGTATTCTTTCGTAAAGAATACATAAGTTTCGTCAAAAACTTAATCGTACATCTGTGCCTGCCGACGAGGCAATTAATTTCCCTTTGACGTTTACCTGTATTATTTGGGTTTTGAAATGCAACAGCGAATAAAAGTTGAGTTGGTGAAATAACTTTATCGCAGACGTATTTATCCTTGTCACCAATAATTTTTCAAATAATTTTCTTTGTTTTTTTTTTGTTTTTAAATAAACACAAAAAATCGCTATTAAACGATTAAAAATAGTGTGACTTTTTATTTGTTAAACGTGCAATATGTCAGATTTTAATATATTTACATTATTTATTTTACTAGCAAAATCTAGCGGCCTTTACATTTCGATTTTTTCGGTTAGATTATTTTTTTAAATTGTGAGACTATTAAATTTTGTTATACATTGTAATAAAATTTTTTATTTATGAAGTCTGTCCCTACCTTACAAAACAGTATAGTAATTTTTACTAGAACCTTTATCTTGATGTGTGAATTATAAAATGTAATTAATATAAAAAAAGATTTTTGTCTTTTAATAGTTTAGAAGATTTTATCGATATCAATCTTAAATTCGTGTACTTAAATCGACCGTACTTTCAACGGCGCACTTAAGAACTACGCGCCAAAAAAGTAGCATAGGTGTAACTACCTACCAAAGCCCATTCGTTTAAAAAAAAGATCTAAAAGTTTAATTAAAATGGTCGCCTTAAATTTTCCTGGCTGAAGTGACTTTCCCGCGCAAAGTTAAGTCCCAAGTTTTCGCCGTTAAGCCGCGAGGGCTGCTGGTAGGTCGCCATATTTTATTGCGGAACTTCACCTAAATCTCGAGCGTATAAGCATCTGTAATAAAGCAATTTAATCGCGCCATTAAAATTCATCTCTGTAAATTGCTCTCACGCTCGAATAATTCTTACCTTTAACTCTCATCCCTTTTATATACCTAATTTAAAAAATTATGTGAGAGAGAGAGAGAGAAAACGATTCTCTCGCCGTCGAAATTTACGACTCCCCGCTGGATATGAGAGCGGCCGAAACGCATTCGAAAGAATTTCGTGCTAATCTTTATTAACGATGACGAGGAAAAAAGCCGAAGCCTTCTTCTCCGTAACTTTAAATTTCCTTCGATCTATTTTACACCTCTCGGTCGACCGTATCTTTCCACAAATTCTTATCGACTTGGGAATTTAAATAATAACCGACTGCCGCGGCTCACGCTGCACTTGCTCGCTCGACCTATATAGGTAATTTTTTTTTAACGCACATGAGAGAGTGAAAGAGAGAGAGAGAGAAACAATCAGTCCATTTTAAAGTGTCGCTCGTGACTATTCCACCGCATTGTGTCGGTACGCACCTTTTATCGCGTTGAAATTCGAAACGACAGGAAATATCACGCTCGGAAAATTTCGTCGTAGGGGGAATTAGCTCTCGTTGCGTGGAGTTTAACGAAAACCATTTTCTGCCTTTTTTTGCGCCCGGGACCACGGGAAGTCTCGCGATAAAAACGAGGCGAGTGAATATTTATCGCGTTTCGCTAAGGGAAGGAGAAAAATTTCGTTGCGACATATTTATTCGATTTTTTGGAAATGCGTGTAAAAGCCAGTAACGAGATTTTGGCATTCCCGCGGAGGCAGGTCCCTCGTAATCTCCTGCAGTATAGATGAAGATTCTCGATGTAACACTTCGATAAACGTAAAATGTGCGTGGCAAACGATCAGATTAGTCACTTTCTATATGTACAGGCGAGACGTCGCACAATACACAAATTCTTGCTTAATTTTCATAGCATGCTAACATTGCATCTACTGTTTATTTTCAGACTATTATGTCCTTACAGAAATACTCTGATGAATTATTAGTTTATAAAATTTTACATAATTTTGTTAATTGTGAAGAATTGATTCTGTTGTTCACGCATAGATTTCATATTTCTGAACGAAATGACAAAATAAAGTTTTATTAAAAAGTGTAGTAACATTTATTGTAAGTTTATCAAAAATTTACTTTATGTCTAGAAAAATTTACTATACATTCAAGTAAAATTTTTTAGTTGTCAAAACAGTAAAGTAATTTTTACTAGAACTCTTCTCTCCATGTAATATTAGAATCCTTAGGCCAAAAGTTAAGCAAAGTTGTCATTTCAATTTTTGGGTTTTATTCCTCGTTTAAGAAAGTGAAAAGATTCTGAAACACTTTATCTAATAATTTAACGAACATTGACTTTATTGGTCAGTTTAAAATCTTTTTACGTGCTTTCACTTCTATTTTTAGTTTAGTTTACATTAAATAGTTTATGTTACTTTGAGCATATTATTATTTGTAATTTGTGCTTAAAGACTCTATAGCCCTAGATTTTTTTTTTCATTTTGATTGATGAAGTTAGTCTAGTGATTTGTTTCATAGTTTCTAATGATTGAGTTTGTCGAAGCGATTTTATACAACTTCTTGCTCAATTTACATCTCCACTCTATGAATATCGTTACCTTTAACAGATTTTATAGACCATACTAAAAATATATCGTAAATGTGCAGTAAATTTGCTACCACACTAGTAAATAACAGTCCAGAAATAAAAGTTATCAACATTTTAATAAAAAGTGCTCGGACCGTTTTTCTCTATGTGTTAGCCACTGTCGTATCAACTGGAGCAATGAGCTATATTTACGCAATCGTACTGAGTAATTAAATTTTTTATATTTGTATACGTGTAAAAGTACATAAATATTATTAAATAAATATTATTTATATTAGCTAATGAAAATGGATAAGATCTTTATTTACGCAATTTAACAATCAATATAAAAATGCATTAGTCATATTCAAAATTTCGTAATATTCTTATTCATTTTAATCTGAAAAATATAAATAAAACAAATTATAAATTTTTTAATGAAATAGTAGACTGATCATTGTATTTTTACTCAAGCAGCTGGCCATTTTTTAATAAAATGTTTCTTCAAAATATAAAATGTTTTTTGACAGCTAAAATGTGATTTCGAAGAATAGTATGTGTTTCTGGAGATAAACATGCGCCTCTGGGGAGTAAAATGTCTTTCCGGAGAGTAAAGTATCTCTTTAGGGAGTAAAGTTCTTCTTCAGGGAATAAAATGTTTTTCTTGAGAGTAAAATAAACCTCGACAATAAAATATGATCTTACTCACTCTTTAGAGGTCAATATAGTGAACTTTATGGATGATCAGGGCGAAAATGTGATTTTTTTATGCAATTGTTAACACTTAAAGGCATTTCAGTGCACTTTTACTTTTCTTGTACTTTCATTCTGGCCGCAAAAGACTACTAAAGTAAATAGAACAACTTACGGGACAATTTTTTACCAGCTAAAGTTAGCTTAGTGAAAAAACTAAACCACAATTAGTGAAATTTAACTGAAAATTCTGCACTGTTCATAACGATAAGTAGAGTAAACTTTCTATTAATTTTAGTAGCTTTTCCCTTGTTCAACTTAAAAGCGTAGTGGATGGGGCGCGGTCATCAAAATTGTGAATAACGACCACCGTAACTAAACACCTGGACAGTGAAAAAAAAGAACATAATTCATCACTCGCGTGTCGTCTTGCCCTCTAAACCGAGCGCGCGCACTCGACACACACACACACACACGAACACGCAAAAGGAAAAAAAAAGAAGAATACGTGGAAGAAAGGGGGCTGCTAATTTGCGCGGCCCGAGTGCCGATATAACGACATCGATAATCCTCTCGTTTCTCCTCTCGGAAGAACGAGAGAAGCTGTTCTCGCGCGTCCCCGATATCGCGAGCTGTGCCACCGCGGAAGTGGAACGGCGCGTTTCTCCGCACGGCGCGATCGCGGGCCACTCCTCGAGCGATTACGCCGCCCGAGGGCCACTCGAGTGGGAAAACAATATTAAACGACCACCGAGCTCTAAGTATGTAGGCTGCGCGGACGGCGTTTTTCTCGCGGCTGGACGATCATTGCGCGACTGGAAAGTCGATCCCCCCCCCCCTGCGTCCTCTATTATTACGGGCCTTTTCTTTTACTTTTCTTCTTAGTTTACTTCTGACCGTTTAGAGCAAGGAGTGCGTGATTTTTAAAAATTATTCGGGAGAGGTGGATATGCTACGGTTAATAAAAGGGGACTATCAAACTTCTGGATCGCGGATTTCGTTGAAACTTTAAGGATTGTTTTCGTATATTAAAATCTAAAGAGACCTAAAGTATTATTATGCTGAAGATTTTCGATACAGTAAATCCCTAAAGTTATTTTTTGTTAAAACTTTGAATTTCATTATTTAACTATAACTCTGCACTTCTTAGATCTACAGAATCCACCAACAAAGTAAATAAAAGTAGAGGAAAAGACCAATAATTTGAGTTGAAACGAAAGTTATGTTAAATTAAATATAACATTATAATATTTTATCAAATTTTGTAGATAGTTTTCAATACAGTATAGTCAGTAAAATTTACTGAGATGCGGTAAATAAACTTTGATTAAAAAGTCATAAAATTTAATCGTGCACTAAGTAAATTATACTGAATTTTTTAAGCAAATTTTGCTTAAGCAAACATTAGAATTTATTACCGCAAGCCTTTAAGTAAATTTTACGAACAACTTTTCAGTGTGTTTTGAATTCTATTTTAATGTACAAAAACATTCCTCGAAATTTCAATACAATTCTTGATCCGGATGCCTGATAGTCTCGTAGTTAGACTCGCGTGTCGATGGTACTTTATAGAGTTTACTTTGGCTGTATAGTGTATTTGTAAAGGGGCATGATTTTTTTTGTTAAGTAGGCGATTATGCTGTACTACTTGTTAAGAAAGTGCTCCTTTCGTTAGCTGGTTAGAAATTAAACGTTCCATTTGGAATCGAGTTTAAGTTTCATTGAGCTATACAAAAAATTAATTTATCAGCGTGATTGTACGAACAAGTAATATTTTTATAACCAGTATGTAATATTTTTATAATGTGAGAGCAAGTTTTTTTTTAATTATATTATTTAGTAAGTTAAATTATGATGTATATTTACTCGAGAAAAATTATACTTACTTAAATCTACGCAGAAATTTAATCTCATTAAGATATCGTAAACTTTTCTATATGAATAAATTAAAAGGTACTCTCGATAAAGCTGTCACATTAATATTTGTTCATTACGCAATTACTTAACTTTAATCGATAATAAACTGATAAGAGAAACTTGAGCTTCGTAGTAACGAACCGTTATATATAAATTTGAAATCTAAATTAATCCGTCGCATCGTAAGAATAATTAAATTTAATGTACCCAGCGTATGAACGTCCACATAACGACACTCGCGCAATATTTATAAGACCGCCACGAGTTTATAGGCACACACGATAGGAGCCGAAATCTTTTAAAGTCGCCTTGTTAACCGCGAGTTAGCTGCTAATTGCCGGAGTTGGCAATCACTATAAATAGACAGCCGCTCCAACTTAGGGCTGCATAGATACGCTCTTTTCGTCCGTCCGCGAATCGTTCCTCTGTATATATGCATGTAATACGCGAAACTCGAACAGCCGACCGTGTAGATCCGCGCCGGGCTCGAAGAAAATCAACACACCTGTTATGCGCGCGTTAACTTGCCTGAGCGCCGGCGATATTTTATAACGGCGCGTTTAAGGTATTTAAACTACCGGTAAAAGATATGGACAGTTCAGAGTTTAATAAAATTTGGTTTACACGTGGACTTTCTATAAAAAGACTCAGTTAAAATGTGGTGATCTTTTGGAGCTTGAGAAAAAAATTTATGAACGTTTGAACGTACATAAATTCGCATATTTTAACGTATTTCGGCTCAACGTAGCTCGACTCTTGTTGAGATATTGTTATACAAACTTGGAACATTATAAAATGATAAATCGTTACCTAACGGAGGGCAATTATTTCTTAGCTTTTTCCTATATTGTATTTACACTTTTTGTTATAAGCAAATTAATTTGTTGTTTGTCTACTGTATTAAGGCACGAAATTTGAATTTTTAATCGACTTTCAAACTCCCTTAAAGGAGCATGTAATTATTGCGAAATGGACGTAAAAGCTGCGTTGAATTGTACACCCCGCGCTGCCGATCGATGCATCGGACTTTTGCGCGTATGGATTTTATTGCACTCGAGTGAAAAAAAAGCTTAAATTTTTAATGGGCAATTTGAACATCGAAGAGACGTTCACTCGCGGTTACGTCGCACGGTAAAGGAAATGCTGGACACCGAGTTGGAGCGTATTCGATTCGACGACTTGCGAAATTACATTTTAATTTGACGTGTAACGCGAATTACGATTTCATCGACTATACGTTCATCGTGTATCGGTGAGATGTCTCGAAGAACCGCGTAAATCGCATCGCTTTGTAGAAAGTCCATCGTAAAACTCAGGAAATCGCGTTACAAATTACCGAGATTATATATATAGGTACGCAAGGTGAAAATATTGAGGAATTGCGGAGACTCGCAATTAATCATGTTGAAAGGGGGGATCCGTCCTACCAGCGTTGAGGGGCTCGAAACAGAATAAAGTTCGGAAACTCATTTGGGTCAAACTGTCTTACCAGTGGCAGGGAAGGAGGTCTCGCTACTTTCAAATCGACAATTCGTTGCTGATAATTTTTTACGCCAGATAGGCACAAATTATATTACGATATTTCACGATTTATCGCGTTAACGAGCCCAAGCTCTCTCGTGTATCGTGAAAATTTCGATTATTCGTCTCGTATACCGTTCTATATGATATACGGAATATATGAAAAAAAATAGCTTTGTGCGAATATTTTGATTTCTGACAACGTGATCCGAGCTATACGTCGTTTATTAATTTTAAACGAAAATTATAGAAACGATGCATAATACATATATCTTAAATTACCTATAATACTTCCGACAATGCACACTGAAATTAAATTTCGCTCCACATATAATGTGATACCCTTTGAAATGCAATTTCCCGCGAAGTGTAAGTGCAAAATTTGTACGACGAAATTTCTGCGTTTGAGACGCGTTTAAAATTCGACTCGCGACGAAATTTCATTTCGCCGCGCGGCATACACACACACAAAGCGCGTGTTCAACTTTTCAAATGAAAATTCCCGCCATGAAAGTTTCCCGCCGACCAAAAAAGGTCCCCATCCACCAAAAAAAAAAAAGGAAATGAAAAGAAGGAAAGTAATCTGGAAAAATATAATAAAGGAGTGGGAATAATTTTCCGATCGGACACCTGCGCTCTCGGTATGTTTCAGCACACCCAGCGGCAGTTTTCCTTGCCCCTGCAGTCCCGCTTCGTTTTTCCGCCATCGGCTCCTCGCGCAGACTTTCTCTCCGTTTGCGGAAGGTCGCTGCTCACATGCGCGCTCCTATACTATACTCGCATGCAATACCCTTTCGCACACATACGTACATTTAGACACGTACGTGCACACACACAACATACACACGCTCGCTTTACCTGGTTTTCATGAAAATTTATTTACTATTTTGTATATACTAATTTTAAATTTATTTATAGAGTCTTACGTACTATTTATTTGTAAATTATAACATGTTTTTTATTTATAGAAAGAAAAATCAAAACCTATAACTCATTACCAACAGAATTAAAGTGTATAGAAGGAAAAAATAGTAAAAGGGCTATAAAAAATAAATTTAAAACATGAAAAAAAATAAAAAATAATAATGTCAGTAAAATTAAAATTATAGCATTTAAAGTATATATACTGTTTAATGATAAAACTAGATAAAACTAGATTTTAAACTAAAAACTAAATTCACTAATGTATAAATGAGTCTTTTAGCATTAAGTTAGTTTTAAGATTATATTTAGTGCTTAAGTCATAACAAGTCTGGGTAAGTGTGCATACATTGGAAGTCCATGATGCCATACTGAGACAGGCTTGTTACTATTCTTTTGTAATCAGATTAATATGTACAGGTAACTGCGTTCACCTCTATAGAAATTACCTAATGTAATTTTTTTCTGATTAATAAATTAAAAACAGCTGGCACACACACACACATACGCAGACACATATAAGCGTTGGGAGCTCCAGCGAGCATAGGTTCATTTGACGCGTTGAAGGAAGCAGGTGGCGCGGTGCTGCTCACACCTTCCACATTATAACGAGTCATATTTCCCGAGCGAGCCGCGTTTTATCGCCGCGGCTAACTGGGACGGTGGATTCGCGATCGTTGCTTTTGTATTTCGCGGCGGCCGCTCCTATTGTGCGCTTCTTGCACCGCACGCTCTCACTTCTGTATATATACTTCGCCGCGCGGTTGCTAAAGAGTCCTGCCCGTTTCCGCGCGGCCTTGGCTATCGCGCGCAGACTCGCGCATCATCGCCTCGATATTGTAAAAGCCGTGCGATGATTTACGACGTCGGATGCATTATTTAGCCGCGGGCATTATTCTGCAGCGTCACGCGCGCACCGCGAGGCACGTGGCCAGCGTAACGCGCCTGTTTCTCCGTGTGTATGTTTATCAATGAAAAAAGGGTCAGTAATCGCGACTATCCGCTTTTTCGTTTAAGCTAATATTTATCTTGTAGTAAAAAATGGCTAGACAGTTTTTTTTTGTAAAGCAGCGACAGGCTCGATGAAGGAAAATGTTGATATTAGAGTAAAAGTTTGATGGACTTGTAACAAGATTTACTGTAAGCGCTACAAATTTTATTATTCTTCTTTGTAAAATTTGTTTCTTTTTATTACAATTTTTCTCGCCGTGTAGTATTACAAGAGAATTCTTTGTTTAATATTTTACAGGGTTTTTACATTCTTTTTTATCTTTTCCGATTTTCTAACGCAAGAGTTCCGAACAATTACTTTAAGAAACGTTTACTTCAACTCGTATTTAGTTACTAATACCTTCATTTATTATGCACGTTCATTCCTAAGTGTTATAACATTGAACACTAGTTACAGGTGTTGAGTCGAGGGCGAAATGTTCATAGGCTGTGGTAATAAAGCCTCCTATTATACATTAAGAGAATTTTCTCGTAAAAGTTGCAGTGATTTTTCCTATAAAAATTAAATTAAAAACATAATCATGGGATGATTAAAAATACACGGAGGGAAAAATCTATTAAAAATGACTATAGTATTTTGTAATGCAGGGACAGACTTGACAAATAAAAAATGTTTAGAAAAGGAAAAGTTGCTGTAGTTCTAGTAATTTTTACTGGAACACTATAGCAATCTTTGCCTTGCCTATATCTACCCAGTGCAGTAATTCTTAATTTGGCGAGTCTGTGACTCCGTTTACTATAAGTGTACTATAAAATTTGTCTCCGTGCAATATTGTCAATCGTCCCAAGATTACCTTTTCTTGCACAATTTTTGCGGAAAAATTACTGCAGTTTTTACGAGAAACGTTTCTCACTGCACAATCCCACTCGTAAAGACAAAAAATAATTGTGCAACGCCTCGTTAAATTCGTTCGATCGTCAAAAAAAAAAAAAAAAAAAAAAACGCGTACAAACAAAGAAAGGGAGAAAAAAGGGAGCTTTGGGTTCGTGTCTGGGTGCATGTGCTCGTGTGCGTACAATACGGCGAGGAGCGAGTGATCCACCAGTGGCAAACGTCGCGCGAGTTTGGCTCGTTGCGCAACCGCACGGCAAGTGCACCAGATATGCACGCGCACTCGCGCCTCGGCGCAAAAGTGAAAGCAACAGCGCGCACTGATCTCGTCGTTGGCGCATCGTAAAATCGGCCGCGCTCTGGAAAAGCTATGACGACCGCGCGCGAGATGCCTGCGAGAGAAATTGCGCCCCGAGAACTGAAACGTTGTTCGACTTTTTTTTTCTCCCTCTCTCTCTCTCTCTCTAGTCCCCTTTTTTCTGGCTGCAGGGTTATTGGGAGTCGCGATTGGGCGCGACGATTGAACCACTGCGGGTTCTCTTCCTTTTTTTTTGTATTTGTGATAAGGGAATGAAGTGGAGCGGAGCGGAGGTAATTGCGCGGTGGGACTAAAATGAAACTGGATTTTTTTTATTTGGATATTGTATGTTTTTTTTTCTTGTGATTTGGGGCTGATATGAAACTTATCGTTAGAGTTCGTGGGTTGGATGATATTTATTGATTTGACCCACAATTTTTGTGTAATTTTTAAGTGAAATGATTTTTCCCTCGATCAAGACGCTTAATCTTCTTATAGGATGGTAGTTACATAGAATCCAAAACAATCATTTTTAATCGATGATCACATATTTTCACAAGAAATTGGAAATAATCACTGATTTATGAGATCATTTCCAAGTGGATATATGACAAAGTAGTCATTTAGCTCTTACATCAATACACTGTTGAATCATTAATTATTTTTTGGCAATTATTTATCACAATAGCAACCAACTCAAGCTCAAATCTAGTAAAAAATTATGTAATTTTTCTGGTTTAATAAATTAAATTAAATTAATAATTGATTAATATTGTAATTAATAGGAACAATTGCCTATTACTCTTCATTTGTCTCCGGAGGATAACTTGTGCTTCCGGAAAATAACATGTCCCTCCGGATAGTAAAGTAAATCTAGATATTAAAATACGATTTTACTCCCTCTGAAGAGGCCAATAAAGTGAACTTTAGGGATCCCTAGGCAAAAAATTAGATTACCGTCCCCTACAGAACTATCAATCTCGAAAATATAAAAAAAGTCGCGGAGTTAAAAAAAAAAAAGAAAAAAAGCAGATAGCCACCCTTCAGTGCAACAAAAGCCCTCAATGCGCTCCTCCGGTTAAAAGAAAAAGCGCGACGATTTTCCAAGCCGAGCGTAGCCAAAGTCCCGCGGAAAACCGTCTCGGTGGTGTGCTCTTTACGCGCAGCAATTTTTCAGCGCGCGGCGCTTTGTTCCCCCATTGCATCCCGGGCAGTTTGCCGGCGCGCAGCGGAAAATCGAAACGTCGTGCCGGCAGTTCTCTGCGATGAATTTAGCCCCTTTAAAAAGTCGGCGACCCTCTTACTTAAGTATTTCTCTCTCTTTCTCGTTTTACCGCCCTTTTCCGCTAGTTTTGTTTTTCAAACTGACTCGACGCGCGACCGATTGCTATCCGAGCCACCAGTAAACAAGCGCTGGCATATAACGAAGTGGCGTAATTTTCAATTTTATTACTGCGGCTCGCATTTTTTTTTCGCTGCCTTTCAGTGAGAAAAACTTCTTCGAATTCATTATCTCGTGGTAAGCTTGCGAAAGGAGTAATCGGGGTTTAATTGTATGGACGTGTGTATAAAGGACACGGCGATAAAAAGTCGTAAACATGAGCTGTTTTGAAGTTTTAAAAAGTCGCTGTACTTTCTTACTTACATATTTTTTAAATTAACTTTTGTCTTTTCAAATTTTGAAAAAGAAATAAATTCGGTCGAGTGTGCGTTCATGTAAGCAGTCAATATTTTATAATAAGTACTTTTCTGGACAAAACCTAAATGTTTAAAACATGAAAAACTAAAAAATTCCAAGTTAAACGTTCGGAGCGTCAACAATTGGAAAAAGTACCGTAAGAAATCAAAGAAAAATAATCTTTTACCGCGCACTGCTAATATAGACGCTGCGATAGCATAGAACCTTCAAATCCGGGGAAAGCGGTAAGCGGTTCGGAAATAATTTAGCGCTCGACGATTTAAGTCACTCAAATTAATTGTCCACTCTGTGCGCGAGAAAAGAAAATTAATGAGCGCTCTCGGCCGACTTTTCTCCCTCCTTCGCTTTTTCCTTTCCTCCGTCTCGCGGCGAAAGAGAGACAGAGGCATATATACCATGGGAGTAAAGTTGCGGCGCGTATCGACGTTTTCCAGCCAGCGAATTTATCTTCGCCACGGCTCGCATGTAAATTTCACGCTGACGAACGCAAAAGGTCCGGGTGCTCCCTTAAAAGTATACGTGCTTTCTCGAACCCACGCCGACGAAATTGAGCGCAAGTTTTTTAAATCGACCGGCAACTTTCCTCAGCCTCTGTGAAAACTTGTCGGCAGGTTAAACGCCCGCCGAGTGATTTTTCGTCGATCGGGTTAGTTAAATTGTTGACGAGCGTAACATCGAAATTGTAAAGAAATTTCAACTTTTCTTTTTTTTTTCTTTTTTTTTTTTTTACTTTTCCGACGTACGGTTTAATTAAAGTTCCATTTGAACCGAGCATGCGGGTGTGGGGAGGAAATAATGCAACATTGAAAAGAAAAAGTAAATAAATAAAAAAATCCTTGTGTACCGTGATATCGCGATTTTTCGCCTTTATCCTTTATTTTTCGGCAATCCGCGCGTTTCAACTCTTTTCTCGTGGTTTACTTTTCCAAATAATGCCTTCAATTCGACGAGAGAATCCGCCGGCTCTATAACTGCCTTTTTCTCAAATTTCCCCGGAGGATACAGATATATAGAGGATAAATTCTTAACGCTCTCAACAATAGCTGTGGGTTATCTAGCTACTCGTTTCCATTAAGCAAATCACTTCTCAGCAGCGAATAATTCTTCCGGAATAGGCGACTAAAATTTTCCGAGTCTTTTGCTCTTAAGAGCTGTTTTAAAGATTGTTTCATGTACATCTATCTGTTTTTTATTGACTTCAAAATTTTTTGACAATAACGTACATCTTTATTCTCTTAAACAAATTTTTTTACAGAACATTGTAATCATTTTTGTTGTTTTTTTTACAAAAAATGCACATTCTATTCTTCGAAGACACAATTTAGCTTCCACAAACACATTTCAGCTTTTAGCAATCATATTTTAGTTTTCATAAATATATTTTTTAAATAGGAAATTGTGCAAAATTAATTTACCTTTATTTACTTTTTGAAGTAGTTCTATTTTCATTTACAGTAGTTAAAGTATATCAAGAAGATGAAGTGATGTAACTTTTTTGTAATTAAAAAATTCGATGAATCTTAAATTAAGTTGACTAAAGAACAGATTGTGCAAAATGTACGCGTGTCATAAAGCGAAACTCTTTGTACGCATATCTGACTCCCATCAAAAATGAACCCTTCGTGCGAGTGCTTTAAACCTTCTTGGAATTTTAAATCCAGCATGGCATATTGAAGGCTCAGATTTTGAGTCCCTTATTAAATAAAAAATCACCCCTGCTCATAAGCCGTAAAGCCTCGCGGCTACAAACTTCTGTTCCCGAACTCGCGGATCCATACTTCGAAAACCTATACCAGAGCACAAAACAGATTCCCGAACACAACGGAATATTTGATACAGATGCTAAAATTTTACAATCCATAAAATAACAATAAATCAAATGCAATACATTATTTACAACTGTAAGGTCAGCTTAAAGTAACTACTAATAGGATTAGTCAAACATCACTCGTATATATTAACGAATCAAATTATTCAGTTCAGTAACTACACCGACAAAAATAACAGGTCAAACTTAACCATAAATAAACTATTGTTACAATTAAAAAAAAAATACAACTTTTACATTTGTAATAAATATTTGTATTTGCAATAAAATCATTGTGGCAAATTTTACTATAAAAATCGTAATTTTTCCAATATCTATAGCAAGCAAAGTGTGTCCCCATTTTACACAATTAATTGTAAACCTGGCCCCATTATTTTTTTCAGTAATATTCGTTCACTAGCTTCTGACTTTTTTTTTGTTAAAATATCACTAAAAGCTCGGGATGGTTCTTACGAGGGCACACGGGAGCCGACACAACCATGACAGTGTAGCGCAGATTTTTTTTTTTTTACACCGTAAATCAGTAAAATTTCCGTATTGCACTACGCAGTGCATACAACGCCGTGAATTTCATTCAAGCGGCCTCGTCGTAGATCAATTTAACGGGTCGAATATTCCGACAGTCGCATATCGCGTCCGCGCCGCCACCGCGTTAACCAGCACCATTTTGCCACAGTCTCCCAGCTCTCGCGCGAGCATCCACGACCCCGAAAATAATCTAAACGACCGACCGGGGTGTACCTCCCATCTCCATCGTCGCGCGTGCAAAGACCCGCCCTCCCCACTCGCCTCCCCGGCGTCGCGCGGCGAGAGGTCGAAGGTCGTCGTCGCATAGACCCCACGGATGAAAAATAACGAAGCCGTGGTATACGCACGTATATACATATACATACACTTCCACTGGGGGAGAGAGATGAGGGCGACGAGATCCTCGGTGTTGCCGGCCGACGACGACGCGCCGACGACGGACAGGAGCTGCGCGCGTGCGCGGCAGTATTGAATCTGCGGGGGAGCGACGCCGACGCCACCGCTGCAGGACGCAGACGACGCGACGAGAGAGATTTCGCCGGCTCTCGCGGCTCGTTGCCCCTAATAATCAACTGCTAACGGCCCTCCGCGATCGGAATTCCGAGGCGCGCCAAGAGTTGCAGGGGTGGCGCGCGGGCCACTGTTTCCGTGGCACCCGCAGCTCTGCAGCTCCGCTCGGGCAGTTTTAGCTCCGGAGAATCGATGGGGAGCGACGGTGCATACTGAAGGGAGCGAGTTAATGTTTGATTTGAGGATTTTCATCGTAATTTTCGAACGGAGTGGCTGGGATGCTTCCAGGGGGGTTTATTGGAGGATTCTCGTGAAATGCTTGGATTTGTTTATTTATTATTTATCTATTTACGTCAGAAGAGATGTATGCGATTTTATAAAAGAAATTGAAAAAGAAATTTTGTCAAAAATTAATGTTTGATTTGAGGATTTACATCGTAATTTTTTAACGGAGTGGCTGGGATGCTTTCAGGGGGGTTTATTGGAAGAGTCTCGTGAAATGCTTGGATTTGTTTATTTATTATTTATCTATTTACGTCAGAAGAGATGTATGCGATTTTATAAAAGAAATTGAAAAAGAAATTTTGTCAAAATTATTACATACTGGCCTTTCAGATAAAACGTATTCGGTAAATTTTTCTGTAGGTGCATAGTTGAAAATTCGTTGAAAAATATGTATACTTTTAATTCGATAAAATTGTGCAAATTTTATCTTATTGGTGTAAAATTTACTAACCTGTGGGAAGTCTTCCGATACAGATATATTAATTTTTATAATAATTTTTTTCTGATTAATATAAGATACAATGAAACTTAAAAAGAACTTCATTGCTACTGTTCAATCGTATGGAAGGCAGTGCCTTTTCAAATGCATCAAATAAAATTATTACGGCTGCATAATAGTAGAAAAAGTAATCAGATGTGTTTCAAGATGCTTATTGTAAGAGAAAAAATTACTTATTGAGTAGATGTATGAATTACTGAATTGCTTTTATTCAATTTACCTTTTCATGAATGAACGATTTAAATGTTTCGCCATGATTTATTTGCTCATTTTTTGCACGTTTTATTTTAAAATTTTTAGGGGTGTAAACGCGTAACAATGTATTTTTATTTTTATTATCGAAGCTTAGTCAACTGCTGCGTTGATCACGAAATACCATCGTAAAAAAAAGGTTTGGCGAGTGATTGAAAGCCGAAAAACCGTAAAACAACTACGTTCTAGTATAACTGCAACTATAAAAATACCTAACACGTCTGTGATTTTTTTTTAATGTACATTTCGTGTACCTTTTTTCGTTTGTTTTATTCTAGTCCATTTTTTTTTAAACATCATCAGAATGTAAAACTAAACAAGTCGCTGCATAAATCTCCATTGAAACGGAAAAGATATTCAAATAAAACAAGCAAAGTATGATGCGGATTTTTTTTTTATTACTTTTGTATACGAAATTGCGAAGTGACTCTTTATATTTATAATCATAATTCGTCGCAAGCCCCTTGCGAAGAGTCACTTCGCAATTTTGTATACAAAAGTAAAAAAAAAAAAATCCGAATCGGTCACGCGAATTTTAAAACCTTCGTTTTCAGCATTCACATAAACAAAAAAAAACGTAGAAGTCACGTACAGAAAAAAAAAACACAGAGTCGTAGAAAAAAAAAATAAAACGCCAACCCCGTCGCCGGTTAATGGAAAATCTGCGCGAGGCTGGAAGCAGGATTATGCAAATGGTGGAGCGCAGCGAGTTTTATTGGTTTATCGGGCACCGGAAGGGACTCGTGTGTACATTTTACCGGGTGCCGCGATTTTAAATGTTTTGCGCGCGTCCTGGCATTACTGCGCTATTTCGTGCAACTCCGACGACTGTACCTCTCGCTTATTTGCGCACGAATCGTTCCGCGTCGACTGTTTCATTTCTCCGTCGCTGGGGATCGACGGGACTGCAAGAATACATTTTCCCGGGTAGTCGCTTGCGAAATCAATGGGTTTATTAAGTCGCTTAAATACCAGTTTAGCCTTTAAATTGAAAAGTCTTTTTTTTGCGCAATGAGAGGTCAATCAGTTTTAAATTAGCTAGCAAAATTTAGCGCTCTTTACATTCTGCTTTTTTAGGCTTCATTAATTTTTTTAATTTTAGCGTCGTTTTGTTAGAGCTAACACCAATAATCGTCATAATAATAATATAATTTTTCATCCTAAACGTTCATAAAGTCCACTTTATTGACATCTTCAGAGGGAGTAAAATCATATTTTATTGTCTACTTATTTTACCCTCCGGAGAAGCTTTTCACTTCCTGGAGAGAAACTTTATTCTACGGAGAGTTACTTTATGCTCCAGAGAGTTACTTTACACTCCGGAGAGACATTTTACTCCCTGGAGGCACATTTTAACTTCCGCAGACACATTTTAGCTTCTGGAAACATATTTTAGTTTTCATAGACAGATTTTATTTAATATCTTGGTAAACAAGGTGGATCGATAAATGATTAAGGTTAATTGGATTAGATTAGATTTGTATGCACCTTGCAAGTAATAGGTACTTATAATCGCCTATTTACTTCTTGGTACATAAATAATTATTAAAGTGTTGTATATTCAAAATAGTATTAAACGCTTCAGAACGAAGGCCATCACTTTTTTAAAAAAGGATTTGAAATTTCGATTTTTAGCTTCAACCTACTCTCATCTTTTTTCTTTACAATACAATTTTTTGTTGACGTGATATATGCTTTTGCGGAAAGGAATGATATTGGGAAGTGACCTGAAAATTACAAATAAAAAAGTTATCGACATAAACTGTGCTAACGTGAATTTTCGAAGTCGTTCCTTTTTTATTTATCATCCTTTTTTCAATTTCTCTTTTCTCATCTATTTGTATACGGCAAGAAGTCTTTTACTGATGATACAAAGGAGATCGTATCGCTTGTTCGAGAGCAACAAATTTTTACACGCTACAGATATTTCCCAGAGATATTCGCGAAATACGATCGACCTAAAATTATCCTCTGTGAAAGTTTTCGCGGGAAATAGGCGATCGGGCACAGGCGGTCTTTGCGCGTTAGGAATCTTTTGACCGGATAGATTATCTGTTTGTACATGTATCGCGGCGCGAAAGTTTTCGAAATTTCGAAAGTTGCGCGCGCTGATAAGGTGTTAGTCCTATATCTTCGATCGATGGGTGTATGAGGAAATCTACAAACAATTCACCTAAAAAAAAAAATAAAAGTCGGGGAAAAGCTCTGGTCAAATTTTGTTCTCGTTCTATGGGTCATACAATATACGAAAAAAATCGCGAACACATAAGTCCGAGATAGGTAACCTTTTTATTTGCAAATGAAGTTTTCAAATACAAAAGTTGAAAAATTAATTTTTTCGTTATCCGAAATCGATGATCTGTTACCTAAAAAGTTAGAAACAATCCAAAGAACAAAGTATTAGGTATTCACCAAATAGTATGGGATATAGTGTAGGTTTCCTCATATACGTGCCGCGATGAATAGGAGCACTTGATCGACGTGATAGGAGGTAACTTCGTAAAGTCAGTTGGTGCTCGTTTGTTGACGTAATCGAAGTTCTCGATTTGTTTGCCCTAATGAAGGTTAATAACTTGCGCCTCCTCTTCAATCGATTCGCAAAGTTAGCTCCTTTTTTAAGGATAAATTTGTGATCGTGTACTCTCTTTTAGTTATTAATTGAGCTTAAAACCTTTTTTTTTCATTTAGAATGACTATAATATAATACATACGGAGAAAAATTCTCCACTAAAAAATGTAATAATAATGCAATAAAAAATGCAATAAAAGATCATTTTTAATGTCCCTCGAATATTATTGGAAAAGTAACAATAGTTTCTTTCAATAATAACAAGAGTTATAGAAACATTTTTAAAATGGCAGTAAATTTTGGGAATGCTTGTAGTCCAATAACGTTAGTCTGTAGAATAACAAAATTGACTATATATACAATTTTTAGTTACATTTTTTGCCCTCTAGGCACATTCGTACCAACATACTACTCACGTCAAATAAATTCAAAATATGTTCATAAACAATCAATTTTTTATTCAAATCACTGGTTTCATTTAATAAATCAAGTGTGAGATTTGATTTCGCTAGATTTTTCTAGTGAAAGAAAACAGAAAAACAATCACTCTCCAACAAAAAAAAGTAGATAATTGAAATCCCACGTGCATGCGCCAAACACCTCGGTCGACCTTTCGTCCCAGGCATGTTCGCGAACCTCGTCCGTCCGAAAGTCACAAAAATACCTGCACTTTCCAATTAAACAGAGCTTCCTGCGTATCTGTACAGTCCAATGCGCGGCATGCGCGGCTTGCTTCTTTGGACGTGCTAATCACCGGCTTCTAAAAATAGCCAATCCGCCGAAATCCAAGCGTCGATCGGACCGCTCAACTATGCACTGGCACATAAGGTCGCGACGACCCAATTCTCCCTCGATCCCCGCGAACTCCGGGGGCGCGAGTGCAGAGATCGATGCAGGCCCGCAAAGAATGGGCCGCTAATGAAAGGTTATTCCTGGCGCGGCCCGCGGGGACAAAAGCACGCGCGAGCTTTTCGACTCGCGGCCTTCTTCCTTTTTTGTTTTTTTGTAATCAGCTAGTCAACGTCGACCTGAATGTCCTTTTTTCTACACGTGCGACGGATGAAGGCTGCGTCGACGTTTATTTTTCCTTTCGCGCGATATCCTGTTTTTTTATTCGCCTGTTTGACGGGACGATCATCGAATCCGATTGCAGGGAGGGTAGATGGATTTAGTTTGTTATTGGATTTGGTTAGCTCTATTCGGGCAGTTTTTAGTGTGCACTACGTACGCATTTGCTAAATGTTGATTATTTAATTTGCCTATGGCGCATAATTCGACTTTTGTTGCCATTTGATTGGAAAAGCACGTGAAAAATTAACGAAGCGTACGAAAACTTTCAAATTTTATTCGTATACTTCAATGTAAAAGAGCAACGAATAGCTCAACTGGAAGGGTATAAAACTTTTTTTTTAAATCTCCACCTCTGCGCTACTTAGCAATTCGAATAAATATTAAATCATATTTATTCGTGAATTTTTCATCGTCAAAAAGTTCGAACTAACGCAGTTGATAAAAAGTTTGACATTCATCCAGCCGAATATACAAACCAACTAGGAGAAAAAAATTAATCGAACACGCAGCTGCAAAAAAAAAGGCAAAAGACGTTCCTCTCAAACAACAAAATAAATGATTCCCCGGCGAAAAATGTTCTCCGATAACAAGATAAATCCCATTTATCGGAAGGACGAAAAAGAGAGAGCGGGAGAGAGGACTAGGGAAGGTTCCAATAACTGGCAATCCCGGCAGAAAGGAGCTGGAGCACTCGCGTAGTAAAACGGGTTACCAGGGGAAAAGGCATCGGTCTTGAGATAGAAAGAGAGAAACTCGCGGGATTTTCGACGTCGAGCATTGAAAGCAGCGGCCGGAAGAGTCTTCCGTTTCCGCGGACCTTTTCTTCCTCCTCGCCGAGACGGAAAAGGGGTGGGCGCAGTGGAAGGGGGCTCGGCGAGAGGGAAGACGTGCAAGAACCGCGTGCGTGCCGATACACACCGCGAGCGAAGCCCTTTCGGACGGCGAAACCACTAATGAACCTCGCGAGGGGCACAAGGATCGGACGAGTTTTCCCGCGACCGGACGGTATTGCGTTACCCGCGGATTTTAACGGGCGCCGGTGCTCGGCTTTGTCCGACCGAGCGGTCGCCTCTCTTCTTCCGCAGAGATAAAAGAAACGATCGAAGAGGTTTAGCGGCCTTACGCTGCGGTATTATACGTACTCACGGGAGTTTCTTTAGGTGCGGCTGATTTTTTAACTAATGCTTCTTTTTCTTTACGAGAGCTTGAATGTATATAACGCGGGGTTCGTGTTATTATTAGTATCGTTAAACCGTCGCTTCTAAAGAAAATGTACTGCTGTACTTTGTGCACTTGTAGTGTACATATTACAGTATACAACACATTAAAGCTTACACTTTAATGAGCATTTTGAAAAAATGTTTGTTTCTTTATTACACTAACTAGAACACCAACAAACCTGTAGATCATGGATTTTGTTGAAGTTTTGAAAACTTTTTTCTCCTATTAAAACCTGAAGAAATTTGGAATATTAGGGTCTAACGAAATTTTGGATAAAAATTATTGTATAAGTTGCAGACAGGTATTCTGAAAAAAAAAACACTATCCTGCATAGTTAAATTTTTTAAAATTCATATTTTAAATTTTCATGTACAAACAGTACATTTTACTGTAAAATATAGTAGTTTTTGCAGAATATCTGTAGGTACCTACTCTTCCAGAGAGGACATTAGTTATAGAATCAACTTAAAATGATTTTTTTAAAAGAGATGAAAGATTGTCTTTAAATTGCTTTTAAAGTAACTCCAATTTCTATAAATAGTAACTACAAACTATTCGAGAAAAAAAATTTTGTTCTAAAACTTGCAATAATTTATTCTAATATTAACTGCAGACACCCTAGGTAGACATTATTGGAAACATTAAAATACAGTTCTTCGTAAAATGAATGATATACTCTTGTTTAAAATGTACTGCATAAAACTAAAGATTTTTGCTGCTTTTCTCAAAAATTCTACTGCAATTTCTCCAACAATTTGAATTTGTCTGGAGAACTGAAATTTTTAGTAGATCTTCTTTCTCCATTTAAATACATACAATATTTGACATTTATTTATTATAGACGAAAATTATTACAAGTATTACTCCTTTAAATTATTAAAAATCTGCATATATTTTTAGTTTATTCCTTTATTTTAAAAGTATACGAACTAAATAGCTAATGTGTACATTTAATTTTTAGGTAAAGTATTTAAAATATCTTCTCTCACACCCAAACACTGGCCAACGAAAATTGCACAAAATTATTCACCGTCCACCAAAGAAAGTAATCCTCGTCTCTTTCTTTAAAAAAAACACATCGGACCGGAGTTTAAATCGTCTACAACAGCAACCTACAATTACCAAAAAAAAAACCTGAAGGTACGGTGAGAAAAAGATGCTCGAGGTGAAAGAGGAGGGAGCAAAGGCGTCGCGTTGCGCAATGCATGGATGTTGTACCGGATAACGAGAGACTCTGCACTGCAGAAAATTAAGAGATAGATAGATAGCCTTTTATTTCGACATTTTATCAAAAACAAGAATACAGTGATCAAGGAGAGATTTAAACACCAAGTAGCGCAACAGCAATAAATAAATAGATACATAAATAACAAGATATCTTAGAGATCCTAGAGAGAGAAAGCACGTCTGTGTAAACTTGTCTATCTGAGCGGCCTGTACACGACTTTTCCGCAGTCGAACAGCGCGTCTTTCGAAAGGGGCGCGCGGTTTCCGCTGCGTGATCGTCACGGAAAATTGAGCGGATGCGAGCGTACCGTTGCGGAGTTATCATTTTTTATTTTCTTTGCGACTCCATCGAAATTGCCACGCTCCGGATATTATCTCTATTTTACAGTACTTTAATTCACACTTGAGAAAAACTGACGCGTGCAGCCTATTAGACTCTTGTCTGCGTGTTTATATGTTTTAGTTAATTCGAGTCTTTAAGCTCGGCGTCTCTTTTAAGAGAGAAAAATGTGTCGTTCCTAGTTGGAGGAAGAGGATTACGCTTGTTTAATTAAGATAATAATTCCAGTTGTCGGGGGGAAAAAATGAGGGTGTGTATCTTTCGCGTTACAATTTTTTTTTTTGTTCTTAATTACCTTGTTGCAGCCCGCTTGCTTGTATACAGATCTATGTACGTACCTGTTTGTAGTTTGTAATTCTCCATTTTATTAATTAATCTCAGAGCTACATAAATAATTAGTCCACGAGCTGCGTAAGCGAACTTCAAACAATATTAATGAAGTAAGAATGAAACTTTAAAAAGCAATCGCTCGAATTGGAGAAGCTGGCTGCGTAGAGCTACTTTTATGTGCACGCTCGGCGAACTAAAATTTAATTATAATAACATTCTCGAAACTTTAATTAACATAAACAAAGTTTCGGCAACCGCGTCCGTGCAAAAAGACTTAATATTCAATTTCTCTCTGTGTCGGCGAACTATACGTGCAATCGGCAGGGCCACGTCGTAAACAAACGAGTTTCTATATACATCACTCATAAAACGCCGAGTGCCCGGCAATTAATCCGCGCGAGCATCTAAAATTAAACGGCGACTTTTAGCACTCTGTGACGATCGTTCCGTTTGTTTGATTGATGCCTACCGCCGTATCTAACAAAGCGACGAAAAAAGAAGAGAGAGAGAGAGAGAGAGAGAGAGAGAGAGAGAGAGAGAGAGAGAGAGAGAGAGAGAGAGAGAGAGAGAGGAAGCGATCCCAGCGAGGATTACGCGTAAGACGATTACGCGCGACATTCGTAAGAAGCGCAGGCCGGAATTGAATTTACTTCCGTGGAATAGCCGTCGTAATCTACACCCGGCGACTCAAATTTTCGTCTTTCTACGAGAGTGACAAAAAAAGTAGACTCGCTCGGTTTTAATTAAGCGGGCCATTGATCCGAAAGCTGATCTCTTCAGTTCATTTCACAAATTTACAGGGATCAACGGCAGGTTCGTCTCCTCCTTTCTTTCCCCTCTTCTGATCCTTGGAAAATACAACGGAGGAATTTTAAGAGTCGCCGATGCCATTCGTTCGAGGCTGGGCTTAAGTGCGCGGCTAATTCGTGGTGTTTCACGTGTAGGCGTCGTTTCGGGGGCAGCTCGCGTGTAACGCGCCCATGAATTATTCACGACGCGCTCGGCTGTCGATCTGAAGCGTTTAATTATATGGAGAATATTAATGCTCTGACAGTTAGGACGACTCCCTTCTTCCCGCGCGCTTTGTTAAATCTTCAATTAACGGTGCCGCTTTCGTTTTGACGGAATTATCCCGGCGACTTTTGTTTTGTCTTGCCGCTGCTATAAGCTTATTTTTTCGTGTGTGCATGCATGTAAGCAGGTGTATGTGCACGCGTGTGCGTGCGTGCAAGTCTATGTACTCGCGTGTGCGTATGTGTATGTGTATGCGTGCGTACGTGCGTGTGTGTGTGTGGAATGTAAAAGAAGGGCACGAGAAAATAGAAAAGTAAAAAACGCGAGTCCATTGAGTACGTTGCCAGACTAGCGACATAGCAGCATACGGTGGAAATGATGAGAAGAGAATATAGTCGGGCGGCATAAAGAGGGGAAATGTTTGATATTCATTGCCGGGGATACGGAAAAAAATTACGGGCTTACTTATAGCAGCGCCTGCTGGACGCGGAATCGTAAAAAAAGGAACGTTGAAAAATTAAAGTGAATGTGTGGAGAATGTCTGCTTTTTTTTTATTGAATCAACAAAGGTGTTAATTATTATGAAAAATTTTTTACGACGGCAGTAAGCTGCAAATTAAGGTTTTTTTTATTAAAGAACTCAAGCGTGGATTCGTCGAATATTTACTTTACAGTGAAAAATTCAGGGTAAAAGCGAATTGAAGCGCATTAAATTCAAGTTGATAAAATGGGGTTATATAGGAAAAAATCTAAAGCCTCTATACTAACTTTAACTTTATTGCCAATGTAAGGGCAAAGATTTTCAAATTTAATTCTTTTTAGATTAAACTATTATTTGTGTCTGATTGCGTCTGAATCCAAAGGCAAAAGAAGTAAATATTCTTCAATATTTGTTGAACATATTTTGTAAAATTTCGTTGAAAGACCTGAAACTCTATCAATGCCACATTCGTTAAGGTAGTTCACTCGGTGCAGTGGTGCTTAACTTGATTAATTCGAGTATATATCCAATATTAAGACACCATTTTTTCTAAAAAAAAAGATTAATAAATAATGTTAAACATTGAAACAAGAATAAATAATATAAATGATGAGAAGTAATGTAAAAGAACAAACTTTAATATAAATTTTACGCATGCCGGTAGCACAATAAAGATATACTAATAGCATGAGCGCTCTACTTTGAACTGAACGTTTGGCATTGAAAGTTTACTTTAGTTTTTTAAAAGATCAATAGAAAAATTACATTTGTATTTGATGTAAGTGTTCTTAAAAGCTTTGTTTTTAAATTTCTCAACTTTCGAGTCCAATTGTGAGTTGTCCAATCTCGCTTGCTATATCGAGATTTTGCACACTTATAAAGGACAATCTTATGAACATTTTCTGATAATTTGATGAAAAAGGGATTTTTGAGTGAACTACCTTAAAAAAAATAGAGTTCGTGAGTCGCACGCATCAAACGAGCGAGAGCGACGCGCGAAGGAGGTGTCGCATCGGCCGAGACAAAGCGCGGTGCTCTCCTCAGAATAAGAAGCGGGCCGCGAGTCGCGCGATACGTCACGACATAGCCGCCACACCTCGCCTCCTCTTTCCCTCTCCCCTACCATTGTTACACCGGAAAAAAGGTCCCCGCGCGGGCCCACCCTTTTGTGCTCTTTCTCTCTCTCAGACGCTCGGTCTCGTCTCGTTTGTCTTGTGACTCTCGGGGGAACGACTGTTTAAGGCTATTTTTGTACTCGCGTGCGTCTTTTCTTCCTTTTCTATAGGTACAGAAAAAGAATACCTGCGTAGGAAACGTTCTTCTTATCTTACCGTCGGGGAGTCGAGTCTTTTCTTTTTTTTTCGGAGGAGGAAAGAAAATAGAACGGGGAATCGATGATTTATTTCGGAAGGTGGGAGGGGAGTCGAAGTTTGAATGGACGGATTGAGAATTCGTCGATCAAAGTTTTGGGCGCGTGATTGACAAGTAGTTATAGGAGCGTCGGAGTTAGCGATGCAGCCGCGCAAATTGGGCGCCACGCCGGCAAGTTTAATTAATGGAATTGCGGCGCTGCCTGTGACGCAGTTATTGCGCGATTATTTATTTCGCCGTTACTCGGTCGTTCTCGTGAAGTATTACGATGCTAATTAACAGTGTGACTGCTTTAACGTTTTACTTGTTATGTACTATTTTTACGATTTCATGTAAAATGTATGCTCGGATGGGAATTAAGCCTTTACGGAGAAAATTGCATTTTATAATTATAATGCAATTGCGTAGCGAAGTTTGAATGCTCTGTTCTGTAAGACTTTAGAATGTCTAAGTAACTGCAGTTGATGAAAAATGCATTTATTGCGAGATTCTCTGACAGAAGCAAAAATCATCATTTCTCTAAAAATGAAACAACTATTATAGAGGTTTCAACTAATATTAATAAAAAAATTGTAAACTGTACTTAATAACGCTGTAGAATAGTAGAAGTCTTTTTTTTTTAATATAAATTTAAATCAAAAGTAATTTTTTTTTTTTTTTTTTTTTAAATTTGAAATTTGCTATATCTTTCGTCAGAGCTGACAGTACATACGGGCATATAGTTCAAGATAGTTCTTTTTTTCCAGAAAATATGGAACTTTTTATGAGAATCTTGCGAAAATGTAGTTTCCTTTAGTGATCTCCGCGAAATATATTTTCTTCTCCCCGTCGCTCTAAAAAGTTCTGCTACACTTTCTCCTCGCCGTTTCTCATACACCAAGCGATCAGAAACGATAATCCCGAATCTCGAAACCTGTCACTCACATTTCCCCGTATAAAAACTTGTGAACCAAGCCAAGCGTAAAAAGAAAAACGCACAAAATCGCATTGGCCCGAAAAAAAGTAAACAACCGGGAAGTCCATTGAAATAACCGTCCTCTTTATCATTCCGGAATAACAGCTCAGCAAAATCGCATCGACGGCGCGTTAGCGCGTGTCCATACCCCCTCGTCCGCGGGGCGAGCCTCCGGACTGTCGCGTCGGCCGCCGGATAGATTTTCCATCGGGAATCCGCGCAGGCGCACGAAACGCGTACGTAGAACGTCGAGCGCGCGGAAAGCGCGAAAATAAGCCCGCGTGTATGGATCTGTCAGCGGAATAATGTCGCGTGAATGACGCATACGCGGCGGCGGGCCTTTTGTGCTCGTCCGCGAGTTTTGCTCGATAAAAGTTCGCGGCGGCGGGCCCTTTATTGTCGCGACTCGGACTTTCGAGGGTCGTTGTCCGCGCGATCGATGCTCGATTTATTCCGGGAGCGTGATTTACGAGTGCCCAGCTTGGACTTGAATGGGGAACGAAACTTGGGAAATTATTCGAGGAGGCGATAGATAAGTCTTTTATTCGCAACGAAAAAAAAAACGGAGTCCTTATTGCTTCGCAACAGTAATGTTCACTATCTAGGAAAAAGTAAAAAGGATTTGCCAAATCAGTAGAATTAACATTTGTTAAAGCGTATCTTACTCTACAGAAAAGGAAATTTGACATTTCTGTAAAGCAGATTCTACTATGAAAATTCGGATAGTTTCAAAATTATTTCGGAAACGTATAACTTGTAATTTCACAGTTGAAAGTAGAAATTACTTTTTTTTTCGGCTCGCTTGATCAGAAAAATTAACGTAATATAGTAGAGTATTGTACAATAAAGCGATAGAAATACGGACTATAAGCTATACGACGAAATAATACCAAAGTCAGTCAAAAAAGAATAGTACATTTTTATACGGTTGCGGAAGTGAATTATTTGCGTCGGAAGACGAAAAGTCTCCCGAGGCAAAGATTCACTTACGCACCAGTGTGAAACCGTATTTTTCTCCACGAGAGCCGCAAATCGCATGCAAACATGCGTATTTGAGGTTGGAGTGGAGAAAAAATATTTTCATAGTCATTGTTTGAGTTAACTGATACAGTGTCAATTATAATACTATGTACATCACATTAGAATAAAATAAAATTAAAATTATTAAGTATCAGCTAAAAAATTCGCTACATTGTTATCACGAGCACGTAATACGAGGACATGGATTGTAGAGGATCGAGAGAAAATTCGGCTGGAAAGTGTGGAGTGGAGGAAGCTTTTGTTTGATGAGTGGATGAATTGCGTCGAATTACATCGCGCAACTTTATTTTATACTCGTTTGTTTTTTCTTTTTCGGGAAAATTTATACGAACACCATTCGATAGGAATTTTCTGAAGAGTTCGCTCGTATACACGTCGGACGAATAAAGATTGAGAAAATGTACAGGCCAACTGCTGTATGTATGCACATACAAAGTGTACATATATTTCTTGTAGCTACTTATTCCTAGTAATATATTCATGTATATACAGACACCCTTGCCGTGTGTTTCCTGAAGGCCTCATTTTCTATTCTTTTAGTGAGTACATAGTCCATATTCTCGGAATAGAGATTTTCTCGTAAAAAAAAACGCAGTATGCAACATCCATGAAAAAAAGAGAAGTAAAATGTTCTTCGAAACACTTGACTATTAATAAAATTAGAGAAAGAGAAATTTAGAGAAAAGAAAATTCATAGTTTTATCTAGTAAGTACACGTTGTTTCGAATACAATTTTGCATTAACTGGCCTGTGCTTAACTAAAGTAACATCCAAGAAATAATCGCGTGATTTCATGCAGTCAAAAAGAAAAGTACGTGCTTCTCCACTTTAATGAATTTACAACTGTCAGTTCGGCAGTCACTTTCCGTTCACCTCATAGTTATTTATCGTGAAATCGTACAATAAAAATCTGCAGCAAATAAAAAATAAAAAAATTCTCCTCGGCCTCGGCAAGAAGTACGTACGCAGGTATACGTACCGTTGAATATTCCAATAGCAACCACAATAAAATCCACTTTCTTCCCATTGCAATAATATCGCTTTGCATTACTTTTGTATTGCTTACAATTACAAATACACCGAGTACCTAATGGCCGATACCGGGATAATAATCGAAAGCGGCGTGTCTTACCGTACCGGGCATGCATCTACTTACGCGAGCCGCGCTGCACTCCCCGTCAAATTGCAGGCCACGCGCCTCTTTCTCTCTCTCTCTCTCCCTCCATTCATTATCATTGATATTAAAATTCATCCGTTTAAAAAGAAAAGAAAAAGCGGCGCACCGTGCAATCAGTCGTCGCGAGCCTTCTCCTCCCCCTCGCCGTCCCAGCGAATTCCGGAGTAATGATAAAGGAAGCGTGGAAAGAGAAGTCCACGCTGTGGAAAATAAAAGAAAAGCGCCCCGATATAACGTTATACTTTTATATAACGCGGCGAACGGCCGCAGTAGTCCTACGAATCACCGCAATGGGCTCGAGGCGGATTAGCATGCGCGAGCTTCACGTACGCCGCGCTTTTATATAAGACCGCGAATAAAAGCGACAAAAGAAGCCTGGAATAGCGTTTTCAGCAATTGTGCAGGGCAGTCGCCGTTAGGTAACCGCTGGGTATCGTCTCTAATTAAATGGAAAGTTTATCGATGCGGGGACGAGTCCGAGAGCTATATATTTGCTGATTTATTCGCCTTTATGGCATAATTGTTTAATAAAAAGGTGCTGAGTGTACGGGAGGAGTCCAAGCTTAGGGGAAAGGCCTATTTTATAGTGAGCGTAATCAAAGAATCACTCTAAAAATTTATTTATTAATAAATGACAATAATTTATTTATGTACATATAGTAAATAATTATGCATAGCAGAGCATTATAATTAATTATATGGATTTTATTGATTAATTATTAAGATACATTATTACAATAGAGAATTATCTAAGATAATTAGTAATTGAATAAATAAATAATTGATAGTAACTTCAATGTATATCTAGATTACAATGGATCATAAAGTATAAAGTAAAATCGATCAGGTCCGTACGATTTATATGAATAAAGGATTAAGGGTCGTTACATTAGTAGTTCGATATTTTTTTAAGATAATGTGATAATCAAATAAATAATGGAATTATTTGACAGTCAATGATATTAGGACACCTCAAAATCCATCCAGAGTACGATGGATCCAATTATTACACATTGCGCAGTTTTCAGTTTTAAATTTAAATTAAAGCCGGAACGGTCAGATCTGTACGGTTTACTTAAGATTAAGGGTCTTTGCAAAAAATATGCTTTCTACGGCCGTTTTGATCGAACATAACGATGGAGTATGTAGCCGAGTTGCAACAGCAAGGACCCTGAATCTGGAAGGATTTATTAGCCAGTTTCGGTGTGCGCGCGATCTCGCTAGTACGAGTTCCGGAGATTTTCCTCTGGATGATACACGAGGTACGTGCCCCTCAAAAAACCTCTCAAGGTAGCATTCCGTGATCTTATATATAAAAAAATGGCTTTAAAGTAAAGCCTAGGAGATTCAGCTCGTAACTAGCCCTAACGTTCCTGATAGGGGAGGAAGATATGACTATCCCAACTACGGTAAAAAATAAAAGAAATCTCCGAATGTTTTAATTTTTTTTCTTTTTTAAAAAACGTTCTTCAAATTCTTTGTTAAAAAATGAGAAGCAAAGAGAGGGAGAACGCAGAGAAGGAAAAAATTTAATTGTTACTTTCAATGCAGTCTACGACGGTGAGGCTCATAGTTAAATACAGATTGGGGACGAAACATCACTGTATTACCCTTTTTTAGTTATCGTACTCTCTAAAAATGAATATGTGTATAGTCGATGTAAATTTCAACAAATTTATTTTTAGTGGGTAGGAGCCTAGAAGAACAAATGGGCCTAGAAATTCGGGAAAGAATGGAATATGTTTGAAATCATTGTCATTCTCGCATCCATATACTCTACGTAGGCTTTTCAGTTTGAATTTTTGTATGCGTCGAAAAAAAATTATGCTCGAGCATATGAGCGCGAATTGAAAATGGAGATCGCACTGGCGAATGAAGACATAACAATTGTTTGGCAGAGTACTTGGCATGATGGTACTCGAGGTCACGCTCACGGTTCTCTCTTGTTCGCTCTCTTTCTCTCTCTTCATTTTTTTATGCATTTTTGTGCATTGTTTTTCACATTGGGCTTTGCATACATCACTGCGCTGGAACACTACCGAAGTGGGTCTTGTGTCATATTCTGTTTTATTGCTTGCTTGATTTTTGCGAGCTTGAATTTCAAAATATAAACGGGGAAGCTTATGAATTGCTTAATTAACGCATACATTTTAACGTGTGTACGAGTTACTTGCGCGATCGACCTTTTTTCCAATCAAACGTTCATTCGGTATTTCAATCGGCAATCAGACTTCTCTCTTTAATTAATCTCTTTAATTAATGAACTATTTACAAAAATATTTATTTCTAACTTCAATTTGTTTTTTTTTTTTTCACGAAGAATTCTATTTCATTGATTTCAGTTAACTTTTAAACAATTTCGCGTATTTCTTTTCACACGAAAAATACGCATCCGAGATGAAACTTATCTGAAATGTTTTTTTTTTCTTTACGCCAACATTTTATATAAAACAGAAGATTTTTATCTGTGTCCACATGGAAGTCAGTTTTACAATCATTTTTCTTAACGCGCCAAGGCAAGTGTAATCGAACGAGTACCACGGTAAAACAATAAATTTGCATTGATTTTCATTATACCGGCATTTTTATCTATTATATCACGTCGATAGGATCGCGCGACTCGCGCATTCGCGCGTTTTATTTTTAAAGTCTGGCCATTATCATCGCTGCACGCGACACCGAGCCGCGGCGGCCACTTAGCGATCCCCCAACGGTAGCCTCCCATCCCCTCCCCACATCCCTCCGTCCAATCATCGCGGCTATGATTAGCGCAAATAACACGAGCCGACCGCTAGCCTCGCAGCATCTGCGAACAATGCGCGATCCGCGGCTAATTGAGCCCGTTCCGCATAGTCCCGCGCCAGTTTTCCCACTCGATATGAATAACCCAACGGGCACGGCTGGGGGAAGGAAAGGAGAAAAAACGCAGCGGCACAAAGGACGAGCTGAACCCCTTCTTTCGTCGGCGCGTCCCACGCGCGCTTTCTCCGGGAGGGGAAAGAATAAAAAAAAGGAAAAAAGTGTCTTCGGAGGATCCGGACGATTTTTCTTCTTATTCGCTGGGTTGCGCAATCGCACCGTTATATGTATGCTGCGAAGACTGTTTGTACGTGTTAGCGCGGGTTAATAGAATTATCGCTGCGACAATTACATAACCCGCTGTTTTGATTTGATCCGACGATGTTTTCTTTCGTTTGGTTTTGACGCGGAGGTGTTTTTTTTTACCTTTGTGGACAATTTAATTGGATTATTCTTGCTTTTACCGACAGCGTGACTTTTCTGATATAAAAATACGAGAGATTTATTGGGCGTGAATGAAACTGTTTGGGGAGAAAAACGTGGATTTATATATACTGAAATTTTGCGAGTAAATAACGGAGCTGATGGAGCAGTGCACGTGGATTACGGGAATTATAATATTATTAGATTGTGACGACAGGGAATTGTATTCTTTTTTTGTTTCATATTTTAAAATCGAATTCGCTTTGCTGTTCAATCGCGCGCGAGTAACGCGAAAAACGGCAAAGTTACAAGAATAAAGCTGTGTAGGATGGTACTAAATCTTCACATTTCATTAATTCCCTATTTTTGTAGTGATATCAGTTTTATTTTTCGCTTGGTTTAAAGTTTGCAGCTAAAATAATATTTTTTCTGTTACGCAAGTATAATAATATAAAAAAAAAATATCTTGGAGCAGTTACTCCGTCGGAAGTTTTCAATTTTCGCGGTATTTATATTTCATTCAATAAGTACAGTAAAATATATATTAAATAACTGCAAACATTGACTATGCATTTATTACTTACAAATATATAAATATAATTATAATAATTATACATAAATTGCAGTACACATAATTAAGATTAGCATTGCATGAAAAATTCTTTTTTTTAATTTGAAACTTGTTTACGCAAAGATATTCATAGTCAGTTAAAAATAATTATTATTATCAATAATTATCGATGACAAACGTGACATCACGGTACCGTAAAGAATATCTAAATAGACATCGAGCTATTATTTCGACATTTTCATTAATAATTTAATTTACATTGAATCTGTCAGACATAATTAATAAAATCTGATTTTTAATTTATATTTATTGCAAATTAACTATAAATTATTATATAAATTATTTTATATAGGAGGACATTTTGGTACACACCAAATAATTTGCCACTGTGTAAAACCAACATTTTTCCCGCACTCTTTTTCCCTCTTCACTTGCGACAACAACGCAAATATCAAAACAATAAAAGCCTCATCAAAATCCATTACACTGAAAGCTTAAAAAAAAAGTGAGAAGCCCTGTCTAACTCGTCAATACTCCCCGTCGCAGTGGAGAGGTTGTCACAAGGAAGAACAATCGACGTCCTCTTCGACTAACGTCCACTTGGTTCAGCCCGCGTCTCAAAAATAAAAATAAAAGAAAATAAAATAAAGATCCCCGCATTCCGCCGGGTCGATTGACCCATCGCGCGGTACGCGCTCCCGTGAGAGCGCCTGTTCATCAGCGCTTCGTAAGTCGTCGGCCGCGACTTGTTACTCAACACGGAAACCCAGTGGCCCGTCCGAGAGTGGATCGCGGCCTTCGCGAGCCTCCGAACTGGGTCGATACGCGCCGCTCCCTCTTGATCCTTTAATACCAGCGCCGCTGGGATCACGCCAATCGGTCGATGCCAGCTGGTTTAATGGTCTGCTGCAGCAGTTTTTTTCTTTTTTTTTTGTTCGAACTTCTTTATTTTCTCGGTGTTGATGATATTGGCAGGTCTGCTACGATGCGGTGTTTTTTTTGTTCGTGGATATTTGGGCGATTGGAGTTCGACTTGGAAGCTGTAGGTTGAAATTTTTGTAGAGAATTTGTAATGTATTGGATTTTTTTGCCCTGTTTGAATAGTGTAGCTGATGATTCCATTAAGTTTTTGTATTGTCGAATTAACCTTGTAGAGACGTATATTATCTATGCAAATTAAGTGAGTAATCTGAACTTTAATGAATGAGGTTTTTAATTAGCATCGTAGACAAACCATTTTATTTATAACAAAAAAATCAATACATCAATCTTTTTTTTTTCTTTTTATAAAACTTAAACTTTTTGCTGTAGACACGGTAAAGCCTTGTATCTGACACTTAATGATCGAACGCAATAAGTACTTTTTGTGTTATTTACAATTAACAAAGAAGTATGCGAGGAGATTTTTCGAACAGTAATTTTGTTTCCGAGTATTGATGTGTTCAAAATATTTAATTTAAGAAAAAACCCACTTGATAATTGACACCAAAATTTATTGGTAAATTAATTGATGCGATTATATCGTTTAAAGTATGATAAGACTTAAAAATATTTCGAAAAACGTTATTAAATATTTAAATAGTGGTTCAATAAATTAATAATAAATCTATCTACTTGAAAAATCTATTTTTACTGTCTCTCGTGACTTTTAAATCTGCACGAAATCAAAATGACGTAGATAAAATGGGATTATTATTTTCATGAAAATTTTTTACCACTCATCGCATTGGAGTTACCTTAATAACGTCGTGAAGTATCAAGCTTTAATAACTTGCGAGATAATTAAGCTCTATTTTTAAAATTCGTTCCATTTTATAATCACGGTATTATCCCGAACACGAGTTCAATGAAGAAAAAAAAAACTTGAGCCTCTAATTATTTTTCACCTCGTCATTTATATCCCCCTCGACGCGCTTGCTTTTTTCAGTTCACTGCGAATCCCCCCATCTTTATTAATTATTTTCCAATATAGTTCGCGCACTGGCAGTAATTAAGTAAAAAACCATGCCCCGCGCTGTTTCCTCGAGTTTCACTATTTTTTTATTTTCAATAAATATCGGCTCTTGGTAAGGATAAACGCGCCTCGTTTGCAATTTTCC
This sequence comes from Sycophila sp. Sp_5, assembly GCA_018906775.1. Classification (NCBI taxonomy): domain Eukaryota; kingdom Metazoa; phylum Arthropoda; class Insecta; order Hymenoptera; family Eurytomidae; genus Sycophila; species Sycophila sp. Sp_5. Next base: position 566,493 of record JACCID010000014.1, on the reverse strand, counting down.
TATAATCGGAAAGCAATTGTGACTTTAATTTTTATTCTATAAAAGATGAATTTGCTGCTTCATCGACTTTACATGAGTTTAAATATCGCTAATGACTTCTTTGCACACCTTAAGCGCATAAGGAAAAAAGTAACAAAAAACGTCTTTTTTTTTCTTTAAGTTTAAGAATTTATTGAACAGTTACGGTGGTGCACACATTTAAATATTGCATGTTCTTATCCAGAAAATTGATATTTGTAAAACAGCGAATTGTTCAAGATTTTTCCGGTTTAAAAAGGCTTTCAGCGTAAAAATTTTACGGCCACACGCATTGCAACGTGATATTCTTTCATATTTTTCCTGATGAATCCTATACTCGCCGATTTTAACATTTTCAGTAAAAAATTTTTAATGCACATTGTTCGAAAAATCACTGGGCACTGCGTTTTATTAAAAAATACCCATGCGAATATAAAATGCATTATGGAAATGTCAAAATAAATTTTGTCCACATCAACGTAGCAACATTTCGAGCGATTCCAAGAAAATTATTTGACTGGAAGTTATGCGTGTGTGTAATTTAATTGGTTAATAAATATGAGCTCGCTCATCCAATAAAATATTGTACTTTTAATTTTTTAAATTAGAAAATATCTTTTATTAGAGTTAATGAGTACGTCTTTCTTCTTTTTTAAAACACTGAATGCCACTACTTTTAAATTAAATTTACTTTTCAGAAATGTGCAGATAAAATTTATGTTAAATAATAAAATTAAATTATATATTATTTTAATATAATATATTACATTTTAATGTCAATTAAATTAGATCATAGTTTTTATGCATCTTCATTTAATTTAAATTATTTATCCTTTTACATTTAAAGAAAAAAACAAAAATCTAACAGCACATTTTCTCTCTTTTTGTTTCAGGTGAGATCTCGTCAGCCATCTATTTTCCCGATAAATCCCGATTCCCGGATAGAAAAAGAAAAGCGAGGCACACAGGTGAAAAAAAGAGAACGATTATATCGCCCGGAACAATCGGATGAACAAAGTAGCTCCGAATCCTCCGCACCGTTGTGCGTTCCCTCGCTCAGAGTGTTTGGGAAAATTTCCGTCGAGAGGAGGAAGGCGGCTCGTTGCGTAATTCACCTCACTTAAAAAAAAGGAGAAAATCTCGCGCAAAAAAAGTGCAATCTGACTAACAACTCTCTCCAGCAATTTCCCCCGCACGCAAGGACACTCGAGCGACGAAATTCTTTAAAAAAAAAAAAGAAGAAGCACACACGCAGGGGAGAGAAACACAGCCGTTTCGAGGGAACGCGAGGAGAACCGTTGTGCGTAGCACTTTACGCAGCGTGTAATTACAAAGGAGAGAGGAGTTTTCAATTTTGGCCCTCAGGAGCTGCCGCACGGGTGAAAGTAATTTTCTTTTTCGAAATTCTTCACTTCGAACGCGCCGCGAGTGGATATAATGTCCGGCGTTGTTTGTTTGAGGAACGCGCGGAAGGAAGTTAAAATTGTGGATGGAAGTCGGGGTTCGGAGGGCTGGCACATTCTTTCAATTAGGAAATGAGGAAGGAATTATTAAAGGGACCGGGTGGAGCCCGGTGAAAAGGGGGCGAAATGAGCTTTGCCCCGCGGTCTTTTAATTAATCCCTTGATCGCTAATTAGCCTCTCTAATAACTGGCATGAATTTTTGCGCACCTTTTTACGGGTAATGAAACAATCGGAGCCTAGTTTCAAAGCAGCCAAATCTGCGTACCTGGGCAATTAAAAGTAGAAAGCAGCCGTTCGGAGAGGGTATATCAATTCACTTTTTTCTTGCATCTCGAGGGATTGGTATTTTGGTGTAAAAATGTATTCGAGATAAAAGGGATTTGGTAAAGAAATTCTGGTTTACATTTAAGGGGGTCCGAAACTTAATTAAAAATGATCGTCGTGTAAATTTGCATAGAAGTTTTTAAACTATCTATGATATTGGTCGGATTAATGTTGTTTCATATACTAGATCAGTCTGCTTTCAAATAAACAATATAAAAACAAACGCTCAATGGCATTCGCAATAAATCGAATTAAGAAGTGTATACTTATACATTTTCTTTCTTTTTATTAAAGAATATTACTTTTATAAGTATTTATAGTTTAGAAAATTGAAATCGAAATGTACAATAAAAGGTGCATTATTTTGACACACTTTTCGTACAATTTAATTATAAAATTTTAATAATGTATTTGTTATATGGATTTTTTGTTATTTGACCTTAAACGTTAATTCATATTATTATTTATTTTGAGATCAATATATAAAATTACATATTTTTAAATCTAACTTCTTAGCACTTTTAGTAACAGTAAAATTCTACTCGTTATTGCGCACAGCACGAAACTGTCATAGACCCATTCTATAAATATAAACTTACCGGAAGCTATATTCTTATTCGCAATCCTAACAATTTTACTAATTACACTTATTACTCCGCTGTACTTAAAATAATCTTTTCTGCAACGATTACCAGCTCACAGAATCGATAACATCGCCGAAAAAAAATGTTCCCCTCGCAATGACACACCAAAGCAATTTTCTCATTCAAATCGGCAACGGCCAGAGCCCCGAAACCCTCCGCTTCCTCCCGCCACTCCAAAAGTCGCTTCGGAAGTAACGTCTTCGCAGCGCCGCTCATTAATCCACATACACACCCGTCCGAATGCTCACTTCCGATTTTTTTTCCGCGCGAGTGGCCGCAGCCCGCACCGCACGCCTTAAGGCCCTCCGCTCGTTTCGTCCTTTTTCCCCCTTCACGGGCGCGCAATCGAGGAGCGGAAGTCGCTTCGCGGCCTCCGAGTGGCAGCGGAAGGCCGTGCGGCATCCTCGCCGAGATTACGGGCGCGTCGTGGGAATTTTTCGGGGTCACGGTCGCCGCTCCCGCGAGGAATAGCCGCCGCGGCAGGTGGACTGCATTATGCATGCAGGCGCGGAGGGCGCTGCGAGCGAACTGGAGAAATGAAATTTTCAAACATATATGTATAGGCGTAAAACAAAGGACTAAAGTCGGGTGGAGGGTGTTGGGGTAAAAATTTTAGAATTTCGTGGGAAGCTTTGAATGTATACACTGAGAAAAAATTAGTTGTAAACATTATTTTTCACCCTGATGATCCATAAAATCCACTTTACTGACCTCTTCAGAGGGAGTAAAACCATATTTTACTGTCTAGACTTATTTTACTCTCCAGAGAAGATCTCTATTCCCTGGAGAAAAACCTTATACCCCGGAGAGATACTTTACTCCCTCAGAAAGTTATTTTACTCTCTGGAGAGTACATTTTCACTCTCTGGAGAGACATTTTACTCTTCAGAAGACACATTTTATTTTTCATAGACACATTTTAGCTTCCACAGACACATTTTAGCTTCTGTAAACATATATTACTATATTATATATAGGAATGATGGGATATACTCAAAATATAACAAAAATTACTACGTAATGTTGAAAAGTTTGTTACACAAGCTTACCTTTAAATTTTACAACATGATATAGAAATTTTATAGTTGTCACGCACATGTATATTAATAAATATATATGAATTATTAATTGAAATGTGCGATACTATGCGATGAAGTAATTTTTATCATTAATACAACAAATTTTACTAGGAATTTTTTGTCAGTATATATGCGTACATATAGTTTAGTCATGCAATTCAGGCTTGTATACTGCGGATCACGGTAGTAAAGCGGAATTTACGTCCGGCCGGTAGATTTATTTATAAAGTGAGTTTGGCTGATTGCACTCTGTGGGATTGATTAGTCATTGCCTTGAGGATAACCGAGTGAAATTCTTTTTTATTCGCGCTTTGATTAAATGTGGATCGGTGCATAAATTCATTTCCAATTTTTCTATTAAACGCTAATTAGGGAGAAGGAACCTGCCAGATCGGAGGGAGTGTCCTTTACATTTTGACATGCATATTCATCGCGACGAGTTAAAACAGCACGTAGTGACTTTTAAAAAGTTTCATCTGTTAATGCATTTACACGCGACGAGATTCTAATTGCTTGGAGACGAGGGGCACGGAAATTTATATTACTAAGCCGAGGATAAAAAAATTAATATTCTCGCACGAATCCGCTTGCATTTTCAATTGGATATTTACATGATTCTTTTTAAATTAATCTTTTAATAGAACGACGATCACGGCGAGAAAAAATGCAATTGGGTCGCATTCTAATGCGATTATTTAAATGAATATTTTATGACCCCGAATGATATTTATTTCAGTTTCAAATTCAAGTCCTAAATTTACATTATAAGTTTGCATTATAAAAATAAATTAACGGTCCACTTCAACGGCGATTATATAGCTCGATTAAAAAATAAAAAAAGGTACCGATCTATGTACTAGTAGTTAACTTCCTTCATCACATGTATACTTTTTAAACACACTCACACATCCATATAGAAATTAAAAAAAAAACATACATTCTAATTCGTTTTTAGAGAACACTTTTTTCGTTACTACTGTACAAAGCTTCCTCTAACAGGAAGCAAAGATAATAAATAAAAAGAAGCTTTTAGATAGACCGCCAAAGCGTACGGTTTCCGTCGACAACGACATGGAAACACCTGTTTCGTTAACTATTAATAATTAGAAAATCAAAGTAACGGACCGAGCGCAGCTTTCAACGTAATAATTTCATCGCGATACTTATATTATACACCCTGGTGCACTTTAACAACGGTATAAAGTATAATATACTACGTACATATAGAACTGGAATTACGGTCGATCGTCGCGGCTCCCGACAATCTACGACTAATTTATGATAATGAACTACGCAGTCGCGACTACTGGCCTGGGACAGGAGGGAGCGCGCACCGAAACAGTCGGTGCATGCATTTTTATCGTCGCCCGGAGCGGTGCACACCGATCGATTTATGGAAAAGAGACGTCCCCGAGTGTCACGGGCCGCGAGCGACTGCGAGAGAGAGTCAACAAGAAATCGTAACTAACCTTTCTCTTAAATCAAACAAAGCCATTATCCGCACACGAAGAGCCGGCGCTGCCCATTTGCATGATCAATTAAAGCTTTAATCGCTCCTCGAGTGTCGCGTTATCGCGCGCACTTCATTTGAACAATTTTTTTTTTTACTTGACTTCATTATCTCCGTACTGCTTGGCTGTGTTTACTCCCGCACTAAATTCGAGAACGGAATGTTTCATTTTGATTCGAGGGAAGTGCTCGCTTTTAAATTGTACGCGTAATGGACAGTTGTAATTTTACTTTGATGGATGAGCAAACTCGAGGTATGCGACGGAGTGAAATATCATTCGATCGGACTAATAATTTAGATGAAACTATAAGTCATTAATTTTAACGATTTTTCATAACTTTACGAGTAATAAAATACGATAGGGTTTATATGGTATTCTTTTAACGAGAATCTGTCAGTGATGCATGTGTAAAAATACATGAAATAATTTCAAGTTAATGAGCCACATTGATAATAAAAAGAGTAGGGCAACTGGGTCGTAGATCAGTTAGGTAAAAAAGGAGTAAATTTTAGACTATTTTTATAAAAATGTTCAAGTGGTGATACTAAGATCAGTAATCTTAGATAAAGATTATAAAAACAAAATTAATTCTTTAAAAAGTATATAGACAAAATAAGGGTTCGCCAATATTTCTTATTTGCCAAACGTTAAAATGCTTACTTAAGTAATACAATTTATTAGAAGCTTTTTATTTTAAGCTCAACAATTTAATTATGGAACTACTTTAAATGTGTTAAATATTAATCTATTTTTATTAATATGACATTAATTATGATATTTAAATTAAATCAAAATATGCATTTTGAAATTTAACGAATGACTCAGATAATTTAGCGTTTGATGAAACTTCAAAATTTTGTAGATCGATTGTAGTTTAATTTAATTGTAATTAGCTAAAATTCATTTTTTACTCCATTTTTATATTTATTATTACTTAAATAGATTAACATTTTTGTTAAATACAAAATTAGAAATTAAATTTCTTTCTAACTGAAAGCATGTGCACCTCATCCTTAACATAGTTTTATAACGCACTTAATAGTACCTAATTTTGGTCTATTCAGAGTCTCGTTAGAAAAAAATACACGTGTACATTGAATTATTTTTTAAATATCGCCTTTTAATACGACAAAAAAAATTCCTATCGCTATAGATAACCACATCCCAAACAAAAGCTTTCACAAAAAATTAAAATACCTCCGAAATGACAGTCCCACCAGTTCCACAATAAGTAGGATAATTCACGGCGGTTTACGCTCGAAACATGGAATTCCGCTCGACGAGCGAATACACTCATAACTTCGCTTATAATTTCACTCTTCCGGATTTAGCTGCGCGTTTCCTCGCCGCGCCGCTTCCGATCGTCAATCCTCAAAACAAACTCGCGGCCTCGGCAAACCACCCGCCCCCTCATTACCACCGCGCCGCACCTCTTCGAAACGAAAAAAAGAATGCAAGAAAAGACACGAAGGCGAAGTCAAGAAAAAAAATCCCAAAGGCGTTTTACAGTCGCTCGGGAGTTAGGCGCGTGTATATATACGAACGGTCGGGGTGGCGGGAGAAAGAGAGCGCGCGCACAAGGTGGGCAAGGACCGGAGTCACGCTACGCTGCGCATCCGGTGCGCGGCCCGGTCGTGCGAGCGTGTGCAATCGCCCGATAATGTGGACACAGGACGACGCAGTCCCCGCGTAAACAAAGGACACCGGCCGAATGGCTGCGACTAAAATCGCCGGCTCTGTTTAATCTGGAGCTGTCCAGCTCCTTCTCGGACAGTCCTGCTGGGGGTCCTTTCTTTGATTGGACTTTTTTTTTCATTCACCGGGGATTTGACTCCGTCGTACGCGCGTTTGATTAAAACTTCGTTTTCCAGCTTGGAGCTCCGGTTGCGTTTTTTTCTTCTTTTTTTTTTGAAGGTTCGCTCGGAGAGGGAAGTTTTATTTTTCGAACTGTGCTTTATTGATAGGTTCGAGGAGTTTTATTTTGAATGGTTTTTTTTTTAGAGTTGAGATGATGAAAGGGATAGTGGAGTGTTACTCATTCGTTTAGTGCTGGCGTAATTGAGTAAGTAGAGCGAAGAAGAGAATGCGAAGTGAAATATCATTTCTTGAGTTAAAATTTGATTGCTCTGAGCGAATAAGGGAATAATTTATATGATTAGCATTAAAAGGAGTATCGGATTATTTTATAGTTTTTTTTTTGTTAGTGAAACACGTATCTTTTAACTCGGGGTTTTACGGTTTACGTATTTTAAAAGCGAAGACAATTTTTATGATCGAGTTTGCGAAGCTAAAGTTTACGCGTAAAGTTTTAGAAATACGAAACGAGAGTATGGTCAGCGCGGCAAATTTTTCATATAGTAATTAAAACTTTACTGTCGATCATAAAAGCTGTACATCGTAATGATTTTCATCATTTGCGTTTAATTACACAGTTCACTAAAAATAATTTGTCCAACAAAATCTGCAATCAAATAAAACAACACGTAGATCATTTCTGTGGTAATTTTGAAAAAAGGCATTCAACAGAAATTTTTCGAAATCAAGGTAAAACTATTTTCATACTTTCCAAATGATAATCTAGCAGATTTTGAAAATGTTTCAAGTTTTATTACATATTTAATAAAAAAAAAATAGCAAAAAGCACAATTACGTTGTGAAATTATGAGAATGTGCTCTTTCTCAAAATTTAAGCCCTCAAAGAAAATTAAACGCCACATTTAGCAGACTCTAACAAAGAGTTTCTTTCTTTACCTCATAAAGAAAATCGGTTTCTAATTAAAAAAAAAAAGAAGAAAATAAATAAAATAGATCCTTTTCACCGCGCCTAATTGAATATAAAATGCCTTTGAAACGGTGGAAACGCCTCGCTTTGAAACAATTAAAAGCGCTCAACAATGCGTCTTCCCTCGACGCGAGACCTCCGCTCCGCATTGTTAAATAAAGGATAATCCCCCGGCCGCTTAATCGTCGGACAATCGAATCAATCGTTGCGATCGCGCGGCGATTATCCCCCGCGTTTTCGCGCGAATTTCAAACTAAATGTCGACGTGCGTCATGGGCGAAAATTTCTCACGCCTCTCGGGCTGCTTATACTGCGAGGCGCGCGAAAATCCGCCGCTTTTCCAATTGCGCGGCGGCCTCAATTAGCGGCCGACCCAATTTTTGGCGAGTCCTCGCTAAGCAACGACTTCTCTAGCGTGACCGCTCAGCCGACCCGCGCCGCCCTGCGACCATTCACAATGCGATTTATCGATCGATGCTCGCTAGCCGACTTTCTTTTACCAACGCGGCGTTCCCTTCGTGATCCCGAGCGTGGTTTGCCGCGCTGTAGGTGAAGAGCTTGCAAGCTTGTCTACGTTTATTATTTATTTATTTTTTAACTTTAGAATTTAAATGAATAAAGATGATGGCGTTATACCTTCGCGATCCCGAGCGTGTGGTTTGCCGTGCCGTGCGAAGAGCTTGCAAACTTGACATATATTTATTTATTTTTTTTTAAGTAGAGTCCTTAAGTACAAAATTTAAAATAATAAACTTACTATAATACTTTCTTCTTAATGTAGATAGACTGGCGAACGAGTACGAAAATTATGGTTTAATTTGGTAGTGTTAAAGAAAGCTCCATAAAGTTAATTATTAAATTTTGCCGCGGATCCACTTTTGAATTGACAATAAGCATTCTCTATTTATACGAATTTAATTGCTTTAGCAGATCGAAACGCCAAGGATAATTACCCTAAAAAAATTAAGACATTAAGACAATTATGATGCGAGTGGACTATAATAAGAGAATTAACTTTCATAAAATAATTGGTGAAAGGTTTAAATTGAGTTTTTATTTTAAACGCAGAAAATTCGATCTCACAACTCCAAAGCTTCAAGGATATATTTCTATTGGATGTGTGAGTGTTTTTATATGTGTGTTTGTATATAATGTTTGAATATGTGTGTTTGCATTGAAGTGCACAAAATAAAGCGAACGTCGATTTGTCAAATCTATTATCGACTTTTGCAATTAGCCTGTGAAAGCGTATAATTTGTCGGCTACGTTGAGAATTCGTCTGTTTTTAAGAGCGGTATTATCGATTTACGCGAAAAAGGCTTCAACTAGATTTATCTGATAAGAAATTACACGAAAACGCTTTAGATGTGTTTTTCTCAAAATCCGTTATAGCGAGTGTCCTTAATCCACTTTTATCCCTCGGCTGGATTGAAGTACTGGCACTATTTCGGCTCTATAACTTATACATATAGATAAATCTGATAAGAAATGTATAATTTTATTCGCACACAAGAAAGAAAGATTCACTTCACGTTCCACCTCCAATTTATTATTTGAAAAAAAAACTATAACCCTAAATAAAGTCTCTAAATTGTATTTGATAAAAAAAGTCAAATTTAATTTCTTTTTGGCGTATCAAATTCAATTTGAAGACTTTATTTAGGATTGCGTTTTTTTTTTCTAAGAAACAAGTTGTAGGTGGAATGTGACATGAATCGAACCAAAAATTACAACCCACATTTATATTATTGAAATAATTACTTATTTCCGCTTAAAAGGATAATTGTATTATTTTTGCTTCAAGGACAACGTATATAATTTATGATCGACGATTCATAAAAATCTCTTAAGCGATAAATCATCCAAACAATTCAATGCGCTTACGGAATACTCATGCGCCATTCGACCAGTTCAACTCCCAATTATCTCAAATTAAACTAACGAACATACTTCCTGGCGTTCCCTCGCCGCCCATCAGCATAAATTTCAAACGCACCTCCCAATGAATTCCCCGGCAGCGTGAGCCTCGTCGCTCCCGCCGCCGCAAATCCAAATCAACTCGAAACAAAGGCGCCTCAAAGCCGAGCCCTATGAAAGTTAGATCGAGCGTAAATACCCGGCGACGTCCTCTTCGCTCGCTCCAAGACGGCGGAAGCCATTCCGCATAGTCGCGCGAATAGTGCCCCCCCCCCCCTCCCCTCATCTGGAGGCATGAATATCGACTAGGACGTCCGAGGCACGCGAATAGATGGGAAGTGTATCCCGCACCCTCTGGAAATTGGACCGAGCTTCTCTTTCCGCGGGACGATTTCCAAGAAATCGAGCGCAGGTGACACGGAAACGAGACGGAATCGAGCTTGGGGAGGGGGGGAGGGTGAGCATCACTTATCCGAGGAGTGGGTGTTGAAAAATATCTCAACTTTTTTTCTCCGCTCGTGCAAAAATAGAAACGTTTAAAGTATTCTCGGCTCGAGACTCGTGGGGTTCTTTGCACGCGATCAACTTTCGCGAATATAAAGCGGAGTCGAGGTTTGGGTCGCGGCCTGCTAAATATATCCGAGTTGTTTGGGGCACACAGGCTTTCTTCTTTCTTTTTTTCTTTTTTTTTTTTTTTTTGTTGCACTTTACCTTGAATTCGCGGAGAAATTAAATTAACGAAAAAGCGCGCGAGGAGCCCTTTTTCATTGCTCATAATGAGCGTCACTGAAAAGGCTCTTAATTATTAAAAACAAAAAAAGAAAGATGTATGCAGACATGTAGCTTTTTCACATCGCACACTAAAGGAAAAAAGTTGCTTTTATTTTTAATATCCATCACGCGAATTCCTAAAGAAAGAAATATTATCAAAAAAAGCTCCCTCCTTAATTACGCGCGGGCTATATAAATCTCTTAATCGCATGCGCGGAATGTGCCTAAAACTTACGAACAAAATGACAAAAAAAAATTAATGCGCAATGTTTAATATAAAGTGTACTTATACAGTAGAATATATGAAACCCCGCGCTAATTTTATTTTTCCGCGAGCGACTCCCGACCGGACGCGAATTTTTAGACGTGGGAACGACGGATATTTTATGTAAACGCACCGCCGCCGCGGCGCATTGTTGTTAATATATGAAAAAAGGATGGCGAGCGCGTCGGAGGAACGAAGGGGAGGGGTAAAAAAAATTAAGTCGAGGTTAGTTAACGTGGGAAGCGAAAAATGAAACGCCCTGGCGGCGGCCTATTATAAAAATCAATTTGATCCTTGGGAGCGCGCTTATTGAGAGGCGAAATGATGCCGAGGCGCGAGTGCATCTCTCTACACGTGAGAACCTCGCGTGCTTCCATATACCGAGCGACACTGAAAATTGACGCGCTGAAAATCAATTTTAGCGCCGCGGGCGTAAGGAAAATGCATAATGACGCTCGAGGTACGCGCAGCCTAGGTGGCGTTAATTTCGCGTAGGTTTGGTCAAAGAGGCGTTAATTGAACTGCTGAACACAGTGTGCTTTGATTATGATCATTATAGTCGCGCTACAAAATTATTATGCATGGAAAAAATAGTTGCTGCGTTATAAAATTTGCAACCGTCTATTTTAACGTTCTCACTTTTATATAGCGCGGAACTTTATTGAAAAAATTGCGGCGCTTTTTTTTTCCTACGATTTGACTATAGTATATATAGTCTTCTTTATACGTTTTCCTGGAAATTTGCTCTTTTTAAGGTCAATTAGAAAAAATTAGTCGAGTGTGCTTCATTAACTAATGATTAGTAAACCTCGTTTCACTAATTTTCAGCGCATTCGCAGATTTTTCGCCGATTTAACTTTAACAGTTAATTTGAAGAGTAATTGCACTTTATGGTTCCGAAAAAAAATGTTACAAGCTATTGCAATTTTTCCAACAATGGGAAGCTGTACAAAAGAATATTTTTCCAATCTTTAGAACAACTTTTTCCTCTGTGTAGCAGAATTTTTCCGATAATTATTTAAAGTTTTGTATAGACATACCAAACAAAAATGTAAGAAAATATGCTTTATTATAGTACAATGTGTAGCAATGCAAAAATCGATAAAATAAAGTAGAGCACTCTTAACAATACAATTTTCTTAAAAATTTAAAAAAAAAACAACGTGAAAGTTGCATCCACGTAAATTATCGATTGCGCAAACAAAAAAAAAGAGAAATATTAAAAAGCTCCATACGCATCGAACCACGCGTTTACATATCTAACAAATGACATCATCGAACCGCTCAATATAAATATATCGTCGTCGTGAAAAAGGAATGTCGGCTCTAAACGACTTGCCTCACGGCAGACGCGTAATAACAGATGAAAACACCCACCCGCGCCTCGCTGACCTCCATTCAACCCGAGACAATAAAAAAAAAACGGCGTACCGAGCAAGGATAGAGGAAGGGTGGGTATATCCTATACGTTTTTTCGTTCGCGCCTCAAGGCGAGGAGGAGTTCGCGTGGACTTGCAAATCCGAGGGTCGACCCTTCTGGGGAAAAAGACTCGTGGGAAAGGAAGGGAAAAAACGAAAGGGCGCGAGTCATTATAAGAGCCTCAGCATTCAGAAAAATCATTAGCATTGAAAGTCGCGGCGTCTTATACGTTTTTTTCCATATCGCACGCGTCGATGCCGCGAGAAAGCTCCTACAACTTATACGAGCGTGAGTAGTATAGATATAAACACTCGTCGCTTATGTATATGAAGTATTTATGCAAATGTATATATTTATAATAATTAATTTTGAGTGTTAGTTGCCGCGGTATGTGCTGGTGCATTATCGTGCAAGAGGGAAAATGACACGCGCAATTCTTTTATAAAAGCGATCGAGCACTTGCTGGTACACGGAGAGAAATGTTATAGTAAAAGTTACTATGTTGCGTAGGACCAGTGTGAAATACTCAACTTATCAAAATTCTTACTATAAAAAATACTAAAAATTCCTATGTATATAGCAATTTCTACTATTTAAATAGCAATTTTTGCTATGTACATAAGATTTTTTAGTATATTTTATAGTAAAAATCGCCATAGGTCGAGTATGTCCCATTGTTCCTACGGAATATAGTAATTTTTACTGTAACATTTCTTTCCGTGTGGAATGCAGCATTCACAGTAGTACCTTGAGACTGAGAACAAATTCTTTGTGGATGATACTTTTATAGCCAGTCTTATAACTTTTGGGACACACTGTGTATATGTGTTTGTTTACAAGAAGACCCTTTTTTTTTAAGATGATGGTAGTGATTCGCTGGATAAGTGAGCCTGGGGGTGCGCGTGTGGAGCGTTGAAACGACGGGATGCTAATAAGATGTTTACGGGTAAATACGCTATTTGAGAAGGTAATGCGCGAAGACTGTGGGGAATATTCGACGTAGATAAATGAAGAGATTATTTTATATAATCGATGAATGTGTAGTTTGTGCTTTCACTTTTTTTTTAATGCATAGATATTGAGGAATGATAATACGGAAGAATGCGTGTTTACGAATTTATTGTAGGTTGAAATAAATAAACACAATTTTTTTATAGCTGTCTGTTTATGACAGTTGATGAAGTTGATGTCTTTCTAAGCTAAATATTCACGAGTTTTTTTTTACTACCAGGAAAATTATTTATTTTAAATTTTTTACTACCGGATTTTATAATTAGTTTAGTAAAGGTTTAACCACAGCAAAGTGATTGTGTATAATTATTCAAACAATCGAACTGTTTTTAATGTTTATTTCAATAATTTTCTCAAATATAAATTAATTATGTTTTATAGATATGAATGCAATATAAATTATATATATAAGAAACATGAATAAAGACGAAAACGATTCTCCGTGCGCAAATCGTCACACAAAAGATATTCACGTCCTTCGATCAATTTTATTTAATTAAAAATCGTTCAATCTGTTAATTGTCAACCATAGTTACTCTGTATTAATTAAATTTTATTAATTACCAAACATAATTTAAAAAAAAAAATAATTTTCATTTAAAGCAAAATTGCATAACCCGGCTAAAAATTCTACAACGTCGGGTCTCGCCTAGCGAGTAATTCTAAGCATTCCGCAGCTGCTCTAATTCTCCGCAACAAATAATTAAAAAAAAAGGAAAGAGAGAGCAGAAGAATAAGGAAGAAGAAGCATTCAATAACTTTCAACCTCGTTCCCGCTGTACATCCTCCTTTGTACTTCTGAAAAGCGGGTCAAATCCTACCCCCGCGCGGAACGCTGCTTAACCCCGGAGATAAAGAGTCCGATAAAAAGTTCCGCGGCGCCGAAAAAAAAGAAGGAAACGAAAAAAAAAAACGGCGATACCTCATAATGAAATAAAAGAGAGAGAGAGAGCGAGGAAAAATCCACCAAGATAATGGGCGAAGAGACGCGTACCCGCGTCGGTAGATAACGAATAATTTCGCTCGCCTTTTTATGCGACACATCTCGGGACACCCACGCGCGGGTGGCGCAACTCCTCGGTCGCCTTCGATTCCGCGATTGTTTCGCCTTTTACGCAGACTTCCGCTCGTTTTACGACTTGCTGGTCACCCAGTCGATACCTCGGAAAACCGTAAACGACTCCAGGGCGCGAGGATAAGCTCCGGAGAGGGTGGGGGGATGCGCGCGTATCCCCAATGGGGTGGCGACAAAAATATGGGATGATCGAACGCGTCTGTATATGGACGTCGCGATAACATCGGTAAGCAGCGAAATGACGTAGATTCTTGAAATTCTTAAATTGTGCTTTATAAAATATACTTTTTTATTCTATATACAATTTTATTTAATTTAATCCAGTATGCTTTTAAATTTTTCGATTTGAAAGTCACTTAATACAATTAATAACTTCATAATAAAGTAATAAACTTCGTGATATAATTAATTATTTCGTATCAAAAGTTAGATGCATGTTCATCTCCTTTTATGTGAACATTGAACACGTAGTTTTGTGAATTATAACTTGTCACTTAATTTATTGGGCTTTGTTTGATAATTGTTAAAATTAACACTTTAAAATTTATCATTGTTTTTAAATAGCACTCCTTTGTTGGAAGTTGGAGTTTGAATTTATCAATTAATTTAACCGGAATTTGCATAACCTTTACATAAAACGTAAATATTAATAAGATTAAAATAACACTTAAATGCTTCTGCGATTGCGGAAATTATTGTATTACTTGATTAACGAGTTCAGTATGCTACATGATAGACAATAAAACATCATGAAGAAACATTTTTTGGCAAATTATTAATTAGCACATAGATATCGTAATGAATATGTACATCTTCATACATTAAAATTGAATATCTAATTCTAAAATAGTTGCACTATGGAACCATCTTAATTGTACCATTATTTTCCCCTGCTTTTGTCGGTGCAGTTTTGATGAATACGTGGAGTGTTAATTTTGACTTTGATAAAATTAGAAACTTAATTTCTGCCGTTGAAACTCTAAACTTCGTTGAATTTATATATTTCAAGGACCCTTTTCGTTATTTCCTTATTAAGGAATTTGAAGAAATTATATGAAAATTTAATAATTTTGACGTATTCGGCCCTTTGTATGCAAATAAAATACATTGCAGTTCGCGCAAACTCGACGGGATGAAAAAAAAGGATATAGCCAGAAACTGAGCAGTCGCAAGGCCGCGTATTTAGCATGGTAAACGAAAACAATAAAAATGTTAATTTTTTTTTCAAGAAAGGGGGGTTAAAGCGCTGCGCCGGCCGAATGCAAGTAATTTTCATGCTAATATTACACGAGCAGTGCTTCATTTTGATACTCGCATAATATATCCTGGCGAACTGCTGAAAGCAAACTGGCTGCCGGCCAACCAGCGTATTATATGATTAACTTTGCAATTTTTCAAACAGAAAAACTCCGGCAAGGTCCCTCAATATTAGAATCACATCATAGAACGTTTGATGAATTATGCGGTCTGCAAGTCCATTTCGCATGCAATATTCCAGTCTGATTCCTCTCTCGTTTATATCGAATATGAACGCAGTCGCGGCAAATTTACTTCGCTGGAGAAAATAGTTCGACGGAATTTACTCTTTCTTTGCAGGGAACGAATTAACTTTTTGTATTTTTAATGAACGAGAAGCCTGTCATTGAAGTTATTGAGGATAAAAAAAATTTATCAGAAAGAAATTTAACGATTACTTCATTAATCTCTCAATAAGATTGATCAAACATAAATTTTTTTGGTGCTTCAAATGAGAATGTCTAATATATACCGAAACGTCTCGAATTCTGGCACCGTTTAGCATTAAATTTATTGTTTAATTACTTAATTAATAGAAATTTCTTCATTAAAAGCTTCATTACATTCGCGATATTTTATTTGATTTAATATTCGCATTTTATATAATAACTGCTCTGAAAAATTTACTGAACATTTTTTTGAAATTAAAATTCATTTTATATATTTTCAAATAAAAATTTAAATGGTTAAAAATAAAAAATTATTCATTTCTTTAAGTGTCTTTAAATTTCTTTTACACTTTTCTATAAATTTAACTTTAAAAAATCTTAAAAATGGTATAATTATGATTTTAATGTAAAAACAGCTACAATGAGTACTTTACTTCAACAGATTCATTGAAAAATTTCTCCTTTGAGTACCCTTGAAATTAAAACAAAAAAATATATGTAATACATACATAAATGTAGTCGATGATGTAATACATGTTCAAACCGAATAATTAACAGTTGAAAATACTCCATTGAGTAGTAAAACAAGAACAAAGAGACTCGTGTCTCTTGAAAGCAAACTTCCGAACGATAATACATTATCATCATTTAAATACAAAGTAATTTTACGTAATGGCCCTCGAAACCGTGAGAGCCGAAATAAAAAACTACATTGTAAACCAAAAACAAAACGAACTAGAAGTATAATCGCGTCGAGTTGGAAAATCCTTGCGTCGTCGACTAAAAAATAAAAATACATGAATGTATTCCCCACGATCTTCTCACAAGTTTAAGCAGCCAATTTTTTTCACCAGCATGTTAATTACGCACAACTTTTCTCTTTCTGCTCCAAACAGTGTTTCAATAACAAACCTTGGGAGGGGAAAAAAAGAAGAAATAAAAGAAACGAGGGCGAGTTCTTATCCTTTCCGAAAATCCCTGCGGCACGGCTCTGGGGTTGGAAAAATCTAGGAAAAACATCACGTCCGGCGGTTGCTACATCGTCGGTGTGTGGTGCGCGTGTGCGGAAAAAAGCGTCCGCGGTGGGTATCGATTGCGTGCGCGGACGCGCGTGAATAAGGGAAAACACCATGTATCGGCTGAGCCCGGGTTGCGGGGCAAGGCCGGACTTTATAGGTAATTTAAGACACTGCCCGATGGTCCAGATAGTCGCTGAAGTCGGAAGATGAGCGTCTCAGGGTCGTGGGATTTCGATGTTTGACGAGCCATTTCGATAGATATGGCTTTTCTTCAATTCTTTTTTGTATTCGGTCGCGATATTCGCAGCTTGTCGTAAGTAGGGCAGGAAAATTGTGTTGGTGTAGTTTATAATGAGTTATCGTATATCTGTAACTTTTTTCACCTTAATTATCCATAAAATTCACTTTATTGACCTCTTTAGAGCGAGAGTGAAATCATCTTGTTTTCTAAATCTATTTTACTCTCCAGAGAAGTACTTTACTCCCTGCAAAGTTACTTTACTCTCCGGGGGTACATTTTATTCTTTGGAGGCACATGATTCTCTCCGGAGACACATTTTACTCCCTGGGGACACATGTTACTCTCCGGAGACACATAGTACTCTTTGAAGATACATGTTACTTTCCAAAGAGACATTTTACTTCCTAGAGGCACATGTCACTCTCCACAGATCCATTTTCTTCTTTGAAGTTACACTTTAGCTTCCACAGACACATTCTAATCTTTTATTTACACATCTTAACTTTCATACTTTTCTTTCATCTTTTTTTTTTTTTTTCATTGTAAAAATGAACAAAGGTTTTTTTATTGTGCTGAATTATCTTCAGTTCCTACTTGTGTTTTTGTGTCTACTTTCTGAAATTGCTGATAAAAAGATTATATCATGAAGTAATTTATATACAAAAAAAAAATAAGAATAATGCGTTACGTATAGAATTAAGATTATTAACTTCATGGAGAGAATTTTTTTCTATCAAAACAAATCATGAGATCACGACTACTGTGCAGTGATATCATCCTTTAATTTTCGTGAGACTTTCCAAAAAAATGTCCTTTTCTTCTTCTTCATTACCTTCTGTTTTATAAAAAAAATTAAATTCTTAACGTACAAACTGACTACTAGTTTAATTATTTAATTATTCATTTATTTAAAAATTAAAGGGTCTACAAACTGCAGCTTCCAAAAATCTACGACGAGCAAAAGCATTTAAAATTAAAAAAAATACACGCGTCTCTATAATTAAGTCATCCCTAGTGTTCTCATCTCTAATTGAATTCAACTACAGCGAGGAAAAAAATACATGAAAATTAAATTTGTCCAAGACTAAGCTTATGGTAACCGCGGGTCCCTCTGCGACCTTCGATCTTTACGCACAGCCAACGAAGTTCATCTCCAACGACGCGATAAATTTTCACCGAAGCTCGCGTATAGTCGAGCGAATCATGCTCCGCACGCTTATAGCCCATAGTCGTCTGTTTTTTCTCATATATAATAGCCACCCCGAAACCGCCTCCCTTTTTTTGATCTACGACGATATTTGTAGGGATTTAGGTTTTCCGCTGTGCTCCTTTTTTTTTTATGCCGTAGGATTTATTTTATCTCCCTTTATTCCAAGCTACCTAAAACAGGCTCGGCAAAAGCTCACTGCACGCGCTTTATCATTTTCACGGAAGAAACTGACGGTTGATTTAACGAATGTTCGTATTTTTCAAAACGGTCGAGGCGCCAGGCGCTTGCTCTGCTGAAAATCTTCAAATGTAGTACATTTTTTACCGCCCCGGGGGCCGCGGCCTCGGGGAGTCCGCGAGTTTTTCGCGTTTTTACGTCTCCGCGGGGGTCTTTATCAGATGAGCGCGCAGCGCTTTGTTGAATATATTATTCTTGCCTTGGAGGAATAACAAAACAAGATGTAAAAAATTGTTTTGTTTCCGTTAACCGAGTTACCTAATGATAACACTTTGTACTTTTTACGGCGCGGAGTGCAAGAACAACAAAAGTGCGTAGATACAAGTATAGAAGATGAAAAAAGACCATTAAATGTATATTAAATGAATTAAACGACATCATTAACATGTAAATTGTGGTACCAAACTATCATTAAAAATTAAATAAATTTGATATAAGACTAGCATGTTTCAGAATTTCGGAAATGAGGCTTTATTTAATTCAGTGTTTGCATGAAAAATTCCATTTAGTCTGTCAGATAGAATGTTAAAAAATAGTAGACACGTATTTTTTTTTTCATGAAATGTATTAAATAAGGACAGTAAAGGTTTTCCGCTAAATCAAATGTGCTATGACATTTTTAACTACATGCAAGTACACACTTACTTATGTACATCTTATTGTGAATATTTGAAGGAAAAAAAAAAACAAGAAAAAGAATCGCATGCAAAACTTGCTTCACAACTCTTCCTCCAACTCTACTATTCAGTATGTACGTGTACATCCATTCGGAAATGCCGGCCCATTTTTTTTTTACTGATAGTATCGCGAAAATAAATTTCGATATTGAAAACGTCTGCAGCCCTATAAATCACAAGCTTCAGCAGATCCATATAAACGGACGGTACATAAGAAAACTTATAAGTTGCAGGCCAAATAAGGCACCTTCGACGCTCGTGTCACGAAGTCGTGAGAAAAATCGTAGGACACTTAGATATTTCTTTGCATTTACATGCTCTCCCTTTCTCCTTCTCTTTCTCTCTCTCTCTCTCATTCTTTCCTTTTCTCTACGAGGAAAAAACTCAAGAAATACGGAGGCAAAGAAAAATAGAAGTCTGTTTGCCCTGTTATATTGGAATTCGCGCGGGTCGTGATAGAGGCCGGTCGACCTTTTTTTTCTTATATTCCAAGATTTCATTGATGTGGAGCGCGCTTAGGTCCTAGTTATATTGGTTTTCACTGAAACTGCTGGCGCGCGAGGATAAGATGCCGCGACGAGATTCGAGGATACTGTATCCAAATGCCTGACTCGAAACTTTCACGGTTTATAACGAAGGCAGCGTGACATTTTCTTTTTCTTCCCCTCCTTTGCTCGAGAGCGGTTTGACTCACCGATAAGGCGATCTCGCGATTTTGTTGAAATTTTCGTAGGGTATAATGAGTTTCGTGTTGGCTAAGACGATGATGTAGTTATCGTTGAATTTGAAACCTGGATGACGAAGAAAAACTTTTTATTCTACTTCTATTATTATTTTTTTTTAGCAAAATTTGTATTATCATTTTTGTCTTGTGGAAATAGCGAAGGCAGCCGGAATGAAATTCGCTATTGTTTTAGTCGTTTCTATAAATCATAGAGATTCGGGACTCTCGGCTGCTGTAAATCTTATCAAAAAGATAATGTAGAAACTTCTACGACGCTAAAAGACCATTCCGAGCTTTTGCTTTTCGAAAAGTAAAACAATGGGCACGGGATCGTTATCAGCTTTTGATATACTGTAGAAGCAAAATACTGCATAAAATACTTATTTAATAAGTTTAAACTTTTATTGTTGCAGCTGAAGTAAATTTCTATCGATTGCTCAGCTTAAAATTATAAAAAAAAAATGAGTTTGACAATGAGCAGGAATTGAAAGCGTGATATAAAATGCACTTTTTGAGTTGTAGATAAAAAAATGCAATTTTCAGGTTTTAGTGTTCATTAGTTCATTTGCTATAGGCTCAAAAAAAACTGCACGCATTTAATTGTTTGTGTTATCAACGTGTTAAAAAAATCACATTTCATCAGATTTGGATAAAGAAAATTGGTGGAAACTTTAAAATAGGTTTTTTTCTGAAATTTTGCAAAACGTGTCTTTCAACATGATAAATTTGAATTTGATCTAATATTCGTTGCGAGTACCTGAAATATGCTTTTCTTCATTAGACAATAACAATCAGTTTTCACTCCTGCACTAAAAATATGAAGTACAATATAAACTAACTTAAAATAAACTTAAACTATTATCAATCATAAAATAATAAATACTAGTGAACGAACGGTAAAGGGTTTTTAGCTGCCCAATAGAATCAATGAACGTTAAATTATTAGATAGAAAATTCCATGAATTTTTTACTGTATTGAAGGTGAAATAAAAAACAAAATTTTTAAAAAATTTCAACAAAATTAGTGTGTAACAAGCTCTTCACATCCGATAATTTTCAATTAATTTAGAGATAATACGTTGGAACTTCGTCCCAAACAATATTCCATAATTGACTTTGAAAATGAATAATTAATTCCAGCTAGCAATATTTGCTTATGATTAAATTCAATAAACTTTCCTATTACCCCGCAGCGTTTTTTACGGCAAACCGCATCGCTTCACACACTACTGCACCGTAAAGCGTACACTATATCCTCCATTAAGCAGCAAATTTGCACCGCGCAAAAGGAAAACGCTCGGCAAATTACATCGGACCGATATCAATTCAATAAAACGGGAATACAGGTCTACTAGTCTCGCCGAAACGTTTCAATTAGATCCACTAACGCTCCGCCCGAAAAGTTTGTGAAAAACGTGTGGGGCGGGAGGATCAGAGGAGTACGCATTCGATTTACGCGAATTCGAATGGTAGTGTCGAAAAAACCACTTGGAACACATCGATCGGATCGAAGGTAGTGCGGGTAGGGGGGGAGGGTGCGAGAGAGATCCCATAACCCGGCGCATACAGATGAACGACAATGAGCCGTCGTCAAAGGAAACGAACGGATTCCTTTTATTCTCGAATATCGAGCGGTCGTTTGCATGCGCCACGGCGGTCGTACAAAGCCGCTCATTGTCTCTAACACGAGTAACGGAGCCTCCGTTTTTTTTTTTATTTTTTATTTTTACGCTCCATCCTTGGCGTTTTTTTTTTTTTTTCAATTCGCAGCTTCCGACGGAGTTGGCAGCGATTGCGAGGCTTTTTTTTCTCTCTTCGATGGAGGGTGCGCGAGACTGTTTTGGAAATTTCGAATATGCGTGGGAGGGCGGAGACGGCCAGCTTGAATTCGAGTCGCGGCCTGGTGGTTTTGACCTTTAATTTGAGTTCGTGAGTTGGAAGCCGAAACGTTTTTACGCCTTTGCGGTCGACGTGTAAATGGAATGCCTATAAGTATCGATTTGTTTATTTTTTTCTTTCACTTTTATTTTTGCAAGTTGAAGCTATAGTTTTGTAGTTTTTTGCCTTTCTGTTGTTCTATTATAAAATTGAATTTTGTTATAGTGTTTCTTAATATAGAGTACGTATTAAATTACCGATTTTGTCGAAAGTTTGGGCAAGCGTTTTATTACACATCAAAGTATGAAGAATGTCGCCGTTTTGAAGTCGGAATTTGCTGGGATTTTTCTTCAAAACGAAAATAAATCGAGAGAAAATGGTTTTTAGTTCGTAAATTTTAACTTCTTCTACATTCTTTTTTTACATAATTTTATAAAAACTGTGCTAATTTTTGTTAATAAACATGTTTTAAATGAATTTCAGAATAATCAGAGAATATGTGACAATTTCATGATCTTTTTATTATCATTAAATTTAAATAAATGTAAATCAATTTTTAATTTACATATTAAATGCCCCTCGATGCATTTTAAATTGTATCGTCATTTAACTGGAATATTATCCTATAATTAATCAAATTACTTGTAAATTAATACATTATAATAAGTATAACACGCATCCCAATCTAATATAATGACCAAAGGATTTAAATTAAAATTTTCATCATTAATTATAAATATCATGCGTCGATTTTTCGTTCTCCAACACTACACGGCACTGCACTTTTATTAAAAAAAATTCATAAACTCTTTGAATAAAATTTATAATTTTATAATGTACTACACACTTTGCACTTGAGGGCTTTTCAGTCCGTTAAATTTCGAGACGCTGATTTTCCTTAGCGACAACAAAACAAACTCGCGCGAAACATTTTACTGTCTTCCAAAAATTACAATCGCATATCCCATAAAACCTTCGAAATTTCTTTAAAAACAAAAAAAAGGGCACGGAAGAATATTTCATAATAGCCGCGGCGCATAAAATGACCCTAAAAAAGAGAACAAAGAAACGAGAAATGCACAGCTTAAAAATACCCCCAAGCCCCGGTGAAATTCCGCAGCACCTGCGAGGAGCCGCGCGTCACGGGCTGAGCTCTCGTCCACCCCCGGCGGTCCGGCACTCCACGCGGGGGCGGGAAAATTTCGCGGCGCGCGCTCCTGGCGACTTTGGCATTCGCGCCGCGTCCGCTGGTCGTGTAGGCGTACACAGAACGGCGACGAATTCCACGTGCGTGCAGGCCGTGCCGAGGCGCGCATGCAGGTCGGCCGCGGGCACGCCGAGCATCAGCCTCGTCCGATCGAGCCCCGCTTACAAAGGATGTACGTCGCGAGGCCCTACATACATGTATATAAGTGTACCTCGCCTCTCTTTGCTTCGTAGCGAGGATGCGGTTGAGGTGAGTACACGAATGTGACTTCGCCGTTGTCGCCTGGAAGAGAGGAATTTTTTTGTCGGGGCTTCCCTTTTGCATGCCGATCGACGGCATTTTCAGCGATGCTTTGGGTGGGTGCTTATTCATGTACTTTATCCATTTTTGGTTACGTTTATTTTTACGTGTCGTACAAGAAAAAGGTATCCAATAAAACAGAATAACATAATATAGGTGTATTTCCAAAAGCGCGGCTGAAATTGTGAATATTATTTTAAAGAATTTAATTTCTTGTCGGTAAAAACTCTAGAAACGGACTGTGGTCACGAACACTTTTAGAATACATAATTAATTTTATCAGTTTACTGTAATGTGCACAGTGAAAGACGAATTTGCCAATTTTCATTAAATATTTACTTTAATAGTATTTGTTAAATATTTCTTTAAACGAGCTACTGATTTTGAAACTGCTAAATTTATTTTAATAAACTAATACTTAGACAATAACAACTTCCTATATATGAGCAATATATCATGTTAAAAACTGTATGAATTTCCATTATTTATTGAATAGCTAAAGCAATGTTCATGTAGCAATTAACAAAATTGTTCATTTAGAAATGCAAAGAAAAAAGTGCAACCTTATTATCTTTATTCCCTATCATGTTGGTAGTTAATGTAAGCGTCTTGCATTTCAAAGAGCACGAAACCGTGATAAATATCAATGAGAACTTCTTTTATTTAAAACACAATGAAACGTCCATTGTACTTAACAACGCAAGCGTACATTATAATATAACAACTTTCTTAACTGCAGTAATATTTTGCAAAGATTTTTTTTTGAAAATCTGTTTTTAATCGCAGTTGAATAGCTACCTACCTTTATTTAATTTTCCTTGCATTCTGCACAAATTGAGCGCCCGTATTCGTTTTTCACTTACGTTCGATTACGGTCTTAGAAAATTAGATGCTTATTGGGTAATTGGCTGAAAAATATTTTGTTCTTTCACAAGCTTGAGGCGTGTAATCGTCGTTGTTCCGCGCATTACTTAAATTAGATTTATACTCTTTCCTCTATAAGCAGTATTAAATAATAAAACACCATAATTACGCAAGTTAGAAATCTCGAGTTAAGAAGGCATCCTATCATTACGGTAATTTATGCAAGCGACTACTTTCATCATCGAATTAAAGTAAATACCTTTTTTTGTTCACATCCGCGAGATCTTATTATTTTGGGAAACCTTTTGTAAAACTTTCTCCGCTATTAGGTACAAATCATTTAAATAACTGTCCGCAATTACAGAGATAACGATTAGTCAATTTTAGTTTTTCTCGTATTAAAATAAATTTTATTCCGCAATATTACACCTATAATTTTAAAAGGCAAATATGACGTGCTGAAAAAGAATATTTCTCTTAAAATTTGAAGTTTCGAATATTTTATTCGCGGAATATTATATATCCTTTCTCGTTTAAATGGAATTTATTTATTTAAACTAGTATTACAAAGCAAAATTCTACTATAGGCAAAAAGGCCTGGTACAGAAAATACTTAACCACTAAATTAAAAACTAGCCTACTAACTAAAATTGCACAAAAAGTATAGTTTATCTATTTGTTACTATCCAAAATTTCAAATTTTTTAAATTGTAAATGATATCATACATAAAATTTCGCATTCAATTTGTAATTACAAAAAATAGAATGAACACTACAAGTTTAAAAAATGTACAGTGTTTTTATTAAAATTTTGTAGAAATTTATAATAGTTATTTTCGCTACAAGGGAGTCAAAATTACTTTTTTTTATAATTTTACGCACAACATTGCAAAAAAATGTTACCAATTAAAATAATTTAACACATCTCTTAACATACTAAATAATTTAAACTTGTCGGCGGGCGTCGTATGATTTACGCGGCCGCGTTACAATAAATTTACTTTCCACGGCGAGAGACAAGTTTACCCGTGGCGACAAGGTACGAACGAAAATTCTGAACCGTCGAGGGAGAAGATAAAAGTTTGTTGCCCCCGGGCCAAGGAAATCCGATCGGAACCTTCTGTAATACTCCATAATAGAATACACGCGTAAATATTGCGGTACACGGAGAAATTGCTTTTTAATCTCGATGACAATTTTTAGATTGTTACAATCGGTTGCGTCATTGCACGGCTGAAGAAAAACGGTACATTCATAGCTCTTCGTTAAATACCTTTGTCGGCATCGGGTATACATCTCTTACAGATACGCGCATTATTTTTTCATACAGGCACGTAACTATGTTTACACTGTTTTTGCTTACTTCAGCATACAACTATTTTCTTCCGTGATTGCAGTTAAAGTAGAGCGTAAAATTAGTTAAATAATAAATGATGATGATACAATTTAGATTATAACGTATATATAGAAATTTAAATTGCATTGTCGATGTTTATTTTAAATATCTAAATTTAAGTTAATGTAAGATCACTATAATTAATGAGACCATATCTATTGTTCAGTGAATAGTGGAGTGATATCTATTTCTTACAATAATATGGTTTTGCAATATTGAAAACATTTTATTTCGAAATTTTATTATTATTTATAGATAACGGGTATATATTTTATTTGAAACTTTGATTAAAGTGGTTATTCAATTTCATTTTAGAATAATTTATATAACATTAAAAACATGATTTTCTACTTTTAACATGGGCAGATCAAAATTTCACTTTTTAAGAAAACAAATAGATTTATTAATAATTATATTTGACCATTCGACTGCGTGAGCCTGAAACATAAAAATATTATTTAAATGAATATTAAAACGCATCCTTACATAAAGAAGTGACTACGGCTTTAAAAAAAAGTCAGTACGTCATATAAAAAAAAACTTAAAAAAAAAAGTTTCATGTAAATCCACTAAAGACACACGTCACGCACCAAGACCTGCAACAATTACTGCGCACAACACGATAACCGCGTGAATTTATAAGCTGCACCTCGTGGAGAAAAGCCATAAAAAGAGTCCGCCTCCCCTCGCACCTCAATTTACCAGCTCGTTCGGCGAAAAAATCGTTCCCAAGATCCCCTCGCGCTCGTTCAGCGCCGAAAGGAGTCCCCCGCGAAATAAAAGGAGGGCACGCTTCCTGCGGAGGCGCGGGGCCCGCTCTCGCAGGTGGAATCGCCAAGCGAGCGTGAAATTCGCGCACCTGGTCGCCCGCATGTGCGAGGCATTCTCCCACGCAGGCGCGATAAAAGGTCGGGCCTGATAAGGCGAGGCTGGCGCGCGCGGAGATAAGAGGGAAGCGTCGCTCGGGCCGCGATTGAATTCGTAGGAGCTTCAGTCCCACGGCGCGGCCGCCGCCATGAGGTCCGAGGCCACCATCCGCTACAGGACGAGGCGCGAGAAGAGCCGTAAGTGACGTGCTGCTTGATTTACCGCCGGGGGTGCGGGTCCTTTTTCCTTAGTTTTAAGGCGGGGCAGGGTGACACTGAAGAAGGTGTGGGTGTCTCGGAGGTGGAGGAGGATCGACGTCGCGAGCTCCGTGCTTATCAGCGTTTTGTTTACGCCGCGCGTTCCAGTAATTGATGAATGAGCGCAACGCCAGACTTGCCGCGGTATTGCGGAATTTAATCAGCCGCGCGCGTCTGCCCAGAGCCGTGATTTATGGGGTGAGCGGCGAAAATCGATCCTCGATTGGACCTCGTTTGTTAAGCGATCACAGCGACTACACGGCGATTTTCATTTTCTCTCTGCGCTATATGATAATTGGCTTCTTCTGCCTTCTCTTCCTGTATATACTTTATCGGATATTTTAGCACATTGTGCTGCTGGCTATTGACTTTTTAAAATACATGAATTTAAATAAAACTTTTTTTTTTAATCTGCTATTTATTTATGCTTCTTATTTCTTATTTTCCATTGGGTTTTACGCATTTAATATTTATTTTTTACTATTGCACAATTACTGTAAGGAGCTGTAGGGTATTCAAGTTTGCGACTACATTAAATAAAAATAAAAAAATAGTAGCAAAATATGCTACATGCGTCTTTTTTAAAAGATCCTTATAAAAAAGTCTTTTTAGTACGGTTGTTATTTTTAGGTTTCATTCAGTTTCAGTCTTGTAAGATTTATTTTTTATTGTTACGATTATATTAATAAAAAGGATTCAAGCTCTTAGATGAACTAAATAATAGTCGCGAAATATACTAGTGAATACAATTAATTAATTGTTAAATAAATTACTAGTAATCAGTAGTATTTTTTTATTTAAAAAAATGTTATATCTTTTCTATCATTATTATATTTATTTTAAATTATAACAATGCAAGATCCTTCTATTGTATATATTATTTTAAATTGTGCGAAAAAAAAACTCGCAACTCTTTTTAAATCTTCATTGAGGCGATCTCTTTAAATAAAGTACGAAACTTATCCAGCGCATATTCCTTAAAGAAGTAAAAAAATTTCGAAAAAAGTGCCTTAAAAGCATAGTTAACGTCAAGATCCACCCAGCGAAGGGATTAATTTTTTAAAACTCCGCTGTTCGAAGTAGGCCAAACTTTTCGCGCAAGTCCGAAAAAGAAAGAAAAGATATAGTACTCGCGTAAAAAAAAAAAGAAAATCAAACTCCACGAGTTCACCGTCGACCGTTTCACCGAAAGTTCAACAGACGTCGTCTCGAAGGTATCCTCCCTCAACTGTACGCGAAAATTGCGTAATACGTGGCCTCCCAGCATTTCTGACCATTAGCGCAGGTTTTCATATTATATGCTATTTGCCTGGCCGCGCGCCTCGCGCCCTTTGTGCCTCTTTACATTACGACTCGAAAGTTAAGACACGAGTGCTATCTCTCGACTGCGCATATCAAATTCCGTTTTGCTTTGAGAAAGATTACTTGGCAGAAGTGAGTGTAACCCCATTGACGTCGTGCCGTCCCGATGCATTGTTTTACATGTTACAACGGACAATAAAAAGAGCAGAATGCATCGCTAAGAATTTTCGATATGCGGAGAGAAAATGTCTAGTAAAAATTAGTAGACTACTTTGTAGTCTGCTACTTTGCAGCGATGGACTTGACAAATAACAGATTTTAGTTGAAAATTTACGTGGAGAGAAATTTTATTATAAAATTTAGTAGAAATCTCGTAAAAAATACAATACTCTGTAAACGGAGTCATGGAGTGCTAAAAGAGAGAAAGTAGCAAATGTTCATAAAACTTATTGTACTGGCTAGCAAGAGTTCTTAAAGTTCCAGTAATTTTTATCAAAATTTTTACTGTTATTTGCTAATTTGCCTAAATTGACAAGTCTCTGCAAGTAACTCCGTTTACTATATAAGTATTTCAATCTTTGCTGGATTTCTACTAAAATTTACTGCATTAAGTTCAACAAATTATACTAAATTTTATAAGCAAAAGTTTTTATGCGTTGAATCTTCATAAAACAGTATATTAATTTATACTAGAAACTTTCTCTCAGTGAATGATTATTTTTTCATATCAAGTGTTGTAATTTTATTTAAGGAGATTTTTAAAAACAACTTTAAACGTAACTTTGTCTTTCAACAAATTAAAATGTAAAGCATTTTCTTTAAAAATGAGGTAAAAATATTTTGTAAGACAGTTGTCGGGGCAGGGATGTTGTGAATAATCCAGTGAAATTTAATATTCTATTTCGAAGTGCAAGCTCACTTTGCAAAATAATTTAAAAGCATCTCGTTAAAGTATTTGTTAGATAACTTTTTCATTAGAATTATTAATTAACTTTCATCATAGAAATTTGACTAGTGACTTGTTATCACTGGTCAAATTTTATCAAATTACCCGTGAATGACTGATCATCATTAGTCAAAATTCTACCAGGGCTACGTTAATGCATAACTATAAATAAATAAATACATTAAAAGTAATTTAATTTTTGCTCGTTGATCGTCACGAAAAAAATTCTAAATTGTTTTGAAAAATTGAAAAATCGATTCAGTATTCACCCACTGTGTGTTATTGATAATTAATGCATTTCGTGTACACAAGTATACAAAAGCAAAGAAAAAAAAGCCAACTGTCAGTTTATACTTTGTGTGTCGAATTACCCGAGGAGTTTCTTTACCCAAGTCTTCCTTCCAGCTGCGTTTATTTTGACAACTAAGAAAGTTTCGCCGCTGTCAACTGAAAAAAAAAGTTATTCGAGCGTAAGGCAAAATAAACGGAACAAGCAAAATGTGTACGATTTAAATGGAAGTAATGATCCGCCGATCGGACACTCACGATTACGGCATTCGCATACTTTTTATTTATTTATAACTTTTTATCGATTGATCGCGTGTCTGCGGCAACTGATCGCTTGTTTTCTGACCTACACATACGTTTTAATTATATCATTGACTTACAGTCGTTGTGTTTTATGTGTTATTGACATGACGGACATTAAGGGTATCCGCACATATAACGGCTGCACGATATATCGCGTTACCATATTAGCTTTTCCACGAGAGGCTCCGATATCGCGTGGACTGAAATTTATCGGCTGATTGTAATAATCGGGGATTATTATTGCCCCATTTAATCCTTTTTTTTCGGCTTTTTCCCCTCGGCCGTGTAATACCTCTCACGAAATTGGTTTCCTTTTTATTATGGAAAAAAGGGTAGACCAATTTCCTGTTATAGAGAAATGCGATAAAATATGTACGTGGATGCCATTGTTAATAATTACAGTGGAATTCAATAAATTTAAAACCGAGTGACCAGCGTAATGAGGCTCGATAAATTGAATGCTGGAATTAAAGTGAAATTTCTTTTGCATAAACACTAAAGTAAACTAATTGTAATTTAGAATATAAACAACCTATATTATATGATTTATATGCAGATGTAGAAAATTGTTGGGCTGTGGGAATAATTGTTAGTCTCGAAATTTGGATTATTGCAATTATTTCAATTTGAATTTGAATAATCAATTATCGGAAAGCTTGATTGAACGGCGAGAAAACCAGACGCGGAAAAAGATCCGAGAGAAAATTACTGACTACTTCGATACTAAGTGCGACTAATAATTATTAAATGATTTTTTTATTCAGGTTAGTTTCTTTTTATTTGAGAGTTTACTTCAGTAATTACAGTAATAAGTGGGTTAAAAAATGCTTAAAAAGTTTTTTTTTTAATTTCCAAAAGAAAATTGATTTCCTTTTGCACAATCCTTTCTGAAAAAAGTGATGGCAGAATGTCGTGAAGCATTTTAAAATGCGATTTGACTGGCGCACGGGCATGTCCGATAAACTAACGCTGAAATTAAAAATCTGGCCTCAAATATCCTCTTTTAAAATTTTTAAAAAGCGATGGTCTTTCTTGCGAAGCTTTCGATGTACCTCATTTTCATATTAGGCCGGATGCGCGAATTTTTTACTTTTGAGTACACAAAACTTAAAAATTAAAGAGCGCAAAATGCGCTAGATTTTGCTAGCATATAAAAAAGAATTTGCCCGCAACGCGTTAGATGTTACTACAGTGTAATTGTAATTTTGTATATTGTTTTAATTTTACTTAAATCCACTGCGAGAAGATATTTTCACGATATTTAATTTAATTACAAATCATTGAACCTTTTGAAACTCTTCTAGTAATTACAAAAAATAATGAAAACACAGTGCCTCACTTTCTTTTACTAAATTGCACCTACAGATCTGCCCTGCACTCTACTATATTACCTTCAAATCCTCACAAAAAAAGACCTCAAAAAAGAAAAAATAAATAAAAAGAACGTAAGAACTCCATCCACTCAGAATCTAACCACGCACTTTCTTTCAGAAGCAGCGAACTCGAACAGCAACAAGGATGACCCATCGGCCTCGTCGAAGCAACTGTCTCGGTTGGAGGACGCCAGCAAGGATGTACGTCGCGGCGTTCAGCCCCAAGACGCGCCGACGGAGGAGTCCGCGCAGTCGACCATCGATCACGCCCAGCAAGGGACACCAGGTCAGATGGCTGCTCCGCTTTCGCGGAGATTCTAAGCAGGGGGAGTCGGATTTCCGCGAAGAGACGGCCCGCATCGTACGCGGGACGCGCTCGAGGGACCGCGGAACCAGAGAACACCGCGAGACCAGTCCTCTGCCAGGAAGGTTAACGAACGCCGAGATCTGGCGTGAGATGTCGTTTACGAGGCTGCGGGTTGGCCTCTCGAGGCTTTTTTTTTTATTGAGAGATTATAGTATAGCGTGGATGTGATAATTAGTTTCAGCAGGTTGTTGTAACATAATTAAATTCTTTTTGCAGGCGTTACTTTTTTTTTGCAATTCTGTGCGTAAAGTTAGTGAGTAAAGTTCTTCTGAAGTCTGTAGCGAGCAGTTTGCAAAGTTTACTTTACGCACTCGCACCAGAGACTCGCGTATAAAGTCGCTAAAAGTAAACTTTACGCCCTTGTTGATAGGCTTTTATATGAGCACGTTATTGTAACATTATTGCATTGTTTTTTTTTTTTTTTTTTTAAGGGATTTTTTGTACAGTTTACACTAAGAAAACAGTGTTATAAAAATCGCTATCTGTGTACGCTGAGAAAAAGCATCAGTTAATTTTTTCCGATGATATATAACTGAAATTGATTTAAGAAAAAGTTTAATTGTTCTAATTATAATTTTTAATTGTTTCAATAGATATATACTTATTTCAACAGATTTTTCGTTCAATCAACCAGCAATTGGTCGTTGTCGGGATTTATACGTTTCGTTGATTGATTTCATTGATATTTTTTCGCAGTTCCTAGAAACATGAAACATTTAGATAAAAATTAGTATACTCGAGAGTAAAATTTACTGTAAAAAATTAATTTTTATTTAAGAGATCATATTGTAATTGCGTTCTCATACAGGTAGTATAGATTTTGTGATAATTTTTTCTCAGTGTGAAATTTAAATAAAAAAAATAAGCATCTTAGAAACTTCAAATGGAGCAAGTGGTTCATTTTTTAGTTGAAAGGTGCGATATTGCTGCACTATTTCGCGTTAGAGTGCACTGATGATAATTAACATTATGGAGGAGAAATTTATTTGTATCGCGCGATTTAATCATAGATTTTTATTCTAAATAAGCTCATTTTAAAATGTGGGTCATCGAGTCGTTATCGTTTTCTGCAATTTATTTTATCAGTTCATATCGTTCTAATAGTATTTTTTTATTTATAAAGTGCTAATTATAGAACGTAAATCATAGAAATGATTAATAGTTATAATAAAAAGGCTACTTAAAATTTCTTAATAAAAAGCTTTAACTGTTTAATTATAATTAAAAAGTTGTATAAATATTCTTTTTATTTTCAAATTTTAAACGCGAAAAATTTGTGTTTGCAAAAAAGTCTTATTTTTATAAGCAATTTGCGTTCATCCTAAATTGATCCTTACTTTTTACATAAATGAAATATGGTGTCGCAGTTAAAAAATTATTAATAGAAAGTACTGCAAAAATTTGTTAAAATGCTACTATTTAATCTATTAAAAAAATTGTACTGGTTAAAATCGAGAGTTCCGTAAGTTAGAATAATATTACATGAAATCTCAAATATCATTACTTTTAATCTATAGCGAATACTTTAGTCGAACTAGCATCGTTTAATTTAATGGAATAAACAATCGCATTATTAACGTTATCGCTCGTTAATCCTCAAAATGCCTGCAATTCATGAAAACAATCGCTCAATTCATCATCGAAATCAAAATTTGGATGTTCAGCAGCCTGTATATAAGCGCATCGCCACGTTGTAATCTTTTAAGCTCCTGAACAATTTTTCACGAAATGCAACCCAAGCTTGTTTGTCGCATTTCCCTCGCTTCCCTTTGAGCGAGCCTCGCGTACGCTTTCCTTCGCGAACGTGTCCGGGAAAATATGTTAATTCAGCGGTAGTCCTTTGAAAAAGAGTGTAACACGCTTGGCTCTTTGTCGTGAAAAAAAGGCTGTTTACCCAGTCAAGGGGGGGCCTCGCAAAAACTTACCGTGGGAATCCAGGCTTCACTTCGACTCCCTAAAGTATCACTTTTTTTAGCAGGATGCACAATATTAAAGCGATAATGCAACTTCTTGCCTCATGTCGACAAAAGACGCCGCTTGACTGCATAACTGCCTCCTAAAACATCGCTACCAGCAAACCTTCGATAAAGAGCCACTCACGTCCTCAGGTCGTAGGAACTGTTACCTGTCGGTGCGTTTAAGGGGGTTTGTGCGGTACAGCCTCTATTAAAAGTTAATCTTATGTTTAATGAATGTTAAAGTAAGTTATAGTACATTTAAAAGTGATAAACGTAACAGGTTTGTTTGTTTTTAGTATAAAATCATGATGGATATATCTAATATCTACGTTTAAGAAATATTAATTTTACTGATTTTTTAAAGCAGTTTTTACTTTTTCGAGTCAGAGTGCACTGAGGGAAAAAACTTGCTATTGTGGTTAAGAAAAAAGAGACAGTATTATCAAGTGATAATTTTTTATATGAAAAACAGTAATTTTTAGTATTGAAATTTTAAAAATTACTATTTTAATACTAAAAAATTTTAATACTAAAAATATTTAATAATAAAAATTGCTATTTTGAGTACTAATAATTGTTATTTTTCATACCAAAATTTCTCGCTTGTCAAGACTATCACTCCTTTCCTAATCACAACAGCAATTTTTCTTAAGTTTTTTTCTCTCAGTGTAAGAAATATTTTTTTTCTTTCAGTGAAGAAATATTTAACACAAACTATTGAAGTAAATATTCACTGAAAATTGTTCTCTTAGTGTATTATAAAGATTTGTAGCCATTTTTAGGAATCTTTCAGAAAGTGTCATTTCGCGTTAACCCCCTTAAAACACTGAGCACCCGCGCTCTTCTCCATCGCGCGCCTGACTAATGTTGCGTAAGAGAATCAAGTCTCGTCTTTCGACCGTTTATCATCGATCTCGCGTCTCTTTCTCGCGTGTCCTTATTGTATCCTTTGAGGAGCTGGGATCGGGACAAAGGTGCCAATCAGGCCCGTATCCGGCGTCTTGATGCAAATTATACGGGTCTGAAATTCCGCTCAGACGTGCTCTAGATGTCGAGCTTCCTCCTCGTCGGCGTGGTACTTACTTTCCAGCCTCGGATTTTCGCGTTCTCAGGACTTTTAAAACCTTTCGCTTATTACGGACGCTGAATAGTTAACGGTAGTTCGGCGATCGAACGTCAGTCCGCGCGGAATTAATCTTGGAGGAGGAGAAGGTGCACGAAAAGAGTAGAAAAAGAAGTGTTCGATCGTTTCATTTGTCTCGGAGGATTTTCATATAAAACTTTGCCGAAGTATGATAAATTCCCGATCCGTTGTGATTGGATGTTCCCTTTGATATGGAAACGTTTTTCGTGATTCAGGTGATTCAGTGACTGTCGTTCTGATGAACTATCCTTTCTCGAATGAGTATCAAACTCTGAGGATTGTTAATGAGATTAATGTAATTCTTTTGGTAAAAAACAATATTTACAATTTTTATACGTTTATTCAGTTTAGAACAAAGGGTGAAATTTAGATTTAGGGTGAAAAAATTTATACGCACCTTGGGAGTAATAAGTGAGTAATTACTGCTCTCGATAAAATTCGGGCATCAAACTTCATCTTCGGGATTAATCGCCTAATAAATAATTTTACTCCCTTGGTGCATAATATAACTATTATTTCGCAATCACTATTTAGTACTATTTAGTATAATAACCCATCGCAAAATCGACTCCTTCTAAAATCAAAATTGAAGCACAAACACAATGATTAACAACTCCGTCTTCCAATTTTTCAGCGGATATGCAGCAGCGATACCTGGTGGAAACTATCACGATGACCACGGTGACGGAGCGACGGATCGTGCGAGAGATAAGCGAAGAGGAGGCGTCCCCGCGTCCCCCGGTCGCTGGCGACGAGGCGGACAACGGCGTCCCCTCGGAGCAGCAGCAGCCAACGCAACAGCGTCGCGTCTCGATAATGAGTGCGCAGCGCTCGACGGATTCTGCGGACGGCGCGGCTCGAAATGGCGAGGCGTCCGACTCGTCGGAACGCGAGCGACCGTCCTCGGAGCTCGGCAGCCTGGGCTTCAAGCTCGGAGGAGTCTCGCCCTTGTGCACTAACAGCCTGAAGCCGAACTCGGCCGTGCGCCAGCTGTTCCCCGACCCGCGGTACATATCGCCGCCACAAGCCCCCGTCAAGTCGGCCTCCATGGGCGAGGCTAGCGATGACGGAGCCGGCGACGACTCGTCCGACAAGATGAGTGACAGCCTGCGCATGTTCGACGCGGTCAAGCGGTCGAAGATGGGGGCGGCCGGGCGCTCGGATTCTTCGGAGAGCGACTCCTCGGTCAAGAGGACCATCGAGCGGAACTGCTCTGAGGCGAAGCCTCGTCGGCAAGTACGACAGTCTCAAGCGGAAGAACTTGAGGAGCAAGGATCTCACGCTGGAGGAGCGGATCAGGCAGCTGACCTGCTTGGATGAGGACGAGGATACCGCGGACAGCAGTGCATCCGAGAATAACAACATGGGTCGCGTCAACGGCGGTACCATCAATCATCACCACAATAACAACAATAATAATGGCATGATGATGAACGGAACGGACGGGAGATCCACCGGGGAGGGAAACTGCGCGGACGATCTGGGAGTACACCAGTTACCTGCCAGGACTTCCCCATCGGGAGAGGAGCGTCCCAAGACGCAGCAGCAGCAACAACAGCAGCAGCATCATCACCATCATCACGGCAACTCCGCGTACCGTAAGATCACCGACCTCTTCGGGCCGAAGAAGGCGCCGTCCGTGGAGCTGAGCTTGCCGGACATCGGGCTGGGCACGAAGCACTCGATGGCGGTGAAGGCGACCAGCGGTGCCAAACTGAGCTCCGAGGCGCGTAAGCAGTTCCTTGCGAGTCTGGCACCGCTCTCCTGCGTGGCGTCGAGTGGCGTCGACGGTCGCGATGACTACTACCGTATGCCAGCCAAAATGGGCCCAGGCGAGCGCGGCTCCGGCTGCTACAACTCCGACTCCTCGTACAGCCTCGAGGACATCGAGGACGCGTTGAACGACGGTATCCCGGCGCCACCGGACGTCACACGTGGCACGCCAACTACCTCTGGACCCAATATCGACGGCTTCGCCGGTCTCGACCCCAGCGACGAGCTTCTCGCCTTCGTCGAGCAGGACAAATCTCGTACCGAGCGCATCAAGCGTCGTTACAACGACGTCGACGAGCACCATCACCATCATCATCATCACCACCAACTGCAACAACAGCAGCAACAGTTACAACAACAGCAGCTACAGCAACAACAGTTGCAACAACAGCAGTTACAGCAACAGCAGTTACAACAGCAGCAGCAACGACCGACGAGCAAGCTCATCGAGGCTATCGAGATCCCCGTCAACTCCATCGGCAACGCGGGAGCTCAAGACGATGAGGACGAGGACGATGAGCTGAACGATTACGGGTTCAATCGAAGACCCTCCGTACGTGGAATTAAGGCCCAATTCGAGACGACGAACGAGATCGTGCGCCAGCTGCGCACCCGCAGCGCCGCCGCCAACTCTCTGCCCGAAGCCTGCAGTCGGCTTGGCTTTGCAGCCGGCCACGAAGAGGACGCCACCCCTGGCTCCTCCTCCTCCTCCGAGGTCTACCGCATGACCTACACGAACGACGCCCAGCTCGACCCCAACACCATCAACCGCATCAACAGCATGCAGCGCCAGATCAACGACATCTACCAGAGCATCGCGGACAGTGGCGTCGGCAACGTCCTCCTCGAGCAGCCGCGCACCCTCGGCCCGGTCGCCGGCTCCCTGGCCTACCTCGACGCTGCGGCCGCACAGTCCCGCTTCCCGGAGCAGCCGAAGAACGGCCTGCAGCCGACGCCTCAGCAGCAGCAGGCAGCAGGCCTTGCTTAGCTCCGCCAGGATGCTCAGGATGGCCGGAGGCGCCGCCGACGCGCCGCCCGGCCTTTACAGCACGCTGCCCAAAAGCCACCGACACTCGGCCGCCGCGGCTTACTCGTCTTACGGTCTCCTGCCGCCTGGCGGCACGCTGCCCAGCGCTTCTGTCGCCGCCAAGTGCTACCGGACCATGTACTTCGTCCCGTACAACGGCTTGTCCGACCCCACCTATCAGAACATTCAGAGGATACTGCCGCCGCACTCCTCGCCCACCAACTACGCCGAGCACCTCGAGAGGTATCCTTACCCAAGGAATGGCAGAATCGAGCAGCAGCAGCAGCAGCCCGCCAGATATTACGTCCGACCTGCATCGATACCAGTGAGTAACGGTCGTTTGGTACAAAACTGATTGTGTTAGCCTTCCCGCTAAAATGCTTGAAGTCGTATGTTTTCTTTTTGATTTTGTAAAAATAGAACGTCAATGTGTTCACTTCTTATACAGACTATTCAATTGTTTTTGTAGAAAATGACACAACAGATAGAAACAATTATGCCAAAATTTAGAAGAAAATTGAATTTTAATTCGATATATTTGTAAAAAAAGATATTGCAAGTTAATATTATACGAGGCTGTATAAATATAATACTTTTTAGTACATCACGATTGTAATAAATTTCAGCAAGCAATATCTTCGTGGATCAACGTTAAATTGAAAAATGAAAAAAATATGAGAACATTTATCTTTAATATTCTTTCACATAAAATTGTACATTTTCAATTTTCCCGTGAAAAGCCAATTTCAATTCTGCCTCTATTTTAAAAAAACCTGTAACCTGCAGAAGAGTCAAAAGCTATTAAAACAATTAAAGTAATCGGATTTTCTTTTAAATCGCAGCAATAATATTCCTTGTAAAATGCTAAATAACCACACGTATTTAACTTTTTCCTTGATAAAAATAAAAATAATCTGAAAAAAAAGTACGAAGTACAGGAATAAGATCGATCGCCAGCCATTCATCGTAACCCATTAATTCGTACACAACTAAGCCTTCAACGCGGAAAAAACAATTAATCCCTCCTCCGGCTCTCTCGAGGAAATTGAATCCGCAAACTCGGGAGGGCCGCGCTCCCCGTTAATTACGACCTCTCTCCCGGCGTTCGCGCGAATCTCACATAATCCGTCGCAAAGAATAAGAGGATAGCACTCGTCCGTCGGGCCTGGTTTACTTTCCGCTGCGGATCCTCCTTTACTTCGCTCAGGGTTAATTCCTTTTCCGTGTTCCAGAACACCCAGCAACCGACTTCGGCACTTCACCTCCACCTACACCAGAGCGAGGAGTTCCAGGCGAGCGCGGCAAGAGCTCAAGCCCTAGGACACGTCCACCCTATGCATGCCCAGCTGCAGCAGGTCC
Organism: Sycophila sp. Sp_5; assembly: GCA_018906775.1. Classification (NCBI taxonomy): domain Eukaryota; kingdom Metazoa; phylum Arthropoda; class Insecta; order Hymenoptera; family Eurytomidae; genus Sycophila; species Sycophila sp. Sp_5. Next base: position 527,810 of record JACCID010000014.1, on the reverse strand, counting down.
AGCAGCAGCAGGTTCAACAGCAACAACAACAGCAGCAGCAGCAGCAGCAGCAGCTCACGCAGAACTACGTCCAAACACTCTCGGGGGATACTTACTCAATCTGTCCACCGCCACCGCCCACGCAGACTTCTGCAACTTACACGTATCAGATGCAAATTCAAGGTCGGTAGTCAAGCGAAATATTGTGGAATGAAATATTATACCGAGAGAAAAAATTTAATAAAAATTGCTATTGTAATTAGGAACATTGCTATTCCTGTGGTAACGTTTTAAAGTATTCACTGTTAGCTTAATATATTGTATCTAATTTTTATTGTTATTTGCAAAAATAGGTTTATTTAATTCGAACAATTGAAAGACATTCTCTTTTTAAGTTTAAATACATTAATGTTTTAATTCTTCAATTCTTTAAAGAAAACAGCTTTTCTAAGCATTAAAGGCTATTGAAACTATACCTGCTCATTGTATCACTTATGAATTGCTAGCCGTAATAAGCAAACTCGATCCAATTTGAGTATCCAATTAAAAATCGATTTTTCGCGTCCCGAGAAAATGCGCATCTTCTTACCTGGCTCTTGTCACTCGCCGGCCGCATAATAGCCTACATACGTCTAGTTCACGTGTTAACTCAGAGTCTTGTGTAGTTAAACATAGAAAAACACTGTAGAGTCTTTGCTGATCGGAAGCCATAATCGCGGATGTGCAGGCATCGACTTCCGAATTAATCTCATTTAACGCCTCTTTCGTTCTAAATCCACTTGACGAAAGCTTCTATAAAAGTTTATCCGATGGATACTTGTTTTCTTGTACTAGTATACTCTTCCATCGCGCTAAAATTACTTTTTGTAAATATTTTCTTAAAATTAAATAATTCACAATATTTTTTTATTATTCACAAGTATTTATACATTCTCTTTGCTTCGAATATAAGGTATAGATGCTAAGAATAATACTGCAGATTAGATTTTATACGCTGATAAAGCTTGATTTGATAAATAGGTTTGTATACCTACTATTTCTTTCTAATGCTATCATAAATATTCAGCAAGTTTATTTCTTAAGCAGTGTTAAAAAAGAATAAGTAGTAACCTAATTTATAGCTTTATGTTATTTTTCTCATATTTTACGCTCTATCGGCGATATTTCGAACCCTGAAGGGGAGATTGGAATTATCAATAATTACTTATCAATAAGTTTCCTCCTTGAGGTTTTGCCTTCCACTTAATCATTAAATGTGATTACTTATACTAATTAAACAATGCTAATAAATATTCAGTACATGCCAATTATTTAGTAAACGTGGAAAATGTTAAAATTACATTTTTTAAGAATGTTTAAGTAAAGAAAAAAAATATAATGACATGTGCAAATGCATTTTCAAATAAAATTCAGTTTCAAAAAATACGAAAATTAAAAGTCATTAACTTAAAAATTCATAAATGCTATTTCACTGAATAGTTTATAAAAAAATAGTTAAAGAGTTCCCAGTAAAACAGAATTCAAAATCCTAAGAAACTCAAAATCTTTTATCGATTTCTGCAGAAGGACCTCATCTAAGTCTGTAAAAGACAGTAATTCAAACCACTACTAAAATTTTCAAAAATAATGTATAATTTGAAATCTTCCTTCAAATTAAAAAAAAATCAAAATTCAGTACAGTAGTGCAATTTATTTTTAGGTCGTCTCACATCGTCGGACATGCAGACGCAGACGAGCTGCGCGACTTCGTCGCTGCTGACGAATCCAGTGCTGTCGAGCACATCGTCGCTGCTCTCCTCGCCAACGAAGCTACCGTTGAACTCGTACCAGGCCCAATCGACGGGCAGCCTTCAGAGGGGCTCGAGCTGCAGCGTGGCCGAGCGCGGGGTGCCTGAGGGTGCGGCGAGCGCGCCCTCGCACGACTACCAGTCGGCGAGTTTGCTGGCGAGCGCCAGCCAGAGTGCGGCCGGAATTGCCGCGAGCTTTGTGCCCGCCGGTGACGAGCGGCCTGAGCAACCCTCCGGCCTCGTCGACGCCCAGAATCCTGTGTACTACGCCATGAACGTCTGAGAAGAGTTTTACTCGTTACACGCCGAGCGCGAGATCATCAAGTGCGATCTCATGTAGTTGTTGAAATTTTTTCTTCGTGTGCGGTGTTTTTAAGCTCTTTTGGGATTCGCCGGGATCACTCGCAGCCTGTGGCGCGACGCTCGCCGTGTAACCGAGGGAGTTGGGAGGACGAAATTCTCATGAGCGAGGTTTTCACTTGGGGAATGTTGCGAGAGTTTTTTGTTGGGATTCTTCATGATTTTATAATTTTGCGTGTATTTTTTTATACTATTTCAATTTCGATGATTTCTCGAACGAGTAATATATTTTTATGTCGAGTCGAGTGATGTTCTTAATTGTACATTGAAATGAGTAAATATCGTTGCAAGGATTGAGGATGAGGAAAAAATCGTGCAAGAATTTTAACTCGAAAATCTTATTTTTGCGTTGGATTCGAGCGAATTATTTGAGTGAAAAGCATGGATATGATTCTAATTGTATACGTTGTAAGTGTATTTCATGACAAACTGAGAACTACTCTAAAAAAGTCGGTGTATAAAATCATTCAAACTTAATGGAATTTTATACTATGAATGTTATCCCAAAAATCCATATTTTATACGCGCACCTTTTGAATAATCAATTTTTTTATAACAGTAAAAAAAGATGGTCTTCAAAAGAATCAGCGTTATTGGTTTGTTGTGAGGCTGGATTCTTTATTATTTTGTTTATTCAAAAAATGCATGAAATCTCGCAGTATTAAATTTAGTATTTCGCGGAAAGAAATATGCTGAGTGAACATTTATGGACGTAGAAGAGAACAAAAACGTGGTAATAATTAAGATACACGCCAAAGATACATCGGAGAGTAGTACGACGTAATTATAATTGAGAGAATTTAAGAAAAAATAATGTGTAAAAATATACCATAAATGAAATTTTCATCGTGTAGAGTATGAATGAAAATCCGTAGTTTTCCGATCCGTAATTTATCGCCAAAAATAAAAAAAAAGTTTGAGATAGAGAGAAAGAGAAAGAGTATGGCAGAAGACCATCGAATATTCTCTAAACACGTGGATATATATACACGAGCGTAAAAGACTTGATCTTCTTATTTCCCGACTTACTTCATCGGCCAAAAATATAAACAAAGAGAATAAGCGAGAAGAGAGATGTCAAGTCACTAGTGAAATTTTCTTTGTTATGCAATGCGTTGCAGTAGAGCTTTTTTCTGTATCCCTCCTTTTTTAAGCAGATAAAAAAAGAGAAGGCAATTCTAGAATAATCTATTTATAGAGTAGATGATTTATATACAAAAAATGTAAAACGAGAGATATGCGAAGTCTATCGTGCGTTTTCCGTTGTCAATCTTAGCGAGTATATATACGTGTATTTGTTATTTAGATTGTGTAAGTCAGTCGTTTTTACAAATCACGCAAACACGTTTACTTCATGAGCGAAGGCGATGAGGATGAATATGGCCAACTATTGCGCAGAGCGAGTCTTTGAGCACGACCTTTTTTCTTCAGATCTCGATTAATCCCGCCGTCGACGGAAGAAAAAAGTGTTTTAACGCTGCAGTTGTCGGTTCCGTTGTTAGGTATTGAGATTAGACTGATTTTTCGCAATATTACGAGGTTAAGACTTTTTAACACTTTTTAAAATAGTACATTAAAAAGGTTCTAGCGTAATAAAACTCGAAATAATTTTTCCGCCGACGACGTGGACGTGAACCGAAGAGTTGGATTTGTTTATCAATTGATAAATTACTTGTATTTTTTTTCGTAAACGTACGATTAATATCAAGGTGTCAACCAAAGTTGCGAATTAGTATTAACAACTGTTGTGATATTATTTCAAACCGCATACCGTAGATTTTTTTTATATTTATTTTACTTCTGTTTTTTTTTTTTGCTTAATGCATAAAAATTGTAAATACTTAATGATTAAGCTTCACTTTGAAATGTTCTTATTTTTACATTCAAAGTGTAGTCATGTATTTTAACGAACTTAACTCTAAATTTGTCGATAAAATTATTGTTGTTTAAATTATATCGAGTATAATATAGTTAATCTATAATTTATTGAAATAGACGTATATTTGCGTAGTTGACTAGCTAATTTTACTGTAAATAATGATAAAAACAGCACTGTAACAGCTGTACTGTTTCGTGATTTGTTTTTCATTATAAATGAAGCAAATACAAGAAAAAAGAGACTATACTGTAATAGAAAATTTATAATTCTATTTATTACTAGATCATTTATTTTTTAAGTTACATCAAAGAAATTGTTTATAAAACTTGCTTTTTTTAATGATTATTTCTTAAATTTAAATTATTTGTAATTATACAATTATCGTATTGAAAGATATTCGATTGCTTTATATTTGATGAAGATTCTATCTTTGCGAATGTCAGTATAGTTTCTTTTATAGAGCAAATGTAAAAGAAAAAGAAAAAATGCCAACGTAATTCTTCGACGATTCACGTAATGTAAGTAATGTGTGCACACAGATGCAGTTGAATAAAAAAAATGAAAATAAAAAATAGAGGAAACAAGCTACTTCGGTTTGTAGCGAGTACTCAAACATAAACATAAAAAAATACGAGCAAACTGTTTACAGAAAATGTAAAAAAAAAAAAAATACGAGCGACATGGAACGAAAGACACGATGGATGTAAAAGTATAAACAAAAGAGAGACACTTACACACACACAACTGATAATATTTAATGGAAACCTACGCTGTAACGAAGGATTTTAAAAAATCAGAAAGGAATCGAAAACGTTTATCGAGGACTTTTGAAACATTGAAGACTGCAATAACTACAACTCTGGCCTATTTAAATAAAGAAGAAGATTAGGTATTATAGGTATACTATTAAACGAAAAAAAAATTAAGTATTATTATACACTAACATGTATAAGAATAGAGAGGTTAACAGATAAAATTACTCGATATAAATCGATTGAATAAAAAAATTAAATAAGTCGTAAAAGAGACATGATCCGTGTATTAGATAATGCCGCGATGATTTTCGATAAGCTGGCAACGTTCTTTTAAGCGCGGCACTGTTCGATTTATTTCATGCGAGGAAAGCACGTCGCAAATAATGTGTGCGAATACAGGCGAGTTTACTTAATTATACCATTTCAATTGTTATGTTAAGTTACCTTTTCTTTTGATTAGTAAAAATGACATTCCAAAGATTTTATGAGTATCCTTCATTTGTTTCAGTTTTACCTTTTTCTTTCGTTAGCAGCCTTGTATCATTATTCTAATTGCTAAATTTAAGAACCGATGGCGAGTAAAAAAATTGTCAAAAATGAAAAAAAATCAAAATTAAATAACGCGTTGTGTTGCATAACATAAGAAATCTTTGATAACTGCCAAAAAATGGAGCATTGACGGCAAAGATTTCTAAGACAATACAATGTGACACCAAAGATTCAAAAGCGTTTGAAACTAATTTTTTAAAAGATTTTTTATTCTGCCGAAACTCGAATTGATAAAACTCTAGCAGAGGTAACTACAAATTTAGCGACATTTTTAAACTAAATATATGCCTACAAATTTTTCCGTAGCTTTTTTAATTATACAAGTATACAAGAACCGATGGAGAAAAATAGTCAGTTGTAATCGCATTGCACAAAACATTTACAATGAAAAAAAAATACATTAAGAATGAGAAGACAAGCGGCTTATAGTTGATCATTTTGTAGCCGAGTCAATTTGTGTATTTAGGAAAAAAATATTGTTTCCGAAATTAGGCGCTGCGAGTGAAGAAATTACATTTATTGAAAAATTAGATGCGAGATTACACTGCAGATGCATCGATTTAAATCGTAAATGGGATACGCGATAGTCAGTAAAACTTACGTACAGTATTTGGGACCCTTTGTAGAGATTTTGTAAGAGTGCACGAGGCGCGCGATGAGGTGGCTTTTCCGGATTCAACTAGAATTCCTATAAGAGTGCAATTGAAAGTAACGATATCGCGAATTTCTATTTTGCTCTCATTACCTCTATGGACTATTATTATTTAAACTATTATTTTCAAAACCCTTAAAGTAATTACTATAAATATTATAATTATTTTATAATATTTAAAGTAATTCTATATATAGAATTACTTTAAGATTTATAAAGATTATAAGTATAAATCCTTATAATAATTTTTGTTTATTCCTCATCTGTAAGAAAAAGTTTAACTAAAAATTCTGCACTTGATTAAATGTAAATCTTTGACTTGAACTTAAATTTTTCATCCTAACTTTAAAAATTATGGGAGTTTATCAGAGAAAAATAAAGAAATTCGGCGAAGGATAACACATACCCCGGCAGGCAGGAAAAAAAACCCCAAACTAGGTACAAAAATGATTATTCTTATTGTACGTGTAACTTAGCGAATAAGTGTGATATATCGATTAGTTTATAGTCAAATGCTATATACTTCTACGAATTTTCTGATATTGATTAAAGAAAAAAAATTCATCGTATAGTAATCTGAATAAAAAAATAAGCTCGAGGGTGAAGGAGAGACGTGGAGCTCGTTGCCGTTCTTTATAGGAGCTTAGTATTTTATAAAAAAATTATATGAAATGAAAAACGTAGAACGAAGTCAAGCCAAATGTTTCTCTGTTGATTCGAAATGATTTATTTGTAAAATCTTATTGTTATAACACTTCGATTTACACTTATGTATAACATCAGTATTAAAATTTGTTATCGATAAATTTTCATTCATTGTCCAGCACGATATGATCACAAGTATTAATTCAATTCGAATTCATTTATTTTTTCTTTTTTAATATGTACCGTGGATAACTTATCAATTTTTAAGGTAAATAAAAGAGTAACAGCGTGTAAATAATACAGTAGAGTAAAGGAAGGAGTCAGAGGTGTGCATGAACGTCTAATTATTAAGCAAATCCGCGTAATATGTGCCGTAGGAAGGAACTAAAAAAAAACAAAGAGCAGAGTGATTGTCAAAATGGTCCAGTGAATTGCATAAGAAATTACTAAGAACAGAAAAAAGTGAAACTACGTATTCGATAAAAAAATGATTAAAATTGGATTTTTACGAAAAAACATTATATAATAAAAATAAACACTTACGAGCAAACATAAATGAAACTTGACGAATTTTTCGATGTTAGGCACGATTATAAACTGCCATAATAAAATATAATCTAGCCGCGTGTATTTTTTCTTAAGAATTGGTCACGACGTAAAATAAAAATTGTAGTACAGGCTGGGTGATTTTTTTCGAATTAGTAGTTGACTGTCACGCGATAAGGAAATAATAATAAAAAAAAGAAATATAAAATGCCAACTCGTTCACTCGACGGCCTCAAATTGGCACCGTCCCTGACGAGATTTTGTGCGAAACATATAGTATTATTTTATTAAAAAATTGTTAGATGAATATACATATTTAGAAAAAAATTCGAACACGTGAATATACTATATAATGAATAAAAAGAAGTGAATTAAATTTAAAGAAAAAGTGGTAGAGAGAAGAAAAACGTTGATTTTCGATTAAATTTAAGAAACATAGTAATTTATGTGCGATGAGAGTTGGATAAAGTTGATGTATCTGTTATTTACAGTACTACTTGCGTAATCTTAAAGTAATTACTGTTACATTGTGAAACAGACAAGATTAATACAAAATTGATGATATTTATATTTTGCAACTGTTAAAGATTTTATTTTCTGATTTGTTTACCATCATTTTAAATGTTAATTAATCAATTATTTGTTACATTGGCATACAAAATTTTATCAATTTAATCGATAAATTATATAAAATTGATGTAAATTATATAAATTCATATAAATGACATCCATAAACATAATTAATTTAATTTACTATAAAAAAAATAAAAAATTATAAACACCGTTCACAAAGTGCACGCGGAAAAAAATATTCATCAAAAAACATGAAGCGATACTTAAAGGAAAATAATGGATAACCGGTGCATTAACTTTATGACAATCGAAAGAAAAAAAATGCGAAAGAGTGTCAAAATGAAAAAGAGAATCGGACCGGCATAATTCCTGTACTTAAGCTTACTTTAAGAGAAGCAGGATCCGCAGTGTGATTTTGCAACGATATCAAGTCAATGAAGATATAAAAATAATAAAATAAAAACCATAGAAGAAAAAGGATATGCGTCGTGGAAATGCGAGTCAATGGAATAAAGTATCTGCGATCTCAAACCGTGTACCATTTTTAACAGGTGAATTGAACAAAATAAAAAAAGCTACTCCATAAGACTACCTATGGGACATTTTTTCCGCTCACTTTCTCGTCGCTTGCTCCGCGCGAGCGAAACTGGATACCACAAGAATGAATAAAACGGTCACATTTTATCTTCGTGCGTAAGTATGAATTTTTTTTTCGGATATTTTACGATATTATACGAGAAGCGAGGAAGTAAGAGATTCCCACATCATGTTTTATCCTGCGACACGATTACTTAGCATGTAAAGGAAGAAACATATAATCGTTGGGAATTTGTATAAGCGCCATGCTGTACTTTTAAATGCGATTGTGAAACGGCCAAAAAATGAATAAGAAATAATAATAATGAATAAAATAAACAGACTGTATATATCCATTTGATTGTTAAATGAACTAGTGATCATTATGTAAATAAAAAATGCTTAAATAATACAAAGTCGTACGCAATAATTTTCTTATCACCCTCCGTTTATTTTGTCATCAAATATAAATAATTATACATTTTTTTCTTGTTATTGTTTTTGCTTTTGATTATCCAGTCTTTGATCGTTCAGCTTTGTTTATTATTTTCTTTAAATACATATTTTATATTTCAGTCTATGCGATTCAATTCTGCGCGTGAAGGCAAACGTTTACGTATAAAAAGCAAAAATAGCGCTATGCATATATAATTTATGTATATTTATTACAAAGTTTCTCCGTGAAAAAGTGTGATATCAAAAACAAAAAAAAATATTGGTGTTCGTATTAGTTAGTCATTTTACTTCAATGAAAAAAAAATTAAATAAATGTAACTTTCTTTTTTTCTCAAAATCTTATGTAAACTTTTATTTTAAAAACATAATCACAAAAATAGTAGTTTAGTAGATTGTTAATTGTATTGCATAAATCAGCTTTACATACACATTTTTAACTTACATATCTTAACTCGCAGTGGCTGTCAATTGAATGAAAAAGATATTTTATAAAAAAAAACGAATTTATTCGTCTTTTTTATAATAATAGAATTTAATTTAACGAAATGAATCTCAATTTCTTAAAGCCCGTAATCACTCCTATTGGCACTTAAGAATAAAATTAATTTAATTTGATTGATTGACGTATTTTTATATGTATACATAATTAATTTCTGTATTAATTTTTAAACTAAAATTATTAAAAAATATACTATATCATAATCAACACAAAATCTTCATGTAATCTAAAAAAATATTGCTATTAACCCTCGTGCGCAGAAAGGCGAGTCAACGCATCCAAAATAAACGGGTTACCTATTCAATCCCTGCGCAGGAGGGTTAAATAAACTAAATAAAAATGTTAATTACAATATATGCTTTAAATTGTAAATTGATTCAAAAAGAAGCATTCGAAATAAATAGACACGTAGCCGAGCGATTATAAAAATGTCTTTTAAATTTTATTACTCGCACAATATTCTTATTTGCTTTTCAGCTCGAGCGTGTATAGTGCAATAGTCCCTGATGTACAACATTCGTTAGAGGTAAAGTGAAAAATTCGGTGCCGTCTCAATCAAACGTAGATTAGTTTTGTGTGTACCGTAGTTGCTGTTCCATTTTTCATCGAATCATTATATACGCAATTATAATATATAATTATATAATCCATTTTGTACAAGTGTTTATACAAAAAATATAGAAATCGCCGGAGCCGACGCAAATGCGCGTGCGTCACACATAAAAGAGCTCCATAAAAAACGCATGCTTGATCATTTCGTGTACGTATTTTTTTTTTCTTTTTTCTTCTTTTGCCTAATCGATTTATTAAAAATGTTCACATTATTATATCTTATTATTTAAAAAATGCCTTACGTCTTTATTAAATAGGTAAAGAGACATTCGCAGTATTTACTAGTTGTTGCACCTTCATATTTTGTCTCTTATTAAGAATGCTTTAGATAAATTCATTTATGCGATCCTAAAAAAAGGTAAGTATTATTTAGATATATTTATTATGTGTTTGCAATGGATAAGTAATTATCGATTGTGAAATATAAAAAAAGAAGAGATTTTTAAGGTCAAACGTTCGTATGTGTAAGTAAGAAAATCGCGTACGTCATTAAGTGCTTAATTTCGTCATTTGAATTTCAAATTAGAAAAATTCATGCACGTGAGCAATTGGAAAAGTAAAATGTGACAGGACTTACAATGCAGTGCTTTTAGGGCCAATTGTTGAAGAATATGCCGAGCGCATGCAGCGATTCTTCTACAACACGACGCAACGTCTTCTCCTCACTGGCTCTGGAGGCTCGAGAGCGGCTAAAATCGCTTCATCGAAGACGTTCTTTAGTCCTTTCTGTAAATTTATTAAAATTTTACATTAACTTTAATTGTACGTTATTTAATTAAATTAAGTTTACAAAATTCTTCTAATTATTTATCAAATTAACAAACACTTTCCAATTAGTATTATTGTTATCAGTATGATTTACAAAACATGCCTTTAAAAATAATGTTTTTGTACTTGCGCTATCTCAATAAATTCAGATTGTGTAATTCGTATATCAGTAGAAAAATAAATACTGACCTGTGTGAGTGCACTGCACTCGACATATTTGACAGCTTTAAGCTCCTTAGCTAACTTTTCTCCTTGCTCTCCTGTGATAGGCTTCTGTTTATTTTTTGCAAGCTTTTCTATGGTTGCTGCATCATCCCTTAGATCAATCTGTGTGCCAACCAATAAAAATGGTGTCTTTTGACAGTGATGTGTTATTTCTGGTACCCACTGGAAAGAAATTATGATATTAATTATACTGTCCTATTTGAAATATTTATAAGATTCTAGTAAATACTCAATGAGATCTTTACCTTTTCTCTAACATTTTCAAATGAAGAAGGTGATACTACTGAAAAACAGACTAGAAACACATCTGTTTGAGGATAACTCAGTGGTCTAAGTCTATCGTAATCTTCCTGGCCTATTAACAAAATTTTGAATTATAGATTAGATAGTGCTGTTTTATTTATACAATTAAAATGAAGTTTAAACTTACCAGCTGTATCAAAAAGTCCAAGAGTATAAGGCTCTCCACCGATCATTACCGTAACAGCATAATTGTCAAAAACTGTTGGTACATACTCGGAAGGAAATTTGTTTGTAGTGTACGATATCAGTAGGCAAGTTTTACCCACAGCTCCATCTCCAACTACCACACACTTTATTGTCTGCATCTTGTATGTGTATACTTTTCGTCACCTGGTAATACAGACAAATTACAAATCAATAAACAATGCGCCTGTACATTTTAATATAAAAGTAAACATAAAAATATAAAATTTAAATGCCTCTACTCCTATCGATATATTCTACACCTGTGACCATCAGTCTGCCTCTCGGTAAAAAACTTTGCAATAAATATAAGTAGCCAAACAAAGTTACCGGCGAACGGTTTAATCTTAATCAATGGAGTGCCTCGTTAAAATAAATCAGCGAACAAGTGCCCCGAGTAAAAATTCGACTGAACCCAAAAATAATTGGAGAGCACTGAAATTTCCCTCCTCGAGGCTCATCCCAACAAGAGTAAGCAACGTCTGCCTATTCTCACTCCTCTCCAAAAGCAAAAGCGAAACAAGACTATTGCAACAGCTTGCATGAACTGTCAAGCGTGGATCCCCAAGCCTCCGGCGCAGTCCCCTCGACGATCTCGCCCACACGCGGACTCCCGACCGCAATCCTCATCCCAAGCACTCCGCGCACAAAAAAATGCGAATTCCAGCGCGGGTTAGTCAGAGTCCCGCGGACCTATCGCACGTACAGAAGCGCGCCTCGAGGAGCCGCCGCGATAAAGTACGTCGGGGTCCGTCCTTCGGGCCGACGCTCGGCCTAACGGCAACTCGAAGCGTGCACATATGCACCGCCGCGCGCGCGGGGGAGAAGGGGAATTGTTTTTTCGAAGAGAAGCCATTTTGCGCGTAGTACGCACACGATGCGAGGATCGCGGCTGAAGAAACTTAAAGCGACGGGTAGAGGGGGGGGCAGTAAAAAGGATTTACCGGGTGCACGTAGGCAGGGCGTAGGTCCCCGCGGTGGTGGCTGTGCGCTCTGGAATGCGTGGCCCGTCGTCCCCGGCGGCTGTGCACTGGCCGTCCCTCTCCTCTGAGCGGCGGACTCGATCCTCTCGCTGCGCGCGGGCGGCCGACGCGACACTGTATGGGCGTCGACACAAACACTCGCTCGCGCGACAATGAGCCGATCTCCTCTCCTGCCTGGCTGGCGGCTTGCCGCTGCGCGAAGAGCGACCACGGGACGACGACACACCGATGCAGGACCGACAGCACTGCGGCCCCCCACACACGACGCACGGCGGATAGGATACGACTGCGATTTCGTTCGGTGTGTATACGGGCAACGCCACGGGGCAATGAACAGCTGCTAGAGCGGGGCACGCAGCGGACTGGAGAGTCCGAGGCGACGAGGCGCCGCTCCGCTGGACAGTCGATCGGAGAGGCATCTGCGATCGGTAATTTTTCGAAGGTCGAATCTTTTGAATGTATCATTTTATGAATCAAGAGATTTTATTATAAGTTTATATAAAAATTGACTATCTGGTCCGTATATTTTTAACACAAGTAAATAAATAAACAATTAAATAAGTAAATAAATAAATGTGTGCTTCGAAACTTGAAATTTTGTGGGAAAGCGGTTTTTCGAAATTCTACACTGAGAGACCAATTTGTGAATTTTCAGTAAATATTTGCTTCAATGGTGCTTGTTAAATATTTCTTTAAATCAACTAAATATTTTTGTAGAGACTGCTAAATTTATTTAGAAACAAAGAAATATTGAACAAGTACCATTGAAGTAAATATTTACTGAAAATTAATAACTGGTCTCGCAGTGTAATTGGATTTTGTGGAGAAAAAGATAGTAGAATGTTTTTTCTAGGGGATATAAGTTTTTAGCTTGTCAACGGCTAATTAGTTTAAATAGTAGGATCGACTGTAGAAGACAGTGAAATGGAAACTTTGGATCAGATTCTTTGGTATCATTTTAAGGTAAATGTTTTAAAACAATTACTTAGGTATACAATAAAAGTTTGTAATGATAAAAATAAAAAAGCTTTGTCATTATAAAGAATAAACTAACTAAAAAAAAATCGATTTTTTTTATCGCTTCAAAGAAAATAGTTTGTTTTAAAAAGTATTGTATGAGTTTACCCTTGATTATTATTTATTTTCATAAATATTTTTAATATTTGCCTGTATAATAATTCTCTCAATTAAAAATACATAATTTTGTAACTAAACATTAAGACATCTTATCCGTTATGTTTTAAGATTTGAACATTTTCAATTACAAACTTTTGAATAACTTAAAGCATTATTCAAAATTTTTAATTATGTTTTGTATAAAAATTTTTTAAGTAGGTTAACATTTGTGCAATCATATGTGATAACTATCTTGTAGTTAATAATTTTAATTTTAAAATTAAGTGAACTGTTTAATAAAATTTCTGTATTAAATAGTTACATAAGAATTGAATGTTAATCTTTTTAGAATATCCTTTTAGTATATCAATGAATTTTGCAAGTATACTTCAATAAAAATAAAATATATTGGTGCATTTAAATTACATTGCTTTTATTCCATGAAAAATTTTTAATAAGAAATTCTTTTAATAATACTTTTGTTGACTTAGAGTAATATACAAAATATATTAATTTTTAATTATACAGATTTGTATAGTGAAACCTGTTCTATCACCATCTCAATAAAATTATAAAAACAATATAAAATTCATATGATAGTATTAAAAATTCTGGTAACAATCACAAAAAACACTTATAGAAAGATTATTTACAGTCACATTAAAAAATTTAATACCATTCAAATGTATATTTCAAGATCCATATTACGCTGTGACAGCACATCTGAAACCAAGGTTTCCAGCTGAAGTGTCCGGTGTATTTTGACTTCTTGCTGCACATCGATATCTATAGCAGTAGCTTTTATGACAGAGGTAAGATCCACCTTTCTTCACTTTATCAGATCCACTAGGAGCACCAGTCTAAAATAAATAAATAAGTAATTTAATTGATTGTAAAAATATCTAAATTTTGTTAGATGAAATATTTTAGCAATTACAGGATTGATTTGTTTTTCTTCTGAATGCTTAACCATCCACCAGTCTGATGTCCATTCCCATACATTTCCAACAATATTGAAAACTCCATAACCATTTGGAGGGAAATGCGAAATTGGATTTGTTCCTTTGAATCCATCCTCAGCAGTATTATTTGTTGGGAAATCTCCTTGCCAAATATTTGCTCTAAAAGAAAGTAATCTTTTTAAAAAAACTACTAAATATTGTCATTTTAAGAGTGATAAATTTTACAAACCTATGTTCATCGTTAGGCATCAATTTATTACCCCAAGGGAATAATCTATCATTTAAACCACCTCGGCAGGTTACTTCCCATTCAGCTTCTGTTGGTAATCTTTTTCCCATCCATTTACAATAAGCTACAGCATCGTTCCAGGATACATGAACAACAGGATGATCCATCCTTTCTGTAATTTTATATACAATCGTAAATAAAATTAAAAGGTATTCAACAGCTTTATAAATTATAAAATTACTTACCTAAGATATTGGAATCTGATCCTTCGGGTGTTCTCCAAGTAGCGTCCTTCACAGGAAGCCACCAAGGAGCTTGTGCGACTGCTTGTTTTATATCGTTCTTGACAGCATCACTCAGCAGCCCTTCAAATACGAATGAATCCTTGAAGATCTCTGCCTCCGTCTTGTGTCCTGTAGCCTCGACAAACTCTTCAAAATTAGCGTTGCTCACTTCGTACTTATCTATATAAAAACTGCTCAGCTCCACCTCTCTCCTAGGTCCTTCCCCATCGGAAACAAACACAGGATCATTTGTACCTATGAAGTACGAACCCCTCTTTACCTTCACCATGTTCATAGTCAAATCCTTCTTGTAAATAGGCTTGATGAGTTCATCGTCAAGCTCATCTTCCTTGCTGGCAGGACAAGAGCCTCCGTCCACACTCTGCCTGCTCTTACTGCAGCCGCAATCGTTGTCGCTCGCAGCAGCCGCTACCAGCAAGTAGAGTAAACACAGGCACCCGCCGATCCGCCTCATTATCCTGGTCTGCATCCTTGCACTTTGGTCTGGTATAATACTCGCGGTGTGTACTTAAGTATAAAAATGGACTATAAACTACGGGGTACTAGATAAATGCACAGCCGACTTTTTCGAGCTCGATATGGAATTAATACTCCGCCGTTTACGTAGGAGCTGTCATCGCGCGTTTACGACGGTGCGCGTCCCGGAACGCGACGAGAGGTGTACAGCGCCGGGCGCAGTGCAGGCCCCCTCCTTTACTTTTTTTTTTTTTAAAGGTTAGACCACGTGACGCCACGCCGCGGCTGCCGATTCGAGGCCGCTACGAGCGGCGCGAAAGTGGAACGGGGGCGATTCCGCGAAAAATCGTACGTATAACGTCGCCGAGGATGCGAATTTTAGCTTTTTTTTTTGTCGGCAGAGAATTTCACGCTGCTTATATATTGGCGCAATATCGATGCGACGCTGCTGACGATCTTTTTTAATCCTGACGCTGCGATCTGCATTTGCCTTATTATACTACTTAAACTCGTCGAGACTCGCCGCTCGGACTTTCTTCTTTTTTGTTTCCGGTGTTTGCGTAATAAGTAAGTATATAAACCATTTAATCAAAACATTTAAAAAAGAAACGTTGAAACGTAAGGTTGAAGATCAGAACGTTTCCGAAACGTTGATAACACTTTGATTTGAGAACCTTTATTTTTAACCTTTTTTTTTAACGTTTCAGTAGTTCATAACCTTCTAGAATTAAGTAATTACTTAATTTAAGTATTCTACAAATAATTAATTAAGAATTAAGAGGACATATAAACATTAAAATTTAATGAATGTTATTAGAATGCATTAAGATTCAGGATTGAAGTTTGCATTTCAATTGTTCTGATAGTTGTTCATAAGTCTTCAATAAATAAATCTTCAATAATTCAGTTTAATACTAAATTTTCAGCAGGATATAGTGAACGGTGATTTTCAAACGTTTATTTCAACATTTCGCTGGTACTTTATATTTTGAATTATTTTAATCAATTTTTATTACGCAAACGTTAGATTAAAATTAAGAAATCGAACGTTGCAAAAGTCAACGTTTCTATTTTCAGCCGGGAGGTTATATACGCCATTCGAGATAAGGCAATAATGAAATAAGGGAGGCAGTACTTTATCATCAACAGTGACGTTCATTTCATGTATTATTATTATATACAGTTATACAGTAAAAGAAGTAAAAGATTTTTATTTACATAGGCGATCGACGAAGTGTTAATCTTAAGTAAGTACTTACATTGTACGAAATAGGTATACACAATTACAGGGGTAGGTACATCGATTTTCGCATTGCGACGTACCGCTAACGAATATAAATACGCCTTGGTGCAAAATGCCCGAAATTACATCTTACGTATACATGTATACAGCTCGATTCGGTTCACAGCGGAAGTACAGCTATAAAATTACTGTTAAGTACAAACTATAGAAAAAAAAAACAGAATTTCTTGGCATCATTAATAAACTACAACGGAGTTATTGTCGCAATTCGCTAAAAGAAAAAACTTGACCGCTTTCTGTTACAAAGTTTTTTTAACGATCGTATAATACAAAAAAAAAATTATTGTTATAGCAATACATTTTTCTTTAAGAAAAACAATTCTATCCTTAAAGTGTCGTACACGATATATAATAACTGCGCTATTCTTTTTTTTTCAATAGGTTCTCAAAAAGAGAAAACAACATTCGAAGTAGACGTGCATCAATACATCATACGCATCTACCTCAAAATTCCCAATCTCCTACATGACTTAGTATTATACATTACAAAACTAAAACTGGCTGATCTCAACGAGGAGACCTTCAAGGTAATAAGTACCATAGATTCGGAGTAACAACTAAACTGAAGTATTTATAATCTCTCCAACAAACCCTTTCAAAGAAAAAATTGGAAAAAGGGTGTACAGAAAATTAAAAAAAATCTACTGTCAGTGTTCGCAGGTGGGCTGGTTGACGACGAAGAAGACGTTGAGCTCGATGAGGGAGGCGAAGACGAGGAAGACGGCGTACATGCCGAGGCAGACGAGGCCGACCCTGCGGTCGAGTTTGAAGCGGTTGCAGGTCAGGGTGACGTAGAGGAGGATGAGGGTCGACATCAACGACACCGAGCTGTAAATCAAGCCCTCCGAGTTTATCTTCACGTAGTGCTCGCCGTTTGCCTGCGGGAAGAAGGCCGACTTGATGAACCAGGGCAAGCCCAGGCAGAGCAGCACGTCGAACACGTTCGAGCCAATCGAGTTGCTTATGCCCATCGTGCCGTGACCTGAGGAAGGAGGTTTACACGTTAGTCGAGGGGGGGAAGGTTGATACTCCCGGTGAGGGTGTATACGGCGGATTACAGCCGCGCGGATTAGCTGCTTAAGTGGATGTAGCCGAGGCGCTGTGTTTAAGGCGATCGTATTTGAATTTCGCGTATTTAGATTTAGCTTTAGAAATGCTTTTTATATTTAAATTGATAAACAAGCGATTGGATTGATTGTTGTAATTTTTGTATAGTATTTATGGTATTTACTAAACCAGCGGTATTAAAGATAATTTTGTAGAATATAGTAGAGAGTAGTCAATTGTATAGTAACCCAGTATAAAATGACCATGTGGAATCCATGTGGATTTATGTAGAATTCATGTCTATTCACATGGTCTTTATATCTGGGAAATGTCTAATTGCTTTGTACACAAATCATATTTTCATCTTAATCATCCGTAAAGTCCGCTTCATTGACCTCTCCAGAGGGAATATAATCATATTTTTTTGTCTAGACTTATTTTATTGTATTATCATATTTTATTGTACTCCCTGGAGGCACACGTTACTCTCCGGAGATACATCTAGGCCATGGTAGACATTTTTTTTAAGAATTATAAAATACTCCTGCTTTAGTACATATCTCGCGTAAATTTCAAATGTAAAATGAGCAGGTTTAATTGTCAAATTAAAGTAATTATTTATATGTTAAATAGAAGTAAGCAAATTAAATACGGTTATGCGTGCGTGTAAAATGATTAAATCAATGTAGCACTCACCTTGATTCGTTACAATGACACTTGATACGGCTTCGGGTACGCTCATTCCAGCGGCGAGGAAAGTTAATCCCATTACCGAATCGGGAATCATCAGCGTGTCACCTAAAAATAAATATAATTTAGCAGCCGCTTGAAAAGGTGTAGCTGAAAATTATATTAATTAAATTTTATTTTGCAGGCAGAGTTTACCGATGATCGTGATATCCCAACCAACGATGTAGGACATCAGGGCAATCCATACGATACACATGACGAACGTCAAAGGGTACCAGTTTCTTAGTGAATGTCTTCTGCAATCAGGAATCGTGATCAGGAGTGCCGCGTTGATGGGCCAAGTTAACACCCACCAACATCTCTCCCAACCATTTTCTGGCCAAGACGTCATATTCACAATTTCTTCTGCAAACAATAAGAGTTTTTACAAATGTTTAAGTACAAAATAAGCTCGTTATATCTGTGGTGATTTTGAAAAAGGACATATATTTTTTAAAATCTACTAGACTATTTCGTTTTATTTCGATTTCGAAAATTTTTTTATTTATGCTCTTTCTCAAAATTTATACCACAGATAAATATCTTTAATTTGTTCTCAGAAATAAGACTTTGTGTTTTCTTCCCAGCAAGGGGCGCTTAAAATTAAAAAAAAAGAAAAAATTGTATAAGGAAATGCAAAACTTTAAATTGGTGAACTATAACAAAAAGTTCTTACTAATATGTTATTTTCAGATCTTACACTGTGAAATTTTAATCGACAAATGTAAAACCTACCAAATTCTTCGCTGGCTTCCAAGCTCTCAATGTCCGAGACTCCATTGCAGTCTCCTGAAAAGATAAGCAAGTATTGATAGAAACGGGGTGTACGAGCGTCGTGGGAGAAACGAAAAAGCTCACCGTTTTGATAAAAGTTGTCTTTGACCTTGGTATTGGTGAAAAAGCTCTCAGCGGTCTTGCTCGACTGGACGAAAGAATCGTGGAACTTGTCCTTTCCGATCAACGGGCTTTCCTCAGTGAGGTTTCTGTACTTCCTACGGCGCTTTGAGACAAAGAAATTCAGGCAACTATTGATGCGTGTATTGAAGACCATCGCTGGAACGAAAGAACATGATTCATTGCTCGCTATGTCGTTTTGTCCGAGTGACATGTTTCCTTAGCTATCCAGATATTCACTTTTTTTACATTAGAAGGTACGACATATTTTTCAGAAAATATTTAAAATAATATTCTATTTAAAAATTATTTCAATATAACTGCAGCTTGCATTGTATTAAATAATAGAAAGTTCTCGTTTAAAATTTTGTTGAAGATTTTTGCGAAAAAAAAATTTTGAATAGATTATTAAAATAAGTGTAAACTAATAATAGATTTTATCTAGCAGCTTTCTACCAGCTGGAAAGTCTACATACCCAAAATATAAAAAATGTAGAATAATACGAGAATGAATGCTTCGTACCACTCGATACGACCGTCATGTAAAGTAAAAATCAGCAGCAGTACAGTGACTCCATATGCCAAGGAATCTCGGCTTACAGGCCACCAATCCAGATCTAATACCTGAAAACATTAATGATTAACAGTTACGCTATTGTCCCTATACAAAGTAAACGACCTGGTTATGAAATTCGTCGCGAAAAAATGTTCAAGTTATTTTTTTGCTATTTAAGTAACGCTTGTATAATCTAATAATAGAGCTTGATTATTTATTGAACGTTATTGGACTTTCCAATCCTTGAACCAGAGATAAAATAATAAGCTGTAAAAAGTCACGACTTTAAGCACAATCAGATATCAGTTTGTCTTTATGAAATAAAATTTCTAAAATACGAGAACAAATAATTTAACAGCATTGCTTTTCATTATTTCGTTTAATACGTTTTTATCAGATAACAATTTGCTTTGAAAAAATGTATCGTTTAGATCACTTAGATAAATACAATTGTAATTGTGCACCATATCTTATTATTAATATTGGTTTATAAAATTTCAAATAGCAATGATATTTTTTAATTATATTAGAGGCGAACGTATATTTAAGGGGATTTAAAACTAAAATTTGTTTCTGGTAAAATTATTCATAAAATGAAAGGTAAAATTTAAAATGAGTAAGTTTAATATTATGTATGTACAGTAGATCCCATCAGGATAATAGGCCTCTTCATTTTTTAAAAATAAGCAAAGCATAACATGAAATAAGTTTATTATAATATTAAAGAATTAACCATCAATTGAGATTATAATGAGAGAGACCATAATTGAGATTATTGTTTTGTGAATGATTTTATAAAAAAAAAAATAGGTATAAACCACCCTTAAGTCAATCGTGCATCAATAGTCATTTAATTTTTTGGGTTATTATAAATTAGATTTTTAATATTTCACAAACATAATGTATAACATAACATAACTTGTGTTTTTTTTCTGTTGAAGAATGAACAATCATACCTGGGATGCGAAGAGACCGCAGCAAGCAGGTACAGCGAGTATGTTAAAGACGGCGGAGCCGACGATGGTGCCGACCCCGAGGTCGCCCTCGGTCACGAAGGTGCCGACGATGTTGATGAAGAGTTCGGGGCTCGAGGATGCCGCAGCCATGAACGTTGCCCCGGCCACGTCCTTCGACATGCCGATCGCTGCAAACGACCCAACGGCTTACTCCTGATCATTCGCGCGGCACTGAGCGACGAGGTGAACGAAAACTTGGCGTTGCACCAAGTGACTCTTACTCACTCGCCTTACGGAAACTCGTGGAATTTTAAGCGCAGCTCTTGGGACTGACGGCCAGTTTTACGAGCGAGAGTTATGGTAAAGGTTACGGTCCAATTGATATTTTGGCTCGACGCCTGAATTCTCGTATTTCGTACATTCTTGCAAGGGATGACTTTCAATTTAATTGTTCGATTTCAATTATCGTCGGTTTGTCTTTTAATAATGACCTGCACTTGCTTTTGTTTAATGTTACTTTAGAAAAGCTATTTAGATCATTGGAAAGGTACATTTTGACATAAAATAGTCATTTAAATGGAATCTGTTTACCAATGCAAAAGCAATTGAATTATCTACAGATTGTTTAATTTTAAATAGGATATTGAATCAGCGTTATTTTCAGAGTAAGACAATATCAGTCACTTTAAAAAATCATGAGTTATAATAGCAAATTTAACTTAATACCATTAACAATAATTAGTTTAAAAAATAATATTAACTCAATATTTTTTATCAAGCAACATATATGTGTTTCGAATGAAATTTAGCTTGCATTAGTATAAAAAACAAAGAACTAATTATACTATAATTTGTACTAATTATACATATAATTCGTAGAGAAACTTACTCTCGCATATTTTGGTGATGGAAGGCACGAAGAAGTCATCGCAGACGATGGCAAGTAAGAAGAATGAGTAAATAGCAATGATAATGTGAATGACGATGTAGCCCTTCTGGCGTTGCTCCCGCGTCAGCCCATCAGACGGAAACTCATTGAGGGACGGACGGGTGCAGTTTTCATGATGACCCGGAGCTACGCTGCCATTAGCAACGGTTGTACTCTCAATGCTTGCGGTAGTTGTTGACTCGACTACCTGCAACAGCCGCCGGGAGTACCCTACAAAACATCAGAAAAATATTAACGGTACTTATTCTATTTTTTTATTTATTGCTGGGACATAGACTAATTATTAGTTAAATAGTAAAAGGTGTACTAGTAAACAGTAAAAATTGTTAGTAAAATTTACTTAAAGGCTTGCAGAAAAAAATACTGATTTTATTTTATTAAAAAAATCAATATAATTTACTTACTATATGCGTAAATTTTATATAACTACGTTTACCTAACTTTTTAAGCAAACTTTATTTACTGTGTCAGTGAATTTTACTAGCCATTTTTCTTCGTATGGCTAATTTATAAGAATGATTCTAACAATTCAACCTTATACGCTATTGTTTCTTTTTAAAATGATTAGTAAGATTTGAGCCGAGGTATTTTGCAATTGGTTTCTCTAAAAAAGCAATAAATACTATTGACATTGACGTTTCTCACAATCGAAAGGCACTAGCGTCATACACCAGTCGTCAGTTAGGAAACCGTGTCGCAGATATCAATTTTTTTGTTGTCACTGCTTACGGCAATTACTTTTCTTGCTTAAAATTATAAAATTGTGGAAAATATTGAACGATCCGATATCGGTTTCGTTTTATAGCTCTATTGCTTGAAATTTCATATCGAACTAAGCGAAGCGCAGTAATCGTAATGATCATCTTGGAAATACAACGATAAGTTCTGATAAATCGCAGAAGTTGATATTGCTGATTAGCCACTGTTTGAGTTTGAAAGTTCCTTGAAATCATTTATTGAAGAAAAATATAATGCTATCCTAACAACTATTTGCTGATTTTTAAATATGAAGCATGCACGATTGATAATGTTATCATTTTTTTACTCGTGAAGTTTTGCGCACAAGCTAATTTTTTCAAGAGCACGGCGGAGCTCGGCTAATCTTGCAAATGCGAAGTCTGAATATAAATCATTCGGTTAATGAGTGCAGCATTAAGAAGACGTAAAAAACGTATTTTTAAAAGATCGATAAATTTAATCTGATTGCAGTAGCTTTGAAATTAGAGTATATATAAGTAAATTGATTAGCAATAATATTATTTTATTTAATTTATTTTCTTGTAAAAACGAAGTGCCCCAGAATTCTTAAGTTAAAATATACTTATGCAACAGACTTGTAATTTATATAATGAGTTCATGACTCTGATTTTTTTTTATAAAATTAAAAATAATTTCAATGATTAATTAAACATAATTATTTATCGGTTTAATTTCTGATTAAATAGAACAATAATATAAGTATTTTTTAAACTATTTGAAATCTTTTAATTCATGCAATTTTTATCAAATTGCTCGATGATATCAATCGACAATTTAAATGAAATACTTTATAGATATTTGCGTGACACATTTATCACCGTTCTGATAATATGATGAAGATAATTACAAAAATTTCCGAAGTTTGCAATTTATTATTCTTAAGCCGAATGAATGAATAATCATCATTTTTATATACACCTGTAAAACTAGTTTCAAAAGAACAATAATAATTAAGTTAGTAGCACAATTTTTTTTAAAGCTTTATTTAAAGTAATTAGTTTATTTTAATGAAATGAAAATCTTAGACTAGTTTTTGCAATATTTACTATTCCTTTTGTTAATGTATTATTTATTTAAAACGCGTATATGCTGCTCATATTTTTGTACTATTAATATTTAAATACTTCTGTTTGAAGTTTCTTATCACTAACTTACTAAGTAACGAAAAGTAAATATATCTAATCGTATCGGTATTAAAAAAAAATGTTCTAGCCTCACAAATCAAGTATCGAATTTCTCTTATAAAAAAAAAATAAGCAATCTGAGCGTAAAGATAAGTTCACTTGCCGTCAGTATATTATTTATTTACACAAAATCACGCTGTTAAAAAAATAATAAATAATTTGTGACTGAAGGAGGATGAAAAAGTCCGAAGTCCGGCGACTTACTGCTTGGTTCGGGTGCGCCGCCTACGCCAGCGATCGTGTCTCCGGCGAAATTGGTGGCGAGACTCGCGAACAGAAAGTAGAGGCTTGGTATTGCCAGCACCAGGACCAAGCGAACGCCCAACGTGTATCTCCTCCTGGCCATAGCCGGCCGACCTTTGCCTATATCCTCCGACGATTACGACACACTACGCACTCGCTTCTCTCCCTCTGCCCCCTTTATCTTCGTCTCTTTAACTCTCGATTCACCGGCTCGTCCTCTCCCCTTTCCGATTATGGGTGGAAGTAAGGCGCTCGGTGCTCACCCTGAGGATGTCGCCACTCGACGTCCCGCCTGGAACTGATCGAAGGTCTGCCCCGGGACGATCGGTATTATTTAAGAAGGCACGAGGGCTTATCACACCCCCGTATCACCGCGGCTGATAAGATTATACCATGCCGCGACAGAAAAATGCGTCGGCGGAGGAAAGTTTTCATTGCTTGCGTTGGCCGACTTAAACGTGCGATTTGCACCGGTTAATTAAAAAATAGAGCTGCGATTGAGGCTGGAGGAAAGAAAAGTGGCGACATTGTACAATGTACTTTGATTTTTTATTCGTACAGGTACGGGCTTTAATTTCAACAATTCCGAATTATGTATATACTCGTGGATTTATTTTTTGCGTTATTCATTGGTGTTGTGTTTTTCATTATATACAGTGATATATTTATCATTTTATATCGTTATCATTTATAAAATAAAAATTGTAAATAATTTAATTTGAATTGTAGAGTTTCATACACACTGAGAGAAATGTTTTGGAAAAATTTTTATAATTCGGTACGGAGCTACAGGCTGGATTAATCATAGTAATTTATAGTAAGCGCAAGCCGCAACTGAATTCAGTGAAAAAAATTATTATTCTGTATTCTAAATCTTACTAGAATTCTAGTAATATGTGATAGTAATTCTAGTAAATATATTTCTAAAATTCGAGTATGTATTTGAAGAATTTTAGTACAATTTGTAACACAGAATTATATTTTTTCACTAGATGCATTCTGTGGATGGTAATTTTTACTAGAATAATAGTATTTTTTCCCAATAAAAGTCTCACAGTGTGTTATTTTCTGAATTAAGAGCGAATGCGTGCATTTGTTTTTCATGTGGAATGCATCTAAATTAATGCGTGGATTTTAAATTTATTCAAACATAACACTTTCGTTTATCAATATTATGTTGAACTGACTGAATGGGTCAACTGGTCACGATTAAAAAATATCGAAATACAATTAGTAAATAATACGTAAGTTCAGTGTTTTCTTTTGAATCTTAATTTAGAATTTCCTTATTTAGCGCATTTTATCTTAATGTGTGCAGATAAATCTAGCATACATTTTCAATCGTAAACAATTCCCTCTCAGGAAATTCAATCGCCCACCTGTATACGAAGCGGCATCAATTCATAAAATTAACATCATGATGATAAAACAAAAAATATTTAGCATCAGCTGACCAGGTCTACCCCTCGATCCACTCAAGACCAATAATTTAAAAAGTCGTTAATCGGAAATCCAACAAAAAGCACCGGTCGATGTATTATACCCACCGCGGCACGCCATAAAAATTCTTCAGCCGCACTCGTCGCTCCGGCCGAGCACTCCCATGAGTGAACTTGGAAAGAATGGAGAGCGCGTATCATCGGTGAATCGAGCAAAAAAACATAAAACTCGTTCCAAGCGAGAGAACAATCGGTGCAAATTCGCAAGGCAGTGAAAACAAGCCGCGTCCGTGTTGACGTTCGTACACTGCTTCGTTCGAGGTTTGACTAAAAGGAGGAGCGACTAATGCGATGACTCCGTGTCATGTTTGTCGATTCGGTGCTTTGCACTTTTCTAGCGAAGGGTCCGCCGTAGTGGGCCTATGATTTTTAGTGTTACGGTCCACGCCCTCCAATTGCATTGCGATGACGCGATGGTCGATTATTAATGAACGAATTGCCGGCTTCAATTTTCTTTCGGTAATACGAAAAGATTTTTTAGGGATCTTCCGCGAATTTATTTTTTATTTATAATTTTTTTTTCAAATTAGTATATACTGTAATGGAAGAAATTAAAGATATATACAACAGTTGAATCGTGGGTGAAACATGGATGATTACGATTAGGGAAATGAACTTTGTTTATTTATATGTTTTTAGTTTTTGTTTGTGATAGTAAGGGATTACAGTTTGCTATTCAGCTTATATTATTACCTTGGAGTAATTAGTAAAAAACTAGAGTTTTTTTCTATTTAATTTAAATATTTTTTCTTTATAGATGAAGGATAAGTATATAACAAGACATGAGATATACGAACACTTAAGTGTCAAGATCATTGACTGAGTGTTAAAGAAAAATGTTAGGTGTATTATGAGATAGTAAAAATTTTGCTCGTAAATTCTACCAAGCCATAATCAGTTATTATTTTTACAATGATATAACGACTGTAGTTAAATCCTTGTTATTGCTATAGAGTGGAAAAGCAGCAGTCAGGACATACAAACCGCACCTGTTCCATAAACATAAAGAATCATCAAAAAACTCTCGATTTCCAACGTTCAAATTTCGTTTTCAATGAAATCCACACAAAAGTATTACACATTTAGAAATATTTGATTTTGAAAAAAGGCTTAAGGCACATTTTCATAATTTCGAGTTACTCTCAATTTTGTGTTTAACTAGCAGGGAAGTAATTGGAGTGTTTTCTACTAATTTGTATTTTTTTTTAAATAAGTATATCATTATCCACAAAACACTATATAAATATATCGTCATACACACATAAACTACAAAAGAGCATAAAAATAGTTTTATCTCGATTTCGAATAATTTTTGACTTACGCTCTGTTTCAAAATTACCTCAGAGTTATACTGCTTATCCGGGAAATATCTGCGATGTGAAATGAAAAGGAATTTTAATATATTACTTACTTGGAAGCAAATTATTGCAGCGTTCTTGAACATTATTATCTTTACATAAATTAAATTTCATGCAAATTGAGTAAAAATGTTCTGCAAGCTCATAAAATTCGCTTGCACTTCCTCGTGCATTAAAATTCCTGCGTCTTTCCTAACGGTGCCGTTAGAATCGCGCTAATTGGCCAAAGCTCTACGGAAAAAAAAAATTAAATCCACGCCGTGGCATCCGCCGTCGAATCTCTGCCTATCGAGCAAGCTTGCGTCGAGCCATCGCGAGCTTTGAGAACGGAGCCTCGTCGGTGTGGGTGTCGATCGGTAAACGCTCGGGCACGCCGCGCACGCAGCCTCACAGCGCCTGGCGCGGCGCTCCATCGGTCGAGAGCGAATCATCCGGCGAGTCCGAGCGAGAGCCACGGGTGCGCGAGGGAGACGGAGGGAGTGCGGCCGAGGGCCGCGAGGAAGGGGCCTGGCCGATTCAACAAACGATGTCCGACTTCGGAGTAGTTGTTAATGTAGTATGTGTGTGACAACGGGATTGACAGCATGGAGCCGTCCGACCTAGGAGGAGGTTGGTCTTCTCATCTAATCTAATCCGAAGTCCCTCCGAGATTAAAAAAAAAGAAATCGTCGCGTTCCCAACCCCCGCGACTTTCGTCCCTCTTCCCCGGGATTCTTTTCAATTCTCCCCTCCGCGGAATTTTGTTGGTTTTATTTGCTTTCGTCGAGGCGCAACGGGGAGGAAGGGCCGCGAGGGACGACGTCTAGACGCGAGGAAGCGATCGGAAAGTAAATGGAAAAATAAAATGGAGCGCGTTATAGGGACGCGACTTTTCCGCGGCGCTGACGGATGAACAGTGCGATCGGTGCGTTCGCATATCTTTTTATTTTGGTCGTGGATGTTGGCTTTGGTGACCGAGCGGACGGAAGTCAGTGTCCAACAGTGTGCAGGTGGTGAGGATCGCAGTGTGGAGATAAATAATACGGTGGAGTTTTTTTTGGAGGCTGCAAAATAAAGTGACATTCGCAACGCCGGGGATTTATTGTTGCTTCGCTCGGTATGGGAAGAGAGTGCGCTATTACGCATACCTAAATTGACGAGCAGTCGGCCGGCGAATGAAATTTAAATGGACGAGGCGACTTTTGTCGAACGTACAATAGGTGCTTTCAAGAATGAACCTATTTCTCAAAAAAAAAAAAAATTATTTAGCGTTACTGTCGATTTCGATTTTTTTTTGAAGCTATGGATTATTATTTGTGCGGTGGCACGTTATGGTGTCTTTTTTTTTTTGCTGTGCGGCAAGGTTGACTTTTGACGCGGAAGTTTAAAATGAGATTTAGATTAATTATTGTTTGTGTAATTTAAAGTAGAATTATATTTTATAAGTATTTAGTATTTTTATATAGAAGTACACGTAAAAAAGAATGAAACGCATCCGCAAGATACAAACAATATAAATTTTTCTCATTGTTATAAATTAAATCGTTATACATCGGTATTTCCATTATAAAGCCAAAGTTACTTTCCAACATTTGATAAAAAATGAAAAAAATTAAATTGAATATCTATCGAATCATTTTCCGGTCGAAATTAAGCTCGCGAAATCGCGATTTTAAATTCGCAAGCAACAATTTGGTCTTGTCTTAAATGCGATATATATATATTCTACTAAATGAGGGCTTTTCGAACGAAACTCCTCGAACGTTGCGTACTTCCTTTGCCGCCGCGTCTTGTCCGTGTGTAACGATGTCTTTTCACGCGATCGCTAATCTAGACATTTTGAAGTAACACAAACTTTAAAGGTTAATTCGCTCAATCAGAAGAATAAGGTTAGCTCAGTTTAACTCACATAGCATGCGCATACCGACATTTATTCACTAATACAATTACGGATAAAATCGACGTACTCGCGAAAAATTGCCGCAGTTAACAAATTCGTTATTTCCGAATTTTACCGCCTGCTTGTTGCCTTTTCGGACTGCCCTACATTAATCTTGGCGCGTCTCCATGCGAATAATTTAAAATTTATTTGAATATATAAATTCGATTCTTTTTGTCTTAATTATATTCACGATTTTTTATAAAAATGTGGGCGAATGCTGATAACCTAGAGTGGGGTGTATAATTTTGATTTAAATTATTTTTACGAGATTTTATTTTATATGTATTTGAGTGAGCAGTATGCTTGATTAATTTTAAGTGGTTATTCAACATTTTATTAATTTAACTTGTGTTCGTTGAGAAAACAGTGCAAATAAACAAATGTCAAAATAACAATAAGGTAAATGCACCAGTGAATGTACACGTAGCGCAGTGAATGAGCAAATGGATTCTTTCATTGTTCAGTCAATTTAACTCCATTACGCAACGTAATGTTTAAAAAGAATTCCAAATTTTTTGCTACTTAGACGCGTCAAATTCCAGAAAGTTTTTCAACTTGTTGCAGTAATGATCGCGCTTTAAAAAAGAAAGAAAATTAATTAACCAACGAGCATAAATCTGCTAATTAGATGTTACTTCCTTAGCCAATTTTTATTGGCTAGAAATAACTTTAATAATGGTACGATTCAATTTTGTTAAAATCATAAACATCTGAAAGAATTATTAAATACAGTAAAAAAAAATAATCAATTCTCTGTCAAGAAGAGTGCACGTGTCATCAGCTCTCAAGCTTCTTTTTCCTCACTAATTTCACATTCACCTCGAGGGTTCTGCGCACACGTGCGTTTACTTAACTCGATAAAAATTACATTTTTAATCTTCGACAATCATTTTCTCAATAGAAACGCAATTAAATTTTTATTTAACTTTACCGCTCAATGAAAATAAAATTGTCAATCAAAAAAAAAAAAAAAAAAACAAATGTGTTTAAAAGTGTTTAAAAAAATCAAAGCGATCCGCCAGTGGAATTCATATTGAGTCTGTATTCCGCAGATTAGTGAAAGAACGACTCTCCCTGTCGAATAAAAAAATAAGCGATCGCCACGTACACATGGCCGTATCTTCGTCGCGAACGAGATTTTGACCGCAGATTGATCGGCGCGGATAAGCCGCGCGCGATTGTTTTGTAAAGTTCCACGGCAGATCGAGGGTAATGAAAATATTTACGCGGTCTATTTTTTTGCCTCATTTTTGCGCGTGCGAGTATCCCGGGTGCTCGCAGGAATCGAATCTCCTATCGATCATCGATGGCGCTGAGTCGCGGCCGGGCTTATCTCCCCGCGCGATCGCGCGACAATTGGGCTTTTCGGCGCGACGGGATTCTTTGTCGACCCGCCGAGTCTTTCGATTTTGATACTTGATTGATTTATTCCCCTTGCTAATCTTTGTTTTACAAGTTTTCAATTTTTTTTGAAATAAAGATCTTAAATACTTGTTTTTCTACAAATTAGTCTGAAATTTCGCACTAATTGTAGTTGTCGATACTCGGTTTCTTTTTCTTAATAAGCATTTTTTTAGCAGTGGTTATTAATTAGTTATTTGAAATATTTTATTTAATTACAGTAAAATGTACTCTAATTTATTATATATTATTATAAATTATCGTATATTTTACTTTACTTAAGTAAATAAATTGTGACGATAACACCAATCTGCTTAATTAAAAACGAATATATATTTTTTATTTACTTATGTATATGTAAAAGAGGGAAAATTCACGTAATTTGTTGAAAAATTGGTCCAATGTAACATCATGCAATTTTTTTACTGCAATAAACTAGTTTTTTTCTTCAAATTTTCACTCTTTCAATAAACGACTACAGCAGATATTGACATATAATTATGTTTGTATCATTATAAAAAAAAAGTCATTTATAAAAAGTGAACAATAACTCTTTAGGAAAAAGCGTAAACTAATAATCAATTTTGTTGGGTTAAAATTCTAATCTGTCAGTTACTGAGAGGTAAGCGTTACGAAAACGAAGGAGAAACGTCCGTCAATTCCGTTCCACCTAAAAAGATAACAGTGTTTATGCTATTCGGGAAGAAAAACCGATGCCAATCGTCCGACAAGGCCGGAAACCTCGGAAGGCGTCAGTGCAAAACAGGCTTTCCGATTTTCTCCCTCGCGCTCTCGTGTCAAGATCGTTGGTCAACACGACGATTTTTTCCCTCAATGCACCGCGAATCTTATCGAACGACAGTCACCTACGAGTAAATACAAAGCAATCGAACGACCGCCGATCTCGTCTCCTTTTTTCAGCTTTATCGAATAAGTAGGTTTCTCTAAAAATGCATAAAAGAGAAAAACAGGTGCTCGATTTGAATGAATATATTGAAGAAATCGAATTGGCCAGGCTTATTTTTTTCACAAAATTTTTTTTGCTAAAAGAAAGGAACACTTGTTTGAGGCTTTTATATATGTGAAAAAGGAGATTTTTCCTTGATTGACTTTCTTTAGTTCGTCGATTTATTAATAAGTAAATAAATTGAGAGTTTTTTCATTCTTTTACGTCTGAAAATATTACTTTAAAAAAATAAAATAAGTAATGCGGTCACGCTTAATTTCATGGGTATATAATTCAGATTCAGAGAGTAAAAGACAGCCCAACACGTCGACCCTGTTCATTGGATTTAAATTTAAGTATAACGAAATTATCGAGACGCACTCGTGGATTGATTTATTATCCTACAAACAAGGCAATCAGTTATTGCGAGTGGCCGTGCATAGTTAAAGGAAATTCGATTGCTTCAATTAAATTCTCAGCAGCGTCGTTTCGCACCGAGCGACGGCAATTTTTATATACGGATAAATAACGAGGTTCTGCGCGCGTCCTTTTAATCATTCGCTAATCCCCGCGGCACATTTCGCCATTAAAAACGGACCTACAATAAAGCGTTTCTCAATCTCTTCCTATTCGCTAGCTCGACTTTCGCGATAAGCTCGTATCTCGTCGCTCTCGAAACAACATAGACGGCTTATAAGCGTCGGATAATCCGCGACAGCAAAGTTTACACACCGAAAAGAATCCTCTTGGAGTAAACGGAAACCGGAATTCAGAATCCGTTCGGTGCAAAATGAATTCCATCTCAATTTTTCTACACTGAGAAATCAATTTAGTAATTTCGAGTAAATATTTATTCAGTAGTACTTGTTAACTTTTTTTTTAATCAAGTTATTCTCTACCGGAAAATTTAGCAGTTATTGCGCAGGATATTTTAAATGAAGACAGAATTGAACTCGATATACACTCGAAAAATGAAATTTTGACTTAGCATATTAATATACTCATGCATTAACCATTTAATTTTTAATTGAATCTGTTAAATTAAAGAAATCTCAAAAGTTTACCGTAAAAATAAAATTCATTAAATTTAAACGTAAATATGTTGAATTTTTTCTACTAATTAAAGCCTTTTTCGTTCATAATATTTTTTACGCTTTTTATGATATTAAATGAAAACTTATCTTTAATGAATCAATTTCAAATTTTGCATGTATATCTTCTTAATAAATTGTGTATCTATATATTTTTAAATTATAACAGATCACTTATTCGAAGAAGAATTCGTTTACGTTTAACAGACTGATTTTAAACGATTTTTCGTTTATTGAAATTATAAATCCATTTGACTCTATAAGTTTCCCCAAATTTTTCTGAGTGTATAAATTCGCCTGCGAATTCACGATATATTCACAAAAATGAATTTTTACTCTCATAGTAGACAAACCCACTTAAACATTATCTACTTAATTTTAAAAATAAATTTATTAATAGAAGAATACCTCTGCTTCAGTATAATTTTCAATAAGTTTACTAGAAGTATAGAATCCTCTGAATTTTTATCATAAGTATGTTAATTGTTAATATTCTTCTGTTTATTAGAGGCTTTTTCATTTGTTCAATTCTTTTAACTTTTTATATCAAATGGAAACTAATAGTTAATGAATCATTTTAGAATTTATCGTGCAGTCTATTTGTTAGAAGACGATAAGGTACTTATTTGAAGAAGAAATCTTTTACGTTTTAGCAAATTAATCATAAATGATGGTCCGCTTATCCACGGCACAAACAAGTTTGACTCTATAACAAGTAGATCTTCCAGTGCCATTTAGTGGATTCTTCCACCAGTTAGATTAATTTTTTGTGAGCGTAAGCGAAGAAAATAATTTTCTAAGTAGACATGGCAATTTTAACGTCACAGAGGGGGTCCAGGTTGGCGATGCCGGCCATTGTAATCGGGCAATCGGTATCTCGGGCGATAGCGCGCTCTATTCGCGCGGAGACGTAAGAAGGTGGCGGCTGCCTACACTACACGTGACGTAAGAAGTCGCGCGGACAACGCGACAATTACCGACCTGTATTTCCCGCCTAATCCCCTACAATCAGCCTCGATTCCTCTCGGTGGTTTTCCCTTGCTCGTCGCTACTTTTCTGCTCGATTTCGCTCGGCGAACTCTCCGTCCTCTCGCTCAAATTACTCGTTAGCCGTTTTTTTTAACTCAGGGTTTTCTATGTTTAACTGTTTCTTGTTATTTTAGTTCGACTGTGATTTTTTTTTTAATTTGAAGAGAAAAGTTTCCTAGTGACAAGAGTAACATTTAATATAGTAATTCTAGTAATCATTAAGATTCGTGAAGATTATTCACAGTCGCTTGATCATTCGACTAATGTATATATGGATATAGAAACTACGGAAAATTAAGTAAACTCGTATAAATAATAAAAATTGATTTTTATGTAAAAATATATAACTAGTAAAATCCGTAATTGGCATTACTAGTTTGAAAATTTAAAAGAAAATTTATTTTTTGATATCCGTATCTTCTACAGTAGTGAAGACATACGACTGTGAAATGACTGAGAGAAACGTAACGAATAGTGTGCAATAAATTTTAATGTAAATTTACGAAATAATTTACTACAGTAATATTCCTCTACGGAGAAAAATTTCTTTAATATTTGAGCAAAAGTTACTTGACGTTTTAACTTATATCTGCTTTGCTTAATCAAGTAAGTAAATATTGCTTAACAAATGCAGTATAATTTACTTACTGCAACGTATAAAGAAAATTTTATACATCTATACGTTTACTTAACTTTTTAAGCAACGTGTATTTACTATTTCAATATAAATTAACGTAAAGGCAATTATAAAAATTACACTGATAAAAATAGGCTAAGAAATATTACTATTTTATCATTTAGCATAAAACGATTTGTAATATTTCATTCCTCAATATACACCATAACAATTAATAATAAGTTCGAATATTTTCCAGTGTAGTAACAAAAATTGTTAAAAAATAATATAATTTTTCCGCCTTATTAATAATCGCAATAATTGTAAACGTACTCTTCTCAGTCTATTGAAATTACAGATATACGGGCGCTTGTCAAAGCCATTCAAGTCTCCACAACGAAGAGACACAAACCGACGTAAAAATGAAATTCGCGCGAGCACTCGCAGATCGAGTCCTCGGGCGTCTGGCTTTCTTCGCGCGCCTCATTAAAATAATACGCTCGCATCTACGAAAATCCACGACGTCTGCGGCGTTTCGTCGCTCGCCGCTTCGAGCCTCGGAGTCGCTCTTGACGCGTGACACCCTATTGAGGCTCCTCCGCTCTTGTACGTCACTTAGGGAACAAAGTAGCCAGGATAA
The DNA here is from genome assembly GCA_018906775.1 of Sycophila sp. Sp_5. NCBI lineage: Eukaryota > Metazoa > Arthropoda > Insecta > Hymenoptera > Eurytomidae > Sycophila > Sycophila sp. Sp_5. The sequence goes on along the minus strand of JACCID010000014.1, from coordinate 493,291 downwards.
CTAAGTATCAACTATAATTAACTAAAAAGCAAAAGTACAGCGACAGAAGCGGGTCAGCTGTCTTTTGTAGCCGCAGAATTGATACGTGGCACGCCTGGGCAGGCCGCCCGGCCGGCTCTGACGTGCGAGCCTCTAAGCCCGCGGGCTTCATCCGCCTTTTTTTCTTCCTAGCCTTTCTCGGCTTGACGAAGCGACGATTAGCTCGCTCGTGGAGACCGAGATTTGGGCGAGGAGGATGTGGTAGCTGGTACTCTGCGGTGCGGGGCTTTAGAGGCGAATTCGGGGGGCTGAAAGGAATTGTATTAACAATTGGTACACGGAGAGAAATGTTAAAGTAAAAATGACCTATGACGATTTTTACTATAAAACATACTAAAAATTCCTATGTACATTGCAATTTCTACTATATAAATAGCAATTTTTGCTGTATGTATAGGAATTTTATAGTATGCTTTATAGTAAAAATCGTCATAGGTCGAGTATGTCCCATTGTTCCTACGGAATATAGTAATTTTTACTATAGCATTTCTCTCCGTGTAGTTTGCCTTGTGTATTTATTTATTTATCCGATGAATTTTCGCTTCCTCCTTGAGGAAACTTAGTAATAGTAAATAATAAGGTTGTCTAAAAACATTTTAAAAGTTTGATTTGGAGCATTTTACGATGTATTTGAAATTTTTCTGTACGGATGTGTGTCTGCGTGCAGTGTTCTGCAACGCATGATCTGTTGAATAGATTTTTAATGAGGTTGGGCTTGCTTTCTTTGTTGTTTTTTTGCGCGATGTAGAGAAAAGAACCAATTTTCTTTGTTTTTTGTTTGGCAAAGAGTATTGTTTCATTGGCAGGTTTTCCAGAATGCGAAAGGAATTTAACGTCGAGTCTGAGAATAATCTCTTGCTACTGTCTACTTGGTTTTCAATTTTTCTTCAAATTAATATTTTAAACGTTTCCTTCAAATGTTTTCTGCGTGCGTTATTTTTTTTAGATGTTTGAAAGGTAGAGTAAAGGTTTTATTTGCCATTTATAAATTTGGCTAAAACTTTCAGCTAATTTCGATAACTTTATTATATTTCGATAAATTTATTAAATATTTTGATAAATAAATAGTTTAATTGACGATTTTTTTTAAGAAATATAGACTCAAAGGTGCTCTAACAATTTCGAAAATACTAATTTATTAAATACGCCGATCGTATAACATTTATATTTATTTGTTTAACGTTTTCGAGTATAAATTACATGTGTTTACCTATCGGTCGTCGTGTGAGGTATGAAAAACATTATATTTTATCGACGTCAGAATAGTGGCATTGCTCTATCGTGACGTTTTACAATGTCTCTCTGATAAGACAAAGTCATCGACAACAATGGAGTTTTACGTTATTTCGTAACCAACATATTCATTAGATTTCTATCCACTAGAAAGTTTTCCACACACCCGAAATACTTACTATTGCAATATATTTTCTAAAATACTTACTATTACTCCAGCTGATTTAGCGTGTAGTAAATTTTGCTTATTTTCTACACTGTCCTGTAAAATCTACTGTATTTATAGAAAACTTTGTATATACTATAAATTATTATCGGAGAGTCGAATCTTTAGCCAGACTATCATTTTTTTAACATCTTACCTCAGTGTAGATTTTTTATATAACAAAATTTGAAAAGTTATTTCGTTTTCTCTTTTTCTTTTCTTAAGATTTAAGCTATCGTCTCTTTAACCCTAGAATCTTTCGGAGCTCATAATTAATGATTTATTCGACATAAATAGATATAAGCTCAATGGTTATTGCTTCAATAGACGAACATAATTAAAGCTGAAAATCGTAGACCACCATTATAGAATGCGAGTGTGCGTGTACTTTACTGTTCCATTTCAACCGAATGCTCGGTGCGGGGCAACTTGAACTCATTTATTAATCAATCGCCGACTAAATTGAAAGAAAATTATGTTCACTCCGCAGCGGGCCTTAAAACTGTAAATTCAATCAATCCACCTTTCAAACATTTATCGAGCCTTACTACAATAAAACAAAAAAAAATATTGATGTACCAAACGTAAGCAATATACCCAATGTGAATTGATTTAACAACATATAGTTTCTTATCTTTTCATAAAAAAAAAATAGTAAATCAATAAAATAATATTGTTAACTATTCTCGTCATAAGTCACTAAGGTCAGACCATTTTTTGAAGCTATAAACTCAAACTATAAATTAAATCAAACCACCTTCAAACATTTATCGAGCTTTACTTAAATATAACTAAAAAAATTATTGATGTATCAAAGATACAGTACCTAACGTGAATTTAATCAATTACAACGTAGTTTCTTATTCTTCCATAAAAAAAAAAAAATAAAATAAAATAATATTGTTAACTATCCTGGCCATAAGTCAGTAAGATCAGACATCCTCCGAAGCAGCTCCCGCATCTTCGACATACATCATCGTCGCACCCCCGCAAAAAGAAAACGAAGCACAGTATCTCGGGCCGACGAAGTCCCCCAGAGGCTCTCCCGGGTCCCTCGCGACTCCGCGTGTGTGTACACCGTGCGTATAACCCCGTGATTTTGACGTTAGCGCCGCATTGTGCGCGGCCAAGGCGACGTCCGTGTCGTCGTCAGCATCGTCTCGGCGTTGTATAGGGCCGCCTTGTGTGGGTTATCACCTATGCGGCTGATGTGACTTCCTACCCGATTAAGCAGCCTAAAGAAGCTTAAATTGCTCTCATTCAAGCGGCCGGAGTAGATGCCATTCATGCCTAATGTACGTCGCATAAACTAGATATAACACGACTCAACGACTCGGGCTCGGGAGAGCAGCAGCGCGCGCTGCCGAGCGAACGCCGGGGCACGTCCGATTCACCCGCCGCGGCCTACGCGCAAAGAACGCGCGGTCCGCGTACACGCCCGAAATCCGCAGGTGCGTCGACTGATACCCTGTATATTAATGCACCACTCGCTGGTTGTAATGTACCCCGCCGATCGTGCGTTCGTTGCCATGTATATGTGCGTATGCACCGAAAAAAAAAATAAGTATGTTCCGTAGGAACAGTGGGATATATTCGACCTATGACGATTTTTACTATAAAAAATACTAAAAATTCCTATGTATATAGCAATTTCTACTGTATAAATAGCAATTTTTGCTATGTACATAGGAATTTTTAGTATTTTTTATAGTAAAAATCGTCATAGGTCGAGTATGCCCCATTGTTCCCACGGAATACAGTAATTTTTACTATAACATTTCTCTCCGTGTAGATTTAACTGTGAAATTGGAAGTTAATTTAAGATTTTTCAGTAGAATCTACTTTACAAAAGCGCCAAATCTACTTTTCTGTAAAGTAAGAGAGAGAGTATTTAACGTTTTAGAAACAATAAAAAAGGGAATAGAAGCAGGAGACAATGGTACGATGGATTTGCGAGTAGAATATATATATTTAGTTAAATGCGTAAACTACACGTTTAGTTAATAAACTAAATCGTTTTCTAAGAACAATTTTGGTGGGATCTAAACAATTTTTTCGTGTTTTTAAAAATATAACCAGAAACAACGTTTGCTTGTCAATTCTTCTAGTTTCTGGGAAAATAGTTGAAGGCTGATATTGTTAAAAACATTACTGCACTGAAAAAAAAAATTGTTAATTTTAAGAAAATGATTTACTTCAATAATACTTATTAAATATTTCTTTGAATTAACTAATGACTTTTTTTAAACTGCTAAATTTGTGTAGAATCAAATACTTTTAAAGAAATATTTAACAAATACTATTCAAGTAAATATTTACTCGGACGTACCAATTTTTTTTTTTTAATATAGTTTAGTGATTTTCACTAAATATTTTTCTCAAAGTCTATAAATAAGTAGTTTTTAATTTAAAGCACTTTGAAAGAGTGTATGCTTTCGGGAAAGCGAAGTAGGCAACAAAATTGTAGAAGCTAAAGAAATGATTGTAAGAATTTCCGATGTCTTGAAGCGGTACGTACACACGTAACGCTTTAAGAATGGATTTCACGAACTCAATCGGGTAACTCGGTCGAAGCTTAATTATTCCAGTCGTTTGCGCGATGGTGGTAATTAAGACATTTTGAATTAATCGTTGCATTTGATTATCGCGCCGACTCAATGAATTAATTTACTCTAACTCCTCCGTAGATCCCGCCGCCCGCGCATCTTCGGAGCAGAAATAAAATCCGGGATAATCTCTTGTAAGGAACGCATTAATATTTCAGTAATCTACCGGGATGGTAAGATTTTAGAATCGCTTGTCGCGGTTAATGCTGCTGAACTTTCTGGGACTTACGGCGATTCAAGCGTGCAAACAAAAAAAGAGGCGTTACAATGGCGTATTTAAAATGAATTTCGCGACATAATAGAATGGGACATCTATTATTATTATTAGCGGTACGTAAACTGGCCGTGGTACATAGTAAGTAAGTAGTTCGCTTCGGAGACGAGAGGCGCGTTCTCAAACTGACGAATAGCCGGATGGACATAGAAAGGAGAGAAAAACGCCCGTGAGCTCAAGATAACGCTACATAACAAGGAGGCAGTTAAGAATAGTCTTGTGTAAAGTGACAACCAAGTGATCTTGATGTACGAGAAAAAGATGTGTTTGCTATAAAATCTCTCGTTGGGAAAAACGAAATCCTTTTGCTGCACCGAAAAAAGTTTCTTTTACTTTTTACACAGTATAGATTTAACTGTGAAATTGAATGCTAATTTGACTTGCTTTACAGAATTGCCAAATCTACTTTTCTGTAAAGCATTTTATATACTTTTTTTATTGTAGCAGATATTACTACTGCGAAATAGTAAGGACAGATATTCTTTTTTTCGGTGTGAATTTCTTAAAAATATGTTTGCTTAACGAGTCGTGTTGTAAATAAATGTATTTATTATTTTAACGTGCAGGTCGTTGCAAATTTAATACTAATTGAAAAATCGTCTGCGTTTGTTGTAGAGTGATACTTTGAAACAATGTTTTTTTTTTCTTTTTAACAAGTGTACAGTAGTAGCTTAAGATTAAGAATAGTTCGATAAGTTTCTATTCATCGATAGAGCTGTTTAAATAGTCTTAGACAATATTGACGAAATCCTACTTTTGTCGATATTCATGAAACTTTTTGCGCGTACATTATTTTTAAACTCTTTGTTCCACATTTTTATAAACATGTCTATTCATTCATAGTAACATTATCTCTTCGCCAATTCAAATATAACGCGATTCAAATTCAAATTTTTCTGATTGTAAAAAGAAATTGAGTAATTATTATTCAAAAAGTAATCTTAAACCACTCTGGTAATACACTAACGCGAAATATCATTCTAAGTATTCTTCTTATTAAAAGAAAAAAACTATTAGTCCTTCAAGCTTCGATTCTCTCTAAATTTTATCCAGTGAGAAATTCCTTTAATTTTAGGACACAGGATAATACTTACCGCTGCGAAAATCATAAACTTTAACTGGAAAAAAATGTTTAAATTTCTACTGAATCAAATTTAAAGTGTCACTTCATGTTTCTCTTTGAATTCAGTGTCTGCTCATTTCACCGCATTATACCAAAAATCTTCTTACTAAAAAAAAAAAAAAAAAACTCCAATGCCTCGAGTGAGTTTCTGCAGCACCGCGATTTTCTCGCTGCAGAATGTTTTTTTCGTGGACGATTGATCGATGCGTCGTCGAGAATTGGCGTCTTGGCTCCTCAATTCCCGCGCCTCGAGAAGACGTCGGTCGCATCGGCCTCAACGCACTCCGGGCCGCGAAATTGCCGCGTAACGAGTCGCTTCCTACTTTTGCGGGAGTTTGCTTGTTTTTCCAGAGCGGTCTTAACGTCCGCGTAATTGCGCGTAATGGGCCGCGGCACTCGTGTGACACGTAATAACGCCACGAGAGTTTTCTCGTCTGGGCGTCGCGCGCCCTATAGGAAGTGACGCTCTTTACCTTTTGTGGGGGTCTCGCCTTTTTCCCCCGGCGATGGCACTCGCGTTTTATAAAATTATTCATGGAAAGACGGCGTGGTCATTGGTTCTGCTTTTCTTTTTTTCGCCAGCGTTTAGTCGTTGAGGCTTTGTACTTTGGTCATTCGGCGTGAAATAGACGTTTTAAAATTTTTTTTGTCTATTATAATGGTGAATTTATTATTATTTTGTTTATTTCAGTGTATGGAACTATGAGCTATTTTTATTCTCTATCGATTAAAAAAGTTATTTTCATAGACGTAGAACGGATACGAATTAAGAACATAAAAATGGTGTTGAGTGAATTAAGAGTATAATATAAGCCTTGAATAAATGTAATAATCAATACATGTATATGTATGAATCACTAATTAATATTGCATTTTTAAATTCTATTTTTGAAAATGTTTTCTTTTATTAGAAAAGAATGTATTTTCTGTAGGCTATATTCTATTTTAAGAATCATTATCTTTCATTTGATAAAATATAGTTAGCACGGTCTTATCGATAATTATTCAGTAATATACAATTTTGTAAAAAATTTATCTCTTTTCATGACATCAATACACAATAATTGTTTTCTTATTAGGATATTTAGTGACCTTATCATATCATACATTTTATAAATATGTATATTCTTGTAATTTATTTATATAAAGATGGAAGTAGAGTAGATTCATTTTAACAATAAAATAGATTTTAGGCTTGCATTAAGCATATGTAACTACTATTTTTCAGAAACTATCTCAAGCATGAAAAAAAAAAAACAGATTTGGAAGGATTAAACAATTCAAATTTAATTTTATATAAGTTATATTATTCGCTCTAATGCAACGGAGCCTGACGCATACGTCCACTACTTTTTTTACCTACATAGAGTTGGCCAACGTTCTTAAAAGTAAAAAAAATAAAAATTAATGAGAAAACAGCAAAAAACGAAATAATTATAATAATACGCCACCCTGTGTACAAAAATTTAAGTTAGGATAAAGTACCCAAAGTTCATGTTTGGCGGTCGTTGATATGAACATGGGCAATAAGACTAAATAATAAATAATTTTGCAATACTTTTTATAAACTTCATAATTGCTCATGTTCATATCAACGACCGCCAAACATAAACTTTGGGTAATCTTTATCCTAACTTAATTTTTTTACGCGGGACGTCAGCAAAGAACGCGGATGCACCTCGGAAGACGAGCTCGCGCGCGCGCCACAGTCGTACGGCGAGTGGCCTCGAGGCCATGCTTTTCGAACAAATGTGGAAACGTGCCCATTTCTGGGAGTGGAGCATCCGCGCCGGCGCCTTTCAGCGACTCCGAGGCAATTATACACTCGCAGCTACCGTACGATTTCACGCGAGCCTCCCCCCTCCCCCTTCTAATAATCGTCGGCGTTTTTTTTCGGACGCCATGCACGGATGACGTGGGCGAGGTGTCGGACCCTCCGGGGGCCTTTGTTCGGACTCACGCGACTGTGAAGGAGTTTAGGGCTCGAGCGACGCTTTATGGGGCACCGTGAAAGGGCCTTTGTCGACGATGACTGCACCCACAGGGACGCTCAATTGCGATGGGATTTAAGGTCGGCTGGACGCGGCTTTCGTGAATATTGATGGCCGTGCGCTGTTGGCATGGTGTATCGGCTTTATTGTTCGTCAATTTTTTCCTTTCGTATAGACGCCGAGGCGAAATTAATTGTTCGCCTATTTATGGGACACGCGGAGCCGTACGGCCTCGTAGAATTGGAGTAGCTGCGAAATCCCGCGGTGATATTTTTTTTTTCTCTTTTCTTTTCCTTTTTTTTAATTCGAAAGAACCGCCGGCTAATTAGCAGTTAACGTCGCGGTGTTCACGAATTTGCGACGCGAGTCATCTCTTTGAAATTTAATGGTTTTAATCTTTGGACTTTTGCTTTGTTCTTTTCTTTCGAGCAGAAAAAAATGGATAAATTTTCTGCATTTTTTTGTTCGCGAGCGATGATCTTTGAATAAGTCAACGTTGGATACAGATAGAGGCGAAGTTGTATAATATGTATACATAATAAATTTTTATTATCGCGTTTACGTAACTGTCTGCCTGAGCGCGGCTAAAATCGATCGCCGCTGTATTTATATGCACCGTACGTTTTCGGTCGGTCAACACTGCTCAAGATAAACAGTTTACGTTTTTAGGAGATAAAAATATGACCAAGAGAATGCCCACACATTTTTCACCTGCACGCGACGAGTCGTCGAAAAAAAAAACCGACCAGTGATTTATTTAACACGAAGTGCACTCAGACGGCGCTTCATCAAATTCTTATGTACAAGTTGCAGCATCGAATCGAATATCCACACAATTGTAGCTTCAAAATAGAACCCACACAAAACATAAAATTAGAGTCTCAACAAAGACAAGTAGAAAACTTGATACATTATCAAAGAATCTGATTATAGATATTAATATAAATCTGAAAATTTAAGTTAACAATGAGTAATCCAACATAAAAATAGTTTGTAAAATTATTTTAAAGTTTATATAAAACTTGTTTTTTTTTTAATGGACACTTTAAAGTTTTATACATTCTTTATTAAATATTTTTTTTGCTTTACCTTTTAGAATAATTTAGACATATACACGATTTTTATGTATCCTTCGCATGCAAAACAACCCTGTCATTATTTCGCTTAAAATATTGATACATTTTAATAAAGTTTTATAAAATTCTTTGTAGCCAAAAGAGAATTTCTTAAACTTTATTCGTTCATTCTCTTATAAAATAACTTCGATATGAACTTAATAAAACATTTACTAAATTTTGGTCGCTTGTACCCGCAGAAAAAAGGAAAGAATGGGAGGAGCGTATAAAGAGGCACTCGATCGATTTCTCTGGCGGGCCGCAGCGACGCAAAAGTTAATCGCGCCTCGATTGCGTCGCATCGTCGGCGCAGCACGATTCAGCGCTTTTTACGAGCTAATCTGGAAAAGCGAATTGGCCTCGCACGATTTCGAGGAAAAGCACGCCGGGGGCCCACCCTCGCCGAATCGACGAGGCGCGGAGCTAAATGCGCGCACTCGCCCGCCGCGATTGTCCGACTCGATTGCCACTAATTGATCCGCGAACTGCCGCGGCGTTTGGCATCCCCCCTTCCTCCTACATACTCATCTTTTCCCAGAACCCAGCGGATTTTAGAGGAATTTTGGGATTTCGGATTGATTGGTATAGGACGCAAAGCTTCGGTGTAATGAGCGCGACTGAAATGTTTTTAGAGAAACTTCCTTTTTTTAACTATTACAAATTTTATTTTTTATTTATCTTGTATTATTTTTTTCACTTTTAATCTAGGGGGAAACAAAATATTGTAAAAATTATTATCTGTATGGGAACTTGATCACCGGACTGGTCTCTCAGATAAAAATTACTATGTACTTCACAGTAAATTTTGTATATATACATACAGAGGATTATTTCCAATATTATCGAGTAAAGATGTACTGTATTTGCGGTACAATTTACTGTAGAGTATGGTAATTTTTATCGGAGAGTCCAGCCTGTGGATGCATTTCATATTTATATACAGACAGTCATTTTTATATTTTTTCTCTATCCAATTCTCTATCAAAAGTAATTACACGGAGGGATAATTATAAATTTGACTTTTTATTTGGCTGTAGAAAGAATTGGCATTGTGCAATATTGATCTCGATAAGCTCAATATTGAACAATGATTTAAAGATTCGATGAGAGATAAACAACATTTAATTACTTATTTCAATAATTTAGAATTTAATGCACGAATACATTATTTTTGCAACATATTACATTTTTAATTTATTGTAGGTGTAAGAGATAGAAAAATACCATGTATTGTGCAAAAAAAATTCTACTAGGTCTTTTTATTTTCTACTGTTTCAAAGATCGATAACAAAAATTGAACATCGCCGAATTACTAAGATATGGATGAAAAATTAGTATTGACAGATTGAAACAAAATTAATAATCAATTTTTTCCTACACCTGACACTTATACATACGTGTAGCAATTTTTATCGCGAAAAGAACCAACGTAAAAAAAAATCGATCGGCTTTATTTTGTTTCTTGACTAATGTATTTGCAGCATCCGAATGATAAGCGAAATGTAGTTCAAGATGAAAGTATATATTTGCCCAGTATCAACGAGGGATCTTTGGAAAACACTTAAAACTTGGCTGCATTTCACTCGGAAAAGTTAAAATCAATGCGCCGTGAATGAGGAAGTTGAATCACTCGTGGGAGTTGCGATCGTAACTTTTCATTCAGAAAATTAAAGAGGGAACGGCGGTGGGGGTAACCCATTTTTTTTTATTCGCGGGAACAACGTTATAGCTGCTCCGATTTTTCCGTAATTCGTCGGAAGAAACCGCCCGTAACGAACGGAGGAGCTTTTAGTTACTCTGGTGCAGTGAGGAAGGAGCTGATTTTTTTTCTCCTCTCGGTGTGCCTTCCTGTTTTTTTCTGCGCTCTGGGATCTTATGGGCGATAAGGAGCGCCGGCGAGAATTTAAGGCGACGATTACTATCTTTCGGCGTTTTATTGAGTTCGTCGCTTATTGCAAATCGATTCTTGAGGTTGATTGGCTTATAGGTGTCGTGGTCTGGGGATAGTTTGTTTGAGTTAACGTTTTTTTTTTTTTTTACGAAGTGGATTAGTCCAGTGAAGCGAATATTAATGTATTCATAGAAAATTTGCCTGTTCATTCCGAAGTTTGAATCATTTCAGTTCGCTGCGAGAAAGTTTTTAGATCGTCAGTTTAATTAGATTTGGAAACCTATAGTCGTAAAAAATTTAGATAAAAGATTTGACATTCATAAATATAGAACTTAGCCATGATGCATGTATATATCAATGAGAATTTTACTATAAAAATTATAATTTTTCTGTAGCTTGCAAAGACTGTCCCTATTTTACAAAATTTATTGTAAATTTTACCCTATTACTTTTTCAGTATAATAATAATTATCTTGAGATTATATGAATCATTTTTTTCGGTGAAAAACGATAGTAAAAATAATTAGTATTAGACTTTGATAAATTTATTTTTAGTTTCAACCAAAAATTATTATTGAATAAATCCGATTAAGAAAAATAGGATTCGTTCCATATAAGCCATTTACATTAACCTCTGACTGAATTGTGCCATCTTCATTGACTATATCGTGTGTATAAACATGTATCTTGGTTAGCTATATTTATAAATGTTAAGTTCCATATAATTTTTTTTGTTATCACTACTTCTCAAGGCTTTTTATTACAATTAATGTTTTCCGAAGAATCTTCAAGAATAATTAAAAAAAATTCACCATGTAATAATGAAGAGAAAAATGAAAGAATCGACCCAATCCTTTTTTTTTTATACTAGCAAAACCATTACTTTCGCACTTAAAAATTCCGGAAGAAACGTGACTCCATAAATCCATCCCAAAGTTTCGCGTCAACGGAGCGGTAACCCATTATAAATAACCTAAAAACCATTGTCTGTCCTTGATAACTTTCCGTTCGAATTTTTCCACTCCTCGTGGAAACCTGTGTTCTATAACTTTCCGTCGCTGGTAGATAAGCGCGTTTTATATTTATATTTTATATATATTTTTTTTCACCATAATATAACACTAATACATTTTCAATTTGTTTGTCGCTAACAGGTTCTGCTAATTGCACGCAGCCGGCGATCGAGGACTTCCCGTACGACCTCTTCAACGAGAAACAGCGGCAAGACGGCGCCGTAGTTGTCCACGTCCTCGTCTCCCTTTACCTCTTCATCGCCTTAGCAGTAGTATGCGACAAATTCTTCGTACCTGCCGTAGAAAAAATATGCCACGGTAAGAGATTTTATAAATTATTGCTTTGAATATTCATTTTTTTTAAATATATAAATTTTTATTTAAATTGTTAATTAAAAGTTAGTGGATTAGCAGGTGCGATGAGGAGTGACCTTGAAACATTCAATCATATTCTACAGGTTGATTTATATCCTTCGAAATTATGAGTGTTGTTCACGTCGTATGCTTTACCCTAAAAATTTTAGTTTTGTATCAAAAAATCTTTGTACAGTTTGCTCACCGTGCAATCAGAAAGTGTATACTGGTACATCATGAGTCTTCTGAGTTCTCTGAGAAAAAAGTATTGTGTATAAAAATTAATATTTGTCTGGAAATTTTACCGGAGACTGAATTCTCGGATAAAAACTTTGCTAAAAATATAGCAAACATTGCTGCATGCATAGAGATTACTTTCAATATCGACACACTGAGAGATCAATCTAGTAATTTCAAGTAAATATTTACTTCAGTAGTAGTTGTTAAATATTTCTTTAAATCGAGTAATTATTTTGTCGAAACTACAAAAACCATGTAGAAATAAGTAAATTAATTTAATTTAAAATAAATAATTAGTTGCAATAAGAGAAACTAGTAGTAACAGACCAGTGCAGTAAGACACCCAATACTTGCTTTTGTCTGAATAACTGAAGGGTTTTAAGAAATTAAAAATGTTTAAATTCAGACAAAATTCTTGAGAATTAATTACTAGTCTGGCAGATATTATTGTATGCGAAACATTGTAAGAACTGCTTCTTATTCTTCGGTGTACTTTTTTATCGGTAGCAATGAGATCAAGAAATTGAGTGGTAATCATATTTGACAGTTTTCAATATACCCTCATTTCAGATGTGCTTTATGTATCGGGTTAAGGTCATTTACCCTGAATCTTTTCTCTCCCTATCTTATCTTATCGCATCTGTAACGTAGGACAGGATGGTGGCTGGGAGGAGTCAAGGTCATCGGCTTGCCATAAGCACACATTAATTGACTGTTACACATGATTATTGCGATAAACTGATTATCGAGTCTACAGATTGTGTATTTCCATTTTACCTTAAAAATTGCATTCGACAGTGAAAAAACAAACGATTACTCTTTAAATTAATCGAACACCATTCACGTATTTGTAAACTGTACAAAAGAGAACGACAATTTTTAAATTTCTTCGCAATTTATTTCAAAGATTAAAAACAGATGGAATTGCATCATTAAAATGTCATGTGATAAATCAAGTTTGATTTATTTAATTCTCACAACGACAGATAAAGAAATAAGATCAGATTAACTGAGTATGTAATCAGACGATCGATAGATATTGTTCCTCAAAATACAATCAACAACTGCAACGGACAAACGGGGAAACCTCAATGATTTTCCAAAAACAGACAACGAAAAAGTCAACGAAATAAAGTAAAAAAAAAGAATCCCCCTCTCAAAACACCCAATAAGAAAAACTGCCAATGCTTCGGCTAACGGCGAAAGCCGGGATTAACGTCCGTCGTCGATCGATATAGAGAGAGCTAATCTCAACGAATTCAATGTCGATCCGAGCTAATCCGCTGGTATCGCACTATCCTTCGATTTCTAAAAATTGGGTCGTGGGCGGGCCTCTGATAGTGAATAAAATCTGAAGAGGAGAAATAAATATAATTGATTATACACGGGCATAGCGAACAAAAATTTCGTCGGAATTTTTTTCTCAAGTATTACAATTCTTAACTGTAGGCGTGTCAATCCTCCGAATTCATTTATATATTTTTTTATTGATTATTCGACATACAGAACAATTGATACTTTCGCCTAATACATTGAGAGTTTTTATGTAATGATTTTAATCTGTGAATCTCTAAACTTTTAGAAATACTCTAATTTACAATAAATGATTGTTATTATTATTCAAATTCGAGATTCTTTTTTAATCAATTGTTTTAGGGTAAATCCAATTAACTTCTTAACACATAAATTGGACAAAGTGTGGATTGTATATAAGAATATCTATATTCGGGTCTATATATCTGCATATGTATAATTGCGTGTACGTGCAATTATGACTGTTTTTTTGTTTCTCGATACGCGAAGCACTGTCGATGTCGAAGGACGTGGCGGGCGCGACTTTCATGGCCGCGGCGACATCGGCGCCGGAGCTCTTCGTCAACGCGATCGGCACCTTCATCACGGAGGGCGACATCGGCGTCGGCACGATCGTCGGCTCGGCGGTCTTTAACATCCTCGCTGTACCGGCATGCTGCGGCATCGGCGCGGGGATGGTAAGCTTTCAATCTCTTCTTATTTAATTGATAATTGTTACTGGGATTTTTTTTTATTTTTAATTTTATATGTATATATATATAAATTTTATTTATTTTATTATTTATTTATATAAATTTATGTACACTGCGGCCAAAAGTTTGGAAATACTTCGATCGGATTTCGAAATAAGTATTTTCTAGGGGTTTTGCATCGAGAAAAGTATTTTTTGCTCATAATGACACAGAAACAAGTCTTTCCAGGTAACTTGAATAAAGGTGGATTTTTTGATAAAAAAAAATCTGATATATTCATACCTTTTTTTTACCGACTTTTGTATTTTTCTTTTTATAACGATGATGAGTAGACACACTGCATACATTTTTTGTTGTTGTAAAAAAAAAAAAACATTTTATGTTGTTGAACTGTGTTTCAACCAAATAATAAATAAATTTAACTAATTAATTCTTGAAAATGTCAGTAATACGTATTTTTTCAACAATGTTTTCAAACTTTTGACCGGCAGTGTATGTATATATATTAAATATTCAACTGGAAATGATTAAAGTAATAAAACAATAATTAGATAAATTATTATGCTTATTTATTGTATAGATTATATTGTTATGTACTCATTGTCTGAACGTATGGATGGAAAAATTTCAATCGAGTAAACTGATTAGCTGAATTTATCAAATTCTTTTTAAAAACTATTTTACAAATAATTTAACGAAATCTATTAGTAAAAATATTTTTTTTATGTTTTATAGTAAATAATTCACTATATGCGATACTTGAGTTGTATATATAATATAATCCAGCTTTGTTACAGAAAGACACGATGATGTTACTGAATTATTTAATAACTATAATCTACAATTTTCAAAAATAATTAGGAATATTGTCCATTATTATTATTTTTCATAAATCTCATAAGAATATATCACATAATAACTTCAAAGTGGTATGTGTTATTAGATTAAGAATTACAGGAAAGTAAAAAATTTTCCTTTATTACAAAAATTTATTATCGATTGCATAATATGAGAAAAGATTCTTTGAGAAAAAAACTGCAATTGAACGATTTTAAGATAAGATTTCATTTTTAGATGAACAGATAAAAATTGTCGTTGGTTATAATTTTTTTTCAACACAATTACATTGAAATTCAACTATTATAAAAAATGTACACGTATGCATTAAATTCGCGTTATGCAATCAACGATCAATTACAAAAGAGTTTAGCTAAAACAAAGTAATGGATAATAGTACAAAATTATTAATTAATTTCTTAATCATTTTGACAGCTGCACTAATTGGTTTTAAAATTACTCTGAGGAAAAAAGGTAAGCAATCGCAACTAACGATTAGTTGTTTCAAGTAACATTTAGCCGAAGCAAGTAAATATTACTTAAAACAAGTTATAACGATTAGTTGTGATTACTGACCTTTTTTCAGAGCAATAAGAACGTTTCCCTATTGAAAAATCTCAAATAACTCAGGCCAATATATCAAGTGACTTTTTTCAGTCAAGAATCTGCAGCTTTAATTCTAAAGTGAAAGCTCATCAGTTTTATATTTCCATCTGAAACATCAATAGCAAAACTTAAAAGTCACCTGAGATTTTGGCCTATGAGAATTCACCGGAGATGTTGCCCGACATTTTTCAGAAGGGTCATCGTATAGACGTAGAATCCAATACAAAAACTGAACGAAAAGAAAATAATGCACGTGTAAAAATTTACAAAAATGAAATGCAATTAATTTTAACTTTAGCAAGTGGTACCGCTGGACTGGTGGCCGGTGAGCAGAGACTGCCTGGCGTACGGTGTGACCGTAGCCATCTTAATCTGCATCATCCACGACGAGCGGGTCGAGTGGTACGAGGCGCTGGCGTTGGTTCTCCTTTATATCGTCTACATAGCCGTCATGTACTACGACAAGTCCTTCCAGAGGTGCACGAGATTCCGCAGTAAGAACTCGGCCACCCCGCCGGAGGACGTCAGCGCCAATGCACGCCCCAGTAAGACTAACTGCACCGAACTTTTCATGTTTTAACGAAATTTATCGAATAAGAAATGGAAAACAAATAACAGGTTTCAGAAAAACACGAAATTTAATTATTGCGTTGAGGAGGATTTATACCTTAATTTTTTTTATACACCGAGAGAAAAAACTTTATATAAATTGCTGTTGTGGTTAGAAAAAGAGTGACAATCTTATCAAGTGAGAATTTTATATATGCAAAATAGTAATTTTTAGTATCAGAAATTTTAAAAATTATTATTTTAATACTAAAAATTACGATTTTGAGTATTAATAATTGTTATTTTTTATACTAAAATTTCTGGCTTGTCAAGACTGCCACTCATTTCCTAATCACAATAGCAATTTTTATTAAGTTTTTTTTCTCAGTGTAATATTATACGCAGACAAAAAATTACAATTTAAATTTACTGTTCTTTAATATCAAATGTAAATATATTCAATTACTCATAAAATGAGCCTAGATAAAAGTCTCTAAACTCATTTAATGTTACGTTATGCTTATTTCTAAAAAATGTATTTAGCAATTTTATTAAATCTATAAGGAAAAGATATAAAAACTGTACATAGTATCTTAAAATAAACATTTTGTTTCACAATCAATGATTTACATATTTTAAGTTTAGTCTGCAGGATTTTAAAGAAATACATATCAGAGAATTAACACAATACAAAAGTACTTTTTAAATATTTACTAAAATTGTATTTAAATAGGTTGATATGGGTCGACAATTGCAATTGTAATAGCTTACAAAATCATTGTTGTGATAAAAAATGATTAATTAATTTTCCAGTAATTATAGCATATTACGTATACGTTAGTAAATGCTCAAAAAGTTGTTAAAATAAAATGTAAATGAAAATATTAATTTACCGGAAATTTGATTTACCAATTCAGCGCAACTAAAAAAAGTGGATTACGAAAGTCCCTTGGCTGCCGAGAAAATGCGAGACTCACGAGACTCGGCGTTATATCGATCGCTATCGTGAGACGCAGAAATGAGAGAAATATAAAAAGGAGTAGCCACGTGGAAGCTTTACTTTAATATTGATCCGCAGGTGACGCCGGAGAAATTCACTTATCAAGATCCGATAAATTGCAATCGCCCACCGAGCGGAGTGTGGAGCAAATTGCGACTATCGACGTGCCTCTGCAGAACGGCGGTACGAAGTCGCAAGAGGAGAATCAAGAGGCTGGTAAATCTGCTCTCTTTTTCTTCAGCTTCCCATTCTTCCGTCCGCTTTTCACCGAGTGCTGTTACTCTTTGCGTTCACTAGGGTTGCCCGATTATGTATAAAAAATAATTTTTTCTACCACTTTTCTTTTCTTACCTTCGTGCCTTACAGTCGGTTTCATAGAAATGTTTAAAAAGAATGGTTTTTGGGTACTTTTTGCATTGCTTTTACGCTCGATTATTTTTTTTTTTCTATTTTTCTTGTGGTTTTTCTTTTGTAGAAGATTACGAGTACCAGTTGCTGGTTTGGCCGGCATCGGCCGGCTGGATAAGGAAGACCGCGTGGATTCTTACTTGGCCAATTCACTTGATCTTCATGTGTACAATACCCGACTGCGACAAACCCAAGTTTAAAAATTGGTTCCCCATTACGTTCATTATGTGCATCATCTGGATCGGCTCTTTGAGCTACGTCGTTGCTTGGATGATCACGATTATCGGTAATTTTTACCTAATGAATTCTAAATTTGTTAATTTAAGAATTTTCATTGATGCTCTGTCTATTATTTTTAGGGGATACACTGAAGATTCCAGACTCAGTGATGGGAATAACGTTCCTCGCAGCAGGAACAAGCGTGCCAGAAGCCGTATCTAGCGTAATCGTCGCTAAACAAGGTTATTTTTCTTTTAACCGTGACTGAAAAGTCAACCTTCAAATTGAATTAGCCAATCTTCGCCTTCTAAAAAATTAATGACCCGGAGAAGCGAAGCACTTTAACTCCAACATGATTGTCAGATTTAATTAAAATTACAATATTACAATTACATTTAATCCAAAGCTTGCGATTACTAAATAGTGTTTTGAAAATTACATTTTCCACTCGTTACAAAAAGTAAATGGAATCATCACTGCATTATCAAATTTTATTAAGTATCATCCAGTAATCAAGCTTTAATCGTGAATCTTCTAAAAGTATAGTAAAAAGTATAAACAAGTTGTTATTATTACTGGAATTGATTATCAATGAATATGAGTACTAACTGTAGTTATTAATCATTATAGTGCTGCTATCTTTTGCAAGTATTTTGTTGATACAAAGTATTTTTTTCTAAAACGTTGTGCGATTAAAAACTAAATCGTTATTACTCATTCACACCGATAACCAATACTAGAAGTGATATATATATATGAGTTAAGAGATAAAGCCATTGGTTATTTTTATTTCTTAAGAATAATTTGTTTATTAAATGTAATAGGATTTTAGAGTAAAAATGTAAAACTGTCTTAGGTCACGGTTCAATGGGTATAAGTAACTCGATCGGCTCGAACACGTTCGACATTCTGCTGTGCCTGGGTCTGCCCTGGCTTATCAAGTCGGCCTTCGCCCCGACGCTCAAGGGCCAGCACTACATCAGCATCAACTCGGGCGGCCTGGAGTACAGCGCGATATCCCTGCTGTCGACGCTGCTCCTCCTCTACGTCGCCTTCGCCGCGAATCGCTTCCAGCTGGACCGCAAAGTCGGCCGCGCCTGCCTCTGCATGTACGCCGTCTTCCTCATATTCGCCACTCTCATCGAGCTCAACGTCTTCTTCATGGTGAACTTGCCCACCTGCGTGCGTGTCCCACCGCGATAGGTGGCGCCTTCGCGTCTCTTACCCTCCCATCCCCCTTTTTTATTTACGAGGCGAATCTTTACCTCAGCCCTCCATCACCAAAACTCCTCCTCCTATAAAGAAAAAAAGTATAAATGAGAGTAGCGCTCGCCTTCCACTCTTGGAGCGGCGGTTCTGAGCTCGACCCGTGAAGGCGTCACCTTCAAACTCCTCCTTGAGAAAAAATCTACCAAGAATAAACCAGCAACAACAAACTCTCTTACCCGTTGTCGCAACCATCCACGCCGAATTTCTTCGTACCTTTTTTCTACAATAATATACGAGGCGCACTCAAATGCTGATTGGACGGTCGAGACGTGCTTTTTTTAATTCACTGTCGAACATTTATCTCGATTTGTTTGCTTTTTTTTGGTTCCTTTTTTTTTTGTTTAGAGAAAGAAACTGTTTGGTATGAAATCTTGTACATACTTTACATTTAGATTTGCTGAATTTTATGTATGCTACATATAGTTAAGAAAAAAATTGTAATCGAATTTTAGAAGGGATAGGTTAAAATTTGTAGATTTGTAATTTTAATAATATTTTTTAAACTACTTTTATTGTATCGAAGATACAAAAATTTAATTATTCAATTACTTTATAGCCATATTAAGGGTAACTGTACAAGGTGATAGGTGCTACATTTTTCTTTCTCTACAGTGTCACGTAAAATGAATTTTAAAGCCATCATTAAAGCAAAACTGTTATGATTATAATCTAGAATTGTATATTTCTATAATGTAACTAAACTAAAATCAAGTTGCAGTTAACACCGTTCAATATTAGCAAGGACTTTATTCGAAGTGCAGAATCGATTTGTTATTTTCCAAAAACTAGAAAAAAAAAGCGAAGAGTGTACGAGGGCGACAAAATGTGTGTGTGTGTTCATTTTAGTGTTTGCACGCGTGTGAGAACAAAAGAAATAAAACGAAGTTTTATTATCGATATATCATCGAGGCAAGAGCTTAAAATGTTGGAAAATATTAAAAACACAAATTTAACGATTGTATCGAAGTAATTTTAAATTTAACTTTTCACCAATGACATTGAATGACCCTTGCAATTTAATTTTACCATAACATTGAAGATTGAGTTCACGTTTTAATCTGAGCATTTTATTTAAAAAAAAAAAACTACTTTTGGTTGGGCAATTGAAAGACATTTTAATTTTACACTTTTACTGTATGATGAATTGATCATTTGTTTTATCTCGTTGAAGATTAAAGATAAGGTTACTTTTAGAAAGGAATGCCATGACTATACTAATTAAATGTTTTAAACATTTTTATTTGACAATTTATTGGTCAGTTATACATGTTTCGTGAATGATTGATTTTATTATTACTTTGATAGAAGTGAGCACGGTTAATTACTAAAAAACTAACAATTTCTGTATTTCATGCAAATTATAATCGCGAAGTATTTACGTTTTATGAATTAAGTATATGTTCAATAAAATATTAAGATTTAAGCATATAATTTTTTACTGAATCGAGCAAAGATAAAACAATAGAAATTTGAAAATATCATTAAATTCACAACGCAAAAGCATTTTAAAAAAATTCAAAGATAATTGTTAATTTCTGTAATTAATAACGTTCACTTGTAAAAGTTTATTTATTACCATGCTAAGGACGAGATAATGGATATACATAATGTAAAATGTATCGACAATCTAATGAATCTCATTAACAGTTCTTGCGCTTCACTTTTATACATTGCAAGAGTAGGTAATGTCGTTTACTGATGGACAAATCCGTTAACTTGATTATGTTAAGTTTATTAGTCTATAAATTTTATTAATTTGTTAGCTAATAATCGTCATCGACGTCTCGCGTCATTTACTGACATCTATTACTGTTTTACTTCCACAGCGCGATCTTTCCGATGTCTTTTCTTTTTCCACCGCGTTACTTCCACCGACAGACCAAAAAATTATAAAAAGAAAGTATCGATATCCGAAGAAACTCTCGCGAAAATGAAGCAAAATTTTGTAGCTGAACCTTGAATGAAAATAATGTGTTCATGTACTCGCTTTTCTGTAATTTGGCTTCGCAAACAAAAAATAAAATCGATGTTAATTCATTTTGTAAAATCACACGAACATCATCAATGTTCTAAAAAAAAGGAGAAGAAAAAATTTTCACGGAAGCCTGCCGTATTTATTGAGATCGAAGCTCGCGGCTCTCGTAGATAGATCATCAAAATAGTCATCGAACCGTCAGAATTTCCGCTTAAACGATTTCGAAGTCTAGAATTGCAATTTAAGAATCTCGATTTTTAAGGCAAATGAACGATGTAACTTTGTACATGTTAAAAAGAGTATGTAAAATAAAAAAGATATGCGATGAAAAAATAAGAAGGAATCACTCTCATACGAGATTATTATGCGTGATATTTGCGCGACCTCTAGAGTCGTACGACACTTGTCGAATTCAATTTTACCTTCGTCTGCGTATTCGGAAGAGTGGGTCGATCGAACTCCGCGACGCGAGATGTTCGTCTGCGTCGCCGAGAAAGTTTCCCGCGGCGCTCGATGAGAGAAAGACTTTTTCGGCGCGCCTCTCAAGCTTTTCAGCCTAAAGTGTTGCGTAACTTCAATTTAGTCTTAGTGCATTTCCAATATAAGGAATTCACATTTTTTCTTGAGCATCTATATTATTTTCTAATCTTTTGTAAGCGTTATACACACGAAACTATAAATCTTTCTTTTATTTTTTTTATTTTTCAAGAAACACTTGTTTATAATTAGCACTAAAAATGTTACCTCCACAGAGAGGAGAGTTAATCGAAAATGTAATTAAACAAATTAAGTTTTCTCTAATCTGCAAACAGAACGAGCCGCTTCAAGAAGCGGATTCTGAGGACTTGAATTTTACCATTCAAAAGAGCGAGCAGTCCACTCGAAAAGGAAAGCGAGTAACGCCGCAAATTAAGTGGTTGCGAGAGGCGCTTGATTTTCGCGGCTCTACTCACGTTAATTCAATGCGCTGAAAAATAAAAACGAGAAAAAAAAGTAACGAAAGAGGAAGAAAAATGAAGGAGTGAGAAAAAAATTATAAATAGACGTGTATCGTCGGCGAATTGTTGGTGAGGGTCGGGGCGGGTTACGGAAACCTTTTGCGATCTCGTTTTTCACAACTCGGCGCTCCGAGGCGGCAGCCGCATTTTTCTCTCGGCTCCTTTTGAGCCTTTGCCTCGTGCAAAATTGATACTCCGTCGCGTTTTATCTCCCGCCTCTTCCACGAGCGATTCAACCAACTCGAGCCTCCACAGAGTAGCGCGCGGATACACGTCCACTCGACGCACTGCTTACCAGCCGAGCTCTTCTCTTCTTCTACTATTCACCTTTTGAAAATCGACGCAGATATTTCGATTTGATGGTTTTCTTTTCTTTTTTTGTAGTGGCGCCTTTGTAGAATCGTTGAGGTTTATTTTGTGCAGTTAGCGATTCTTCAGTCGAATATTTTTTTTTAAATTTTTTTATGAAATAGAACGATTGAAGTGTTTTTCTATGTAGCAGATTCATGTTATATCGATTGCACTTGAATATTTGGATTTAGAATTTATTAATGTTACTTTGTACTCAGAGGAATATTCGTGTAAAAATTACTGTATAGTGACTGAGAAAGTAGTATTACAGACTGATATTTTCGATTTTTTTTTTATATTTTATAGCGAAATTTACTGAAAATTTAGAATGTTATTTTATAATTTTGATTATTAAGAAAAACATTTTTTTAGAAATACAATCTCTGACCATTTTTGCAGACAGTTAAATGTAATTGTTTACAATAACGTAAAAAAATATGACGACTAGAAGAATTTTGGCAATGAATTTTATTTAAATCGACAAAATTCTCGAGTAAATTAATTTTTTAACTAAAAATTTTGTTGATTTCAATCAATTATGTAGTTAAAGCAGTAAAACAATTTTATAAGAGGATTTCATAAAATGTAACACTTTGTGTGAAGTATTGAAGTATTAAATACCCTTAAATAGCAACATTCGACATGTACGAAAAAAATATGCTAAATTAGTACGTAATAAAACTACTAAAATGAGTACGTATATAAAGTATACCTTAATTAAGTAGTTGTAGATATTTTAAAAGTCATTTTACGGTAAATTAAATCGCATTTAAAATCATAGGGGATTATTTAATACGCTGAACAATCCGATATTCCTAGATGCCTATTTCGCTTAATATATACAGGTAACATAAAATTTATTCGGTGAAAATGCCTAGACTCGTTGGAATCCACGATAAATTGTTTCACAGTGCACATCTACGAAAGCAACATATACAAAGCATCTAATCAAATTAGCGAGCATGACCAACATGAATAATTCATAAAATCGATCCTTTTAATCAGCCGCCTGGTAACTAGAATGAATTAATCCGCGTAGGAAAAAATGCAGCCGGTTACTCCTCGTCCTCCGCGCGCAGCACCCATGCAAGCTGCACGTATCGGCGCGCGTGCTTATTTATTTTCTTGGCAGCCGCGCCGACGTTTTTCGAGGTTCCGCATAGCGCCGGGGTGGATCCCGTTATTGGGTCTGTAGGTCGGCGCTTCGCTCGTTGGCAAGTGCAGTTCATCCGACCCCGCGGCGTGGCTCCTCGCCGCCGATGTATTGCACGCCAAGAGAGCCCAAACATTCCCGCACCACTGACGAATTTTTTTTTCGGCTTTTCTCCCTCTTTTCTTTCTTCTTTTTTTTTTTATTGACGATCGACGTCGCGAGCTCGGCATTGTTTCTTACGTCTCGACCGAGATGCGCCTCGGGATGTAAAGCCTTTCTTTTATTTTTTGCGGAGACAAACAGCTGGCGTTTGGCTGTGCTTGAGGCGTTTATTGTGCGGGTTTTTTTTTGAGATGTATGTATTTTTACGTAGTCGTAGTTTCGAAGTTTTATGCTCTTTTTATTGCCAGTATTTTAACGAAAAAGTTGTAATGAACAGCTCTGGAATTTCAGAGATACTCACCTTTTCTTACACATAGTGAATAGGCTTTTTTTAGTAAAGAACGTTTTTATGAGTAAACTTTATCAGATAATTTATTTTGTTAATTGACAATCGACACTGTTCTATAAATGATGTACTGCATGGTAAGAATCAAAAATATTCTTGATTAACTTTGATTTAAAATTCAATTGAGACATTTTCATATAAACATGCAGATGGATTCGAAAATGCAGCTTACAGTGTGTGATACCTCAAAACTTTGTTTTTTTTTTTTAAATAAAGGAATAGGTACTTATGCAGTCGTAACATATGCATATTCTATTTTTTAAATAAACATTTTTACTGCTATGAAATTCAAAATTTGGTACACA
This sequence comes from Sycophila sp. Sp_5, assembly GCA_018906775.1. Classification (NCBI taxonomy): domain Eukaryota; kingdom Metazoa; phylum Arthropoda; class Insecta; order Hymenoptera; family Eurytomidae; genus Sycophila; species Sycophila sp. Sp_5. The sequence continues at coordinate 469,023 of JACCID010000014.1, read as the reverse complement.
TCGCGTGAAAAGCTCCGTAGTGAAAAAAAAGTCAAAAGTCATCTCATGCATATGACGCAGCGTCTAATTTCGATAATTAAATTAATTCAGCCCGCCTCACTATCATTTTTCCTCGCAGTTGTCGCATTCGCGTAAAACACCACCGGAGGAGTCAGTCGCCCCCAACTCTCCGATATCGCTCACCTGCGGAAGACAAAAAAGTGAAAAAGCTCACTTCAACGGAGCTTAAAAAGAAACCAAATTGTGTAAGATGAACGCGGGTTCCCTTAATCCTCTCCAAACTCCCGTCAACCGATCCTTAAATTGCGCATTGTTCCTGCGGACTCTCAGAGGGGATGTGGGGAGTAGCGCGACAATACTTCCCTCCCCCGAGTGAGGGCAAAGATCAAAGGCTGCACGCAATTAAAAAAAAAAGAGGGTGAAAGACAGACAGAGAAGGAGACGGTAAAAAAACAGAGGGATGAGGAGCGAGTTGGGGGTGGGGGTGAAGTTCGCGGCCGGGCACACAAAAGCGCGAACTATTGAATGACAACAGAATGCGGGGGAGGCGCGCGCGCCGCGACAAAAGCGCCGGATTTTACAGCGGGAGAAGAAGAAGACGACGGAGTGCGGGAGTAGGAGGAGAGAGAGTCAAAGAGGCGCGCGTGCACTAACCACCCCCGGGGGTGGGGGTGGTTCCGAGTGAGCGGGAGAGAGAGGAAGTCTGACCGAACGTCAGAGCGTAGAGATCTGCAATGCGGCGTTGCCGACGAGTCCGAGTTTGCCTCGTCCTCGTCTCCGTGCAAGCTTCTCACGCTTTCGTCTCCCTACCCCTTCGCTCGCTCTGTTTCCCTCTTTTTTTTCTGTTTTTTTTTTTTTTTTTTTGACTTTTTTTTTATTTCGTAGGGGTCGGCCGCGTTTTTGACCGCCGCAGCGGGGGGTCGCTTGGAAGTGTTGTAAATTCGATTCGCTGGGGGTATTTTAGGCTTTACTGCCGACGACTACACGCTTCTTCGTTTTTTTTCTCTTTATCTGATCTTTTTCTCCGTTTCTAGGCGGGAGGGGATGGACGCTTGCGGATTTTACGGGCTTCGCTGCTTTACCGATCGAATTAGCGCATTATGCATTCTCGGGCTGCGGGTGAATTATATACGCTCATTCTAATTCCGATTCTGCTGTTCGACTTGAATTTTCACCTCCGATGTAAGATCTTAATTTAGTTCCTGCAACGTCAATTTGCACGTTTAATAATTCATTGCTATGTAGGTGTAATTATTATTATTATTGTACAATTAATTCTATCCTGTTAGATTCATTATGAAGAGATTACTACTATTTACCACTATTAAGAATAATATATACACTTTTAACAAAGTTAATTGAATAAAAGTGGAATTTTAGCGTAAAAAATTAAAGGACTGAAAAAAAATGCGAGTAAACATAGTTTCTACTATAAATATTTACTCGAAGTGTATAAATAGACTAAATTCTTTCTTTGCAGGTAACTAAGTTTTTTTTATCTTTTTTAAAACCACTATAAAATTGAACAGTTCCAATAAAATCTTGCGCTTATTTCAAAGAAACGTTTATTTATAAAGAAATATTTAATTGAAACTGCTTACTCCTTTATTTTCAGTGCAGCAAGCAGCCCTCCTTCGAAGCCTGCATTAAAGAACAGTCAGCCAAGTAGAGTAAACATTTTTCACTCCACCTAATTTCAGTCTCGCCTACTCCCAGAAGCTGCGGCCTCTCAACCTCCACCTAGAAAAAAGAACCGGACAATATTCTCCCTGGTCGAGGCACCCAAACTTTAAAAACCAGGATAACAACGTACGTAAATAAAACGGAAAAAAAGACCAAAAGGCGTGCCCCCACCGTCGTAAAAAAAAGCAACAAACTGCGGGCGAGCAAGGGGAATCCCAGGAGGGAAATTTTCGCGCGCAGCAAAATTCCAGCCGACCTACATGTCGCGCCCGACGGAGGGTGCCGGCCGATTCCGGGCCAGCCCATAAACAATTCGTCTGGCGGTCCGGGTGCGCGTGTGCATGCGCCGCCCGAAAAATCCGGATATTGGATCGGAGACGCGCGCCGGGACGGAGCGAGCGAGGGCAAGCCCCGAGAGCGGAGGTCGCCGACGCGCCTATGCGGCACGTGTGCATGCACGTCGGAATCGCATTCCGAGCGAGCGCCTCCGCTGCCGACTATCTCGCGTGCTTGTGCCCTCTTTTTCCGCCGGGGCTGCTTTTTTTATCTCCTTTTTTTCTCATGCTTCTCGTGCGCTGCGAGGATCTCGTTTTTTTCTTTTTATTTTTGTTTATTCGTTAATTGCTCGTTTGGGGGAAGGTTTCCGTTCCATTGGGGTTTTTTTAAGGCTGGATCGATGATATAATTTATTTATTTAATTTTTTCCGCTGGTCGAGAGAAAATGTAGGAAAAATGTTGTGATTAGTTTAAAGATAGTATTGACGGGTTTAATTTTATAGAGTTTTTTTTCAATTGAATTGCATCCTGGATATACGTGTATCGATTTTTATACTTATTTTATAGTTACTGATAATATAAAAAATGCTGATCTATTTGAAAGAAAAACATGAATCTGTTTATTTTATGGAAAGGGTTTTAAACGGGATGTCTGACTATACTCGGCTGTTACCACTTATCAGCGTTTTGAGTCTGAGGGGCTATTTAAATAAACTGCCGTAATTTTATGTTATTCTGAATATTTAGTCTACATAAGAGAATGATACTTTTTAATAATTTTATTGTTTTATGTGTTTTATATTTAACAATTTTTTCTTTAAATAATCAATTAAAGCTTTACAGATTTTACGATTTTCTGACATCAGATGTGTTTTATATCACATGCACTTAAAAATAAAATGCTCCTGCAAAAACCGTCTCTATTGAAAGCTTATTTATTGGCTTATTAAATATTTATTTAAATAATTATTTAATTAATTATACATTAAATAATAATAATATCATTTACAGCTAGAGTTAACACGAATTAATTGATTTACCTAAAAATTAAAAAATAGAATTGATTAAAATTTAGCATTTCTAAGTATTACGATTATTAATTAAACAATTAACTTTGAATTTTACCTAAACGGAATAAAACTTTTTAAAAATTTGCTGACTGAAAAATTCGCGCATACAGGTATTGTTATGGATTTTACGTCAGAGTGAATTAAGCTTGGCTTAGATTTAATAGTTTGTAAAATATTGAACTATATTCAGTATTAAAGTGATCTCGATGGATTAGAGCTTCAAAAAAATTGTTATGAACAAAATTGCTTCGACGTTGATTCCGCGCGACGGGATTTTTCAGGCCAAGAGAATAAAGATAATGCTATTTATTGGAAAACTTTTAAAAGTGAAGCATATATCTATAAATCACATTTTTTTGTTAAATGGGTCGCAAAAACACTTAGTGAACTTCGTATACGCATCGGACACCAAAATAAAAGCGAAAATTGATGACACTTCATGGAATTACAAGTTTAATGGTGTAGCGCAAGGTCTCTTCTGATTTATGATAAAGTTCATTGCGACGTGCGTGAATCGTCACCCTGTTTGTTTCAAACTGAAAATCCAATGACATGTACACTAAAGTAGAAAGTAGAACGAGTGTAATTTTCACTTATTTTTCGCAGTAGCTATATTTTTCAGCGAATATTATTTTCCTTTTTCAACGAGTAAATAAATTAATTTATTTTATAGGTATAGGTATACTATTTTTAATAATTCAATACTTTGTACTAGTTCTTACTAAATTACTTTTGTCTGAGAATAATTGATTATTCTTTTACTTTACGTGTAATACTTTTGATAAATCGAATAAACAAATTTTTACTTATTTGGTTTTTCTATTTTACACGAGCAAGTATAAGTAAAATATCAAATAAATAATAAATTTCACTAACTATTACTACAAGTAATTATGTGAATATAATACAATTTATTCACTCACAATAATATTCAATTGATTTATGAAGACTTTCGACAAGATGAAAATTAACTTATTCTATTCTTTAGAAATTCATGGAATTTTCACTAAATCAAATTAAATATAAAGAGTGTATATTTAGAATAAGTACATTTTAAACATTTTTATTTGAATTTAAAAAGTAAATACTGAAATACTGAAATTACTAAAAAAAGAAAAATTAAATGACGTCATGTTTCGATAGGCGAAAATATCTGCATTTGAATATGTGAAAATTTAGCTATTTGAATTGAATATTAACTTTTTGTTTGCAAGTATGCGAATATTACAATTTTTTAAATGAATGATATGATATTATATACATAGCGTAATTATTTAATAAATGACTGTTACTAATTACTTAACCAGTGTATTTTTAAAAAGTCCGAATAACTGAAAATTGTACTTATTTGCGCGTGAAAAATAGTTGAAAGGGTCGTTTTATTTGCGCGTAAAAAATACGCGAAAAGACCGTTTCATTTGTAGGTAAAAATGTCGCTTCGAAAATGAGCGGAAAAGTTAAATCATTCCATTTTAGCCGACTAAAATAGGAGCTAATATCCCGAGCGGGTACAGCGCCCCTTTAAAACTACCCTTTAAGCCAAACAACCCCCTTCGTTACAGTTTTCCTCGTTCACAATCAAGCGAACAAACGAACTACCCACAGTATCCCGCCGATATCTCTCTGCCTTTCCTCTCCAACCCCCTCCCCTCTCGGATCGTCATCCGCGGGTTTCGGCAGTGCGACGCCCCGCCATTGATGGCTATACACCGACGGCTCAAGTGGAACGAGTACGAGTGCGCTCAGACGCGCCGCGGAAAATCAAGGCGCACTTCACGCGTCGCGCCACTCCAGCCGCCCGGCGGAAAAGGTCCCTTCCCGCCGTCGGTCGTTAGACGCGAGAAGCTTATGTTTATGTTCAATTTTTCCGCGTTCGCGCTCGGCCGAGGGCTGTTTTCTCTCTCTCTCTCTTTCTTGGGGAGCCTCGCTGACTGGCCCCGTTGTTTGGCTTCTATCAGGGATGTGCGCGCGGTATTTTCATTGGATCAATTACCGAGAGCAAATGTTGCTTAAGGGGTCGTGGTGCAATAATTCCTTTGGGTAGTTATTATGATTTTTGACAAACTTTTTGGATAAGAAGAATTAGTTTGGTTTTGTGGAAGGAAGCATATTCTCCGTGAATTGACTGAACATTTCTTTAAAACTTTCTTAAGGCGCTACAGAATAGAGTGGAAAAAGAGAAGGGGAGTAGAGTAGTATCTTTGTGGTCGACCGGTAATAGTTGATTATTGAAAATTATAAGATTTGTTAAAGTATAAAATTCATGCACATTGTAAAAATATTTTTGAATAAATAAGTGTCAAGTAATGAAGAGGAATCATTGACTAGAAAACTCATAGCTACATTAAATGTAATTGTAAAATGACCAGAAACAGTATAATTGATTGAATGAAATATCTATTTTTTAAATTACTATTTTGTTTTTATGAGTACCATCGAGTGGCGTGTGCTTTGATTTTTCAAGTATTCGTCCATTTTTACTCGAAAAAAAGATACGGATAAGTTTAGTTTGTAGAAAAGATTTAAAATGAAATGGCTAACCGTACTCGTCTGTTTCTACTGATCATGAAGTATTAAGCGCGAAGGATAAGTAAATAATGTTTTATTATTATATTTTATTATGAATATTTATTATACATGCAATTAATAATTGTTAATAATTAGATTACAGGAATTACAGGAATACTGAAAGTTGATTAAAAGAAATATTTTCTTGACAAGATTATCTACTAATAAACTATTTTTTTAATTGTTAATTTTTCTTGTGTAACTAAACATTCTTTTGATTGATGAAGAAACGCGTTTATTTGGTTTAATATTCTTTTCCTTTTAGTGATTTTATTTGCAAGAAATCTATAAACACAAATTTTTTCAGCGCAAATTTTTAAACGAATTGTCTGACCACACTCGTCTGTTTCTACTTATCACTGCGCATTACGCGCAAGGAATTATTAAATAACGATCCAAAAAAATTGTGTTAACTACATTTATTGTCCAGGATTAATATTTCTTAATGATTATACTGCAATAATCTTTAGATGATTGAAGAACAATTGTTTATTTGTCAAACCATTAAAAAGATTTTCTTTAAAATTACTAATGATTTTCCTACGTTTGCGATCAAGTGGCGACCTTTGGTTTTAAGCAGTGTGTATTTGTCGATAATCGCGTCATTCAAAATATTGAATTCTCGGCAATTTACTCGAGTAATACATACCTTTCATGAAATGATTTGTTCATTAAGACTTAATTATTGAAAGGATGTCGATGTTAAACGGTTGATTCATTAAACGAGGATCTGCCCCAGTGCTCCGACGATTTATCTGATGACACTTATTGACGTATTTTCGATAAACCATTTTTTAATTCGCACGAAACATTCAACTCGATCACCACGTCTGCTTTAAAACAGCAAGACAAGTGTGCATAATTTCATCGCGTTAGTAACGCTTTACGAAACGGCGATGATTTTATCGCCCTGCCCAATGCCCAGGCAAGTGTGCATTATTTCGTCGCGTTACAAACTATTCTTTTGTAAAGATACGAAAATAATTTTGTAAAGATTTCCCGGAGAATGTCATAAATAGTTTCCTGTTATATCGGAGCAAAGAAGAAAAAACAATAAATAGCGACCTAGCGCACATAACTATCGATCGGCAGGGCAGTAAAATGAAAATTCCAACAAAAATAAATGCAGACCGAGAGGTAAAAAAAAAAAAATATCGCAACCGATATACCGGCATCGATCGACGGAATCAATGACTAAAAAAAGTCCCATCCTATTCGCAAATATACGCAATCTTGAATCTCCTTCATTTAATCGCACCACCCCCTACGCAAAATCCACGGCCACCCTCCAAACGACTAAATGAATAAAACAAAATTCCTCGTCCTCCAACTAAAGAAACAAAACGAAGAAAGCAAAATAAAATCCCAAAAACAAAAAGGCAACCTCAGGAGAAACAGGAGGGAAACGCGCTTAGCCAAGGCGCGCGCGGGGCTAAGGGTAGAAGGAGGACAACGAGAGCCGCGAGGGTCTAATAGAGCTTGAAGGAGCGAGCTCGCTGCCTCTACCCACCCCCTACCCTCGGGGAAGGTGGGGAAGTGCAGGCAGTCGATCCATGCGCCGGATGCGGCGGACGCGGACGGCGTCATGCGCCTTTGCCGCAGCCCTCTCCTCCGCTGGCGCTGCGCCCCTCCGCCGTGCGCGCGGCGGGTCACTCGCGCTGCCACCCTCCCTCCCCACCCCGCCGGCGTTCGATCCTCCGCGTCGGCGGCGGCGCGCGCCTGGCCACATTGTGCGGCCTGGCTGCTAGGTTATCGGGTCGAGGCAGCCCCCCAACCATCAGCCGACCTTGGGCTGACGCACACCCTCCCCGCGCGCACCCACGGCATCCCCGGGACCAGCCCGCCCTGCCCGCCGTGCGCGCACCCAGCCAGGCCCGGAGGAAGGCGGACGAGGGGCCTCCCCCCGGAGGACACGCGCCCCCGGCGATGAGGCGCGGGCGCCGGGCCCGAGCAGCAGCAGCCGCCGCCGCACTGCGGCTCGCCGCGCACATGCTCGCCGCCTAGCGGTAGCGCCTGGCCTCCCCCCCAGTGCGCTGGTGGTGGCGCGTACCCACCGAAGTGTCAGTCATCGTCGGCGAGGGGCGACGTCGTCATCATGCGGCAGCGCGAGTCCGCCGGCGAGGAGGCCAGTCGTCGTCTCCAGGGGAGGTGCGCGCCAGTGCGACGGCTGAGGAGGTGAGCGGAGCGAGGAAACGCGCGCCGAGAGAGAAAAAGGGCAAAGAGAGAGAGAAAGAGAGAAAGAGAGAGAGAGAGAGAGACAGCGGACGAAGAGCCATGGCGACGAGGAGCGGCGACGAGCCCCGACACGCGATACACTGACCTGGGAGGGACGACACCATGCGCCCCGACTGGCTCGCACGGGCGAGCTGACCGGACCTGCCTATATAAAGATATATATATATATATGTGTATGTATGTATGTATGTACGTACCAGAGGCGTGCGGGAGTGCAGCAATAAAATAGGGTACCTCCGGTACGACTTGCACGCCGTTACGTCTTCGCTCGTGAGCTTCAGTATATGAAGGATATTGTATACACACTTTGTTGTTCGTCCCCGCCAAGAGTCGACCGAGAGGAGGAGAGATATACGCGTCTATACGATACCTGAAACGTAGCATAAAGCAAGCATTGTGATACGCACCCCGAGGCATATCTCGCCCTCCGCTGGCAAAGTGATAAAGTCAATAAATCCTTGTGCAATACTTAAAAAAAAAACAAAAAAAAAAAACAAAAAAAAAATTGAAGAAGAAGGCGAGGAAGAAATGAAGAAGTGAGTTGATCAACGTCCATCCGGTATCGGGCGCTCTGCTTCCGTGTACTCCGCGTATACTTAGAAGCCTCGAGCCTTCGAGCCTTTGCTGTACAGTAGGATATATATGTACACACGTACCTTTGGCCCGCGGTGTGTACGCCGATGTTTATTCTTCGTCCGTAAGCTCGACGGGGGAGGGTCCGATTTCTCGCGTACGAGGCATCCTGCACGCGTGACTTCGAGTGAGCTTCATCTTCTTCGGACTCTCTCGTTGTATATATAAGTGAAGTGTTTTTTTGTGAGTGCGCGTCAAGAGTTTTTATTCCGATTCTCTCCCATCGAAAAAAAAGAAGAAAAAAACTGGCTCTCGACGGGGCTAATGCGGAGTGAAAGCGAGTGATTTTTTTTTCTGTGACTTTTTGATTTTTTTTTTATGCTGAAGCTGCAGGAAGAGGAGCTCGGGAATGAGAGGCTCGACGCTGGACATCATGCGTTTCGCTGTTAAAGTGTTAGGTGGGTGTTTTTTGGCTTCTTTTTCTTTTTTTTTTGGAGTCGCGGAACACGTGATTTTGCTCGCGCATGCATTTTTCATCGGTGCTGACAATTAGTTCGATTGCGAGTAGACGTCGGGAGTTTACAAATTTGAGGAGCTGATTGGATAAGCGTCGTAGTAGGCGAATTAAATATTCATCCGAGCGTTTAAAAGTGCATTAGCTAACAGTAAATTCGAGTAAACTTTCACGATATATCGAACGTAAAATCGATTAATTTAAAGCATAATTTTCTCCTTATTTCATAACAATATTCAGAATTTATTGGAGACATAAATTTGTTTAAAAGCCCAGTGAAGTTTAGTTCATTTTGGAATTAAATAATTAAGTTTAGAATTTTTTTTCCATAATGTTCAAGTTAGAAGCCTTTGATAATGGTGCATAATTAGCATAAATAAAATTTGTACTGATTTGAATATTATTCTCTGTTCAATAAAGCTTTAAAAAAATTGCTAGCCCTTTCTGTTCAGAAAGCGAATGAAAGAACGTGCACAGTGATTCATTGTGGTTGGACGTGTTCATACATAAAGGGTTGAAAGCTGCTGAGATTCTAACCTTTTTATGCAGTCTTTCATTAAATCAGAATATATATATAGCAATTAAATTAACACAGTTAATTTTGCTCTCAAATTAAAAAAAAAACACACTTTTAAGTTTTAATTAAGTTTACAAAACTTATATTTTGAATTGTTATAATTATTATATATTATTTTATTAATTCGTAATGAAGTATTGATTCGATTTGCAAACTCAATTTATACTTATTTATTTATTTACGTTAACGTTGAATATATTGATAAGCTCTTACACGTAATAAATAATACAAAAAATACAAAAATATAGAATTCATCAATAATTAATCGTCCAATGAACTATGAATTGCAAAATGTAATTTTTATTTAGAAAATTGTTAGATAAAATATATACAAGGGTGTTGCTAGTCGTATTAGGATCAAGTGATTAGTTTGTTAAAATTAAAATGGAGCATTTTAAAAATTATTAAAAAAAAATAGTAATTTTTAAAAGTATTTTTGTTATACCTAATCGAGTTCTGCATTAACAATAAAGTTTTACAAAAAAAGAGAACCAATTTCATAAGAAAAAAAATGTTGTTCATCTTAGTATTCTGGTTTACAAAATTAAGTAGTGATTCGCTATCACTGGTCAGTTCTTAATGAAACTGGTCATTCATTGCTTATCGCTGCTCAAATTTTTGCATAAACACTGAGAGACCAATTTGGTAATTTTAAACAAATATTCACTTCACTAGTAAAATATTTCTTTGAATCAACTAATTATTTTGTTGCAACTACTAAATTTATTGAGAAACAAACTAATTCACTTAGTCCCAAAAAAATCTTTAGCCGATCCAAAGAAATATTTAACAAGCACTATCTTCAAGTACAAACATTTCCTTAAAATTACCAATACTTTTCGTGCAGTGAATTAAATTACTCTCTAAATCTAAAAATGTGAAATTCACATAGAAAATGTGAATAGTGACATTTTTTATGTGAAAAATCGTTCACATATTTAGCATATGAACGACTTTTCTCTTATTAAATGTGACTATTCAAATTTTTAGATTTAGAGAGTATTAAAAAAGAAAAATTTACATCAATAGAAACAAAAATCACGTAAAATGACATAAAAAAAATCCTCTTTTCAGAACTCAAGGCAAAGAACATCTCCGAGCTCTGACAAAAGTGGCCGCACGACCCCGCGGAGTAATCCTCAGTCCCACTCGTGAAAGCGACACCACGAGAATCGTCATCGTAGCCCCGGACCAGGAAGCCAGCGGCGATCGCTGACGAACAGGAGGCCAGCTAATCTCGGCGGGATAATGTTGCGCGGCGCGGTGAGACGAGCCTCGGCGGCTCGTCGCCGCCCGGCCCGTGCCGGCAGGGGCGCCGGTGCTGTTGGCGTGTGAGCGTGCCATGTCGCAGATCATGCTCTGCAACCTTGGCGCGGCGGCCGCGACGGCCTCGGCGAGGGCCACAGCCTCCTCCAGCGGCGGAGGCGGCGGTGGCGGCGAGAGGAGCAGCGGGGGCGGTGGTCCTGGTGAGAGGAGCAGCGGAGGAGGAGGAGGAGGAGGTGGAGGAGGCGGAGGAGGAGGCGGTGGCGGTGGAGGTAGAGGTGGTGGCGGCGAGAGGAGCAGCGGAGGCGGAGGCGGCGAGCCCAGCAGCAGCGGATACATGGCCGCCCTCGCCGTGGCCGCTGCTCACCAGGCGCCCTCCGGACCCACCGCTCACAGCAGCCTCGACGACGATGACTCTTATCCTCTGCCCACTATCTATCGGTGAGTTCTGAAGGTGTGAGAAATCGGGAGAGTACTCCGCATCACGGATTTCTTTATACGAAAAAAAAAAGTAGCTGCCACTTTTCACACAGTGGATTTAGCTGCGAAACTGAAAGTTGATTTAACTTTGCGAATTTTCTCACGTAGAATTTGCTATGTACATAGGAATTTTTAGTATTTTTTATAGTAAAAATTTTCAGAAGTTTTTTTATAGTATGTCCCACTGTTCCTACGGAATATAGTAATTTTTACTATAACATTTCTCTCCGTGCAGTTGAATCTGCTTCGCAGAACGGCAAATCTACGTTTCTATGGGATATGATCTAGTTTAATGTGCCAAATGTATATACTTTTCTGTAAATTACGATCTGCTTTAAGAAATGTTAATTTAGTGAATTTTGCAAATCATTTTTTTTTCGGTATTTTATTTTTAATTGCAAAATAAAGTCTAACAACGTCGCGTACAACAAATGAAAAGTAACCTCGTACAAGTGTGATGAAGGTATGCATAAAAAATAACATACAAAATATAAAGGACTGAGGTGATCTTGACGTATCAGTTTTGATATTTATATGAACGTTATTAATTGTCTTAAGGTAGTTTTACATCGCTTTTTTAAAATTTCCACGAGTACGTACGTAAAAGGAAGTTTTTAACGAGGAATTATCTCTTTAATTTATAATCTCTACGGAGGTCAGCAGATCTTATTTATTTTACGCATGAGATCTTTAATGATTTTTTCACTGCAAAAAAGACGTGGATATAAATACTGTAGTAAAAAATGAAAAATAAAATTATTATTTATTTAACTCAGTTACAATTTTTTTTTTGTCGTTTATAATATTTACTCACATTTACAAGTAAAATGAAAAACAGAAATATATCAAAGCCAGAAAAATGGTACTAACTAGGTTTACATAAAATGTGTCTTTTAATTTCGAATGAAAATATCTACCTCCGTTTGAAAAATAAAAACCAAAAAAAAATTCACTAAAATTTCGTGATTATACAGCGAGCAAAAAGAGGAAAATTTTTCACAAAAGATATCACATTTGAATTCTAATCTGAATTTAGCAAAAAAAAAAACAGGAGCTAAAAATAGAACAGCCCTTACATGATTAAGATTTAATGGCATTGATAGAAGTAAAATATTTCTCGGCCAGTATTTTTTTCTACTTATCTCAAAGAAATGGCAGCGACTGCTTAGTGGAAGTATGCTCCATAAAAGCTTAAGGAAATTCCTTCACTTTAAAAGGAACAAAGCGCTTTCTTCTCTACGCGCAAATGTTAAAATGTTTCTGCGAGTCTTTCTCTTTTATCCAAATGTGGAGTCAACTCGTTGTCTGCTTGTTTTTTTTATGAAAATGCTTTGTGACCTCACTGTGGAGACTTTAAAATTAATGCAAATTTTTTATGAACTCGTCAGTTTTTTTTTATAATGCAATTCGGCCGTTTACTTAAATGGAATCTTTTCCATTAAAGATCGTTATGGGTAGTTGTCTATAATCTTTTTAGTATTTTTTTAAAGTGAATCAACGTTGCAAGTAATCGAGTAAATTGTTTTCGTCGTATATTGTTGGAAGGGGTATAATGATCTGCAATATAACTACTTTTTGCAGCTGAGCGTCACAACTTTTCATTACAAAGCCATATAATTTTTTACGCTACCATGCGATTCTTCCTTTTACGTATTCTAAAAAGACTCGTAACTTTTTACAGTCGAATCGTAAATTTTATTACGGGTTTCAAAATTGTGTAAGACAATCGGCCATATATTAGTAGTTGGTCTGTATATAAAATTTTTAATAAATCGTTTGCTACTTTGTAGTTTACCCTTTTTGCCGTTCGATGTGGCATATTGATCCTGAAGAGAAAATTAACTGATCGTGTTAGATAAAACTGTGCGGCAGCTAAACTGCGGTAAAAAGTTTTTATACTCAGTGAATAACGACCTATTTAAAAAGTAAATTTAAATTTAAATTATTTAAACAATTTGCAGTGAAAGGGCTTTCAGCTAATCGAATTAATGAAAAGTCACTTGCAAAATCGTGAATTTTTTCTAAAATTTTTTACACCGAGAGAAAAAACTTAATTGATATTGTGATTAGGAAAGCAGTGATAGTCTTAACAAGCGTAATTTTTATAATTTCTGTACTAAAAATTACTATTTTTCATACAAAAATTCTCGCTTGCTAAGGCTGTCACCCCTTTCTTAACTGCAATAGCAATTTCTATTAAGTTTTTTCTCTCATACCAAGTTTTGTACATACTAAATATACCATACTTTACGTTCAATCGGCTTGTCGCGTATTAAAGGTCGCTATTCACATTTACACGGTGATAATAACTAAATAATAAATTAGATAATTAATAGTCTATTATAGTCTTAAAAGTCTTAAACTAGTCTTCGAACTAGTCTTTGAACTACACTTTGAGCTAGTCTTAAAAAAAAAAAAATAAATAAAGAAACGAAACTCAAAGTAAAAATGTGAGAACTATTTCAGATGCCGGGCACCAATAGCGAGCCTGGACTGCATGGAGGAGTTCAATGGCGGAGCAGGCACGGACTCGAGCGGCCACTACGGCAGCACGCCCGGCACCAGGGAGCACCTGCTCGCCACCTGCCTGTCCGCCCAGTCCTCCAGGCTCCAGCACAACCCATCGCCAGGTATTCGATACCGCAACTTGGGCAAAAGCGGTCTACGTGTTTCCAATGTTGGATTAGGTACGCTTTACATGTTATAAGTCTGCCCGACCCCTTTTCTACCACCCCCTCGGCCATCCCACCATTCATCAACTCGCCGCGAGGCTCTTTAAGGGGGTTTAAGCACTGCGCGCTGCCCGAGCCGGTAATTATTGCACTAGCAGCAGCTGGATTCCGAGATTAGCTTGTTTAGGCTTGCACTAATGCTAATTCAGCGGAGTTCCTCTTAATTAGGGAGAGTGGCAATAATTTTTGCAACTTTCGTTATGTGTGTGCTCTCTCTCTCTCTCGCTTACTGAGAAATTTCGCATTGAAGTTACGAGGGAGAATTTCGCGGTAGCTGGAAAGTTAGAATTGAAGGTTTTTTTTCCGGGAAAACACGGAGAAACGTAATGAGAATTTCTCGTAGAAAATTATTACAATGATATGGTTTGCGCAAAAATTGCGGCGATCTTTTATTAAAATATCTGCAGTGTGGCTATAACAGTACACGAAGAAAAAAGTTCTATATAGTCAAATTCAAAAGTTTACTAGAAAGTATAGTAAAAATTTCTGTAAATTCAGCAAAATTTTATTTATTGCAAGTCTATAATAAGTTCATTCTGGTAAAATTTTTTATTTGTCTAGTCTGTCCCTGCGTTACAGAACAGTATAGTAATTTTTACTGTAGAGACTACTTTTTACGAGAAAATTTACTTTTCTGTGCGATAAAGGAGTAAATATTTTTTTTTCCATTGTGGATTTACGGGGAATATTAGAATTTTGTATTTGCAGTTGACAATTTGAAGTCACTTTTGCAATACCTTCTCTTTGACCGGCACGCAGCGCTCGAACCCTCTTTAATACAGTGAGCGTGTACCAGAGTATATACATATATATATTATCTTCTCTCTCTCTCTCTCTTCCTCTTCCGCGTTTTTGCTCTTTAGCACCGCTCCGGTCCTTTTGTTTAGACTGTTTTTTTTTGCACTGGCTTGTCCTCCTTTCTTACTTTTTTAACTTTATTTGCAGAGCCGCGTAATTTTTTTTATGTTTCTCGGGAGAAAAAGAGAGAGAGAAGAAGGATTCGGAGCTCGGCGAGATTGAATAAATATTTGGCAGGATTATTGCTACGCTCCCTCTTTTCGGCATCGGAATTAAAGAATAATTGAACGTAGTAGATTTTTCTTGTAAAAAATACAATTTTAAACAAATATAAAGAATAATTTTTTTTTGATATGCAACATAGAACACCTTATATTTATTCAAAATCTTAAAAAATGCGACTCTGTTGGCACTCATAAGTTTAAAAATTATCCCTGCATGAAGTTTCAAAATTAACGAATACATCGATATGAAATGTCAGTTCAGTCGTGTCATCGTTAATGTTTTTTTGAAAATAAAAGGTATAGACCCTTTGATCGTGCCTCGCGGAGCAATTCTTCGGCCGGTGCAGTTTTTTTTTTATGGAAACGCAGACGAACACACGCGATGCGCGCGACAAGTAGCACTTGGTTTTCGCGATATCGAACCGAGGCAATTAAAAGCGTGTGCGCCTCGCGCTTAACCGTCGCATTAAAAAATCATCCCATCATCCTTCGTTCTTCTTCTGTTTTTTAATTACTCCGCAAAGCTTTCATTATGCAGCAGTTTTTTTTTCGCAAAAAAAGCTTTTAGCCTGATTCTTCACATTTTTTTGTCGGTGCACTTCTCCTTACAACTTCAAGCGAGAGATAAAAGTGCTAGGGTAGAGATCGATTTCCATTCTTTTTTTTTTATCTTTTGTAAATTCATTAAAAAGAAAAAATAAAAAGCAAAGTTTGATATAAATGAATTGTAACTGCACTTTAATCGGGTCGTCGTATGGCAATTTTTTTTTGTAGATTTTGTCGTAACTGTTGAAAAACAATCGATGCGTACTTTCCTCTTTTTTCAATTTCATTTACATAGTGAATTTACAAGGATACACACACATACAAACACTTCTATACAGACGTTATAAAAAAAACACACCATAAAATGGTTCAGGAACACTCAAAACGAATTTCTAATCTGTTTTTAGAGGAACGTTTTTTTTTGTAAAGTTTCCTTTGTAACTCTACCGTTAAATTTAGCAGTTATTGCCTAGAAGATGTGAAATTAAAATAAAATTTAAAATATTCTGGGCAGCAACTCCTAAATTTTCCGGCTTGGAAAAAGGAAGCAATAAGTGTCGATTATTTTTCAATATACTATACCAGATGGACTTAACGGAATTTTCCACGCAAATATCAATTATAGTGTCTGCAAGAGGAACAGATGTTTTTCACTTGTACATGGAGGAATTATTAATAAAAAAGGTTTCCTAATAAAAAAAATGGAGTATAAAGTGGATTAAGTACGAAAAAGTGCAGCTGCAAAATGCACTCGGGGACGTGCCCGACGCCGATCTGGTCTTTCGCTAAAGAAAGAAAGCAAAAAAAAAATGAAAAGAAAGAAAGTGTAGGAGGGTCGCGCTCAGAGTTCACCGCAATTTCATGCAGGAAAAATTATCGTAGTCCAGGGGCTCCGGACGAGCGCGGAGAGAGAAATAAGCCTGGCGCAGGTCGCCGATGGACGGCATGGGATCGCCGGCCGACCATGGCCCTACACTACTCTCCCTCCCCCTCCGGAGCACAGATCCATCGGTCGATAATGGAGACGCACTCGAAGTCTCGACCCGACACGTTAGTCGTGCCTCGATTTATTTTTCAAGCTGTCCGTAACGCCGTTAGCGAAAGTGTCTTGCTTGCGTGCCTTTCTCTCTCTTTCACTTGCTCCTTTCTGTTCCTTCGCTCGTCTCATTCGACTCTTTCTTTTCTAATCTCTCTATCTCTCTCACTCTCGTCTTTTTTTGTTTCCCGTCTCTTCTGTTTTTTTTTTCTTCTTTTTTAGTTTTTTTCATTTCGTTGTTTGAGTCTTTAGAGAAAGAAACAGTCTGTTGAATGCGGTATGCGTCAAGTCGTGGAGTGTCGCCTTTTTTTTTATACGAGTGGTTTTGTTGGATCGAGGGGTTATTCATTTCATGCGTACATTTTTGTCACTGTGTTACTTTTGAGCAAGGGATTCGGATATATTTATTATATTAAAATGTAGAAATGATGGATTTAATTGATTAATAATTAATTAGTCGTTTATTGTATACGGTCCAATAATTGTACAATAGTTATTCATTTTTCCAAAGCAGAGATAAATTTTTACGATGCAAAAAAAATTCAGATTAACTTAAGAACATCTGGAACTTAAGGAATGGTAAATTAATTACCGTATCGTTTGATATTCTTTCCAAACTTTCAAACTTATTCACGGACTTTGAAAATACATGGAATTATTGAATTAACGTGTTTGGTAAATTCCTGTATTTAAATTCATTTTTATTATTTACGATAAATATTTGTTTCTATAATTATTCTTTTATAATAATAATCTTTCTATTCTACTATATGTAACGTAGATTATTTGTAAGAATAATCGAAATTAACCGAAATTAAATGTAGAAGAAATGACGATGAATAACCCCTTGTACACTTTACATATACACTTATTTCCCGTGTCTGGATTGTTGAACAGTTAGATTGTTTTTCTTTCTTTCTTCCAACTTGGTAGGTATTTGGTTTATACGCTGTTGCATATACTGTCTTTTACTTTTCTTTGTGCGACTCGCTGTGTAAAACGAAATTCTATAAACGAGTTCCTTTTAAATTGTTTTAAATAAAATAAGAAACGGAATGAATGCTGATTATACATAAATTACGATTAAACCAATTGTTTTAAAAGTAGCTATTGTCGTATGATAAAAGTGACGTTTGTTATAACAAAAGTTACAGTACTGCATGCGAATTCACAGCGTTTACTTTTAAAATGAAATAATTTTTTTTTTCATATTCAACTTTTCAATCATAAAATAAACATGACTTTTATCAGAACTCTTTTTTTTTGTACTCAAAATTTACTCGACGTAACCACGCCAATATTAGTCCTATCGGTGTACAATAACCGCACTTTCGCGGGGAGGGGAAGGGGTTTAACGTAGCGTCGTCTTGTTTGTTCTCTGGGGAATCTTTTTTTTTTTATCTTTGCCTCTTTGGTTCTTAGCTGTTTTCCGGAGCGCGCAGAAAATTTACTTTAGAAGACAAAGAATCGGAAGCTCGACCTTTTTTTTAATTAGCATTCGCCAGTAGGCCGGGAGAAATGGAGAGGATAAAAAAAGCTTTAATTAATTAAAGAACTTCGATCTTTTTTTTTTCTTTTCCGATTCTGAACCTCTCCGGGGTCTCGAGCACCGATGGGCAGGGCAGCGAGATTTTAAATTACCGGGGTGCTGGAGGAGTTACGCGATTCATAATCCTCTCATTGATTATAAACAACTTGAGCTCTCCGCCAGCTGTGAATAAACTTTTTAAAGGCTCCGAGGAAAGTTGATTCATTACTATGTATATAAAAAGGATCGAACAGTTTTTTGCATTGAAGAATTTAAATAAATTAGTTTACACCACTAATTTTTTTTTTCACTTTGAAGAAGGACCTCGGCTATGAACTCGATCTAAAATGGTGTACATTTACAATATTCTGGAAAGATGTACTGATCTTTAATAAAAAAATTGGGTTATACTATTTTAAACCAACGAAATAATTGAATGACTCTTTTATATCTACATCTGGATTTATTTGAATGCAATTAATGGCGTGTCTGACCAAATTCGTCTGTTACTACTTACAGTCATTAATATGTAACTGGAACGGGTCAATATTTATTTATTTATTTTATGTAAAACAGGTATCTGTTCTTATCGTAAAAATAAACAGTGGATAGATTTAAAAATTTACTTAAGTGTAAAAATTCACTTAGAAAATGTATATAATAAAATATATAAATTCATTAGTATTGACATATTTTGCCAAAATCCATCCACTTATGAATTCAGTGGACGACTTTCGGATTAAATTAAGTAGTAAAAGCTTTAGCCCACTACTTATGTAAATAAAAAATAAACAAATGAATAAAATATCAATATTTCATTTTAGTAAGCTCGAATAACCGGAGTCCTTCTTGCAAATTTCGATCGCCTTGCCACATCCGCATCATCACAAAAAAAATCTCTTCTCCCAAAACAATACGAAATAATGGTTCTCAGTCCCTTGCATGCTAAATCTCTTCAGCGGTATATTCGGACCACACATCTGTGAAGATTTTGGAAAAGAACACGAGTCACATTTTCATAATTTCGAGATATTTGCAATTTTGTGTTTAATTGTAACAAGGATGTAATTGAAGTGCTTTTTGCTAATTTGTTTTTTTTTTATAATACATATATGCATAATAACATATGAAACGGTTTAAAGTCTGCTAAATTATCACTTAAAGAGTATGAAAATAGTTTTATCTCGATTTCGAAAAATTGTGATTTATGCCCTTCTTCAAAATTACCACAGACATAAAATCCGTCTTTCGATAGATGCGCGTACATTGTAAATACAGGCTACTTTTACCTTGATGTGTAGAGATTTAGTATGTGAAGCTCGATTCGCTGCATCGTACGGCCAATGTTGCTATATAAGAAAAAAAAACGATCGTAACGGCGCAGAGAGCAGTGTCGTCATTGTCGTCTGTGTTCTAATTTTAAGTAAAAGCAAAAAGAAATAATAAAAATATATATTTTGCAAAAATATATATATGTTAAAAAAATATTAAGAAAAAATATACACATTTATTAAAAAAAATATATACGGGGTGTCCCGAAATCAAATGGCCAAATCATTTAGAGTGCATTTAGGGGCGCAAAAGTAAGCAAAAAGTTCCCGAGAAATTTTTCTCCATTTTGTTTCGAGATAATCGGAAATGAATTCGAAACAGTAAACTAACTGTAATTCTTTGGAATGGATATTTCTTTTTATTAATATTGATAAGTAAACACCATGTGTTTGTTTACCTGCGTGATTTTTAGTTTGTTTACTAGAATTCGAATAATCGCACGTGCTTGTTTACTTAAATTTGATGTCAATAAAAAGAAATATTCATTCAAAAGAACTGCAGTTTGATTTTACTCTTTCAAATTTCATTATACCTCCTTACAAGGAACCGAAATGTAGAAAATTTTCTCAGGAGCTTTTTGCTTATTTTTGAGCTGCGAATACACTGCAAAAATTTGTCAATTTAATTTCCGTACACCCTGCACATTGAAAACAATATTAAGGAAAAAAAGAAAGAAAGTAAGACGAGGAGGCGAAGCGTAACAGTGAAATAGATGGATTGACAGTGGCCCGGGTGGGTCGTGCTTTGCCTTCTGTCGGCAGGCACGTGGACGACGTTCGGCGGGATTACCGGCTCGAATAGCGAGGAAAACGCTGAGGCGGTGGTGACACTCGCCTACGAGAGCGGCATCAACGTCTTCGACCTCAGCGAGATGCACAGCGGCACCAAGGCCGAGGTGCAGCTCGGCCGAATACTCCAGAAGCGCAACTGGAGCCGCACCAGCTACGTCGTCACCACCAAGATCTACTGGAACCCCAAGTGAGTGCCGCGTGGGACGATCGTTAGGCTGCATTAATTTACATGCGATTTATTAAATTCATTCCAGCGTGTAAAGTAGTCGTTTTTTTTTTGTTTTTTTTTTAGTGGAATTTTAATGAATACAAGATGATAATGAAACGAATTCGAAAATCCTCTGGAGATTCTCATTGGCGTTGTGTTTATTATTCATGAAGTTGAGCTAGTTGCATCTCAAAGAATGTTACAAGAAAGATTTTCTTATTTTTCTGGATCCATCGGTTTCAATGTATATAAGCGAAAAATTAGAAGTGTATAGTATTATTAATAAGATATTTAAATGTATATAGTTAAATTTAACAAAAAAAAAAACAGAAGAAAATTATTTTAACAATGAATATTAATTTTAGGTCTGACATTTTTATCAGAAGACTCATGAATACAATCTTTTAAAGTAATTCAAATCAAATGTTATATTAATATAGTCAGTGACTTTACTACTTAAATAATTTTTAGTTTTACGAGTTAAGAGAACAATTAATAGACTATATGATTTAATGCAATGAATAATTTACTAGTAGTTCAGTATATATAGTTACGTTTATTAATTAATAATTTACAGTTTACTAAGTATATATAAAGCTTCTTGTTATATTTTTTGAGTATATAATTTACCGTAGTTAAATTTTTTCTATAAGACTTTAATTTAGTTGACCATAGTTAAATTTTCAGTTAGACATATGTTTGCTGCGGCGTTTTTTAAACTTAGTCCACGTAAAATTGTCCAACTTTTTACCGTAACATTGACAGAACATATCGTAATACGTAAAAAATCTAGTTTGTCAAACTTTTACATGTTTAAGGGTGACTCCGGCGAATTTTATAACACACATAAATAAACATTAAAAGACATTAACAAAAAGTGTAAAACTTATACAAGATGTTTTTGCACTTATACATGATAAGGTAGTCTGGACAAAATACTTATTTAAAAAAATTATTAATTATAACCCTATTAATAAAATTGCAATTAGAAATGCATAAAATTGGATTGCGCAGAGAACATATGGAATCCCCAAGTACATAAAAAGAAAAGTTTATCGGTGTACATGTACATATACCATTTTGCGTAAACATTAATAAATTAAGAATAATATGGCTTCCACATTAATTATATTAACACAATATTAAAGAAACCGTACGTTGAAATTTCATAGACCACTTTGATTGCACTTTTCCTAAGTTTCACTGCGCAGAAAATTCGCCGGAGCCACGCCACTTTTTTAATTTCGTGCATTATTTTCCCTACACACGTCCGTTTGCGTAGCGAAACATTAATTTACTTAGTTTTTTTGAGATTCTGTAATCAAAAGAGTACGTCCGAGGGCCGCAGGGCGCTTTAACGGCATAATAAAGTTTTGGAGTATTCATTTAGCCAAGTTTGCGAGGCTCGCAGCAATTGATGTACTTGTTTACACGAGGGTTCCCTCCCGCGAAAACAATAGGTGATAAAGTGTTGTTTACTTGTTGAAGATCCGAAGCAAGAGGACTTTCGAGGAAGCATATTATCGAAACGGTGCAAGCGTCTTTGGCTAGGCTTCAACTGTCCTACATCGACATTGTCATGATTCACAAAGTCGATCCCACTTGTCCTATGGAAGGTTCGTTTTCTATTCAGTTGCGTTATTCAAATGTTGATAACAAAATTTTAAGCATTTAAGGGGGCCACACACCTTAAAAATCTTTGCATCAAATCAACTAAAATTCAAGAAATTGTAATTTTATATTCGATTTATGTTTAATATTCTTAGAGTCTATTAAATTTTTTATAAAATCATCAGAGCTAAGAGTCTCTAGACTTTTGCTTCCTCCTTGAGGAAACTTTTTAATAGTAAAAAAAGTTTCATGTATAGTTTTGTAATAGTAAAAAGAATTGATGCATCGGTGTGCCTTCAAGTTATATCACTCCCAAATTTAACAAAAGTAACAATACTCAAAATAAAATGAATCTGGAGACCCTTATCTCCGCTCGTTTTATCAAAATTTTAACAGACTCTAAAAGTATTAAACATAAATTGTACGAACTACCATAATTTTTAAACTTCAGTTGATTTTATAAGAAAAATTTTTTAGGTATACGACCCGCTTAACTCGTCCAGTCTAATATAAGATTAATAGTTCCAGTTAAAAGTATTTAAGCTTAAATTACTTTTTTAGGAGTTGCTTTGGGAAATAAATAAATGCATTAGATAGCTCGTCTTTTTTTCTTTTATAGCTGTGCATAAAATAGAACGTATGACTTACTTGAAGCTTTTTAATTATTAAGTAGATTGAATTAAATTATTTTTGTTACTGTTACAAAGTACATTTAAGTACACAAAGGAACAAATTAGCTAAGATTTCATGCAATGAGTATAAACTGTAAATAGCGAGTCCGAAAAAATGTAGGATGAATGCTTTATGTGTGTCGATTGCAGAGAAACTCAATATTTCCTGATTTTCAGAAATCGTCCGTGCGATGAATTATGTGATAAGCAAAGGATGGGTGATGTACTGGGGTACCTCAAGATGGTCACCCGTCGAAATAATGGAAGCCTACTCTAACTGCCGGCAGTTCAATTGCGTAACGCCAATCGTCGAGCAAGCGGAGTATCATCTTTTCTACAGGGACAAACCTGAACTTTACATGCCAGAATTGTACAATAAAATAGGTATGTTCTATTGAAATTTGGTAAATACTAAGATAAGGATAAGACGCACGATTTATCGAAATTTTTTTTTTGGTATTGAAATTTCTTGCTGCTCAAAGTACCTCTTGCAGTTGTGATTTGGTCTTGATGACTTAAAAAAAATTGTTTTTAATATCTGGAATTTTAAAGCTAATTAACTGCAAATAAATCTGTAATGTATTATACTTTTAAATTAAAGATGAAATTTTTGGATCAAGTTAAGTTTACTCAGTACGAATAGTACGCTGAAGACAAGTAATTTTTGTGATACATGATATTCACGTGAAGTTTAATTTTTTTTTTTGTATTTTACCAAGTTTTAATATAGGCAAAAAATATATGCTGTTCGCATTTTACGTCGAAAAAACATGAAAATCGTGCATGTGTCCCAAGAAAAAATAATTTCAAAACTTTATTACTCTATATCTCTTCATTATTATTTACAAACGAAGTAAGGATAACATAAAAAATGAATTTTAAAATTATTTGAATCATGAATATTTGATATATTTTTTAAATTTATATTTCGCTTCTCAAAATTCAAGACACTCTCAAGAGTCTCGACTTCCTTGTCTTGATCTCGAAGGACTACCGACATAATTAGACCCATTATACATTGGAATTTACAAAGCTATTCTTTGATTTTGGTTTAAATTTCGTGATGGCTAAAAATAAACGCGTGGATCAGATTTAAGTGAATAATTTTTCATCTCGCAGTGGAACTTTAAATTACTCTAAGCTCAATAGGCGTTGAGATAATTAGCATCAAAGAAAAAAAATGTTTAAAAAATTGGAAAAATTGAAAAATAATAAATTGGAAAAAATAAGGAAAAATAAAAATTGGAATATGTAGAATATTTTTCAGAACTTTTTTATACAGGAAACACCGATGTCATTTATTATCTGTCGGTAGGTGTCGGTCTGATGTGCTGGTCGTCGATGTCGATTGGTCTGATCTCGCCTCGCGGCGCCGACGACAGCGGCATGTCCGTACTCTCCAGATCCAGATCGTCGTATCGAGTAAGCTGATCTCTTACTACCCTCCAGTTGCTTTCGCGTTATAAACGGCTTGCTATAGCAGCTCGGCGTGCTCTCTGTGTGTCACCAATACCATAGCTGAACGCATCAATGCCATTTTGTTGATCGAAAGCCAGTAATCGCAAACCTCTGACTATAAGCTGCGTTTTTTTAGGCTACTTATATTGCTTTCAGTAGTTTTACTAAAAAGGTGAATTTTGTTGTCCTCTACGCAACAAAATGTATTCATTTTCCTTTCTAGAATAAGTCCTTCAGTTGGACAGAGGACGAGTCTCAGTCTTTGTATAAAGAGGTTTGTCTAATCTCGTTCATCCATTATTATTGTGACTGACAATGTTTACACGAAGATGAAAATCACGCTGAACTTTTTTATAGTCTCTTGGTTGACGGTCTAATGGACGTGTGGATTCTACTTTGTATTATCGAGATTGTTATTTTTATAAAATTACCAATCTTTTTTTTTTAATATTTTGTAAAATAAATTAGTAGTCCTGTAGAGAAGCAATTTCGAAGTTGCAGTACCTACAGTACTGATAATGTGCGTATTAAAATAATGCAATTGTTTTTACTGTATCGTTTGATTGGTATAAAAATTGAAAAATAAAGTAGAATTCTCACTCTAGATAAAATGATTATCAGAAATTCGTCTAGTTGATGTATCTAAATAAAGTAACTGACTGAAATCAGACTGCAAAAAAATATTTGGATTTTAAATTTCATAAGGGATTTAAAAAACAGAGAGGACTTTAACATTTCCTAAAAATATTATAGAATTTGGTACATCAAATTCATTTTACTCGTCGTTTGATTAGCTGAATTCAATAATACTGGTATTAATTATTAAATAGAAAAGATTTAAGGTAGCTATCGAGTAAATTAAACCATCGTGAAATTATTTATGACTTTTCAGATTGCACTAATCTATTATTGATTATATATATTAATTGACATTTGCATTGCTTCAGTTACACCGCTTTCGCATGAAAAAAATTACACCTTTTATATGAAATATAAATAAACATCGACGTGAGATTTTTTTCATGAAATCTTCTCAGGAGAATTTTCAAAACCATTAACGTGTTTTTCAAAATGGTACAGAAATGCAATCAATACTACGAAAATTTTCACGTAAAAATTACGGTGATTTTACCGTATTATTATTTATGTAAAAATTACGCGAAGAAAACAGAAACATTGGACGATTAACAATATTATAAAATTTTACAGAAAATTCACCATAATTTTGAACGATTGGTCAAGCTTTTAACTTTACAAAAAGCTCTGCATGTTTGAAAATCCTTGAAATGTTTACAGGATTTTTCTTATAAAATTTAAAAAGGTTAACCAACCATCCGAGATTTAGTTAAAAATTGCAGTGATTTTCCTGTAAAAATAGTCATTTGTTCCAGGATTACGAGGTAAATTTGGTAAATTTCATTAAATATTTATTTCAATAGTACTTGTTAAATATTTACTGAAAATTACCAAATTAGTCTCCCACTGTACGTTCATAAAATAAGAATTCAAATCGATATCGCTTACGAACTTTTCTATTGTATAAAGTTGCATTTTTTCTTGACGTGTGTTCGCGCAGTCCGTCTCTTTCGTTTATCTTTACTGACTTTTTCTGTCTTTCTCGGAGCTCAGAAGGTATCGCCATATTTATTTACCCTACAGCTACCTTAAAAGCGTTAGTGTCCTCGATGTTTTCTAACGCGAGCGACTAGACGTATTTCTAGATAAAACAATCGACTGACAACTCCATTAACGCAAAGTTACCTCAGCAGGAATGGCGAAAGAGTTCGGTGGACTCCGAGAGTAGAAAGTACACGGACAAGGTGCGCGACATGTGCGCAATAGCCGACAGGCTCGGCTGCTCATTCACCCAACTGGCGATTGCGTGGTCCCTCAAGAACGAAAGTGTCCAGTGCCTTCTCCTCGGTGCGACCAACATCGAACAGCTCTACGAGAGCCTTCAGAGCTTACAGGTCAGCTTCCTTTAATTTTCCATTTAAAAGTACTTTTTTCTTTTCGCGACTCTCTAAATTTGATTCAGTCAAATTTTCAATTAATTTTAAAGCCTAAGACAGTCTTACTGCATTAAAAAGTTTAAATTAAGGACCACCAGGTTTAAAAAGTAGCAGATAAAATTATCTGAGAAAAATAGTCTAATCAGTCTTCAATTTAACATTAATGATATACGAATATATAAAAGTTAATCTCGAAATTGTACATGTAAGTACTCATCATCAAGAAATTTAAAAACAGTTTACAAAAAAAAAATTCAGATTTACAAAATTTTAAGTAGAAAGAACTTAAAACTTATATGAAACCTCTTTAAAAAAAAGCACGTCTATACTTCATATTAGAGATTTTTTTTTGTTTTTAGAAAACGATCATTTTCGCGAAAGTGTCCTTTAAAGAAAGCTTAAAGAACTTTACCTTCTGGATGTCCAATATCCGTAACTCAATCGGAGCCAATTTTTTATTTTAACGTCAGTCCAGAATTTTTTACGACCTCCAAAGCCTACTAAAATTCATTTCGTCCAAAAGTTACTCTCGATTGATTTGAAATGCTGATCGACGCGACCTCGTAAAACTTCACACGGACGAAAATGACAGAAAAAAAATCATTCGCGTTGTTTCGCCGAGCTGTTTTTACTCCCCTCCGTCGAATGAAAGGTTGAGACGACGAATAGTAAAAAAAAAAGCATAAAAACCAGCGAACGACTCGAGAGTTTCAAAACCTTGTCAACGGCTCTAATTCAATCCACGAGGGGGTTTATTAGCTCGATGCGAGGGTAAACTGGGTTAGAGTGCGGCGTTGCCTCTCGACGAGCGTTTGAGCCCCGCGCGTCAGGTACTTTTTTGTGAGCGCCCGAACGGCATTTCAATAAATCGCTCCGTTTGTTTCATTGACGAGCCGCAGTCGGATTCTTCATTCATTTTTCGGCATTGCGCTCGCGAGCCTTTTCGATATTGGAAAGACCAGCCAACCTTTTCATTACCGCGATTAAACGCAATATTTAATTAATCGGCCGGCATTTGTGCCTTTATGTATATTTTTATTATGTTTGACGTTGATCAGTGTTTTACGTGTAAATTGGTGGATTTTTTAGTTTCTTATTTATTCGGAATGGCAGCAATTGTGCTTTTTATTGCGGACCCTATTGAAAATATGTACTTAATTTTGTTATGTAACAGAACTATTCAGTAGAACTATTCAAATTAGTATAGTATTTTTAATTTTTATGCAATTTAAAAAATTAGCTTTTACCATGAAATCGTAAAAATTGCATGAACTATCATGTCTATGATAACACCCGAACTGAGGAAAATGTAAATTATTTTCACACATGCAACAACTGTTCGTAAAATGAGTAATGACTTCCCGATGGGCAGTAAAATACTCACTGTATGCGTCTCATAAAAGAAAATTGTATAGGCACCAACTTAGTATTAAAGAAACCTTTATCGTAAATGAATGAGCAGTTACAAAACCTAAAAAAAAGTGTAAATTAAAAAGATTCACTACCTATAAAGAGTCAGATAAAAAGTATATAAAAATACTCTAATTAGTACAATTTAACACTAATATAATGTACTAATATATAAAAGTTAAATCTGAATGTAATTTAGACCTGAAGATTTGTAGAAGTCAAAATTAAACTCTCTAAATCTGAAAATGTGAATAGTGACATTTAATAAGTGAAAATTCGTGCACATGCTAAATATGTGAACGATTTTTCACATACAAAATGTCACGATTCACATTTTCTATGTGAATTTCACATTTTTAGATTTAGAAAGTAATGCAAGTATTATAAAGAGTATCGAAAACAACGCGAATTCACCATCATCAACAAATTTAAGTACAGTTTATAAAATTTTTCATATTTACAGACATTAACTTAAAACTCTTCTGTAGTGCATTTCTTTCTTTTCTATTTCTAATCACTGAAATAAATAAATCACTCTTTTTAAAGGTATGGTCGATATATATAACGATATACGGAGAGAAATATTATAGTAAAAATTACTATGCTCCGTAGGAACAATGGGACATACTCGACCTATGACGATTTTTACTATAAAACATACTAAAAATTCCTATGTACATAGTAAAAATTGCTATTTATATAGTAGAAATTGCTATATACATAGGAATTTTTATTAATTGTATTAAATTTTCATAAATTGAGTATATCCCACTGTTCCTACGGAACATAGTAATTTTTACAATAACATCTTCGTTCGTTTTTACTATAACAGCTTCGTTCAGACAAATAATTAAATACTATTCGATGAATTAATCTAACATTTTATTTTTATTTTCTCGCACCTGTAGGTAATTTTAAAATGCATTTGAACGCCGTTTTCACAGCACGTCAGTTCGGAATGGCTGTAACTACTGAAATCAGTAGTTACAGACGGTTGGGCCAGACACAAAGTGTAATTACTTCTTTGGAGCTCGTAAACACGGTGTACTCCTATAAATAAGCTTAATTACGAAAAAGATTACTAACAATAATGGAATACTGAATAACTAAAAATTACACAAAACACAAACATTTTTAACCGCGTCCGTCTGTTTCTCCAACAGCTGATTCCACGGCTGACAGTCGCGACGATGACCGAGATCGAGAGGATCCTCCTGAACAAACCGTCCCGGCCGCCTATGGTGTCGACCCTGCAGCTTAGATGACAATCGCTTTGCCCCCACGGGAGTCGTGGGGGCTCGCTGGCCGGCAGCCCGAAGAGCGAGACGGCCGGCGGCCAGAGCGGCCAAGAGCAGCAGGCGAAGGACGCCTCGCAGAAGGTCTCCTTCTGCGAGATTCAATGATGCGCCACGAAACGCGTGCCTCAACTCCTGCCGACCGAGAGAGCGAGGAGGATCAGAAGTACGCCTATTCTTGTTCGAGGGGACTGGGCGAGGGACTGTCGATGGATTTTCGGAAATTTTTACCGTTTCTATATGGATTCGAGGTGTTCCGGTGTCCTGCTCTCGTGGGCTTGTGGGGGGCGAGACGTACTTTTGTGCTGGCGAGTGGTGGCTTAAGGGTGTCGTTTGTTCTACGAGTATTTAATTAATAATACTTAGCTTTTCTTTTTTTTATTTTTATTTTTTTTTTTTCAAAGTTAAAAGTTCTTTAAATAAGGTACTATTCGTTGTATTGATCGGAAAGGGTGAGAAGATATATAGGTGCATACGGATACGCTAAGACCCGAGAGTATTTTTTAAATTAATTTTGAATTATCTTTGCTAGTGATAGAGTATTTTTTTTACTTTTACACATTTTAGTAATTATTAATTAATTTTGTACAGCGAATACAAAAAAAAATAGGTAAATGACACCTTTAAGTTACGAATCAAGCTTCGGAAAAATCAGGGAGTCTTTAAGCTCTTGCACGTTAAGGATACCCACTTAAAGGCATTAAGTATGTAGTTTGCGTATGCCAGAACCTGGTATTAATGAATGAATTTATTCGGGTGATTTTATTCGTTGATTCCTCAAACTACATAGAAATAAATATACATAACTAAAATTTTTCTTCGGGCATTGGTAGTAAAATTATCGAACGATTCACGTGATTTTAGTGTCACTAGTCGAAGAAAATTATATAAAAAAAAAAATACTTAACCGCGGCGGTTGATTAAATTCGTTTTTTCTCAGGGACGAGCTTCTGCCGGATCAAGCATTATATATATAAAGAACCTTAGAGCAATACAGAATTTTCTTGCGACGTGCACGGAAAATTTTTAACTCGTTATTTTAAAAAAAAAGTGCATAAAATATATACATATATATATATTTATTGCTACGTAATGATAAAAAAACGCCATTTTACTAAACAAACGTTCTTACTGAAGTTTTGATGCCAATATTATACCGATACTAGCTTAGATTTAATTCGTAAGGCAAACTTTCTCATTACATAAATTCAAAAAATAATACTAACGATTTTTTTTTATTGTACGATTAAGAAACGACAAAAAGATTGAAATAAATAACGTAAAGCGTATAAGGTAAATAAAGTACGTTATACACTACCACCGAAAATCGATCGACTGCGCCCGACGTCGTTGTACCGCAGTCCCGCAGCGATCGTGGCGACGTCGCTGATAAAAAGGGAAATACTCGAGAGCGACAGCGAAAAATTCGGCCGAGTTATTGGTCGCAATGTAAATCTCGTTGCGGGAGCAAGAGAAGGAGATTGTAGATTCCGTCGCATCCGCGATTTTTTCCACTTAAAAAAAAATAAATAAATAAATAAAATAAAGGCCGACGTAGGCGCGCAGTTTACTTTCGTACCTTTCGTTCGCGCGGTTTTGACACTGCGCCCTGCGACTGGGCGCCTCGCTTTTGTCGATAACGAGCAGATTATTAAACGCATGTATAAAATATTAAAAGTTATATATATGAAATAATGTAATTAAGAGCGATTATATTTCGAATTTTAATCGTTGGGATGGTGGGAGAGACTTGAACGTCGCGGTGATATAAATAAAAATTTTAAATAAAAATAATAACGATAAGTAAATCTAGGGGAAGATAAAATAAACGAGACAAAATGAATCTCCGTTATTTTAACTGAAAAATGTATCTATTAAATTTAATCTACTGAATGTGGGACACAATTTTCAGGAATAACAACGCGAGCCTCCCTCGAACGACGCAAGAAACTTTGGATTAAAATAAAAATTAAGCCACTCGACAAATACGCTCGTCGATGATTAGCGGCGGAGAGCGGAGAAACTTTTATTATATGAAAAAAAGTAATGTACCTTAATTAATCTATAAGTCACGGAGATAAGGGGGACTTTTGTCGACGCTCCAGTTGCGCGTATAAGATTTTTGATTGTTGCGCTTCATCATTTGAAAGTAAAATCGGAGAACATTTATTACGAGGTAACACGATACATTAATTAGGGTATACGGTGGGATTTTTTTAAGTGTAGCATCGAGATAACAAAGATTTTAGACACTTGTTTTGTACAATGCTTAACATTCTCATAATCTAAAAATTATCTATTGATTGCGATTTATTAAATATTCACGAGTTCCTCGAATATAACATCGAAATTATTTTTAGATTAATGAGAAATATAATGATTTATTACTGTAGATATAATTTGAGATCAATTCGAAACATTTATTTACATTCTTATTTAAATCAATAGCTACAATAATAAATGACACATTGTTTATTTTTTTTCTTTTATAGTTTAAAAGTAATATCATGTTAATGGATTATTTTTTACAAAATACACTTACTCGTAGCTTTAATCAAACTGAGAAGTTGAATTGGAGCCTTCCGGTAATTTGCTAAAATAAATATGAAAATAAATTAACAAGTGTCTAATCAGTCCGACATTCTTTTTAGTATAAACATTAAAAATAATGAACCGTAGCTCTGAAAAAAAAACTACATAGGTAACTAAATTAATAAAAATTCGAGTGTACTCGCATTGATTCCACACACTTCCGTACGAAGAAGGAATTAAAGGAGTAAGAGGCGTATCTATAGCATACCTAGATTAAAACTTGGACGCGTAGGAAATCAGCACTGCTGTCTTTCATATATTTTTCTCCTCGAATCTAATTAATCTAATCACACGTTTCTCATATCAAAAAAAATTAATAAATCGGCTAACGTAGGCTTAAAGAAAAGAAGGAATCGCAAAAGATATAAAGCTTGTAATCTCGAATGAAAGGAAGAAAAATCTCATTCGCTCACGTACCTTTTATCTTCGGTGGGGAAAAGAGAGAAGAATATTTAGAGTTCAAGTACACTTTTGCTATAAGCGAAAGTGGGACGGTGGCGCGGTGAAAGAAGGTAATCCCGAGTCGTATGTCTTCTCATTTCTAATAGAGCTTAAATAACATATTACATACAGCTTTTCGCTTAGTTTTAATTTTTATATAAAAGAAGGAATATAAAATATATCTTAATCGATTTTTCGGTAAACT
This sequence comes from Sycophila sp. Sp_5, assembly GCA_018906775.1. Taxonomy (NCBI): domain Eukaryota; kingdom Metazoa; phylum Arthropoda; class Insecta; order Hymenoptera; family Eurytomidae; genus Sycophila; species Sycophila sp. Sp_5. Next base: position 436,894 of record JACCID010000014.1, on the reverse strand, counting down.
TCCATTTACACTAATAAGATACATAAATAACTTTTTAGTGAAATTCAATAACGAAAACTTAATAACGGTTAGATCTTTTGTATAGGTTCGAATTAATTGACTGTAAACAGTTTTTGCTTTCAGTGAAATTGTAAATAGCGCAAGAGACTCGAGAAACGAACGCCAATTTTCTTTTTTCTTTTTTTTTTTCATTTTTTCGAGATTGAATTTGTATTGTTGATGCTTCTTAGTTTCTCCAATCGACAATTATTAAAGATTTTAAGCCGAATAAGAAGAAATAATACATAAAAACAAATGATAGCGAAATGATCATAGTCGAGTAAGGTTCATAATTACTAATAAAAAACGAAAAAGAACGAACATAACTTAATATAGACGAGCGTCAAAAAGCGAGTCGATTTAAAATAAAAAAAAATCTTTTTCAATAAAAAAAGGAATACCAAGAAACGGTAACGCCAGTATGAACGAAAAAAAAATTGTTAAACAACAAAAAATTATTTATAAGAGGAATTTTTTTCTCTAATAATTAACTTTTATATAGCGTAACGTATAAGTAATACAAGAAAAATAAAAAAAATCGCGACTGATTCATTAATATATACCGCTTGCGATATCCGATCCTATTACAATAAATACAGAGATAAGTCGAACGTAAATTATAAGAGATGCGATCGAGAGAGAAGAAAAAACGATACCGTCGAGAATTATAGGTATACTATTTAACGATCGGATGAGATCGACTGCGACGTGGCATTAATCGGTGTGTATTATTTTTTTTTTCTTCAAATATATAAAACGCACTTGTATCGATGGCGAATTTAATAATCTATGTAGGCCGAGGTAGGATTTGACTGCTGATATTGCAAAATCGCGCATCGAATAATCGTAATCGGCGCGTTCACACGTACTTTGTTATCACTGAGATCAAGCGAGCTTCGTTCAGACAAATAATTAAGTACTATTTGATGAATTAATCTAACATTTTATTTTAATTTTCTCGCACCTGTAGGTAATTTTAAAACGCATTTGAACGCCGTTTTCACAGCACGTCAGTTCGGAATGGCTGTAACTACTGAAATCAGTAGTTACAGACGGTTGGGCCAGACACAAAGTGTAATTACTACTTTGGAGCTCGTAAACGCGGTGTACTCCTATAAATAAGCTTAATTACGAAAAAGATTACTAACAATAATGGAATACTGAATAACTATATGAAAAATAGTATATAATGCGAAGATATGAATTTTCATACAAGAAAAATCAAAAGGTGAAAATCAAATTAATTTTTCCGACGTCTGATGTATTTATCTGAACGAGCGACGAAGATCGCCGGATATGTGATTGAGCAATTTTTCGCATAAGATAAAGGAAGGAAAGAAAAATCCAGCGGATCCCACGCCGATTAATGCGACACCGTAGTCTAAGGCATTGCATAATAAAATAAAATAAAATAAAAATATACCGATGAGGTGACATAATTCTACGCAGGTTCGTAGTAGTTTATAATCTCGATTGCTGATAAGCTTTCAGCCTTATTAGATTTTTACGCGTAAAATAAAAAGGAAACGGGGGATTAAGAATCGAAAACGGATAAGAAATTTTGACCAACGTCGAAGCGCTCGCGGATCGCCCGAAAGCGCTGGATGCGGCGAGACGACGAGGCGTAATGTACTTAAAATACACCCGCGACGAGCATGAATTTTTATTCAAATCTCGAGGGGTGTGCACCTTTTGCTCAGCGAATCGAAATCGTAGCGGGCGGGGCGGCGGCAATTTTTTGTAATCGTAGCGAGCGAAGAAGAGAAAATGAAATTTTCACACTTCCTTTTAAAAGCTCTTATGGGAATTTTTCGATAACTTTTTCATGATAAATAAGGAAAAATAAAGTATAACAAGTCCACGCCACGGGTAAGCCAATAATAAAATAGCGAAATCGACGGCGGCATTGTTTACATTAGAGCTTAGCTAGGAAATAGTGCTAAGAAATTAATAAAAGACGTTAAAATAATTACATAAAATTAAACACAATAAACAAAAAAAAAATAATCGAAATAAAAGTAAAATAACGAATCTAGCGTCGGAGTAGTTTGCATTAACTAACGTAATCGACAAGACATTAATAAAATAAACTCTAACGATTAAAAAAAAAAAGAATTAATTGTTAATAAATTTTTTATCGTCGGGAGATGGTGAATAATGGTAAAAAAAATTTTTACGGATCTAAGATAATAAATAAAACTACTCGCAATTGCTTCGAAGTGCGTAGCCCCAACAAATTTCGATTCGTCGACCAAAAAAGAGGTAAAAAAACACCCGATTCTCGTCTCGCCGAGCTCCTGCAAAGGAACCACATGATTGCACTCGAATGTGTGAAAATAAAATGCGACAGTCCAGTCCAGAGTGTAACGAAGAGACTCGCGTGCATTTTAGTCCATGTAACGAAGTCTCAAGTTGACCTAGTGCGTACAAAAAAAAGCGAAGAATGTTAAATAATAAAAGGCGGCTATTTCGAATATGAATCGTTCTTATCAGCGATTACAATTGCTTTCGTCTTAAGAAGAATTTAACAGCTAGAAAACTTACGAGGCAGCGCTTTCAAGTTGATCGGTCTGCGCTGGATTAAACGCGGCTTTGTTTTCATTACGAGCCAGTCGTAAATGTTCGTAATTCCGTTTATTTTTTTTTTCGGCAAGACTATGTGTGGCTTTTACATTTCCATCGATGGAATAGATGATAGCGCAATTCTAGTTACTATTTGCGTAAGGTTAATTACTTTATCTCGATCCATTTTATATTTGAATCGAGCCAAGTATTTTAATATTTTTCTTTCTCAACTGTATTATTGCACAGGAATAATTTATAGCTGCAAAATTTTCTTTCCCGATTCAACGCAAACCGTCAATTTTGAAAACGCTAAATCAATAAATGCTGACAGTACGTAAATCGAACGTAGCTAGTTTTTGATTTTACTAAGAATAACAAAAAAAAAAACATAAAAAAATAAAAAATAAAATCAAACTTCGTACGAATTATACAAAACTAATAACACTAGTTGCTCGTTATGTCGAATGATTGTAAAAATAAAAGTGCGACGACAGTCAACATCACGATTCTTGCGAGAAAAGCGTCTTGTATTTCCGAAAGCAAATACTGAGAGGAGTAAAAAAAAAGTTGAATGGACAAGATTATGCCAACGTAAAGTTACTTTTTTACCGAAACATTGTAACACGTTTCTTCCTAATTTCAAATCGTATCGATCGAACGGATCAGTTCATTGTAAAAAGCGACGAAAAAAAAATTAAATAAATAAAATAAACGACGAAAAATAAAATAAAACTTTCGCAAAGAGAGCACGAGCTATGCAACATATTTCATAAAGTTTTGTAGATGAATCAATTAAAAAATAGCGCTACGAGTAATCCGATTAACGGAGAAAAAAATAATTAAAAAACAAAAACAAGTAATATACACTAAGTAACAGAATAAACGTTCCTGAAGAATGTTGAGCACAAAATAAAAGAATAGACGGCTGCAAACAAAGAGAACCCGAAAAGTCGATTGCCAAATGAAAAAAACTCGTACAGTGGGATTTTAAAATTTACGCAAAGGAAAAAAGAATAAAGTATATAATGTAGTTCGTGATCTTTTAAGCGCTCTCTTCGAAATTTAAATAATAAAAAAAATTGTTTTTACATTGTTACCACGAAGGCGCCGGATCAAGGGGCGCCTTTTTATTATCAATAAAAGCTTCGAAGGTGGCGGATAAAAATAACAATAAGTAAAAAAAAAAATGAACAAAAAAAAAACCATGAATCGACTTTATTAATTCACTCACACACCAATGCGAGTCTTTTTTCGGGGACCAAAAGCGGTGAATAAAAGCTGGACAAGCTTCAAATGGTTCCGTAGGTTTATAAAAAAAAAAAAAAAAAAAAAACGAAACGAACAATCGTATTATCCGTCGCGCGAGCAAAGACGAAACAACAGCGGAACGAATAAAGGGTGAAGAAATTCAACAAAGCTGCTTTAAATAAAATTAATTTATTAGCACGATAAAAAGTATACTTTTTAATCTTTGACTTACACGCACTCATTCTTCATGCCATCTGGTCTCAATATTTATATATCGTACATGTTTCATAAATAAACACCCGCTTCTGGCGACTTTTTTTTAATTAAGTATAATAAAATTTAATAAAAAAGGGGGATCCAAGCGTACAGTCCAAGAACATGGGAGGAAAGCCGGAGGTAAGAGGCGACCAGTCTACGATGCGCAGATCGGTATGGCCTCGCCGTTCCCTCCCCAATTTTGGGCAACCATTCAACGCGATGTACATCAACTTCACGATAGGCTCGCCCGAAACTTTGTACATCAAGCTCTCGCTGCTTCGCTCGTAATTCTTCGCCCACTCGATCAGCCACGTCGGCGATCGGTATCTGGCGGTAATTTTTCCCCTTATCGATTGGCACTCGTCTGTACCTAATCTATCCGCGACATTGATATAGTGACATTTTACGTAGTTTTTTTCTTCGAATCGCATGCGATCGTTACGTATTCGATGGTCGCTCGAAGCAAGGAAAGAAAGAACGCGAGCGGGAGGATTCCCTCTCGCTTCGTTGCGCAATAAAAAGAGAAAGTAAACAATAATATCACACACTTGCGGATCGGTACACTGTAATATTGCATATCTACACTTAGAAAATGTACATTTTTACTAGTATTGCACGTTGTACACAAAAAAAAAGGAAACTATTTATAAGTACAGTCATTTCTTATTCTACATCGATCACTATGCAAACTCGGTTAAATTAGCACTAAGTATCCGCTGGTTCCTATGCCTAATCAAGCTGCTTTACTTATTTACACACATCCGCTCGGAAAATGAAAGTTTACTCCTTATTTTAAATTATCTAAGAGACGATTAAAGTGATGATTAGATTTTAAAATAAAAACACTGACTATCGATCGGCGCTCGCGCTAGCGCAAAATCGCGTATTTATATATATTTATACGTTTGTCTTTTGTCTGTACAATTATCAAACGAAGATTCGGTGATACTCCACGGTGGGTCCGATGTCCAGTCAATCCACGCACAAAAATCGATCGAAACAAAAGAAATACCGAACTTTAAGTCTGAATTGGTGAACATTCTGCGATTGCACTAATCTCGTGTATAAGTAGTCACATATTCTTCATAAAAAGTATCGTATCAATTTAATTAGTGGGATACTTTTGAACTGCAATTTATCACTACTACTCTGAGAGAAAAATTCGTAATTTTTAAATAAATATTTACTTCGATAGTACTTACTAATAATTAATTAATCTTAAACTTGTTAATGAACTTTATTAATCAAGTAAGAATTTTCTTAAATTACTAAATTTATTTAGAAAAAAAATAAATTTATGCAGTTTTAAATAAGTAATTTAAGAAATTTAGTTGCTTTGACGAAATATTTAACGAGTACTATCGAATTAAATATTTATGTACATAAAATCACCAAAATCTCTTTCGACGTACAAGCACGAAATTCCACTGATTCGAATTTAGACAGAGACGAAACGTCCGTTTTATTTTCTTGCTTCGGGACACATTGGTTGGTTCACGAAGAAGAAGATGTTGAGCTCCATCATGATGGCGACGACGAGGAAGACGGAGTACATGCTGAGGCAAACGAGGCCGACCCTCTTGTTGAGGACGAAGCCACAGAAGGCGGTGACCGCGTAGAAGCCGAAGACGCAGAGGATGATGGCCAGGTTGCTGTACACGAGAGCACCGGAGACTATCGTCACTGGCAAGCCCGTCATGAATGACTTTATCGCCCATGGGAGACCCAGACAGAGCAGGATGTCCAGCGTGTTCGCGCCCAGGGTGTTGCTCATTGCCATGTCACCGTGACCTACCATTTGGAAAAAATTGTTAATACATTACTGCATTAATTTACGTTTTACGATTATATTTACGACAGTTTTGTATATTTTTTTCATTTTAACCTTCTTGTGTATATATTTATCTTTTTAAATTTCTTGTATATTTTTTTTCTTTTTAACTTTTCTTGTATTTTTTATAATGCGTTTTTACAATTAATTTACTTATTGTTTGTTATTTTAAATATCATGTATAACGTCGTTATTACGATGAAGCATGTGTACACTTAACTAAAATTATTAAGAAGATAAAGAAAGTTAAGATAAGAACAGGTCGAATCTGTTTTTTGAAAATTTCAAAAATGTTCCGCGAAAATTTAATTAAGGTAAGTGTCTATTTTCATAATAAGTGTAAAGCACATTTCGAAACTTTGTCTCTTAATTAATAAGTTATATATATCTGTGATCTATTAATTGATCTCAGAAAGAGTCCACGATTAAAATAATTTTAACTTACTAACAGTGAATATAATTTAGTTTTTTTTTCACTCAGTATTTCTTAAAAAAATTATCGTTTTGTTCATTAAGTTTGTCAATTTTAAAACAATATCTTGACAGTGACATGTGTTCGCACATATCATAATTTGACAGGTCGAGGAAAAACGGAATAAAAATTGTAGAGAACTCGCAAAGGTAAAAAGAAGTATCCTCTTCGAACGACTTAATTTGAAAACAATTAAAAAATAAAGACAAACTAGTTCCAACCAAGATGATCCTCAAAATCGAGTTTAGTTGGCTCGATATTTTCCTTTACACTTTTTCCAACAAGAATGCATTCCCAATCGATTAATTTACAATTAAATAAAAGCACTCGAGGAACTAAAAAAATCACCTGTGTTTAACAATTTTTATTCTTTTTTTACCTACGAAAAAAATTAAATTAAATAACCCAATCTCCAAGAGTAACTTTTAATTTTTTTTGTGATACTTATTCCACTCTTGATTCATATCTCCTTAATTGATTTGGATAAACCTAAAACCATCCGGATTTGGTATCGTAAACATTGCGCAGCTCACGGAGAACAACGACTCGATTCAGATAAGACCTTTTGTTTAACCGCCATAAAATTGGATGCCTTGGAAAAGGGATTTAGTGTTTATACGCTTGTCTCGACGGATTTACCCCATACCCTCGATTAATAACTTGATGCACCTTTCTTTATTTACATCTTGGAAAAGTACGCGGCGGTCGATTATCTTCGTTATCTTCGGCGATTCCACGATGTGCAGTACTACGCTCTCCAAATTTTTCTTCGGCGAATATCGTGATGTAATTAGACACTGCGATTTTAGTGATAAGTGACTTCATTTATTTTTGCGGCAGAGTGACGTTAATGCATATCTTATCGCTCGAATTCCAGGACCTAATCGTGATTTACGCTAACAGAGGTTCACAGAGAAATTGATTGCTATTCTCAGGAGTCATTCAATGAATGACTTCTGATTGATCGGTTTGAATTATTTGCATCCGATTAATTATGATTCATGGTTTTATAAAAAAATTATTATATTTCCTTTACGATTGATAAGACTGTATACGGACTGCTTGTTAATTTGAGGTAATTCTTTTATTTAAGGCTTTCATGAAACTTTCAGTGAATTCTGTTTATAGAATTTAAAATTTGTACGTGCAAGCTGAAACTGATGGAATATCTTGCATAGAAAAGCAAGAGAATACTTTTTGAGAAATAGTAAGTTTAAGTAATAAAAGTAACGAGAAATCGTGTGGTTAGAATTAAGAATAACATTTTTAAAAAAACCGCATTTACAAGTATACCTTTACGACTATATTCGACATGATATACAAAGCATAGAATTTATTTTCTAAATACGTTCAAATATATTTTTTTTCTAATAATTCATTCGTTGTAATAAAGCGAATGTAACGCGCAATTAACACTATAAAATTGTCACTACTGTGACTACGAATATTTTAAATAATAAATTTTATTAAATATAGGATTCTAACGCAAACAAACAATAATATCGTATGCATATTAAAAAATTTGTTCTTAAACATTGTAAACGTAACTCGGCAAATTATCCACTGGATTAATCAGCGTTTCAAACCAACGCCGTTCCAATAAATATAATGATAATAACGATTTAAGCTATTTGCCTGAAACTTTAATGCGCCGTGGCGAAATTCATCATCCGATAAAAAAACGCAGATAAAAAAGATTTGGCTGGAGGAAAAACACAAACGAGCAACACATGAATGCTGATGGGTTTAACGAGTACGACTGGAATGTTGCGAGCTAATATTTGCTCCCATTCGACGGATCGTCAATTAGCTTATCGAGCGCGCGCGTTCAAATTCGGCATAATCCTTAAGCAAAGCGTCTCTTGAATTTGGAATTCCAACATCTATTATTCTTCGCGTCAAGGACAAAAACAAAAAATTACATGAATTCTTATTGCGACTGGAGAGACTCCGCGAAGCAAGTCGACCTACGGAGTTTAAAAGCACGATATACCGGATGTCAGTGAGATATAGAAAAAACGCGAGTGTTGACCTACGCGGAAAAAAATTGTGTTAGACGAATTCATAAATATGAATGAAGAAAATTTGTATTCGTAGTTTTGGGTGTCTCGCGCACAACCTTCTTATTTACTTACACTACTGCGTCTAAAATAAACAGTTTAATAATATTCAGAGAAATTCTGCTAATTTATTTATTTAAAATTTTCTAAAGTTAAAAATTCTAAATTTCCAGAAAAAAATGTCCTTTGTTCATAAAACTTCAGATTAATGCGATTCAAATGCACTATTCGACATAGTTCGATTTATCAAACGCTTTTCAAGTTTGGCCTCGATCCCACAATCTTATCTCATCAGTAGCACTAACCTTGCCGCGAAAGAATAACGATGGACACCATTTCGGGCAGGTTACCGCCGGCGGATAAAAAGGTGATTCCCATAACGGAATCCGGGATGCCAATGGTGTCACCCACTACGGTCGTCATCCATGAGACCAGGTAGGAGGAGACGGCGATCCACATGACGCACATAAGGAACGTCATCGGGTAGTACTTGCGCAGACGCTTGTAACGGCTGTCCGGAATCGTCAGGAACAGCAGGAACTTCAGTGGCCACGTGAACAGGAACCACAGCTTCTCGAGGGTAGAGCTGCTTGACGGCCAAAGGAATATCGTGTCTGTAGTGCAAATGAAAAAATTCGATATAGATATATAACGGAGGCGATAAGAATTTTTTCTTGTTGTCTTTTTATTCGTTCTTTTTTTTTATATACTACACCGAGAAAAAAGTATAATCAAAGATACTATCTGTAATAATTCTTTAAATTTTATGCAGTGAAGTAGTCATTGCTTTGAAAGTCAGTGAAAATTTCACTGGATTAAACTTAGAAAGAGCGGAAACGCGACTATCGACTGACCTCTCAGATAAAAAAAAAAGTGTACCACCTAGTCTACAGTAAAAATTTCTACAATTATAGAAAGATTTACTGGATAGTATTGGAAATAATTCTGTAGATGCAGTAAAATTTACTGTGAAGTACGGTAATGTTTGTATCCGAGAGGCAAGTCTGTAGTTCCATACAGATAGTAATTTTTATGGTATACTTTTTCCTGGGTGTATAGTTTGACCTACTTGTTACGAACAAATGCAATAAAATATTTCTGAAAAATTCTACGCATTTTTCCTACGTGTTCTGCAAACAAGTTGGTACAATCGTGAACGCTATTTGCAATTTTATTAAGACTTGAGCAAATATTTAAAATGTTATTAAAATATTTTATTACTATACTTGTTCTTTTTTATTCTATAACGTAGTTTGACCTACTTTTCTAAAAATTATTATTAAAATTACTGTTACGAGCAAACAAACAAGTAAAAACAATAGAAAAGAGAGAAAGTAATCTAACAAAATAAAGGGTAATAAAGTAACAATTCCTCGTCTCCAATAATAAGACCCCCCCAACTAGGGAAGAAAAAAAAACTTCCTGAGGTTGTTAGATCCGTCATAGAAATATGTTTCTAGTACTAAGGATCACTCGTAGGCGAATAGTAAGATTTGTGATCCGTAATTTGAGATCCGTGACTTTGTGATTTCTAATAGCTTAAGTTTATTTTCAGTAAATTGACAATGTATACTTCATATTTTTGTACTTGAATACTCTTCTTCTTAAGTAAAAATATATGAATTATTTTTAAATAAATAATTTTATTTCATATTATCGGCAGAGACAAACTAAGTAAATCATCAAGAATAGATCGACATCACCATTATACTCGTCATTCCTTTAATTGAGACCAAATTTACCGAGTATTGAAACTCACATTTCGCAGGAAATTTAAAATTTACTAAAAATAGTCGGAAAGAAAAGTCGCTGAGTTTAATGCGCTTCATAGTATCCGCACAAATGAGTAATTCTCATTGAAAGGAAAGTATAAACAAAAAAAATTAAGGATCACGCGAGTCCGCGAATTCATTGAGAAACTGAAAAACTTGTATACATGTAACTCGCACTAATCGCGCAAATTCCTCACGAACAAGGAAAGTCTCGCAAATAATGATAATCGCAATCGTTGTATTATACGATTTTGTTATAAGCGTCGAATTGCGCTTGCGCTGTTTACCGGGAAAAATAAAGTAATTGTGCAAATCGGCGAATGTATGCGTAGGCGTGAGCTTTTGTCGTTTCCCCGTCGCTTAGGTAGTGATTTATCGAACTCATTAAGAGTCGGCACAACTCGATCCGTTATCTGCGCTTCTACACTCTCGACATACCGATTCTTCCGATCGCGTGCTTCAGACTTTTTTTTTAGATGGTCGCCTGATTAAATTTGCTGCAACGAAGTACATCATATGCGTTGGGATTTACTACTGGATAATCTGTACGCTGATATAGAGTGATTTTTGGTAATTCACTGGGTGAATGTTCCGCGATACTTCCGTGACAGGAATTGAAATATTGGAAGCAGGCAGTCGATGACCTTTCTTTAAGTGGCTTGTTTTTGGGCTTACGCAGATTAACCTATCTACTGATATGTTAAATTTTTTTTTAATAAATATATAATTGGACGAACTTGACCGTAAAAATTATATGAAAAATGTGTTCCTAGATATGTTGGACATTTTTATGGGAAGTCAGTGTAATTTTCTATTGAATTTTGGATAATTAAACAAACTTCTTAATTTTGCATAGATCTATCGATTACTTTACGTTGAATCATTAAATAGTAAATAGATAAAAGTATTATAAATATAAATACAAGAACAATAATCATTAAAAGATTATTCACAAAAAACATTGTATCCTCAAGAAATATAGAGTTTTTGTTTTTCATTTATTATTTTTTAATTTCACAGCACTTTAAGCAGCTTATCAAACAAATTGAATTAAATCCCGCACGGCGAGAAATCGTTTAGAAAAATTAAAGATCTACAAGATTTTCGTTTCAAATCTATTCAACAAAATTTGGTAAGAATTTTCTATAAAGCGACTCTTGGGTCTTAAAAAAATCGTAGGATTAAAACATGTACACGGAGAGAAATGTTATAGTAAAAATTACTATATTACGTAGGAACAGTAGGATATACTCAACTTATGAAAATTTTTACTATAAAACATACTAAAAATTCCTATGTACACAACAAAATTGCTACTTATATAGTAGCAATTTGCTTTGTGCATAGGAATTTTTAGTATGTTTTATAGTAAAAATTTTCAAAAGTTAAGTATAGTCCTACTGTTCCTACGGAATATAGTAATTTTTACTATAACATTTCTCTCCCTATATGAAAAAATATATTAAACTAACAGGCATTTTGAAAAAATTACAACCGGCTTGCTCGGTTTGCGTAGACGACATTTATTACCGATACTTAACTATCCGCTCCGATGATTCACCAACCAAAAGTACCACAATCCTTGATGCAGTATAGTACGAATATATAAGCCACGAATCGGCCACAATAATTTACAGCGCTTAGACAGCTCCAGTCGTTCGAAAGCTCCACTATATCTTTACTATGCGACACTAAACGTTAAGCGTATGAGGTAGAGAGAAAAAAAAAGCGCACTCGGACCGTAAATCAAAGTTCGTCAGTTTAGCGTCGAGTGCGGTTTTCCGCGTGTTCAATCAAAGCGTGCCCGATAAGACCTCACCTGGCTCGGTGTAGACCTCGAGCTTCTGCGCGTGACTCGCGCCGACCTCGCCGTTCGACTGCTGGGCCTTGATCTTGCTCAAGCTGTTCCTGTACTCCGTCACCAGCTCGCCGTGGAAATAAGGCTTGTAAGTGCCGAACGGCATCGTGTAGTTTTCGTGCTTCACCGCCTCCTCTGTTGTCGTTGTCAAACAAACAAACTCATCGTTATTAACGAAATTGTCGCGATAAAATAAAATCGAGATTTTTTTGTTGCACTCTGTGTAAATATGAATGAGTGAAAGTCACTTCAAACGTGTAAATCTACACTTATTCTAAGTTAATTATTACAGTTATTCGTATGTTGCGGATAGGATTGCTATAATTTACGATAGAACGTTCTCCAGAATATGAGTTTGACAAAAACGCCAATCAATCGTTTGATAAAGAATGAAGATGGCCATGTAGTTGTTTGTAAAAAGAAAATTCATTTATCGTTCAATCGTCGCGGAGAAAACTAATCAAAACGAAAATAAATAAAATAAGAAATGAAAATGTAAGTGTTTTAATCATCTCTTTCGCCGGCAAATTTCCTGATGCTGTCAGGAACATCATATTTATAGATGGCCGAAAGAAATTTGTTATAAAAATTACTATTTTAATGGGAAGGCGACCGTAGATTGGATTTTCAGGATCAAAGTTACTAAGCTCTACAAACAAATTTTGCAAAAAAGTCAAATGTTAAATTTAATATGCACACGAATCTTATATCTCACATGTAAAATAAGTGAAAGACTTTTCATTTCAAATAACCGCGTATTCACTTATTAGACGTGAATTATTTTATTGATATTACAGTTATTGATATTTGGAGGGCTGAGAGAAAATAATTGTTGACCGACTATTTAGAAAATTTTTGGTTGTTTGCTTTAATGTTTCGATAGTCTGGTCTGCGCTTAAATCATTTGTTTGAAAAGTTAATTCTCGAGCGCGATAACAATAATTTATCGCAATAATTAATACGCGGACAAACATTTCCTTGTAATATACTAGTATGATAAATAAAAAGTGTCGATAACGAATACGAAAATCTTAACGACAATCGAAATGGTTGAGCAACTGCTACTCAAAAATTAGGTAAACTTATTCAGTGGTATACTGAAGGAAAAAATTATTACAAATCGTTACGCTAAATAAATTATTCTTAAATTCACGATTGCGTTGCTATTTACTTATTATTCAACGAACTATGACCATTTCTAACTAAGTAAAACTATCAAATAGAGATTTTGTCGTTAATGCTTTAACAATGACAAATAATGAAAAAAAAAGCAAAAATTAAATTAACTAAAGAGAAAATACAATAGGATGTTCCAATGTAAACGTCACGAAAAGCGCCAACAAAATCAGCGCGCAAATTGAAAGCAACTCATTTTAAAAGTGATCTTCGTTAAAAAAGAAAAAGAGGAAACGACGTAAAAACGTTGCGTAGGTATAGACAGATTGTAAATTTTAAATTTGTCGTACCGGCTTTAGGGTTGACGTCACCATTGCTCTCGGCGGCCGGTTTGACCGTGGGGCTGCCGAAGATCTTCCGGAAGAACCTGACGAGGCTGTCGTTGACGAACAGAAGCGTGAAGTAGCCGGTGAAGAGGAGCAGAAGGATCACCGACTCGTACCAGGTGATCAGGCCGTCCCACATGACCAGTACCAGGGCACCGACCGACAGCGTGTAGATCACGCAGTCGCGCGATAGAATGTACCATTTTAATTGGATACCCTGCAGGAATATTCATTTTTTGTTTTGTTTTTATCATTGTATTATTTTTTTTTATTTTATATCAAATTTATTTTTGGTACTGTTTTATGGTGTTTTTTTATTAAATTTTATTATTATTACATTATGATTGTTGCTACATCAATCAAGAAATGAAGAGGACGTTAATGTGAAAGACAAAAACTTTAAAAAAACATTTGTAGAGACAGCACAATAAAGTGTATTATATCATTTTTCTTTTCATTATTATATTTGTCTTCGACATCCCATAATAGTAGTTATAAATTTTGTTTTGATTTTTTAGCTTGTTAAAATTAAGCCAAGTGTTCATCTTAATTATCTTGACGTTGTAATTCAATGGCCAATTTATTTTTCAACTGGTAAGGCAATTTTCAGAGACGAAAAAGTATTATGCTCTCAATTAAAATATTCATTTTTAAGTCACATTGGAGTTAAAGTAATTATTTATTTCGACATTAACTATATTCAGAATACAATTTATTCAAATGCATGACGTAAAGAAGTCTATTTTAGATCACTTCTTTGTCAAAAGCGACTTTCTTTAGTCTATTATACTTATAGTCACTTGTAATAATTAAACATTAATCTTATAAAAAGAGAGTTTGTACTAAATTGCCACTTTTATTTTTAAAAAATTGAAATGAAATTCTAATATAATGAAAAAATCGTTTACTTAAAAAAAAAATAACACAAAAAAAATTGTACAAAAAATGAATCTCTATTTTATGGAAGCTAAAAATAAAAAATTGCATTACAGTGCGATTATATATTATTCTTCTCAATAAAATATAAAAATCATTAAAAATTTCTCGCTAAATATTTACATAAATATGTAAAATTGGTTCAGTGGCATCTTTTAAACACATTAAATAATCCACCACACTTTTATTCTTTACATTCTATAATGAATAATTTAAAAAGCGAAGTCAAAACTCCCGTAACTTCGTAATAAATAAATAAATAAATAAATCTTTCATTTACTTAAACAATCGTTAATTATTCCTCGATCGCATGTTTATAAACTTGAGCAAACCACATTTCAATTATACGAGCCGCTCAATTATCGATTCTCTTAATAAATTTCTCACGCTTTATGTGCTTGACCGTCCGGCAATTTGCGCTCGCCCGCAGTTGTAAGCAAATAAGCTGCCGAAGAAAAATGTCGTTTCCTATCATTAGCGGAAATCGATACGATCAACGTTTAGGCGCAGAAATACCGTTGAAGCCTGTGGGTCGCGTTATGGGCGTCCTTCGCTCGCGTTACACTCCGTGCAGCCGTAGCCTTTCGTTAAAAATGGTATAGACGCCGTTCGTTTCCGCGTTTGCCGAAGGCGCACGGAAAATTCGGTACCTTACAAAAAACAAGGAGCCAAGAGCCTTGAACGTAAGAATTTAATATTCGTTGCATTTTCAACGAGGTCGTAAATTTGCTTTTACTACGTCGCTTCGATAATTTATTGGATATTTCATTTTCTCGGACATTGTTCTTTGGCGCGAATATTGAAAATCATTTAACTCGTGGATGTGTCGTTATGTTTTTTATTTTGTTAAATTTTAATGGATGCCTGGAGTTCCGTGAAAACTAATTAAATTTTTCTTGAATTTTTTTTTAAGTAGGTGCCACTTTGAAAAAATATTAAACGCGCCAGTCTTCACAGCGTCGTAATAAGTTTAAAAGTATTATATGACTTCATTTAAAGCCCTAGTCTCAACTTTAAGCTCTTAGTCTTCTTATTGCGAAAAATATTGTTTGAAGTACATGGCTGCATCGTAACATCTTATTAAAAAAGATTTCACGTGCAAATATAAATTCAAATTATTACCGCAGTATTAAATTTCAAACGTGTACGTTTAATTATTTAACGACATCTTGATTATATGTACCATATTATACTTTCATTAAGATATTAAGTTTCGTGTGTTTAAATATATAAATTTTATATGGAGGTTACAGTTACAGTTGAATTTTATTAATCGGTTGTAGTATCGTGAATGTTGAATGAAAATAAGTAAATGGAATTTAATACATTTACTATAAGCAAGTACCAGCATATTTGATGAAATTGACCCAAAGAGTTAGTATTTACTCTATAAAATATTAGATTTTCTTATTATTTTACGATAAGACAACTTTTATGAATAATTATTTCTTAATTGACGCATCACATTAGTTAATAATGTGCCAAAATATTTTATTCGACTTTCAGAAAAATTGTAAAGAGACATTGCGTAAAAGTAAACGCTTTAATTTTTCGAATTACTAAACAGTCTAATCATTTTTACTACCCCTGAGTAATAAAATGCAAATAATTCAAACCTTAGCGGCGAAAATCGCGCCCACGGCAGGCGTAGCGAAGGTATTGAAGACGGCACCACCGACGACGGTGCCGACCCCAAGATCGGACTCCGTGAGGAAGGTGCCGACGACGTTAACGAAGAGCTCCGGGAAGCAGCTGGCGGTGGCGAGGAAGGTGGCTCCGGCAACGTCGGGGCTGATCCTGAGGTCCGCGCAGATGCAGTCGAGGGCGGGAAGTAGGTAGTCGTTGCAGACGTAGGCCGTCAATAGGAAGCAGTAGAGCCCGAAAAAGGTGTGCAGAAGTACTGCCCCATGGCGCCTCTGCTCGTACGTGAACAAATCGGCGGGGAACTCCTCGATCGAGTGGGCCGCGCACTCCTCCTTCTGTGGCTCGACTGGTTGTTCCGTCGCGTTATCACCGATCGCTAAAAAAAGGATTTACGCACTTTGTGAGTCCCAGGACAGTGGAGGCCACGACAAATTTTTTGAAAGTTTCTTCATAATTGAAGAAGATTTTTTTTATATTTTTAGCCTTTTTAATACTTTAAGAAGAAATTTCTTTATATTTAAGTTTTTTTTTTATTTTTATATTTTAAGAAAAAAATTCTATACGTTTAAAGTCTTTTGATATTATAAGAAAAAAGTTCTTCATATTTAAAATATCAAGAACAAATCAAGACGAGATTAGACTCAACCTTGTCTCACGTTGGGTTAATTTACTTTAAAAAAAAATTGTTCGTTAGCTATAATTATGTATTTAGCATGTAAAATTGGTCATTTTAGACTGAGTGTGACATAATGGCACAAGACAAATACTACACACATATGATGCTAAAAGGAAACGATATTTTTTGTGACAGAAAATTTTCATTTAAAATTCAATTTTTTCTCAATTTCACCAAGTTTTAGCATCTGGCAAACAAAAGAAACATAATTTAAGCTGACTTTTTTGTTGTAAAAAAGAATACAATTATTTCTAAATTATTCAAAAATACTTCTTTTGCGTACTTACAAATTTCACAAAAATTCTAATAATCTATAAATGCAAACCTGATTTTATAAATTTGTATGCCTAATACAACTTTACATGCTCTTTAAATTAAAGGGAACACCAAGAGCTTCAATTTCTGCAGCTCGATTTCGTATTGAAACATTTTTTTTCAGCGTATTGTTTTGGAAAAAAAGATCAGAACAAGACCAAAAATAGCCTCGCATCTCATGCAGCCCTAGTGTACATCACGTGACGCGTTAGACTTCAAAACGCGACGCGAGGGCACCGTAATTTATGCGGGACCGTTTCTCCCGCAGTCGGAGGTCGAAAGTCCGGTTCATGGGAAATTAGCGTCATCGACCCGTAATAGCGCGGCTGATCTTTGCTCAACTCTCCTCTGTTGCGCGGATGAGTGACAAATCGATGGATTCGATTGAGCCATGTTTTATTCATTCTTATATTGTTCTATCGGAAAAAGAAATATAAATTTAAATAAAAAAAATTAAAAAGTAATTACTTGATTCAAAGGAATATTTAACAAGTACCATTGAAGTAAATATTTACTTGAAATTACTAAATTGGTATCTCAATGCAACAAATAGGATTGTAGAATGAAAACATTAATAATTCAGCGTCTTTTTTCTGTTTGATATTTAGCACTCGTCTTAGCTTGTTATTAAAGTGACCTGCTCTTGTCCGTAGGCGGAAAAAAACGTCGCGTCGCTTTATTGACACGAAAAATTGAAATCGCGCATCACCACTTGAACCAACATTATTTTGTAAAGAAATAAATCGATTTTCCGGTTCACGCTTTTAAAAGCAATAAAACCGATTCGTCAATGCGCATCGTATACGCGCGCGCGAAATATTAATTCGACCATCGCGCGGTAAACTAAAGAAGAACGCAAATCGCGCCGTAAAAAGAAACCAGTTTCGAAAACACTGTCTTCACTTTTATTTACTATTAAATTTCTCGCGAGTCGCTTATTTGTTTTCCTTTTCCACTCGATCACTTTTTTGTTGCCTTCGGAGATTTTCAAGACGCGCATAACAGTTTCATTCATACAAACACGTGAATCACTATTAAAAAATTAATGAACTTCGATTTAATGCTATCTATCCACATTACACGCGAAGAATGTACAACTTTATTTTCTAGTCGATGTGTCCGTATTGCACCAAACTATATATAAAATATCGCACGGAATTCCCAATAAATAATTAATGTTCCTGTTCTGCTATCGTAATAGAAGCTCATTAATCATTCGTGAGTAAACCGTGTAAAGAACATTAAGGCCCGACGAGATGCTCTAGAAAATTCGGAAAGACAATCGAATACTCGCTCGAAAACTTAACAAAATTTTTTTTCAGCTTCCGTAAAATTATATGTCGCGGTAGCGCGATAATTTTTTATCTATGTTCCAAACGCCTTATCGAGACTTCGAACAATTATCCAGAAAGCATGTGACTATTTGAAAAAGAAAAGATGTACACGAAAAACCGGCTTTTTTGTCATCAGATCAATGAAATTTCATTATCTATCCGAGACTTTTGTCTTAGTCGATCAATGATGGGCACGTGTGTATATAGCGTTAGGCGCGCATCGATCGGATTAAGTATTTTCCTCTCACGCTCCATTTGTTTTTCTGTATACTCACCGATCACGATGCCTGGCCAATTTTTGCGATTGAAATTTTCTTGTATCACGACGATCCACTCGATCTCCCGCATCGCGATTATTTACCGTCTGCGGAATGTGTAAAGTCTCCGGCGCTGCGGTGTATTATATTATTCAAATATCGCGCGCTTGATTTTAATATGTATACCACTTTTTTTCCAAGCGAAGGGTTTAATTTATTCATATTTCTGACGCTGATACGATGTATTTTTAATGAATTCATAATAAATGGATGTAAACACGCCGATCGCTTAACGCGCGAGTGACATCGGTGTTTCAAACAAAAAAAAAGTGGAAATTCTCAAATTTACAATGTTGTACTAGAAAAAAGGAAATAATTATTCAAAAGTTTAATGACAGTATTATCCTATGGCATGAAAACTTATTATCGGCAAATTATAACAATAAATATAAATACATTCACATTAAATTTTTAAAGAAAGAAATTTCTATAGCCATTAGTTAAATTTTTTGCTATTATGAACAACAATAAATAAATTAAAACACGTAGAAATTTGTATATGTCAAGATTCAAATGGTTGCACCATCAGACAACTTCAAAGCCAAATTTTTGCGGGGGATATTTTACGTAAGGCTCGTTACGCAAGTAGTATCGGCCAAAGTATAATCAGACGTAACGAAATTCGCATCGTTACTGAATCCGCAACTATTTTATTTTTTTTTATATATACGCCGCGCTCATGATTTTTTTATCTATCTTCAATCCTCCTCGAGCAACGAAACTAAAAGAGAAAAATTTATTTCAACAAATTCCCTCCTCTTCAAAAAAAAAAAATCGAGGCTAATCATTCAAACAGCGCACCAATCGCACGCAACTCCTATCCGCTTCTCTATCCATCACAATATCGGTACTATTAAAAAAAGTACGATTTACTCGTTAAACTATCGCTTTCAGAGTATACCCCCGCGGGCAAACAAGCACAATTTGTATCACTGTGCACTAAACGAGGCTGCCGGTAGAACACAAAACTGAAAACTCAACGAAAACTGTACCGCACGTGTGTATTGCACCACTCATAAAATATTCATTAATTGTTTATATACGCGTTTAAAAAAATTACAATGTTCAATTATTAGAGGTAGGACTTAAAAAGACGGAATTGTATAACAAACTAAAACGGAAAAAACGAGGCAATCTGGAATGTACACGTTCACTACTCATAAAATATGTACTGATATTTAAACATACATAAATATTCATTTACAACCAACAATTATAGATGCGACTTTAAAAACAAAATAAATAAATAAAGCAATCGAAACAATTGAGGAACGTCACTCATCATTCAAGTCGGCCTGAAACGACTACACGCACTACTCACATTAAACTATACATTTACAATAAACAATTACAAGCACTAATTAAAAAAAAATGCAAATCGAAAGAAACGAAATCCAAAGGATCACCGTTCTCACCATTCAAATCAACTTGGAGTGACTACGCACACTACTCACATTAAAATATACATTTACAACAAACAATTACAAGCAAGAATTTAAATAAAAAACGAAAATCTGAAGGAATGTCGTTCTCATCAATCAAATCGGCTTGGAGTGACTACGCGCACTACTCACATTAAAATATACATTTACAACAAACAATTACAAGCAAGAATTTAAATAAAAATCGAAAATCTGAAGGAACGTCGTTCTCATCAATCAAATCGGCCTGGAGTGACTACGCGCACTACTCACATTAAAATATACATTTACAACAAACAATTACAAGCACGAATTTAAGAAAAAAATGAGAAATCGAAAGAAACGGAACCCCGAAGGAACGTCGTTCTCACCATTCAAGTCGACTTGGAGCGTGTGCGCCCGAGCGCCGAGCAGCAGTGCGAGCAGAAGGAGGCCTAGGGCCGGCGCCTTCGTCAGCTTCCCCATCGCCAGGTGACCATATGGGACACTGCGGGACACTGTTGGGTCGGGAGGGACACGCGAACTAGCGGTGCGCGCGTTCACTGCGCGACTGAGGCCGCCGCGGCTCACCCTCCCATTTGAAAGAGCGCGCGCAAGCCCATCTCTCCCTCCACCTGCGGCGCGCTTTATCGAGATATGCGCCACCGCCGCCGTCGCGCAGCTTAGCTTAAAAACCGCGTGGACTATAAGCGCGAGCCGCCGATAAGCCAATGCGCGGATGGACTTTGGAGCAGCTGCGAGGACGCTCGCGGAGTATACCGCGGAGAGCGTTACACCGGCCGGCGAGTTCAAGGCGGAGTTCGGAAATTTGGACTATGCGAATGATTGCGGCATTAGGGATAATGACTGGTACTTTAAACATTTACACTGAGAAAAATGTTTTGGAAAAATTACGGTCCAATCTGGGAGCGGAGACACACGGAGAAAAATTTTATAGTAAACATTATTATGATCCGTAGGAACAGTGGGGTATACTCGACCTATGACGATTTTTACTATAAAACATACTAAAAATTCCTATGTACATAGCAAAAATTACTATTTATATAGTAGAAATTGCTACACTGAAAAAAAATTTGTTAATTTTAATGAAATGATATACTTCAATAGAATTCTAGTATTATTTATTAGAATTTCTAATAACTATAGTAATATGTACTTACTAGTAGAGTTTCTAGTAAATATTATTAGAATTCTAGTATAATGTATAATACAGGATGGTAATTTTTTCACAGAATGCAATCTGTGGTTTCACTCCCAGACTGAATAGTAATTTTTATTAGAATTGTACTAATTTCTCTCTCTCTCTCTCTCACTTTGTCTGTATTTAACTCTCAGTGTATTTATTTAACCATAATTTAATGGACTGAAAGTGCTAAAAATGTGAAGTAAATTAATTAAGAGGATCGTGTAAACTTAATTGAGGGGGTCGTACACCTGAAAAATTTCTTGTAAAAAATCAACTGAAATTCAAGTATCAGTTCGTGTACTAAAAAATAATTTATTTTGTAATAAAAACGAGAGTCATTTTAAGTCATCGTAAATTTCTTAAGTCACTTTTGAAAACGTGGAAGCACGTGTTACTAGCGAAAAGTCGCGTTAACTTTCACATAAAATGAACGTGACATTTTTAACATTTTCGAAAAGTTAACGAGCTGCGGTACTAACTGCCTTAGTCGAATGTAGAATTGTTTGTTTAGTGCTTAATGTATTTTTACTATTAATTCAATGAAAAAAAAATTTTTCATTTACAAGTAGTGTAATGCATAAAATTTTAGATTCTATTTTATCTAACTTTAAAGTCAATTTAAGTCTCTTCATTCTCTTATATGTTTACAAGTATATGTGTATATGTTATTGTTATCTATTGTAGTAGTTAATAATTTTAGATTTTAAATTTATTACATCTTAACTTATCATGTAACGACATCAAGAACTATTTTAGTCCGTTGAATGAAATAAATAAATATTTCCTTATTAAATAATAAATGTCAGTTTATTTTTAATTAAAGCATACAAATATCGACCATTCAATTAATATTGCAGTTACTTGTAGTACTGTCTAGACTCTAAAGAAACACGCACATTTCCATGTTTCTTTATGAAAAAAAATTTATATTCTGTTTGAAAAAATAAAAAAGTCTTTTACGAAATATTTTCAAAAACATCTATTAAGTAAACATTTCCTTGAGGCAAAAACATTTTAATGCGCATTTCTTTCAAATAAAATGTGCGTTTTTTCGTTAGAAGTGCCGTTGTAATTGCGGTAAAAAGTAATTGCGTTATCTTAATTTAGCCAAACGATTTTTCTTTAAATCAATGTACATTACATTATTGCATTAACATGTTTTATAAAATAAAATTGTCCTCTGATTAAATTAGGCGCAATCAAGTTCAAGAACTCGAATGTATGAATATATCCACGTGAGAACGGATACTTGGATGAACCATTTCAAAGAATATTTATGATTTATAAATTTCCACATTTTTATTAACATTATCAGTCAATTGAACGAAAGTTCATTGTTTTCGTAGTCGTGTATTGCGATTACGGGGAAAACTCGCGCGGAAGGTATTTGCTTGCATCACTTTAGAAGCTTCCTTATCTAAATAATACTGCACGTGAGTAATTAATTCTGAAAACGAGTGTATCGAAATATTACACATTTTAAATGAATAAACAAATTTCAATTTGTACCTTGCCGTTAAAAGCGTTTCTTTTAAACACGACGTCACGTGTATAAATTGCACGAAATTATAGAAAATAAAATACTTCCGATAAGATGAAAGTCGCGACTTTAGATACGCAAATAATGGAACTAACTATTGTGCGTAACGTACACATAGAACTGTTTCAAGAAAATGTAAGTTTACATTGTGGTTGTACAATTTAATGAATACAAACCTAAATTCAATCTGCTCATCAATTTTTCTAAAACTATTTAAAAACGTAATCGCTATAAAATTATATGTTGCATTTTATTCAACCTTAAAGACGATTAGATCTCAAAATAAATGTTATCGGGAATTTTATAGCAGAAGAGTTTATCATTTGACGAATCTTAAAAGTCACCTCGAATCTTGAAAATAAAAATATATGTAACAAATAATATTGCAAGAAATAACATTTGTGTACGTGTGTATTATACTTTTACTTCGTTTTACTCAGGAATAAGAGAAAACACTTTGCTTGGCTTTTGTCTGGCGTTGAAAGAACAATCGATTGATTACAAAAAAAAATGTATATATTATTCACTTGATGACGCTTTGACAACATTAGCTTCGTCCTTTGGAACCACTAATAGCACTGCTGAATCGCCATGATTCGACAGTTTTTAAAGTGATTAGTTATATTTGTATCGTGAAATTAATTTATTTAACGAATACTTTAATCTTTAAAAGTACTGTTTATAATATTATCATTTCTTCAATTTATTTGGGCTTTACTTACGTAAATCATCTTTGACGATAATAAGATGATAAATATGCGAATGCAAAATTAATATAATAATTAATTTTCTAAAATATTTATAATCTTTTTTAAAAATTTCTTGCATTTAAGTGAAATTTAGTACTTACTATTTGATCTTCTTTTTAATATTCTGATAGTGTTATACTATAAAAAAAAACAAAATTCTGACGTGATAACTTCATTTTACAGTTGCACTTTTTCACTGGGATCTGGAAACTTTCGTAGCACCCAAGAAGAGAAATCATTTTATGAGTAATATCAGTACTTTCCCCGCTATTGATTAGGTGAAAAAGAAATTAACATGGATTCTAAAACGCATTAGTGACATTGCGCTCATATTTGAATTGAAAAGTACAATCGGATCTTTTCGGACGCATTATTCATTATTTGATTTTATATTTACCTTAATGTTAAATAAATAATTATATATAATATTGTACGCCTACGTATCCCATATACTTTTTATATAAAAAATACTTTGTTAATGTAATAAATTATAAATTTTATGTATACGCAATTATGATAAATAAGTAAAAAGTACATTCTAATTATTCAATTACGTCAATTGACAAGATTAGCTCAGTAGTAAAAATCAGATAAAATGTTTAAGATGCGAATCAATTTATAAAGATTAGTTAATATGAACACTTTCGCCAATATTTATTCATCCAATAATTACCATCATCAATAATAATCGAAAAATTATCAAAAATCAATCTCGTTTCGATCATCGCGCTTCTTAACTGCAATTAAGACATTTACGACATTAATTGTCTTCTTCACTGGAAATTAAATGCACATACTTCCAATTTACCTTATCAATGAAAAAATGAGTCCTGTATACGCAGAACAAATTAATTCATTGAGATAAACTTTTTTTTATTGCGTTTACCTTTTTATTTCATAAAAAACTTAATATAAATTAAAGGAAAAAAACAGAATCTTGTTCTTATATATAGGAACAGTAGTGCGGAAATACCGCCGCAAAGAAACGGTCGATAATGCAATTGACATTGATCTACCAATTATAATAGACAGACTCTGTGTAACAATGTTTTAAAAGATTTTATAGAATCGCTATCAGCATTAATAAATGATTGCATCGAAAATTAAGGATTTATATACTCTTCAAGTGTCATCGTTTTACTGAATTGCGATAACATATAACCAAAATACTATGCGTCTTATTCAATTTTTTTATTTTATGTTACTTTGTCGTCAAAACAAACGTGTCCTGTTGTTATTATTTTATAATGCATATTTATTATACATGCAACCAATCATGGTTAATATTTGTACAGGAATACTGGAGGTTAATAAAAAAAATATTTTCTTGACAAGATTATCTTTATAAAGTACTTCTTAAATTGTTATTTTTTCTCCTGTACAAGTAAGCAGTCCGTTTATTTATGAAGAGATGCATCTGTTTGATTTTATATTTACTTGTTTTGACTGATTTTACTTGTAAGAAATCTATAAACACGATTATTTTTCAGCGCTAGATTTTCAAACGGGTCGTCTGATCACATTCGTCTGTTTCTACTGATCATCACGCCTTAACCGTGAAGGATAAGTAAATAACGCTTGCATTAATCGATTATCGTATTGATGCATTCCTCTTCCCATTAAAAAAACTTGAATCTTCTCTAACGTAATTTTTTCCATAAAAAACTCTTGCTGATCGGTAAAAAAAAAACTTTGACGGATCTTAAAAAGAAGATTTGGAAGATCTTACAATCGGTTCTTTATTCCTCTTTTGAAAGTTTCCTAAAAGAATTTTCTTTAGTAACGGGTTACGTATGAAAATAGAAAAAAAGGTTGTAAAAAATACTTTTTGTTAAATAGAAAACGTTAAAAATTCAATTTTCGAAGCCTTTAGATGGACAAAAGTAACTACACGGTACTGTAGTATAACAATAGTATCTTAATAATATTCTACTCTACAGACTGATATGCATTGGTTTGGCTTATCCAGCATATCCGCTAATCATCCAACATTATTTGAATTTTGAAAGTATACGAATATGGCGCTTGTGAATGACACTTTCCTCATAATGAGGAAAAGCACAGAGAAATTATACAGACTATACAGTAGCTTCTCGCTTTGTTATCGCGCAAAAATTAATTGATTAATTATTTATGTCCCATCAAAGAATTGAACCTATATTGCAATGTCATGCAGGCGCTGTCAAGTGAGAGACGAATGCGAGTGAGGAGTTTGGGAAGTACATTTGAATCACTCGTGGTGGGCGACGAAAAAATTAGAATATTTTTTTTTCTGTTCAGTCGACGTGTGTGACGTAAATGATATACTTTATTTTAATGATACACTTTAAGATATTCTGTACAGAGCACCGGTTGAGCGCAATCGTGAATTTTTTTTAGAAACAATTATCAGTAATTATTAATATATATATTTTTTTAAATTTGATTAAAGCAATACGATAAGTATGTGCACACGTCTTTGTAAAATTTTACAGTGCGTTTGTATCTTCAATGTTTGTGCGTTCTTACAAAAAAGCTCAATTATTATGAACAATCGGTGTAAGTTAATAGCAGTTAATTAACAACTTGATTGTTCATTAACAGACATTGATGAGTAACATGTTTTCAGTCAAACGCAAATATTTACAAAAATGAAAAAATACAAAACGCTCGATTTTTTTTGTTTTGGTAAATTCTGGTAATTCGTTTATGAGCTACCAATAAACTTCCTATGAATACATTTTTTTTTCAAAATTTTTCCTTTTTTATATGGTTATATATTGCGCAATTAATTGTTAACAATTGCAGTCTATTTATAATTTAAGAAATTTTTATGTACAATTTTCAAAATGTTGCGATTATTCAGATTCTGATAAAATTGAAAACGGAGCTCTGGTGGGTTACAAGTGAAATATTTTCCTCAAAATTATTTACATTTCTATTATCCAGGCTTCAATTAAATGATTTAGTAAACGTTTTTAATAATTGATTATGGATAATCTTAAGATATGCGACTCTCTATCATACAAAAAACAATTTTGTACTAAAAAATCAGCTTAAAAAAATATTTGCTATTGTAAAAGTTAACAAATATTATAAAATAATAATGAAATTGGATTTATCAGGAGAAAATATTTAATGTAAATATAAATTATATTTAAAGCCTCCTTGTAAAAATGTAAGAAATACTATTTAGCTCTGGAAGCTAATTAGTAATAATTATTCAGCTATACTTCATGTAGAAAATTAAATTTCATTAAATGTATCATCTGTCAAACAATGGAGTGTACATGAAAAGTCCAAAAAAATGTACCTAATGTACAAAGTAATGAGAAAATGTACAGGAGATTCGTTGACAGTGATTTATGGGATAATATTAAGTGTATCAAAAATTAGTCTAAAAATTGTTTGCAATGCTTACTTAGCTACTTGTTTTTTCACAGTCGTCGTTTTTCCGTAAAACATATCTAAAAACAAGCCTAGGAATACAATTACCGTACCCAACCACTGTCTGGCTATTAATGAATTGCCAAAGAAGATAACCGATAACAGTATAGTGAAACATTTCCTTGTAGTCGTGGCTATTGAACATGTAAGTGGACCAAATTCTGTGACAGTCAAAAATATAAAGTATTGGCCGAGTGCTCCACAAACTGATAATATTGTAATGTGCTGCAAAGAGGAAGGATGTCTTTGCAGAAATTTGAGGAAGCCAATCAGTTCACCAGTGCAAAGAATTATTACACCACTGAACAAGACGGACCAAATGTTCATGTTGAACATCATGTGACCAGACTTGGTTTTGTGTTCTGCTCGCATTCTATCCTGTATAGAGCTAATAATACCATCCATTGTTAAAGAGAGCCCAAGAAGAATATATCCAAAATTTTCACCTTCAATTTGTTTGGAGAATTCTTTTTTTTCTTTGTACATGAACAAGATCATCCCTGTGACTATAAGGGTAACAAAAAAGTATTTCTTTAAGGGATAAGTCTGGAAAATAAAATTAACAAATGTTATATTTACATGATTTAATAACAATAGAAGTAAGAAAGTATCAAGTATTACCTTTCCGCCTAAGAGAACTCCAAGAATCATAACTGGAATAGGTTTTCCTGCTTTACCAACTACTTGAGTGGGATAATTGACGAACTGCAAAGCCATATTACTGCAGACCATGGCCAGCAAGTAAGTGAGAGCACTCGATGCATAGTATATCGTTTTAGTGGTATCCTCTCCCTGTTTCATCACAGTCGTAAGTAATAACTTGGCGAACAAACAGTTAACCACACACTGCATAAAGACCAGTGCAAACATCTGGTTGAATTTCTCCGGAACGTTTCCATCGATATACGTCCCCCGAGTAATTTTCTCCTGGAGGGTGGCATAGTAAGAGTAACAAACAAATATACCTGCCACGCAAAAAATTAATTTCCCCGTGCCAGGCTGCGTCATCTCGTCAGCTGTTGTCTGCCGAACAGCTGCCACCGGCTTTTCCTCCGGAAAACTTACGGTCTCCCTGCTGAATGAAGCAAATTAGAATAAATTAAAATGAAGCAAATCCTTCAGTCGATTCTATTTGATTTCAAAACCATTCCAAGTACCAGATCTCTTTTGAAAGCAGCTCAGACTCTTCTGAGCGTTCGTCAACAGTGGGGTGGTAACCTAAACAAATCGAGCGCCGCACAGTAAGTGCAGACGGTTTATTTGATAACTTGAATGCCTGCCATGGCTCCACGTCGCCACGCGTGAATGGACGACGCTGCCTGATGTCACGGACTATGCAAGGAACATATAGATATGATGGCAGTCCCCTCGGTTTAACTAAACATAACCTGGCTAAGTCACGCACGGCTTCGAACCGCTTCCAATAGAGATTTTGAGAACGAAGAACGGCGCGCAATTTAACTATTCGACCATCTTGCTGCGACTTTCCGAATCTTCCATTCAGTATTTCACTGTTTATTCGATCGATAGATAAATTGATCGATCTTAATCTAGTGAGTAAAATTGATATTTTGAGGGGAAAAATACGATCATGAACTGTGTCGCGTACTATAGATAGTATAATTTGTTAGTAGATACTATAATTTGTTATATAATTATATACACATACACTGTAGTCGTCTGTCTCTACATATGCACGGTGCAAGTGTATATACAGAGAAGTAAATATAATTATACAGTGCATATAGACTATAGAGTGTATATATTATATATATCTATATTCTATTTTTTATATAATACCAAAATCAATCTCCTTTCTTTACTGTGTTACCGTGTATTGCGGACTCATTTTTGAGGTTAGAAATTTTGAATTTCAGCGCTATTCTGGAATTAACCTATAACGAACCAATCAAGTTCCCGTTTTAGAGGCTTCACATAATATCCGGCCATCACTTTTTTAAGAGAGGAGGAAGTTTGTTTGTGAGTGGCTGAGTGGCGCTGCCTACGATTTTAGTTGTAGGTGGCCAGCCTCGTAATATAGTAGTCGTAGTCATCATTCAAGGTGTGTCCAAAACGCTTTCGCGCTTGCGTCCGCGACGCGTTGATGATCGTTTGTAGTCGATCGTTTTTTACACGCGGGTTTGGTGAGTTTCTCCTCGTTAATGAGCGAGTAACATTTCTTTTACAAGTTTTAATTAGTTTGGCGGAGTTCTGAGGGAAAAAGTTCAAATTGTCCGAGGTGGTTTCTTTGAGGTGCGCATACAGGTGCATCTTGTGTGTACAAACAGTACTGGCCACTGGGTGTAACCAGTATGACACATTCGTGGTTGTTTAATTAATGAGATTTCTCAGACGAATCTTTTACTGTGGATCTTGTGGAGTTTTCAAGCCACCCATTGATTGGAGTGGCGTTTCGACTTTAGAATAGAATTCTATTCGTACTCAATTGGATATTTTTAGGGTTATAGGATATTAAAGAATTTTGTATTTCATTTGACTGCTGGTTAATTGTTAGGAAACTGATTTTGTAGTAAAACAATAACAATTGTATTGTGGTTCCTTTCAGGATAAATAAAGTAGCAAGATGAATTATGGGAAAAAGTCGCCCAGTATGGGCACGCCTTCTGTCTATTCACACGTTACCACTCGTAGCAGTGCGAATCTCAGGTCATCAAGATCTGTGCGCAGTGTGAAAATACCTTGGTACCAAAAAAGACTACTAACCAATGCTTTTGTACTTGATATACAAAGAGGGGCAATGGTGACTGGAATTTATTCTTTGGTAAGCAACAATAAACGAGTATATAAAGTTTAAAAAAAATTTATAGAACATTGAATTTTTATTTATTATTTTAGTGTCTCTCTATATTTACAATTTGTACTGCTATTTTTGACATATACTGCCTATCGCAAGCTGCGCCTGGTTCAACGCATACTGGATATTACTTGATATCATTTGAATTTGTCTACGTGGGAAATGTTCATGGTAAATATTGGTAATTTTTAACAAACAGATCAACCTATAAATTAAAATTTGATGAATTAATTTTTGTTTTTTAGTGAGGAATGCCCTTATCGTCTTTGCATTATTCTCAATGTTGGGAGGGTTAGTCATTTTGGTAACTTCCTGCATGTTGGTCCAAGCTTTGAGAAAAGAATACGAGAAGAAAATGGTTCCCTGGCTTTACAGCTTTGCAGTCTTTACTCTCTTTAGGCTATTTGCTTTTCTGTTCTTTAGTGTTGTAAATGACATGATCTTTGGTTACAACATATTGATATGTCTTCTATGGATAGCATTTTCTACCTTGTCAATTTACGGATGGTTGGTCGTCTACTCCTTATACATTGAACTTAGTGATTTGACAAGATTGGAAGATCTTGCTCACTTACGAGTAAGTTTATTGTATTTTGAATATTTTACTTAAACAAAAAGGACTCAAATAAAACACTAATTTTTTTTTTTTTAGATTGGTACGATGCAGTCTCTAAATGCATCGACAACTCATTCCATTGCTGGGTCAAGACCTACAACTCCGCACAGCACAGTATCAACTGTGCCTGTAAATTAACTAAGTCTGCTATTACAAAATTTATCCTTTTAAATTTAGATAGTTTCATATGTTACAATAGTAAACGTATGTTACCCTAAATTAAAATGATCGTAAGCTTATAGCTACAAAAACAATAAGTCGAACGACTTTAATACACAAACATTTTTTGAGGTATTAAAATGAAAAGAGCTTCAAGTCTCTAATACATAGTAATTTTAAAAATTGTTACTTCAAATATTAGTTTATTGCTATTCTAAAATTTTTTTTAAAATTTAAATTCAAAATTTTAAATTCTGTTCATTATTATTAGCGTTATAATTTAAATTAATGGTAAAGATATTATTACCATTAGTGCCTTAATAATGATAATTATAATTAAATCAAGCATACTAAGAACTGCAAATATTCCGTCCAATGATTACATCATGCTAAGTAGGTTTTAGCACAACATAAAAAAATATGACAAAAATGTACACATTTTAGGTATGTTTTTATAGTATTACAAATAAGTTTACTGACAAATGAACAAATTTACAAAAAAAAAATTCATTAACGCTAAAAACCTTTATAAAAAGATTTTTTATTAATACATTGAAAAAACGTAAATGTTTAAGTTAAACATTAAGAAAAATGTAATTATTTTAAGAATAATATTCTTAAAATTAGTAATTATAAGAATATTATTAGACATATTTTCAAAGAATCTCATTTTTATATACCAACTGTTTAAATTTTATTTTATAAAATGAATTGAAAATATTAATATTATTTTTGAATTACTTCGGTATTACCGTCAAAGTGATCAAATATACCTGATGTAAGATACAAATACATTATTGTATTTAAAACGGATTCCGTCCAATCCAGTATAAGATGCTACTTTATATTTGTATTTGTAAAACCTTTGTTTGTAAATTTTTATTCAAGAACGAGTTTATTGCGCGTTCGTTATTGCATAATTTATGCTGTCAAATAAAATTTTGTTCTCAGACTTTTGTATCAATGTACATGTAATGATTTATTCGCATTTTGTATAAAAGTACAAAATAAAACCACTGAACCGAAAAATTATCTGTAATTCATAAAAAGTGTATTGATGAAAATGGGCATGTTTCGAATGAAAAAAGAAGAGTACAAATCTGTTTCTATGATGAAATTCTGTAAATAATTCAACAATTATTACAATAATAATTCATCATCAGTAATAATATCAGTCAGTTAATCAAAGTTTCTCTTCTTTTTTCAATAATAAAGACAAAAATTATCGCTTATAGTTTTAAATAAAAACACTGTAAAGAAACTACATACTTGACAATCTATTTACCAATCTATTTCGCATATATTCACCAAAGAATCACCGGAAGGAGTCTTAAAATATTGTTCCAGGTAGTGCACCGTACCCACTTTTTTCAACTGCAATATAAACAAATAAATAACCAAATAAATCGTCAACCATAAAAAAAAATTAAATCATTGTAATTGCTACTCACCCACATAAAATAGTCAATTTCCAGTTTATTGCACTCAAGTAATCTCTATGGAATGTTCGTCCAGCACAAAGCGAATCCATCGAGAGTCTACCCATCCAACCAATATACCTTATTTATTGGCTTGCCTGGGCTGTCTACGTCCCCGCTGAAGCCTCGCCTCGGTCCTCCCATCGGTCGTCGGCTCTATGTTGTTCTCGCCTTTCGAATTTCTCGGCAAAGTATCATCGGATGTCGTATCCTCTAAATGCGAATAAGTGAAACTTACTTGCAATAAGCCGTAATCTATACGCTCATTTAAAATGAATTTCATTTAAGGTCAACTAGTGTAAGATGCCACAAAATTTACACATTTCTCTACTGTTTCATTCTGAATATTTATTAAGAGCCTTTGATTACGTTGCCAGAGTATTACCGAATTTTCGCTTTAATATTTAGTTCGTTTTCAAGCCTTTATTAAGATGACGTGATTTGATCTATAATTTTTCGCATAAAATTTCATTTGTTTATAATCAGCATATATTGCCAGTGGCATCTTACTCTAAAAATCGTAAAAATAAATATAAAATGCTCATTAATTATTACTATTTATTTTGTGCAATGTTTAAAAATTATAATTAATATAAAATATTCCGGTCTATAATATTTGAATTATATTTTAATTTTTATCAGTAGCTGTGACCTCTTCCCCGTATCAAAAGAGTCTTTTATATAAAACTCCGTAAAATATTGCAAAAACCGATAAACAATGTATCGGATTTTTCAAAATTTGAACAGTTTTTTAGTATTTTATAAAATTCTTTCCAGGTTTAACTAATTCGCATTTATAGAATAGAAATACCAGACTCTCTGGACCATCGGTGCCGTCCCGGGCGCGGCGAGTTCTCGTTGCTGGTGACAGTCTCGAGGGAGACGCGCGCCATAGTCTCGTAATCCTCCTCGAAGTTGCTGATCTCGGGGTACATGGTGACGAAGGGCTGCTCCGTAGGCGCGACATTCCGCGTTCAAATGGTTGTCATCGGGCATCTGGTGGGCGATCGGCTGCGCTACGGTGTAGATCGATGCGCACGCGAAGAGGATCGCCTTGCCCAACAAGGTGAGCAGGAAGATGCCCACTGTCATCACCACGTGCCAGATGAGGGCCAGTGTGCCCGTCAACAGGTACATCAGGATCGCCAGGCACATGGTCCTGGGATTTTAAGGAGCCGGGAAGATTTTTTTGGCGACAAGTTTTTTTTCTCTATTTTCTTTTTCTTTTCGGTGTAATGATAAATGATAGAGGGATGATATGATTATGGGAGGACTCGAGGTCGGCGCACTGAAGTTGGTCGAGGCTACTGGGTTGAAAAATGTATATTGTTATTGTTTTTCTTTTTTACTGCTTATGTGTATATGAGTATACGTTTGCTGCGTATAATTATATTATATTCTTGGAAAAGATAATGAAAGTACCTTTTTTGAAGTCTTGTACATATTTAGTCTCTTTGGTGCAGTTTATATAAAATGTGTAGATTAATTTATTGAAAAATTGTATATGCAGCTTTTCGGCAAAATATAATTCAACTTTTTTTTTTAAGTTTTCGGTGTTTTTTATTTTTTTATTTTTTTCAACTTTTTCAGGGAACTTTTTCAGGGAAAATAGTCCTTGAGTCATTATTTATTCTTCAGTTATTTCTTAGGAGGGAAAACGTTTTCAAGTATGTAATACTGCATAATACTTATATTAAATATTTATATAATAAATCTGTTTAATCTGTAATTTAATGATCTATTTAATACTTATACTATCAGTAATATTAGAACTTATAACAATCGGATTTTCTAACTAATTTTCATTTCTCTAAAGCGAAGAAAAAACATTTTAACTGCAAGAAAGTCACAACGAGCTGTAGCTATATAATTTACTCTCCACCCAAAACAATGCCGTCATTGTTTGACTTTCTTCTTCGCCCCAAGTTTTATAAAATTATGAGTCACTGCAAGATAAGACGGCCAGCCACAAACCAATTTTAACGTCCTTTTTACCTAAAAGCTGTAAATCCCCAGCTTCACCTTCCAACCTTCACAGGAGAAAGTAATTACTAAAGTCTATTAAAAAAACTGCTACTAAACTCACTTCTGCTACATTTTACTTTCGATGCAGTGAAAAAAATGATTTACCTCAATAGTACTTATTAAATATTTCTTTGAATCATTACTTGATTTTATTAAAACTAAATTAAAATTAAATTAAATTAAAACTAAATGAATTTATCTGTTTCTAAATAAATTTAGTAGTTTCAAAAAAATTATTTTTTGACTCATTAAAATATTTAATAAGTACTATTGAAATAAATGTTTGCTTAAAATTAACACATTTTTCTCTCAGTGTAGATAATTATTTTCAGTGGCGTTTTATATATTTCCTAGTGATTAATCATTAGTACAATTGAATTTAATTCTTTACCATAGTTACATTCAGAATTACCCGATAAGAATATCATCGTGAAAATAAATGAAGATTTAACTAAATCTTAAAATTTAATGAATTATTCGTTCTTTAGTTTTCTTTTTAGAAAAAGTTTAAAACATTTTCAATAATATCTTTAATATATTTCGAATGTTCATTATTTTCCAAAAGTATTCATAAGTATTCAAAAATTAAAAAAAATAGTGATTGTACGGAAAAATTTCCTTCGTTTATTTATAGATATTTTTAACACTTCCTTTAGCTTACCGAATACTTTACGAATACTTTAATTAGTTACGTATTACTTGTTTATAAGTATTTATTTATTACATTCGAGAATTCTTTATAAATTCTTTCTTTTTTTCAAAGTGTTATGCTTATCAGGAAATTACTAAGCGCTCGAAGAGGTTTAACAAGTAATTTACGTATAATAAATTTACTACATAGACACTGTAACATATTCGCACTTAAAATTTTACACGATCGTAATGTCCGATCCGATCGATAACAGGCCCAATTCGCCACCCCACAGTAATCGTATTAAAAAATTGAATACAAGATATATACATTCTTTTGAGAAAAATGCATTTCAATTTAAAAAAAAGAATTTTTAATTAAAAAACATCTACACTTTGTTTAAAAAAATGCACAAAATATCATTAAATAAAGATTTATGAAGTATCTTTACGAAAGTGTGGTTTTCTCTTTACGGACATCCGTTTTATGCGGGAATTTCCATTGGCGGTTAACTTTTATGGACAGCTGTAAAAGGGGAGGAGCCCCGACAAAATTCTTATATACACATTTTGAGGGTCGTGAACGTTGCACTTACAGACTATAGTGTATCATTAGCGCGTCCCATGCCAGCCGGTCAACATCATTACCTAACCTCAAAACGAAGTGAAGAAACACAACGTTGAAGAGCGAAACTTTGTGACTGAAAACAAGTTGAATAAGTACTGTTATTTATGCGCAAGAGAAAAAAAAACGGATAAGCAAAAAATGAGTCGTTCCAAGTGCGCCGTGCCGCTGTGCTTCTACCGTAAGAAGAAAAATGACGAGGATCAACGCTCCATGTTCAGAGTTCCGAAAGACGAGACGAGGGCTCTAAAATGGGCCTACCATATACCCGGTGTCGAGGCACTGACGACCAGCCAGTACATCTGTGAAAAACATTTCGAGGAGAAGTACATTAAACGCTATCGTGAGAAAACTGCTAACGGTTTGGTAAGTTTCTGTTCTGGTTATATCTGTGGTTTTATAATAACGCCAGGATTGATAATAGTTTCAGAGATCGAGGCTTTCAACCGCGGCCATACCCACTATATTTGACACAGAGAATCAAGCCATGTCCAATTGCAACCGTCCACACGACAGCTTGATAGTCTCCGATATCCAGTTTAACAGTTCTAGAAGAGGAGTTTTGGAGAATATACCGTTTAATAAAGTAACAAGCGTTGAGACAACTCTACATGATATTGTTAAAGACCTGTTGGTGTCAGAGAAAATACTCATGCAAATTAAACAAGAAGAGTTTCCTCCGTGTGAAGATGAAATAGTCAGAGTAAAATCTGAAAATACAGAAGGTAAAATTATTTAGATATTCAGTTGACTGTTGTATTCATTAATTGTTATATTTTTCACTGTAACAATTAAAACTTTTTGTAGATGCATTTAAAATGGAAACAGATGAACAAATGAACCTGCTGTCTCCTTTTGAACATTTGCAAAACAATTTTTTCTATTATGCTAAAAATTTGCCAGAGTCGTGGAATATAACACAGTTACCCATAGGTAATGATGTGATTTTTGCAATTTCCAAAGAGTGTCCAGTCCAGGATGGTCTAGCATTGGTGGTAATGAATGAAAAAAATATTGTCCTGAACAAGAATGGAAATATGCACTACTCCATTCATGGACAAACACTAGTCATTAATGATCAAGATATTCCAAATGTGCTGAAAAATATTGAATCCCTTATTGATATCATTACCAAATTTGATGAATTGAAAGTCTGCCAAGGAATCATTTCAAGAGAATTTGAAGTAGACAAAGATTGTACTTCGTATAAGGATGATTTAGGTTTTTATCGTCATGTAAAATGTACTTTAGTTTCAGACTTGCTGCAGTGTGATTCATGTTTTTCTTATAGTGAATATTTACTCAATTACACTGTAAATAATGAAGTGAATTCAGTATTAAATAATGACTCAGCCTATCATTATAGCTCAATTTATTAGTTTAAGTTTTATAGTTATACTTTTAATTACTTATTATACGCTTAATAATTATAATGAACATTGTTTTCCATTATTAAGGTTTAAATTGTTCTTTTTTGTTGATAATCTAGTTAAGTAATTAATCATTGTGTGAATTTGTATTATCTCAGTTTTTATGTTAAGAGCAATTGATAATTAACTACAAAGTTAATTTAAATCAAAAACTGTTAAGAAAATAGATTAAAAAAGAAAAACTTTGTACCTAAAATAATTTTTGTAGATGTATTTCATTGAATTTATAGACTTTTATTAAAGGAGGCTGAAAGTACTCAAACGTACCTAAACAACATTTATATCATTATAGGGACACAATTAATTGATTGGACACCTTTATATTTTAAGGATTTATATTAAAGTTAAATATTAAATAATTGTTGGCCTTTTAATTGTAAGAAAATTACAACAAAATAAATTTTTTAATGAAATTGAATCTCTTTTCTTCTAATAATCCTTACGAGCATGTTTCTCAAACAAAAAAAAATAAAATACTTACTCAAGAATTTAATAGTTGTTAAATTATAAAATAAAATAAAATTACAATGTAACAACACTTAAAATATTTATTCATTTAACCAGAAACAAATATATAAAAATAAACATTTTTAAATAGTTTCATTGTACACGATATACATTTTTTTAAAACATTCTTCATACATTAGCTTTTCTACAGAACTGTTAATGGCAAAAAATATTTTGTACTCATATTACTATTTTATAAAATATATTTATTAAACGTCCAAGTTATATTTATCAATTAGCCAAATAGATTTTTGCCAAAAAAATAAAACCTTTTTCAGTTATGAAAAATAACTTAAATAAAAACTTGAAGTATACTTTGGCAATTTAACTCGACTACTTCCTTTGAATAACGAAACTTTAGTTTCGTTTTGATTTAATGCACGAGGATGGGATTGAAGAGCGACTGTCTTATCACAGTGAAGTCCGGGCACTGTTTGTAAAATGTTGGACCTTGGGTTTCCATAGAGATGAATTAATTAAACATAAAGTCATTTAAATTGTCCACGACGACATTTATTATATCGTCTAATTGTATTCCCGTATTTCCTCTGTAAACCGCAGCGCCGAACGTAAAAAAGGAACAGAATGTGCGTATAGGTAATTGCCTTTATGAAGCGGTTAAAAAAATTGCGAAGAAAGCGATGTACATTGTATTATGTGCATTAAGTATGCATGTATCGTGAGCGAAATTAAAGTTATACCTTCCAGAGGAGAGTGCAATTGAAATGAATCAATACGAATTATCCGCGTGCGCGAGATACATAGATGTGAAGCTTTCGTTTCTGAAATCTTTAGTAAAACAAGACAAGACTTCTGAGACTTTAGTAAAACAAAAAATTTAACTCATGTTAAAATGGAAAAGCGAAAACGAAAGTACGGAATGAAAGAATATTTCATGTGCAGTGAAATTTATATGTTTTTTGTCGGGGTATGGCCTTATCAGTCATTAGTGTCTCGAGTATTCCTTCAGAGCTTTTTCATACTTCAATACTTGAGTCTCGTGATTCCATCGGTAATACATAATAAAATATTATTTTATTCTCACAACTAACTTTTGTCTAAAACGCACGTGTTACAATCAAGTTAGTTTCTGAATTTTAAAACAATGTAAATGGAACTTATCAACTTTATTATCAATTTTTTTTCTGAATAAATGAAATTTTAATATTTGTAGATAATTTTACTAATAAGACTGTAATAAAACAAACATACGATTTTTTTATTTTTGTGTGAATAACAGTACAAACGAGAAATTACTAAAGATTAATTATTTAGTTGGCACGTTCCACAGCAATGTTTTTGGTTTAATGAGTGTACATATTTCTTTTTGAACATGCAAAAATATGTTATTTTATTGATAAACTATTTGAGAAAAGTTTATTAATAAATTATAATATGTGCATAAAAAATCATTAATCTTTCTTCAAATTACTCCGAATCACATCAAACTATATGCAGGTCGTAAAATATAAATTTTTAGACAATAAAACTTGCGCTGAACATAAATAATATAGACTTTGTTATTGAAATCGTGGCTACTATCTTGTATTATTTTATGATAGCAATAAAATTTGGTAATGCAGCGCTTAAGCAAAAGAAGGTAAGTTGTCAGTAGTTTAAAATGAAAATATATATTTGGATGGAATAATTTTTTTTAAATATAACTAAGAAATTTTATTAAAAATAATTTAGATTCAGTTACTGTTGCAAAATGTAAAAAATGA
The DNA here is from genome assembly GCA_018906775.1 of Sycophila sp. Sp_5. Taxonomy (NCBI): domain Eukaryota; kingdom Metazoa; phylum Arthropoda; class Insecta; order Hymenoptera; family Eurytomidae; genus Sycophila; species Sycophila sp. Sp_5. The sequence goes on along the minus strand of JACCID010000014.1, from coordinate 397,733 downwards.
TTGGAAATCTTTAGCGGATGAAACCGAAATCAAAATATTAAGCGATCAAGCTGGTTTGGCGCAAAAATTAAATTGGTTCTACATCTGTGAGTCTACATTTATAGATAAAATTATTTATCTAAAAAACATATATGCCTTTATATTACTGACCAGGTACAAAAAATCTTTCGTAATAGATTTTCAAAATGCAACGCTGTTGTTTTACACGACCATCCCGATAAAATCCGTCATACTGGATTACATAAAGCCGCTAAATGTGTCTAGACCAAAGGAATCTTCGATCGTGACAGAATTTTTCATTGACGTAGAAGATCATTTTTATTTTTTTTTCTTTCACGGTATAATCACAGGATTAGTCAGTCTAGCGCCATTACTGGCAAATGATACTTTTATATCAAGTTGCGTTCATCATGCTTGTGGAATGTTGACAATTTTAGGGTAACTTATTTTTAATTCAAGTTATTTGTTTTAATTTTCAACTTCAATATAAATATTTTAAAATGTTTAATCCCACTCTTAAAAGATTACTATCAGAATAATTTATAATTTTCCATTCGTCATACAACATCCAGTACAAGAAATAATTTATTATTGTTTGTTTAAGCTTTGATGTCTATAAGTATGCATTAAAATATATATTGGAATAAACAAAAAAATGCAATAGAAATTACATTTTCTTTTTTAGAAGACGCATACAAAAAACATTGACCGATGAACTCCGAGAAAGAAGTTCAAACGACAATAGTTTTCAACAAATTGTTACACACGTTGTACAGCACCGTCGAATCATAAAGTGCGTTTGCCATTTTTAACTACTTAATGAATAATGCTATTATTTTCGAAGTTTGTTAAATTAAAAAATTCTCTTTAGATTTTGCAATGACATAAATAGTATTTACAGTACATCATTCTTTTTTGTTTTGGGCATTTGTACGGTGATGATGAGTATGACTGGAATGGAGGTAATTGGTAATATTAATGCTTTTCTCGAATAGGCTTAGTATAATAAACATCAGCCCTATTGTTAATAATTTATTTTCTTTATTTTATTTATTTTATTAGAGTACTAAAGTGTGCAAAATATATTGCACATAATTCATACATTATAAAAGGATTGGTCCTACTTTTCATTTAAAAATTAAATTCTGTACTTATCCCTAAGTCAATCGGCATATAAAAATGTTATAAAGGAAAAAAAAATTTTATAAATATTTCTTTTTTTTGCACAGAAGAGGTTACCAGTCAACTTTTATGTAAGTGGTTTAGAGAAAATGACTTAATCTATATTTTTTTCAGATTGTTATAAATCTGGATAACGGCACCAAAGACGTTCTAAGATACGTTCTATTTTTTGTGGGGCAAGTATTTCACCTTTTTTGTTACAACTTCATGGGACAAAGATTAGTAAATTATGGAGAACAATTAAACGATATTATGTAAGAATACGAATAAATGATTATTTTGCGTAACATTAAAATGTATATAAAACATAAAAATACTGCAACAGATATTGTTCCAACTGGTACGCAGTGTCGACAAAATCGAAGAAAATTCTACAAATGATATTATTAATGAGTCTAAAACCTTGTAAATTACAAGCTCAAATTTTCCCTCTCAGCTTACAAAACTTCACCAGGGTAATATATTTAAAAAGTATTACAGAAAAAGACTGCTATTACAAACTATAAGCATTTCTAATGAAATAACGGTAGGATTTTATTTAAAAATCTAGATATAAATATGAATTATCATGTATTACATTTTTATAGATCTCTAAAAAAACATTCTTCTATTCCGTCGTTTGGTTAGCTGCATACACATCTTAACTTATTTTTTGAATTTTAGGTGATAAATACTGCAATGTCCTATTTTACAGTACTAAGGACATCAAGGTAGCACTGCAAGTATAAGAACTTTTGGATAATAGTGCATTATTTTATTTCGTACTAATAGTATACATTAATTTACTCCATATTTGTTGCTCGAAATTTACATTTATTTGCAAAATTAAATTGCCATTATATTGTCGTAATTATCAAATGTATAAATTTTATATATTATATTGAAAAGCTTGTTTTTCTGTTATTTATAAATCTATTCTGAAATGTATTTTTAATGTTTTTACTTACCCCAGATGTCTAAATTGAGAAGTAAAGTAAAAATTACATTTGTCTGATATAGAATATTGAAAAATAATCATCGAAAATTTTTCCTTTCCGCTAAAACAAAAATCAAATCAGGACATATATATATTTTGAAATAGCTGGGAATTTTGTTTTCCATAAAAACTAACTCATGTGAATTTATTTTTGGCAATAATCAAAGATGACTCACGTACTATGTACATTTTACACGTTTTCAGAGTATATATACGGCAGATAAGCATCAATCACTTGCCAAAAAGATCGACTTCTCAATTTGCAAACAAGATATTATCACAGCGCGCTCACAGTCACATCATTACCGCGGCTGATGCTGCAATGTAAAAATAAACATGTTTTTTTAAAAAAAAACCAACCCGAGGATTGACCCGAAGGTACCCCAGGGATCGTTTTATCGTTCAGCTAAAAGTCATTCCGAGGGTTACCTACGAATTTTAAAATAAGAACGAATTTAACCAAGGTTGAGTTTTATCATACCTGAGGTTTAGGTAAATGGATGATAATGGCTTTTTTGATCCAGCGGACACGATCCAATTCAACAACAAAACTTAAAATATTTATTCATTTAACCAGAAACAAATATATAAAAATAAATATTTTTAAATAGTTTTATTGTATACAATATGCATTTTTTGAAAACATTCTTCATAAATTAGCTTTTCTAATGAACTTTTAATGGCAAAAATATTTTTTAACTTATATTACTATTTAATAAAATATATTTATTGAACTTCCAAGTTTAAATTTATCAAGTAGCCAAATAAATTGTTGCCAAAAAAATAAAACTTTTTTTCAGTTATAAAAAATAACTTAAAAAAAAACTTGAAGTATACTTTGCAATTTATCTCAATTACTTTGTTTGAGTAACGAAATTTTAATTTCCGCACTTATTATATGTAGCAGTAGATTACGATTTACTGCACGAGGATGGGATTGAAGAGCGACTGTCTTATCGCAGTGAAGTCCGGGCACTGTTTGTAAAATGTTGAGCCTTGGGTTTCCATAGAGATGAATTAATTAAACATAAAGTCATTTAAATTTTCTACGACGACATTTATTATATCGTCTAATTGTATTCCCGTATTTCCTCTGTACTCCGCAGCGCCGAACGTAAAACAAAGAATAGAATGAGCGTATAGGTAATTACCTTCATGAAGCGGTTAAAAAAATTGCGAAGAAAGCGATGTACATTGTATTATGTGCATTAAGTATGTACATATCGTGAGCGAAAATTAAAATTATACCTTCCAGAGGAGAGCGCGATTGAAATAAGTTAATACGTATTGTCCGCGTGCGCGGAGTACTTCGTAGTGAAGCGTTCGTTCTGAAATCTCTCCTGGCATTGAGTCCGGTAATTCTGACATTTATTAATTTCGTTCGAGTCGCGAGACTTTAGTAAAACAAAAAATTTAACTGACGTTAAAATGGAAAGGCGAAAGCGAAAGTACGGAATGAAAGAATATTTCATGTGCAGTCAAATTTATATGTTTTTTGTCGGGGTATGGCCTTATCAGTCATTAGTGTCTCGAGTATTCTTTCAGAGCTTTTTCATACTTCAACTCTCAAGTGTCGTGATTCCATTGGTAAAACAATCCCTCCCATTGTTTAAATATTTATTATTTAAATCAAATATTTTAATGCTAGAATATATAAGAAAAATCTTATTTATTCGCACAACTAATGTTTGTCTAATAAATAGCATGTATTTTAATCAAATTAGATGCTGAGCGTTAATCGATTTGATTCTTAATTTAGAACAATGTAAATGGAACTGATCTACTTAATTATTAATTTTTTTTTCAATAAATGAAATTTTAATGTTTGTAGATAATCGCACTACTAAAACTGCAATAAAACAAACATACGATTTTTTTATTTTTGTGTGATTGGCAGATCAAATGAAAAATTGCTAAAGATTAATTATTTAGTTGGCATATTCAGCAGAAATATTTTAGGTTTAACAACTATACATATTTCATTTATACCATACAAAATATGTTATTTAATTGATAAACTATTTGAGAGAAGTTTATTAATAAATTATAATATGTGCTTAAAAAATCATTAATCTTTTTTCAAATTACCACGAATCTATCAAACTATATGCAGATTATAAAATATAAATTTTTAGGCAATAAAACTTGCACTGAAGGTAAATAACCTAGACCTTGTTATTGAAATCGTGGCTACTATGTTGTACGATTTTGTGATAGCAATAAAATTTGGTAATGCAGCGCTTAAGCAGAAGAAGGTAAGTTGTCAGTAGTTTAAAATGAAAATGTATATTTGCATGCAATAATTTTTTTTAAATATAATTGTACACTTAAAATAAATTTTATTTGTGCTCATGTGTAAATTTTATTAAAAATAATTTAGATTCAATTACTACTGCAAAATATAAAAAGTGATTGGGAATCTTTAGCGGATGAAAATGAAATAAAAATGTTAAGCGACCAAGCTGGTATGGCGCGAAAATTAAATTTGTTTTACATCTGTGAGTATACATTTATAGATAAAATTATTTATCTAAAAAACATACATGCTTTTATATTACTGACTACGTACAAAAAATCTTTCGTAATAGATTTTCAGAATATAACAGTATTGTTTTACACGATCATCCCGATAAAAACGATCATACTGGATTACATAAACCCGCTAAATGTGTCTCGACCAAAGGAATCTTCGATCATGACAGAATTTTTCATTGACGTAGAAGATCATTTTTATTTTTTTTTCTTTCACGGTATTGTCACAGGAATTGTCAGTATAATGGCATTACTGGCCAATGATACTTTTATAGCAAGTTGCGTTAATCATGCTTGTGGCATGTTGACAATTTTAGGGTAACTTATTTTTAATTCAAGTTATTTATTTTAATTTGAAACTTCATTATAGACATTTTAAAATATTTAATCCGGCTCTTCAAAGATATTTATCGGAATAATTTATAATTTTCCATTCATCATACAACATCCGGTTCAATAAATAATTTATAATTGTTTGTCTATATGCTTTGATGTCTATAAGTATGCACTAAAATATATATTGGAATGAACAAAAAAATGCAATAGAAATTACATTTTCTTTTTTAGAAGTCGCATGCAAAAAGCATTAACCGCTGAACACCCAGAAAAAGGTTTACACGACGATAGTTTTGAACAAATTGCCAAACACGTTGTACAGCACCGTCGCATCATTAAGTGCGTTTGACACTTTAACTATTTAATGAATAATGCTATTATTTTCGAAGTTTGTTTAAATTAAAAAATTCTCTTTAGATTTTGCGATGACATAAATAGTATTTACAGTACATCGTTCTTTTTTATTTTGGGCATTTGTACGGTGATGATGAGTATGACTGGAATGGAGGTAATTGGTAATAGTTAATGCTTTTCTCGAATAGGCGTAGTATAATAAACATCAGCCCTATTGTTAATAATTTATTTTATTTATTTTATTTATTTTATTTATTTAACCAGAGTACTAAAGCGTATAAAATATATTGCACATAATTCATATATTAAAAGAGAGTAGTCCTCCCTGTTCATCTAAAAATTAAATTCTGAACTTATTCCTAAGGATATACCTATAGGATTTAGTTGATTATAATCCTGCGAAAGAAACGTATCGAATTTATCTATAAGTTCAGTGTTGAATTGCTCCCAGTTAGTCTTTAGAGATCTAATTTTATGTGTTTTTAAAATTAAAAAGTTTTTAAATTAAAAATGTGAAAGCTTGTTAAGTTAAAAGTTTTATTCGTATGAGTCACGACTCTACACAGGTAAAAATGTCTAATCCTGAACTATTTCTTGCAGTTTCATTTGCACTTTAAAATGCCCCGAGCATTTGAAATCAGTATTTTTATTTGAGACTAGAGCCAGCTGATTTATCTCTATTTCACCACTTATATCGCTCGCGTAGGAATACTCGGTGTGTTCGTCATTAGACAGATCTGATGTTTTAAAATATTTCTAATAATATTTGTAATACGTGCGATTCTCGTCTTAGAATTTGCTAAATTAATTTATCTTGCAAATATAAATTAATCGCTGTTAGCATTGAAGCCAGAACTTCAAGGTTGTCACTTCAAGGTTTGACTCAATACATTTTTTCGCTGGTTCAAAATTCTTACAGAAATTGATCTTACATACAGTTTTCGCTTTTTTCCTCCTCGGCTTGCTTGTGTTCTATACTGAACTGTTGCTGTCTTTTTCTGGAGATATAGTCGATGAGACATTTAATTGCCATTTGATTCCTCCTTCTGATATGACAGATGGTATTTTGAATACCTCTTGACTGGCCGCTGCTTCTAAGTATATATTATGTATTAATATCAATTTCTATGTTTTTGCAGAATTTGGCGAGATGTCCTTTGCCGTGAAAACATATCATTTTATCTGCTGATAGATAAATGGAATAGTTGATTCCTTCGCGGGTGATTTTCATATTGCACGGCACCTTTTTAATATTTTCTTGATTTGTTTCGGAAAGATCATCAAGTGGCTCAGCTCAGCGCATTGAATTCTTGCTCTAATGGTTGTATTTATTTATTTAAACCGAGTACTAAAGTGTACAAAATATATTACACATACTTCATACATTACAGAAGAAGTAGTCCTACTTATCATTTAAAAATTAAATTCTGTTCTTATTCCTAAGTCTATTTCCTGCAAGTCGACGAATAATTATAAACATGTTATAAAGGGAAAAAAAATTATATAAATTTTTTTTTTTTTGCACAGAAGTGTATACTAGTCAATAATACTAGTCAATACTAGTCTTATAGATTAAGTCATTTTCTCTAAACCACTTGGATAGAACAACATCTAGAGAAAATGACTTAATTTATAATTTTTTCAGATTGTTATAAAGCTAGATAACGGTACCAAAGACGTTCCAAGATACTTTCTAGTTTTTACGGGGACAAGTATTTCACCTTTTTTGTTACAACTTCATGGGACAAAGATTAGTAAATTATGGAGAACAATTTAACGATTTTATGTAAGAATACGAATAAATGATTATTATACGTAACATTAAAATGTGTCTAAAATATAAAAATAATGCAACAGATATTGTTCCAACTGGTACGCAGTGTCGACAAAATCGAAGAAAATTCTACATATCATATTATTAAAAAGTCTAAAACCTTGTAAATTACAAGCTCAAATTTTCCCTCTCAGCTTACAAAACTTCACCAGGGTAATATATTTAAAAAGTATTACAGAAAAAGACTGCTATTATAAAACTATAAGCATTTCTAATGAAATAACGGTGGATTTTATTTAAAAATCTAGATATAAATATGAATTATCATGTATTACATTATTATAGATCTCTAAAAAAACATTCTTCTATTCCGTCGTTTGGTTAGCTGCATACACATCTTAACTTATTTTTTGAATTTTAGGTGATAAATACTGCAATGTCCTATTTTACAGTACTAAGGACATCAATGTAGCACTGCAAGTATAAGAACTTTTGGACAATAGTGCATTATTTTATTTCGTACTAATAGTATAGATTTATTTACTTCACATTTGCTACTCGAAATTTACATTTATTTGCGAAATTAAATTGCCATTATCTAAATTTTACAGATTATCTTGAAAAATTTGTGTCTTTGTTATTTCTAAATGATGTAACTCTATTCTGAAAGATATTTTTAATTTTTTTTACTTACCCTAAATGTCTAAATTGAGAAGTACGGTAAAAAAATTATATTTATCTAACAGAATATTGAAAAATAATCGACATGTATTTTTTCTTATAATACGTTAAATTACTATTATCCTCAAAACAATCAAGTACGTAAATCGGTGTAAACTTCCTTCAAAGAATAAACAATTATGAATATTATACAATATTAATCATCAAATATTATCACTCAAAGTTGTCCACCAAATTGCTTTAGGTCAAATATAATTAGACACGGAATTAATTGTCGCAGTGATTTATCTCCACTTTTCAAGTGTAAATAGGTTCTAAATTCTCTGCAGAAAAACGAACTAAATTGATTTTTTATCATAAAAATTTTGAAAATAGTTTTCTACGATTTAATATTACTTTTCATTGCCTTCTTCAAAATTCAAAATTGAGTTAAAAATTCTACGACATATTTGCATTTCCGTTTAAATAAAAATCGAATTCAGACATTTATTTTAAAATAGTTGGGAATTTTGTTTTCCATAAAAAATAATTCATGCAAATTTCGTTTCGGCAATAATCGAAGATGACTCACGTAATACGTAAATTTTAGACGTCTTCAGCGTATATATGCGGCAGATACAAAGCAACCACTCACCAAAAAGATCGACTTCTCAATCTGCATACAAGTTACTATTAGAAAGTATGACCAATTCGACATTGATCGAGGCAACGCTCAAAATGCAAAAACTTTGCTTCTACTTGTTACTATTTTTAATGAGTTTTGCACTATCGGTAGCTATAAAAAACTGGACTTGAACTTGAACTTGGAACTATAAAATGATAGATCATTACCTATTGGAGGGCAAATGTTTCTTGATTTTTCGATATTTCATTTATACTCTGTGTTATACGCAAACTATTTGTTTTCACGCCTGTTATATTGTAGCGCGAAATTTGAATTATTAATTGAATTTCGGACTCCTTAATCCGTTTACACACAAACTGGCATAAACTTTTGTTATTTTTCAATCGCTATACCCCTTAGGTAATATTTATTCAAACAGAATGAAACACACAGTAATCGTATTAAAAAATTGAATACTTACAAGACACATATTTTTTTCCTGAGAAAAATGCATTTCAATTTAAAAAAAAGAAGTTTTAATTAAAAAACATCTACACTTTGTTTAAAAAAAGCACAAAATTTCATTAAACAAAAATTTATGAAGTATCTTTACGCAAGTGTGGTTTTCTCATGAGACAACTACCAACAGTTTGGTAAGTTTCTGTTCAAGTTATACGTACTTTATCAGTGGTTGTAACGCCAGGACGATAATAGTTTCAGAGATCGAGATTTTCAGCCACTATATTCGACACAGAGAATCAAGCCATGTCCGACTTGCAACCGTCCACACGACAGCTTGATAGTCTCCGATATCCAGTTGAACAGTTCTAGAAGAGGAGTTTTGGAGAATATACCGTTTAATAAAGTAACAAGCGTTGAGACAACTCTACATGATATTGTTAAAGACCTGTTGGTGTCAGAGAAAATACTCATGCAAATTAAACAAGAAGAGTTTCCTCCGTGTGAAGATGAAATAGTCAGAGTAAAATCTGAAAATACAGAAGGTAAAATTATTTAGATATTCAGTTGACTGTTGTATTCATCAAAATTTATCAATTAGTCAAATAGATCTTTGCCAAAAAAATAACATTTTTTTCAGTTATAAAAAATAACTTAAATAAAAACTTGAAGTATACTTTGCAATTTATCTCAACTACTTTCTTTGAATAACGAAATTTTAGTTTCCGCACTTATTATAAGTAGCAGTAGATTACGATTTACTGCACGAGGATGGGATTGAAGAGCGACTGTCTTATCGCAGTGAAGTCCGGGCACTGTTTGTAAAATGTTGGACCTCGGGTTTCCATAGAGATGAATAAATTAAGCATAAAGTCATGCAAATTGAACCCGACGACATTTATTATGCCATTTCATTGTATTCCCGTATTTCCTCTGTAAACCGCAGTACCGAATGTAAAAACGAACAGAATATGCGTATAGGTAATTTATAGGCATATAGGCCTTTATGAAGCGGTTAAAAAAAATTGCAAAGAAAGCGATGTACATTGTATTATGTGCATTAAGTATGTACATATCGTGAGCGAAAATTAAAATTATACCTTCCAGAGGAGAGCGCGATTGAAATGAATCAATACGTATTGTCCGCGTGCGCGAGGTACATCGATGTGCAGCATTCGTTTCGGAAATCTCTTCTGGCATTGAGTCCGGGAATTCGGACATTTATTAATTTTGTTTTAGACGCGAGTCTTTGGTAAAACAAAAAATTTAACTGACGTTAAAATGGAAAGTCAAATCTGGTTTGTATTGAAGTTAATGGAGCTAGCAAATTGTTTGAAGTGGTCGCTTTTTTTTCTTCTGAATATTTTTTTTTTCTCCTAGTGCACAGTTTTTCTTATAGTTAATTTAATTCGTGAGGCTTTTTGTGAACTCCACTTTTTTTACGCTGAACGTTTTAACCTTTTCATTTTTTTTGCCTTCTTCACCCCACCAGGGAACTGGATTTCTTGTGGTATGTCCTTTATTTGTTTCTGAGGTGTAGCTGTTTTTATTATTTATAGCTTTGATTATAGTTTGTGTGGAGAATTTGTATGTGTGCAGGATTTAGCTGATTATAATCCTGCGAAAGAAACGTATCGATTTATCTATAAGTTCAGTGTGTAATTGCTCCCAGTTAGTCTTTAGAGATCTAATTTTATGCGTTTTTAAAATTAAAAAGTTTTTAAATTAAAAATGTGAAGTTTGTTAAGTTAAAAGTTTTATTCGTTTAAGTCACGATTCTACACAGATAAAAATGTCTACGTCCTGAACTAGTTCTTGCAGTTCTCACTTGCGATTTAAAATGCCCCGAGCATTCGAAATCAGTATTTTTATTTGAGATAGATCCAGCTGATTTAATAAGACGTAAAGTTACTTTTTATTACTGAGCTTATTTATCTCTATTTCACCAGTTATATCGCTCGTTCGTCGTTAGACAGACTGATGTTTTGAAATATTTCTAATAATATTTGTAATACGTGTGATTCTCGTCTTAGAATTTCTATCTTGCAAATATAAATTAATTGCTGTTAGCATTGAGGCCAGAACTTCAAGATTGTCAGTATATGTTAGAGCTAGTTCTCTTATATTATTATTACCGTATGCATTTTCAAGAAAAGCAGTTAGATTCGCATAATCAATCGGAAATTTTTTTTCTTTTGACTCAATAAATTTTTTCGCTGGCTCTAAATTCTTACAGAAATTGATCTTACATACGAAGTTTTCGCTTTTTTCCTCCTCGGCTTGTTTGTGTTCTCTACTGAACTGTTGCTGTCTTTTTCTGGAGATATAGTCGATGAGACATTTAATTGCCATTTGATTCCTCCTTCTGATATGGCAGATGGTATTTTGAATACCTCTTGACTGGCCGCTGCTTCTAAGTATATATTATGTATTAATATAAATTTCTATGTTTTTGCAGAATTTGGCGAGATGTCCTTTGCAGTGAAAACATATCATTTTATCTGCTGATAGATAAATGCAATAGTTGATTCCTTCGCGGGTGATTTTCATATTGCCCAGCACCTTTTTAATATCTTCTTGATTTAAAAAGATTTGTCTCTCGGAAAGCTCATCAAGTGGCTCAGTTCAACGCATTGAATTCTTGCTCTAATGGTTGTATTTATTTATTTAAACCGAGTACTAAAGTGTACAAAATATATTACTCATACTTCATACATTACAGAAGAAGTAGTCCTACTTATCATTTAAAAATTAAATTTGTATACTTATTCCTAAGTTTATTTCCTGCAAGTCGACGAATAATTATAAACATGTTATAAAGGAAAAAAAAACATATATATAAATATTTTTTGCACAGAAGGGTTTACTAGTCAACTTCTATCCAAGTGATTTAGAGAAAATGACTTGATCTATAATTTTTTCAGATTGTTATAAAGCTAGATAACGGTACCAAAGACGTTCCAAGATTCTTTCTATTTTTTGCGGGACAAGTATTTCACCTTTTTTGTTACAACTACGTGGGACAAAGATTAGTAAATTATGGAGAACAATTCAATGATTTTCTGTAAGAATACGAATAAATGATTATTTTACGTAACATTAAAATGCTTCTAAAATATAAAAATATTGCAACAGATATTGTTCCAACTGGTATGCAGTGTCGAAAAAATCGAAGAAAATTCTACATATCATGTTATTAAAGAGTCTAAAACCTTGCAAACTACAAGCTCAAATTTTTCCTCTCAGTTTGCAAAATTTCACTACGGTAATATATTTAAAAAGTATTACAAAAAGAAACTGTTATTACAAACTAGGCATTTCTAATGTAATAACGGTGGAATATATAAAAATCAAGATATAAATATAATTTATCATTCATTACATTTTTACATACCACTAAAAACAAACATTATTTTATTTCGTCGTTCTTCAACTGCGTACTCATCTTAACTTATTTATTGAATTTTAGGTAATAAATACTGCAATGTCCTATTTTACAGTACTAAGGACATCAAGATAGCTCTACAAGTTTAAAAAGGATTATAGTATTTTGGATTAGAGTACATTAATTTATTTCATGCTAATAGTATAGATTAGCTTATTTCACATTTGCTGCTCGAAATTTTCATTTATTTGCAAAATTAAATTTACAGATTATCTTGAAAAGTTTGTGTCTTTGTTATTTCTAAATGATGTAACTCTATTCTGAAACATATTTTTAATTTTTTTACTTACCGCAGATGTCTAGATTAAAGAATTATAGTGGAAAATTACATTTATCTAACAAAATATTGAAATGAAAAAAAATAATCGACACGTATATTTTTTCTTATAATATTAAATTACCCTTATTCTCAAAACAATCAAGTCGATATAAACTTCCTTCAAAGAATAAACAATTATGAATAGTATACAATATTTATCATCAAATATTGTCTTAAAATTGTCCACCAAATTGGTTTAGGTCAAATAAAATTAGACACGAAATTAATTGTCGCAGTGATTTATCTCCACTTTGAAAGTGCAAGTAAGTTCCAAATTCTCTCCAGCAAAACGAACTAAATTAATTTTTCATCATAAAAATTTTGAAAATAGTTTTCTACGATTTAATATTACTTTTCATTGCCTTCTTCAGAATTTAAAATTGAGTTAAAAGTTCTACGACATCAGTCATTGCGATAAAAAAATTTCCCTTTCCGCCTAAACAAAAATCATATCAGTTCGTGTATTTTGAAATAGCTCGGCATTTTGTTTTCCATAAAAAATAATTCATGCGAATTTAGTTTCGACGATAATCGAAGATAACTCACGTAATACGTAAATTTTACACGTTTTCAGCGTATACAATATACGGCAGATAAGAAGCAAATACTCGCTATAAAAGATCGACTTCTCAATTCGCATACAAGTTACTATCAGAAAGTGTGACCAGTTCGACATTGATCGAAGCGACGCGAGACGAAAATGCAGCCACTCTGTTTCCACTTGTTACTATTTTTATTATCTATTGCACTATCAGTAGCTATAAAAAATATCAATCCTTATGAAAATATCTTTAACTATCCGTTTGAAGGTATGTATTACTTAAACATTATTAATAATATTCTAAACGGTTCAAAATTTTCGATAGATTACAAAAAATTGTTCTTTCCTGTTCTTCTAATCTTTATGTAAAGTAAAAATTAATTAAAAAATGAATAGTCATCAGTTTTGAAAAACATTTCCTTACAAACACCCAAATTACATTCCCTTTGCGTATGTTCAATTCCAAATATATATTTTTATATTTTGAATTAAATGCGTTTTGTAATAAACTATTGTACCTTGCCTCTATTTTAGATACTTATAATGCAAATTCTACCGTATATGAGAATGAAGAGGGACTACCGCTGGTCGAAGCAGTTCCAGTAAAGTCAGGAATAACAATCAATGGGCCCACTACCATCCAATTCTATTTAACCAACCAGTCATGGATTCCTGGGCCTTGAGAAGTGAAAGACACAATTTTTAACGCATCAACTAATATTGTGCAGCCAAAAATTCGTCCAGACTATACAGTTTATTCAAAGAGCGATGATGGATCTGTAACGGCGCACAAATTTCACAGTACGAAAAAAACCTGGAACCAAGCTAGGAAAATGTGTACTCACGAAGAAGGTAAATGTTGTCTCTTTACAATATCATTAAAGTTTTATCAGAGGAGCATTAATACACTATAAAACATTATTTCTTAATTAGAGAATTTTTTAATCATTCAAAACACTTTTATGCGTGTAATTTCTAGAATACGAAGGAGGTAAGTGTCCACCTTACAATCGTTCAACTTTTCTCAGAGTGTCATCGATTCACTATAAAAGATTATTATTTAATTAAATAATTTTTTCATAATTTTTTTTAATCATTTAAACTTTTTTCTTATTTTTTAGCCTACTTGGCGTATGCAACTTCCGCTGAGGAGGAAGCAGAATTTCACAAGATGATATCTCTCAACAAAGCTGATTACGTTTGGCTTGGATACCACGACTTATTCGAGGAAGGGGACTGGACGTCGGTTCTTGGAAAATCTCTGCAGAATATGTCCTACGTTAATTGGAGCGCAAAGGAGCCAAATAATCATCTCAAGAAGGAACACTGCGCTCTATTAAGTAATAGCGGGATGAATGACGTTAAATGTCAACAGTTGCATTCTTTTATTTGTAAAATTTATGTAAAATATTAAAGAGTTATAAGTAGATAAAAAAAATTATTTTTATTTTTGAAGCCGGCCTTTTTGCTCTTAAAAAACTGATTATTCACGTTTGTTTTTTCAATTTTTTGGAAATTACGTAGTTTCGTAATGCTTAGAAAATTATCGCATCGATTACAGTTTCAACGATGTGGAAATTCAAGCGGATAGCAGAGTATCAACAATAACAAGAGTTTCTTACTCATATTCGTGATAATGTGGTCTCAAAAGTTGAGAAGGTACAGTAATGAAATGTAAATAAAATTTTAATAAAATAATTTGCATCGCATATTTGACAGTTTAGTTTAACGATGAAGCCGAAATAATGAAGTTCGCGTGCTTCGTCTTATAGATATTTATTTCAAACTATACAGGACATTAAATTTTTCGTAGAAAATGACTTTTTACAATTAAGAAACAAATTTAATCGAACCAAAGTAACTTGGAATCAAGCAAGACAGACATGCCAGGACGAAGGAGGTAAAGTTTTTTTTTAGAAATCTATAATTAACAAGAAGAGCTGTCTGACATATTTTGAACATAAATTCAAATGAAACTTTCAGAATTTTTTTTGTACACAATGAATTCTCTTTTCGAGAAAAACTTCTGTTCCCTTCGACCCAAAGAAATGATAAATTTTATTACAGAGCCAAATAGGTTGCGCCTGCCGCTCGACTACGAAAAAAACTTCTAGGGTCGAAGGGCAAAACAATAATACAAAGTCCTCGGAAAATACAAATAAGAGTAGCACGTGTTTACCGATGCTTTAAACACATGGGAAAAATGCCTAAGTGTACTGTAAATACTTAAGGGGATTGGAAAGGAATTAAAAATTTTAATTTCGTGCCATAAAACAGCATCGGCTAAGATGGGAAAACACTTAATTTTTTCATAATTGATTGACTGATACATAATTTATCGGATTTTATAAATTTTGCACATTTTTATAGTATTTTATAAGATTGTTTCTACAAGGATTAGAGCAATGCAAGAAACTATTTGCACTATTAATAATGTTGTATCTTGTATCTTTATATATTACGTAATCCATTTCGTGCACAGAAGCAATAAAATAGAATTTTATTCACTATGTTGATAATTTGTTTATAAGTACAAAAACACTGATGCTTTTTAACACTGCACCAATAAAATAAAAACTAAAATAAAATAATAGGGGGCAAGGCGGGCTATTAGAATGGTTTAGGGGAACCGTTCAAAATTATTACTCATTATCCACGGAAAATATTAATCTTAAATGACCCTCCCCTACATTAAGTGGTACAATTAGATGAACCATTAAGTGATGCCAACCTTGTATCCTCGGAATGTACTTGTTTAAACCTGCAAATTGTCTTTTCCTTCAGTACCGATGAGCAGCGTTTCTTTTTGGAGCAGCTTTGGCTTAAATTCAACTCAACCATGCCGAATATTACGAATGAAACAAATCGTTGTGCGGCACAGTTAATTTTACAATTAACCGACATGAAAACAGCTGATGTAGAAAAAAATCTCATCAATAGAATTAACGAAAGCATTGTAGAAACGACAAGTCGCCGAATTTAAAATTCAGTACTGAACGAAAATTAAATATAAAAAAAGGCAATTCTCTATAAAAATTAAAAAAAAAAGGAAGAATTTTAAACGATTATAATGAGGTAAATATAAAAAGCAAAGCAAGTAGTTGCATTCAATAAAAAAATACCAAAATGAGCTATGACCGCATAATAGTTTGCAGACTCTTTACAAGTGGAATCAAACTGGATGGGAAGAAAAAAGAAGCTTAGTCAAAATCCATTTCTTGAGCTTTTCTCACATTTCTGTTCTATTATTTTCTTAAGATACACAGATAAGTAAATTACGCACATTCAGAGACTGATAGCAAAAGGTAAAATAAAATATACACAGTATAAATTTCTGCTGTTTGATTTTTAATTATAAAGTGCAAAGACTGTGTATTCTACATGAATCTATTACTTTTCATATCATAAGCAACAAAACAAATCATCCTTGTGCTATTGTGTGATATCATTTAGATTATTATACTATTTGGACAATGGTGGTATCTAAAATAATTCATCTATTTAAATAACAAAAAATCTGTTTATATAATAATAATAATAGAAATATTTTAAGTCAATTACAGGCAGATCCAGCCGACCGGAAATTATTCCACCGCCCACATTTTGCATTTCTTGAACGGCGCCCATCATAAGGTCAGGATTTGCTAATTGGTTCAGTGGCTAAGGCTGGCAAATCGGGGATGCCAGGTAGTTGTCCACGTGTAGCCTACAATGAATTCCATTTCTCGAATCAACATTAATTATTGAGTGATAGGAAATTGTTGATATTTTATTGGAAAAATTGTTGAATCTAATAAATTTTTCTTCACTTGAGCCTTTAATACGCACGTTTGCATGCGCTTTGCGGCTCTCGTGAAGAAAAATACGGTTTCATACTGATGCGTAAATGAATCTTTGACTCGGGAGACTTTTCGCATAAAAAATTTCTCCCGACGCAAAAAATCCGTATAAAAAAGTCCTATTGTTGTAGCTCTTGTAAATTTTGCAAGAAACGATTGTAATTTTTCCAACAATAACGTGCGAATATTACCGATTTTTAAGAAACTTTCAAAATTATTTTCTAGTATCGAATTATTAAGCAGGCACCTTTACTATTATTCAGTTCCAAGGGACTTTATTTAGCATGAAATTTATCAGATTTTTAATTTTGTATAAAATAGAAGCTCGTGAGATTAAGAAATTAGTTTGTTGATAGAAAATAATTTTCAAATTTTCATTTATATCGGTAAACTTGAGGTACAAATTACTCCTGTTAAGCTTATAATATTGACTATACTTACTCGCATACGAGGATCGATTTGCGGTTTGCTCTCGACCCAGCACTGAAAATTAAAATTATCCTGTAGTATTTTGTTATACTCTAATCGACCAAAGTTTTCTTTAGACATTTTTTTAGAACGCCTCCATTAAATGGTTATGCTTTGCGAAAATTTTTGCAAAGCATAACTTCAATGGAGGCGTCAAAAAAAAATTAAACTCAATGGAGTGTACAAAACAAAAATAGCAATAGTAACTTAACTTATATATATTTTGAAATAATTAAATGAAATAAATTTTTTTCCACTTTTTTTGATCGACTAATGTTTACAAACGACACTAACAACAAGAGCACAAACTGCTACGAAGACGAGTAGTTTCATCGTAAATCGTGGACAAGTTTCGAAGATTTACTCGGCTAAAAAATAAAAAATTCTCGTCTCATTGCTTTATATATTCGGAAATATTGCATTTTAGTTTGCGTAATAACGATGTACGTTGCCTTTTTACAATAGCGCGATTAATACAGTGGAATTAAGATGCTATTGTGTCATTCTTTTGCTCGCTCAACTCACTTGAATTTCGTATTGAAATTCAAGTAATTTCTAGAATCCTAAAAATGTCAGGCGGATGTGCAATAAAAATTAATGAGTTTGATTGCACAGGACACTTTTTAATATACGAACAGATTCATTATGATTATTATTACTGCTATAACTATTAACTACCGAGTAATAAAAATTTGTAGCACCATTGGCTGTTTGAACTAATTCTTCGTTTACTTGCCGCATGTAAACATAATTATAATTAGTTCTGTGACCTTTTTTTTTTTTTTGAAGCATTGAGCTGCGAAATAGAATCATTAATTTTGTTTAAAGTTAGTTTGCGCCAGAACTTGCGGTACAGTTTCTTTGGAATAATTAGAACGTACAAAGGTTTTAAGAAATTTATGTTTGCAATAAAAAAAGCAACACGAAAGTTACATAATTATTTTTGCGTAACCTTCGCATAATGACCATATACAATTTGAAGTCGTGTATTTCAGGCTATTATTACTATTTAAAATTAATCACGAATAGAATCCAGCATGATCATTGCTTATTTGATTACAATCGTATAAATAAAAGCGCTAAGAAGCATCTTACGTAACTTATCATCATAATTCATGATTAATTTTGGGTGTCTTTATACTTATCAAGACTAATGATTTTGTATTGCTCAAAAAGTTATAGTTTTATTTTAGTATTTTTTTAATGCTACCGAGCTATGCTTTTTGCGCTTTTAAATAAAAAAATATAATAAGGTTTGATTAAAATATGCAGTCAAAAAATATGTGCGTATAATTCTCTTTATTTTTCGTATACTAAGTGCATCATTACAGTAACACTATTCAATGTACATTGAATTAGCATCCGACTTTCAGCGACCAGTAGGCTTTCCCGGCATGTTCGGCGAACCCTGCAAAAAAATTATTTATAAATTACTTCAAAAGCACTGACTTTGTAATAATATATAAGAAATTCCGTTAGGGACTAAATACCGGCATGTTGGGCGATTGTGGCGATTGCGGCATTCCCGCGGAACCACCCATCATCCCTGAGAAAGCCTTGGCAGCCTTTTCTGCCATTTGACCAGCAGTACTTGCCATTGCGTCTACTTGTCTTGCCTCCTGAAATGTTGAATGAACTTTGTAAATTAATTTCATTTAAAAAATTCAGTAGACTGAAGTCCTTTCCTAAAATAGTTATTTTATACACCTAAGGAGTAAAATAGGCGATTATAGCCGAGGGTGAAGTTTGCTAAAATGTGCTAAAATACATTTGTGAAAATTAATGTATGGTTTACAAAAGCTGAAATATGTCTTTGAACAATAAATTGTGTTTTCGAACAATAGAATGTGTCTTTGAACAATAAATTCTGTCTTCTAACAATAGAATGTGTCTTCAAACAATATAATGTATCTTCGAATAATAGAATGTGTCTTCGAACAATAAATTGTGTCTTCGAATAATAAGAGTTTACTTCATTCTAGTGCTACAAAAATGACAATTTAAAAGATGCCTATTTTGAAATGTGTGACTTTTCCTCGTCAGAAACGGTGATGTTGGTGAAATTAGTATATCGTATACTTACTCTCTGGTGCTGTTGTTGAGTATGCTTGCACTCAGCAATCTGCGCACATATGAAGAATTTCAACAATTAATAATTTCAAAGTCACTCAGAAACTCATTAAATAAAACACATGATATATCAAAATAATAAAATAATTATTATTCGTATTAACTTACGACGAAAACGCATAAAGCAACGAAGAGTACGGCCTTAATCATTTTAACGAATTCTGCTTATCGCTATGTAGACTTTGTGTCGAAGCGTCGTAAAATCGGTACTATCCCAAGTCGTAAAAAGGTCCAGCTTTTATATGCATTTTCAGCTGGTTCCAGCGGATGCCGCTTGTCAGTGGTAAGACGAAAAAAATCGCGTGTCAATATTTGCTCTAATAACAGGAAGTTACACTACTAAACAATAGTAAGATTAGCGATTTTGCGATTATTGCGAACATTTTTCGCTATGTATATGCGAACGACGTAAGAATGTCGTGCCGAGGAGCAATAAAAAGAGTCGTTTGATTCGTTGCTTGATTTAATAAGGATTAATTGCTCGCGCGCCGCTTGTAATACAAGTACATTTTGAAATTTGAAAAAATATTTCCTACGTAAACTTTTTATTCTTTTTGTTTAATCGTTTCCGTCATGATAGAAGAAGTAATTGCAGTGTCCTGCCTCGAAATCTGCAAATATCTTTGCGTGTTGAATTAGTGCTGAATTAAGATTAATGGTAGATGATTTTGATGCTCTTCGACAAAGCAATGAGAGGAATTATTGTGTGAAGAATTTAAGAACGTCTTTTATCATTGCATTTCTTATTATTATATTCTTATCATCTCATTGATATATTGATCAGTTTGTTGTAAAAAAATATTTTTTTTTATAATTATTACTCGATTTACTTATTGAAAGGCTTTCTTTTATTTTTTTCTAAATATTTTATCTAGAACTTTTTTAGAAAATACTTTGATCCTTTAAAATTATTCAAATTCTCACGAGAGATCTTATTTCTTCATAAAATACAAAGATAAATAAATTCTTAAATTTGATACTGATGAGTGTAAGGTCAATTAAGTATACACACAAAGTTGCAGTTGAGTAAAAAATGTTTATATTTTATTATATTTAATTTTTCGCAGTCGATCCGGCGTTCAATGTAATTTAATGTGAAATAACATCTTGAATCCAATCGACAAACGGCGAAACCTTGACGTAGGCTGATGGTGCAGTGCCCAAGCAAGGAACCTCACCCCACGATGTGATTCCAACAACTTCGCCGTGAGCGATCAAAGGACCTCCAGAATCACCCTGGTAATAAAAAAAAGTTTAAAACATTAAAAAATTCTGTTATCAGTTTACTTATTCCAAGTACATTCAGCGCCTACACTGATAGAGAAAAAAGGAGAATCTCCTTTTTTCTATCAGTATGTATCTAAATTATCGTAGAACATTTGCAAAAAAGGTTTATACAATGGCCAAGTCTCGCATTTAAAAGGCAATTAAAGTTCCGATAACAATGAAATTGTATAAAATAAAGACGAAATAAATAAATAAAAGCGTCAGTATAGTAGTGTTATTATTTGAGAACAAAGATTTTTTAAAAAGTTCAGAATTTTTTAATACAATAATTCTTATTAATTGTAAAAAAAAATTAAATTATAAAACTACGCTTGACCCGTTAAATGCTTCAATTTACAATCAAGTTGATCTACACTGAAGAGGAATGTTATACTCGAACTATGACGATTTTTATTATAAAACATACTAAAAATTCCTATGGACATAGCAATTTCTACTACATAAATAGCACTCTCTAAATCTAAAAATGTGAAATTCACATAGAAAATGTGAATAGTGACATTTTTTATGTGATAAATCGTTCACATATTTAGCATGTGAACAACTTTTCACTTATTAAATGTGACTATTCACATTTTCAGATTTAGAGAGCATTTTTTGCTATGCACATCGGAATTTTTAATATGTTTTATTGTAAAAATCGTCATAGGTCGAGTATGTCCCACTGTTCTTACAAAATATAGTAATTTTTACTATAACATTTTTTTCCGTGTATCTACACAAACTCACGTTGCACGAGGTACGTTGATCGTGTCCAGGCCCGGTGCACATGTTGGTCCGGCCGAGCTCGAAGGGTTCGTCGGCGTTCGTGGATCTGAACATTTCGGAACAGGTGTCCAAATCGATGATGTCCAAATCCGCGGCTTGAAGGTACGTAGGCAGCACTTGGTCTTCCGTCCGCGATATGGAACCCCAGCCGGAGAGGGTACCGTGGCTGGGAGGCTCGGAGTCTGCGGCCGGCAGGCCGATCGGGCTCACGTACTCGTTAAATTGCAGCGGGCTTGACAGTTTCAGCAACGCGATATCATACGGAGACTGAACCACTTCCCGTACTGTGAGAAAAAAACATTTTTAAAAATTTTTTTTTATGGGCTTAATTTAACACAACATAAGGGGATGAGCCACTTTAACCACACGTGAGAACAAGACACTTGTCTATATATATTTAAAAAAAAAATTTATGGTGTTAATTTAACTCTTTCAGACCCAACGTATACATTGAAATGTACAAAACTATTTTTCGACTTCTTTTTTTAAATTTCGCAGAACAGACTTGTGATGACTAAAAATAAATACGTGAATAATTTTTTATTTCGTAGTAGAGCTTTAAATTATTCTAGACTCGATAAAGGTTGAGAAAATTAGCATTAAATAATAAAAAAAAGAAGTTTAAAAAGCAAATATTAAAAAAAAAGTTTTAAACCTTTTAACAAATGTGCGTGTATCACAACCTTGACTGTATTACTACAGGTTTGCAGAAAATTTTAATAAAATATTTAAGACAGTCTAGGAAAATAAAATTTCAAAGTAATGTTTCTTTTTCAGAATATCTTTCAGAATTTAAACGTAAACATTGAGTCGCCCGACGAGCAGAAAAAGATTAATTTTTAATTATTCCAATGGAAATTAAGCGTTTTACCTGGAATAATAATTATGAACGATGTAGTTTTCGACCTCGACCCTCTGCTCGGTGTCCTCAGGATGGCGAAGGTTGTGTATTCCGGCGACGACCTCGAGGCCGCTAGAAACGCAGTGAGCCGCGGTTAATACCCAGCGTTCATTCAGAATTGCTCCGCCGCATGTGTGATAAGAACCTCTTTGCAAAGATATCTGGTGGGGAAATTCGCCCCTGGAGGCTTCCCTGCCACCGACTATCCTGAGATCGCTGGAATCACCTGAGGATTTGGACGTCAAAATTATTCGTAGAATTTGACTGACATTTTACAAAAATTTTATTCCACAATTTGCGGAAATTTTACACCGACAAAGAAAACAATAGTAGTTCTTGTCTCGCAAGAGTAATATCTGGTAGACTATAGAAAAAGGGAAAAATCTTTGTAAAATCAGTGAAATCAACATTTCTTAAAGCCAATCTTATATTTTACAAAAAAGTCGATGTGCACTTTTGCATATTCGACTGGAAATTCGGAAAGTTAAATTAAGTTCTAATTTCGCAATTAAATAGACTGTGTAAAAAGTACAAATTACTTATTCCTTTTAATTTTTCGCTGAATAAATTAAGCTTTTTAAATGAAATCAATAACGCGTTTTTATATAGCTCTTTAATCAGTTACATAAATTTTATTGGAATATAATTAATATAAAAAATCTTTACTGTGCTATAAAAATGTGATTTTCTTCGTTAACAGCAACGATATAAAGTTTTGCAAATTTATGTTAAAGAGATTAAAGTTTGTTTAATTTTGCGCCGAATTCGTTTTCATTCATAATAAAAAATAAGCAGATACAAGCGAAACTCAAAAATTTATTAAATAAATTAAGAAAACGTCAGTTGTCATTTTATACGTATAAAATTACAACTGTACACTTCAATTAAGTAAATAATGACAGCAATATTCTTGTCCATTAAGATAAGAAATCGTCAATAAAAAATTTTTCCAGATACTCTAAATATACAAAATTAACTGAGACAGCACTATTTGTTTGTAAAAAAACATTTGATCAAATTGTCTCGTACGCGAGTTCCACAAGCACAAATGTTTTTTCACTTTTCTCCAAAAGCAAAGAACAGAAATCACGAAAGAATCACCGACGTTAAATAACTATTTATTTAAATTAAACAAATACATATGTTTTAGTATATTTTAGCAATACTTCTACGTCAGTAGAGACATTCACAACATAAAAATTCATACCGTAACATAATCCCAGGAGGCAGAAAAAAATGCCGAAACTGCCTAAATGATTGAGAGAATCAAAAATCCGTCCTTTCATATTGAAAACTTCGTAAGTAAGTTAGAAACAATCGAAAATTGACAGTCGGCGCTTCGACAGATCCACCGCGATCCTTCGACGCGTGAGTGCTCACTTGCTCTGGGTCGCAAAGTTAAGATCTGCATATACCCCTTCGCATCGCTACTTAAAGGCAAGGCTACATAGTCCATAAGAACGAGCGTAAAAAAATACACAGACAATTACTCTTTTTCAGGTACTTATGAGTTTGTCTTCCACTTTTACGAGGATTTTCGTAATTCACAGTTCCAGAGCACGTTACAGTTACAATGGAATTGCTAAGAATGCAGTAAAGGAAATAACTCAAAATAACATATTATACAAGCGTTATTATATGGCGCAATTGATTTTGCAATTTTTCCGATAAATGTCGGTCGCTCGATTTGAACAGGTCAAGTATATACGCATTTTATATGTCGAAAAAAAAGGAAAAGGATAAGTTCGGAAGTAGTAAGTAGAATTTTTTTTTGTTTCTTATTAAAATTTTATTAGAATAATAAAGTGTATAATGATAAACTTTATATATTCATGTACACAGTTTACAGATATCGACGTCGCAATAAAAAGTTTACGAAAATTAATATACAAATCTAAGTTTCTTCGCGCATTTCTAACACCTGAGTATTCTTCCAAATTCGAATAGCTGCATATGCGTTTAAAAAAAAAAAAAAAAAAAAAAAAACATGGAGTGTAAAAAGAGGCATTAGCAATGGAAGTTTGCGATAAATAACTTTATTATCTGTACTTCAGCCTTAAATTATTCGATATTAATAGATCAGTTATCGGAGATTATTTGCTTCTAGCAGTCGATTTATCATTTGCTTCTGGAAGCGATACCATTTTCATTATAATAAAATTAAGTAAATCATCGAAGGAAACAAGGTATAACGTCTTAAAAAAAAAAGACGACGGATTACGTACATTTCTTGCGCATTGATTGGAGGGAGAAGTGTAAGGCACTGTTAATCTTAAAGCAATAAAAATAATTGCAATGAGCTAGTTATAAAACCAATAGCAGTAAACTCAAAGAGGAAGTAGAATTGCGCTTGTTGCAGTAAGTTTGTTAGTTAATCACCTTTTTTCGAATAAGAAAAACCATTATGTGTAATCTTAGATTATTTAAATTAATTGGACTTTTTCTTATTCTATGAACACCATGGCAATTGTTTATGTATAAAAATATACAAATAAATTAATTGACACTTTAAAATTACTGACTAGAGAATACAAATTTTACAAAGACAGATATTTTTTCAGTGTTTCAATTTGATGCATTACAACTACAGAATGGCAATAATACACTTAGTATATTTTTAAAAAATCATTCAAACTCATCTTTCTAAAAAAGATAGATTAAAAAATCAATTTGATCTTGTTAACTCATACGTTTTATCTTAACAGTGCCTCACTCAGCTGTGATGAAAATTATTTATTTCCAGTGTTTCATTTAATTGTAAATAAATCCTAAAGTAAAGGAATATTTTTTAAATGCTCCCGTTAAAATTGTTTTACTAATCTAAAATGTACAATTTTAGACTCAAAACGCGATCAACAAATTAAGTTTCGCATTAAAATTAATCAAGTTATGCGAAAGTGTCTTTTGATTTTTCACGTTGCAGTGATTTAAAAAAGACAAATTCATTTGAAAAAATGCTAAACCATACACATATAGAATGAAAGTAGCATTTATCATTCTTTCCAACATCGTTTAATCTTCGAATGAAAAGAACTTGCAATAGCCCTAAACTAACATCTTCGTTTCATCGCATCAGCTTAAAAAAATACATTTCAGTCGCAACGAAGTCCACTTATCGAATTATCATTAATCCAAAAATGCATCGACAACAAAATAATCACAATAAACAAATAACGGAAATCGTGCGCTTTGAGGGATTTACTTATCCCAAAGTAATCTCGGTTACCGATCAGTGGCAATAAGGAATCGCTAGTAAGTACGCTCGTGGTACTCGGTGTCGGTGACTTTACTGGCGCTGGCACGTGGCTGTTGGCCGGCGGCCATGCCCGCCGGTTGCTGCTGGAAGTGCCGCATGTGTCCGGCGCGCCGGTGCGGCGTAAGGAACTCAAACATACTCTGGTTATGCTGGGCAAGCATCTTGGTAAGATCGCACGGCATCGGATCCGTCCAGAAGAAATCGTGGTTCAACGAGTCGTCCGCGTCAATGCGCTTCGACGGGTCAAGAGTCAGAAGCCTATCCAGCAAGTCACATGCATACGCATCTTTGATATAAGGCTTCAGTCGCTCCACAACCTGCAAAACAATTTATTATAAACAATGCGTTACGTAAATTCAATAAATATTCGTGTACGTTAACTAAAACTATGTAGCTACTGTAAATATAACTAACTAAATTAATTTGTTTTAAATGTAATATAATTAGTTACAATATTTTAATGTACATTTATTAATGTAGATTCTAGAATTTCAATTACGGATACTATTGTTTTAAAAAACATGTTTTAGTACCTTTCTTTTTTGATTTTTCATCAATTCCATTTTATTATAAAGCTCTAAGGATTCGACTCCAGGCCAAACGTCAGGTGAGATAGAGCCGCAAAGTTGAGAAATCAATGTCAATTGCATTTGTTCCGTACTACCTTGCAAAATCGGGGATCTGTAAGTAAGAAAGTCATTAAAATCGAATCAACGGTGTATATAGCACGAATGAGTTGAATAGTAAATTACGGACCTCGTCCACATTTCAGCCATTATGCATCCAGCGCCCCATAAGTCAATAGGAGGTCCGTAATTACGATCTCCGAGTAGTAGCTCCGGAGGGCGGTACCAAAGGGTCACCACTCGATTTGTATAACGATTCGGCTGGCCATTAGCCTTTATACTGAACGCCCGGGCCAGCCCGAAGTCAGCCAGCTTTAATATCCCCTTCTTTGTAATTAGTACATTGGCTGCTTTTAGATCTCGGTGGAGTATCTGCAATTATTAGCAAAATAGGATTATTACCATGTTAATCCGTGAGTTAATTGCTATACCCATTTAACGGGAGGCTTTTAAATACCTTGTTTGTATGTATGTAGTACAGGCCATCGAGAAGTTGGTGCATAACTTTTTTTATTTCCCCCAAGCTGAATTTGACATTTGCATTTGACAATAGTCCAGCCAAGTCGTGCTCACAAAATTCGAAGATTAAGTAAAACGTCGAACGGTATCTGTTATTTGCCGTTGCTGCAAAAAAAATTATTATGTTATAGGCAAAGCACCTTTAAATGATAAATAAAAAATATTTCCTTCTGCGAATTCGCAAAATCAGATAATTATCTAACAAATAAAAACTGCTTACCTTTGGTTCTACATATTTCTATCAGCCGGACAATATTTTCATGTTTCAGCAGTTGCAAAATTCTTATTTCTCTTAACGCCGTTATAGGAAACTGAAAAGTAACAAATATTATATGTTTAAAAATTAATAAAAAAAATAACTTGTTAATCTAATGTGAAAATAAAAAATTAAAAAACTTACGCCTTCTATTTCGTTGTCCATAAAAATTCTTTTCATAGCTACGAATCTATTTTGATTTTCGCGATCCCTAGCCTTGAACACCTCCCTGCAAAATTAAAAATTCGCATTTTAAAAAATTAAGAACTTAAACAACTCATTTTTATTTATTCATTTATTTAATTGTATAAATGATCACTAACTAAATAATATTAAAAATTGAATGAGGCTACACAATTGATTTAAACAGGACTATTAAAATAAAAAAATTAGTTAATAAATTAATAAATTGTTGTCAGAAAAAGTTAATAAATTGAATTAAAAAAGTAATAAACAAAGCAACTCACCCAAACGTTCCTTGGCCAATTTTCGCCACTTTTTCATATTTTCCAATCAAATCGCAATGTTTAAAGTCGTATTCCTCGACGTACTTCTGCTTCTCTCGCATATTCATCTTGCTCCTATTGACAATATCACTTGGCATTACAACACTGATTTACCAAGAGTAGATTAGACACTCAAACGCGATTGTAACTAAAACTCTCATCTAAAGAAATTTATTTACAACAAAAATTTAGAACGATAAAAAAATTGAACACCCCGGCTTCGGAGCAGACTACGTTCTGACGGCCACCGACTATTTCACTCCAACACGTTGAGCCGGTCCCCCCCCCCCTCCGCCCCTCCCCTCTCCCGGGAAACATCACATGGCACATGCGCGTGGTGCCCCCGACTCCGGAAAAAGTTAATGGTCGAGAAGAAGACAGATTTAGCACGGCTGCATCGCGACAATAATTATTGTTACTAAATTCTTCTGCATTCTGTAAGCTTCGGCTTACGGTAAATTCACTTTTTACACGCACACAGTACGCGAGAAACTCCTTTACTTACGTTCAGCAAAATTTTGTTACAATTGCAATTTTTTTTCTTTGTATTTAAAAGCAGATGTACTGAGTATTTGCCCGATGCAGTCTACGTGCTTCTCCGTCGTCTATGAGTGATACACAACAAATCCGCAGCGTTGCCAAATTCTTTTTTTCTTTTTTTTAATGCAAATCCACATTTTACTCGAAGCCGAGGTGCAAAGTCGATAAGCACTGAAAAATAAAGTTTCTCCGTGTTAAAAGCAGCCGATGAGTGAAGATAATTTGAGAGAGAATAAATGAAAAGTGTATACTCTCGGGATCCGGCGGCGAAAATCTCGCGCACGGAGGTGTGAAAGTGCGCCGTTGCCAAATTTGTTAATTGCGTTTATGAATGGAATGCAAGGCGCAAGGAAGCTGCACAAAGCGTACACCGTAAACCATAAATGGACAGGAGATAAGCAGTGTGCGCGTAGCGTACTCACATTCTAGATTAATCGTGCGATTCCCATGAGAAAGAGGCGAAACGGAGCGACGGCCGGGCGATTGGCGGCTCGCAGGGTGAGGGTACCTTGTGTACGCGCCAACGAAAAATTGCACTGCCGCAGCTTTTATCTTGATTCAGTCTTCTTCGTTTTCTTTTTGTTTGTCGTCGAGATCAGCTGATCGCACTGCCGTCGACGATGCGTTATCGCTATCTCTCCGACGCGCTAGAGACTAGCGCCCGAATTAGTGTTAATTCCTCGTTAGCTGACATTGTTCGGCACCATCGTGCTCTCCGCTACACCGCCGTGATTGAGGTTAGGTTACCGCGAGTGTCAACGTCATACAGATGCGGCCAGCTGGCGCGGCCGGCGACTTTAGTTTTTCATGGGAGGCGAGTTTTGGTGTCGACTGGACGGCGGATTCATATTTGGTAGATTTTGTCTGAAGCGACCAATGAGAATAGTGGATGCTTGGAGCGGTGCTCACTGATTGGAGTCTCCACGATGGGGCGCTAAAAGAAAATTAATTTGAATGTTTAGTATTAATTGAAGTATTTTTTGGGTTTCATCCCACCTTTAACAGAGTAAAATGGTTCTGAAACTCTTTGCATAATAATTTTACCTCTTTACGTTCTTCTACGTGTATTTTTAGTTTAACGTTTGCAAAATAAAAAAAAAATGTACTTTTAGATTAACTAAATTTTATGCTTATGAAGTAATTATTAATTATTATAAGTATTGAACTGAAAAATAATTTGTTAATTATAAGTAAATATTTATACTTTATTAGTACTTATAAAATATTTTTTCAAAACTAAAGGAATTTATTTGTTTCTAAATAAATTTAGTAATATAAAAAAAAATTACATGATTGAAAGAAATATTTAACAAGTACAATTGACATAAATATTTACTTAAAATTACAAAATTTTTTTTTCAATATGTAAGACTTAAGAGGTATTTACAAAGAGCATGTTTTTAATAAAATTTAAACTTGAATAAAAAGTATTGGACAGGTGTGCAATTAAAGCAAGAGTCTAATGATTAATACAAATCTGTATTTATTATTATTGAATAGCTATTTATTTTTTAAAATAATACGATAACGTGATAAAATGGATTCGATAACAATTGTACAAGACAAAAGATTATTCGTATATCCTAAAAATTACTCAATATTATTGCAACGTCGAAAACTGTAATATTTTAGGAATATATTGTGCTCGAGATAAAGTCTAATATGTCATTTCAATAATTATTTTTTATTTACAACTCATATAAAGCATATAAATTTTGAAAACACATTATAAACATCTATATATAATGTTATCAATAAAATATATCGGAAATGCTCAAGAGGTCTTCTTAATGTCCGTCGGGTGATAATAAAAATGGAAATGCACCACAGAGAAATGCGAAAATATTGATTTTATTATATAAAACGTCTTTTCAACTCATATGTATATAAAAATGCACACAAATAATTTACTAGTCTTGGGATATACAGACATTAAAATATATTACGATATTCGTTAGTTGTTCCGTACATTGTAATTCTTACATGCATTTTAATCTCCACAATGAATATGGATATCAGTTATAAAAAAAATGTTTATTTAACTTACATGTTTAAGGACACTTGTGTGTAAATTTTTGAAATTATCCATTTTAATAATGCTACTTCTACTTTTAGGTAATAAAATGCGAATCATCGACATTAAAAAAAGTAAACATTTTTTCCTATTATTAGTCTAATGAAATTGCGATGAATGATGTGCAATAAAAAAAGGAATTTTACTTGTAAAATTCATGAGTCACGTTTAAGGAACTATTTTTTTTTCGTTGTCCGTACGCACTGTGTTTATTTTTCAGCTGTCTTACAACATAATCTCTTCGCGTAGCACCTTAACATAACAATTTAATATATATATTTTTTTAATATAATATAGCCCTAAATTAAACATAAATATGTACATACTGTCGCGTGTACATTTCGTGTAATACTCGTGTGCACCATTTACGCGTAACGCGAATATATATATATATATTTAATTACATATACATTGCTGATGTGTCTTCGCGGCGAATTCTGGTTCTGATAAATACTTGCAGAAAAGCTATATAACTTTTTTTTAATTAATCGTTACCAAATGAATTAATGCATGACAGTCGAAATGAAGGAAAATCTTTTGAAATAATTAAGTGAAAGAGAAACAAAAAAAGAAAAGTTTGTTCGATCAATTGGTAACAACCGGTTTTATGCTTGCACAAAAGCGAAGCATGATTCGAAATCGAAATCCTTCAAAAAAGTCAAGTATCAAGCATTTCTTATAACCCGCGGTCATAAAAAAATTGATCATTTTTATATATTAGATTACTTCTTTTCATTTTGAAAGACTAAACTAAGCGTGAATTAATTTCAACCTCTATCGAAAGAGCTATCATGAAAGTTATTTTCAAAGGCAGTTTTTGTCGACACATAACGTGCGCAGATCAGAAATTATTATTCAATCGTTAATTACCCTGATACCCGCCTGGATAGTCCGTCGAAGGAAACAGGCTTGAAAACACTTGTGAGACATCTTTGAGACGTTATTTTTTTTCGATCCTCTTATAAATATACGTATCTCCGGACGCATTGCGTTTATCGGCGCTCGTCGCACCGGCTCCTCGCTGCAATTAAACGCGTACAATTGATACATGTAAAAAAATACTACAGTATTATAAACATAATTATGACAATAATAATATAAATTCTAAAACAACAAAGAGACGTAATGAGAAAGGGAAAGAAGAGCAAAAACGATGTTGAACTCGTAAACACGCCTAAGTCCAGTTTGCGAGATCGATATACATATATATAATATACATATACATAATGTAATGTGGAAGTTGAATTAACGGCGGCCGGCTCGCCTTTTTTCGTTTTGTTCGCTCGCGATTGAATGGCAGCGGCATAGCGACTTTCGCGCGCTTTTTCACGCCAGCCCCGCTTATCACATGATAAAAACGTCCTTTTTCGCCGTCGCGTGCTTAATCATCGTCGTTGAGGAACTGGTCGAGTGGGTTCGGACCCATTCTCCGGGGCTTTGATGTCGAGGCCTTCTCCGTTGAGCTGTCACCTGATGATCAGAAAGATTGGATTTTTAATTGCCGAGCAGATTGAGTGCAGAATTTTAATTATTTCAGATTGATTTAATCGAGCAAGAGTGCCAAACAAAGGTGAGATACATTTTAATGTTTAATATATTATTTGTTATTTACAATCGGATTTTTACATCGCGACTTTAACATAGCTTTAAATGATAAATTCTGAAAAGACGTATTATTTTGAAAATCAATGACGTAAAATGCTTGCATTTAAATAAACAAATCTATTAAGTATAATTTTTGAAACGATAATCTTACAAAAAGTATAAGGTATGCATAACAATGAATTACAGTTTATCCTTAGAGAAAAAAAAAGTAATCTGAAATATGTTGCTCACACAATGGAATTATGTAAAAAGCGAATAAAGTTAAATGCGTAAGTTAGTGGGAATGCTGATGAATTAACAAGCAATTACGTAAACCCGACAAATAAAAAATCGAATTAACATTCAGCAAATCATTCACGCAAAATTAATGGAAGCAGCATTTAACGCGTACCTGTCGCAGGTCGTTGAGCATTGAGACAACTGAGCCACTCGGTCATACTGATTCTGCGATCGTTGTTGATGTCACAATACCTTGGCAGCTTCTTGCCGCATCTGCGGAGCTGTCGGTTATTGGCCACCATAGTCCGGAAGCTTTTCCACTCTTTCCTCTCCAAAACCTGTGCGTAACAAGAGATTTACAATTTGATGTTTTCTCATGTTATGTAAACAAAAAAAAATATGAAAATTGAATTTATTCTCTATAAAACTCACCTTATTTTTGTTCTTATCGAGCATAACAAAGTGCCACGTGGCTACGCGCTCCTCCTTGGAAGCCTGCCACTTATCCGTCGCCTCGTCCGAATCTATGCTCGACGCCTTCATTTTCTTCTGCATAAGGTCCATCAGGTCGCGAAGGAAAAGCTGCTTTTTAGCCTCAGGGCAACCTTTGTTAAAAAAGAAAAAAAATATACTTTAGCACCAACTTCAAATAAATGTTAAAAATATATTCATACATCAGACGTGTAAATATTTATGTATCATTTATTTATACATCATATGCACAAACATAATATTTAAATAAATAAATTCAAAATGTTTTGTACATCTGGAAATCTACTCTCTAAGATCAAATCAGTGAAATTTCATAATCAGTTATTTATACATAAAAGCTCGACAGTGATTTTAGGAGTCAATTTATTTATAAAAATATATATAACTTATTGTCAAAATTGCAAACTATTTGGAAACGCGATCACTGGTAGGACTCGCAAAAAAATGACCACCCCCTACAATAACATTTACTAAAAATATATTGAATTCTGCATCTATAAAATTATTTTCAATACTGCCTATAATAAAAATGACTATCACCTTTCATGGGTCTGATGGGTGCAGGGACTGGATTACAATTCGGCGTCTGGTCCTTTGAGGAGGTACCAGGGATCGGCTTGCCCGTGTCCTGATAGACGCACCAACAGTATCCGGAGTAGCACTGCACCTTATCGTACCTTCCGTCCGGCGTGCACTCGGGTATGTAAAACTTCTCTTGAGAATTTTGACGTTGGTCCTCCATAACTGACCTTCTGTCTGATATACAGTCGTTGGCTGCGGTAAAGAAAAAATATTATTTATATTTATTCTTTTATAGAAGAAGTATTATTAAAAAAGTAAAAAGCATTGGAAATAATTGTGGAATTAAGGGAAGTCTTAACTTTTGCGATATTAATTCTATGGTATAGATACCATATAGTTACTAAATTATTCAATTAAATTTATTTGCAAGTTTCTACGTATATTAAGCGTAAAACAAGTGTGTATTAATCCAGTTGAACGTATACGCAGATATTAGTATTATACGTAGTCACAGTTTTTTAAATATTTGGTTGCGAATATTTAAAATTTTGTTATATGGATTCAATTTCATATAATATAGTTTCTAACTTACCATCAGTGTCGTCGTTTGCTTCTGGTGGATCGTCATTGAAAGTCGGCCGGGCGTGAACTGGCGATGGATTTCCTTTTAAAACTGTGACATTAAATAATAATTATTAGAAACAATATAGAACATACAGGCACACATTTTATTTAAAGGTAGATAATAAATCAGATCGGAATCAAGTCAGAACACTGCTCAAAGTTTGCATGATTACACTGAAAAACACACATGCATTCCCAACTATATTTGATTAACTCTCGATCAATTAAAGAGTATATGAAAAATAAATTAATTTTTACACAATTTAACACCTCTACGTATATCGCAAAAAATGTAATATACACTATAACAATACCTAATAAAATTTTAATACATTTTGAAGCTAAAATTTATTTTCGCATTGAATATATTTTCTCCTTAAAATAAAATGACTCGTTCGTTGATCGAATTAATCCGTTCCTTCTCAAAATCTCAACCACATCGAACACCACCACAAAAACAACAAAGTGATAAAACGTATGAAACATGCAAAAATCTCTCTCTGAGCATTGATTCCATATAAATTATAATTTATTAATAAATGAATTATAATTTAATTTAGTAAATTATAATTTAGACAAAAGTGTATATACACAAACTACGAGATGTGAATGTTAAGCGCAAAAGTGGAACACATATAAGAGAATGTGAAAAAGCAACGAATTATGTACACGTAAATGACATGGAACGCCGCGCGACGCCGATAAAAGACGTTGTGTCGCTCATCCACCTTATCCCGCGTTTTTCGCCAAGGCTTTATAACCGTTTACTTACAGGACGATGCAAGGATCCATAATAAATTCTGCTGCTTTGGGGGAGATGAGAAAATTTTTACGAAACGATAATAATTGTCATGCGCACGTATAAAAATACTTCGAATACTGAATAGCTGCAGCCGTGTACATATTCGTACAAGAAAGAGGGTTTCAGAAAAGAGAAATCTTCGCTTGGCTATTGGCATTTGATATTCGATGTTTCTTGCTGATAAAATGTTGCTTTTTTTTCTCATGGAACTTCCTTTCTTTTTCACTCAGTCACGTTCGATCGACGTTGTTCCGGATCTCATTCACGAAGAGAGTGTAATTCGAGCGATAAGCGAGTCCGTCGTTTACAGTAAAAAGTTCGCCATCATCAAGGTTTTAGGTATATACAAGAAATCGTTACGTAAAATTTAATTATATAAACCTTCGTCGACAATTTTATATGAACATTTCATGTATATATTATATATGTGTGTACGTACACTGAAAAAAAATGATTAGTTAAATTGACTGAAATAGTATAAATAAATTTTGCTTAAAAAGTAATTAAGTAGACGTAGTGATATAAAATTTACTCATGCACGAAGTAAATTGTACTGAATTTTTTAATCAATATCTAGTTACTTGATTAAGTAGATACACGTTAATTAAAGCACCAAGTAAATTCTGCTTGAATTTTTAAGCAAATTTTACTTAAGTAAAAATCAGTATACTTTTTACTGTAAGCCTTTAAGTAAATTTTACTAACAATTTTTTCTCCTTATACGCGTTAAAAACGTTGCAGTCAAATTTCACTCTTAGTTTATAGTGAAACCACTCGTACAGTCAAATTTAGCTCATAATAAATAGAGTGATTTAATTTCACTCTAAAGTAGAGTAAAAGCCACTCTAAGATAGACGTATACCTTTCGTTCTATTCAAGAGTAAAAAATCGACTCCAATAAAGTTACTTTTCACTCTACTTCACTCCAGTTGATTTAGCATGATAGGAAATTAAACTTTATAATTAAAATTCATCTGAATTATGTTACTTGATAATTCATATAAATACTGTAACCAGCAGTGACGTAAATCGAACCGAAGAAAATAGTCGATTGACGCAAATATAACATAAGGCCTGTCAAGATATAGGTAGAGGATTATTTCGATCGGCCGAAGAAGAGAGACCCGCATGGGGAGCGCAGAAGGAAATAGAGGCTGTTGTTGTTGTTTTTTTTTCTGAGAGATTGGCAAAACTCACCTGGGTCCGTGGCCCGGGTCCGGTGGGCCTGGGGGACCGCGAGCCGATCGTCTGCAGGGTTCAGCGACAAGAACAAACGAACTAGATGATAATAATGACGTCACACAATCGACCGGTTTCTTTGACTTTTAAACTGTTATACGCTTACGCAAATATCCCCTTTTTCTGATGATTTTTTTTTAATTAAGTTTCGACGAATAGCGGCGGTAGCGGTTTGCATCGGGAGGATCTCCTTGACGAGCTTTTAGCGCAGGCAGCGGTTTATTCAATGCAAAAGTTACAGGGATATCAGAGGCGTTGCTTCGTTGAAGCTGCGTTTGTGTGAATTCACGAACTTCGTGAAACTTCCGAGATGCAAAATTGAAAAAAAATGTTGAGAGCGCATCTGTTATGCAAGGTATGAATGATTGAGAGAATGATTTGTGAGCAAAATTTATCGACTATAATAACTAAATTGATAAAGATAATTTTGCAATAAAATGTTACTGATTTAAATGGTTTACGTGTTATTAAAAAGTTTCGTATCGTTCTGTTTTTATGAAACAAAACAAAAAATTTAATCGTCACTTACATCAAGAATATTCTTTGCTTAAACTTTATTATATTGCTGTAGGACTGCTTTATTTTTTTATAAAATTAAAGTTGCTTATTTAAATAGCTCATTTTTTATTATAAAAACGAAGCAAGATTTCAGTATCAAGATTATTATCTTAATAAAATTTGCATTTTTTATTCTTCTCTGCATCATTTAAATATCACCAAGATTTTATTGTAAAATTGTCATATTTTCATAAAAATTTGACCGCAAAGCCCCAAAAGAATGTCGGAATGAAAGGAATTTTGATTACATCTATATATTCAATCTGTAAAACATGTTTACGATTTTTTTTCGTTTTGTTAAGACACGTCCAAGAAATTGTAAAAAACTTGTTTGATAGGTGTGCTCTCAAAAACTTTTCAATTTCTTCGCCCTATCTGTTTTACAAAGTTCAGAGACTCGAACAAATGCGCGCTCTACTAATCTGAATGTGCGAAACTTTTTTTTTTAATGTGAATTTATAGTGGCACAGTGTAGATGAAAAGTATCCAGTAAGCAATTCAATTCAGAATCGCATACTTCTTAAATAGACTCTGTCACTATTAGCTGATAGCTTCTCACATTCAGATTTCCAGAGCATGTGAAATGAGGATCTCGTGCGCTTGCAAGTAAATTTTATGACCTTAGTAAAAAAAAAGAAGCACCTTTAATTATCAAAGAATTTACATCGGTGCCAATAAAAAAGCTCGTAAAAATATAGCGGCTACAAGAAATTATTCGGGACGTGTACGCAGCACTTCTGCGCGGTAAATTTCTTGGGTGTGTGCTTCATTCGCGGACGAAAAAAGAAAAGAAAACGAATCAGTCCTCATTTCACGGTGCCCGCTAGCTTTTTCTCGCGTTTGGCGACCAAAGTAACAAAAGCGAGCGAGAACGAAGCGAGAAGAAGACATTTCGCAGAAGCAAAGGATATACCGCTGCGAGAATTCAGCGTGAGACCGCGGGGAAACTGACTAGGAGACTACCAGACCTCCGGATCACAGATTTTGTTGATTTTTTTGGGACTTTTTAATTATTACAGTAAAATATACAGAATCCTATAGCATTAAGGTCTAATGCTCAAAATTTTCGTCACAGAAGGCCCATAAAGTTATTTATTGC
The DNA here is from genome assembly GCA_018906775.1 of Sycophila sp. Sp_5. Taxonomy (NCBI): domain Eukaryota; kingdom Metazoa; phylum Arthropoda; class Insecta; order Hymenoptera; family Eurytomidae; genus Sycophila; species Sycophila sp. Sp_5. The sequence goes on along the minus strand of JACCID010000014.1, from coordinate 360,200 downwards.
TAAAACTTTATATTTAATTATTCAACTGAAACTGTGCACCCTTCAGATTTACGGAAACCACCAATAAAGCAAATAAAAGTAGAGGAAAAGACTAACAATTTGAGATTCGTTGCATTAAAAAAACTCTATTGGTTCAAAAGTCATGCTCAATTGAATATGAGAACTGCATAAAATTTAATTATAAACATTATCATGTTATTTTAAGTTATCATATTCAATTGAGCATGATTTTTGAAGCAATTGAGTTTTTTTAACGCAACAACTCTGAAATTGTTGGTCTTTTTCTCTGCTTTTATTTGCCTTGATTAGATCTCAGGGATGTGGAGTTTTATATATTATTATTAAAGTTATAGTTAATAACGAAATTTTAAATTTTAGCTAAAAATAACTTTAAGAGATTTACTTTGTATATTTTAATATAAGACAACAGTTCCTAAAATTAAAAAAAAATCGCGATCCAGAATCATTAGAAGTGTGATAGTCTCTTAGTGAAAGCACCGGATTGCTTCTACATTTTTTGTATTTTTTTTTTAATTTTGAAGCTTCGTGGGTATGTACGTGAATGCGCAAAAGTTCAGAGCATCACGATTTCGTCCGAAGCTGTGGAGAGTAAACGCTGACGCGCTCGCAGCATGCAAATGAGTAGGAAACGCTTGCGAAGATTAAGCGAGGCTTAAGTACATGGAATAATTAAGTGGAATGTTTAACGATGTTTTAATTCCAAAATACTTGTTCTTTTGCAGGGGAATTAAAAAAAGATGATTTAGATGCAGCTTTGCGTGAATTGAAAAAGAGTTTTAAGTGCTGCGTTATTGCTATTTACGAGTATATCTAAAATTGATTTAATCGATCTTTGGAGATACAACTTTTACTTTGGCGGTTGACAGAGAAAGTACTTGTGAAATGTAAAACCTATTTACATAAAAAAGACTATATTTACGCTTGCCGTTGATTGCAGATTGCATTTTTTTTTATTTCGAAGATATAATATACCTACGAGAAATTTTTCTATCAGTGTCCTCTACTTAATTTACAAAAAAATTTATATAACGTCGTTGAGAAGAAGAAAAAGAATATTTTTTGTGTACGGTAATGTATACCTATACCTAAATAAAAAAATTTGATAAACCAAAAATCTTAATTTTATTTAAAGGGGTTCTATTGTCATTTTCAACCTAATAAAGAGAAGTGAAGAATTTACCGAAAAAAAATCTACAAAAGCTGCAGTATTTTTTGGAAAGCTACATAGTCTCAACAAGGAGAAAAATTTCTGAGATCACGAAGCGTCACAAACAAAAAAATTGAAAGTACGTTTATTTAGGAATCCTTAAATTTTTGTATAATTCCCAACGCTTCACAAATAAATCATCGAATTCGAACAAATCTAGGTACAAAACACAAAAAAATTGCGACATACAATCCAGTTAAGAAATCTCTTCTCCGCCGCGCGCCCTGCGGCGCGTCCGCGCGTGGGCCCATCGTGTTTCCGACAAGATTCGCCGTAATAACGCGCGCGAATAGTCCGCTCCGCTCCGTCGCTCTGCGTACGTATACCAGCGACATCCTGGACGGAAGCTTAATTTTACTTTCGACCGGCTCTCTCGGCTCTCACTCTCCCGCGTCCGTCGGTATAATAATGCGAATCGAGATAATGGCCTCGGCCCGACGGATTAATGCCCCGTCTTGTTGCCTCCTATTTATTTTTTTCTTCCTTTCTTTTCCATCCTTCGGTGCCTCGCTTTGCCGAGCGCGCGATATGAACCGGAATCGGCTCGTTTACGTAAGTGCGCGCGCGCCAACGTCCACCGGAGATCAGGACTTGCGGCCTCGTCTTTTTGGAAAATCGACACTGGGAATGGGCCGATAACGAGATCGTAATGTCGGTAGGTGGAGATGTATACCTTTTGCGAGCTAGTGATAGCTAGGCTTTTATAAGAGCCGTACTCACTTATACAGTGGTCAATTAAGAAATTCTGTTTGAACAATTAAAAGCGTCAGTGAAGAGAGATTTCACGATTGTACATCAAATGGTGCTTACACGTACACATACACGGAGAGAAATGTTATAATAAAAATTACTATGATCCGAAGGAACAGTGGGATCTACTCAACCTATGACGATTTTTACTATAAAACATACTAAAAATTCCTATGTACATAGTAAAAATTGCTATTTATATAGAAGAAATTGCTATGCACATAGTATTTACATAGGTATTTTTAGTATGTTTTATAGTAAAAATCGTCATAGGTCGAGTATGTCCTACTGTTCCTACGGAATATAGTAATTTTTACTATAATATTTCTCTTTGAGTACACTTATTATACGGAGAAAAATATTTTAGTAAAAATTACTGTACTGTTTTATAACGCAGGGTCATACGCGAAAAATTTAAAAGTGTACTAGAAAATATAGAAAAGTTTACAGTAAGTTCAGCAAAGTTTACTGAAAGACTACTAAATTTTACTATACATTCTAGCAAATTTTGTTTATTTATCAAGTCTGTCTCTGAATTACAAAATAATACTGTAATTTTTTCTCTGCGTACGTAAGTACCTAATATGTCATATGCGATATATATCTAATCATGAAAAATATATATTTACATGTTAGAGAATTATAACGCTATGCTTACTTAAAATATGATTGCAAAAATCAGACTTTTTTTTATAGTTATAGTTAGTTAAAATAAGAAATGTCGCAAAACATGAGTGTAAGTATAAATGTAAATCACTCAGATCTGAAGCCCTGGCTTACGTAAATTATTGATCTGTAGGTAAATGTACTGGCTGAAAATCTAACATTAATTGAAATGCCTATATTCAAGTTTATCACTGTAGAATCTATAACTGCAAACATTACAGATTAGTTGAAAGATGCGAAGTGTCGTAATTAAATATTGAAAATTCAAAACGAAGATTACAAACGATCGAATCTCTGACTGCGCCTATATACAGATATAAAATACTGTTGATTTAATAAGTTATTTGATAGTCAGTATAGTAATTTTTATTTATGATTTACCAATCATAATTTTACGATTCCAACGATTATACATTCGGACAAATGGGTGATAGCGATTAGAAAATGATCGATTAAAAAGTGATTCCAACGTTGCTTATTTTTAAAAGTACTCTTCGATAACACAAAACGACTAAACCCTCGAGAATAATAATCATAAAATAATTCATTTTTACTTTACAACCTCCACCCACACCACGTGCCGCCAATACACATGCAAACATCTCGGCGGAGGTTCGCCAAACCCACACCAACAAATGCAAAAATAAAACACTTAAAAGATATAATATTTCTTTAATCCTTGAACGATCCCTCTTTTCCATTGGCGATAACGAAAATCCATTTTATCGAAGCCGACGGAGATTCACACTCCGTGGCTCCGGGATAAAATGTTTCTTAATTGGAAAATGAAATTTCGCCGGGCCTGATAAGGGGCCGATCATAAAAGAAGCGCGTTGAGATAAAACGTCGATTTTCACTGGATTCCTCGGTCGTTTGATAAAGTCAACGCGCGTCGATGAAAATTAAGTGCATCGGGAGGATGGGGTGTTATGATAAGCGTGCGGGTGCAACCAGCGGCCAAGGCCGTATATCAGAGACGTGCGTTCATTCACTACGGATACTTGGTCCAAGCTGTGCGCAAAACACGAGGCATGCACGCGATCGATACTGCACAGTAAAATCTTGCGCAAAAAGCATCTGAGAGTGCGCCACTACCAATTATGCGCGACGAGATCTTATAAGATGCTATAACACTCGCGATCTTCGCAAAGTGGAGACAAATTTTATAGGTGGAGATATATACAATTTAATTAAAACAACGATCCTGTATCGAATTTAGTCGTTATATTAATTTAATAACAACTTCACGATAAAAATAACAAATTGACTGGATTTCGTATATTTATACCTTGGCAGTGCGCTTGTCTTTTGCGTTAAAAATAATTGATTCGATAAATTTTAATGTACATTTGCCGTATTTGAACATTTAATAGAAGAATTTTGCGTCTGTGCAAAGTATAATCGCTCGCCGTAAAGTCAACGCAACTCTCAGAAGCTTTTTATTCCCTCGGACTGTCGATTGCGCGCAGAGAGTTTGGCTGGAACTTACGGGTGAAGTCGTTGGCGAGGCATGCACCCCATTCCTGGCGAGAAAGCTTCAGATCTCGATTTAGGTCGCAGGTGCGGGCGAAGGTGCGAGCGCATTTTTTCGGGCGTACCGCTTTCTTCGCGAGCCTGCGCAGTTCCTTGTACTCGGCGCGGTCCAGGTAGCCGTCGCCGTCCTTGTCAAGGCTGGTAAATTTCCACGAGAGCACGCGTTCAACGTTCTTCTCACCTGTAAACAAGTTGTTAGTTAATTATTGTATTTAAAAAACAAAATGGAATACTTTATTTTTAATGAATAATATAAATATTAAGCAACGTTTTTATGATAAAAGAGACAAAATTGTTAATTATAACTGTGGATAATACATTACAAAACTGCGTGAAGACAAATAAAAGCATCGAGTATAGAAACCTCTTTCACGAAGACGCGACTTATTCTATTTTTCCTCTTTTTCCGATCTCGACTTGTCGCAATTATCACACTCGACTTATTACGCGATGGCAAACCGCAATTATGCTATAAAGATTTACAAGAATCTCGCATTATCTTTCTTCCGCGAGTGAAGGAAGCGGATGAATGCATCAATGAATTGGAGATGATTTATGACAATATTGCAAGTTCTATAGTAACCAAAAAAAGCCAAGCCTGGAAAAATGTTGAATAAATGATGTGAATTACTGAAAAAAGTGAAACTGTTTTATTAAACCTGAAAAATCTTCGATATTCATTGTATCATTTATTATCATATTACATTGACGGGGCTTTAAATTATTCTAGGCTCAATAAAGGTTAAGAAGATTAAAATATAGTAGAGGTTGAGAGCATTTAAAAACAGAAAAAAGGAAGTTTAAAAAATTAAGAATGTTGACTAAAGATGATCGTAGATCGTATAGAATTTTTTTCAGAACTTTTTCATGCAGGAAAAAAATAAAATCTGAAGGGGTTAAATTTACACATTGCCCACTCTCTAAATCTGAAAATGTGAAATTTCACATATTAAACGTGAATAGTGACATTTTGAAAAAGTGAAAACACATCCACTAATTAAATGTGAATATTCACACATGTAATGTGTGAAATAAAATTCGACAAATTCGATATATAAATATTCACATATGAAATATGTGAACCAAATTTGATTGATTGAATGTGTGAAATCAAATTTCACTAATTCAATATGTTAACATGATTATTAATATATATGAATATTAATTCACATATTAAAAATAGTAAAGCGAATTTTCACACATTTGTAAATTAAATTATTTTCACATACCAAATATGTGAAAATTTCACATTTTCAGATTTAGAGAGGCACAAAATGCGCGTCGACGTACCGGTAGTCTCGCCGACAGAGGCGTTAGTTCTGAGGAACTCGATCTTGAAATTATCGATAAGATTGCCGTTGAACCTGGCCTTATCGGCGCGATCACAGGTGTTCCGATGTCGGTTGCTGTACTGCCGCCGCTGCTTCCAATTGGGCGTTCGCCTGGGCTTTTGCGTGGGCGGGCTGCTGCGGGTCTCGATGGAGGCGTCGCCCTGGGCGCCGGTGGCGGCCGCCGCCGCGATCAGGCGGTTGCACCGCGGCTTGGCCTCCCGGACCGAGGTGTTGGGCAGTGGTCGACCCTGCGGTGTCACGCACCAGCAGTAGCCCGTCTCCGCGTGGCACTGGATCGGGGCGTAAGTGCCGTCCGGCTTGCACACCGGACGGGTACCTTGACGCGCCGTCATGCGCGCCGACAGGCACGGTGGAGTCTCTGCGGAGGAAATTTTTTTTTATTTAGGGCGGATATGATTGACACGTCCTGAGAGAAAAATAGATTAAGAGAAAGCAATTATGTATGAGTTTGTTTTTTCTTTTTTAATCAAAATAAACGAAGATGTTTTCATCATTTTTTTTTCGACAGCGTCTCTACGAAGGATTTTTTCGTATAAATGACGAGTATTATAGACACGTTCTAAGAGGAAGTAGATTAATAGAACTAAAGAAAGAAATTTTAGTATGTATATGTTTTTATCTTGTTAAACAAAGTGAATGAAGAAGTTTTCACAGTTTCTTCTTTATAGCAGCGTCTTTGAAGGCATTTTTCTTGTATTCATGATAGATATAACAGACAAGTCCTAGAAAATTAAATTAAAGAAAGAAAATTGTTTTTTTCTTTTTCATTAATCAAAGTAGATGAAGCAGTGTTCTTCATGGCTCACCGGATAAATTATTTTTCATTTATAACAGATACGATAAATACTCTAATAGAATTGAAAACAAAATCGCGTGTTTTTTCTCTTTTAATAAAAGAAAATAAAAAAGTTTTCCGAGACGTTGTTGATGTGCATTAAAATTTTTAATTAAGTCATCATTTTGTTTACTGAAAAATTGAAATGAATAGTTACTATTTTTTTAATACGAAAATAAATCAATTTGTTTAAATCTACTTTTGAAAAGCATAATAAATTTTTATTAACTTCAGAATGACTATGTAAAGTTCAACGAGATTACAATCAATTATTTTTTAAATTTTATTGATCAATAAATAATAATTGATTTTCCATGATTCGAACAAAGGTTTAAAATTTGCTTCTAACGAGTCCGCAAATGCTATTTTGCGCATCAGTTGATTTTGACCAGACTTGAATAAAAATACCGAATTAACGAATAAAAATAGCTTGCAGTAACTATTTTAGTTTCTTAAGAAGCCTGTTACTAGGTGACTAACGTTTTAAGTAGTCGTCACGCGACTTATAAAACGCGACTAGACTTGGAAACACGTGCAATTATTTAAAATAAAACACACATAGACACACAGTAACATTATTTTTAGCAAACAAATTCCAACTTTCTATGAAATATTCAACGAGCCGCAGAGTTTCATCAACGAACAATCCGTTTGCTATCTTTAATAGCGCATCCATTAAAATCTATAAAAATAATTGAAAATTGTAAGTGTAACGAATAAAAAAAATAGTTTCACCTCCCAAGAAAATGCCACATATAAAACTGAAATGGCTCGAGATAAAAAACGAGATAAGTGTATAAAAAAAAAAAAAAAAAAAAAAAAAAAAAAGGAGAATGGCCTCACCTGGACAAGGTCCTGTGTGTTTAATAAGAAGCGACATTCCCATACACTGTTTCGATATCACCCTGCAGTGATTCTGATAAGTGACGCCGTCGCTACCGCAAACCGGAACATTCGCCGAGGCGTCCATCGTACACTCTGCGATTTTGCGCTTGCATTCCTCCTGCAAAGACATAAATTCAATTAACGATTATTTATTGAAAACAAAAAAAAATTCATTTCAATTCGAAATTTTATTAAATTATCGCACGACAAGTGTCTGAAATAAAAGTATCAAGGATTTTAGTAAACGATTATTTAGTTTAAAAAAAAAGCTTTAAAGCGGGAATAATGTAAAAAACTATTTATGGTAAATAGCGCGTGTCGCAAAAAAATTGTAAAAACCTATACGCACACATGTACGTGAATGAATTAATAAGGTTTATCATACTAGATGCAGATTGTTAAAAAAATTAAAAATCATTTAATAGTAAAACAAAAAAAATATGTCTCAAATTACATACTGGCTGCTTACTACTAAATCCATAAAAGTAAATTAAACGGCATTTACCGTGCACCAATTGACATAAAACTAATCGTTACTGCAAGTCCACATTGGCAATAAAATTCAACGTGAAAATTGAGTAATATCTTACGCACTGCAGAACTAAAAAAAACTATGAAAGCTAATTCACTGTATCATATAAGTTAAACGACATAGGCATTTACCATAAACTTTTTTTAATTTACAATTGAAAGGCGATTAAATTTAAAGATAATTAAATTTTTTAACGTCAAATGTAAAAATAATTAAAAATTTTTAAACATATCAATACCAATACAAAGATAATGACATTTTTACGCACACGATAAACGTTTTGGCAAACGAGTTCTTGTATGAACTTTTGTATATTTTTTCGCTACTCCACGTGACCTTGAAGTTATCGCTACATAAAAAAAAATCGCATGAGTGCAAATCTATTTCCGCACCCGATTCCCAAATTCCCCGCCGATAACAATAAATCGACCCACTAAACTTTGTTGACTCGCCTTCGGCACATACATCTATTTGCTCGGGCTCGCGCGGAGAATAATAACCGCGATTCATTTACACCGCCGCCTAACTTTTTCTCTCTCTCCGCCCGACGACTATTTTTAAGTGCAGCGCCACGCATGTAAATCGCCGACGTGCGCCGATTTCTACTTTCGCGCGCGGAGCTGAGGGGAGGCGAATAAAAAAGGTCGGAGCGGCAGTGCCTTACTTCTTTTGCGAGAGGAGCGAAAGAATGAAACAAAAAAAAAACGTAAGAAAAAAAAAACGTCCCGTCGCCTTTCTATACGCGCGGGAATCTTGGCGCCAGCGCGCGATCAGTTCGCCTGTTGCGAATGCCGATCCGATCGGGGTGCCGGCGGCGCGCAATATGCCGTTATATAGCCGTCGATTTTCACTCGCGATCGCATTTTTTGTTTCACCCGCTCGAGGTCGCGGTTTATTTTATAATTTTAACACTGCGAGCTTTAAGCTGTTTTTTTTTCAGTAGCTCGTATAGACACACGGTGTGCGCAGATAGTGCGGTCGCGAGGATTTTTCGATATCGGTATATATAAAGGAGATTTTTTATGCTATCGAGGATTTATGTTAATCGGAGAGTGTATAGAAAGATTACTTTTTTATGTGTGTAAAAATTAATCGCCCGTTTAATATTTAAATCGTTCTTTTTTCTTTCGCGATGCATAAATCAAAAGTAGGCGGTTCTGGTTTTGTAAGGCGGTGTTGAAAAACATATTTTTTTCTGCATATTCTTGGCGCCACTTTGAAATTCGTTATACTATTCGGTACTTAATCTGTTCGATTGAAAACTCACAAATTGTACAAAAAAGTATAGCCCACGTGTAATTCATGTATCGAATGGTCACATAAGTAATATGATTTACTTCACAGCTTATTTTAATTCATAATTTTTTTTTAAATAATAATGCTTGTAATTTACGGTGCGCATCTCAATAAATTAGGTATTGAAATTTTGAAATTTGTATGCCAGTTATTGAATGCTTCAAAAAAAGCTGAAGTAGTTTATTCCAAATGTTGCGGTGTACCGCAAAGTCTGAAGCTGTCTAAACACATAAAATACCTAATTCGTATAAACACACGAAGACTACGGCGGGAAACCGCAAAAAATTAAATTCTTGTGAAACACACTAAATAAACGCTGAGATCTAAAGGTTTTTGTAAAAAATGCTGTTATAGTAGAATGGCAACTAACAGTAAATTACAATGTATGTGTATACTTTTCGTTTATGAATAAAAAAAGACAAACAAAATTTATTCAATGCAATTCAATAAAAAAATTAAATAACTTTCAATTCAAACTAGTGTACGTAGAGATAAATCGAATACTTTCAAAGCAGAATTAATTGATTATTATATACTTTGTGCAAAAAAATCATTGCAAATAAAATTTAGGATTTCACTTTTCAGAAAAAAGCGGCAACATCTTCACGTTTTATTTTTATCCAACTATACGTAATAATCATTTTACTAACACATGATGTAACTTCTAATTTACTTGTTCATCTTATTTAATTAACAGTGCAATTTAAAAATAATTAATTCAAATGAAACATTAAGATTCATCAAAGAAATATGAAATTATATCATTTTCACGATTTTTATCCAATGATTCTTGCGTATAAAAATATAAAAAAAATAGTAAAAGTCAGCTCACTAATTTACCTACGTAATTTGCTATAATTACGCGTATAAGCAAATTATTTATAAATGTATCGTTTAATTCCTCTGATCGGGCGCCTAAGTAGCAGAAGTCTGTTTCGGGTTTCCAACAATTAATTACACAGTTTCGTAAAAATAATTGCGCTTTGCTGGCGCCTCGCGGAAAAAGTCGCGCGCCGTCAGCGTTGAATTTTCCAGTTGCACCACGGCGCCCGCGGTTTTCCGCCGACGCGATCATCTGCGCACATTGGCCACCAAGGACGCGCGTATCAATTGGCGGTCGCGAGCGCGGGATTCTCCAGGCGGCGCCGATTTTTCGCCGAGTCCCTCGGCGCCACCATCCGATAAAAATCAGCGAACATATAGGCTCTCGCGGCCATCGCTGGTGCTCCGTCGGCTTCCACGCGGCAAACGTCTCGCATTCAAGCAATTATCTTTTTTTAGGCGCGTGGAATGCATTTTTCCTCCGTTCTTTCAATGGTGTTTTCATAAATCTTCGTTCACGTAGTGGTGATTTTTTCGATTTTCGTATTTCCCTTTAAGCCTGAAAATTTTTAATCGAATTAATTATAAAACAAATTAAAAAGGAATGTTTGAAAAATTTTAAGAGTAATTTTCTTTTGCGGTATTCATAATTATCTAAGTAATCTATAAATATATAAATCATAATCAATCCATGGATTTGTTACCGTAAATGAACTAAAATGAAATTTATTTTTTTATTACAATTTGGACAATTTTGCAACTAGTCTTTTCATCTAGCGTCTAAAGCTGAGAGTGTGAAATTAATCTCAAAAATTGTGTGTACTCAAATAGTGACAAATAACTTGTAGGAAAAGTCGAGCACAAATTTAACGAGTGAACTTTTTAATAACTTCGCACACTATCTAAATATGAAAGAGTCAAAATTCTCACTTTTCGTATTTATGGAGGGCACACGGATATAAACCGATTTTTTTTTTCAAATTAACATTCCAACACACCCATCATTATCAAACTACACACCCAACAATAACTTCTCTAATTCTCACAACGAGTCTTTTCACACTATCATAAAAACAAAGCGATAAACAATTTTAAAACGATCGTTAATCCTCGCAAACAAAAGTCTACGGCACAATATCGTTTATTATTTCCGCGTTGCTCGTAAACCGCGACTGCGAAGCATCTCTAAACCGAGCTAATTTTAATTGGTCTTACGGGGAATCCGAATCGGCGATTGGCGACCCGCTCGGAGTAACTGCATTCCTGCGTATACGCGACGTCTATCGCGTCGACGGCGTAATTACGGCGAGAAACCAGTTAAAGGATTTTGCCCGCGCGCCGACTGCCGGAGTCCCGATGACGCACGTGTCGCTCTCTCGCACTCGCGCAGCTTCTCCCCTGCAGCGATACTCCTCTCCATTGGGTTTTCCCTTCGCAACCTCGAAAGTGTAAGGACCTCGCGTTTGATCGCCGAAAATTTCTGTTCTTCGAGTATGTAGTACGCACGCACTGCGGAATTGACGTTCATTTTATTTTTATAATCAGCGGTATTTTTTCGTCAGTAGTTAAGTAACTATTACTACTTTTAAACTAAAATCAATTCACTGTCGTACAGGAAAGAATGCATTAACGAAATACTTTATTGTAATTTAGATTTTTTTTTTGTTGAAATTTCAATGGTGGATTTGAAGTTCTTAGACAAAAAAACTTTAACAACAGGATAATTAGTATAATTACTTACAGATCAAATTATAGTAAAATTGTATATAAAATTTTCTTAGTCTAAATAATTATAAGAAGTGCTGAAAAAAAACTGAATATTTTTTTAGACTCGATTGAATTATTTGAAAGTGTACTAAACAAATTATTATTAAATCAATCTTCATTACCCTGTAATTCAATATTACACGTGACAGAGTCTTGGTTACTATGAATGTAATAAGTAAATAATTTACTTTAATTTTTATGTAAGTAATTCCACTTTTTCAGAATGTTAATACATATACATTATCATGCATATTATGCAATTGAAAAAATAGAGGTAATATTTTTAATTAAAAAAAAATTATTTCTATAAATAAATACTACATACGTAATACTGTTTAATCCTTAATTGTTTGTAAAATAAATCGATATAATACAAAGCCTTTCAAATTAAAGCTCGTACTATTTACTGCAATGATCTTAAATTTTAAAGCTTCTGCAGACTTGTATAAGGAAGAGCATATTCTAGATTTCTCTAACTTCTGTCTGCTTAATTCAAAAATAAAAATGTCCAAGTTTCTGGACGAGCATATGACTGACTATTAATTAACCACAAACTAAATCTCAACTTTATCATCGACATATTCCAACTAGTGTCCCGTCGCAAATCTCAAACCTCGAGAAGTACTCTACCCTTAAAACACAATGGAACGAGCGTTTAAAATTGAAACATACAATCCGCTCGACGGCAGCCGTAAATAATACGTGTACACTCGCGAGTAACAAAATACGGCGATGTTAAGAGCGACAAGAGAGCCGCGATGATAGCCTCGTAAGCGCCGCGGCCAAACGATCGAGACACGAACGTCGGCACGTATCTGCAGTCCGCGCGCGAGCGACAGCTGATTGCCGTCTTATGCTCGCAATGAGCGTTAAGAGGCGGACCTCGCGGTATGGCCGCCGCAATGCTACGATCGACTTTTAAAATGTAAAATAGATCGTTTCCATTACATTGTTCCTCCAGACGTTTGAATTTCGCTTATCGGATCCCCCCTTCTCTTTCTCTTCGTTTCGCTATATCTGGTCTGTGATTTATTTCTTCATATAAATCACACTATTTTTAGTCGCTTTAACTATTATGTGATGTTTTATATGTATGTGTTTATTTATTTATTTTTTTATAGTATTTTTGACCTTAATCAAGGAATCACATACATACATATTTAATATGATTGTATAGAGGAGAAATGATTTATCAATTTATTATATTATTTTTCGTAATTTAGAAATGTTCAATTGTTGTAGTTATGTAAAAATTATAATTCAGAAAACCAATGTAATTTATTGTGTATTCATATTTGGTATTAGTCGAATGGAAAGTCTGTCTATCTATTTCTTTCTATTGAGCGTTTGATATGCATGTAATATATATAAGATGCCTGTATGTGCTCTCCGTTATGACAATTTCAAGCGAACAGTACGGATATACACGTATAATACATATTTACCGAGTATTTATGCTTTATTTTAATGCCATTTAATTTTTAAATTTATACTCGATGAGAACTGATTTTATTACGATCGAAGGATGTTGATACGTACAGTGAAATAATATAAGGAAAATTCTTGATTGCAGAAAGGTTACACGATCGAGTCCTTGCGATAGAAGGATCTTAAGGAAAAAAAACCTTTTGTGAAAATGGGAAAGAAACTTGTAATCGCATTAATTGAACCATTGTTTTGCGGCGAATCGAGTGAGCAGAATACAAACTTGCACAAAAAAAAAAAAAAAAACAATGTGCATGTACGATGGCGAGAAACAAAGAAAAGCCTTTTAAGTGCCAATGATGAACCAATGGGATGTATCTGTGTTAAAAGACTAGAAGGCAATTATCATGAAGCCATTGTTCAATGACCTGTTCGCTTTAACTAGTATTAGCACAAAAAAGCACGATGTTATTTACTTCAAAACAATCGTTATTTTTTTTTTAATCGAATTACTTATGCTAATTTCGCGAAGTCATTATCCGCGTTATATTCTTGCTCGACGCTTTGTCATACCACCCGGCAAGATTGTTTATTAATAATAACTTATAAGTGTGTATTTACGTTTAAATGAGGCTCCAAGGTAACGCAGTAATAATGGAGAGAATTTTTTAATTAACGCACGCTAAAAAATTGATCGCACAATGACAAAAATAAAATCGTAATCGTGAATATTATCACTTTATTTTATTTGCATATACAAAAATACACGAGCAACATGCGGACTTTCTATATTTATGCCGATCCCCAATTAAACGGCCACGTCACTCAGCGTCTCGGCTCACCCGAAGATCCGATTCAAGCATAAATTCACCTGGCGATTGCAAAATAAATTTTCTCAGTAATCGCGCCAACGAGACAATTGAAATAAAAAGTCGCTCGATTGATTGGATGCGTGGGCAGCGTCGAACGTATATATTAATAAAACGGGCTATCGGCCGCGTATCGACGCGCTCTGCAGCCGCGCGGGCATTTCTCGCGGGTGCGCTCGCGTATCCTTTTATCTGGAGCACTTAGGCGCTATTTCCGAGGCGAGCGCGCGCCTGCGATGCATCGGCCGATTAGGCAAAACACATTAGCCTTTATATATGCACCTCGCGGACTAACCGCGCCGCCGTCGTAAGTGGCTTTGCAAAATGCACGGCCTACGAACTTTTACCTTCCTGCTGCTCGTAATTGTGCTTTGTTTTTTTTTTTTTTGAGGTGCGATGGTGGTGGCTTTTTATGCGCTTGGTGTTTTGAGTTTGTAATTTGCGGTAATGGGTGTACGTACTTTCTGAAATTTTTGTTTGTTTGTTTGTGGAAGGGTGTTGCGTTTACACCGTTGCGTTTTTTGTGAAAATTGAAGTGACTTGGAGTTGCGAACCTTTGAAGGTTGCTAAAAAAGAATGGCAGGTAGCTGCGTACAAACAGGGATAAGTATGAAAAAAAGTATTGTAAAAATACTGTCTGTCTTCCTCTTAAAATTACAATCTAATAAATATTACTATACTGTATGGAAAAGTAGCCAAAGTATTGTGAAAAAAATGTTTATACGTGAGTTTAAAAATTTCATGTCAGTTTGTGACCACTTTTCATAAATATTAGTAGAGTAATTTTTACATCATTTTTCTGAATATGGTAAAGAAGACTACAGATCGGATTCTCAAATAAAAATTAGCATATTACACCGCAACAAAATTTTCCCGAAAAATATAACAGATTTAGCTTTATATGCAGGATTTTTTGCAGTACTCTCCAGAAAAATTAATTTTATTTACGGCAAACTTTACTGTAGTGTACTTCCTTCATTCTAATGATATTACAATTGTTTCCGGCATAATTATTCTTGGCTGAAGATAAGAAGTCGCATTGCCCAAGCAAAGTAGCGTAAAAGTGTTTTATTACTCCATATCACGCGGTAATTTTGCAGGTTCAATTTAACTAAAAAATGATAAAAATGCGTTATTATTTTTATTCACATTAAAAAAGCTTGAAAAATTCTAAAAATTTAAATTCGCGAACATAAAAGTATATTCTAAGGAATAAACTTTGTTCAAATTAATAACGATAGACACTGGATGTTCAACTCCCATGGAATGTACGTTAAAGTTTTATCTTTATCTACATCGACGCCTATAACGAAGAATACTACATTTCAGTGCTCGTTCATTGAACCGTATTTTTGATTGTGTGTGCAATGCAAGCCTTCACGAAACAGATTTTAAAGAAACGTGTACAAAATTGTGCTTTGCGCCCGTATTGTCAAAAAGGGAATTTCAAATAATTTGTATTTTAAGGTAATGAAAAAAAGCCTTCTTTTTAAAATGTGCTTTTTTCATCATATAGAAACGACGATGTCTGATAAAATAATATAACCAACAAAATCTAAAGCGCCATCTCATAAAATCGCTTAATTTCCTATGCTAATATTCAAATTTATTAAAACACTGCAAAAAACTAGTACATCCGTTGTTCTGAAACCTACATAGTCTCATAATAATGGAGAAACTAAAGACCCTGGAATACGAAGAAAACGCATCCTCCAAAATTTACCATCTCTACAAACGCTACTGCGGGAAAATGATATCCGAAGCATCTGCGAAAAATGAAAAAAAAAAAAAAAAAAAATTAAGAAACCTGGACTGGACTGCTCGATTCTGATGAGAAAAAAAGCTCGCGCCTTCGAAAAACAAGGAGAAGCGAAACGGGCGAGCGCAGGTGTCGAGGGCTCCTCGTATGCTCGCTCCGCGGGCGAAGAATGCGCGCGCGAGATCTCACGCCGCGCGAGTGCATTCGTATCTCCGGCGAGCGCGTGTCGCAAGACTCGCGGCCGCGCGCGTTTTCCTACACCGCTGCATACGGAGTGTTCCGCATCGAGAGGCCGCCAGTTTTATAAGCACTTGGATTCTCCGAGGAATTATTTATTTTTTTTTTTTGTCGACTTATTTATAGTCTCTTATCAGTTTTATTGTCTTGCTCTGATTGTACCATCAGTATTATTGATCCGCGATTCGTTGTCGATGAATCATTGATGATTTAGGGCGATACGTGATTAATCTGTGATATTTAGATGTTGAAATACGTTTCACGTTACAAAATGAATTTTTATGAATTTGATAAGCTACGATTGCGTAATTATGGCGGTTCTAGTGTCAGTGTTTTTATTGAATAAATTAGCGTAGATACGAGCTTAATATCATGAGTCACGATAGCCGAAACTTCATTAGCAACACTTCATTAGCTTGACGAATTAACGGAAAATGAATAATAATGCTAAACATTTCATTGCAGTTTTAATATCAACGAGTTTAAAAAGAATCCCTAATTATAGAACGTATGATGAGATAATGATAAGCATGATTCATCTTACTCACTTATTATGAAATAATTCTTTCTACCCCTCCAGCGAGATTGAGTTAAAACTAACTTAAAAAAATGAGTAATTGGCATTTTCACACATACTCATAAGTATTTTTATGGCTTCAGTGATTTTTTTAAACTTGAGACACGAATATCAATAATAAGAAGACTGTATAACAAAATTAAAATTAAAAAATACAGCAAAAAATCTTATACCACGAAGCGAAGTGGTTACATACACGATAGTTTGAAACAATTTACAAAAAGTACAATAAATTTTGTCAAGCGGAATTCTTATGTTTACCGAAATATCTATCGCAAATTTTAGTAAATATTTCTCTCAGTGAATTCTTATTCCCCATCATCATCGTAACTCCAATTAAATAAATAAATAAATCCTGGAATCCAAGAGCTTCTCCACGCAGCATTGATTACAACTCCAGCGGCTACCGATCGCCGCAGAAAGTTAAAAAACAAAACGAAAAATAAAAAAAAAGAAATGCTTTCGTAGCAATAAACCAAAAACCGCGTGCAAGATATGCGCGAGCCCCCGACCTTGACTCCCCCCCAACGGCAATTGGTTCCGCGCGCGCGCGAATTTCCAAGGCGATCCGCGCCGGCGTGGAACTCTCCGTGTGTGCGCTCGCTCGCTCGAAAGAGATCACCACCAGCTCGGGAAGAGAGGACCTGCCCAAACAGGTTTTCTTAGACGGAATATATGTCGGGGCACTCGTATGCACGCGCGACTCAGCCGTCGACGTGTGTGCGTGTAAATACCGGTGCGCAAGCGAGAAGAGAGACCGGAGCACTCGCGAGCGGCTTCCTATTAATTACACATTGTCGGTTGCACTGGCATTTGGGTTAAAAATCGGGGGTCGCGTGAGGAAAGCACCGCAGACGCACTTGATGGAGAGAGGATCTCTCGCGGATTTCGGGAGATGCACGATGCGTTGTAGTGTTGCGTTTTGGAATTAGGCTTGAATTTTTTTTTTCGAGGATAATACTTGCTGTCTACATGGGAATTCGAACGATCCAGTATGTATGGGGATTTCTGACGAGTTGCATGTTTTAACGAAATTCTTTATTCGTTAAGTTTTGTTAGAAATACATTTGATACACTATGAGAAAAGATAAGATAGTAATGGGGCGACCTATTCGATCCAGTAACAATTTTTACTAAAGGAGTAGCGATATTTATTAAATTTTGTGTAATATTTCATAGTGGTGAAACATTTTTATTTAAAAAAAAAATACTAATATTTACGTAAAGTTATACACATGATGAAGTAGGTTTATTAATGACTAGGAAAATAGTCAAGAGCCTGATAACTTTTCAATTAAATCTTAGTTTTTAATAAAATCTAAAATATATAAGAAAGAAAATTGTTCGGCCACGTTTATAGAATCTAATTAGTCACTGCGTTATAAAAAAAAAAACGGTAAGGATGTTGATAAATCCATTTTTTATCCGTTATATATAAAAAAGAAACAGCAAAGCCACATTTTTTTAAACGAAATATCGAGACATGAATGTAGATCGTAATGATTATCCAACTATACTTGAGAAAATTAGCAACTATAACATGGTATTTTACTCGGTACTTTAAAAGTTAATATTGATGACTATATATAATGCATGTATATATCTATGGTAGACTGATCACTATTATGCATCAAATAGTGATTATTTAAAGGTTAATTAATAAATATAAATATTCGAAACGTTAATCAATCTTTAATTTTTAAGATCTGAATTAAATACACTGTTAAGGTTGCCAATTTATTTATAAATATGCCAATAATTTATTATTGTTAATATAAACCAAATTTTATATATAGTTAACATAAAACAAGAGAGATTACAAAAACTTTGTAACAAGCGAAACGAAAGTTACCGAACAATTCGTCGTTGATTAGATTTATATTAATCGATGTTGCTTCACAAAATCGTCGCTGGTTAAATATTTGCTCAAGCTTAGTCGGTGTATACCTTAGCGCGTCAGAATTATCAACCCTTTTGTAATCGGCCGCACGGGTATCTATATATTCTTAGTGTACCCGATCTAAAAAAAAAATTTTGGAATTCGAATTCACAAATTCTATGAAATCTGACTGTCGCCAGTAAAATTAACTTAAAAAAATCATTTTAATTTACGTCAAAATGAAAAAAAAAATATAATAAGTGCAAACGAGACTTTTGGAGCAGAGCTGTAAAATAGTGCGCACGCAAATTGCTAAATCCACAACTGGGTCACACACTCGCGTATGTGCACCGCTCACTTCGTTTGCCTCGCTTTCAACAAAAAACAAAGGTGCATTGTGCCGACTGTTAATTTGCCGCGCTGCTAAACCGGCGCGGAGCTCTGCTTCTTGCAACATTGTAAAATCCGAAGCCGATTGAACGTGCCCGGCGATAAATCTCCCCGGTAGCGGGGTGAGAAGAAAAAGAGAGGAAAAAAATGAAAGAAACGATCGCCTATCGGGAAAACAATATTCCCCGCGTTGCGGCAAGACGAAGCGGGCTTCACGTGCGGCTGCGCTCGAAAATTGCCGCGTGCGTATCGCCCCGGTCGGATCTCCTCTTGGGCGCAGAGGTAACGATATGACCGATCGCGTTGCAATCTGCGCGTTTATATGCATCCGCAGGCGACCCTACTTTTAATTACGTGGTAATCCTTTCCCCCCGTTCGTTTTTCATGGACAAGGTTCTTTAGTTTTTTTCTTGTTGCGCGGAGAAAAATATTCTCTGCTAGATGGAGAAAAATAATTCGTAAAATTTAAGGAAATAGCAAATAAAGTTTGCTTAAAAATATAAGTAAACTTAGTCATACAACATTTTCTCATGCAATAAGTAAATTCTACTGAATTTTTTAAAGAACATTAAGCAAGTATTTACTTGCTTTATGTATGTTAAAGCGTCAAGTAAATTTTGTTTAGATATTTAAGCAAATTTAATTTAAGTAAAAATTAGTATTCTTTACTGCAAGCCTTTAAGTAAAATTTAGTAACAATTTTTCTCCGTGTAAAACTGTTGTGGCAGTTCATTTTTTTAAAAAATTGTATATGAAATTTATCAGAAGAAAACCTTTTGCAAATTTTGAAGTTATTGATTATACTTTTAAGGATATGCAATAAAATAATTTTTTATTTTAGTAGAAATGTATACCTAGCTTTTAACAAAATTGTGTAAATAAGTAAATCTAACTATTTTCAACGTGAGCTTAGAAATTTTTTCTTGCGAGTAGAAAAATTTACTTTACTTAAAATTGCATTAATTCTATTTCATAGTTCTTGCTAGTTGCTATTATTGAAAAAAATTCTAGTATCTACAAAAACTATAACTTTAAATTTAACAGACATAAATTTCATAAAAAGGTTATTTCCATTTTTTTAAATAATGACAAGTCTGCGAGGAATGTTAAAATGACTATTATAATTTTTGGTAAATATTTATACTTTTCGAGTGAATAATGTTGCTTCCATTGAAAAAACATTGAGAAATACCAAGGAAATTTGGTAGCGTCTGACAAAAAATGAAAATTAATGTGTATTTGGGAATAATTATCATATGAATAATTATTGAAGTACAAAGATTGTGGCGTTAAAACAGCACTTTAAGTTGACGATCATTAATTAAATGTTTGTCTCGCAAACAGCGGCATTAAAGCGACGCAGTTAAATATGGTCGTCTTTCTTGCCCTCGCACTAATGTCGTATATTAACTTCCGCGACAAAATTGACTACGCAAACAATGAAATTTGTTTCGCATACTCGAGCCTATCGGCAATTAACGCGTAACATTTCCAACCTGCTAATATCACAGTACTCTTGGTTTAAGTGACAATTACATTGTTTCCTACAAGTTTGGTATTTACTCATTTAAGAGCCAATTTTACAGGTATAGTTAAAGTACAATTAGAGTATAAATTGAATACCTAATTAAATATTTATTACTATTGACGAATATTTTGGCTTTTAACGCATAACTAAACTTTTAATTTACTTTAATATCAATTGCGATTCAGATTAAAGCAAATGAGTATGCAAGTTATTATAGTTACTAATATAGTAAAAATTAAATTCTAAAAAATGCGCTTTGTTTTTTAACAAATTAAGATTTATGTATTTACATTTCAATTGCACTGTTAAAAATATCACGGATTTTAATATTTATTGATACAGCGCGTTAATATTTAATGTATACCGTATAACAAAATATAGAGTATTAATGCGTACATTTTCACATTAACTTTAAAACGTATCTGCAAATTTACGAATTTTACAAAATATTTCTTTTTAATTTTAATTTTAATTTGCCTTATTTGTACATTAATATTTAAATACATTTCGTATGGAAAAAAAACATGAAATTTGCGTGTAAAATTTATAACATTTTTCTAGTGAAAAGAAATGTACAAAAATCTTTTAATATTCTACATAGTATAACCATTCAGGCATATCCTCGTATCTCGTATACAGAGATCGTTTCCTAAACGTAAAGCATATCTCCACGCCCGTAACTACCGTTCCGAAAGCCGCGATCACTGGAAAAGCAGAAAGGTACGGTGTTATTCTCTTCGCACCCGCGCGTCAGTAAAATTTCGTCGTACGCTTGAGTACGGATAAGATAAGGCTGCGCTCGTGCGTAGGAAGACCGACTAACTTCCCACGGCGATTCCCGCTCGCACACCCTGGAACCAATCCCAACCCCGCGATTCAGCGCCCGGGAGTCACGGTCCTATGTGCACGACTTGCAGCTGTACCTCGGCTATTACGTACTTTCTGCTCTTGTGTATTTTAGGATGAGTGGCTGACGTGCACAGAATATACAGCTGCTTCTTTTCGCGAGTGATGCATAATTTATGATTGTGGACTGACGGTCTAAATTATTGAGTTGATTATTATATGATTTAAAAGCATCTTAAACAAGTATTTTGATTTTATTGTATTTCATTTTACTTATGTTGTTTTATGCTACTGTACTTTATTTTATAAATTGGCGAATTTATACCCTTTATAAACATTAAAATTCGTTTATAATAAAAAAATTATAAAACTAAAAACTAAGCGCCATAATTTATATATTAAAGATTAATTAAGATCCCTTTAATTGATTAAATTATTAAATACTGTGGATGCTTCTTCTTTGTACGAAGAAAAAAAAATTTTTAAAATAACTGTGGATATAAATTTAGTTTGGGATGTATACCGAAAGAAAATCCGCACGTTTCATCTTACAGGATTGGACATCCAAACGCGTTGAAGCCGCAATGCAAGCTTTGGTGCTCGAGCGAAAAATCAGCGCGCGAGATAAGATGTCAAGGTTCGTCAATTGAGCCTGAATGGGCTGAAGCTCGGTGCATCTGGCCGATCGTCGAACAATGCGGCAATCGTCTTGGCGACTTTGTCTAATGGAGATTCCGATCTCCAATAGAAGCATTTTTTATGGGTTTAAAATTATCGTTCGTTCGATTTTAATTTGTACACATTTAACGCGTGAACTGTCTGATAATAACGGTGAGCTTTATTTTCTACGTTTCACGTTTCCTGCCCAATAAAAAATGTACATTATCTATTCCGGAGTTTTTTTTTCTTCGTAGAAATATAATGATTTTAATATTTAATTAAAACGTTGATAACTTGTGATATAAAATTCTTTTCGAAATTCATGAATTTTTCTTTTTACTGTTTTCCTCTGCGTTTATCAACTTTAATAATAAAATTATGTAAAGGAATTATTATTAATGCATATACACATTCTAATAAAATTTAAAAAATTTAAGTTATAGGAGCAAATAATTCTATTATACACTTAACTACAAATTTTCACATCAACTTTAACCATAATATAAATACTATAAAATACTATACAGATAAAATACAGAAAAAAGTAATTTCATAGAATTACATTATTAAAAAAGTAACTATATATTATATTAATCAGTATCCACTGTGCCAGGCAGTATATACTAATTATTAAATTAAAATATTTGTCTTGCTATACTCTCGACCGTATACCATGACAAAAAAAAACTTATCAAACCCTTAACCCAGTGCACCTGCACCACGACATCGCAGCGCGTCAACGTCAAGACACCCGAGACTTGCCTCTTCGCAGAAAGCACCGTCAAAGGGGTTTCCCCGCCCCAACGACGTGTACACTCCCGGTGGCCGCGGGTGATTCACACTCCGACTCTCCCCGCCCTTTTTTTTTTTTACTTTTTTCAATCAACCATCGAGACGCATGTCGTAACCCGCTCTCACTCTCGGGGATTTAATAAACAATCGCCGCGGCGGCGCGCGAGCTTCGGCGGCCGATTAATCGTGTGCTCAGCGATAAGGCCAGGCGAGCGAGCGCGTGAAATGATAGAGGAAAAATAAATACGCGCCGGGATAAGAATAGAAGCCCTCGTTTGGGTTATCGTTGTCGGAAGCTGCGCTTTGTGCGCGCTCGTGCCCCGCCGCCGTGGCCGCGTATCCTTCGGACTCGCCCTTCCCCTTCTATTCGCTTTTTTCCGCACGTGTATGTTTGCTTTTTCGAAATTTTAGTTTTTTTTTCATTTTACTCGTTTGCAAATTGAGCAGCGATTCTGTTTTTCGTTTTTTTTTCTTAATTTAGAGGGTTTAGTAGTGATTATTTAATTATCAATTGATCGTTTGTGAACGAAATTAACGTAGAAAGAATAAGCAATTTGAATTGAATAGACAATACTATGTAAAAAAATTGTAGATTTTTAAAGAAAATTCGATTTTTTATCTAGTCATGTCAAATGAAATGTATTATTTAAAAAATCTGATCTTGTTGCTATAAGGGGGAGAGAAAAGATCTATTTAAAAATTGCAATATAGTTGTAATGTCTTCACGAAATGACGTTCTCTAAAAAATTAGAGTAATTTGTTTAAAAAAATATATTATGATCTTTAGCAAAATTTAGTAATAATTTTGAAAGTACAGTAATTAATTTTTTAAAAATCAATTTGTAAGGAGATTAATTTTGACTATTTCAATCTTGAGAGCAAACAATTTTTCTGCGGGTAAGTACATTTGTTTATTGAAAAATATTTTTTAGTTTTTCGAAAAATAAAGAATACTAAGTAAAATAGAATGTGATGTGCAATAACAATCTACGTAGTAGATTGTGCAAAATGAAAGTTTTTAAAATATGCTCAAAGTAAATTTAGCGTGAAGCTGCTTAATCCAATGAACTTAGAGCTGTTAACAAAATTAACTATGATCAAATAAGATTAAATGCAAATATTTACGATAAATTATCACAAGTCCATTCACAATAAATTTATAACACTTTACAACAGTGACAAACACGCATAAATCTCTGTGCTCCTTCAATCGGTTAATCTAATTATTCACATCAATCGAAATAATCTACAATTCATACACAGGTAACTAATCAAGATTTTTTACAAATAATTCATCAGATATGGTAGCTTCACACGAGCGATACGATAGGGTTCCCCCCGGTCTATTGATGAAGAATATTATTCACGCGGGGAGTGACATCCAGTATTTATTTATTGCTACTAATTTATGCATCGCATTAATAGACCACAGACCAGATAATAATGCGCTAATTAATTTCCTATAAGTAACTCGTCAATCAAACGGTCATCCCGCTCTGATCTTCCCTCTCGTTGAGTCTTATCATCACCCAGACTCGCGCAAAAGAACAGTCAGACAGACAGAAACATTTTCCAAAAAAGTATAATCAAAATCATTCGCGGATCTTGGCAACGTCGTATCACTGTTTGCACAGGTTCGTCTTGGCGTATGTTAATTTCTCCGATAAGGAAAAAAATCCCGCGGTCGAAAATTTTAAGTGGCAGCTTGTTGTTTTCAATTAAAGTACATTGAGCGAGACACTCGGAGAGCACCGATAGCGGTGGTTCTTTTTTTTTTCTTTATCGAAAGTTTATGATCGACGTAATGTACAATTGACTATTTCGCGGCAACAAAAATGCAGGAGTGACCTAGTAATTGACAGCCAACAAATCATTACCCTATCGCGCTAAATTGATAAATCTTATCGGCCGTCTACTAAAATAGCCATAAAACTGACGTTTCGCGTTTTTTTTTCTTCTTTTAATGTGCACAACGGTGGGAGCTTGTCTCCCTTTATTGTACGACATCGCCGTCGATGTTAAAATATTTTGCAGTTGAATTACGAGCGGCATCGAGTTTACTTTTTTTACATACGCGGACGTTATCAATATGTATCGGCGGTGGAGGCTGAGTGTCTGCGACTATCGAAGATATGCGCCCGACCGACGCGCGGCTTTACATATACGAAAACTACTTTGGTTTTTGTTGTTTATTGCATACCGACGGAAGACTTGTCCACGTGACGTTTACTCGATATTCAATAAAAACCAACTTTGATAAAGGCGCATAATTTCGTGCACACACAAGCACACTGTGCAAAGTCTTAATTCAACTTCAATAACACAAAATAAAATGGAATGTTAAAAATAACATTTTATTATCGTCGTTGATTTTTTTTTTTAAGATATAACCCAGGAGAATTTTTCTTTACACTCTCAATTAAGTAGAATTCCTTTCGACAACGATTTCTCGCACAACATCTGTACTTTTTTACACCCGCTGCAACTCCTAACACTCCGATTAAAAAAAAAAAAAAAAGAAGAAGAAAGAAAGAAAGAAAATGTGCTTAAAAAATTTGTTTCATTATCGGTATACTACTTTCCACCGCACTAAAAAAACTTTTCCGTCTCTCGACTCCTACGTCGCGCAAGATCACGCGGAGCGGAAAATCTTAACGCGCGCGCAACCGTCCGCGTCAGCATGTCAGCATGCAACTCACCCTCGCGGTATCGGCGTTATCAGCGGCAGCGGCAGCGGCGGCCAGAGCCGCGACCAGCAGCGCCAGCAGCATCCTCCTGGTAGTGTGCCACCTGCCGACGGCGGGCGCGCGCCTACAGCCGATGATCGCCGTTGCGACGGTGAATTGCCGGGGCTGCTCCCGAATGGGTCGACTGCGTCCTTCTTATCTTTTTTTTTAATTTTTTTAAAATTTTTCTTAGTTCCTGCTTTTTTTTTTGTTACACGTCGCGGGCGCGTGTCATGGCCATCGAGGGGCGGGAGGGGGGAGGTGGAGCGGGAGGTGGAACAGTGGATGCACTGGTGTCGCGCGCGAAGCGCGGCGGGCCGACCGGAGAGAGGCGAGAGGCGCGTCCTCGGGCCAGGTCCAGTCGCGGCAAGTGCTGCTGAGCGACTGAGGAGACGACCGCCACTATTGCCACTTGTTGGGCAGCGACGCCGCCGCCGAGCGCGCTCGCCGCGCCGCTTTCCTCGTGCAGCGCCTGCCCGCGACACCGCGATCTTCCCCCGCCGCCTTGGCTCCCGCACGCTTTTCAGGGAGGTACATGAGTACAGAGGCTTTTTTTTTACGAGGTTGTACGTCTGTAATTTTTTTTTTTAATTTTCAAGGGATATTGAGAATCTTTTAAGTGTTAATTTACAGCTAAAAAGTAGTTAAATGGTGTACTTTACACGCATTGGTATCGGAATTAGAATTTCGGAAGATTTTTAGATTCCCGAATGCTGTTTTTTATAACAGACTCAAAAAAATTTTTAAGTTAATTGTGTTTTTTCGATTTATATTTAACATTAATAACGTTAATACATTGTTTGAAGTTGCAGTTTTTCATCTTTAATTGATATTACATAAGTAAACGTATTTTAAAGGTTTTCGAGTTGCACTTTTTATGGATTCCTTCAACTTTTAAACAAATTACCAATTATAATTGAATTTTATGTTATAATCGTACTGTAGCTATAACGTCAAATAAATTACATGACCAAAAAATTTAATTACGAAACGAATTTTATAAACAAGTATATATCTTAAATTAAAAAAATCGTACTAATTTTATTGTTAAATATAAAAAGGCAAATTTAAAATTAAAATTTTATTCAAAAATCCTAAAGTTCAGTTTCTACCAAAAAAAAAAAAAAAGTGTATACCGAAAATACTTCCACGCGATCGGACAAACGTGTGGCCAAAAATATGTCTTCAAAATCCTTTCCCAGCACTAATAACATTCATCTTTAAAAAAAACGAATAAAAAATGTATAGAAATATCCAAACACCAGTTCATTTTGTGCATTGGTGGATGCGCGAGGGTACATCAGTGAGGCCGCGAGGATCGCCGAGCGATCGGAGAAAGAGAGAGAGAGAGAGAGAGAGAGAGAGAAAAGCGGAGCAAAACGAAGATTACAGAGAAACGAGAGAGGCGAAGTCGGGGAGCGAGAGCCGATGCCAAGCTGTCTCGTCTTTTTCGTCCCTCTTCCGCCTTCGCCGCGCGCGCTCCTCCTCTCCGTCGGAGGGCGAACCCGAGGAGCGCGCGTCGAAAAAAAGAAACGAACGAAAATAATATTTTCGAAATAGGACCGGTTGCCGTCTCACGCCTCGCTCGGCAATTTCTCAAGAATGCCCGAAATTCGCGCGGCCCACGATGGGAAGAAAGGGAGGGGCGCGAGGCTCCCGATCGCGGGGCGGAGGACGAGTTGCGCAACGGAAACGCGAAAGCATCGCCGATGAATTCGATCGCTTCGACTTGATAAGGACGGGCCAACTGGAAAGTTACTTGAAGGTTTGACGGAAAGTTTCTCCGTCGCGAATTATTTCGAAAATGATATCAAAATAGCCGAGAAACTAATTTTGGATAGAACTTTTAGAATTTTGGTGATAAGAATACAATGGAAAATCAATCCAATCAAGAAATACTAAATTAACACAAAAAATTGTACTT
This sequence comes from Sycophila sp. Sp_5, assembly GCA_018906775.1. Lineage (NCBI taxonomy): Eukaryota > Metazoa > Arthropoda > Insecta > Hymenoptera > Eurytomidae > Sycophila > Sycophila sp. Sp_5. The sequence continues at coordinate 332,922 of JACCID010000014.1, read as the reverse complement.
CTAAAGAGACAGATTTTTAATTAAAATTAAATGTAAGAATATTAAAAATCATTAAATATTTACACTACTAAACAGTAAAGTTTAAAGAATCTCTATAAGTTGGATTAAAAAATCATAATTACGATAATAACTTATGGAAAAATTACAATTTCTCTATTTTTGCCATGATTAGGTTAATTTATTTCCCCCACCTTCAAAAATTGACAATAATTGTTCATTCAGACAATGCAACTAAAAAACAAGTACAAATTTTGTATACCGATGTAGATAATCCCAAAAACGAAAAGCGCTTAGATGAAAAAGAAATGCAGAAATATAAAGGATCTACATCGTGTCAGCGGAAAAAGAGGCTAAAGAATAATCGAGCGTTCGAAAAATCCCGGCTACAGAGCACGTATATAACAAGCCTTGCCTAGCCTCCACGATCCTATTACCCCTTTTGAATTCGGGCACCTCTCATGCGAAATTTCACGCTCGAAAGGCGCGAGAATTCTCGCGGCGGCCTTCCGCACCCGCGAGATACTGATCGTCCGTCGCGCGGCATAAAAGGAACCGCTGCATAGGGCGCGGCAGCGAAATATGCGTATCTCTCTTACAAAGAGAGACTCCGTTCTTTAGTGCAAAAAAAATTAAATAAATAAATAAAAACTGAAGGAACATTCAGGAGAAGGTAGAAGGGGGTGGGAGACTTATCAGCGTTACACGGCTCCTATACAGCTAAAAAAGATCGAGTGAGTCATCGCGATTGTGCGTATACGAAGGTTCGAATCGTCCACTCCCCCTTCCCCCCTTATACCGTGAAAGCAACGAGAGATGCTCGTGGAGCAAGGTGACGAGGATCACTCGCGCGAGCAGCTTGCAGTTTTAGCGAGGTGTTTTTTTCCCTTCATTTTTCGATATGCTCATGTCTACTGGACAAGAATTGCCTATAAAAATTGTTTATCGTATTAGATAAATAGATTTATGATGTTGTAAAATAAAATTATAATTTTATACTGCGAATTGAAATATAAATCGGTATATTTCGTATTTTAGCTGTATCTACTATTTAAGCAAGAAGTGAAAGAAATATTATTCTGATAAAGTAAACTCTCTAAATGTTAATAAATGAAATTTTCTTGAAATAAGTGACTATTCACTTATTCTTCGTTATAAGTCTTGAACACATTAAATAAATGAAGGATTTATATAAGTCATTGTCTAAATAAGTAAAAATCTCAGATTTTTAAATCTTTCATGTACATTAAGAGAATACAATCGTTTTTTTTTAACAAAAATTACTCACGATAAATATATAAAAGAAACGATATAGAAAAGAACTTCACTTTGTTCTACTTTTAAACAGTAATAATCAAAATTTCATACGATAAACATCGATAATTTTAAAAATGTAGAACAAACACTTCGCAGCAAACTAATCCAAAGAATTAAACTAAACAATATCGCATTAATAAACCCCCCAGAGGCAGCACTTAACGGAACAATTGAGCCACCTCAGAGGACACCTCGCCCTTCTCCCCTCCCCTCTAATAAAGCTCAATTTCAAACTAATTCGACGCTTAATTCTTAAATTCGAAACAAACTGGCCGTCGCTTTGTTTATAGCAAAAGCGGCCGAGCGTCTCGGCTCGTCGTAAGTAGGGTAAGTGCGCACACACCGGCCCCGCTCGAATTATTTTTTCATCGAGGCGAATGAAAGAACTCGTCAACGCATGGAATTCGAGGAGGAAGGTCGAGATCCGGTCGCACGTTAACCCGAAGAAATTAGACTTTTTTCCTTGTCACGGGTCAGACTCGCACTTTACCCGCGGGTCGCGTCAATCCGACGTGAAATGCTATTATAGTCGAATTGCAACGATGTTGACTATATACTCGCCGCCGAGGCTGATGGCCTGCTGCGCCGCTTTTAATTGGAAAAAGGCCGATTCGATTCGTCGAGTTTATTATCGATCGCGATCGAATGGATTTTAACGGTGGATTTATTTATGTACGGCGTTTATAGCGGTAGGTTCGATTAATCTCGATTTTTTAATTCGTATGGAAAAAGTGGAATACGCGGCTGTAGTTTGTATTACAGGAATAATAATGTGAATGTTTCATTAAAGGGAGGCCATGATATCATAGTTAAATTGTGTCTAAAAATAAAAGTGACCGAACGCTATCGCATCTATTGACAGTACAATATCTTCGTATCTGTAACATCAAGAACCCCAAGTAATGCATCCAATTACTCGTAAAAGTATACATGCTCGATGTGTTTTATGCTCGGCAATTCGTACGATTTATAACAAAATAATTATATGGTACGCAAATAATGAATAGTGCGATATTGATGGCCGAACGGCATTGTGTAATTTCTCTTGCACAAAAGTTGTTGTAAATTATACCATTTAAAACGCATAAACACGCTGAGGATTGGAATATTTCTGTCGATATTGTACAATTAGAATGATCCTCCTATAACTATAAATCAATGTCTTTTATTTGACGTCTTTATAGTAACGATAAAAGGAAAATCATTATCGATTTAAATTTATTCTAACACGTTTTAAACTAAATACTTATCAAACAAGTTTTATTGTTACATCAAAAAGTTTTTATCTCGACATTTGAATTTCTTATATAACTACATTTCTACGCGAACATCAAAAACAGTTACTGTAATTCAAATTTACTAAACTTCAAAATGTAATTAAATGTAGTGTTATTTCAATTTTTATAAATAATATATGGTTTCTATATCATAATGAATGCCTCAAAGTTTTAAATTACTATTTTAAATACTCAAAGAAAATCAGTCCGTCAAGAAATCACATAAAAAAAATTTAATCAAGAAATTATGTTTTCAAATTTTACCATTCAATTGAACCCCGCAACTTTCGCTCATTTAAAAATCCGTACCCAACAAAAGCGCATTAAAGAACAAAACAATAAACCATGTATATACAAGCTACAGCTATAAAAGTATCTCTTCCCCTCCAAGGCCCACTTCAGTTTCTTCTTCAATTCCCGGCGAACAAAAAACCGGAGTAAAAAAAAAATAAATAACCACGAGTAAAAGGGCCCAGCTGAAAACGCACGAAAGACGTTGAAAAGCCAAAGGAGGCAACGTCGTTTCGTTCGCGTTGAACAAAAGTCCGAGGCCCCGCGCCGCAATGGCAATATCGCGGCTCCGACGGCCGAGAGGCGCGGCGCTCGCCTCTCGTAACGGGCCCCGCGCTCACGGCTTTGTCGGAGGGAGAAGCGTGAAAAACCTTCTCCGCGCAACGCAAGGCGCTACTCAATTTTCCAGCTCCGGCGCACGCACGTGCGCGCATTATCGCCTCCCGACTTCTTTCCTCGCGTCGGCGAGCTCGCGCGAACACCTGTGCGTCCACTCGTTAAATTTCAATCGGATCCCCTTTGATTTATGCCCCCCTCCGCGATACAGCGACGAAAAACGAGTTTCGGAGCTGCCGCTGCAGTGCCGGGCGAGCCGAGGGGATCGCCGCGGCCGCCCGGTTTCTTATATATACATATACACGCCGACGAGATAGAGACATTTATTTTTGCGGAGATGCGAGCGAATTGCGGAGGAGGATGGAAATTCGCCTTTGCCGTACTCGGATGACGAAGACACGCGGAGCTTGGATCTTCTCCCGGTTGGGGAGGATATCTTATTTTTATTCTTTCTCTTTCTTTTCTTTCTTTTCTTTTTTAAATGAATATAGAATGGAGGGGGAAATGTCATTTGGTGTGAGCGAACTCACTCGACTCGTTTTTCTACTATATGTAACTTGGATACTTTACAATTATTTATCTCGGGCGAAGTATTCGTTGAGTGAAAGTTTGCTACGGAGGCAGATAAGGGGGGTATATAGGGTACTTTGTGAAATGATTTTTGTAGCGGCGATATATACGTGGGATAAAATGCGGAATTTTCTGTGCGAGCTTTTTTTTATTACGTCATTATTATTTATCAGGGTCTGCGTGTACGGAGTCTTAAATATTGCGCTGTCGGGGATCAACGAGTAACTACTTTTCGTGATAAAACGAATAAATAAATTGATGTCTTAATAAATTTTCTGAATAAATAATTCTTATCCCTAATTTATTAATATCGCTTTTCTTTTTGGCAAACTACCTAAGATCAATAACTGAAACTTTACTAAAAAAAAAAAACAATCAATATCTTGTTACAATAAGATTTGACTTATTCATCTTCAGAAGCAGTATGGCTGAATAAATTTTTAAAAAATTATTAAATAATATCAGTACGTTTTTCCGCTTCCGCGTGTTTTATGGAAACAAAACCGCAGCTACACCTTACAAAAGTTCCATCGCAAGTAAACGTAGAACCGCAGCAGCTTATCAAGCAGCCAGCTAGCATAGAAAAAAATCTAAAAAATGCACGTTTAAGCGAGCACAGCGAAACTCCCATTGCCGCGAGTTCTTCGCTACCTCTTCGTTTCATGTTTTTTTTTTCTGAAGAATCGCGGGGTTTTTCTCGAGAGCTGGACCGCGCGGCGTCGACTTGGCTGGCCTGAGCGCATACCTGCATGCCGCGGGGGGAACAGGTGTGTGCGCACCGGCGAGACCAGCAGTCTCGGCCGAGCGTCCCACCGGCGCGCCTTGGCTGTGCACGTGCACGCGCCCAGCCCGTGTAAGTGCGCCGTCCCGGAGGAGTCGGGAATACCCGTCGTGAAACCTATCCTTTATTCGGCCTTTTGTCGACTCCGCGCGCCTCCTTCGCTTCATTTCTAGCTTCTCTCTCTCTCTCTTTCGCTTTCTTGTTTTCGCTTGTGTGTATGTGTATATATATATATATATATATATTGCGTGGGGAGATGCGGCGATGATTTCGTGCTCGAGGTTGCAAGACGCTCTTGAGGAGCGCTGTAGGGGGGAATGGGACTGTTGCGGTGTTGTAAGATTTTCTGTTTATGGGGATTATGGGTGTTTAAGGAGGAAGTCGAAACAGTTCGTTTTCGGGGATTTAACGGGGGGAAAGTTTCTTGAGAGGTGAACGAGCGAATTTTATTGCACTATATACAGCTAAGCTGTGATATCACTTATTTCAATGGATTTAAAGTAAATCCTCTCTGGAGCGTTAAGCCACAATCGCTTTACGATTATTAATTTGCATTAAAAACGATGAGTTTTTTTTTATATTCACAGCTATGAGAAATTTATTCGTAAAAATTGTAGGGAATCTCCGAGTAAAGTACTTAAAAATTAGTGTACCTGTTACTTGAATTTTGAACAGCGTGTAGAATTGCGTAGTTTTTAAGAAAAAGCTACATAATCTTTGCGGGAAATTTCGCAGAGCTTTTCTTGCAATTACTACAAACTACAAAGTTGCGCTGTCGTCCCTTCGATTTTCACGTAAGAATATCAATAAATTTCTCACAAAAATTTCCAGTGCTTTCTGAAATTTTTACAAGAATATTCGCTCAATTTAGAAATTTCCCTATTTTTTTATACATTTACACACAAATTAAAAAATTCACAAACATTTAATGTAATATTCTGACATTCAAATAGTGAATTTATAATTCATTAAAAAAAAGTAAATTAAATTTCAATTTTCTTTTATTCAAAAAAATTAAAAGAATAGAGGTTTCGTTTCGTCACCTCCCACGAAAGTGTATATATGATACCCGTAAAAGCGCGCAAGCTCCGACAATATAGCCACCGATGGTAGAGGAAACTGATGATTTTTCATCTCGGCTATATGCACCGGTGGGTCGATCCCGAGAAAAGCGAGCTCCGCGTGCGTTCGCTGCCGATGAGATCGGTCCGCCTCGATCTCTGGACGAGGTCTCGTGTAAGGCTTTTTACACACCGTCGATGTACAATCGCAGTGCCGCTCCACGGCAGTATACATACACACGCAGCCATCGGCTCGTTCGTCCCGAGAAAGAAAAAAGCGAGCGGAGCATGAAACAGGAGGAAAAAGAGCGAAGCGGCGGCGAGGCTCGCATATACGAGATATATATATATATATATTATACATATACACGGAGAGGTGCCGCGAGGAGGACGGAGAAAGAGGGGAGGTAGAGGCCAGGCAGTCTGGCTCGACTCGCCGAGGGTCACAAGGATGGGCTCTCCTCTCGTGTACCACGCCGCGGTGGAATGACCTGGTTAGTCCGGCCGGGGGCCTCCCCTGCTTCCCCCCCGGGGGCCGAGCCGCACCAGACAATGGGACGCCAAGGATCTCCCTTTCTCTCCCTCCTAATCTGGAGGCGCGCGCGAGCCGCGGCGAGAAACCGACGCACGTGCGCGCACTCCGGATTCTCGATTTCAAGAGGAGGCCGGCCGCCTTATGGATAACAGATTTCACGCCCGCGAGCTGGGATACTCGGCGAGGCTTTCGGACGACGAGAACTTGGCCTTTTATTTTATTTTACTTTTGCCGCTAGCGCGGAGAGAAATTATTCGCTTTCGTTGCTTCCGAGGCTAAATTTGCTGTTAGTTTTTACTTGAACGTGTTTTTTTTCTTCTCTTTTTCTGAAGGAGGATTTTGAATTTCGCTGAAAGATTCAAGTTTTGCTATGGGGAGTAGATGTACTCATACAGGTTGCGGACAGGGTGGTGTATAGAATGCGTCGATGGATAATTGAACTAAACTAGTTTTCAAGAGCTTCGAAATTGTTATCGCTTTTCGAGTATATTTTCTTATAATTATATATAATTATGTTGATAAAAAAGTGTGTAGATATACACTAAATTTAAATAAGTAATTATGCATTCATATTTAAAGAGCAATTGAAATTTCGTTTAATTCTTCCTTCAAAAACATTTAGTTAAATCAATACAAATGAACTATTTATTATACCTGATAGTTAGTTAATACATTTAAATTTAACTCGATTAATTTTTAATTAAATATTATGTTAAATCAAAATTATTTAGTAAAGAGAATTCTACAAAATTCTTTTTTTTTCACATTGACAACTCTTTTAAATTTATAGGAAAAAGTTGCAAAGATCATAATCTGTAATTTATAAAAACTTGATTAATTAGTAATTCAAATCTGGACGTCAAGAAGAATCTGACAGATTTCAGAATTGGTATGGTCTTCTCATGGAGAATGAGAAGCATGAATAACACAATAAAACTAATATTTTTAACCATATAAACATGACGATTACGAATATTGTTTAAAGCCCGACTACTACACTTACAAAATTCTAAAAAAATGAAATAAAAAATCACCTCTTTAAAAGCAGTTTGTTAAAACATGAAATGAATAATAACCCCTCGGAAGCAACATGTCAAGCGATGTTTTGATACAGCCCCCTTATTCAAATTCCCCCCCAAAAAAACTTGGAAAAAATCGGTCAAAAGAAAGCAAGCGGTCGAAGAAGCGAGTCGCACGCGCCAAAATATTCGCACCCCATAAACAGGCCCCGAAAGTCCACCCGCGCCATTAATCAGCCCGTGTCGGGCCGGTGTCCCGTTCCCGCTCCACTCTCCACTGTAGATAGGTTCTATTCGCGCGGCTAACCGGCCGTTTGTCGCGCGGCGGTCCGCTCGAGAAGGCGCGGAACGAATCGGCCGCGGCTGTAAATTTCGATCCTGCCACTTTAATGCTCCTTTAATGGACACCCGAGGAGTCAGTGGTGTGGTCCTCTCCCGCCTGCCCATCCTCTCTTTTCTCTCGCGCGATTGTGCTTCTTTTTTTTTTCCTACGCAGTACCGTCCCACCCCCTCCATCGCCGCTGCTTTCCTCTCGAGCGAGGACAGTTTTCGAATTATTATGTTTTCGAGGGTATGGAAGACCGAGAAGAGAGGTCGGATTTCACGCGGGGGATTAGACTTTTGTGAGCTCGGATTGGGAGAGTCACGTATATATAAGCGAGACTCGCAGCTAGCTTATTCGTAAGCTCGGTTTGTTTACGATCCGCGCGTTGCGTCACTGCATTGCAACCTCACATAGGCGTTGACGCGCTTTAAATCTCTCGCGCGCGGAGTTTTTAATGCCCTGGGATTTGAATTTTTTCGCACGGCTAAAAGGTGGATTTAATTTTATTGCCTGACGACTACTAAAACGTAACTGCTTCGAGACTTTGTAATACCCTCGCGGTAGCGTTTAAGCTATAAAGTCATCACTTGATCGGAATGGATTATAAATTTTTTCATTTCTTAATGTTTATACTAAAAAAAAAGGAGAAAGAGAAAAACCGTTGGTTTTTTTTCCTGACTTTATATCCGAGTAACAGTTTTCAGAGAATATGAAGCAAGCTCCAAGTAACGGCTTCGCTCAGCGGCAGTTTAATGCCTTTCTATTATCGACGTCCCTCAAGCCAATCTATTTTCTCCCTAACCATATCATAATGATCATCCTCCGTGATACTCTAGCGATTGTCTAAGTACTTCCCGTAGACTTTGCTAAATTTACTTTATATAGTAGTTGCTCATCTAATTTAAAAATAAATCTACGTTACTTTTAGCTCAATTCAACCTTACTAATATTTCATTTGTTCACAACGAAACTAATCTCAATATTTGTAAACCATTTTCTTACTCTGTATCAGTGATTGTAGTTGTGAAAATTGCGCGTTAATTATACCCTTTTTACTTATCAAAAAATCAGTTTACCCTTTAATCAATATGGGTGTTAGAATCTCCCTTGCATTTTTTCGAAATTAACACATTAGTTTACTACAAATGACACCTAAAAAATAAAATAGATTCAATTATAAAAATATTACACATTATTGAAATACGAACGCGTGATAGGTATACTTTTTTAAAACATTTCTGAGATATACGTACCACAGGCAATTAACATTCTGTCTTCAAGTACACAGCACAGACGATAATTAAAGAAATATCATTTTTCGTATCACCAAGAAATTGCCTTAAGCAAACCCGACAACTAAAAAAATAACCGAATTAGATTTTAAGCGTACCTGGCGTCAGTTGTTCTCATCGCTGAAGAATCTCGTGAGCACCAGCATAGCCTCGTCGATCCGCGAAAAGTCGAGTACCCGTCGTCCATCGTCCCGCTGGGCTCTGATCAATCCCTCGGTGTCCCACTCGTCGATTGTCCAGCGGCGGTCGAAATAACGCGTGCAGACGGCGTGGGGGTTGCCGGCGGCGCAGAGGTGCACCGGCCGATCGGCAACCCGAGCGCAAGTCTGCGCGACGTGCAGGAGGGCGGCGCAGCAGCGCGCCGCTTGTAGCTCCGAAATGCCAGCGAACTCCTCCAGACTCTCCACCAGCAGCACCGAGCAATGCTTCTTGAAGGTGTGCAGTCGCGTCAACTGTCCTGCCAGCTCCTCGTACGTCGATGTGTATCTGTAAAATGTGTATGCTTTAATTCGATCCTTACGAGGGTGGGAGTATTAATTCTAATGTCCGCAGGAAGATTTTGAAGTTTTTTTTTCATAATGAATTTATTATGCGAATTTTATTTTACATTCTTGTGTTTTTTTGTTTATTTAAAGGCCAGATATGAGAAAATATAATATTTGATCAATCAGTAGATGAAAACTGTAAACCTTTCTAGTACAATTTACTAAATAATTCAGTTTAAGAAAAAAATCTGAAGCGAGTAATTTCATTTTTACTTTTTAATAATTGAATTGTAAAATAATTTCAATCTCAAATACAAGATTTATGTTTGTGTTAATTATATATTTCTTCTATAGTTTGCTTAAAAGATTAAAAAATTTTATGTACAATCTACTTCCATAAAATATTTTTGTGTAAAAGTCGAACGTGACTAATTCTTTTGAACAATGAAAAAACATTACAATACCTTACAATGTACCTTTAAAAACAAGAAATATCAGTAAATTTGAAATATGACTTTACGTCCATTTTAAAATGCATCTTCAAAAAAGAAATAACTTAATAATAAAGATAACTAATTAAAAATGAACAATTAAGTTTTAATTTATTCCAAGTATTTCAGAGTATGTACGACCAATTGAATTCCGACAAGAATGAATAATGCGAATCGAATTTAACCAATTTCTAGTTCCGCAAAGAAAACTGCCCGTTTAAAATGAAAAGTTTATCTGAAATAAGAAGCAAGAGCAGCGCATCGAGGCACAAAAATACTACACTTCCGCGCGAGCATCCGGGGTTTTTCAGATTTGCGCTCGGTTGATGCGGAAGATGGGCCGTTCGTCGGCGCGACAATTTGCATGATCCATCACTAGCACAGAGAATTTAATGCACCGTACTTTCTCCGCTCGGCACTCGCCGTAAATCACAGATCTGCATCGCCGCCGGCGAGGCTTCCGTTCGGTAGGATGCGTGGCACGTACGCTCACGCACTTCACGATCGACCGGGACAATCACCTTCTTCTCGTCCATCGTTTACATTGTGTATACATATCGTGGTGATCGTGTTGTTTTTTTGTCGATGCTGCTGTTTTTTTTTTAGAAATTTTACAACTACCTGCGTCAGTGTCCGTTAGATTCATGGTGGCTAGGCGGGGCAAGTTGACAACGAGTTATTTTTCCCGAGTGCATTAGTTAGAAAGTTATATATATTTACTGACAAAAGGCTGGTACGCGACTATTGCTGAAATGTCTAGAAAAATTTAGTAAAGAATACAAAGTTTTCGAACTCAAACGTTCGAATTAAATAAAAAAAAACGACTTAATTAAATTCGACTTAAAATAAAAAAAAAAACAAGAAACTTTGAAAAGGCTTACATGAATGTGATGAGTTTTAGAGCGTCGGCGGAAGGTTCACTGCGATCATGGAATACGAGTGGCAGGGACTCGTGTTGCTTTGGAGCGAAGTAGTAAACATTGTGTCCATCTTTTGCCCACGAAATAGCGGCCTGAAAATAGCGAACGTAATTAATCATTTATTCGCGTATAAATAAATAAATGAAATAAAGGTTAGTTTACAGTCGAAGGGACATTTAAGTATACTACTCGAGATGATTACACAGTAAAATGTAAAATAACTGTACATAAATGTAAAGGGTTCAATATATAAATACACAGAAATTACTTATGATTACAATTGAACAATGGAGAGAATAACAAAAAAAATGATTTTATAACAGCGTAGGCGAAACTCGACGGTCCTAAATGTACACATTTTCTAGGCTTCCCGAATTGCAGAAAACAAAATTCATGAGTAAATATAATTTAAAAGATATTAAAAATTAAATAGATTAATGCAAGATTTTTTATATTTTACATTTAAACGCTAATAGATAAGATTTATAATTTTTCCTACTTTTTTTTTCAACGTTGGCATTACCGTTAATTGTTACGTTACAATTATTAAAGTAAAAAAGAAACGTTTTGATCAAATTCTAATGAATTTAGAATTTTCTTTGCGTCTTTTAATAGGCGGTGATCCGTTTATCACAGCTTGAGTAGATGTTGGCGCAGATAAAAAAATAAAATAAAAAATTGTGGTTAAAATTAGTTTTTATTTAGCGAATAATTAGGCGCGAATAACCTATATTTATGAGACGAAAAAATGTGTACAAATGAATGTAGTAAAATGTTATCACGCACAGTTTAATATTAGTGTGTGGATGGCTGCCTTCTCGAACGTTATAGGCATGCAGTATACACGAGAAGTCGAGCTTCTCACACACAGTTATAAAAAAAATTTATTTCATGCACTTTAGTCCCTACACGTACACGCGCAGTTCACATGCAAACATATCCTGCTCAATTTCATTTAGAACTTTTAAATACTTTGTTATGTGCGTAATGCAACACCAAATCACATTATTCCAAAAAAAACGCAAATAATTACTTTATGCTGTAGATGTGTACGTTCAATTGATTATTGATAAAATCGGTATACGCGATACCAGAAAATTCACTCCATTAAAATTACTTATTTTATACTCGGTCGCATTGACACTTTTAAATTTTTAAGTGACTTCACTGTACTGCGATTGTTTAATTCAGTTTTAGATCCACGAAATCATGAAAACCGAACGGAAAAATATACTTTATACTTACAAAGCATAGGCAGCATCGTGTAGTGTTCCGAGTGCAATAATCATTCGTCATAAATTATTGACTACCGGAAGACACCTTGTTTCTCAAAAAGGAACGTTCTTACCTCAAAAAGAAAAGCCTTGCAAAGGTCTGGGCCACCGGCGATCAACGTCGACCTCACCAACTCTTCGTCAGCCAGCATCTTCTTTCGAGCCTCCAGAATCTTCTCCGTTCGGTTATATTCCGGATGCTAATGGCAGGCGTCCCCACAAAATCCTGGAAATACTTAGGTATATGTATACAAGTAAGGTATACGCAGATTAGCCCTTCGCAGCCTCCTACAATTCAAAGCCCCGAGCGCCATCTATGAAAGGAAACGCAGAAAAAGACCAACCGCGCGCAATCTGCCGCCCACCGACGAATAATCATCGTAGGTATCCGTCGCGTAGCTTTCCTTTCGCCTCTATTCAGGAAACGCGAGGAATATAAACCAAAGCCACTCGCTGGGCAGCTGCGTGGGTCGACGCGTCCCCCCGTAAACTCCGCTCGACTGGACTCACCTCGATTACATTTACACACACACACATTGGCAGCAGTGCGGAGACGCGATGACGAACCGCGGCGGAGATTCGCGTGCGGCGGGCTTCCCGGTGCTGGCTGCCCGCGCAGCCTACTCGACCTAACCTTTTCCGAGTCGGCGCATCGCCAAGGGCCGCGCTCACGGCGTGTGGCATGCATACGCTGAGGGTGCGTGCATGACAAGTCGTAGGACGCGCGGAGGCAGGATGCGCGTAACGCGGTGAAGGCGGAGGACTGGCTGCTGCTTTGCTCTGCGCGACACTCGACGATGACGAAGCCCCCGGAGCTTCACTGAGAGCTGGTTTACAAGGGGACATTGCACCGAGTGCGCGGCGTCGAAAATGGGCAACGAAGCGCAGATCGGCACCATCCTCAACGAGATCCTGGTGAGCGGCGCGGACTGGAGCTGCTGATTTTTGGAGCAGGACTAGTTCAACGAGCTGTCAACTTTGATTTCAGAAGGTGGAGGCCATCGAGGAGGCTTTCAGCTGCATCATAGTGCACAATCCAAGCAACGAGAAGGAGAAGATTACGGGCTGGCAGACCGAGCTGGCCAACGCTATGGTGGGTCTCACTTCGGAGCAGCAGGAGACTGCTGTTAGGCGATTTCTTTACGTCGCCGCTGAGATCACAAACTACAGGCGGATACACCTTGTCATATCGCTGCTTGAGAATTTGGTCTCTACTAATGTTCTACCTGCTAGGTAAGCTGACAGTTTTTGCATACTTATTAATTGTTGACTAGGTTATAGTTTGAGTTTCTTTTTTACAGGCTTGTTTGTGAATGTATTCTAAATTGCGAGAAGTTGCAGTATCAAAATAAAGAATTCTGGGTGGAGTGTTTTACTTTAATGCGCCACATTATCGGTGGAGTGGATTACAAAGGAGTTCGAGAAATTATGAGGGTAAAGTTGGAAAAAGCTTGTTTATAAATTATTCTTATTGAAAGATAGCGAGTTTATTCAAGACAATGTTTACTTTTTGCAGGCTTGCAAAGAAAAAGCGCACACGTTACCAGTGACACTAGATGCATCTGTACAGTCGCAAATGAAAGCTTTAGAAACATTAATTGAATATATTTTTGATAGAAATGCGTGTTTATTACCGAGTTATTTAATCATCAATGAACTCCAGAAATTTACTGAAAACAAAAATTGGCCTCACTGGGTAATTAAAATAAAGTAACTGTAATAATAAATGTTTTTTAAAGAACGAATACTAATACTATTTGTTTCAGAAGCTAGCGAAATTAATATCTAATTTTATAGATAGTTTTCGTAATGTAGTACAAATGATTTCTATAATTGGTCACTCTAAAATGTTACCAGTAGTTGAACATACAGGATATGGTGATCATTTAGTTAGCCCATGGCTTTTGGATCGCAATACATTACAATTTGCTTTAAAAGGACATTTGCCGTATGATCCTGAGTTATTAAAGCCACAAACAAATCTTTTACGATATGTATTAGAACAACCTTACAGTAGAGATATGGTATGTTCTATGCTAAGGTTACAAAAGCAGGTAAATACGTACACAGCAAAACTCTTTTTTAAAATAATTAAATCATTAAAATTAATTCAGTAAAACAAAACTTATTTTTTTTTAGCAAAACTGTAGGTGTATAGCTTTAGAAGAGCAATTAGTTGATCTCATGATTCGAAATATGGAAAAATCAGAGAATGAGCAAACCCCTGCAGAAGGTTCAGATGGAGTAATAACAAATTATTGGCCATGGTTGCACCTTTCCTCTCAACTGATTCATTATGTACTATTTCAATTTGTTAGTTTTCCCAGTTTTATCATGGCTATACATGATAGGGTGAGTTATAAATTGAAAACTTATTATAATTGCAATTTATTTATTTATTATTAACGGGTTGTCCCATTTATTACAATATACAAAAATAATATTTTCACTCTCAAGCTATGTATCATAGAACTTGCATCCATAATTTAACAATTCTAGAGTAGTTCACTTAAACAATAAAATTAATTTCGATAAAACTTATTAACTTTTTTTTATTTCATAGCTCACTGGTAGAGAATGGAAAAAAGCAAGAGATCATTTAATGTGGGTTCTTCTACAGTTTATCTCTGGAACTATACAAAGGAACACTGTAATATACATTCTAATATTATTTATTATTTTATCACTCTAGAGAAAATTCAAATTTTTTTTTATCATTGCAGTTATCCTCTTTCTTACCTATCTTCAAACTTTATGATCTTCTATACCCAGAAAAAGATCCACTACCTATTCCAGATCTTGCACATTCGAAATGCACACATGAAATGGCTTTAATCTGCATTTGGCTGCACCTATTGAGGAAAGCACAATCTGAACATTCAAATTGCCATCGACCAATACCTCATAATTTAAAAACCCATTACGAGTAAGACAATCATTTAATTTTTTAATTTAATTTTCACAAATTAATTTCTAATAATTTATCATAAATTCAAGGTTTCTTCAGCGTGCAGTTACACAACCAAATCTTGCCATGGGTTCAGATTATTGTATAGTATTACTTTGTAATGCATATTCTACAAACAGCGTGAATGACTATTTTACTCGTTCTATGGCCGTTCTTTTCGATTCTATTCAAAAAGTAAAATAGCTTTAGATCTACTTGTACGTCTCTTTTTTATCATTACTTTTTACTAATTTAAATTATTTGATCTGACAGAGTCATCCACAACCACCATTACAAAATTTACAAAGTAGTACTGCTATGGTCAATCACCCTACTACACCTTTGTCAATGTCAACTTTGGATTCTTTGACAGTTCATGCAAAGATGAATCTTATTCATCACATTGTTCAGCACATGATGAAATCTGCACAATCTAAAAGCAATATGTCACTTCCACCAGCACTTGTTGAAACATACAGTAGACTATTAATTTATACAGAAATTGAAATTTTGGGAATTAAGAGTTTTATAAGTGAGTATAAATAATTTTTTTTTACAGAATATATCACTTGATTGTAATTTAACATTATTCTTCCAGATCAACTTTTGCCAACTATCTTTAAAGCTCATGCTTGGGGTACACTTTATACTCTTTTAGATATGTTCAGTTATAGAATGCACCATATTCAACCTCACTACCGAGTACAAATTTTAAGTCATCTTCATAATTTAGCAACTGTACCTCAAACTAATCAAACTCAATTGCATCTTTGGTAAGCTAAATTAGTCAGTTAATAAAAAATGATTTTACTCAAAATAAAATAATAATTATTAATAAAAATTTATTCACTCATAGTGTTGAAAGTACTGCTTTGCGTTTAATCACGGGTCTTGGTTCTGCGGAAGTACAACCACATCTGTCCAGGTTTTTATCAGAACCAAAAACGCTCATTTCCGCTGATTCTGAAGAGCTGAATAGAGCATTAGTGTTAACTCTTGCCAGATCTATGCATATTACAGGTATTTATAATCATTTTTAATGTTTGAAAACATTTGAACAATTAAAAAAATATTTCGAAAATTTTTGCTTATAAATAAGGTACTGGATCAGACTCTATAAGTGGTATATGGTGCAAAGATTTACTCAATACAATCATGCAAAATACTCCACACACTTGGGCAGATCATACTCTTCAATGTTTTCCACCTATTTTAAGTGAATTTTTCCAACAAAGTAGTGTTCCAAAGGAAGAAAAACAGCAAATTAAGGTAATTAATTCCATGTTCAATTAGAAACTTAAATTTTTTAATTTATTATTCTTTCCTAATCAAAATTAAAGATCAAGAAAATGATAAAATACTGTCATTTCTTTATTACAGAAAGCTGTTGAAGAAGAGTACAGAAATTGGGCATCTATGAATAATGAAAATGATATAATTGCCCACTTTTCTGTTCCTGGAACACCTCCCCTATTCCTCTGTTTATTGTGGAAAATGATTTTTGAAACTGATCGTATTAGCCCTATAGCATACAAGTAAGGGTTTTCCTTTAAAATAGAAATTATAAATTAATGTTTTATTAATTTAATATGATAATTGTTATTTTCAGAATTTTAGAGAGAATAGGAGCACGAGCACTATCCGCACACCTCAGAAAATGCTGTGATTACATTGTTTTTGAAGTTTCGAGCATAGCCTGTGATGGAACTTATGTCAATAAAAGTGTAGACGCTATCAACGACATGATTTGGAAGTACAACATTATTACGTTTGATAGACTAATTTTGTGCTTAGTACGTATAGAAAAATAAAAAAATAATATTCACTTTTATTTCAATAACGTATCTTCAAACTAATTTTAAATTTCTGTAATTTCAGGCTTTAAGGACATTAGAGGGTAACGAAGCTCAAGTGTGTTTTTTCATTCTCCAACTATTGCTCCTGAAAGCAGCTGAGTTCCGCAATAGAGTACAGGAATTCGTGAAAGAGAATTCGCCGGACCACTGGAAGCAGTCCAATTGGCACGAGAAGCACTTGGCGTTCCATCGAAAGTTTCCTGAAAAGTTTGCTCCCGAGGGAATTATGGAGCAGTCCTCCGGCAGTCCGAATCAATATCAAAGCTTTCCAACTTACTTTGGCAATGTTTGTTTAAGGTTCCTACCTGTGTTCGATATAGTTTTGCATCGCTACCTCGAAATACCTCAAGTCACGAAAAGCCTTGAAGTGCTCTTAGAACATTTGGGTTGCCTTTACAGGTTTCATGGTAATATTAATATTTCATGGTAAAATTACAAACTTCGTTTTAAGTGTAATTACAATTGCCGTTTAACTTTGCAGATCGCCCGGTTACTTATTTATACAATACCCTTCATTATTACGAACGCAAATTAAGAGATAAACCAGTATTAAAGCGTCGACTCGTCACTGCGATATTAGGATCTTTAAGAGAAACTAAAACTCCTGGTTGGGCTTTGTCCGAAGCTTACCAAAGATACACAACTCGACCTGTGGATGACCTGCAGTGGCTACCGGAACTTGATTATTACGTTAGACTAGTTCAAAGACTAGTTGAAAGTATGCATTTATTAAAAATTTTATTAAAAATATTTTTGTGCTGAAATTTAAAACCTATCTTTATTATTTTAAGCAATATCGGGAACTGCTCAATTTCCACCCACTGATTGGAGATTCAACGAGTTTCCAAATCCAGCAGCTCACACCTTGTATGTTACGTGCGTTGAGCTCATGGCCCTTCCAGCTACTCCTAATATAGTTGCCAACAATTTGCTTGATGTAGTAGCGAAAGGGTAATTTTACAGAAATAATAACCTGTTTTTTAATTGTATAAAATAAGAGTGTAACTTAATTTTCAATTTCTTTTTTAGGTACACAGTGATTCCATCGGATGAAATTCATTCATGGATAAATTGTATAGGAATAATAATGGCCGCATTACCCGAATGTTATTGGTCAACTTTGTATGAACGACTGGTCCAAACAATAACCAGTCCTGGGTTGACCAATTGGCAGTATGATAATTTAACTCCATTCCAATTATTTAACTTTAATTTAACGCACAATAGTTTCTTCGAAAATAAGTATAGCTATATGTTAGCATTAGCGCATTCCATTTGCCATCACGCCGGAGTCGGGCAAATTGTTACCATAGTTCAGTAAGTCATCTTTGAAAAATCAAAAATGAATTTGAAATTCACTAAATAAATTATTTGCTCTCTTTTTTCAGATTTGTAAAAGAAAAATTACAACCAGTTGTAAATAATGAAGAACAATTAATCTTCGCTTGTCATTTAATTGGACCCACTCTGAATCGTTTCAATGTCGAACGACCGAAATGTGTCACTGATCTCACGGTTATTTTATATGAGATGCTGGAGCAAGTGAATCATGCTCAAGCTCATCTAAAGCAGATGGATCCCATATGTGATTTATTGTATCCTTTTGAAAAATATTTAAAATTAACAAACATTTAAAATTAAAAAAAATTTCCTTAACTATTGATTATTAGATATCATATAAAATACATGTTTGTTGGAAACTCAACGAAGAACGAAGTTGATTGCATCATTAGAAGATTGAGGCCCGCTTTGCAAATGAGGCTTCGCTTTATTGCACATTTAAATATTGAGGAGATTCAGTCTTCCTGAGGAACAGCGACCACCGACATTGGTGCAAGTACTTCAACAAGCACAACAAAAGTACAAACCTAATTTAGTACTTTGTTATTGAATAACGCGTTACGTGTAGGAAAAATGAACAAATATTTGGTGAAAGGACATTTTTTTAAAAAATTGACAATTTGTAATTAAGCGACTAGTAGATTTTTATTACTATTTATACTGCCATGAGACATTTTTTTATTTAAAAACACTTCAAGCATTTTTGTGTTTTGAACATGTAAATATGTAATTGTAATTGTAACGAGAGTACTAATCATGTGAATAACAATTTCTTTTTAAAAGAAACTGAGAATGCTATTGTTTCATTATTTGATCCCATAGTTAACTTCACAATTAGATAAGAATATATGTTAGAGGCAAGTTAAATATTGCATCTTACATTGTTATTTAAGCTCCTAGATATATAGGCATTATTATTATTGTCACGAGAGTTTAATTATAAGTTAAAAAGCTTCAGTAAGCTTAGATTTTTAATTTTAATTAAAACTGCTAAAAAAGTTATTGTATCAATACTTTCTCTTAATCAAATTAATTACATAAAAAAATGCTAGTACAAAAAAAATCTCACTTTTAGGAATATATTAAGACATTTCTTGAAATGCTTTTCCCTTTTAAGTATGTTTAAACACTTTTTGAAAGGTTATACTTTTTCTAAACGCTATGATGTGTCATATTTTTCTAGATTTTACGATATGTCCGCGTATTAGTTAAATTATGTGTAAACATAGGAAATACATTATGCATAAAAAATTGCAAACTTGAATCATATCACATTATTAGATTATATCTTATCATCACAAGCATGGAAACTTTGTTGTGTACTACTTTAAAACTTATCATAATTAACAGTTCCACCATGAGAAGCTTCAACTACTTTTGCAAATGCTTCATATGATCCCATATTTTCTTTTACAAAGTCTTGATGTCTCATAGTACGTATCCATTTAATCTATAAAAATAAATTTCACTTATAAAAGTTTATTTAAACTACTGTTTTCTATTTTGAGTTTTTAATGTTACTTACAATATGAGGAAACTTTTCTTTCTTGAATTCGAAGGTATCCTTAGAAATTATTGGAAGTGCTTTAGCTCTCTCAACAAAAGGCCACATATGAATATCAAGCATTCCAGGAATCTTTCCTATAATAGAATAAAATATTGAAAATGTTAAAAAATTGTTAAAAATTATTTGTTAGGGGTCTAAATTGAACGAACCTGTAAAGAAAGGTGTGTTTTTCTTTTTTAAATCTTCTTCAAACTCAACTAGATATTTACTAATTTCATCTACAGCCTCTTGAAGTGGTCTGTGATCTTTTTTATGGACAACTTGTCCAAAAACTTTTACAATCTAAAAGATAAAAACAAGTTGTAAATTCCATGAAATAATTAAAAAAAAATATAGCTTCTTATTACCTTCTCAAACTTTTCAATTAGTTTTAGATCTTCATCAGCAGTATCTTTGTTGTAAAAAGGTGGCTCAGGATATTTCTCATCAAGAAAATTAAGTATGACAGTTGAATCGACAACAACATTTCCAGTTGCATCCACTAACGCTGGTACTTTACCTTCTGGGTGAATCTAATATAAAAATTAAGATTTTGAAAAAAGCTTACATAAAAGATTATAAATGGTCGTATAAATTGAAACTGACATTCATATACCAATCTGGCTTCTGACTAACATTAATATTAACAATATCATAAGGAATCTTTTTCAAAGTCAGTGCAAGTCTCACTCTATGCGCAAATGGGCAAAACTTCATGCTATAAAGGCGAACTTTTCCGCTCTCCCTTGGAGGCTCTTTCGAACCTAAAATAAAAGTAAATAATTATTTTTAACTAAATTATTGAATTCAATAGAGTAAACTATATCAACAACAGTATCCATCCACAAATCAATACTCAAACATTAATGTACAAGATAAACAAACAAACATTGGCTGTTGACAAATCGATTTAACTAAGGAAAAAAGCTTAAAAAAGATCAAATTAAGAGAGCAAGTCATACCGTGTCCAAGATGCAAAGTGCTCATCACGTAGGTCGTGTTAATTTCTCGACGGAAAAATCGCAAGCTCGTAAAAACCAATGAGAGCACACCCGAGCAAGGTTCTGTCCTGTACCGTGCAAAGCTTGTCGCAAGACTGCCTGTAGTACGCTTGGCGCTTATCTCTGTGGTAACATGTAGCCTTCGATTTTCGATTATTCGAGAGAGAATTTCCGGGCGAAAAAGAGATGGACCGATGTGCGAAAGCAGGGCGAAATTATGCGTCGCGGTAACTGCACCGACCCGCATTCGCTCAGCTGTTTTTCTTCTTCACGCACACATATACACTGTCACGTCGCATGCCTGCTGAAGTGCTCATTCTGCAATATATAATTGAGTCTTTTTTTCATCACCTCCAGTAAAACATTTAAGTACAGCACTTGTTTTAATGCTTCTGTTTATCTTAGTAGAGCCTTGACTACGATTCTTAGGAAATCCCTGCAATTAGAGCTCCATCACGGTCACGTCATGCTAATTCTTGAATCCTGCAAACACATACACGTCACATTATAAGTACTTATAAGTATAGTTGGTAATGGAAAAATTAATCATTTTCCGCTCGCTATGCGCAAAACGGATATGAGAGGGATACAATATAATACTTGCAATATATATATATATATATATATATTTATATATTTATTCATTTAACAATAATTTAATGGACTGAAAAGTCCTTATAAGTACATACGGAAATATGAAGTACATTAATAAACTAACTTACACTATTATTTATGTTAATAATATATAAATAATTAAAGAGAAATAAGTCTTTCTCATAAATGATTATTAAATTTAAGTGTAGGTTAAATTTACATGAATTTCAAACCTAGATGCATTGTTAATTGTCAATTAAGTATAGTTAGATTTTCTGAAATTTGATTTAATTATTAATTGCACGAATTTAAATTAATTGCTACATCTGCAGTATTATAAATTATTATACCTAAATCATAAAAAATAACATTTGCTCCTATAATGTTCAACGGCGAAAAAAAATTGTTTGTCGACAGTAATTAAGTAAACATAAGCGGTACATTTCCATAATTCCATTAAATTGTAACTGTACACAGTTTCAATTAGCGTACCTTCAATAAAATTAACATTTGCCAATGCATCGATATAGTAATTAAGTTAAAAAGACAAACAGATAGAATTTAAAAATTCTTTCGTACGACACGGCAGATCGAAGCAATTTCAAATTTGCGGAAGTAAGATATACTATACTTCAAAAGCTCGAAAATCCATGGTTCTGTAGCCTGAATTTTCATACTGCAAGTAAAGTAACATAAGCCTCATAAAATTATACTTTACTAATCTCTCGTTCTTACTGTAAAAATTAGATTTTTCTTTCCGAGTATAAAAACAGTAGGACTAAAGGTGTACATATAAGATTCCAGATTCCATAAGTTGACCTGCGTGTACACATCAGAGAGAAACTGGCGCGTCAGCGTTCAGGCCTTCAGGGGAGAAAGAGAGAGAGAGAAAGGGAAAGAGAGAGATAAAGAGATAGGGAGGGGAAGAAAGTCGCATCTGGAAAACGCCTCTACACGTAGGACGTGGAACTACACTTACGCAGGGTCGCTGCATTTATGTGCATTTTCCGGTTTCCCCCGTCCCGTCGGCCTTGCATGCCAGGCCAGCTGTGCATCACGGTTGCGCGGCGCGCTGCACGTACATGCTCTCCAAGCCGCTCCTTCGGTGGTGTAAGTCGGTGCGGTGCCACAGCCTTCAACCGAGTCACTATTAGGTTAATAAACGAGGACGGCGACGTGTGAAATGGGATTCGCCGGCTATTTACAAACACGCAGTCGTTGCTTCGACGGGGCGCGTCGGCATCCCGATAAATGAGGTACGGCGAGTCTCTAACCTCCAAGGCGCAGCTGTAGAGTGGAAAGAGAGGATCGTCCCATCGGCGTGTACGCCCGCTCGAACGATGCTCGCACTGCTTACCGAGAGCGCGGACGCGAGGGCACGGCTTATGGGAAACGCGCGTCCGTCACGAGGATGACGATGATCCGCAGGTTGAAGGAGCTCTAGCTGGTCGCGCGCGGTGCGTTTTTACGTGGAGCCCAGCGATAAAGGCAGCGAAGATGAGTAATGAGTCGCAGATCGTCAGTATCCTCAACGAGATTCTTGTGAGTTGCTCTTTAAAGATGTTGCGTTTCGAGGAGGGTGAGTCTGGGGATGTGGGGTACTTTACGAAGGATGGCATTTTGCAGCGAGTGGAGGCTATTGAGGAAGCGTTCAGCTGCATTATAGTGCACAATACGAGCAGCGAGAAGGAGAAGATAACACGATGGCAGGCAGAGCTGTCTGCTGCAATGACGGGCCTCAACCCAGAGCAGCAGGAGAATGCCATTCGCAAGTTTCTTTATACCTCGGCTGAAATTACAAATTACAGGCGGATGCATCTGATTCTGTCGTTGCTTGAGAATTTGGTAGCCAATAATGTATTGCCCGCCAGGTGAGACTGCTGTTATAATTTAATTGCTAGTAAAACTTATTTGGTTCGTATCTTTTTTATTTGTATTTATGTATTTTTTGATCGACAGGTTAGTTTGTGATTGCATTCTAAGTTGTGACAAGTTGCAATATCAGAATGAAGAATTTTGGGTAAAATGTTTTACACTTATTCGCCATATTATTGGTGGAGTAGATTACAAGGGGGTTAGAAACATAATGAAGGTAATTTTAGCAACTTTTAAAAATTCAATTATAAAAGTTTGCAGTTCATTAATATATTTTCTATTTCTAGTCTTGCAAAGAAAAAGCTCACTCATTACCTACTAGATTGGATGCATCAGTTCAACCACAGATGAAAGTTTTAGAAAATCTTATTGAATACATTTTTGATAGGAATGCGTGTTTGTTACCAAGTTATTTAATTATTAATGAAATATCAACATTCACAGAAAGTAGAAATTGGCCTCATTGGGTAACTATTTATTAAAATATTTTTACTTCAGTAAAAGTTCTTAATTGGCCTACTAATAACAAATATTTAATTATTGCAGCTATCAAAATTAATATCAAATTTTATAGATAGTTTCCGTAATGTTGTTCAAATGATTTCAATTATTGGCCATTCTAAAATGTTGCCAGTTGTTGATCATACTGGATATGGAGATCATTTGGTCATCCCTTGGATATTAGATCGGAATACTTTACAATTTCCTTTGAAAGGAAAACTTCCTTATGATCCAGATTTATTGAAACCACAAACTGATCTTTTGAAATATGTTTTAGAACAACCTTATAGTAGAGATATGGTTTTCTCCATGTTGGGATTACACAATAAGGTAATTAGAATTATAATTTATTCATAATATTGTATCATTAATTAAATATTTATTTTAGCAAAATACTACCAGATGTGTAGCTTTAGAAGAACAATTGGTTGACCTTGTAGTCAGAACTATGGAAAATTCAGAAAATGAAACTCCACCTGAAACAGGTAGTGGAGTAACAAATCATTGGCCATGGCTGCACCTATCTTCACAACTGATTTGTTATGTACTTTCTCAATTTGCAAATTTTAATAGTTTTCTAATGGCAATTCATGACAAGGTAAATTTTAAACATTATTTATCTAATTTTTTATTTTTATAATCGTTTAATATTTGTTGTTACAGCTTGTTGGCAGGGAATGGAAAAAATCTAGGGACCATTTAATGTGGGTGCTGCTTCAATATATCTGTGGAAGCATCAAGCATCAAACTGTACTTATTTTTCATATTTTTATTTAGAATATTGAAAATTTATATTACTGTTCTGTTATTTATGATGTTATTATCATTGTTTTTGCAGATTGGAACATTTTTTCCCATTTTTAAAATTTACGATCTTTTATATCCAGAAAAAGATCCTTTGCCAGTTCCAGATTTTACACATCCAACTTATATTCATCAAATGTCATTAGTCTGTATATGGATGCATCTTTTGAAAAAAATTCATTCAGATCATTCAAATTTTCACAAACTCATACCTCATAATTTGAAAGATCACTATGAGTATGATAATTTTATTTATTATTCTTTGTAGCTGATAAAGTAATTATCCTATTTATGATTATTTTGATTGTTGATTCAGGTATCTTCAACTTTTATCTGACCAGAGTGGTGCTCTTCGAATGGGTTCAGATTTCAGAGTTGCTCTACTTTGTAATGCATATTCTAATTGTACCGAATTGTTCACTAAACCAATGGGAGTACTTGTTGATTCAATTTTACCTACAAAAGTTAGTAAGCTATGTAAACTTAATACACTTGCTTCAATTTACATAAAATAATTTACAACTTCTTTTATTTAATAGAATCAACAGCAACAACCTTTGCAGAGTATGCAAAATAACGCTTTTCCCAGTATTCCAACTAAACCACTGCCCATGGCTATTCTTGATTCATTAACTGTTCATGTCAAAATGAGCTTAATACACAGCATTATTACACATGTTGCAAAATCTGCATCGATCAAGAATAGTCCGCCGCTGCCGCCAGCTCTTGTAGAGACTTACAGTAGATTATTAGTGTATACAGAGAGTGAAAGTCTCGGTATTAAAAAATTTATAGGTAAATAATTTTGCATTATCTTTACATTAATCTGAGTAGTGAACGTTATTAATTATATTTCACTGCTATTTTAATTTACTTAATTTGTCTTTTTATATTTTCAGCTCACTTATTGCCAACAGTATTTAAAGCACATGCATGGGGAATACTGTACACTCTTCTAGATATGTTCAATTATAGAATGCATCATATACAGCCGACTTATAGAGTACAAATTTTGAGTCACCTTCACAGTTTGGCCGCCGTGCCCCAGACTAATCAAACTCAATTACACTTGTGGTAAAAATCATTCACCAGTTAGACCTATTATTTAATAAGTTTTTTTATTGAATTTTAAATAAAACATTCTTTTAGTGTGGAAAGCACCGCTTTGCGCGTAATCACAGGCCTAGGATCCGCAGAGGTTCAACCACACCTGTCGAGGTTTTTATCTGAGCCGAAAACTCTTGTGTCTGCAGATTCCGAAGAACTTAATAGAGCTTTGGTCTTGACTCTCGCGAGATCGATGCACATTACGGGTAAGATATAATTTTATGTGAGAAATGAGAAAATTGCGGTTGTGAACAATAATATGTTTTTATTAACTAGGAACTGGAGCAGATTCTATAAGTGGTACCTGGTGTAAGGATTTACTTAACACAATAATGCAAAGTACACCCCATTCGTGGGCTGACCATACACTTCAGTGTTTTCCACCAATTCTAAATGAGTTTTTCCAACAAAATAGTATTCCAAAGGAGGAAAAGCAACAGATTAAGGTACTTCCACATTATATAATAATATGAAATATATATTGTTTAAATTAATAATAATTAAGTTTTTATTTATCAAATTAAGTCTTTTATATTAAATGTTGAATATTTTACTTATAGAAAGCAGTTGAGGAGGAATATAGAAATTGGGCTTCCATGAGCAATGAAAATGACATAATAGCCCACTTTTCCGTCCCTAATTCCTCTCCTCTGTTTCTTTGTCTTTTGTGGAAAGTTATTCTTGAAACAGATTATATTAATCCAATATTTTACAAGTAAGTAGGAGGAATAAAACAATCATTAGTACATTTTAATCGTAAATTATCTTTTAAATAAATAAATTACTCATAATATATCAATTTTAAATATATCAATTACAGAATTCTAGAACGAATCGGAGCTCGAGCTTTGTCGGCTCATCTAAGAAAATTCTGTGATTACATTGTTTTTGAACTTTCGAGTCTCCACTGTGATGCAGCATATGTTCACAAAAGCGTTGATGCCATCAACGATATGATTTGGAAGTATAACATTGTTACATTTGATAGATTGGTCTTATGTCTAGTAAGTCTAAAAAATAAAAAATATATGTATATATTTCTCAAATTATTAATATCTAAAGGTACTTAATTTATTTTATTTTATTACAGGCGTTAAGAACTTTAGAGGGCAATGAGGCTCAAGTTTGTTTTTATATTATTCAATTGTTATTACTAAAAGCCGCGGAATTTCGTAACAGAGTGGTAGAGTTTGTAAAGGAAAATTCTCCGGAGCACTGGAAACAATCGGATTGGCACGAGAAACATTTGGAGTTTCACATGAAATTCCCAGAAAAGTTCGCTCCAGAGGGAATGATGGAACCGTCTTCTGGCGGGCCAAATCACTACCAGAGCTTCCCCGCTTACTTCGGAAACGTGTGCCTTCGCTTTCTGCCCGTTTTCGATATAGTACTCCATCGTTATTTGGAAATGCCTCAGGTATCAAAAAGCTTACAGATTCTTTTGGATCACTTGGGTGGTCTTTATCGGTTTCATGGTAAGAAATATTCAATATTACTATACCTCGAATTTTCTTAAATTGGCAATATTTTTTAAAAATTTGTTTTATTGTAGATCGACCAATCACATACTTGTACAATACATTACACTATTACGAAAGAAAGTTACGAGATAAGCAGCCATTAAAACGAAAACTTGTGGCAGCAATATTAGGTTCAACGAGAGAAGTAAAAGGTCCTCATTGGGCTTTGTCCGAAGCTTACCAAAGATACATGCTCCGATCCATGGACGACTCACACTGGCAGCCAGAGTTAGATTATTACGTTCGATTAGTTCAAAAATTAGTATATAGTAAGCAATCTTTTCTTAACAATGTCTAATTTTATTCCGTCGTTATGTTTAGTGAAATTTATTGTGAATTATTTTTACTATTCAAGCTATTTCGGGAAGAGCGAAATTGCCGTTCACCGACTGGAGGTTTAATGAATTTCCTAATCCAACCGCTCATACAGCTTTACGTCACGTGTGTCGAATTAATGGCTCTTCCTGTTACTCCAAATGCAGTTGCCAATAATTTGCTTGATGTAGTTGCCAAAGGGTAAGGGAAAATGAAAAACCATACTTCAGTGTACTAAAATATATAGACAGTTTTAATAAAAGTGCAATCTATATTTTAGATATACAATTATTCCTTCGGATGAAATTCACATGTGGATCAATTGTATTGGAATTATCATGACTGCACTACCAGAATGCTACTGGTCTACTTTGCACGATCGTTTGGTGGAAACGATTACGAGTCCCGGATTGACTACTTGGCAGTATGACAATCTATCTCCTTTCCAATTGTTTAATTTTAACTTGACACACAACAGTTTCCTGGAAAATAAATTCAGTTACATGCTGGCCTTAGCTCATTCCATCTGGCATCATGCTGGGGTCGGACAAATTGTAACAATGGCTCGGTAAGTTTATAGCAGATATTTAATGATGTATTTATTTTCCCAATACTTGTTGTATTAATTATAAGATGCAATATAAATGACATTTTTTGTATTAATTATAGATTTATAAAAGAGAAATTGCAACCAGTGGTGACCAATGAAGAGCAACTGATCTTCGCCTGCCATTTGATTGGACCAACATTGACTCGTTTCAACAGTGAAAGATCACGCTGTGTTTCTGATCTGACTGTGATACTTTACGAAATGTTGGAACAAGTCAATAGCTCTCAAACTCATTTGAATCATATGGATCCAGTTTGTGACTTATTGTATCCTTTTTTAAATCAATTTTTACATATTTTATTTTATCATGTATTTGAAATTATAAAAATCGTAGTATCAGTAACAATTATTTTACTCCGATTTTTATAATTTAATATATGTTCTATTAAGAAACATTTTATACAATTTATAATTTCGATAATATACAAAGAAAAAAGTAATTTCCTTAACAGTTAAATAATAAAAATAGTTACCATATAAAATACATGTTTGTTGGGAATTTGAAGACGAATGAAGTTGACGGCATAATAAGAAGACTGCGCCCGGCCCTTCAAATGAGGCTCCGCTTCATCGCTCACTTGAGCATCGAAGAGATACAGTCTTCCTGAGATTTGATCCTCCTCGCTGCGGTGATTCCGAATCCAGCAAAAAGTACAACGAAGGTACAAATAGAAGCTGGTGTTGCTACTGTTTGAGCGTTTTTCATATGTTATCACTTGTACATGGATTGTTATCAGAAAACTAGATACTCTTCCATGGAATATATAAATGTTAGCGATCTTTTAATTTGTCACAAGTATGATTATTAAGATTCCGATCGCTAATAGAGTATCTTTAAGTGAGAAAAATAATTTGTTCTCAGATGATTAGAAGTTTATTGTTACTTTTGTATATTTTAACGCATATACAAGTATAAGTATTTGTAGTTGAAGAGAATAGTATACATAATTGTGATACGTTACGAAATATTTTACGTAATTGTGCATTTGAAAAAGAAGTTTACATATAAAATTGAAGCAAATTGTTGAAGTAAGTTGTAAGTAATATTTTAAATTCTTATTCACGAAAGTTAGGTATGTATGATAAATGTTTCACATTTGAATCTATTTATATTTATAAATGGGGTTATTAAAATAACCACTAGAAATCCATATTCTTTGTTTTCGGATAATAATCCAAGTACGATTCATGAGCACGAGTTTAGAGGTCGTTTTTTAATAATTATCGATGGTGCAAATAATAAATTTAGGATAAAATAATTAAACTATACAAATATTATTGTAGATTTTATTATACTATATTTACACGTGACTTAATACGTATGTATGAAAAATTTATATACGTTATTGTGGCAATTTAGAAACGTTTTAAATGAATTTTTTCAAGTTTCCATTTCTTGAAGTATGTAAATATGTAATTGTAACATGAAAATCGTGTGAATAACAACTTTTCTTATAAAAAATTAATGTGTATTTGTTATCTCCTTTGCCTTTACAGTCACATTATCACAATTATATTTATAAACTGTGCGAATATTGGAAATTGTATTTATTATTTAATTGAATACTTTTTATTTTACATATTTATATATTTTTATATATATTTGTCAATTTTCGACAAAATCCTTTGAACATTTGAAATTGAACACTGATTTCTTTTAGTACCACATCAAGTTTAATTTTTAATTTCTTTGTACTATTTAATATTTTACTGTCAAACAGAAAATCAACCAATGCTTTTCCAACAATTATCTATAAAAAATTATTTAATTATTTCAATTTAAAGAATACAATTTATATTCGAAATACATTTCAACTAATATGTATTGATATATATTTATTGATCTGTAATATTAGTAGTTCATCCAGTTATGAAAAAAAAAAATTATTTTATAAAACGTTATAAACTTTTTTCATTTAAAATAAAATAGAGTGTTATCCAAAACCTAAAATAAACACAACATTATAAATCTCTAAACCTATTAACTCTTGAATAAATTACTAATAATTATAAATTACTCGAATAAAATATCATCACAAAATCTCAGAACAATTTTAAAATCTCTATTACATAAAAAACTTTCGTTTACTGCGATCCAATATCGTGATTTTTGGTTTCGCTAGCCTCGGATAAAGTGGGACTATGTCGCCGCTGGTTTTGAGGGCTGGTTTCCTCTTGGCTTATGTGAATGCGCGGTATCGGCACGTCGCTCGATTCCCCGGATTCCGGCGAGATTTCTTGTGGTCGTTCCCACTGCTCCATTTGGTACTCATGATCCGCATCTACCACTGGCTCGATAACCAACTCCAATGGTTGGTCGTTCGGTAACGACTCCTGTTCAGCCTCCGTCAATTCGCCATTCTCCGAAGCCTGCCGAAGGTTTTCGCTCGCGGTCTTCCATCGCTGCATCTACGCTCGCTGCTGAGTAATTCGAATTATTTAATTTTACAAGATATCTGAATCGCTTAAATTTTGTAAAATGTACATCGAATATTTTGAGTTTTACCTTTTATTGAAGCGACGTCGAGGGACTTGTTATTTGTCGTAGGTAAAATTTTTTTCCATCGAGCGAAAGATGTATGCGATTGATTTTCAAGCCTCTTTTCTGCAATTTTGAACATCTTACGCCTCTCCTCGGTACGCTCCTGTCTTAATTGAGTCTTGAAAAAAAAATTGTCAGATTAATTGACCATCTCTGTAGTGATAGCATTTTTTTGATTGACAACACCAGTAAATAAAATAAATCACCTTCAAATCATTATTAGATTCTCGGAGAGAATTCGTCAACGAGACCATGTAATAAATTATCAGAGCCATCAGAACTATCAGAGGAATGACGATACCAGGCGAGGCAATGTAATCCAATACTCTGTAATAAAAAACGTACGTTTTTCTCGATTTTCTGCGTCTGTTGTTGACAGGGTTCCGTCAAGCGAATCAGTGTGTAACAAAAAAAAATTTTATTTTCATGCTGACCTGTATTCATGTATGTAATCCGGCAGAGCTTTTCGGAGGCTGGTCGTGGCTAAATAATAGATCCTTTGGTAACCGGAGAATGGACCACAGTGCCAGGATGGCTCTACCCAAACTATCGCATATCCTACCGGTAGTACACAGAGGAATAGCATCGTTAGTAACAAAGCCAGATAAAAGTTGTTGGATCTGTGAAAAAATATTAATAATTTACTTTATGAATAAAAGTAAAAAATGAACAAAAAATTTTTTTTTCGAATTTAAACTGTTTTACCTGGATGCTCTAAACACTATTTCGTGAGGTACATTACACGTTAGCACGGTCCAAGAGCGAAGATACATCAAAATCATTAATTTGATTACGTTGAGAACGATCAGACCCGGACTAAAGAAAATGCCCATCCAGACCATGCCTGCAATTATAATGAATTTTTTTAGAGCATCAGTATGGATAATTTTTAAATTATATCGGTATGTATCGTTGCGTATACTTAAAACAAATGATTATTATTATTACCTTGATTATTAACTAAATGAAGGATGTTCTCGGCAATTTTGAAGTCGCCGTACTGGGGGAACTGCTTCTCGAGATCCCAACACCAGCATCTGTTCATGTATCGTACGAAGAGTGCCCGAAAAAAATCCATTCCAAGCGTCGAAACTATCGTCAGCACGAGATCCATCATCGTGAGCTTCGCCAATTCCTGACCAAACATCGTCTCCCAGCAGAGGCCTCGTAGCAAACGGCGGGTATTTATGTCCAATGACGTCGTTGATACTGCTCGTTTACAATAATAATTTATTAAACTAAGTTAATAAATCAAACAAATGTATTGTATAAACTTTAATTTACGCTACGTTAAACTGTAAACTTTTCAATTGCGAATACTTAATCAATAGTAGTAAACATAAAGACAGCAATGAATAAAGATGAATTTGACTAGTTTTAAACCGACTATTTAATGTTTTTTTAGTATCAAAAAAAAAAAAAGTAGGAAAAAAATTTCCTTGTCTAATTATCGAATACACACTGATAGAAGAAGGTCAGTAATCACAATTAAGTATTACTTGTTTTAACTAATATATGTTTCAACCAAACATCAGTTAAAACAACTAATAGTTAGTTTTGATTACTGACTTTTTTCCAGTGCATTTTTTTGACTATTTATCAAATAATTTAAATCAAGTTATTAATTAATTTTTATTCCGATAATTAGTTTTTTTTTTTCAATTCTTTTTCAATAAGAAAGAGAAGTTCTGAACAACGGATGTATATAATTATCGAACATCATACCCGAATAATTATCAAAAGTGGTGGTTTTATTTTCGCAAGTGCGCACCATGCACCTGACAATTCTATTCTCTCCGCAAGTGTCGGCTATTCCAGATGACGTTCCATTTCCTCCAGACGCATCGGGGCTGGGTGGCGGTGACGTCAGACTATTGTAGTTGATAGTTTCGTTATCCACCTCGACTAAGTCAAAGTAGTTGTAATTATTATGCGGATAGTCGTCGTTGGAAATGATTTGATTCTCGTCGGGCCGACGTTCGGAGACGCGAGGCCTCGTGGCCGGGACATTTGTTTCGTTTTCCACGGTTTGCGTCGTAACGACGGTTGCATTCTCCGGTTCGGTTATATTAAAGTCATCGAACCCATAGAACGGATCGATGTACCCTTCCTCTCCCAATGACCAATCGCTGAAAATACTATTAGCGTCGACGGAGCCTGGGGGCAGTGCACTTTGAGTGAAGTTTGAACGGTCTTCGTCGAGTGGCAGTGAGTAGTTGGCGGTTGAGAAGTTACCGATTTCCAATGAATCGTAGTTTCTAGCGAAGAAATATTGCGTTATTAGTATTTTTATAATTAGATGTTCTTAAATATCATGTGGAAAAATAAGCAGATAATAAATTAATATATAAGTATACGACGTTATTTTAATTTTCATTAGTTTTTATCTTAATTTTCGTGGCTGTTGTTTAATTAATGAAAGTATTTATTTTACGTAAATTTACCTGAAGTAAATTCTTGTGTTCAGAAAAATATAAAGTGAAGATAAGAAAGAGACAACATCTAATCTCCTTTTTGAAAATTTCAAAAATTTTTCACAAGAATTTACTTCAGGTATATGAATGTAAATTAACATCAATTTAAAAATGTTTTATACGTTTAAAAATACGTTATTAAAAAAATAATAAATACATAAACAATGTAGTGCAAAAGATTGTAAAGTGATGCATTTCAAACGTGATAACGTGAACACAAGGGAGAAAATTCCATTAATGAAATTTGATTACTGTGCGATTATGCCCGGCCAAGGCTCGAAGGAAGCAGGAGAGTTGACCTGGTTCATATTAGTCGATGACGGAGACATATTAGAACCGAGTACGAGACTCATTGCCGTAAGGGACGCGGCTGTCCGGAAGATGTTTCCTTCGCAGGGCACTAATCGCTCGGTGCAATTATAAGAGCTTAAAGTATGTTTGGGTTTCAAACTCTTCAGCTTCGCGTCCTGAAAGCAAATTGATCTATTATCAAAGTAATCCGTCTTTTTTTCGTAGCTGCATTGGATATTTAAAATTTTTTACTCACCGATGAATTGATTTTCTTAAAAAGAGCGTATATCAAAGAGTACATGTTGAGCAGATTGAGGACCATAATTCTAAAACAGATACAAATGTTAAATAAAAATTTTAAGATTATTTTGTAAATTTACAAGAATGCGCTTATTTTTCTGCACATATTTTTTACTCATAAATTTTGAATTTGTATTTATATAACATATTAAAGGTATTAAGAAAATTGTAATACTTTCTAAGCGATGAGTCATTTTCTTACTCACAAAGCTCAAGATAATTTTTGCACAATTATTGTTAATTATTGTTCGAGTACTTGCAAAAAATAACATTAGGCTTTATAATTTCACTAAATAAACTAAATGAATGTACGAACGTACCGACCAAGTTGCAGTCGCAACTGCTTGCGTGGGTGGTAGCTTTCGATGATGCCGAAAATTTCGAAGAAGATAGGAAAACTGTAGGAGATAAGCGTCATGACTACGGTAATCTCATTCTGACGCCACCAACTGCTGTTCGCCGCCTTGTCCTCGCTGCGCTCCACGACCTCCACTACGGCGTAGGCTGACACCGCCAACATCCCGAGCACCAGGATGTTCATTATTACGCGTATACTCGTGATCTTCCAACTAGCAAAAGAATTATTTATTTATTATATATATATTAAACGGAATAAAAAGCCCTTAAATAATTAAATAAAAAAAGATTGTAAATCTTTTAAAAGAGACAAATCAATTATGAATAAACTGACTCGTAAAAACTATAATTACTTAAATAATTTCCGAATTTTTTGTTTATCCTTTATCTCAGTACGGTTACAAATTTTAAATAATTGTTGCGTAATTTTAATGATAAGTAGAACAATTTTAGTATATTATTACTTTCGTTCGTCCCGCTGTTTTTCCGACTCCTCGAGCAGAGCTTCTTTGAGCCCAAGAACTATGCTGCCAATGCGGTTGTGAGCCGTTTCGGGATTTCCGATCATGAAGTCCCAACCGGTGAAAAGCTTCCAAGAGAAAGCGCATTCATCTTCCTTCTCTGATAGCTTACTCATCCGAGAGTTTTTCGCCATTCTAAAATACAAACAAAAAGTAAATCGTTTCATATGTCTTTTATTCTTTAATTTAATTTACTTTTATTTTAAGTGTTTATCTTAATAAAGTCTAAAAACTATTATTAAATACTCTTCACGTATTTTTCTGCCTTGAGGGTAAGAAAATTGCGAAAGTTTCTTTCAGAAGTCTACTTTATTTAAAAAGTTGACGGCTTACTTGCGCAGAATCGCAACGAAGCTGTAGGTGTAAACGACGAGATTCACTAGAAAGTAAGCCAGCGGCAACTTGTAAGCCTTGTATGTATGCTGATTGGCGTACCATCCGTAAAAAAAGGGCGAATATTTAAGATTGCCTTCGAACTCCCAAAGCGTCAACAGGTGATTCGATTTCTCCTGTTCCTCGGGCAGCATTGTTTTCCGGTCGCCGGGTATAGTCGCATTTTGCAAAGTAGCCAGCAACTAAAAGAAATCAAAATAAGCAACATTACTATTATTCATCTTATTAATAATAAAACATTATTTTACTACATTGGTAAACTAGCATCGCTCACTTTGCATTCGTCTTTTTTTATTTGTTTATAAAATTTTCACTTCCTATAAGGAAATTATAATTGAATGTAAAATTTAAAAGAAAATAATTGATAAGAAAGATACGATGTTATTGAAGAAAATGTGAGATGAAAAGAAAGTTAAAGTAATAGAATACAGAAGTAAATATGAAATTCACAATTGAAAAAATACACTTTTGAAGATTTTACTCTGTAAAGTAGATATAAAACTCCAGTGGTATAAAAGTTGTGAAAAATGAAAAGAAGACTTGCTTACACTTATAAATTGGAAATTTATGTCATAGAGTTTATTTTACCTCGGGTATGGCGACGAATGTAACGAGAGCCGCCGAGATGACGAGGTTGACCCAGAAGAGCCACCGTAGGAAAATAAAGTAAGAAGCTACTGCCGAGCCGAACTGCGATTCGATTTGCTTTACTCGACGTTCCCAAGGCACCAGTACCGTTTTCAGATTGGTGAGTTCGCGCTTGAAGTATTGCCATTTCTGCCAAACAAATAAATTTATTTTTATCACACATAATATTGTCATTCATTGAAAAATTAATATGTTATACGCTGAGAAAATAAAATTTTTGTTTTAATTACAAATACATCCAGAAATTATCTCCGTATTATTTCCTATTATGTAAGAATAAAATTTTATTAACGCGTTTTAGTGTGAAAGTTACTTTTGAAACAATTGTTATTTTTTTACACCAGGACAGTGTCACACCTCGGGATCAAAGCTTTAGATGCAACTTTAAATATTTGTGTGCATTATTATTTGGTGTTAAAATACAATTTCTAAAACTTGATCCAAACCGGTAATCTATAGGTGCTACAATCACCTAGCCAGTGTACAAAATTTTTACAAAGAACAATGAATGTACTGCAAAATAAATGTAAAAAAAATTACGATGAAAATAAAACACTTAAACATGTTTAGATATTGAAAGATAAGATTCTTTCAAACAACGAAGATTATTAATCATTAAAGAAGAAACAGTTTGTCCTATTCAAGTTAAACGTACATTTGTCCCCGCAAGCTAATTTCAAATACGTAATTGAAAATGAATGCATTGACGTTAAGTAAAATAATTTTACGTTGCTTTTAATAATTGTTTAAATTAAAGTCACTTGTTTTTACGTTGTTTTCTATACGCCATGCTCAAAGATACGACATTACGCACACTTGCTAAAATTCACTTGCGTAAAATCGCATCTTGCACACGTTGTGAAGAAAATAACGGTTTGATACTTGTCCGAGGAAGGGACGTTTAACCTCGTGCGATCTTTTTTCACTTGGTTCTCTCGTACGCAAACCTAACACGAGGTTTAAAATAATTTTCAAAATTGATTTAATGTCCACACTGAAAAATAATTTGTTAATTTAAGAAAATTATTTACTTCGATAGTACTTATCAAATATTTCTTTGAATCAACTAATGATTTCTTTAAAACTAAATGAATTTATTTGTTTCTAAATAAAATTAGTAGTTTTAAAAAAAAAAAAATTCTTTGACTCGATAAAATATTTAATAAGTACTATTGAAATAAATGTTTGCTTAAAATTAACGAATGTTTTCTCTCAGTGCACGTTTGAAATAAACTTCCTTTACAATTATTCATTTTAACGGAGATTTTTTTTATCGCGAATGGCAATCATAACGTTCGATGATAGCGTTAAACCTTGGAGAGCAGCAGAGAAGCACGGGCGAGGGCATCTCGGGTGCTGCGCGTTTGGGCGAGTCTCTCCTGCAGTGCACCCTCGTGCTTGCGCACGTAGGCCTTCGCTTGGCGCACCATCCTGAGTTTGCGGCGAAGCGGCCACGGTTCTTGCTTCACTCCGCTAAGCACCTCCTTGTGCAGTTTCAGCCTCTCGAAAATTCGCTCCTGCTCGCCGGACATCTGCTCCTCCATCGAGATCGCCGTGCTGAATTTAAACAAAAAGAAAATAGTCTTATATTAAAGGAATATACAATCATTTTATTTTGCGATTTTTCGGTGTAACGACCTTTTCCTATTTCTTTTTCTGCGATTCGACGTGCTTCTAAATGCACTGAGAACAAAATATGGTAATTTTAAGTAAATATTTACTTTGATATAGTACCTAGTTAAATGTTTTTTTTTAATCGAATAATTATTCTTTCGAAACTACTAAATTTATTTAAAAACGAATAGATTCATTGAGCTTTATGGAAGTATTTACACTAAGAGAAAATACTTAATAAAAATTGCTATTTTGAGTATCACAAATTGTTACTTTCATACTAAAATTTCTCGCTGATCAAGACTGTCACTCATTTCCTACTCACAATAACAATTTTTATTAAGTTTTTTCTCGTGGTGTAGTTGATACATACTGGAGTGTGTTAATAAATTATTAATAAACATTGTTAAAAAAAACAAATTTGCAATTATTAAAAAAAAAACTCTACTCGAAATGTTACGCCGTAAAGCTAACAAAATCAACTGTAAAATTATTAAAATTATGCGGAGCTACTATAGCAAATAAAAAAAACAATTAGTTACAAAACGTAAGCAAACTTCCGAGAAAATATATGTTAGTGCTTAAATTATCTTTTAAAAACTGTTTTCCCAGTTCACCGCGTACCGCGAGTTTAATTTTGCGAAGGACATTTGAACTAAAGAAGTTACCCTTTTACGGTGAAATGTTAATTTAAAATGCAGGGTTAATTGCACTTATACATTAGACTGCAGCAGTTCTGGGAAAAACTAAGCGAACAAAGACTGCACTTTGCGCTCGGAAAATAATTAGTAAGAGAAATATCATTAATTTTCTATCTCGACTGATATGCTCACTTTATTAAATGCTTCAAGCGTACACTTCGATGTAATTATTTTATTAGCGAGATTAATTGTTTTTTCTGCGCGTAAACGTTCACGACAAATCATCCCCTTTGTTTTCGCGTTAAATTGAGGCAAAGGAAAAATAGTTTAAACTTACTCTCCGGAGCTGGTGGTGAAGACGGAGGAGCGGCGCCGAAAGGCCGACTCAGCGTCGGGGCTGAACGGCGAGGAGGGTCTTCGTTTTCGTCGACTATGTCGACGCGACGAGTTGCGCCTCTGTATGATTGCGCACGCCGATGCCGAGTACTCGTCTTCTTCCGCTCCATCATTTCCTTCTGAAATTAAAAAAAAAAAATTAGTGAAAAGATTTTTTTTAAAAGTCGTTTTATCACCAAATGCAATTACATTGATTATCCAGTATTTGGATTTTTTCATTGTTTAAAACCCTTTTTTATATGATATACAAAAATTGGAAGCTTGTGAAATAAATATAATTCGTGCAGTACACTTAATATTGAGCGGTTTATTTGAACTCCAAATGAACAAAGGGTAACACTATTACTTATGTTTAATAGTAACTTAAAGTGCGCTTCGCTTCACTAATATTTTAAATAATTAGCAAAAATAAATAGTTATATCATACTGTTGTCACTTAAGTACGTAAGATTGCTATAATAAATTACTTATACGTAAGTACAAAAACAAGTTATTCGGGATATTACAAAATACCACAATAATCAGCAAGATATTAGATATTGAAAATGCTGCGTTTAGTATGTTTCAAGTTTCAAATTTTTTTTCCTCAGAGACATGGTGAACTTCGGCGGTAGTGCGCTGCACGCGCGCCTGCTTCTTGAAAGATCCAAATTGGCCAGGTCGTCGTTCCCCAGCATTTCGCACACCATATCAACCGTCTCCAGCGGTAGCCTCGTGTGTATTATGCTCAGCAGCGCGGCGCTGCCTTTCTTCAGTAGGTTCAGCCGATTTTGCGCAGCCTTACATTTCTCGTTGATCAAATCGCTGTAGGTGCCGAATCTGCCAATGAATATCTCGGTTTTGATCTTATCGACGATGCCCTCGTCGTTCACCCATCGGACCATTTTATGGGGCGGAGTTACCAGCAGGTCGTAGTAGCTGATGTCCCTGGTGACTTTAGTCTTCTGCAAGAAAAGCAGTTCCTTGATGTAACTGACAAACTTCTCCGCGTACGGGATGTTGTTGGCGATGAACCGTACGTTCTGGGCGCCGATTTCGAGATTCTGGAAGCGGCGCAGTGCCATGTGCCTGACGAGAAGGAATCCAAAGTGCAGCATGATTTTGTTGTTGTGCTCGAGCAGAGCGAGAGGCGTGCGCCCGTGCGAGTTGCGCACGTCGACATCTGCACCGAGGTCCAGTAATTGCTGCACGAGCTTCTTGTAATTGTACCTGAGGTCGCAGATTTCGGAAACGAGGTGCAGGGGTGCGTCGCCGAAATCATCGCGCAGGTTTACGTTAGCGCCGGCCTTGAGAAGGCTCAGGATGATTTTCTCGTAGCCAAGGATGATGGCTTCGTTCAAGGCTGTGCGGTTGCCCATGAGCTTGCAATTAGCGTCCGCGCCATAGGCAAGCAGCAGATTCACTGCTTCCAAATTACCTCTCTCTATTGCGGAGTGCAGCGGTGAATCTTGAGAGACCGTGCTCTTGCTGACCGTGACGTTTGCGTCCGCGCCCTTAGACAGGAGCAATTGCACGGTGGCATTCATGCCGTTGCAGACGGCTAGGTCGAGCGGGGTACGGTTGTACTGATTACGCATGTTCACGCAGGAATCGTAAGAGACCAGCAGGTGAACTAATTCCTCGAGATTTTTTTGTAAGGCAAGAATTAACGCCGTCGATTTATTGTAGTTTTGATGGTTAACATTGACACCAGCTTTGAGAAGCACCAATGCAATGTCCAATAAGGATTTACCTGGAAATGGAAATTTCAAGAATTTACGCAAGTGTTGTACTATTTAATGTAGAATTTATAAGTCTGCTTACCCTCTGGCAACACTTTGATTGCATACACTAAAGGATTATCTTCAAGATTGTTGGAGATATTAACATCGGCACCATTTTTAAGGAGAAGTTTAATCATTCTTGTGTTGCCATTTTTTACTGCTTCAAAAATAGGAGTGAACAAATATTTTGTTTTGGTATTCACGTTTGCACCCATCGAGAGAAGCAACTTTGACACTAGATATTTGTTTAATTTAACAGCTAAATGTAATGGCGTTTCACCTTTT
Organism: Sycophila sp. Sp_5; assembly: GCA_018906775.1. Lineage (NCBI taxonomy): Eukaryota > Metazoa > Arthropoda > Insecta > Hymenoptera > Eurytomidae > Sycophila > Sycophila sp. Sp_5. Next base: position 292,709 of record JACCID010000014.1, on the reverse strand, counting down.
TTATTCTTCACGTCAATCTTAGCGTTGAAGTTCAATAGTAATTCATTTATTAAAATATTCGTTTGATGTTGTGTATGTGCTTGGACGGCATAATGTAAAGCTGTTGAACCTTTGCAATTAACTTCGTTAACATTTAAATTACATTTTAAAAGCAATGACATTAAATCTCTATGATTGTATTTGATAGCCAGGTGTAACACAGTTTCACCAAGATTATTTTTTGCATTAACATTTAATTTCCGATTATGCAACTGAAAATTTGAAACATCAATTTAATGTGATTAAACCATATATTTTCAGCATTTATAATACTAAAAAAACATTATTTCTTACATCTGTATTTTTTGTTGCAGCGGATGCTGAATAGTTGCTTATCAAATAGCTTACTGTATCTATATCATTCTGACATACAGCCACATGAAAAATAGTTTCTCCTTTAAAATTTAAGGAGTTTACATTTATTCCTTTGTTTAGATACATCTTTATCTTGCTCAAACACTTTGCTGTAGCAGCATAGTGAAAGTCTTTAACATTACGACGACACTTCATGATTGGATGCATCTGTAAATTGTCAATAAAAAAGTTAATAAAAAATAATTTTAAACAATTAAACATATATTTTGCATTGTCTAATGTTACATATAAGAACAATAATTACTGATGAGGTATAGTGAAACAAACAAAACAAAACACTGTATAGTCCAACGGAGAGGAAATTAAAATTTAGAGGAAAAGATTATATTATTAAGTACTTCAAGTAATACATGTATTTTATATATTTTCATAGAAGTAACTTTTTATTGGTATAAATATAAATTACACCACTGAACGGTTAATACACACCTAATTACAGTCTTGATTGCCTTCCAGGGATCATTTCTCGTTGATACAAAGGATACAGCGTCGCTGTGCGCATTTACACTGTCTTTTCTATTTTACGTATCTTCGGTCATTATTTTTCTTTTCGAGGATCACTGAACTCTGACGTCGATCGACAATTAAACAATAAATTTTGATCTTCTACATTAATCAAAAGAACTTTAGATTGAAGGCGACTTCTTGTTTGGACTGGAATCGACGAGAGATCGAGAGAAAACCGATTTATTGCCCGATAAGCCGGTGTCGAAAACTCGAATCATAACAAACTTGATCACGTGATCGACCCTAATCTACAGTTATACCAATTGCACGAAACAATAAATCCCTTCGAGAAATTTATAGTTAATAAATATAGGTCATTTTTATACGAGTGCGGAAGTGGATTATTTGCGTCGGGGACGTTTTTTCGAAACGAAAAGTCTTCCAAGGCAAAGATTCACTTACGCACTAAATGAAATCGTATTTTTCTTCACGAGAGCCGCAAAACGCATGTGTATTTCAGGTTAGAGTGGAGAAAATAAAATTTGGAAGTACTATGGCCAACATAAATTTTGAATTTGTTAATCTATATAATTACATAAATAATTATATCATAAATTGGAACATTTAATTATGTAATTCGATTATGAGTCGAATTGCGAATTGAGTTGAGTTAAAAAATTATCATTTTCAAGATTTTGAATTCTATTCATAATATTTCACACGAAATAATTTTTAACTGAAATGTCCAGTTTCAGTGTTATCTGTTATCATTCACATGTATGGAATTGATTTATTTTTAATTTTCAGGAAAATTTCATTTTGATTAATGTAATGTAGGCAAATTATGTATTTCTACTAAATGAAATTCAACTGTATTGTACTTTTCAAAAGGAATTAGTAAATGTACAATTAATATTGGTATATGCGTAATATTACAATTTGTTCATGGTCGTATAATAGTGAATCTTAAAGACTTAAAGTTGGAGTATTTTTTTTTTTAATTTTTTCATAATAAAAGATATTGTGTGAAAAGTAATAAAGTAAAATGCTCTGAGTTCGTTATTAGTCCATTATCGTTATTACCTATACAAGTGTGTTAATTTATTCTCCCTTGTCCTACTTATTAGGTTTAATATGTACGATGATTAGCGAAAATTTTAAAAATTTAACATTTATGGTTATTGTATATTGCGTAATATATTCCAAAGTAAAATATTAAAATCACAAATTCTAAAAAAAAATATGATTCGTCATAATTTTTTATTATAATATAGTAATCATGTTTCATCATAATTTTTTATTATAATATAGTACTCATGATTCATCATACTTTTTTATTATAATGTATAATAATCAAATTTATTATTAACTGCGGATAAGTATCAAAACTCTGTTAGATTTTGTTGAAAATTGCTACAGACATATTTTTTTATAAACTTAATGATACAAGAGAGCACAAAGTAATAATGAAAAATGAAAATTAAAAATATATTTAAACCGGTACATTTTAGTTGAGCATTTTAATACTTTCGAAGATGATCGCTGTTGTAATTGTGAATATAAAAAAATTACGTTTAACGAGAAAAATCTTAATCTATTATTTTTTTTTTTTTTTTAGATTTTGTACAGACAATTTCGCCATTCAGAATTATTACATTGAAAAGCAAATAGATGCTAAAATATGGAGATTTGAAGCAATGCTACTTTTAATTGTATTATTCGAAATGAACTCTATTATATCTTGTAGCTTAAAAGCTTTCCACTTCGGAGTTAAAAATTGTGTCTCTTTTGTTTTATTTCTACCGAAGATTTTCTTTTCAGCTTATTTAAATTTTCTCTAAATTTAAATAAGCGAATGCAAAAAATTCAGATGCAAAAATGCAAAATATAAGTTTGTAAAATGTATTTTATCGAATTCTGTCCATTAAGAATACTTTTGGAAAATTAACGGAAGTTATCAAATATAAAGTGGATGAAAATGTATGAGATAAATTTCGAAGGCTCATTTAGTGCTCAAAGTATAATATTACGTTTACTTTTAATTTCCGTATATTCTTTGCAAGCTTTGATTGCATAAAAATTTCTTCGTCCTGTTTACATTATTTCTTAATAACATCAAAATATGATTTAAATAATATTTAAAATGAAGTCAATTTACTAACATAATAAATTTTTTCTTTTAACGATTTTATAAAATTGATTTACACTCTTCAAATTATTGCTATTAGCTAAACTACAGAATAAAAAAAATTTTAAAAAATAATTGTAACACTGTGATATCATCAATCGTTACTTAAATAAATAATAAATTAACAGATATTAAGTACTAAAAAGTCATATTATTGAAAGTAATGTCAGAGGAAAGTAAATTTAAAACGACTGGATTCGAAGAGCTTCTGCAAAACATATAACTACATCGAGAGAGAAAAAACTTAATAAAAATTGCTATCATGGTTTGAAAAGGAGTGGCAGTCTTGACAAGTGAGAAAATTTAGTATGAAAAAAAACCAAAATATTAGGAGTCGAAATAACAATTGTATCGAAATAGAAATTTTTATAACTTCAGGTTATTATATTGTTCATATCTAAATTTCTCGTTTGTTAGGGCTGCCACTCCTTTCCAAAAAACAATATAGCAATTTTAGTCAAGTCTCTTCTCTCAGTGTATTCTCGTCAATTTAGACGAAAATAAAAATTCATCTCTGAAAGCTTCATAAAAATCCGAAATCTGAAGCGGCCATACCCTCCTACAGCAATTTTGAAAGTAACACATTACCGATGGTAGAAATGCGCTGCATCTCGGGCGACCTGGCGGCGTCCAGAGCGAAGCCCCGTCGTCGCGGCTCAAGCCCGCTCGACGCGGGTGGCTGATCCTGCGGCGAGTCTTGCCGAGGTGGACTGGACTCGTTGGTCGCACGATCGCCCAGGGCAAACGTCACTGAGAGTCTGTCCACCGACGGCTGCGGAGAGGACGGCTCCACCTAAGTGCGACACACGTTTGTCAGATTCCATACTTTTTTTTTTAATTTTCAGCACGAAATCGTCACGATCGCTTTTTTTTTCTTTATCGTGTGTTATTGGAATTGAAAGCGTTTTTTTTTCGTATATTATTGAGATTGAAGATGTTATTGTAATGTTGGAGTAATGTTTATTTATTTCATTATTTATTTAAAGAAATTAAACGAACTATAGAAGCCTTACAATACAAAAAAATATATATTATATACAAGATAGAGATATGACATAACAGAATAATCGTTACTTATCCAAATACATTATACAAATTGTTTAGAGATATTTCTTAAAGCATTTTTTAATGATCCGATAGAATCAGAGCCAGGGGCATTTTTTTTTATTAGGGATGGACGAATTCGTATGATTTATTCAATTATGATAAAGAGTGTTTGTATGACTGGAACGATTTTTTTTTAAATGGTCTTATCCGGATTATCAACTACCAACGTGTACGAATTTTTTTTTTTTATTGTCGTGAGATTTATTCAATTGTGGCGAAAAGTGTTATTTGCACGGCGGGCACGATTCTTTTTTTTTTGCATACAACGATAGACACGTGCAATATAATTCTATTATAATTCCATCGAGTGCATCGAAAAGTGCTTGAAAAAAAAAACAATTGAAATTACAAAATAATGCAGTTCTCTGTCATATAACGCTCCGTAGAAACAATCTTATAAAATACTGTAAAAATGTTCAAATTTTATAAAATTCGATAAATTATTTATGCGGTTTTTGCACCATTCTACGGAGTTTTATAAGACCCATTCAATAGAATGGAAACAGAGATCTTAAGCACAAATGACTCTTCTTTAAATCTATAAACAACACATTCCGCCACTATGAACCACGCTAAAAAAATCACTCTTAGTATATAAACATTCTATTGGAGTCAAATTTGACTCTAGAGGAATAGAGCGATTTAAATTTACTCTTAAAGTAGAGTAATATATATAACCATATGCTCTACTTACACTGAGAGAAATATTATAATAAAAATTACTATATTCCTTAGGAACAATGGGATATACTCGACTTATGACGATTTTTACTATAAAACATACTAAAAAGTCCTATGTACATAGCAAAAATTGCTATTTATATAGTAGAAATCGCTATCTACATAAGAATTTTTAGTATTTTTTATAGTAAAAATCGTCATAGGTCGAGTATATCCCACTGTTCTTACGGAACATAGTAATTTTTACTACAACATTTCACTCCGTGTACACGGAAAAAAATGATTAGTTAAACAGTAAATAAACTTTCATTAAAAAGTTAAGTAAACGCAGTCGCGCATAAGATTTACTCGCGCAAAAAGGAAATTATACTGAATTTTCAACATTTTTCTCCGCGTAAGAGTAAAAAAAAATCACTCTATTTCACTCCATCAAGGGAGTTAAATTCACTATAAGATTAAAGTGAAAATTTGACTCCAACAGAGTTACTCTTCACTCTACTTCACTCCAGCCGATTTAGCATGAACCCCAATTCACAAAGTAAGCCGAGTGTATTAACATCGCAACGCACTTCTCTCACGGTACTCCGGTGCTGGAAGATGAGGAGCTTACTGAGGTTCTTTATCGCGTACATATCGCGGGTACACCTGCACCGGGTGCGAAGCGCGACTCGAGACTGCGGCTCGCGGCGCGGCAAAGCCGCCGACTGACCACTTGTTCGCGGCCGCAGCCGCGCCTATAAGCCTCGACTTCGACTTCGACGGGACGTTGAGCATTGGACCCCCCTCCGGGAGGAAAGGGGTGCGGGGGCGACGAACACTGGGTTGAGTCGGGGAGACTCTTTTTGTGAGATTTTTTTTGTTCGGGTGGAATGAATGGGACGCGAGGGTGGGATTTTTTGGCACGCGGCATGCGTGCGTGACTTATTCGGACTGGATTTTTGTTGAAGATTATCTAATGTGAAATGCGGATTTGCAGAGGTACTTTCTGAAAAATTAACTCCATGGTTAAGAAGGCATTGCGATGTTTTTGTACGCGAGCTTTTATAAATGTAATTTTTTTTTATTAATTTGCGATGATCTTCAGTATGCGCGGCGTAAGTAGAAACAGCCGGGATTGGTCAGACATTCATTTTTCAAGGGTTAAACTTATATGTATCAGTCGGTTTTATAAAGTATTTGTGGGTTGAAAATTATGTCGTGAAATGCGTAATAAATGCGAGCTGTAAAAATTGAAGGAAATTACCGTAGCTTGTACAAATGTTCTTTTAAAAACTATGCGGTGATGATTATTTGTAAATTTTACGAGACACCTAATTATTTTAGAGTACCGTGTTTTACTGATGGCATCGAGAAACTTGCTTTCGAGTCTAGAAAATAAAAAATATTATTCTCTTCATTTAACAATACAACAAAACCAGGTCAATTCTCAACTGTCAGCTCAATTAGATACACAAATTTAATCTTCGATAGTGTACATACAACAAACTCGATCAATCAGTGCGTTCACTATAGGTGAGTATAAAATATAAAGAGAACCAAAATATTAAGGTCTAAAGCAAACAATTTTCGATAATAAGTTTGATCCTGTGACAAGATTGATTTTAAACAAACAAAAAAAAATACACATAATTTGCGATGTTTGAATGTGACGCAACAGAACTTATTTTGAACAAATGAAGATTTTTCAATATGTAACATTTGAAATTGTTGCACTTTGCTCCGATATTTTTTTTCGTTCAAATAACTATGTAAGGTTTATGAATACAATGTTTTAAAGAATTATACGTTATAAATTTTTTTAAGAATATTAAATCTTATACCCTAATCTTGCGGCTTCCTTCATAATTTATAGCATAAAAGAGAGTTCAAATTCTCAAAAAATTGTACGTGATCCAGAATTCTCGTATTCTTCTATCCACTTATTTTAACCGAGTAAAAATCTCCTAAAATTATTTGAAATTGTTCCGCTAATCACAGAATAGTAGATCAACTTATCCAAACTTACTAACAAATATTTTCCAGTTCTCTACTAATTTCTCTACAAACTTCTACTAATTTTTACTATAACATTTCTCTCCGTGTAAAAACTGCTTTGCAAAAGTCAGTAAACTTAGTATTCTTTAAATTATAGATATTATTACTCTACACAGAAAAGTAAATTTCGCAGTTTTGTATAAAGCAGCTTAAAATAGATCTTAGTATTTTTCTGCTTATTAGAGTTTTTTTCATTGATTCGATCAAAGCAATAAATAATCTACTATATAAATAGCAATTTTTGCTATACATACATATGAATTTTTAGTATATTTTATAGAAAAAATCGTCATAGGTCGAGTGTGTCCCACTGTTCCTACAGAACTTAGTCATTTTTACTATAACATTTCTCTCCGTGTAAATAAAAATAGTCCGTAAAAAAAATAAAGAACATTTCAATTCGTAACCGCGTAAGAATAAACAAAAATAAAAATCACCTAGGATGCGAAGGGATCCAATTGAGCGCTTCGAAGAGGCGCGGTCACGCGCTGATCGGGAGGGTGGTATGAAAATCCCGCAGATTCGAATGCGAGACAAATAAAGATCGATGCCACGGCGTGCGCGCGTAGGTATATCGGCGAAGCGATAAATCACGCGCGGCCGTGCGATGCTTTAATCAGCGCCGACGGCTCGACGCCTCCTCCACCCCCACACCCCCGCAACCGGGGCGCGTGCTGTTGCCTCGTTAGCTGTGGCATGTTTTTTTTTTATTTCAAGAACCACCGACGATGCGCTTGGATCTCGCACGAGTGACTTCTCGACGTTTCGAGCGACGTGTTTTGAATTTGTTTGGGGGGGGGGGGGGGGTAATGAAGCGAGGCGCGGGAGGTAACGAAGGGTTGAGTACTTACTTACTCATTTTTTTATGTGAAGGAGTACGACTTTTTCAAGGTTAATTATTTCTGCGCCGTATTTCATTGAAGAACTTATAATTTTGCTTGTCTGTTAGCCGTGGATGTAGATCAGACAATTGCACGTGATCCATTTAACGTGATATTTTTCTTTTAGTTCAAGAATTTATATTTAATTAAGTATTGTGATCATAATTATTAAAATCCTAATAATTGAATTGTATTTTTGGTTTGTTTTTGTCTCGAATAAACAAAAAAAAAGTGTTTCATTTTTATAACTAATTAATTTTTTTTTTGTCCAAATACAAATATTCTGAGACAGATTATATATAATGGCAGTTTTATAAAAAATACATTATACTTAAAAAAAACAGTGCCATTTTTGTAGATAAAAAGGTTAATATTAACTGGTTGGACAGCGAGTACTATATTTAAAATGTTTAAAACAGTGAATATAACAACACTTGTTAAATGCTAAAAATACAGTAATTATCCATGAGTTCTGTTTATATCCACTGTACTGCCAAATCACTAATTGACTCAGAAACTACTACTCCATTATTCCACATTTAATTAAAAAAAAAGTAATATTTCCTGTAAAAAATTGTTGTGACTTTAGAAAGTAGAATTCTCAAGAAACAAATTAAAGAATCCCTTCCAATATAGATCGAGCGTTTATGAAGACTACACTCGATGAATTTCAAAATCAAACAAAGCCGTGTACACTTCCACATCGCCGGCTATAAATCCGGTGAAGCGAGCCAATAATCAAGAGAATAAAGTCCGCCGAAGCGAAGCGAAAAATCAAGCGATAAAATCCATCAAAGTGAAACGAAAATCAAGAGAATAAAATCTGACGATAAAAGACGAAAGAGAAATCAGAAAGTTCGAGTTCGCGAATAAAGTAAAGAGAGCGGACAAAGTGCGCGGCTACGTAAACCGACTGTTTCCGCGCGCCTGTGTTTCTTCGCGCGACGCACCCCTGCCGGGGCTAATAAAAAAGCACGAGGCGCACGCGAATTCAGCGGAAGCGCAAGAGAGAAGGAGAAAGAGCGAAGCTGTCGTCCGTCAAAAAAATCACCGTTTATTAACGCGTCGCGTGTGCGACCGGCTGCCCCTCTGCCGTGACCTCGTCACGGAAATCATTAGCCCCGCAGTCGCGCGCGCCGGTGATTTCCAACTTTTCAGTTTTTCAAGTGGGCCGCGACTCTTCATTAGTTAATAGGCCAAGATTGACGAGGGATGCTTGAGATTTTTCTTTCTAGTTTTCGGATGTCTGCTCGATGCAATTAGATGGGATTTTCTCTTTTTTTTCCTGTAAAATGGAATGTTAACGATGAAGATGAATGAATTAGTGAAGTAAAAACACTTCTGTGTTAGCTTATATATTTTATCAAGTTGACGGATTCTTTTTTCTTACGAGATACGTAAAGTCGTTGTGCACACACTGACGTACGAAAGGAGTCTGAAGCACGACGTTTTTTTTAAACAAAAACTTTTTATTTCTTAATTTCTTAAAGTATGCGTAATAAACAATAAAAAAAGGAGATATTCGATAATGTTCACGCAAGTCTATTCTGATAATTTAGAATTTAAATTATTTCTCCCTCCGTCACGACCTTAAAGGTCTCGAATATTTTGTTTCTAAAACAGTATATGAAGGTAATCTACTTGATCATTTCAAATAGGAGGACCTGTTTTCTTTTGTAAAATAAAAAACGACTAGATTATTTGAAAAAAAAAAAAATGTGTCTGACCACACTCGTCTGTTTCTACTTTCTCATGCAAAAGATCAATTCGCACTTCTTTTCTAAAATTTGTTCCTTGATTGGGGGTTGTATTCATTTATAAACATTTCGTGAGTTTGTTATAGTTTTATTTAATATGTAACAGTAATAAAAATAAGTGTAATAATTTTTAAATTATACACTTATAATTATAGTTTAAACTATACAAAAATTATACACATTCTTATAATATTTGATTCTGAAAATTAATCAGATAACTTTTTGCTCTACTTTTTTCATTAATCAGTGAACTCTTAATATTCGATTCCGAAAATTAATATCGAACAATTTTTTATTCTACCATTTTCGTTAATTAGTGAAATATTAAATAATTAATCCACGAAAATAAATACAACGAGCATACACCGAATCGTTAAAAAGAGTGCCCTAATCGTAACATTTTCAAAAAATTTTCAACCATCGGGACTCATTAATTCTTCCCTTAAAGCACTAAATTACGCCCACCGCCGACTCGCCCGTAGAAAGAAAAAATAAAAAGCGCCCAGAAACACTCACGTTATTATACCACGAAGCATCAGCCATATCACCGAAATTGTTACGCTCGGGCCAATCCGAGCGAGTCCCACGGCGATCGGCAGCCGCGCAACGCGCTCAATTAAACGTAATGCAAAACGGCAATTATCCGACGCGCGTGGGCGTACGCACCACGCACGAACCACCGGACGGAAAGGGAGAAAAAAAAACATGAAAAATGTGTATTCGTACAGGCGACGATGGGGATTTCGAGAATGAAGGCGCGAAATCATCAATAAGGCATTACGCGGGGGAGGCGGCGCCGCACCCTAATAAGCGGAAGTCACGAAATCGATGCCGATATGTATATATACATATATATATATATATATGCCATATTAAAGCAGCCCGGTAGAGTGAATAAGAGGAAAAAATTACGTGTTATTGCCGCCTGGAACCCCTCCGGGTGTGTTATACGCACACAAAAGGAGTCGCTCGACCGGCAAATTGCGCGCGCGTTGCCTTCGATATATATACATATATATCATATATATGTGTGTGTATGTGTACATTTAAAATTGCTGTGAGAAAGCACCTTCTTGATTTCGACTAGTTCACTCTTAGATGACTCAAGATGAATTATCGGCTATTTATTTATTTATTTATCTATTTAGCTGTTTATTTATTATTGTGTCGTCCTATATACATTTTATTTATTAGAGTGAACGCAATTTATTAGCGTAGCAAGTTTGTTTTTCCTGCAAATAGTATTTTATTTAGTTTTACAAATTGTTTTTAGTCATTTTAATCAATCACTTGTGATGTCACTTTTGAACTGCACTCTAAAGTCTAAAGCGTAAAACCAATACAAATTTTGAGTAAAACGACAATTTTTTACTTTATAAAAGAGTAAAACACAGGTTTTATTAGTTGTGCGATAAAATTTATTCATAATTTTTTTAAATCTTAATTTTCTTCTTAAGATACATATTGAAACACACGTTTTCTACTTTATTGGATATTTATGTGAAAAAAAATCCTTTAGAAGCTGAAAAATACATTTTACCTTCTGTATAAAGTAGAAAACTTGAGTTAAGAGTTAAATCAACAAATCATTATTTACGAAGAGTAAAATTTTTACATTTTATTGTAAAAATTATAAAACATATATTTTACTCTTTTATAAAGTAAAAAATTGCTGTCTTATTTCGATTTCGTCTCGATTTTACTCTTTAGACTTTAAAGTGTGTGACTTACTATTTTAGTATTAATTATATTTAAAATGACTGTCATATCACTTTTAACTAACGCTATTTTGTTTTTTAAAATGACTGTGATGTCATATTACGTTTGAGCGTTGTATATTTATTCTTCATTGCGAATCTGTAATTTTTTGTAAATACCGTAATTTACAATAAACTACTATTCTAGTAAAGATTCGGGGGAGGGGGAGGAGTGCTCTTGCACACAATGCATCACACTTTCTTTTCGCTTCTTTATGCTTCGTCTTCTCTTTGTCCGACGGCTCGATTACCTTCTTTTTTCCCCTTTCTCTCTCTGTATAGTTGCTCGCTCTCTATCTGACGTGCGGATAATGGCGAGATCGGGGTTCCTGGTAGGGCGGCGAGCGGCGCGGGAGGATTCATTTTGCAAAGCTAGCGGTCGTAAACCTACTTTGTAACTTGAATGACACGATTTTCCGAGGGGTTATTAGCTGTTTACGAGCGCGAAGTGGCGCTTTCAGTTCGACTTTTTACAACAGACGCTTTTGTTAATCTGGAAATTTCTTAAGAGGCCCTGCTACACCGAGCGGATGATGGAGTGAACATTTTTCTTCGCTAACTTTTCGAGAGTTGCTGCGTTTAAGTTTCTTCAGAGCGCTAATTTTTAATTAAAATAGTTTCTGAGCATTTCGCACCTTCTTGCGCCTCGGTATTCAGACTGAAAGAAAATTGAAAGTTAGAGGAAAAATTGACCTTGATGTTTACTAATTATGTTTAGTTAAATCGATGTGTTTAATGGATTAATGTAGAACTTTTTATTTGTTACATTTATGTATGTAGATTTTATTTTGATAAATTTTACGAGAAATTTCGTTTACAATTTTTTATAAGTTAAACTTTAAATCATATTAGATAAAAATCCATAATATTTCTATCGTTTGATTACACTTAAGAAGTCTGATTTATTACTACAATCATCGTTACAACTTTATGCAAGTTTTTCGTTTAATTAGACGGCTATAGAAAGTGGATTTAATTAATTGTTACAGACGTTTAATTATTAGTATTAATTGTTTCAATTAATATAAATAAATAAAGATTCTACATTTAATTAATTGATTAATTGATTAATTTTTGCACATTTTTCATTTTCACAAGGGCAATATTGCCCTTATAATGCATGTAAATAAATAAATAATTATGAAAAATATTGTATGTCGTGTAACTATATATTTTTAAATTATTCATAATTACTCCTATGCTTCGGTTAAAAATTGATTTACAGTACAGTAATATTTTACGCGTTATACTTTATTTTATGTATATTAAACTGAATCATTCATAAAATTATGAAATAAAAACATTATTATTATTACTATTATTATTATTGTTGTTATATTCAATAAATTTCTGCGTAATTTATTTGTGCTACAAAGTGAACTGTAAAACTGAACAGTTTATCATTGGAAATATCTGAAACTCGATTTATTTTACAATTAGTCATATTTTATTAATGTATACGACATCTCCGTTGGTTGCGCGTTTTTTATTACGAAATTTATCGCTCAAAAATATATATCCTTTGGATTAATTCCACTTTGGAAAAAACGAATATTTCATTCGAAGATAAAATTGTGTCTGGTGGGATTCGTCTGTTTCTACTTTCGCATGCAAAAGATCCTTTCGTGTTTCTTTCAAACGAACGAAAAATATATCCTCCGGATTAATTCGATCCACGTTCCAGCTATTGCGTATAAAAAGAAAAAAATGAAAATCGATTAAATTTTAATAAAAAAGAATAGAATAGTATGAAAAAAGGACAGAAATTATTTATTGTGTTTTACGCGGTTTTTGCACCGTTTTATGCAGTTTTATAAGATCCTTTCAATAGGGACTATTTTGTGCTTACCTGCGAAGGCGTGAGTCTCGGCACGGTTATAGTGGGTACCCTCAGGATACCCTGGGCCTGCTGCCTCTGCGTCGACTTCGCCGGCAGGTCGGCGACTTGGCGCTGAGCCGAGTCCTTCTCCTCCATTTTCGTCTCACTAGCACCGACTTGAGACTTTGCGGCTTTTTTTTTTTGGTACTTCTTTCGCGGAAACTGCAGTTCGGTGACTTTTTTACGCTCGCGATGGAGAGGTGTACTGGAAGCAAAGTTCCAGCAGCGGAGGAAACTTTAAATTAGGAGTTGAAAAGAAAAGTAATATATTAAATTAAAAAGATTAAATTGTTTTATTCTTGTTCGAGAGGATCTAGAGTGGCTCTTTTTTTCTACAGCTTTCAACGCGTGCGAGAGGACAATATTTACTGCAGAGATTTAAAAAATTAAAGTAGACTTAATTAAAAGAAAATTAAACGTTTTTGTATAAAAGTTGCACAGCTTGTTCACTTAATTAAATTGTATATAGTTATTTAGTTTCGTTACTCGTATTTTTTCTTACTTTTATTACTTAATTAATTAAATAAATAAGCAAAGAACTTGCAGTGTCAAAGAAAAAATAGATTCAAAGTTTTTTTTTTAATTTATTATTGACTGAACATTCGTTTTAATATTTCGCTGATTTTAAATATAAATTCTTTAAAATTGTATATAAAAGTACTCAAATAAACACAAACAAAGTTATGCAATTGCATACCTAATCTTCATGCAAATTCTCACTTAAGGATTGAAACAAATGAACATTACAATCGTTAAAATAAATTACAACGAATAGAAAATATAAATTGTAGCGTATAAACAAGAAAAGCCAAAAGATAAAGTTCTTTTTCAAAAATTGTATTTCAATCAAAAATTTACATGGTGATTGTGATTCGAGCAGCTAACCTTCACTTAACGCTAAACAACGACTACCTCCCTAAAACTCATTTACACCACTCGCAAAATAGAGATAATGCGCAAGTTTACCCGTATCACGTAAACTACAATCTACAATCTCCACGGCGCTGCGATCCGCTCCCCAAATCGTCCTCGCACTTACCTCCACTTATCGCACGAATAACCGACGAAATCGCCGCGCAAGTATCACTCGACAAAACAAAAAAAAAAAGGAAAAAATGACAGAAGTACGTAAAGACAACGCGACGACTAGAAACGTCCCGCGTGCTTAACGAGCAGTACTGCGAGGAGGCCGGGAGCCACGCGCCGGTTGTAGCGGCGAGCGCGGCTGGACTAATGAATGGCCGGACACAGGAAGATGTATGCAAATTGCGCGCGACGGAGGGAGGAAAAAAAAATAATAAAAAAGAAAGAAAGCCACGAAGAGAAGAAGGCCGCGCGGGGGCGACGGCGGCGGCATGGGAGAGAGATAAAAGAAGTGAATATGCGTGACGACCGCTTTATCCGGCACACCTATTCCCTCGCGCGCCGGGGGATGGGTTTTCAGCAAACAGCTTTACGCGGATGAATTAATTAGAGTACGTTCGTGAGGCGTGCGCGACCGAGATCCCTGCGTCATTTATATCTTCTTCCCTTTCCTTTTTTTTTCTTTTTTTTTTTTATTATTCAACCGAGTGTCCTTTACGCGGAACACTCACTGTCTACGACCACTTCGTGTGTCTCTTCTTAAGTTTACGAGGTGCTGCGATTTTCATTCTTTATACGCTTTATGTACAGTCTAGTCGTATTATGGGTTTAATGTGAGATAGGAAGGTATACGTGTGATGGCGAGGAGCTTAAAAAATAGATAAAGTCTTACGCTTCTGTGTGTATGTGTGTGTGTGTATGTGTGTGTGGGTTGCTTGTTTGAAAAGTGCGAGCAGATTATTCACAGTCGAAGATTGACACATAAGTTTAATATCGAATACTGTTCAATGTTGTTTTCTTTTTTTTTTTTATAATTATTTTGTAAAAAGCAATTTTGGCAATTTTTCTTATCGAACTGACATTAACTTTTAGAGAAAGATTCGAGAGTATTTTTATATTGAACTTTTAAATTAATTGAAGATCGACTACCCTGATAAAAAAATAGACTGACTTTGTTATAAATATCTATACAGTATTGGCCGAATGGTGGTCAATGACTGGCGAACGATTTTATCAGGGCAGAGAAGAAAAAATTGCTATGCGTACACAAGAATTACTTAATCTAATTATCAAACATAAAAAAAAACTCGTCTTGGCGATTACAAACGATCGGAAATTATTCTGTGGTTTATATTAACTTTGAAGCTGCTTAGAGTAAAATACAAGTAAAAATCAGAGGGTCGGAATTAATTATAACGTACAAAACTTATTGGGAACCTTATGGCACTACGTAAGCTAGATTTAATTCTATAACTATTTCAATATTTGGCCGTTACATTATTATCACCGTTGACGCTTTTGACTTAACGCGCTTTAACATTTTACAGTATACAAGTCGAGAGAACAGTTGTCTTAAAAATCTGTAGTATTTTCTACTGAAACTGTTGTTGCACAATTCTAAACTTTTCATATAGTTCATCAATAACGAAGCTTTCAGTATGTAAACCCCGGTAGCCACTCAACGAAAAATAAAAAATTAGTACATATTCGTTTTAAAAACTTTTTATAAAATCACACAACAAAACATATTTTAATGCTTAAATGTTACTCTCCTCTCATTTTACTTGAGATTACATTTCATTTAGCGTAGATGTACATACAAAAAAAATCGGCAATATTAAAAGTACATTCCATCCATGAAAAAATAAATGATATTTCTCATATCCGGCTTTCCAATTAATTTTATGCGCAGCATTTCCTGCACGAGTATAGAGTAACACTTCAAAAAAAAAAGGGATGCAAGAGAGAGTCTGCACTTTCAGTGATTAAATCCACATTCATTCTACACAGTTCAATGCGCGTAATCAGCAGTCCAAACGCCTTGACCTCCATGTACACCAACAAAACCGCATCCCCGAAATGCACAGCTCAGTTTAAAAACTCATACAATCAAACGCGCATAAAAAAAAGGAAAAAAAACGCCGCGACGACCCTCACTGGCTGTTCCGCCGCGGCGGCGGGTGGGCCTCCTCGTCCTCGGACTCGTCGATCTTGGGCATGGAGTCGCCGCTGGCCCGGGTCACGGCCACCCTGATGTCGAGCGGCGGGCACTCGGTCTGCACGCCGCGGCTGCGCCCGCGCGGCGGCGGCTCCAGCACCAGCGGCCGCAGCAGCTCGTGCAGGTTGTTGCGAAGAGGCGCGGCTTTGCGCTCGCTTGGCTGATGGCAGCGGCACGGCAGCGGCTTGATGAACGAGGGCTCGGATGGCTCCGTCGAGGAGCGCTCCAGGGAGCGCGAGCGGAGCGTCGCTGTCGCGGGCTGCTGGCAGGCTGCCGAGGAGCGCGCCAGGCGGGAGGAGCGCGGCAGCGTTGACGACGGCGACTGCAGCTGGCTCGTTCGCTGAAAATTTAATTATTAATTGGTGAGTCTTTTTTTGCATGATTTTGAGGTACGCTCAGAAAAAATTAATCCGACTGTTAGAAGAATCCACTAGATAGCACACACTGAAAAGGAATTCGTCAATTTTAAGGAGATGATTCACTTCAATAGTACTTATTAAGTATTTCTTTGAATTAAGTAATGATTTCATTAAAACTAAATGAATTTATTTGTTTCTAAGTAAATTTAGTAGTTTCAAAAAAGTCATTTTTTAATTCAATAAAAGTTTAACAAGTACTACTGAAATAAATGTTTTGCGGAAAGTTATGTCACTAGTTAGAGGAGAAAATTGTAAAATTATTTGCCTTTTATCTTTTTGCGATATGTTCGATAATTATCATGTTATTGCGTATAGAAAATTACAATATTTGTCGAATCACCAAAGAGCGAATAATACCGCACGGATGCTGATTATATTTATATTATGATGGAGCAGAGAGGGTCTTGGGCCACTGATGGGATAGTTATTGAAATTTTCAATTGATAATAACTCGATTATTGATTATATATGTATATACATTTATTCCTCTATATCCGGTGATATAACTTTCTAGTAACATTTGTTAAACACTGTAAAACTTTTCATTTACTATTAATTTCCATTTAAAAAACTCTAATAAGCCAAAAAATACTAAGATCTACTTTAATCTGCTTTATACAAAACTGCAAAATTTACTTTTCTGTGTAGAGTAATAATATCTATAATTTAAGAAATGCTAAGTTTACTGACTTTTACAAAGCAGTTTTTACACAGAGAGAAATGTTGCAGTAAAAATTACTCTGTTCCGTATAGGAACAGTGGGATATATTCGACCTATGATAATTTTTACTATAAAACATACTAAAAATTCTTATGTAGATAGCGATTTCTACTATATAAATAGGAATTTTTAGTATGTTTTATAATAAAAATCGTCATAGGTCGAGTATGTCCCAATATTCCTACGGAATATAGTAAGTTTTACTATAAAATTTCCCTCCGTGTACTTTTTCTAGTCCTAGCAGACATTACTGTTGCGAAACTTTCGGTGTAAACAAAAAATTATATAAATCTGCTCGAAAAATTATGAGTTATTGTCCAGAATATATTAAATTGAAACATAATTAAACATATGTTAGGTAATAACTCCTAAATTTTCCGACAGGGAAGTTGTGTAGAAAATACTCACCGGTCGACCGGTCGGAGGCAGGGAGAAGGCCGGCCCGTAGACGCGCGACGCGACGGGGGCATAGGGCGACAAGGGCGTCGTAGGTGCCGAGGCGTAGCCGCACCTCAGGTTGTCCCAAAGTTGGGCCTGGTAGCGCAGCTCGTCCGAGTAGCTCGGCGCCGGTGCGCCGCCGTACAGCATGTCCAGCGGCGTGTAGCGGGCGTTCTGGACCTCCCATGCATTGTACTAATGAACAATCGAACTTTTTATTTCGCGTTTCAATTGAATTTTTATTTTTTTTTTTCACGTGCAAAAGTTCCTTTCGGTGGAGTGCACGAGTTGTTCTTTCAAATTGAATTTCCCGCGTAAAAATTTTTTTCATTAATTTTTATGCAAATAATGTATACTCATTCTGTAGAATGTATATTTTCAAAATGATTTTGTATACAATTGTAAGATTTTATCGGTGTTAGTAAAATTTATAAAAAAAAAAAGTTTCGCGTGGGTACCGGATTATTTACAATCGGACACGATAATGTAGATATCCTGCTGATTAATTTTTTTATTTAATGCACGTTCGTTGTATTATTTAATGATTGTATTCAATTTCTTTAAAAATAGTATCAAATATTTCCATTGTGGGATTACCTCTCAACGGTTTTTATAAATTCAATGATAATTAAAAAAAAGGCAAAAAAAAATGCGAGCTTTCATAAACGAGTGAATTTATTTTAATTGGATCAGATAACATTGTTAAATATCATTAGAGTGCTACTCTGACGTAAGTAAAATAAAGCGACGGGGAAATATGGCCTTTAACATTCAACGTTTCACGCGGCAGTACTTTTAATGAAAAGACTGCGTAATAAAATGTGCAAAAAAAAATCGGGGAAAATTCTAAAAATAAGGATGCATACACTTTCTTATATATGTATATGTAAAAAATTAAAAAGATTAACATTACCTAACACTTGTTGGTAGCGCACACTCCAAAATCTCGTGGAAAGACCTGTTAGACAGTACATTTGTCGCAGCGGCTCTTAGTATGCGGTTATTTTCAGTTCAAGCGCCTTTTAAACTCACACACAAACGCTAGCAATTATTTTTCGAATGATGCCGGCTCTTTATAAGCTTCAAACCGCGCTTGAAAATGAAAAAAAAAACGAAAATGAATCGTGAGCGTCGTGGGCGATTAATCTTAAAATAAACGACCACAGCAATGGTAAACTGAAATCGATATAATAATGAAGGTGACTATCGACGGTGCTACAGGAGAACGGAAAAAATGTACATAAAAAATGCGTGTTTCTATAAAAGAAAGGTTTATTAAAAAACATTTAAAAAAAGACAATTACAGCGTACATGCTTATGTCTAACGTAAAAGTATAAAAAAAAAAATGAATCAGCTAAGTAGCAAATCGCAAGAAAAATGAAGTAGCACAATGAAGAACTTATACTTGATGTATAATTAATGTATAATAAATAGCCTGATTGACAAAAACTATAAGAATATCGACGATTACTTTTTTTTCTTATATACTTTGATCTACGATATTTTTTTTTTCTAATTTTCAATGAAACGCGGTAGTTCAGAAAAAAAAAAGATCAATATAACTGATACTTTCATTTTGCACCTTCGCTCAGTCAATATTTCACCGTTAAATTTTATTGAAAAATTCGTGAATATTGAATGCTAATCTATGTGCGAAGTGATGCAAAGTTTTTCCACTGAATTTTCTTTTAGTACGTATGCATACGCGATTGGATCCTGGCAACTTTCGTTATTTCTTACGCTTCGGCGGATCATGGGATACTTTCTTATCTAAAACTATCCCAGAAACCTTAAAACTGGCTTCTTAACAGTTTATAAAGTATAAAACGGTCTACAATCTACAGAGAGATTTACGGAACTAGCTAAGTACTTAAGAGCGAAATTCCTTGAGTCCGAATTTCGTCGATCGCTTTTATCATAAACCATCGTGCAGGGCTTTTTATAAAGTGTTTCTTACACAAATAGTCAAAATTAACTCATCCATTTTTATATGAATGAAGTCCTTATTCAGTCGATAAGTAATACATAATTAATTCTAGATGTCATCTCGGATTTGTTTAACTTCCTTCTATACATACTTTGCCATTTACGTTTTAAATATTTAAAACAGAGAATCTTCGACTTTTGCCGGAGTAATAAATGAACTGCGTCAAATAAACTGCGTTAACGTGACCAATTCAAAATTACTGAAATCGTCCTAGTTAAGAAGAAACTATTTATCTTTAGAGCGTTAAATCGACAGTTTACACATCAAAGTTTCTCAAACTTTTATAACTACATATAAACTCTCACAGTCGCACGTGGACGCACTCACATTTTAAGTTTTGCGATAATACATGTAAAACGAATCGACGCTTCGAGAGTCAATACTGAATTTCGTTAAGCGACTGCAAAAAGAAACTTTAATGAGAATTATTTCTTTTGCCAACGTTGCAAAGATTTGTACATACACTGTACGAAATTAACGGCACTTATTGTTTTAACTATATACTTTCCCTATAATAGTCAAGTTCCTTTTTTCACCGAAAAAAAAAACAGAGAAATATACTTTTTTTGTACGTAGCTTTTTTTTAATCTTTTGAATTACAAAGTATTTTCCCATCGGCGTGCCGCGCTCAAAGAATTATTCGATCGATCGAACAAAACGGCAATTAGACCCCGAATAAAAGTAATCGTACAATGTACAAAACAAAAGGAAATAAAACGTCCACGTAGAGGAGGCCCGGGCAAGACGGTGACATCTTATGGAAAAATTGGAAACAAAAGGAACTGAATATCAAAACAATCACATTATTAATTTTTTTACGTAAAGTAGGAATGAAAAACAATATCTCTATGCAATTACAGCCCTCCAATATTACTTAAACAAACGCAGCAAATTGTTAAAAAAAATTCCACCTCAAAATAATAGGTTGTGTCCGTCGTGTCCGGGTCTCCTCTGTAGGACAAGAAAAAAAAAGAATCCAGCATGCAACGAGCACATCACAGTTCATTCGTCAGCCTCGAAGCGTCCCGGTCGGCGCGTGTACTCTGTATTGAGTTGTATACGCGCAATTGCGGATCGGCGGTGCGCAGCAGAGGAGGTGAGGACAAGAGATCGAGTCAGGGGATGCGGAAGAGGGTTACCTGGCCGAGGGCGGCGATGTCGGCGACTGCCGGGCCCTGGCCGCCGGTCACCTGGCCGAGCTGTCCGCTCAGACCCGGCACCGTGCCGCCCACGCTCACGGATACGCCGCCGCGCTCGTGCTCCCGTAGGTGGCTCACCAGCGCCGCTATGTGCTCCAGCAGCTCCTTGTTCTGCACCAGCAGCTGGTGCGTGCGCGCCTGGAACATTCAATGAGAAGTTCGACGTGTCATTTGATAGTTGAATTTCCAATGATTTTTAATGCTTAAACTGATAATGTGCATTTCGTTTAAAAAGCGTGAATAGTGACTACACGGAGAGAAATGTGATAGTAAAAATTACTATACTCTGTAAATTTAAAAATGTGAATTTCACATAGAAAATGTGAATAGTGACATATTTTATCGTTCACATATTTAGCATGTGAACGACTTTACACTTATTGCACGGAGAGAAAAGTTCTTGCAAAATTTACTTTACGCTTTTGTAATGCATGGGACAGACTCAATTAATAAAAAATTTTACTAAAAAGTATCGTAAAATTTGCTAGATTTGTAGTAAATTTTGCTGCAAGTCTAGCACATTTTACCATACTTTCTAGTAAAATTTTTTATTTATCGAGTTTGTCTCTGCACTACTAAATAGTATAGTAATTTTTACTAGACTTTTCTCTCCGTGTAATTGTCACTATTCACATTTTCAGATTTAAAGAGTATTCCGTAGGAACAATGGGACATACTGACATACTCGACCTATAACGATTTTTACTACAAAACACACTAAAAATTCCTATGTACACAGCAATTTCTACTATATAAATAGCAGTTTTTGCTGTGTACACAGCAATTTTTAGTATGTTTTGTACTAAAAATCGTCATAGGTCGAGTATATCTCACTGTTCCTACGGAACATAGTAATTTTTACTACAACATTTCTCTCCATGTATGCAGTGAGCAGTTCGACGTTTTACTTAATGTGATGAATTGCGAATAATTTTTGACGTTTAAAGTGAAAATGTGTGAATAACGATAATGCAGTGAGCAGTTCGACGTTTCATTTGATGTGATGAATTTCGAGTGAATTTTTAGCGTTTAAAATGGAAATGTGTGAATAACAATGATGCAATGCGACGTTTCATTCGATAGTTAAATGTCCCATGATTTTTAACGATTAAACTGAAAATGTGTGATTTGTTTAAAAAGTGTGAATAGCGACTATACAATGAGAAGTTCGACGTTTCAGTTGATATGATGAATTTCGAATAATTTTTAACGTTTCAAGTGAAAATGTGTGCATAACGACTGTGCAATGAGAAGTTCGACGTTTCATTCGATAGCTGAATTTCCAGTAATTTTTCATTTTTACACTGAAAAATGTGTGATTCAAGTAAGAAGTATGTACGAATGTTTAACACGTGAACGATTTTTCAAATACCAAATATCACTATTCACAATTAAGTTGTCAAGCGAGTTTTTCATGATGGATTTATTGTTTACTCTTTTGCACTGCACGTTAATGTTATTATATTTTTTACGACACTAATTTATTAATACAAGATTAATTAATTAGAAATACTTAAGAAAATATATGCAATTAATGTAAAAATGCATTATGTTAAAATAAAATTTATTAATATAAATCATTCGCTTTTCTGTTGCATGTCATATAATCACGTAATCATGTTAAAAGCAATCAAATTAAGAGTAGTTCACTTCACTTTTAGACTAATCATTTACTAAAAGAGAAAATAGGGCGCGGAGAATGACTTATATATTTAATTTGTTGAATCGGTGGATTTATGATTCGCAAAAAAGCAAAGAGAAAAAATGTTTCCTAAATTATTGAAAGTGGACGACGAAATTAAAAAAAATTATCATATTTATCATAAAACAGATAATTTACTTGAATAGTAAACCGCGATTTATTTGAGAAAATTGTTCTTTTTTTATTATAAAAATTAACATGTAATTGGAAAATTTTACTATAAAAACTATAATTACTATCTATAAAATTTTCTTATTGGCAACTATTATTCAAGGATTGTTTTTTTTTCTCAATTATTAATTACGTACCGCAAGTAGAATAATGTATAAAAAATCCTGTTCGCGTTTTTTTTCCAATACAGGCTTGTAAAAAACATCAGAAAGAGATTTAATTCGACAATTAAATAATATTTATAAATAACTCGATCTGAAACAGTAAAGAGTAACGAGAATACCGAAAAAATCGTGATTCTTATGTAAAAAGTAGGGAGTCTCGACTTTTATTCAACAGATTGAACAAGATGAAGACTTTTACGCAGTAACGAGAAAAGAAAATTTCAATTATTGTAGTCTCGTGCGCCCTTCATGCAAATGTAGGTTCCTATAGAGCGGAGAGCATTATATACGTTTAAATTGGATTTTAAATTCTTCACTTTTTAAACTAAACTGGATTGTCCTTAAATTGTCCCTTTCAGTATACGACGCAATATCGGAGAATAAAAGAATTAAATTTTATCTCGCAGAGATTTTTCTTTGCTAATAACTTAAGTAATTGAGAACAAAGAAGGAGATTAATTTAATCGTAGAAATGCGAAGAATTTATTAGGAAATGATTCCTTTGTTATTTCACCCCGTTTACTCGCAGTGAATTAGTGTAACACGAATCAGTTCCTAAGAAGTTGTAACAGATTAAGCGGGCCGTCATCGTGCTATGTAGGATTCAGTTTCCGCTGACGTGAAATTTATGTCTTTTATTGCGAGTTTGGTCAGCCGTAGATCCTTGTATACCACTGATGCAATTTCATAAGTCAAACCAAATGGATTAATAGCAGTTCTGATGGATCTATTTATTTTATTGCGTCAAAAAGTCAGAGAAATGTTTTCGCATTTTCGTATTGACAAGTACAGCAGATATTTTATAGATTTACTCTGGATTTGACTTATTATCGACCTCGATTCATGCAGTCTTTATTATGGAATTTTGTATATATAACATGGAAAATAGAAAAATTTCAAAAAAGGATTTTTCTTCTAGGAGTGTACCACACATAATTCCGGATATCCGATTATTTATTTCAAACTTTGAGCATTGCTTTCTTATATTCGTGTCGAAGATTTCAAGTTGATAAATTTAATATAAATATGAAAAATTGACAATTGACACTTTCTGCAATAAAAGTCGATCACAACTGTTGCAAAATTACAAAATATGGCAAAACTTACTAAATAGTTTAATATCTATAATAGCGAACTAAAAAATAAGAACTGTACGGAAAGAAAAATTCTTGTAAAAATTATTATACTGTAGTTACTCGCGTTACTAACGTAGAGGAACTCAACAAATAAAAAATTTTACTAAAAAGTGTAGTAAAATTTGCTAGACTTGTAATAAAACTTACTGTAAGTTTAATAAAATTTAGGTACCGTATACTCTCTTAAAAGTTCTCAGTGAAAATTTCACAATTTAAATAAGTCAATAGTTTTTCATTTCTGAAATAGTGAAAATTTCATTACTTTAGAAGTCGGTCTTTCACTTCTAAAATAGTGAAATTTTCACTGAGAACTATTACGAGAGTAAGCCTAGCAAATCTTACTACACTTTCTAGTAAAACTTTTATTTATCGAGACTGTCCCTGCGTTACAAGACAATAATTTTTAATAGAGCTTACGTCTCGGTGTATTTCTTACTTGTTCTTACTCACAGTACCTTCTAAAATTGACTTAGTGAAACCCTACTAAAATTAGTAGAAGATGCCCCACTGATATAAAAATCATGAAGCTCTTTGCACTAATTTTTAGTAAAATTTCCCTAATTATAGTATAGTTCTTCACTAATCAACTTTAGAGGGTGTAAATTAAAATAAAATCTCTCTAAATCTGAAAATGTGAATAGCGACATTTAACAAGTGAAAAGTCGTTCACATGCTAAGTATGTGAACGGTTTTCCACATAAAAAATGTCACTATCCAAATTTTCTATGTGAATTTCATATTTTTAGATTTAGAGAGTATAATCTACGGACACAACCCTCTAAAAAATAATAAATATCTTATTGCCTCTTCGCAAGTGAGTTTCGCGCGTCAGGACTCGCTCACTTCAACACTGTTTTCGAATATACTTTACGACCGCGGGAATGAACAGCTGGCGGTCCTCACCTGAGCCTCGACGCGCGCAGCAGTCTCGGCGGCCAATTGATCCTGGAGTAGCCGAGCGTGAGCCACCGCCGCTCTCGTCTGCTGGCTCTGCTGGTCCAGCCGCTCGCGCAGTAGCTGTATCTCATGCTTCAGCGCCGTCAGCTCGCCGTTCATCAGCTGCTCCGACAGCGCGTTACCCTGCGAAATCAACGGAGCGAGCGCGCTCTCATCAGCCGCCGGGCCTGATATCGCGGAGACTTGTCGGGAGGGCCACGTGAAAAGGATTATTTGCCGCTCGCCCGCGAGGTTAATTGCTCGCTCGAAATGAGGTTCGTATACGCTGGGAGAATTTTTCTCGTAGAATTTACGACGGAACGCGCCGGAAAGGTATTGCGCGAGGAAAGCTAAAAGGAATCGCGCCGTTGGAAATTCTTGCGGGTAAAAGAGACGATGTTGTAAGTGTTATTTCAATGCTGGAATGGCGACCACAGTGGACTTTTTTTTTGCTACGAAAAGGTGTGCAGTAAATTTTATTTTATTGGTCTACCGAGTTACACCTGTTTGTCATAGAGAATTGAAATGATTTGACTGGAAAGAATTAAGAAGTGCGGAATCGTGAGGTGATGCAGTATTAAAATAAAAATATAATAATAGATTTTTATGTAGAATACTATAGAATAATTTGTCTGTTTACAGTCTCTTACGCAGAGGTTTTATATGAAAAGTTGTATAGTAAATTTTTATTTTATTGACATACTGGTTTTATACCACTTTGCAATAGAAAATTATAATGATTTGTCAGGAAAAGCATAAAAACGAGGCAATGAGGTGCCGTAGAATGAAGCTAAAAACAGTAGCTTTTATTAATGTTAGTTTATAATCTCTTATGGAGATATTTTATACGAATTAAAAGCTGTACAGTAAATTTTATTTTACTGACCTACAATCATATTTTCCTTTACAAGTTCTTATAAACATCGCAAAATATATATTACGAAAAAAGGCTGACTGCCTTCTATGCTATTGAGATTTAAAGTATTAAGTACAGTTACAGAAAAAATAACGTCCGTTTATTAGAATAATTTTTCTAAAATATCCATTGCGGTCACTAATTCAACGTTCAAACAAAAATTACGGTGATTTTCTAGTGAATATTTTTAACGTGGCGATCTGTTCCTCGATTTCATTTTTTCATGTAATATAATATTCACGGTAAAAATATTATCGTAAAATTTCCGAGAAATTAATCTTGACGCACGAAAGTTTAAACGCTGGGCGTGGAATTCAAATGAGATGGTTCGTTTTGTTCTCGTCGTTACTGGCGTTGTCGAAGCATTGTTTTAAATGGAGACAAGTGCGGCGTTTCAATAATTAACTCTACACTTAACCGATCCAATATTTCTTTTATGGCTTCATTTTAAAAGTAAGTGTTTGTGAAACTTCGGTATAATTAAAATTTTTTAATTGAATCGTAAATAATTGATGAATACTGCGGTAAAAAAGCTTCCAAATGAAAGAAGAAGTCTGAAAATATTTACTTTATTAATCTTTTTTATTCATCATTAAATTAAAAAAAAACATCAATTATAAATTCAATTAATAAACAGATTAACGTTCATTCGACCAACTCCTCTATTAGCTATTAAAGTATATGAACTAAAAATCCCTGAATTTCTCTCAGTGAAAAATGTCCTGGAAAATTCAGCGATTATCCGTCGTTCCACACCCGAATTATCCAAAATTTAAAGAACGATTCGCATCGAAAAGTTGTTACTTTAAAACCCATTTCGAGAAACAAAAAAAAAACGAGCCGAACGCAAATAAGCACACCCACTCGAGAACATTCGCAGCACTCGAGCGCTAAAATAGCACCGTTTCCGCGTCGATCCAAGCGAGCCGAGGCGATAAAAGAGGCGCGACCGCACGCAGGCTGTTATGACAAGTGTCATCGCTACCGCGGAGTGGCGTTAAAAGAGCTGCCCGCCGTGCCGTGTCATCGCACTCGGGGCTCTCGGGTTTCCGCGCGCAGAAAGGCTCGCGTGTCCGGCACGGCGTAGCGGTCGCTTGGTGGGCCATACTTACCAGGGGCGACTGACGGAGCGGCGAGGCTGGACAGGTAGTGGGTGCCCCCGTCGTCACCTGCGGGCACGGCTGGTCCAGGATCGAGTCCTCCGCATCGCCCAGTAGCGATATGTCTGCGAAAAAAAAAACGATCCATGTTTTGAGAAAGCACCTACTTGATGTCGACTAGATCACTGCGCTCCTAACCGGGATGACAAGCGATAAAAGCCACACTGAGAGAAGAAGCTTAATAAAAGTTGCTGTTGTTGTTAAGAAAGGAGTGACAGTCTGATTTTTTTGCACGAAAATAAGTACGAAATTCTAAAAATTACTATTTTGATAATAAAAATTGCTACTTATCATACCAAAATTTCTCGCTCATCAAGACTGCCCCTCGTTTCCTAATCACAATAGCAATTTTTATTAAGTTTTTTCTCTCCGTGCAGATATTTATTTATTTAATTGTTAATTTGTTATTCTGTCGTCCCATATTCATCGTGGAGAAAAATTGTTAGTAAAATTTACTTAAGACTTGCAGGAAAAATACAGATTTGTGTATACTTAAGTAAAATATGCTTAAATATTTAAGTAAAGTTTAGTTAACGCTTTGACTTATATCAAGTAATTAAATGTAGCTGAAAGATTCGGTATAATTTAGTTATCCCATGAATAAATTTTATATGACTACGTTTACTTGAATTTTTAAGCAAACTTTAGTTACTATTTCAGCCAATTTTACTCATCTTTTTCTCCATGTAATACATTTTATTTTAAACGGTGATTATGTAAACCTTTGTAAATACCGTAATTTTCAATAAACGATTATTATTCTATTATTCTAGTCTATCTTAATCCTTCCTGCCTAAGATATACGGGACAAAGAATATTTTTATGACGTCAGGATTATTCGTTATTTATCGAAGTATCTATGAAGTCATGATTGTGATGCTTTTATTTATTTAATTATGTTACTGGCGTTATAGGGTATAGTATCGGTAAATAATGAGTTAGTACACTTTTGTTTATTATTAATTTATGCAACGTTTGAGGTGGGCAACAATCGTGTTGCAAAAATGTTGCACAGCTGAATAATCAACAAAAAAGTGTACTCATTATTTATCGTCACTTATATCCTAATGCCCATTGCGAGAATGAGTGATAGAATGAACTATACTTATACTTATATTATCATTCAATCTTTACGATCATGTACATTGCATTACATTCTATATTAATATAGGTATGCTACGTAAAATGTAATTGTATTTTTTTACCTAGAAATCGATAAATACATGAAAATTCTACTCATAGGACTTTATTACAGAAATTTTCTTACGAACAGTAATAAATGTACACTACTACTGATGCGGAATTTAAATTAATTTTCAATTCCCAGAACATTATTTTTAAATAAAGCGGATAAACGTTTGGGAAAGGTCGTTTTAATTCAATTCAACGTTTCAATTTCTATGCACTTAGGTTTTTATTGTCCGTTTTCATAGTTATTCGCAACATATAAATATTTATCTAATTTATTGCCGCGGGAGAGCGCAATAAATACCGTTACCCCCATTTGTCTTACCACCAGGTCCGAATGCTGATAGAAGATACGCTGAAGTACCATCTCTATTCGAGTGCAGCATATATTTTAGAGTAACAATTCCTAATCTATTTAAAGTGCCTTAGCCTTGATCAATTTTACCCATCAATTTTTTTAACGAATTTCTCCTCGATACGCTGTATACAGTAAAAATGGCTGCATTCGTTCATTCCGTTCAGCCTATAATAAAATACACAACAATTTGCCTTACAACAATCGAGAATAATAGTGTATAGCCTCAGAAAAATGTATAATTCAAAAATCAAGCAGTTGCTAGTGCATTTCGCGGAAACCCCACAAACCCTTATCACGGAATAGGAGGTGCATCGTTAATAGTTAATAATTTTTTTTTTATAGCCTCCAGGTGTAAGGAAGTTTCCCCCACCTGCGGACACAATCGGTGACTTCCTGCGTTTACCAGGAATCACCGCTGCATTATTGACGACCCAATGCCTGCGGCGATCGTCGAGTCCCTTTGAGCTTGATGCACTACACGATGAGGCATATTCTTTCCCGTGAACGACTTAGGTACCTCGTTCTTGGGCTGTGAATTTATTACGCACTTTATATAAGTGAACCGATTGAGCAACTTTTGACATAAGTTCGCTTCGTCGTGCACGTATCTTTGAAAAAAAAAAAAATGATTCAGTTTTAATGGTTTAGTCGGAACATTCGGATGAATTATGAAACCACGAAGAGAGGGCGAGTGGTTAAGGGTTTCTGAGTACATGAAACTTTTTTTATTATTTAGAACTGGCTGTACATCTATTATCATTTGAATATTGTAGGGAACTGTGATAATAATTATTCATTTCTTCGTATAGTTGTGATTATAGAAAAAAAATTATTCAAAGGGGAATTGTTCCACAAAATTAATCGGATGCTTTTTGATTTGTTAATGCACTCTTTTAAATTATATTTTTCAAGCGACACTTCTGCCTTCTTTTTACTTACACTTTACTATAAATATTATACTTTTGTTTAACAAGAATAAGGACAAACAACAAAAAGTGTGTCTCAAATATTTTGGTCGGAAAATTTCTAAAAACTCTGGTAAAGTTTGTAATACTTTTTTAAATAAAGAAGAAAAAAACGTGGAAGTTCCGCTAAAGTAACAAAAGAGGTCCCGATGAAAATAGCAAGAAGAAAAGAATAAGTAAATTTTAAACAAAAAACTGGATAAAAAACAAACAACAATATTTTAAAATATTAACTAACATCTGTAGCATTAAATAAATAAAGGATGCGTATGTGTCTAACTTTTACGAAAAATGCAATTTATTTATATCTAAGTCAGACTATTATGTA
Source organism: Sycophila sp. Sp_5 (assembly GCA_018906775.1). Lineage (NCBI taxonomy): Eukaryota > Metazoa > Arthropoda > Insecta > Hymenoptera > Eurytomidae > Sycophila > Sycophila sp. Sp_5. The sequence continues at coordinate 262,693 of JACCID010000014.1, read as the reverse complement.
AATTCCTAAAGCTGCATAAGTCTCCCGTAACACTTGAAAAGCTCAAGTTAAAAAAAAATTCAAATGCAGTCATGTATCAACCTTGACCCTTAAAGGAAAAAATCCTATACGAGATATTGTAAAAATTGTCGATTGCTCTTTGAGCTAAATTTGAATACCGCAAAAGTTAAATTCCCTCTCCCGTCCGCAATCGCCGCATCGATCGTCAAACCAAATAGAACTCGAAAAGTATCGCCGAAAAAAAAAGATCCAGTCAATTTTCATCAATCAGATTGATAGTCCAATGCATCTAACCTCCTCGGCAATGGCCCAGCCAGTTAGAATCCCTCCTCGATACATCTAAATTCCGCCATTTATCCGACCGCCGCAAATCACGTCCAGCCGGGACTGCGGGGCCGCGGACGCATTGAAACGCCACTCAAACTCCAATTTGCATCTTAAGCGAGCGGCCGGCCCCGCAAGGCACCCGAACTGTTCCCTCCCCACCTCCGTACACCGTCCCACGCCCCCTCCAGAAAATCCTTCCGAGAAAGTTGACCAACGGTGGAAAGCCGCCGCAACCCCGGCGTCATACTTTCTAACCCCGCGAAAAAAAAAAGAGATTTTATCCGGACAATGCGCGAATGCATAATGAATGCGCGATGTCCGTCTAATCTCGCGCCGATCGGGTGGGTGGCTTCGCCGTAACCCCCCCTGGAGAGGGGAAAGGGGGGGGGGTCGAGAGACGCGGGGTATTTTAAGTACGCGTGCTCGCGGAAAGGTCAATCCGTTAACGTCGCCAGGCGTCCCAGATATGTCCCCGCCCGCCTCTTGTTCGGTTTATTTGGTTTTCAGCGGAGAGATAGATGGCTCGCCGTCGCGGTCCTTGGAAAATGAAAATTCTGTTGTCCTGTGCTTTTTTCCGGCCAGTGTCCTGGTTGTCGCAGTGGGTTATACGCTGCAGCGCGACGCGGAACTCGCCGCTTGCGGTTGCTTGCTTTTATCGGATTTATGAATTTTCTGATAAGCGACGCGCACGTGACTTTGGCTTCAGCGGTTTACTGTTACAGTCGTTGGGTCTAATGGCTCGACGATTTTCGTGCGCGATATATCGAATTTCTTTTTATCCGCTGGTATGTGCGCAATATTTATTGTATTCCGTCGTTATGGAAATATCCTGCAGTTTGCCGAGCGACTGTAAGTGAATTATTAAAGACAGATAATTGATAATAAGCTGCGGGGAAATTTATTTTCGTTTTGAGATGATGATTAATTTTTATCTGCGTTAAAATTGATTCCGGTAAATTATGCCATGCATGAAATGAAGGATCGTTTTAAATGTACTAAAAATGAATTTTGAGGAAAAAAAGTGGAAAAGTTAGAACAGTGAAATATGAAAAGTGTGTACACTGCGAAAACAAATGGTTAGAAAATGTAGATGTCAGTAGATAAGTGTCAGTGCCGGTTAGACCTACGCCCGGCATCATACATCTTGCAAGACTTCACGTTTTATAAAAAGAGCGCCAGGGATGTGAAAAATAGGAGCTATGCATTATCTCCCCGAGCACTTTTGTGTACGCACATTTTCCGCATTTTCCAGGGAAAGCGTAAATAGTAACGCGCGAATGTTTTATATTTAATTGAAGTAGAATCTTGTTTCAAGCGTATGAAACTTAAAATCGTGTGATGAAGTATATTTTTTAATACTTTTATCTACACGGGATCAATGGATTTATTTAAAAATTTAATAAAATATTTTAGAATGAATATTTTCTACGTAATCAATAAATAGCATAATTTATAATTTACAATAATATTTATAAGATGTAAAAATCGGTAACGGTAATAAAATCAAAAACGGTTTATGTTCACTGCATAAGTATGTCAGCAATTAATTATTACAAATGTATGTTAGATCAGTTTAAAAAGTCAAAAATTTTTATAAGATTTACTAATCGGATCAGATAAGCGCTAAACCGACTTTCAATAATTGTTGAAAAAACGAAGAACAGCTACGAGCTGCAACATAAAATATCGAATGACAATTGATTTACTATAGTAGTTTTATAAATTTAATCATTCCTACTAAAGATACGGCACTTTGTAACGTAAACTACTGTAAGATGAAGCAGTAATGGCAATACATTTTATTTAGTTATAATTATTATTCAATATTCTATCCAACGCACCCAACCGAATTTTTATTACTCTAAAAAAAAGGAAGTTTTAGATCCAACTAAAATTTAATTGAATATTCATAAAACTATTCAGTTGACCCAATTTAACATTTATTTGAATCAAGCAATGTTTTATTCTTTTTTTATTTTTTTGTCATAAGAAACAGGCTCAACGGCCCAATTACAGGAAATAACAATTTTGTTGGAGAATTCGTTTTATATTTAAATTAAATAAATATTTAACTGGGTTGACTTTTTAATTTTTCATTTAATTATTTCAATTATAAATATAATAGAAATTGAAACCAATCAAGTAACAGTGTAAAAGGGATTCAACACAAATGTTTTGTGTCAGTGCAGTGCAAAGTGCAAAACTAGGCTATCCATTTTTCAGCACTCAATTAAGATATATGGATACGCATTCAAAGTAATTTTCCTGAGAACAATCGTACCCACTGTTTCTAACTGTACGCCCCATAAGGCATCTGTTGCTCAAAACAAGCAGTAAAATCGGTACAACCAGAAGAACGAACGCAGGGCGAAACTTTCGCATCTGCTTAGAAAGGCCCGTCAACCCATTACTCCATATCCTCTGTTCGTCGTGTCTCTGCAGCGCACGGTACTCTCGGAGCGCGTTTTCCGCGTGCGATCCTAATCGCCCGCCACTCAGGTGCGTTTCAGCCGCTCCGCGGAGATAAGACGGACGCGTGCGTCTCCGAAATTGCGTTTAATTGGCGCAGCCTGAATTCCGAGGTGTACTGACCTTTGTGCACGGAGGAGGGGGACGGCTGGGGCTGGATGCTGCCGAAGTCATCCCGGTCATCGTAGTCGTCGTCGCCGGAGCGCCTCTCCCCGACCTCCGACGATCGCTCCTTGTCGCCGGCGTGCTGGCCGTCCTCGCCGCCTCCGGTCGGATTGTTCAGGCTCAGTTTATGGCACACTTCGAACGCCTGACCCACGGTCCTCACCACGCGCATTGCCTGGCTCTGCAACAATCGTTCGACGTCTCTCGTTATTATTAGGATTTTTGTGTGAAAATTTCACTCTTAATTTGTAGTGAAACTACTCATGGAGTTAAAATTGACTGTATTAGAACGAAAATTAGACTTCGATAGAATCTACTATTTCACTCCAGCTGATTTAGCATGTAGGTCCTTTTTTTTGTTTATTGATTTCATTTTTGGTAGAACCTTTTCCACCTTTTCATGTTTTTGTTTCGTAAGTGTGTTAACTTATTAACGATGTTTTTAATCATTTTCTGTAATAATCGGTATCTCTTCGTTATAAATAAACTGAGAGAAGATTCCAGTGAAAATTAATGGACTACTTGGGAAAGTGGTCATAGACTTAGTCATTCCGAAAAAAAATTTATCATACATTTTGTAGTAAAATTTATGAAATGATGTCTTAAATTTAAATTTCAAAATGATGTCTTAAGTTCTCTTATGCTTCTTATACTGTGATAAAAACTGTAAAAAATTTTTTAAGAATGTCACCCTCCAACTACTTTTCTAAGTAGAGCAGTAATTTTTAGTGTTTCTCTTAGTGTAATACAATTTAAATTGAATGCTCCAAATGAAAGCGAAAATTATTTATTTTATTGGTTCACTTGCTAATAAAATAGAAGCGTTGAATGAAAAGAAAATGTTTCTAATGACGATCGTGTATTCAAAAAAGTTTAATAGTATGAATGATATTAACAAATATGTCTACAACGTTTCCACTGGGAATTTAGTTCGTTTTTTTTTTTGCTTCCTTCTAGAGGAAGTTATTTTGTCGTTTGCAGACTGATGCTACTTCCGTGTTCTTTGGGCTCTTTGTTTATTGGCGCACATAGATACGATTTTTTTTGGTCGGAGAACAGAGCCGTTCCATTTGAAATATTCCGAGGGCTTTGTTTTTTTTTAACACCTTCGAGGGAAAACAGAGTTCGCCTGAAATGTGCGGCAACGGGATATAAATGGAGGAAAAGTCATTTTAAAAGTTCTTTTGTCTCTCGTCGTACGTCAACAATGCAAATCGAGCAAGTCAAACAAAAGAACGAGGGGAAAAATTAAAAAAGTTTTTCGACTATTTGACTGAGGGAAAATTACTTTTTCCACGTTCCAATCGGTTCACTTTGATAATTTTTCTGAGCTCTTTACCTCGAATTATTTTGTCTTGATGTGTAAGTCCCTGTTTGATATTCCAGTTACATTAGAGTACTTGTACTCTAATCTTAACGAAAATCTTTGAAATCAGCAAAAAAGTTCTATAAAAAAAGGTATTTTGAATTTCTGTATTTATAACTATATTTTTTTTTAAATGTGTATGTATAATTTACTATTTTTTCGTGTATTACGTAACGTTGGTTTAAAAACAAAAAAAAAACCTAAAGAAGTAGTCTTAAATAAACCGAACGATCTAATAAAACGAAAACGAATGCTTAAAGGACGTAAAAAAACTTCATATGTTATTTGATCAAGTTGTGCATTATTTACGACTTGCATAAAACAATAAAAAATTTTATGCCCTCTACACTCTTACAGTACGCTACATTTCCCAGACAGAAAAAAAAGCGATATCCTACGTAACGTATTCTAAAATCTTTCAAAAGAAAAAGCTCACTCACGATGTATATATATAAAAAAAAACTTGGAAACCATCCAAAAGATTTCATAGAACGTTTTATCCGTCAAAGCTCCCGAACTTCCGAGCACGTCACCTTCTGCACTAAAACAGACCGTAGACTTGCCCATAAAACACGTCACTCAATGATCGATCAAGCCCCGTTAGCACGAGTCTCGATAAAATCAGGAAGCGCACGCGTGCCCCCCTATACATATGCATATGCACCTCGCAAACTGTCGAAAGAAACTTTCAGTTCCATTGCGTTAATTCCACCCCCCCTCGTCGCGAAAACAAAGGGACGTTGTACGAAAAGTGTCGGTATAACATTATGCGAACTTCGTCCTTGTGTGAGCGTATATATATCTTCGTCGTTTACATATATGTACTGGTGGTATATACACATATACTCGTATATATATATTTACTGGTCGTATAAACATATATACGCATATAAACATAGAAGGCAGGAGCGCACGAATGAAAATTACATTGAGCGAAAAAAGACCGCGCTCGAACTTTTTACGATTTCGAACTTCGCGCCTTCTGGGAACGGCAGTAAAAGGCGGCCAAATCGCGGGGGGAGTGGCTATAAAGGAAAAAAAAGGGGAACACAAGAAAACAGACGAAAGGCAATAAAAATCCGGCCGTCGGAGATATGCCAGTCCGCAGTCGCGCGGATCGCTGGCGGTGTAACTGTTGTTAATAAGGGGAAGATTAAGCTGCCCGCTATAGGAACGCTTCCGCGCGCGCGCGCGAGGATGCCGAGGTGAGAATGGAGTCGCGGACGAGCCTCCGGCGTATTAATTTATTCCCGACCCTCTGCGAGCGCGCGTCGCTTCTCGCTTTAACGAGAAACGAGGCGCTTGAGGCGAATGGGGTTCCGGTTCGAATTGTTTTGTAAATTAATTAGCGAAGTAATAAGGGCGTACTCTGGCGGTGTTTTTAAAACTTTTTTTGAGTTTTTTTTGGCGATGAAAAGTAATACGACTGAGTTCCACTTGACCTGAGACTGTTGCTCGAATAGATTCGTTCGATAGAACGTTCACAGAATTATTTAACTTAAAGCAATGTATATTTTGCGATTTTTTTTAATGGGTATAGATTCAGTTCCTTACGCTATGAAGAAGAAAGGAAAACTTTGATTTGAATGAGCTCTTGCAAGAAAAGTTTTTTACAAAATAATTATTTTTATAAATACTTATTTATTATTTTATTACTAATCATTTTCTACAATTGTTTTGATAAACAGAATTAAAGCTTTGGTAATTATAGATGAGAATGTATTTAAAAATAGTAGAAATTACGTTTTTATGAGTAATTGCAATTTTTATAAGCGATTATATTATTTATATTTTTATTGATACTTCGCATGCAATATTTAGATATACGTAAAAGCAAATGAACTTTTCAGTTAGTCATCACAGTATAAGTACAGGTGAAATAAAATTTTTACTGTTATAACTAGAGAAAGAATGATGATAATGAATGGATAAAAATGCAATTAATAAAGTTGATTAAACATTTTAGTGCGAATGTTTCTTGCGAAATTTTAAAATCGAGGCCGCATTACCGAATCAGGTCGAAAAATGTAAAACATCGTAAACCTATTTTACGTGACGCATAACGCGAGAATTACACGGAAAAACTTCAATAATGAGGAATCTTTCGTCGTTTTACTGTAAACTAGTAATATCTAAATAATAATCCATTTATCACATTCATTTTAGCTCGGCAAGTGAATTGCATACTCTGCACCAACTTTCTTTTAAATTCTAAAAAAAAAATTAAATAATCGTACGCAGTAACAATTAATCGGTTAAATGTAGGTAAAAGAAAATTGTCTGTGTGTTTAAGGAAAAAATGTAGATACATCAGTCAACATTCCGTTGTTTACTATATTTAAATTCAATAAATAAAAATTTAACGGAACGTGAAAATACGGTCAATAAAAGGTGCATCAATTTTTTCGTTCGATACTGCAGGAAACGGACGATATTCCGAGCATACAAAGTAATACTGAATAAGAATGTAAAAACAACGCTGTATCTTTCTCAATTTTAAAACCTCCTATAGTTTATACGGACGCTATAAAACTGTTAGTACCAGAAAAAGAAAGAATACGCCGCGGAATTTTATAAACACCCGTTATAAAATCGCGAATTTACTCGATTCGAGTTTAAAGAAATTCTCGTCTACCACGTCCTTTGCCTCTTTTTTTTTTTAATTAAATACAATATACACGCCTCCGTTCAATTATGTCGCATCCAGAGACGCAATATTTATTCTTCGACCCTTTCATTCATCCTACACATGCCGTAAATAAAATTTTAACAGACGGCCACGCGTCAAGATCCTTCAATTTATCGCTTCGCTAGTCCCATTGTTACATCCGTTCGGAAAATAAAAAAAAATCGCAAAAAATTGTTCACGTCTAAACAAACAAAAATACACGGTCCAACAACACTAAAAAAAATCCCTCCTTTCAGCCTGTCAAAAGAGACGAGGAAGCCCATCGCGCGCAAGCTCCTTTCGTCTCACTTGTCCTAATCCTGAGCGACAACGTCCCACCCCCGGGCTGGGCGATATAACGCAGGCGACCCACTTCCCAGCGTCAAGTTCGTTAGCGGAGGCGAAGCGTCGAAAACAAAAGTGGCCCGAGAGGAGGGCTCGACTGCGGGGCAATTGTTAGGCGCGGTTGCGTGAAATACCTCGAGCTCCTGGAGCTCGCGCGACCGGCCGTTCTCGGCGGGCCGTTGGACCTCCGGTCGGCGAGGCGGTGGCTGGAGACTTTTGGAGCGCAGGTGCTGCTGCTGGGATGGTCGGCGCATCAGCGACATGCGCCGGAAGCCCAGGAAGCCCATGATTTCCGGCTCCTTGAACGAGAACTTCTTGCGGCCTTTGGAGGACATCTCCACTATGGGTCCCATGGGCTCGCCTGGGCTTGTACTCCGCCCGCGACGCATCTTCGTAGCTGATTTTTTTTCTTCGAGTGTTGGTTACAGCGCGGGTTTCATGCGGTGGTTCAATTTTCAGAGTTTGTTTAGTTATCGGAAATCCTCTGGTAAAGTTTATGATGTAAGATATAAAATTTTCATTTTGTCACAGACTGGCAATTGCCTGCTTAATTGTTGAGTTACTTTCGCGAAAGTTTGGATTAGATTTCATTTTACTATGTGTGTGATGGGGCGATCAAAAGAGTAATCGGAAAGTATTTTCTTTATCGATTCAAAGTTTATTTTAGTAGAAGCATGACGCAAGTTGAAATTGACGTACAATACTACGATCGTATACGATATTACCTAGTAGTAAGAGAAACTATTAGTAACAGATAAGTACAACAATACACATAGTAACTAAAGGATTTTTTAAAATTAATGTTTAAACACGATTTTTAACCTCAGCGCGTATCATAATTTCAAGATACATAAGCGCAGTAAGAGATTTCAGTAGTAACAGACGAGCACAGTAAGACATACGATACTTGCTTTTTTTTTTAATAACTTAATATAGTAAAACAGCCAAATGATTATTAATACTATTTAAAAGTATATCTCCAAAAAGTTTTAAATGACGTTATACATCAGTTTTTGAGAAAAAAATAAAAATGGCATATATACAGGCTGAAAAATTATTTAAAAATGGCTTTTAATAGCAATGTAATTAAATAAGGAAAAATCTTCTTGAAAATCTTGAACAGAAATCCAATTTTTCTATGTACTCTTAATTTTTCAAAGAACCTATGAATTTAAAAAAAAAGTCTCGCAAATATATCAATTTGGACAGTCTGTGACAAAATTAAAATATCTTGCAAAATTTATACTATAGCAATTCGCTTCGTTATAATGAATCGAACGGAGTAAATCTCAGTATCTCAACAAATTAATTTAATTGTAATGATAATCACGTACATAAATTTTGTGAATATAATTCATTTTATTCAATGATTAGGCTCTTTATGATCATTTGAATCACTAATTGAAGAGTAGTGAAAAATTATTCTAAAATTAGTGGAAAGTCCGGTATATATTTATCATACCATTAAAACTGTCATTGATACATTCGAGGTTTTCGTGACATTTTATTTTGTGCTTTTAATAACTGCGTATTTTGTAATATATACACCAACGCACCGAAAACATTGTAGATCACTTCATCGCGTGGTAAATAATAAACGTCCAGTTTGTTCTGAGAAAGTGAACTAAAATGTTCATAAAATATCGATGCGTAATAAAAAGTACGCGATTAAAATCTAAAAAACCATAAAATGGATTAATAGACTGCTTGTTACACGTAAAAATTCAGGTACCCGGATGGGTGATAAAATCGCAATTTTAAATATGAAAGAGTACATTACATTTTTTTATCGATAAAAAAAAATTTCAGACTTCTTAGGTGCAAGTCAATAATTAAACTTCTACGGATGGTGTAGTAACTATATTAATTATAGCTGCTTTTCTAAATGAATTATTTCCTAATGAATCAATAGCTTCATTATTACTACAAGCTAACGGGCTTTGATGTCTAATCTAATTACAGCATGGATGTGTACTAATTGACCGAATAAATCAGTGGTGACTTGAACTTGATACCAATTAAACCAGTTATTCATTTATCTGAAGTCTTTTTTTTATTACCACTATAACAAGAAGATAAATTATGCGTAAATTTTCAAAACAAACAGATGATGAACGTATTTGACTTATATGACGACCAGTAAATCAATATTATTATACCCTCGAAACTATTATTTATTTTGCGTAAAAAAAAAAGATAATAAAATAAAACCTTGCGAGCTTCCCAGTTATTTTCTTTCAAACTATACTTTTAAAAGTCACCGATACCTTGTTTTTCGCCAAAGGCTTATATTAAATCCCTATTTATCGAATGTTTCAAAACAGCGAGTTCTAATAATAATCTTTTTTTTTTTTCATGCAGCCGAACGTTTCGTGCCTTTCCGTCAAATTTAAATAGACCTTTTCCTCAGCGCTGGAGAGTCGTAGTCGCGTAAATATAACTCCGTATAATTTTAAAGCGCGGCAAATATATTTTGTGAAATTAAGTATAATCCTCCGAGGAGAAAGAGGCGCTCTTTATAAATATAGATCAAAAGAATTCGCTCCTCGACGGGACGCTTGAAAAAGCCGCGAGTGGACTTCATTTTAAATAAAGGCGCGCAAAAGTTTCTTTCACTCGGTGCAATTATTTTACACCAGGCGGAAATGAGTTGCGCCTGGCCGTCCCTTTCGAATTATTTAAACAAACCCTGCCGCGTCGTTAAATTTTTCTTTGGCATTCGAGGCAAGTTTCAAACTCGCGCGTTTTCTTAATTTATGTGTGTTACGCGTGCGTCGAGGAAATAACTAGTAAATTCACTTTAAAGACTGTCGTTGAAACCCGAAGGAGATTTTAACAATCGCGGACTGATGGCGAAATGCTTGAGCTTTCGTTAGTAGAGTTCATTAGCCAAGCATGATGAATCACGACGGTTTATTATTCATTGCTTCATAAAGCGAATAAATTAATTATTGACGAAACGCTTGTTTTACATTGAAATAGAATTATTCGAATAAGAGAAAATGAAAATATTGTTAAAAAATTGTAGGGCAAGGTTTACAATAAATTTTGCAAACTGCAATCTTTCCAAAAGTTGCAGTAATTTTATTGGCTTGACAAATCTGTTCCCATCTTACAAAATTTATTCTAAACTTTACTGTATCATTTTTCGTTTTCAGTGAACTGTTAAAAAAATAATTATAAACCGTAAAGCAATAATCGAACTCAGTGCGCAAATCCTTTATCTCTTGGGTCAATGACCTAAAATTCTGACATCTTTTCTAATTTGTTCTACAAATTGAAATTAAAAATCAGTGTTTATGCATCTTACGACGAAGGAGAATACGAAAAAAACTTGGACCGGCAAACATTTTTTCTCAAACGACGCAAGTAGATAATGACAAGTGATAGTCAGATCGCAGTACCGTAGCCTCTCCTTTTTTATTTCATCAATGTATTCGCCTCACTGCATTCAGCCATCCTAATTTCCTTGAATAACTACCCGCGAACGGAAAACTGCAACTTCATCGTTTTACGAGTCGCGCTAAATCACTTTGACTCTCCCGGCCGGTGCGCAAACAGCGAAAAACTACTGCGTACCGCTAAAAGACTCCGAACAGCACCGGCGGCGCTTTAAATCCTCGCTAATTCCCTTATCGTTTCGCCCACTCCCGTAAACAAGCGAGGGTCGCGCCGAGAAATAAAACGAGGGCTCGCGGTCGTAAGGCGAGAAAAAATAAATAAGACGAAGCAGCGAACGGGTAAACTTCGAGCCACTTTCAACGCGCGCGCTCGTCTCGCTTCCACGTAGAGCGTCGCCGGTCGATTTGTCGCTCCGCGACACTCGTCGCGTCCCTGTTTCTTTTTTTTTATTTTCGCCGCAGCGAGACTCGCGACCTCCTTCGGGATCGGCATTTCCGCGCAGCCGCGGGGCACCAACGGCGCGGATTTTTAGCGACCGGGATGGAGTGGTGAGGAGAGAGTCCGAGGCTTATTTACAAGCGCATTAATATTCGGGGTGATGCTGTCACGCAGAGTATAGTCGATTTTCATCCGGTGCCCGGAGGAAATGCCGATCGTCGTTGAGATGGTTCGTAGGTCAAGTTTGAAAATGCCAGAGGATTCAGCGTGATTTAGAGATACTTTAATTTAATTAATGGGCTTTCTTTGGCACTTCTTGTTATTTTGTTGTTGCGTGATTATTTAGATAAATTAGAAAAAGCTTTTGAAATGATTTATTGTATTATATTCTCAAAATTAATCGCTTCTGCCATATTTTATGGTTTAAACTTTATTTATTTGTAAATAAAATTTATTCATTTACAAATCGGAGTTTTAGATTTTGTGGAGAAATCTATATGTTTTAAAATTTGTAGAATTTGTATTATTATATATGGTATTTTTTTATATGTGATGGTTGGATATCACTCAAACTTACGTATGGTTATGTTGTTTTGTAATTTAATTAGTTCTTTATTAAAATACTGCACTTATTTAAGAACATGCAATACTAATTAGTTTTTTAAACTACAATTGAAATTGAATTAACTCGCTAACTTTAAGTAAATTGCGATATAATTATAAGAAAATAAAGTATTTTCAATGATTTAAAAAAAAAAATTAATAAAATTGAATAAGATCGATGTGATAAAATATGAAGATTCAGTCTTGTTATCCTAGACTTCACAAACTACAGCGTGACATTTTTACACTTTAATTACAACTAAAAAGTTAGATTTTCAAAAGAAAAAAATATACAGACTAGATAAAATATATCAATTAATTTAAATAATCACTTCTTCCTAAAATTAGATTAAACCTAAAAAAACACCGGATACTTTCATCCGTAGTCGATCGAAGTTGAAGTTTCAATAAAACGGTAAAAAGAAAACTCTTGATTAATTTGCATTTTTCATCATCATTACTCTATGTTACGGTCCGGGCGGCACCTCGTTAATTTCGCCAAATTAATCTCGACGCTTAAAATTTTTTCCCGCATAAAACAGAATTACCCCTCCCCCTCCACCCCTCCCGGTGCTCGGGGCCGCACCTCCTCTAAGAATTCGTTAAAATTCAATTAAACCGCCTTTCGCGCGTTTCCCCGACCACGACGGCGCTCGTTACCATCCTGCCCGGGGATTCGACGACGTTCGAAGGTACCCCCTCTCACCCCTCAACGGCTAATCTCATTATACCGTGGCTTCGGGATTGCCGCCTTCGTGGAGCGGAACCTTGCCCCGGACGTTTGATTTCGGCCGGCGACGTCGAAGTCCGTAACTCGGTTTCCGCGAAAATGCGATTGGCGCCGCCTCGGCAATGAGGAAATGAAGAAAAGAGCGTCGGAAGTATTTCGAGGTGGCGTACGCTCGATGGAAAAATGTCGCGAGCAGCCCACGCGAAGTTACCCGAGTAAATATATACATGCACGCGCTCGACTGCCGAAATGTGCCCCGAGGGCTGCGAGTAATTAGTTCGTTAATCCGGCCGCTTTATCACTTTGATGTACCAAAGTTTGAGGAATGTAGTTTGATCGATTGCAGTTTCCACAGTGGCTTCGCTTGAGTAATGACCTGCTCGGTAAGTCGGCTATGTACTTCCTAATCTACATTGTTCGGCGGATAAGGCGGTATTATTGCAGCGGAGCTGTTGTTTAGACGAAACAAATATATTTGATTATGCTTAATTAGTTACTTTAACATTTTTTTCACACCTCTTTTCATTTTCATTTTTTTTTAAATGCAGTTTAATTTAGAATTGGATGAACGTAGTAATGAATTTAAAATGTAATTTTTTTAATTTATTGTATAGGATAAATCCTCTCTTAAAAAGTCACAACCAGATGTTGTGAAACCTCGAAAACGTGAACTTGATAGGTATATTTCCGGAATGGCGCTGAAATTCAAAATTTCTAATCTTAAACACGAATCCGGAATAAACAGTACAGAAAGGAAATTGAGCACGCGAAGCTCGCTGGATTTTGCTCGTATATTAAATTACATGTCTTAATTCCTTCTGTCTTTCAAAGTAAAAAGATAATTGGATTATTTTAATGTTCTTTGATAAAATTACTGTACAAAAGTTAATTGTGCTTAATACAAGAATTGCTTACATTCTTCTCCTGAATAATTCTGTTTAATTTATTTTTTATTATGATCGTGTGTGAAATAAGTAAATATTCCATTTTCAACGCTCGATACTACGCGATATTAGCGTTATTTCTTTTATAGCGAAAAGAACGTTATTTACGACGAGTATGTTAATTGAAGCCGTTTTTTAATGAAATCCGTCAATTTTTATTTTATCGAGGAAGAAAATGATTGTAAAAAATAAAGGCAGGCGTTTTCTCATTTGCGAAGTAACAAGGTACCGTAAAGTTCGCAACGCTCAAGCGAAACTTCGCGAATGTCATATTGCCGATAACTATAAAGTACAGCACTAAACAAGCATAGAGCCTCTAAGCACGATGAGAAAGCAAATAATGCAGCCTACTCGTCTGCCTATAAAAGCAAAGTGCTACATAAGCGCGCACTTCTTCGTCATTTGCATCGACGCGACTCAAAAGCCCCGCAGCGTATCGCATACGTCGAATTGATTTTCTACGTTTTTTACACACTAATGCGAAAGAAATCAACAAAAGTCTAATTAGTCGAGATTGACGAGTGAAAGAGGATCTGCGAAACTTCCGTAGGATTAAGGTGGCATAACTGTAAGATCTTCGTATGTGCAATTTCGATGCACATTTTAATGGACCGGGCCGTAGCTACGAATATCATTAAGGAGTTTACATAAATTACGCTGCTAATTCTCTGCGGAGCTTGCGAGCCCGTGCACTTTTGACAAAATAAAACCGGCGAAAGTTAGATGCATTCCATTCGGGTAATGCACACTGACGAGTTTTTCAGATTTAACGCGCTGTTTGAAATGAAATCATTTTCCCATTCGTTAATCTGGGATTTTAAGTCATTAATCATAAAATGTTATTGCTAAGTCACCGGATCGCATTCGTTTTACATTTGATGAACATGGGAGTCTGCATTTTACTTCCGATTATTATGTGAATTATTTCTTTTCATTGCATTTAAGAGTATAATTAAACATGTAATATTTTATTATAATATATGACAGATTATGTTATTACTTAGGAATTTACGTCAATAGGATATTGGGAAAATTGGAGTGGTAATGCCCGACGATTTTTTTTAATCCATGATTCACGGACGCTAAAAATTATTTAAAAAAATGTAACGTTGAATCGATATTAAATCACAGTGAAATTTTTTAATCTCTTAAGCTAAGACGATAATCCCTTCGAAAAATGAAAATTTAAATGAATAATACGTATCGAATCTTTTAAACTTTAAATACTATATGACGTTTATTAATCACAAATATAAAACTTTTGAAACTCAATATTTTTGTAGATTGACACGCAACGCGTTTTTAATTGAAAACTTTTTACTGCTAATTTTAAAACTTATTTAGAAACTTTAAAACAATTAATTATGGAAGATTTGAAAAATAATGTCAATTTAAATTTTAATATTGAGAAAAAGAGTAGTTCATATGTGAAATAACAAGAGAATTTCAATCGAATGAATGGACCTAAAAATTTTTAATTTCAATATGTTTGCACTGCTCTCGCTACTACTTAAGTGTTTCAATTGATTACTGGTCCTTATATAACGTAAATTCTACGTCCCTACTACACATTCAACTGCACATGAAACCAATTGCATAAAATAAACACATTACAATCAAAATTTTCAAGTCGACCAATTTATTCGGTCACCCGAAAAATTCCACAAAAGCGCAGTAAATAGCACTCCTGCATTTCAGTCTCCCGTTAGCTCCAGCTCCGCGTCCAGAAATAAATATAAAAAAAAATGATAAAATGCACAGCTGAAACCAAACGCCGAAGTCACGTAACGCTCACATCCGTTCACCCAGAAACCTCCCGAGCACTCGGCCCGATTCGCGCGCGGCTCAATCAACCGTTCGACGGGACGTCGGGCGGCGCGGCAGCCGCGGAGCAACTGCCGCAAGCTCCGCTGCATCGCGAAAAAGTCGTCGGCCCGAGTGGAGCTTCGGACCCTCTGCCATTTCGGAGCCTCTTTATTTATAGAGGCGCGCTAAGTGCCGCCGCCGCCGGCGCGTGGGCGAGGCTCTCACTCTACACGTGTTTGTACGAACCCCTCGGCGAGGTGTATAAGCTCCCGGAAAATCGGAAATGGGAGCGGTCCGCGGGTCGCACTCCCTCGCTTTGTTTACGAAAGGATCGACGAGGAGTAGAGAGACACGCAGAGTCGCGGAGACTTGCGCTACCTACTGGCAAAGGGGCCGATCCCTGAGTCGACGGCTTTTTTCGTGTTCGTGCTTTGGCCCGGTGCCATTCGATTTTCTTCCGTGTTGGAGCGGGAATCCGGCGAGGAATGTCGCGTTGCGTCACGGGAGTCGGATGGCTGACGCCGGGACTTTAGTTCGTTAAAGAAGTTCGGTCGGAGCCGTGAATTACGAGGAGTTCGAAGACTGCTTCTGCTTGACTTTTTTTTTGATCGGGCTTACTTAGTTTGTGAAGTTTTAAAATATGAATACTGTGCTTTTTTGTTTGCTTCTCGTTTCTTATTAATTAGCCGAAGTTTCCATTGATCGGGTGTTATATGTGCTGCAGGCCAAATTATTCAATGCGCTAAGCCCCCAAGAATTTTTTTAAATCGATTAAATTTATCGACTAATTTAACAAACTATTTGCAGTCTATAGCTTTGAAAAATTCAAAGTACCCCTCGGATAAGAAAACACTCAGACAAACTTATTTGAGGAGTAGTTCAATATTTCTTTTGTTTGTTTGTGGGATGGACTGAGAGTCTTTTTTTTAATTAGACGATTTTAATTAATTTTAAAACTTTCTGAGGAGCCTAGGAAATTTAATAATTAGGTTCTTGCTGAAATTTATTTTTTAGATTTTATTAAGATGGGTCAGATACAATACTAAAAGCGTACTTTCAATATTATTTCTTTTATTTATTCAAATTTTATTTTTAAAAATTTCGCACTGCTTAAAGTCTTCATCAAGATCATACGTCATCATACGTGATATAAATACACTCCGTCGTGTTGACTACTTCATTACTAAATATATAGTCCATTAAAAAAAAATAAAAAAAAAATATTTTGCAACGTTCTATCTGACAGAAGTTTTCTTGCAGGGGCTCGATTTGTACGAGAAAGATAACAGTAAAAACTTTATGAAAGTATTCACTGATATCAAGAAAATGCAGAATATCAAAATTTCTAGTAATCTTAATAATTTTCCACCAAAAAAACTACTCTTTTATCCGGAATAAGGCATATGTTTTATACATAGTAAAAAATTTGTATGCTTACACCTGCTCAATAAAAATTGACAGAGATAAATCGTACCCATCTATTACACCCCCAAAAAAAATTATATATAAGTATAATTTTAGCACAAGAAAAAAGAGAACCGAATATCTTCTAATAAACTTCTCTCCGCGCAAAAATATATGTACACCCGGCGGCCAAGCAAATCAATCACAGGATTTCCCCGCGTCACTCCATCAAATCAGCAACGCACATTCCGAGTAATTCTCCAGTAATTCTCACCTCCATAAATCCCGTAAGTTTCTCTCACTCACCTTCTTGCTGGACTTGAAGACGTTGCACCTGAAGGAGTTGCCGTTGCCGTCGCGCGCTATGTAACTGAAGATCTTCAAGTCATGACTGTCGTGGGACACGTAAAATATCCTGTAGATCGGATGATGCATGAGCACCAGCTTGCTTTCGTCCAGCCAGTGCTGCTTCTTCTGCAAAATCGGAAACTGCAAGTTCACCGATATGAGTTTTCGTTCGACAACACGTGGCCGCGGTCGCGCGTGTATACCCGCATCACGGTGGGTTACACCAAATCTGCGTCTGCCTATGTTTATTTCCACTCGCGGAAGCGAGATGCGCTTCCGCAAATGTGCCTCAATGGATTCATGCTGCACGTTAAATAATCAGATGGTATCGCGTCACGCTCGTTTAATCGTTAAACGCGGATAATAATATAATGATATGCATGTAGTGCTTTTATTCAATTAAAACTTCACTGAAATTAGTGGACGTTGAATTGTGTATAATGTATGCGCGTAGCGTGATGGATGATTATGATGCGTAAAATTATGCGACTAGTTAATTATGTGATTAATAAAATATTAGAAATCTTTGCGTGCGCATAAATATAGTAGATTTCGACGCGAATGCGAATCGTTTCTTTTTTCATTCGCGTATTAAAATTTATTTCTCGAAGTGCTTTATGCGTGAAGTACGCATTCGCACAGTCTTTCTGAAAATTAGCTACGTAAAATAATTTTTTGTAATCTTCGTATGAAAGCAAAAAAGTTTTACTGCAATGATTATGGCAAAATTGCGAGTTCTGACTGTTCGGCCGATATTAAAGGTACATTTTTAACGAATTCTGGCTGTTTTTATAATTTTCAATGAATTTTCTATTTAAAACTTTTGTTTATTAAATGAATTGTATAAGAAAATCTCACTTTCGTCCAGGATAATTGCGAAAGTGTATAAGAAAATTAAAAAAAAAAAGATGAAACTTAATTATTGCCTATTCAATTATATTTTCAATTTTACATTTATTTACTAAACGATCTCCTGAAAAGGAGTATGATTAAACTAAAAGCAGCTTCTTTCAGAAAATTAGCTTTTGGATTGACTGCACTGCCAATATAATCTAAACCGTTATCAGAAATCTGTCAAGTCTTGGAGAAAATATTATATAAAATTTCTCGTCAATAATTTTTTTTGTGATTTCTCGTAATACCTTGCAGTGCGGAAAAAAATCTCTGCGCGTAGAAATATGGATACACGCAAAAATAAGGGCCAATATATGAATACGCCGAAATATGGGGCTCGATCAAGTAAATTCTCGACGACGGGTATAAAGAGACACACTTCGACCGACATCAAGCTTTCCGTCGTCCGTGACATTTGTCGCCGGCGATTACGAAATGCCGCGGCATAAAAAATTCCTCCTCGCCCTTCCCATGTACAATAGCTACTTGCCAGCTGCGTGTAAACCCACCTTTTTCTTCCTGAGCGTGACCTTCAGTCCGTCCACGGAGACTTCGAGCGTCACTTTCTTCTTCTTGATCCCCTTGGCCTTGAACTCGTACTGCAAGAAGAAAAAAACAAAAAGGGGGGGAGACCCCCCGGACAGGGTGGGTAAGATTTACATATACAGAGTCGATTGAGGAACTCGTTTGTCGAGTGCAATAAACTTACGCGTATCCGGCGCATCGCCGCCACGATCTCCATTCGGCTGGTGGGCCGCGGCACCTCCATCGAGCCAATGAACTGCAACGAGACGAAAGTTTTGTTTCTGTTTTCGAGTCCGCTTTTATACACCTCGAGTACATCGGACGGTGTAGTGAATGAATTTTGCGGGACGTTGGTTCAGAGTACGAGCGAGCGAGCGACCACGTGCGCAGTGGAGGTATTTTCACCTTTCTTTTTTCCCTTTTTTTTTTTTTTTGAGGTCGAAGGTGAGGACGTTTGAACGTGAAATTTAATTTTACGTTTATCGTGGGGCAGATTGAATCTCGCTGAAAATAGGATATACGCTTTTACGATGTTCGCGTCTGGTATTTTTTGTCTCTAACTCTGTATGGTCTATGAAATCTTTTGCCGAATGGATTCGCGCACCGTGACATCATTTTTCAAAAATGTTCAGTTATAATAATTGCGGAATCGTTCAAGTCACCGAGTGTGATACGATAACTGTGAACAATTTTTATTCTTAACACTTTTTGTGCGTTGTCATTCTGATGATCCGAGTAGAAGAAAAATTTTTGTTAATATTGTTTGTACTGTCACTGCGATCGTGGTTGCAAAATTGTTGCTTATTGACAACGTGATTTTCAATAGATCTCTACACAAATATTGTTGTTGTCAAGAAAAATCTATTATAGCCTACTTTTCATGCTACACCGACTGAGCTATACGCACTCGAGAGAAATTCGCTGTGTTTTTTCTTTACTCGAGAGATTTAATCATTTTGTAAATGTTCATTCTCGATTAAGACGTCCGTTGCTGTTGAAGAGTTTATGAAGTTTATAAATTCAAACAACATCGCGCACGTGATTATAATTGCTCGTGCCTCCGTTTTAGCTGTTAATTTCTCTGTTTAATTGCACTTGCGAACTTTTTATTCTCACGTTGCTTGTTAGACCCGTTTCCTCTCCTCCTCTTCGTGGAGTATAATTTACTTTTAAATAAGGAAAACTCTCGCATTTACACTTTCATATCTAATTATCATTTATCAAGTTGCATGAATAAATTGATCTCCGTATGGTGGATGATTATTACGCTTTTGTGTTTTCTCATTTTAGAAAATTAAATTAATTATTTGCAGTTCGTGAAAATTTATCTGAATTAATATTACTTCAGATCAACGCTGTAAATTTAGTCAAAACTAGGTTAAAGTCGAATTTACGTTTATTAAATGACTTTAAATGAGCAGCTTTTCACAAAGAACATGTCACTGTTCACATTTTCTAAATTAATTTCACATTAACTGCAGAAAAAGTTATAATCCAGTCGAAAAACTTATAGTTTGATTATAATTAGAAAGAAAAATTTTTAGTCAAACTACCTGTCGGCTATTCTTATGCGTGGTAGCTTCTTTGCAACAACTAATCAAATGTAGTTACAAAATTTAAGGAAATAATTGTAAAATTCAGTCAAGATTTTCATCTTGACAATACAGCCTTGTCGTATATTCTTGACAAAAAAGGAGATATAATTATTTTTGTAATCGTTACAGAATGTAAAAGTTTATTATAAAACATTAATTACGGCTTTCCTTTAATAAAAAATACTTCAATTAGTCGAAATAAGTATTATTCCCAACGTCGAGGACTATAAAAATTACTGCATTTCATCGTATTACTCTACTGCTCTTCCGATTCACGGTGTTTGTGCAACTTTTGCAACCTACCACCGCACTTTCTTTATCTATTTAATTTATTTATTAATTCGCGGTATCCCGCATGGGACCGAGGGAACAGCGGAATTGTCCCCGGCAAATTGGCGCTTAAATCGAACAACACTCCACATAGCTACCGCGTTTATTTTCCTCGATTTTGCCGAGTAAAACTTGGGTGATTGCCGGCAACTGCGGAATAGTGCAACAAAGTTGCTCTGCCATTTTCTGCTTCCCTTATAGTGCCCAATCATCGGAACTAGCCGAGCGTGAGCGCGAAACTTGGCCTGCGCGTACCTCCTCTCCTCGCGGACAGAACGAACAGAAAAGGGGAAAGTTAAAAAGAAAAAAATAAAAGGAAGAAGACTGAAAGGAAATTAGTGAGTGATTTTTTTTTGCAGCTGCTCGGTTTCATTGGCGATTACGTTGCTTGCGGACGCTTTTCAAAGTCTGCTGCGGCGATGAATTATTAATAGACCCGTAAAATTTTCACGATTCCGTGCGGTTTGCTGTTGACTTCCGCGGGAAGCGCTAATAAATGTTTTATTCTAAGCTGCACCTTTTACTTTTTTTAACTACTCTGAACACGATGTTGCGGGGATCAATTGCACTTAATTTTTTTGTTGTTATGTAGCTTCGAGTTAATTTTTCGAATTTTACACCGATAATTCATTAAAATTATTGTCCTTTTGTACAGTAAATTATTGATGAGTCCATCAGTTTGATTTATTACCGCGTGATGTACAGTACGTGCGGGATGGTTGGTCTCTGCTGCTTTTACGTTCACATTTGCGTACGATAAAATAGTCTATTTATATTTCACTTCGCTTTCAATTTTCATAGTTTGACAAAATTTGTTTTGACCCCTTTTATATGTATAATTTAGATACTTACAAATTTTACAATACTATTTTTATTATATATAGACTTATTTTTTATTATTATGCAATTGTTACTACTATTCGACTGTAATTTTTAATTTAATTTTTGAGCAACGTTCACTTTGAATTTAATTTTGCGAGCCCTCAGTGAAATAAACGTACACCAACCAGCGTAAAAAAATTTAAGTTAAGATAAAGTTTATCCAAAGTTCATGTTTGGCGGTCGTTGATATGAACATGGGCAATGAGACTTTACCGAACTTGCTTCTTATATATTTTATAGAAGTATGTAGATGCGTGATACAAACGGATAAATTACCGCTGAAGATATAGAAAATAATTCTTTACATTTATTTGCTTTTAACGTTCGTCATGTGAACGTCTTTTAAATTTAAGAAAAACTTCATCCGAAGTTTGTATTAAGTATTGCAAAATTATTTATTATTTAGTCCTCGTTGCCCATGTTCATATCAACGAATGCCAAATATGAAATTTGGGTAAACTTTATCCTAACTTAAATTTTTTTACGCGGGAACCCACTCCTCCAGCAAAATTCCGCGGCGGGATAAAATAAAAGAGTCTCGTATGAAAATCAAAACCAGCTGAGGCTTGTCGCCGCGTGTAACGCCGTTTGTATATTGTGCAGGCGGGTAGACATCCTCCTCGGTAAGGCGGACGCGTGTGGAGGATATACGTCCGAGCGGAGTCGATACACTCGGAGGAGTCGCTCGCTTGCCAAGCCAGACGGCGCCGTTCGGTCAGGTTGGCAGGGCCGCTCGGCCAAGGGGGACGAGGAGGGCAGACAGAAAGGAGCGACTCGCGAGAGCGGGAGGCCGCCGCGCATGGCTCGGGCGAAATTATGGAGAGAACAATGGGGATATATTATGGGTCGAAGGACGGGGGCCGCGCAAGCGAGCGCCAAGGAACTTCCCGCTCCGAGGGGTAATTTTCCAGAGGAGAGTAAAAACGCTGCGATCTGCCGGATTAAATAATTGATTCGCTGGCCACGCGCGAGCGCAAGGATCTATAGTCGACTAGCGGTACAACAAACTGTCGAGCGCGCTTTGGCGTTTTTTTTTTTTTTTTGTAATTGCGCCTCGTTGGAGCTCTCGTGGGGGTTTGTAATTTTACGGAGAAGCGGTACCATCGAGTTTCCTTCTTTTCTGCTTTATTGTCATATTCGATTGGGAGGGTGCCTTTAAGTTGAGTACTAAAAAGTTAGTACCGAGGGAAAAATCACTTTCAGGTGCAAAATTTGTAAGGCTTGCGAATAATGCACTTGCAATAGGAGCAATTTTTTGTGCATAAATAAATCGAGCAGATGGATTCATGATTTACGTGTGATGTTTCTCGATCGAATTCATTTTACACTTTTAGAATGTACTTCGCTTATTGAAAAATGTTGTTACTTCTTTACTCTTATGCTTCATGAACTGCATACTCGTATTATGTATATAAATTTTCTAAGAGATATAATACTGTGGCTAAAGAAAAGATGAATAAAATAGTGCTCATCTCTATGTACGGAATTGAAAAATTTTAAAAACTGCACCACGAATTTGCAAAAAAAAAATGGATTTCATCTATTTTTGCTTTATTAGAATACCCTTTAAAGTGACATTAATGAAAACCCGTATTAAAAATTAAGGAGTCGCACTAAGAATTCACTAATTCATAATGAGTAAAGTACATTTTGCTAATTTCTGCACCATTTACATTTCCCTAATTTAGTAAAAAAAATACATCTCACTAATTTTTAGAGCATATTTCGCTGATTACGTGTATTTAGCAAAGGTTTCGCTAATTCTCAGTGCATTTTTTTACATTAATAAATTTAACTTTGCAGAGTTAAGCTACTGTTTACACCAGCTCTTAATCCGGAAGGTTTTGTCTCACTGGGTAAGAAAAAAACACTTTTTAGGAGCGCATGCTCCTGGAAAATTCAAGGCTCGCAACTGACCATACCTACCATTTAAGCTTATCTCAAATTAGACAAGGGGCCCGAACACATAATTATATTTATATATAATCCAGTAGATGTAATCTGCGCAATCCATATCTGAATATTTCGGCGAATAATATCTTACGCCGAAGCGCCATGGGTGTTTAAATGACGCGAATAACAGATGGGTCGAGTTGGGGAAGTATGTAGGGAAACAGACAATGATCACGCGAGGACTGCACGAGGGAACGAGGGAAGCGAAGAGAAAGCAGACTTATGCGTGTACACGCGGGGAGCACCGAAAATTACCTCTTCTCGGAAGAACAGCCGCTCGGCGAACGGTGCCACTAAAGAAATCGCTTGATGCACCACCAATTTTCGCTCGGACAATCATTTGGAAAGCTTTCAAAGTACCATTTACGATATATGTAAACGAGAAACTGTGTGCAGGAAATACTATATATAAACTGGAGAAAATGGAATTGCGCGGTATACGAAATGTTATTGTAAAAAGAATGTGTGCCTTAACAGTCGTGGATGTACAAAGTTTTGCTGGGTCAAAATGTCCATGATGCAGCATCACGATAAGTTTCAGATAAAAATTGATACTTTCACAAGCAAGTATCTATCTCGATGGTCGAATGGAGTGATAAGTACATCCCGACAATTCTCGACGAAAATAACGGCAGACATTACGACAAATTATTGAGTAATTTGATTTTGATTTTTATTCCGTTTTACATCGTTCTATACAGGCCATTGGGCCCGTTACATTTACTATATTGAAGTGATAATCTACTGTTGTGTATAATTTTTTTTTAGATTTTAAGTAAATTCTTGATAATATATGTCTGATGAAGGTACTGGAATTCCGAGTTAAAAATTTGATTACAGATTCAATTGATGTATTTTCATCACGATTGATCTACCAGTTATACTCCGTTCATTCATGTTTGCGAGTAAACTCCAAAAATGATTGATCAATATCCTGTAATTTAATTATCAAATTATCAGATAATTTAACTCTTTATTTTTGCTTTATATTATTATTCATCGAGCTATATACTGCGATTTCTTCCTCATTCGCAAAAATAGTTCTGTAGACGAAGGCAAAAAATTTACTAAAAATTGAAATGGTATCAATTTTAATATTTTCACAAAAGTGAGCTGCACTATTTTCATTTTTACTAAAGATATTTTGTCAGTGCTCAAAGTTTATCCAAATTCCACGTTACTAGAGCTAAGATTTGTGTAGAAGACTCAGATTAAAAGGATACTCGTATTGGTTTAGTAGTATAAATTACTTCCAATTGATTTGTGAACTCGATTTGGATTTATCGCGGTTCTCAGTTTCATTTCAAGCGCGAGTTATAAGATCCTATATTGGCTTAGCGAATAGATCGAGGATTACATGATCCAAAAAAATGTATGATGTACGAGAGTACATTCAAAAAATTTAATTTTAAAAATCCGACAATTTACCAGGATCCATCCGCATTACCCCGAATAATTCAAACTCAATCCCAAAAAGCAACAAACCATCATCATAAAATTGACGCGTTTGCTTAATGTTCGTTACCGCTGTCCTTAAAAAATGCAGTCCACAATCGCCGCGGCCAAAGACGACGAGCAGCGCATCCGGCGTCGTCGCTTGCCAATAACGCTATCGGCGCTCGCGCGCCTGGAAACAGGATAAGCCCGCTCGTAAAAGGGGATAAAAAGGAGACTGCGCGGAGGGCACCGTGATATAAACTGCGGAAAAGGATAGAAGGAAGGAGCGAAAGGGAGCGCGACGCTCTCCTCTTTGCGCGTATATCTGTATACAGATGCGCGTGCGATTTAATGCGGAGCGAAGAAGCTTCGCTCGTGCGCATTATCACCGCTATGCCTATGCGGGCCCGATTAGGCCTCGTTATTTCATTAAGTCGTTTAGCGTGGAAAACACGCCGGTCCGCCGTGACGGATGGTGGATTACGGTTCTACGTCTTGTTTTCTCTACTTTTTGTTCGTCGGGTTTATTCTAGGCCTTTTTTTTCACGTCGTGATAGAGGTTACATGCGGATTAGAGGTATATAACGTGAGAGATACATCGATGTAATTGTGTTAATTGTAAGAATGATGAAGGTTATTAGGCTCACTATCAATGGGTCAATCTTTCGGACTAGTTTCGATGCGATGGTAACTGAGCGCAAGATTGGTTTGGTCAATGGTGCAGCTAATTCCTGTGTTGCTATAATTTAATAAGTAAATTGCACATCATTACTTTGTCTGAGGATTAGATTTCAGCGCATTTATAAAATTGGCCATTTAAAAACGCGATAATATTCTCTCTAAATTTGAAAATGTGGAGTTCACTTGTGAATGTGAATCATTCAATGTGAATGTGAACAGCTTTTCACGTGTCAAATATCACTAATCACATTTTCCGAGTGAATTTCACACTTTTAGATTAATACCGTTATCGAATCGAAGCGCATGTGTATTCCAGAGGGTCAAAAAGCTGCAAAGTTTTAGTACGGTAAAACTTGAAGCGACGAGGCTCAATGTTTCCATACCATAAAATTTGAAGCGACAATAAAAAAAAATGATGAAAATATCTGATTACTAGCTGCAACTACCTTGTGCTGATTATAGCTAATCTACTATACTATTTGGTACTGATTACAACTGCAATATTAAATTTTTATTCGAATCTGATGTGTACATGGTGTAGCAAATATTTAAGGTAATTCTTGTTTATTTATAAAAATCATGATTTTACGATCGTTAATGATGAAATTCGTAAATACTGATAGGAAATGTAATTTTTTTTTGTATCGCGTAATTTTCTTTTACGTACTCTCGTACATCATACATTTTTTTTTGGATCATGTAATCCTAGATCTATTCGTTAAGCCAATATAGGATCTTGTAACTTCCGCTTCAAATGAAACTAAGAACCACGATAAATCCAAATCGATTTCACAAATCAATTGGAAGTAATTTATACCACTAAACCAATGGGATTATCCTTTTAATCAGAGTCGGATATAACAACGCAAGGAATCTAAAAATACACCTCGGTCTTCTACACAAATCTTAGCTTTTGTAGCGTGGAATTTGTATAAACTTTGAGCGCTGACAAAATATCTTAAGTAAAAATGAAAATAGATACCATTTCAATTTTTAGTGAATTTTCTTGCCTTCATCTACTGAACTATTTTTGCGAATGAGAAAGAAATTGTAGTATATAGCTCGATGAATAATCAAATAAAGTAAAAATAAAGAGTTAAATTATCTGATAACTTGATAATTGAATAGATTGATTAATCATTTTTGTGATTTACTCGCGAACGTGAAGAGCAGCGATAAATCCAAGTCGATTTCACAAATCAGTTGGAAGTAATTTATACCGCTAAACCAATACAATTATCCTTTTAATCAGAGCCAATATATCACAACGCGAGAAGTCTAAAAATACCTCGGTCTTATACACAAATCTTAACTCTCGTATTCTCCAGATTCATTCAACTCTCCGAACAAAAAAAAAACAAAAAGAAAAGAAAAGAGGCACACAGACACTGAATCAAAGCCCTCGTTAAACGTTTTACCGAGCAATTAGTAAATGATACAGCACACCCGCGGCGATCGCCGTTCGTTTTAAGTGCGCCAATGCCGCCTCGTTAAAGTGTGCGCAGCACTACGCTCGAATAATTTTTCAATGTTAGCATAATCAAGTGGCATGGGCGCACGCGGGAGCCTTGAACCGCGAGAGCTCCATTAAGAGGTATATAGGCGCGGTGGGTACGTACATATAATACCCACTGGCTCGCAGGTGGGTTCGTTGCACTCCTGCCCATTTACGGCCAGTGGGGCCCCTTCGCGCAACGCTCGCTCGCTCGTACGTGCACTCGCGCATTTGTTATGCGGCCCAATACGCACCTTGGCGTGGAAAACGATGCCCCGGTGGAAGGCCTCCTCGCTGTGCAGTGGAATCCGCGTGTCGTACTCGTCATTGTGCACGAGGTTGTACTGCTTCTTCGAGGGCATGCTGCCACCTCCGGGCCAGGCCTCATCCGACCCCCGGTGTCCCCGCAGTGCCGCCGAACTGAACTCCCGCGAGACTCGCCGTCGCGCTCCTTCCGCCTTTCTGCAACGAGATAAAAGAGAAGCGAGGAGTCAGTCGAGTTTCGTATCTCCGCTGCACGCGCGCGCCTTTCAGAATTCCCTGGCGCATCCTTCTTCCTGCAGGGAGCCTGAGAATTGCAGAGGAAACTTGCCAAGGTTCTTTTTCTGCCTCAAGAGAAGGGGGGGAGGCGCCTGGCGCGCCGCCGACGCTGCGACGTCGGATTTTTCGACCCAGCTGCCTCTCAAATGAAGGGACATCTATTATAGTAATCGACGCGTGTCTTATACTTTTTATGGTGAGCTTTGGCTTTTGGCTTGCGGCCTTAAGGTGCCGTTAGCTCGACGCAGCAGCCAAGGGGACTTTTATTCTCTTTTTCAGATTTCGCGCGCAGTTGGGTATAATAAGCCGTCCGTCGCGGATAACGTCGGTTGAACAACGTTTCAAACAAAAGTTTTGCTCTGTCGGCGCTAATAAGTTTTATTAATTTTGTATTGTTTATTACTTTGAGCTTTTTTTTGCAGCGGTATTCAACGTGATTTACGGTGGGGAGATTTTATGTAGCTCACTAAATTTGTTGAAAATTTATGAGAATATTTTTTTTATTTGTCATAACAGTGCAACAAGTACGCTAGTAACGTGAAAATGAGAGTTTTCGCTGTATTTCATAAAATAAAAAGGAAAATTGAGTCTCGTCGCGAGCTTTTTCTGAAATATACATTTTTCACTTTTTCACGACGTGAAAGTATATTGCGTGCAAAAGAAATACATTTAGAAGATAAGCATCGTCGTAAATAAATAATTTTACTTATGACGGGTAACAGAGATACTAAAACAAAAAAATTCCATGAAGGGCGTTGGCAGTATAAGACTGGGAAGAATATGTCTGCTGAATACAGGACTATTTACTTAAGAGTTTGGAAAGAGTTTTGAAAAGAAAAAATAATAATTAAGTTGAAATTATAAAAATCTTTTGCGAACGCTTCAGCTTTGTAATTCGGTATTACAAATCGTAAAAAATTGATTAGAAAATTTATTTGAATATACAGTGATATAGATTAAAATTGTTTTACCGCGCATTATTTAGTAATTATATCAACATCCAGGGAAATAATTTTATAATATAATATTGCAAACTATAAAAAGTAAAATTTAAATAGCTAAAAATGGCAATATTAACGGTCGAACATCAATATTAACGGTGACTATTCTCAAACACTGTCATTGATCGTTAAACTTCCAATAGTTCCTCTTTTAATTTACTGAAAATCTAACAAATGTTACTATATCTCTTGTAAATCGTAAAAAAAATATTATATATATATTTTTTTTTCAATATTAGCCTGCATGATAACGAATATTAAGATTGACGATTTTTAATACCTCCTTCCTCTTCATCCACAACAAATAAATCATTAAAAAATAGTACGCAGAGAAGGACAAAAATGCACCGTCAGATATGCAATATCAACTGGGCTTCCATGTATCACGTCAACTACTGAAGCATCGATTCACAAACCCAACAACAAATGCGCCATAAATCAAAACAAGCGGCCCACGAAAATACTCTGTTTATCCGACAGACCCCAATGAAACATTAACAGGGTATCGAGCCCGAGCAACTCCACTATCGGGCTAAACTCATCTCAAATAATTTCACAGTTACACACAAGCGGTCGGTATATAATCGAACTATCCCCCCCTGCGATGTTCGAGTCGCTGCACTTTTCCGCCGACTTGACCCTCTTTACCGTCGTCGCGGTATACGAAAACAAATTTCCGTGAGCCGCACTGGCGCATGTGTAATCTTCAAAGGCGCGCGGCGTACGTTACCTTCCGTAAGGAGGGTGAGGGTCAGGAGAGGCCCAACCCTGGGCGCAGCTAATAACGTACTCGGGGGCGCGCGTCTGCCGCTCGAGCAAACAGGGGATCACTTGAGCAACGCTTACGAGAGCAGCGAAAAATTTTCCGCAGACTGGGTGGCGGCAGCGCCACGAGAAGAGGACCAGAGGGTGTATTATATCGGTAAACAAGAATTTATAGCGTCGAACGTTTGTGTGTATATATAGAGAGCAGCGTACCCTTACCCCGCGGCGTCATTATTGCGTGACGAGATCTCGATGGGCAACGGGGTCAAAGGCGCGCTGGATATTTATGGACTTAATTTTATTGTCGCGCCGGGGAAAGTTTTATTCGCCGGGGAATATCGGGAAAACTTAATTCTTTGTGTTCAATTTCTTTTTTTTTTTGTTTAACTTGTCCGGGATTTGCGCGGAGATTCGCTGGGGGTGAAAATCCGACACTTGGAGTGGGTACAAAACGCGATCGCCGGAAGGTATTCGGAAAGCGAGATAAAGAAAGTCCAACATAAGATATTTTCTTAATGAAAAATTGTAGTTGTCGTAGCTTCGCGTTGCGGCGTATAATTTGCTTATTTATTATTTATAAATTTTGTATCTTTTTGAATTCGTCCTGGATTGATATGCAGAGTTTCGTTGGGGGTGAAAAACTGACACTTGGAGTATGTACTAGGTATTTAGAGTGCGAGATAAAAAAAATCCAATACCAAGATATTTTCATGAATGAAAATTTTCAATCGTCGAAGTTTCGTGTTACGACGTATAATTTACTTATTGATTTATTATTTAAAAATTTTATTTATTTTTAAGTTTGTCCGACATTGGCGCGTGGAGTTTCGTTCAAGGGGAAAGACTGACACGTGAAGTACTATAAAGGCGATCGCCTGAAGGTATTCGTATAGAACGAGACTAAAAAAAAAAGTCCAATATAAGATTTTTCCTTAATGAAAAATCGTAGTCGTTGAAGGTTCACGTAACGGTGTATAATCTACCCGTCGTTTTTTTTCTGTAAGAAAAAAGAAAAAGAAAAGGAACTCGAGGCCGCGAAGTTTGGATAACTATTGATTAATGAAATCAATTTCGAGTTGTACCCTTGCTATCGGAGTTCGATCGTTCGCACCCTCGAGCCTGAAATAAGTACGAGGTGTCTAAACAAAAAAAGAAACACCGCCGTTAGTTAACGCAAACAAGGGAAATAAAAACTTATCGTACACGAACGTAAAAGAACCGCAAGCGCCCCGATGAAAAAAAGGTACATCCGCGGACTCGAACTCCGCGATGAATAACTAAAATGGCACTGCTGTATAATCGCACCAAAATTAAAACTTTCCGCTCTATCCCTCAAAAAAAAAAAGAAAAAAAAAGGGACGATGTGCACGCGATAAGCGAGTGAGACCGAGGGAGATGGAGCGACAGTGATAAAGAGAGACAAAGATAAATCGAGAGAGAAAGAGAGATGCGGGCGGCGGGAGGGGAAAAAAGGGAGCCTCGCCGAGCGGATAAAAACGAAAGCGAGGCCGCGGAAAGCGAAAGCGGCGGGATGTGTACAAGTCGAGCGCGAGATTCATCCCGCGTGCGCCGCTGGAATGCACTCGCTCGCGCGGGGACGCGAAAAAAAAGGGCACGGAGGGAGCAAAGAATTTCGGGGGAACCCGGGCCGAGGCTCCGAGGAGAGATGAGCTCTCTTGGGCGAGTAATTCGGAGGGCCGAGGGAAGGAAGTCCGTGGCCCGTTCACGCTCCGCTTTGCTAATACGAGGAGCACGCGCGCGCGCGGGGTAAATTGGACTTTTTCCCCGCAGACTTTGCTGAAGCATTACCGCCGCTTTTTCGAGGCCGTTTTTGCTCCGCTGACCGACGCTTGGCCAAATGAGTTTTGCATTTTTTTCGACGGAGTTGCAGAATGGATTTTATTGTTAAGTCTGTCAGACCACCTGTGCCTTTTCAAGTTTTCTCTTTTAAATTAAATGTAAACCGAGGGAAATCTTATCGTCAATGGGCAAGGGAAATCATTAAAGTGACTTGTAATTTACGGACAAACTTGACTTGTAGATTAAATTTTTCTAGAAGCCGTATAAAAATTGTTATGATTTATTAAATTTATTATAAGAAAGTTCAATTTTATTAAAATATTTTAACGAATCGTAAATTTTGAGATAAACTGCAGTAATTTTAGCGAATGATATATTTTAAATGTCGCTGGATGGCGGTAATAAATTTTAGTATACTTATTTGATAAATTTTGATGGTTTATATTTAAAAGAAATTTATTGCAGATTTACTATTATAATTTTGATTAAAATATCAATATTCCTTCGTAGTGTGAGCTTGTTAATCGATTAATAAGGATTATAATGTTAATACTATAAAGTAAATAAAAAATATTCTTTTCTACGTATGCATATAAATGAAAAAGTCATTTTTATTGTGTGATTAGAGACAAGATTAAAAAAAACTTTGGACGTACAGTTCAATCATGCAAATGCCAGCGTGAAATTCACACGTAGCGCGTTTCTAATTTAACGAACTAGTTCTTAAAAAAAAAAAAAAAAAAATTGATGCATGTACAGTTTTTGCGCCAAGTAAATAAATGAACGTATAAAATTCTCAGATGTATAGACTAACTTCCATGCAACTAATATAAAACTAACGTACAATTAAACTGTCCAGCCGAACCTTTCAATACCTTTATCGACTGTTAATTAAAGAAACACGCGCGGCCGAAGTAGACAAGGTACATACGCGCATTTTTTTCGTAACGGTAAAACGATGTTTAGACATTTACTATCGCAAAATAGAAGTATCTCTAATCATTGCTAATGATAAGCCTGATTCGATGGATTTCGATTAAATCGAGACTACCCGCACTTGAAATAATTGCATTTTCCGAACACTTAATGAGCAGGCCACTGATATCCGGAGAAAACGGTGTCAGTGGATTCTGTTTATTAGATGCAAGATCTAGTCCTTACGATATCGTCGGTAGGAGGAGGAGCAGCAGGAAAGCAGCCGCGTGCATCTTATCTGCTACTGTCCAGCAGATCGCCGCAGGGGGGCTTATCCCGAGGCGAATTATCATGTAAGATAATGGTACAATGGACCCATAGAATCTTAATACTTAATTGCAGCGTGTGCTGGAAATGGTTGCTCGTCTTCTTCAAAACCAGTTTTGCCTGTTTTATTTACTGCACTTGAGCTCTATGAGATAAGAATGTTTGTCTTGAAGTAGTTCAGATAAAAGAAAATAACTTTCTTTTCCCCTCAAATCTTAAATCGACACTTTATTATAATGGTCTATAATTTAAAAATCGAGAAGAAAAAAATTAATATTCTTTATTACAGTATCAGTATACATCTACGAAATCGAAATTCACTGTAGATATATTACTTTCGATTATCTTAATCGAGAAGTTTGAATTTTTTATTTTAGTTTCTAGTTTATCTTAGTTTCTTTATCGCAATGAGAACAATCTTGTTGTAAAATTTAGGAAAGCCTGTAGCAAAAATTTCTATTATAGTAAGGAGAAAATTTTGTTACCTTTTACAACAAAAATGATTATTTTATATTGTATAATTTTCACTTAACATTATTGCAAAAAATAATACAAATGTTATTAGAATTCGGTGTAGGTCGAGTATCTCTTGCAATTACCATAAAAATATTTGATAAAATATGTTTTTCATAGCAGCTCTCAAAATATGAATAAGAATATTTTCACTTTAGTTCATATATTTAGAGAAAGAGAGACGGAGACAAAAATAGACTTTCAAGGCATTTTTTAATCCATTCATGAAATTTGTTTTTAATAACAAACCTATTTTTTTTTTTTCAAATAAACTGATCATTAGGCACAACCGCTACAGTGAGGGTCTTATATTTTTTCTTTTATTTTATCATTGATCAACTCCGATAGTGTCAGAAGTGAAAACGGATCTAGCCCTTATCTCAATTTCCGTGAAAATCGATTTCTCCCCTTTCGTCGGGAAGCCACAGCATTATATCTTCGCAGATTTTATCAATTTCAATAATACAAGTATTTGGAAAAATAAAACTGAAGTAATATTTCATAAGAATCAATAAATAATTTGATATTCGATTACGATCTAACGTGCAAATATACGTCTTCCGAATGGAAAAAAAGGATAACAACAAAACAAAAAAAAAGAGTATCCAGTTCAATGTGAAAAAGATCCACTGGCAAGAGCACGATGATGAATCACTCGGTCTTGAGCCAACCAAACCGACGCAGAGAGAGAGAGAGAGAGAGAGACGCACAACGGCAGGTCTCTCTCGAGTCGAGAGAAAGAAAGAGAAGACACGCCTTGGAATTCCTTATGTACCTATATGTCGCATATGGCGTCTCCTCGCCTAGGCCGGTTCTCGAAAAGCCAGAAAGGATCATCTCTACGGTCGCGTAGGTAGAACGCAGAATAGATAGATACACTGAGAGAAAAAACTTAATAAAAATTACTATTATGATTAGGAACGGAGTGACAGTCTCGACAAGCGAGAAATTTTAGTATGGAAAATAACAATTATTAGTACTCAAAATAGCAACTTTTAGTATTAAAACAGTAATTTTTAAAATTTCAGATACTAAAAATTACTTCTTTTCATATAAAAGATTCTCACTTGATAAAACTGTCCTTCCTTTCCCAGCCACAATAGCAACTTTTACAAAGTTTTTTTCTCTCAGTGTAGATATAATTTATTCGCCTTCATAATATAGGCAAAAAATAGAATGTAGAATATAAAATACATAACAATTACAGTACAGTCTTATACTATAAAAATACAATAGATTATGATAATATTTTATCACAATTATTAATCACAACGTAATATCACAGCATTTGTCAAAACCTAGCACATCATAGTATTTAAGAGAAAATAATTACAAAAAAGGGACAGGAGAGAGGGAGTGATATATAGAAGCAGTCATAAAATCGAGTCGGAATACGAGCGACCTTGCGCCTCGCCTGGAGTGAGAGGGCGATTAAACGCAGCGAGAATACGTGCCCGTGGCTTCTTATCTGTGAGGGAAGAAGCGCGCGGCATCGACTTACTACTCCCCGGACGAGTCCGCTGGGAATACAAAATTTATGCGATAATAACGATGTTGATTTCGAGATTGCAATATAACCGATGTCCGCTTGCTTGTGCCCTTGTTTGCGCGGCTATCGACGTCTTTGTGCCGGCTAATTTCGGCCGCGAATTAGAAACGAATAAAATACATTTTACATCCGATCGTCGCTTCGGGATGTAAGAGGAAAGGGTAAACGGCTGAAATTCCGGTCGAGGGAGCCGGTTTCTGAACTGGTAGGTACAGCTTCTTATTCTGGAGCGTCGATTATCGATAAGCACTGAGTCACTGGTGTTGAAGGAAATTTCTTCTTTTTTTTTTCACTTTTTAAAATTTTAGAATGACGACACTGCGAAAGCGACATCTCATTCGCGGAAAAAATTACGTCAGTATATGCAGATAAGAGTTATACGCGCACAAAAGTGAACGGCTAATGTGAAAGCTCGTTTATGAGGTACAAGTGCGTAAGGAAATTTTTGCGGACTTTCCATGGCTTCATTCTATATGAATGAATAGACTTTCCGCGAAGTCAGAGCGCGTCACGAGGAATCGACAAAGGAGACGCTGTTTGCTTTGACCCAGTACATGTCCGGAGGAACACCTGGTTTGGAAAATAAATATACTTGGCGGCGGCGCTCGATGATTCAAAAAGTCTTTTTTTAGCCTCCCGCTAATCCCGTAATCGAGGTTCTACGCGTACATCTTAAATACGTCCTTTTCTTTTTCCCTCGCTCTCGGCGTTTCCTTCGTTAATTCCCGACGTAAAAGAAGAAAGTGGTTGTACCTTCATTCGGTACTAAGCTAATCTTAGAAGAAGAAAAAATGAAAAAGGAACGAAGTAGAGAAGAAGAAAAAAAGAAGAAAAGAAATGGAGAAGAAGAAGAAGAAGGAAAAAAAAAGAAAAGAGGAAGAAAAAAAGTAGAAAAGAAGAAGAAACCAGACATAAAAATAGGGGCCGGGTATCAGTCAGCGTTCGACGTCAAATTTCGGGCACAGTTAGTTTCCGCGTATCCTGTACCTTTGATCCCGATCCCGGGGGTGACGCACGGCATCGACCTGGTCGATTCATCCTTTTCGGCAATTTCTCTTTTCGGACTTTTTCAAGTCGACCCTCCGTCGGCGCCTCTCGGACCCCTCGTTCCTTCTATCTATACGTACTATATATGTGTATATACATCTCGTAATATAACGTTTTACGTTAGTTGTGGTTGCGTTTTATAACGAAATTTTTTTCTTCGGATATATTTTATGGATTGTGCACCGAGAAAAATGAGTAAAAAAAGTTGCAATATAAATTACTTGAGCTTGGGGATGTCCCTTGTAACCTCCTTAGGCTTAAGCTTACGTTTTAAGTGGGACATAAATTATTATGATCTTTGGAAAAATTACAGCCTTTATGTATAAAACATTGAAACCGTCAGTTTACAAGAGAGATTCTGACTTTTCCAAAATATCTGATAATTTTTTTTCGCGCTTCTAAGCTTGTCCCGTAGCTTGGAGACTTTATAGAACATATTCTTACGGTAATTTAATTCGGCGTATAAATTCGCCGCTGAACTTTGCGATGTTTTGCGCGAGTGCGCCGCGCGAAATTTAAGTGGAAAACGGTGTAAATAGACGTTAATAAATTGACGTTTGAAATCTAACCCAAGCACGCGCGCAACTTTGTAAACTCACATTGTCTTTTCGGTATAAATAATTCATGAAGCCCTTCATATTTTATGCTACTTATTCTTAGTTTTATGCAGCTTGTAATTTCCTTCGTGCATATCGCAATTATCTTATGCTATTTTTTGTTCAATCGCACTCCCCTCGAGACCGTGAAGTTTTCTACTTCATTTTTTTTTTGGCCTAGCGGGTCAAAAACGTAATCTTTTGCCTCCTTTAGCCTCTCGG
Source organism: Sycophila sp. Sp_5 (assembly GCA_018906775.1). Taxonomy (NCBI): domain Eukaryota; kingdom Metazoa; phylum Arthropoda; class Insecta; order Hymenoptera; family Eurytomidae; genus Sycophila; species Sycophila sp. Sp_5. The sequence goes on along the minus strand of JACCID010000014.1, from coordinate 226,611 downwards.
CACCCGATCGAAATATAAAATTTATAATAATAATTTTATAATTTCGGCCTCGCTCGATCGAAAAATAGTAAAAAGAATGTAAAAAAAAAGAAAAAATTAAGTTTACATATTATGACTACAAAAAAAGAAGACCTTAGATCTTGTGTTTGACACAATTTACGTATTATCCGCGATTATTCCTATTTTACCTTCCATTTGACGTAATCACTATTCTTTCTCTGAATCGAGAATAATTTCGTGCGCTCAAATATTAATTGAAACGGTTTCACAGAAATTACATCCCGCGGTACTTTGTGTGCGGGGCTCGACTATCCCTTACCCCACTGATCGCCAAGGAGGGTGGACGCGGCGATATTTGATCGATACGCGCACAAATCGTCGATTTGCTTTCTGCGTAAAAGAGAAGAAAAAAAAGTAATAATCACTCTGGAATAAACCGGCAATCAGACGAGCAGTCTCAATAGTAAAGTTCCCGACGAGCCTTTTAATGGCGATGCCGCTGCTCGAATGTTACCGAGAAATTAGCCGCTCCGTTGCAATTATCGTTTCCCCCCTCCCTTCTTGCATTAGTACCTGGGCTCGTACCGTTGGATTTCTGATTTTCCTGGCATGCGATCAGCACCACGATGTAATTAAAATGCGTCTTGATCATTTTTGCATGTATAACACAAGCCTTCGTGGCAGTGATGGTATATAATATAGTTGCGCGGTAATTTATGTGCGTTGTGTAACATTATAAGGAAGTGTTTCTTCGCGTATACTTTAAAGAGAAATTATTACTACGATTACTTTAATACAAACAAAATTATTTTGCCTGTCATTAAATTTATTTTAACGGGACGTTATTTATGCATTTAAGGAAAATTAAACGATAACAAATTTCTTAATTAAAGAAGTGAAATAACTAAATTGAAGTTAAAGTTAAACAATTCTTTAACGACTAAAAATAATAATAATAATAATTAGTAGGTCAAAGGTACCGAATCCGCATTCTAATTTAAGAATGTTATAATTTCTACCTCTTTACAAAAAAAAAAAAATTTTATTGCACGCACCACGGAACAATATTTTTCCTTTTTTAAGGTATACTTAATGTGCTATTCTGGCCGGTATAATGATTTGTAGGCGCTTTTATCATTTTCCGAGTAAATAGTTCTTAATATTTTATTTTAGTTATAAAATTGTTCAGTTTAAAAAAAAAGCGAGAATTGAAATTTGAACATTTAAATTAGTTCTTTGTCTAATCCTAGTCGTTATTCGTTTCTTTTACAGAGTCGCGTTATGTAAACGTTTAACGTAAATTTTTAAATTCTTGATTTCCTTTTTAGACACGCCAACAATCAAAATGACAAACATTCGTTGTAAAAAATTCGTTTTAGAAAACGTAGCATTCAAGTCGCTATAAAATGAAACCTTAAGTTATCTTTGCATCACGCTAACTTTTTCCCTAAAGCATCCGAACAATCCAGCCATCCACAAGTTGCACTTAATTTTCCAGAATTGCAGCATCGTCGACAAAAATTTTCCACATAAATAGAATAAAAAAAGAATATGAAAAATAAATTTCAATTAAAATCCTGATGGAAACCTGCGCGATAAGGTATGAAAAAAAAAGAGGCGTCCAATCTCGCGCGAGTACGTCGCTTATTAGGTATATACGCGCCCGGGCGTCTGCATGCGGCGCTCCGGAGGCTCGGAGAATATTTCCGATTTCCGAGGCTCGATCGTCGGCGGTCGAGCGCGTGTGGGCCGTGTCTCGGATTCCACGGGATGATGCACCTTTGTGTATACGCGCGTGAGCGGCTCTGCTCGGCCTGCCTCCCCCCTAGTCCCCCTCTCTCTCGTCCCGAGTACCTGAGCACCTGATTTAAGCGGCATTCACCTTGGCGAGCGAGAGGCGATTGCCCCTCGCCTTGCCTCTCTCAGCCGCGATCGGCCGCCGCTCGTCCTGCGTCTTTTTAATGATCGATTTTTTCGCCTCTCCGGACGATGCGCCGCGATGATAACCCCTCAAGGGCTCGGCGTACAATTTTCCCTTTTTTTTTACTTTGCAAGTATGGACATGTAGGATATACTCTGGAAAATGGCGTTAATTCTGTATAGAGACTTATAGAAGGGCTGGTACTATTTTTCGCGTTTAAGGTGGAGATCACGTGGGTGTAGATTGGATTCGGCTCGAATTAAGTTGGAGAAATTGAACGTTTATGCACGGCGAGCCTGGAATCGTTGGATTAAATTAAACTCGTAAACTAGTTTCACAAAATGAACTTATCGTTTAATTATTTTCCTGCGCGCGGGTGGAATATCCGAAGTCGAATTTTACTGCCGTAAGTAGATAAGGATCGGCGAGAGTCAGACGCGGAACGCGCGCTCGAGTTTTAATCCGTTCGCGAGATTTTTTGAATTGTCGCCAAAAAAAAAAAAAGAAAAAAATTATACTTTCAAAAGTACCTCGCTATTTTGAATAAGAGCGCTTTTGAAATTCAAAAAAGGCCCGATTTGCATGACGTCCTCTTTATGCTCCACTTTAATATACATAAAAGCCCACGAATCAAATCAGTTTTTAGTATGCGGGAATTCCTCGCCGATTTTAAATCCTCTCGATTATTTTCATTGTTTTCTTTTTCGCTTTTTTTTATACGTTATATTCTCCACCTCTTGCCAAATAATTTTACGCAACTTTCAATTTTAAACGTATAAATCAACAAAGGGGGGGAGGCGGCTCGCAAATTACCTCGTACCTCGCGTATATAAAGCGCTCGTCACCGTCGGCTGTGTGCACAGCTTTTTTTATTCGACCACAAAAGTGAGGACTGCATCTTTTTAACCCCGTGTAAAAGATATAAAGCACCGGCGGCGGCACAATCTTCGCGCGAACATTACTATCACTCCCATTATTTTACGTCGCCCCCGCCCCCCGCGTTAAAACTATTTCCAACCCAATAAAACTTCTTCCTCCGACGTGAGGAGCGAGCGACTCTCGCACGACGGGAGCGAATAAAACAGCGCCGTGAAAATTTGCGGAGATAAAGGAACGATTCGAGTGTTAAACTGCCCGAAGGAGACGCGGATCGTCGTGGCGAGAGCTGATAATCCCGCGCGAAGAGTCGCTATAGCTTGTCGCCGGGCGCTCCGGCAGATGATTAATGCAGCCGAGAGGGAGAAGGAGCACGTGGCTTGCAAATCGCGATAGAGGAGTGCACTTTGCGCGCTCCGACGTCTTTTGCACTCGCTCGAGTGTCGGAGAGCGAGAGATTTTAAACTCCGCGGCGCGTACACGCGCAGCCGACTTTTGCGCCGCGATCGTAACTCTTCGACTCTATTCGTTTTATCCCGATCTTTTTTTGTTTTTATTTATTTTTTTTTCATGAAGAGTATCTACGCCGCCGAGATTGCTATCCGAGATGTAATAATAATAAATTTTTGGATCTTCCTATAATGTATATGTTCGGCTATGTTTATAAGAAAAGGAGGAGTAAGACTTGCGCGCCTATTGAACTTGCTGGAATGCAAGGTTAATAGCGTAAAAAACGTAGATAATTTTTGTTGTTTAATTGGACGATAATTTAAGGCGGGAAGCATTGCAGGTTGATCAATGCGGTTAATTGGAGAGGTAATGTTTGCGGAATATTAAATTTTAAATGCTTTAAATGTTTGATACTTTAGACCTTATCTAAGGTAGTTTTAAAATTCGAAATATGCTCATAGAGGCTGTTGGAGAATAATAATCATTTTGTAAAGATACGCGGGAGATCATAAATTGTAAAATTGCTCTTTTTAAAGATTATTATCTCCGATTATCATTTCCATCGTTTAAGAATTAATTCCTGTTATAGTTATAATGAGCGATTAGTTAAGTGTGCATTTATGTTGTTACTGTAATTCTGCAAATTGAACTTTTTTAAATTGGATAAGGTCAAATGATTCGTTTAATAAGAAAATTATCATAAATCATGGACTAAAAGTAGTTTTTTCAGAAAAATTAAAATGTTTACAACCTTCCGGGGGTGTAAGAAAATTAGAAGAAAAGAGTGATGGTAATTTTAATGAAAAAAATCCTCTCATAACGTATATTTAAAAAAAAGTGAAAGACTATCCAATTTAGAAGGTTTTCTATACTTGATTGGCTTAGTTTTTGAGTAACTTCGAGTGACAAGTCATTCCAACCGAATGATTTCCCATTCATTTTCCTCCTCGCACGTGCAGAGGGATTAAAATGTTCAAGGTTTGACGAACCTTCAATCTGACGATAGGATTATTTGTGAGGGTACCTCAACCTTCTTCTATTAAAAGAACAAGACAGTAAATGCATTAAAAAAATAATCGAACAAAATCAGAATTAGCAATTTAACCTTTCGCGAGGCGACCGAATGAAAACTCTATTCGAGTGAAAAATCGCTCTATATCAGAAAAAAAACCACTGTAATCTCGATCGTTTTAATTTTCACTTCAATCAAGCGGTGTTCTTTTATCCCGCATTAAAGAAAACTATAGAAGTCCTCGTAATAAAATTCCGTTAAGCAAAAAACAGCCACAAAAATGTAAATCTTATTAGTTGGTCGGAACATCAATAAATTTTTCTGCGTACAATTGTAACAATCGCAGTATAAATAAGAAATTTTTTTTTAAATTTATTGCAAAATTTGTTGAATTTAAAATAAATTTTCAACAAATTATTTAATTTATTAGATCAATATAGAAAAACGTCTCCATCATGATTGTAAATTTAAAAAAAATATACATAATACTACTAGAAATATAGTATTAACAGTATTAATTAGCCTGATTGAACACGTACATAACAAATAAAACTAAATTTTGTAATAAAAATAAAAATAATAATAATTCCCTAAAAAAAAAGAATCTAACATAAAATAGTATTAATAATTCTTATTAATTAACCGCATTGAATGCACATATAACAAATAAAACTAAATTTTGTAATAAAATAATAATAATAATATTCCCTAAAAGAAATAATCTAATAAGAAGAACTATTACTAACAATTGTTATTAATTAACCTGATTAAATACACAGATAGCAAAGAAAAAAACCAATCAACCATGATTCTAATTTTTTCACTTTTTCTCATATACACTTAAATTGTTAATTAATCTGATTGAACACGCATATAACAAAGAAAAAAGTTAATCCACGATCATCAAGAAAATAATTTTTTTTCCTTTATACACACGGCAATTTTTATACTCTAAATGTTTCCCCTCGAGTAGAGCCCAATCGATGAATGAAAGGGGCTCCGATGCGTTGCACCTCGATGCGGCGCATATCCTCGCGGTATACGCAGGAGGCGCGCCTTTGTGCCTCGGCGTGCGCAGGAGGCAACAAAGGAAACGAAGCCGGAACGAGGATGCGCCGATGACACGGGAGCCGCGTTCTCCATAATACGCAAGCGCCTCTCAAGACTCTCGCTCCCTCTTACCTCCCGACGGGCTCCGGCGGGGCTGGCCCCTTCCTCCGGCGGGTCGCACGCACACTCGCGCAACGCGACCACCAAAGACGCGTGGGGAACGGCGGCCACGAGGCGCCGCTCCGGCACTTCTCACCGGGTTGACGCGTCGTTTTACGCGGCGCGCGGTTGTCGGCTTAGTAAGCCGAATTTTTTCAAACTCTTGTTGTGCATACCTCGGGAGAGCTGCTCCTATATAAGCGCACGGTTTGTAATAGCAGTCGCGGAGGTGGTGCCGTTTAATTGGCTGCAGACTAATTTGTCGGGGCTTTAATCGCTTCCGGAGTGGAGCGGCTTTTATTTTTCCGTTTCAAGGATTCTTTTGTATGTAGCCTGCTCGTTTCCATTTCCGAGGGTAATTTATGCATATGTGTCGAACATATTTTTTTTTATACTTGAAGGCGGGATTAGGGGGGATTTGAGAAAGCCCTTCTTGATGCGACTCACGTGATATGAATGGTGATACTTTTGTAGGTCGAAAAAGAGGCTATTTCAATTTCTCATTTCTTAGTAGTTTAGCTATAGGTGTTGAAGAAGCATCGATTCCATTTATCTTTTTAAATTTAATACTGATAATGTTCAATGCGTTCGCTGAGAGATGTGTGAATTCAAATTTGCCGTAGATACGCTACAATTTAAACCACTGCATGATTACAGATTGACGTTATGAAAAAAATTACCATTCTTTATAGTAGAATTTGAAAAAAAATATGTAGTAAATTTTTACTGTATTTATGGCAAATTTTACTGTATACAGTACATTCATTTTTCACAATGCAATGCATACGGTATTGTACCTTTTACAAGATTATTTGTCTCAGTGTTCAAAATTCGATGTTACGTGAAAATCCTTTAACGTTTATTAAACACGAAGAGTGTGATGATTTAAATCTCGTCCGATATTACGTCGTATATGTGACATCCTTATCGACTACTTGTTTTACATAAGGACTTACAAGACTCGTCTTTCTTCTCGAACTGCAAGCTGATCGATAAAAATGAAATTTTGAGCTGCGTATAAGTATAAGAACTGCGCGAAATAATAAATTTAACTTGCGATAAAAAGAAATAATAAAATATGCATTGCTACTGCTGCAGCTTTACATATTTAAGTATTTCAACAGAAATTGTATGCAAAGTAAATATATAAAGTTACTGCTTCTGTAAGGTTTAAATTGTTTCCTGCGAATTTATATTATACACAATATACTATGAAGTATTTAAAAACAAAGCTTCCAAAGAAATCTTATAAAACTATACATTCGTTTTTTTACGTGTAAATCGTTTGAACAATTTTCTTTAAGCGACACTAACGTTAAATCGTTTCCACTTCTCAAGAATTAACTACAAAATAGAACCATTAAAAACGAACGTTATAATTGCAATAAAAAGTGCATTTTTCATGCAATCAATCGTTTAATTATAATCTAATAAAAAAATTTTATAATATGGTCACTGACATGACAAGCCAAGAAAATGACTGTACTTGTGTTATTTTTATATAGTAAAATTTACTATAATTGTGTTTAATAAAAAAACTATATAATTTTTATAAAACTTTTAGTAATCTTGGATTATCAAGTCTCCATGGTACAAAAATTTATTATAAACCTTTCACTATCTTTTTCCCAGTGTAACTACTATAAGCAGTATCCAAGAATTGAAAATGATATTCCCTCTTTCCAGCTTTCAAGACTGTAAAAAACTGCACTTATGCGAAAAGGAATAAATTCCTCAAAGACCGTCGAGCAAGAGATACAAAAAAGGAGAAATACGCGCTACTAATGCAATATACTCTTTAAAAAAAAAACTACACATGCTCCGCGTGGTTCAATCAGCTTAAGCTTCGGAGCGAACGACGACACGAACGAGTCTTTTTCACGTCGTTCCTTAACGAAATCCCGAATGAGAAATCCCTAAAAATCGAGTCCCGTAAAGATCGATCGACGTCGGGGGCACACGAGAAGGGAACATTTCGCGCGCATATAAAAGTCTGAATCTCCGTCGGGACTCGGGGTCAACGCCCCCGGCGGGCCCTTGGCCGCGCTCGGCGCATCCTTCGACGACGCTAGGGCCCTTCCCCCCTTAATTACGCCGCCGCCGCGGCCCTTTTCCTCGGCTTTCTGCGCCGATTATCGTTCGGCCCTTCCGAGAAACGCCGGCTCCGCGCGCGACCCTTTAAAAGTCGCGCTGCGAGGCGGCCCGGCTTGATTTAGGGACTTTTTTTGCGGATTTGGCCGGAGGATTGGAAGGGAGGCGGATTTGCGCAGGTGAAGTCGGATGACGTTGCTCGGGATGGGGACGATTTAATGGCGTTCTTTTTTATAGTCCTTTTCAATCTGCAATGAGTCCTTTTAGTATTTATTCGAGGGGATCGGAGTTTAAGAAAGGAGTTAAGCGATTTAAGTTTGGGAGCGTGGAATTACCCTTTTTTTTATTACCCAGAGAGAAAAAATTGTTGTACTGTTTTGTAACGAAGGGACAAACTTGGCAAGTAACAAAAAATTACTAAAATGCACATAGGTAAAATTTAGTACAGTCTTAAAGTAAATTTTCTTGTACTCTCTAGTAAACTTTTTAATTTTTCGAGTACGTACCAGGCATTACAAAGCGGTTTAGTCATTTTTACTAGACCTTTTTGCTCCATGCAAAGTATATATAGTTTATCATTAATTAGGGTATTTACGAAAGTTTAAAATACATAGTATTTATTTAAAATGATCTGGGGCTAGCGAATAAAAAGTAAATAAATAAATAAAAGGGAAATTTTTTTGATTGGATCGAGAGGGTTTTTCGCGCTGGTGATTGCGCAAAGCGGCTAATTCATTCATGATTTTCGCGTGTGAAAAAAATCGACGAGCGTGACGTAGGTACTACACACTCCACTACTTTACGCTATGCTTTGGAATGCTCGATGCAAATTATGCGAAGGTTAGAATTGGCTATACAGATACCTTTCTCTTTTTTTCGCGCTACAGAATCTCGTGTTATTTTTTACGGCAAAACATTTTTTTCTGTTACATCAAGCTTATCCGTTTATTTTGCCGCGTAGTGCTCGCGAATAAATAAACTATGATTATTAGTCGTCCTCCTCACGAAATATTTTTACAATATTTCTCCGTTGATCAAACGCTTGAAACTTGAATACCTCGAACGCTCAAATTTCAAATTCCAAACGCGCGGACAAACAAAATACCCTCGTACACTCCGAAAGCAGTGTTTAAAGAGCCACTCGCTCCGAAATGACAGAATACGCGGGTAAAAGCAAAATCTGCGTTTATTAAGACCGAAACCACTTGTCATCGTCGCGTTTACTTATAGGCGGAAAAAAGTAGGCGAAAGCGCGCGTCTTATAGGTTAACATCTTAACCTAGAGACGCTCCATAGACGCGCGGGTAAAAAAGACAACACTCACGCAGGTACACGCGCACAGGCATATGTATATATATAAATTCACAATGTGACACACACACACACACAGACACCAACCTGTTCGTCACGCCGCGTTCCTCGATGTCCGGTCGCCGTGGAGTCTAAGCCGGGCACCTACTACGGGGCTGGCGTGCCTCGCCGCAGCTCCCCCGCTCTCCCCGCCCCGCGGTCCAGCCATCAACAAACAAAAGGAAAACAACAACAAAGGAGGCTGACTCTCCGGCGTGCAGTGTCCTCTCACATGGCCGCGCACTCGCGTGCCTCCGCTCTCTTCTCTCTCTCTCTCTTTCTCTCGTCCGAGCAGCCGCCGCTCGGACTACGAAACGGAAGGAGAACCGACTCGGGTGCAATGTACAGCGGGAAATCGCGTCGGCTGCATTTCCGTGCGTTGTAGCTGTGCGCGGTGTCCTTGCGCGGGAGAGAGACAGAGACGATGCGCCACGGGAGAGTCGGAGCCGCGAAGCGTCCGCGGTGGCGGGCGAAGCTCGAATGCGCCGCGCTCGCGCGCCGCCGCCGTGCCCGGAGGGGGTGGGAGTCGCCGGTCGAGCGGGAGAGAGAGAGAGAGATAGAGGCGCGCGCAGATGCAGCTGCCGCGCGTGTTCCCCATGCCCGCGCCCTTCAAGGACTCGCCTCCTTCGGCGGCGGCGGCGGCGGCGGCTCTTTATCGCCGGAGAGCTGCGCGGGTTTCGTCTTCTCGTTTATAAAGGTATATGGTAGCGCCGGTGCTGCAGCGGTTGGGAATAGTTATTTTATTGCGAATTGTGTGTGTACAGCGTTTATTGATGTTAATGGAATAATAAATTTTCGTAGAGAAACTCCCGCTCGAGCAGTATACTCGCGGTGTAACAATAAGATGCATTGCAAACTTTTTTTTTTTTTAACTTTAAAAGGGGAATAATGAAGTGTTGCGTTATATTTGTTAGGTGAGGTTGATTTTTTTATATATTTAAATGATATTTGAGGTGGGGCTGTCGATTGAAAATTCGTATTTTTTCTGACGATTCAGTAAAAGGAATTGTTATTATTCTTTCGGATAATTTGGTAATAAACATAAAAAAAAGAAGAAAGTGTAGGTATTTTTTTTTTTTTGCTTTTTCAATTATAATTATCTGGGATAATTTAATTCGTTTATTTTATAATAGGAGAAAATTCAATCTTGAGCATCAGTAAGTACCACAATTTCAAAGTACATACGTGCAATAAAAGAAACTAGTAGTAACAGACGAATACAGTAAGACGACCAATTTTTGCTTATTCTAAATAACGTGCGTTTTGAAATTAAAAATGATTAAATTTGATCTGTAGTATAGTAAGGCAATACCTCATAGTTTTAATACTTTTTTCTTTCGGTACAAGCTCTTTCTGAAAAATCTGCTTCAGGACATATTTTCAAAATTTAAATATTAACCATGATTTTATGATTTTTGTATTAAAAAAGAATTGTCGTTTATATTTACGTATATAAAACAGTTTTCTAAGAGTATATATAATTAATCACGAAATTCAAAAAAACAGATACCGTAGAAAATCGCGTAGGATTATTAAAAATGAGTTAAATATATATATATATATATATACACACACAATTATTCATGTTAACTTAAGTCATATGAATTTATATATAAATGAATATGAAAGTTCAGTATTTAGCTTAAAACGCGCTTGGATTATACATCGCTCCTGCTAATACTTACACACGCAATAAATAAGTACATGAATAGATAAAATAAGGAAATGAATAAATAAACAACTAAATATTTATAATTCATTACTTGTAGTTCCACGATTGAGTCAATTAATTGAAATCAAACAAATATGCTGTTAAACCTGTATAGTAAAAAGAAAAGAAACATTTCTCATCTCAGTATAAGCATAGATTTTGAAAACTCGGAAGGACCTTATACCTTCTGTACGCATCATAGATACTGATAAGGTAAAGTTTTATTTTGCGCACGATCTGATTTTATTTTCTTCCTTCTTATGCATACATTTTTTTTTCATTTAGGTGTGTGCGCAGGGGTGCGAGCGACCGGGTGGGTGGTACGTCGCGACGATTTTTCGGGGGGGGGGGCGATATCTTTTTGCCAGAAACGGCGCGATCGCCGCCGCGATTTATCACTCCTGACGGCGGCGAGCGGGTTACAAAAGGAGGAACTTTGTTTTGCTCGAATTTCTTGTTCTCGCTATGATTCGAGAAAATGGATGACTCCATCTGAATACGGGGAGTCTTTTGCGTGCGCAAGTACGGAGGATGATAAAATAAAGTTTCTTTCGGGACTAATCAAAAAAGTTTTATGTTCAGATTCGCATAGGGTCGTGCTGAAAATAATTCGATAGTACAGTAGCTAAGTCAAAGTAGCTGCAGTCTACTTTATAAAAAGAAAATAAGTAGTAAATCGATTTTATTAAAAAATTTCACCTAATATTTAAACGATGTGGTGGTTTAAAGCAAAGATACTTTTTTTTTTAACCATGAATACTCAGAGCAATTTTGGTTTAAAAATTATTACAGTGCCTGGTAAAGTATATACATACTGAAAAAAATAATAAAGTAAAGTTTACAAAAGATTTTGTAAAATGATGACAAGCCTGGCAAGCTAAGAAAGTTACTAAAACTTTTGCAGAAATTACAATTTTCATATAGTTAAAATTGAAAAATCACTTTTCTAAACGATTTTGGGCTCTCAAATTCACTTGCGTAAAATCGTAACTTGCATCCGTTGCGTCGAAAAAAGAACGTTCTGATCGCTCTAAATCTGAAAATGTGAAATTAACTTGGAAAATGTGTATAGCGACAAATGTCATTTGAAAAATCGTTCACGCATTTATCGTGTGAACGGATTTTCACGCATTAAATGCCACTATTCAAATTTTCCAAATGAATTTCACATTTTTCAAGTGAATTTCACATGGTCCAAGAGAATTTCACATTCTCCAAGTGAATTTCACATTTCAAGATTTGCTGGGATCGAGATGTGCTATTTGCGCACTATAGTATCGAAAACGACCAGAAACTATTTTCTTTTATACAAGCAAGCACATTCAGACAGCGCGAGAGAATACGCAAAGGAGAAATTTGTAAAGCCAGGAGCCCCGTGTTTTTTTTTTTTTTTTTTGAAGGATCACGTAGAGCATCGACGAGTGCATCGCTCGGCGCTATCGCGATTATCGGCGCAGGTTGTGCAAGCGCTTGCAAAACATCGGCCTGGACATGCGATTTGCATGCGCCGCGCGCGTCCAGCCGCTTTGCGGGCTCGACGACCGCGTGGGTCGCGCGGTGAGTGCCGCTGCTCTCGCGTGAATCTCGCTCCTCTCTCTCTCCCCTTCACTATTGTGCACCGAGAGGTGCGCGCGTGCGTGCACGTGCACGAGAGAACAGCTGCTCCAGTGGCGAGAATGGACTGTGGTCAGGTTCGTCGGAGATACCGGAATCGTCGGGACATCTGGCTGCGGAAATCGAAGATACAACGCGGTATTTACCGTCGGTAAGGTTTACCTTTCGGATAAGCTGCACCCTATATGTTGGTGTCTGTTGTACACATCGTCGGCCTGGACAAAAAAGAAGGGTCCCCGTGGAAACTATCTTATAAAATACTATAAAAATGTACAAATTTGATAAAATCCGATAAATTATTTATCAGGTTTTATGCGATTTTTGCACCATTTTATGGAGTTTTATAAGACCCTTTCAATAGGGGTGATTTCGGAGTCCAGTTGGAAAAGGTACCATCTACGTTGGCAAATGTTGCGAAGTGGCACCTTTTACAACTGGACTCCGAGCTGACCCCTTTTTGTTCCAGACTGACGATTTGTAGTACTTCAAATTTGGTGCGATTGGATAAAGTTATAATTTCGATGAATGCTGACGTGAATACCATTAGGTATTTAGATGCAAAAAAAAACAATCGGCAATTTTCGTTAAATATTTACTGCAGCAGTACTCGTTAAATATTTCTTTGAACCAAATTATATTCCGAAATTACTACATTAATTTAGGAAGAAATAAATTGGTTTAGTTTAAAAGTCATATTTAGTTGATTCAGGGAAGTGTAATGTATCTACGTTTATTTATTTCAGTCTAAAAGGTCCAGAAATGGACCTGTTGATTCAAAGAAGTGTTTAACAAGTACTGTCGAAGTTAAATATTAACTTAAAATTACCAATTTGTTTCTCAGTGTGGGATTTGAATAATTAATCCTTGGATGACACCAGGGGTTCAAACGTTTGTACCCCACATAAATTAAAATGTTCATTAATTTGCTTTCTTAAATTTCGTACACATTGTCATATTTATTTAAAAACCGACCATTGTCCTGAACACATAAGAATAATCAAAAATAGTCCCTCAGTTTTCCTTGAAAGATCGTCGATAGCCTAGCCCATGCATAAGCACATATAGAGGAATAAAGTTGAAATCTTTTGAAAAAACAAACAAAAAATTAACAACATTTTTCTCTCAGTGTGTATTTTAATAAAACTTTGATTAGAAAATATTTGTTCATTCTTAATTATAAAATAATTTTTTTTATATGCAAATTGATTTAGTTTGTACTAAATTATTCTTCCCACAAATTTCCATTCATGTACGTGGTAAAATCAGAAATTATCTAACATTTGCATTTGTTATAGTAATTTTAAAAATGATTCGCATTTTTACGACAACAAACCTGAGCAATTGCTGACAACTAAAAATACTTCGTCGGGCGGTAATTATGATTAGAGGTGGTACTTCTACTACTTTTGTGATCGTAAAATCGCAATTGCAATTGTATATTCCCTAAAGTTAATGTAGGTCACAGCCCTATTGAAAGGGTCTTATAAAACTCCATAAAATAGTGGAAAAACCGCATAAAATCTGATAAATAATTCATCGAAATTTATAAAATTTGTACATTTTTATAGTATTATATAAAATAGTTTCCACGGAGAGTATAACCCACATTAAGTGTAGTAATTTTACAACGGGATTTTTTACAGTGTAGTTGGCACTTGGCACTGTGATCTCGCCGCTCGAACGATCTCCCCTCCCAAAAAAAGTTACTAGACGCACGGCGCCCCGCCGCCTGCGCGGAGAACGGGTCGACTTACTTTGCCCGCAGTGCCAGACGAGAGCTCGCCGAATCTGCACAATACACACCGGAAAATGAAGACCGTCACCTGCATCGCTCCCGTCAATATCGCCGTCGTTAAGTATTGTGAGCGTCAATTTCATTTTTTTAATTTTCATCGAATAATTTATTTATTATTTTATTTTTTCCGCGATGCGCAGAGTTTTTATATCACGACTGGACGTGAGGAATTTACAGTTACGCGCGGGTATAAGTAACGTGGCGCTTTGACAGTTCGCGCGCTGGCGCATGCTTGAAATTTCTTAGACCCGTTTTCACTTTTGTGAAACTTTTTCGATGATGACGTAGCGAATGCACGGCTGCATTCGATTTTTTTTTGTATCTTATTTTATAAATTAAAAAAGTTAATGTTTAATGTTTCCTAGGTATCTTTAAGTTTAATATTTAATTTAAAAAAAAACAAAGCAAAAAAATAGAAATTGTTACGTCCAGAAATGTGGAGTTTTAAGTTTAGCAATTTAAATGAGGCTTTTAATATAATTTTTTTTTATTTAAATGAGCTTTTTCTTTGGTGCGATGTTTAAAGTGGAAATTTTTTTAAATTGTGTTCCGATTCAAAGCTCCGCTTTTGCTGTTAAGTGATTTAAATACGAATGAAATGCATAATGATGCTCCTTTGATTTTTAAATGTAACGTTTGAGTAATTTATTTTTAACGTTTAAGAAACGATTTACGGAAATATTTGTCTTTTTTTTCTTGAATGATTGTATACGGAAAAGTTTTATTTATTTATTTCAAATAATTTCTTGTTTCTTTTTCAGGGGGAAAACGTGACGACAATTTGATTCTTCCAATAAATGATTCAATTAGCGCTACTTTGGACACCGACCACGTAAGTTGCGTATTTATTTTAAATTTATCGTTTATTTTAAATTGTGATTTTCAAAAATTCTATTTTCAAATTTCAGTTGTGTGCAAAAACGACAATAATAGCTAGTCCAGATTTTAAGGAAGATAGAATAATTTTAAATGGAAGGTGATTATTGATTTTCATTTAAATATATTCTTTTTTTTATTTGTTATTGTTTCTAATTTTTTATTTAATGTAGGGAAGAGTCCATGCAAAATCCGAGACTGCAAAATTGTTTAAAAGAAAGTGAGTTATACGACTAAATCTCTATCAATATTATATGCAGAATGAAACAATATCGAAATATTGCTTTATTTTTAGTCAAAAAGAGAGGCCAATTATCAGCAGAAATGGAAAAATGGAAATTACACATATGCTCAGAAAATAATTTTCCTACTGCAGCTGGATTGGCATCTAGTGCAGCAGGATATGCTTGTTTCGCTACAGCACTTGCAAAACTATACGGAGTTGAAGTGAGTTATATTCTAATTATAATAAAAGAGTACTTAAAGCCACGTAGAAGCACCAATAAAGAATCTTTTAAATTTCAGGGTGATATCAGTGCTGTGGCAAGGGCAGGCTCTGGATCTGCCTGCAGAAGTGTTTACGGTGGATTTGTAAGGTGGTATATGGGTAGCGATCCTACTGGCATGGACAGCATAGCAAAGCCAATTGTTTCTGCTGAACACTGGTCCACTATGAGAATTTTAGTATTAGTTGTAAGTGATACAAGCAAAAAGGTTCCCAGTGCAGTCGGCATGAAAAGAGGTTTATTGACTTCTGAAATGTTGAGGCATAGAGCTGAAAAAATTGTTCCTGCCAGAATCAAACAAATGCAAGAAGCTATCCTAAAGAAGGACTTTGAGACTTTTGCCGAGCTTACTATGAAGGATTCTAATAATATGCACGCTGCTTGTTTGGATACATATCCACCCTGCGTTTACATGAATGATACTTCTCACTTAATTGTTGAACTTGTTCACACATACAACTCAATAAGTGATAGAACAAAGGTAAATATTTCTTTACCAATTTAAAATAAGTGTAATAAATATTATTGTAAGTAATATTGCTTTTAGGTTGCTTATACCTTTGATGCTGGTCCAAATGCAACACTGTTTATCCTTGAAAGGGACATTCCAGAATTTCTTGGTGTACTCAATCATTATTTTCCACCAGCTACTACTGCTAGTGTTGAATATCACAAGGGAATTGAAGTTGAAACTACTAGACCTGCGGAGGTATATATTTTTTTATAATTAAGATATATTATTTGTAAATCTAAATGACTGTTTTGGGTTAATTGTCTTACAAAAATTTAATACCGTTTTAGGATCTCCTTCAGAAAATAAATTTATCAAAACAACAACCAGGAAAACTGAAATACATTATACATACTCAAGTAGGAAGTGGACCAAAACAACTTCCAGATTCTGAAAAGGTTATCTTTAATGTAGATGTAAAGTAACCTTATTTTGTTAAAACATTTTTAAGAGATGATTGATGGGAGAGTCCTTTTTGCATAATTTTACCTAAAAATATAATAATATTTAAATTTTATATACAAATTTGATAGTTTTTATAAAAGAGTTTTTAAGAATTTTGTATTAAAATATTTCTGTAAAAAAAGTTTTTAAAGTATTTATAATAAATTGTTATACAAACTAATATACATTGTATTTAAAAATATCCTTACGGGTTGATGAAATTATTTAAATGGTACTTATTGAATGATTGATAATATAAAAAAATAGGTAAATGTAAAAAAAAATAGCTCAAACTGTATTCATACAAAATTCAAAAACATTATCGTTCTATTAAATGTACCTATTACATTTTGTCGTCTGCTGCAGGAGCAAAACACTAAGTATATCTATATCTATTCGCTTGGCGTCACTAAAATTCTTTCTCGTGAAAAATTTGACAGAATAATATTAACACTTTCCAGCTTCTCTTCATTTTTAAATTTATCGTGGACAATAATGATGAAGTCTAAGGTATGCAATATCATAAAAATATATATTAATTATTGTTCCGTTAATAAACAACAAATGTCACTTAACCAATTAAAAAAAAAATAAATTGTCAAACAAAACTATGATTAAAAATTTCTATACATTTCAGAAAAAGAAATGTAAAGTGAGCTTTGCAGAGGAAGACGATGAAAAAACTTCAAATAACTCCAAAAACATTCAAATAAAATATAACGAAGCAAGTAATAACGGGTCGATTATTGAAAATAAAAGTATTCCAGATGAGCTCTTGTCGCAAATACTTTGTTGTGTTGATCACAAAAATTTACTCAGTTGTCAATTAGTATGTAAACATTGGCATTATATCATTCGTAATTATATTTGGCATAAAAAAGCAGAACTAACTTTGGGTAAAATGTTACCCGTCCATGACAACATACCTTGGACAATATATTATTTTATATGTGATAAAAGACCATTTTATAAGAATTTGATAAAAAATCATTCTGGTAAAGATGGAATTTTCAAACATTGGGTTTTGGTAGAAAATGGTGCCTGGGAAACAGAGTGTCCGCCTAGGCATGTTAAACCACTACCCAATGATCCAG
Organism: Sycophila sp. Sp_5; assembly: GCA_018906775.1. Classification (NCBI taxonomy): domain Eukaryota; kingdom Metazoa; phylum Arthropoda; class Insecta; order Hymenoptera; family Eurytomidae; genus Sycophila; species Sycophila sp. Sp_5. The sequence continues at coordinate 209,151 of JACCID010000014.1, read as the reverse complement.
TATTCGAAGATCAGTATTATTGTTTTGTAACATCTTTCAGTAAATGTTATAAAGAACAAGTTATTAATTTAGTGAATGAAGGTTTTTCAGAATATTTATTGGATTACTTACAACCCACTATAAAGGTATTGTAAACCGTATAATTAAATTTTTATAAAAACTGTTTTAAATAATAAGTGTTAAACTAATTTGGCAAATAAAAATTAAACCATGTACAATTTGTAGGTGAGTGAATGGTTTTGTTGTCGACCTAATATACCAGCAAAGTATGAATGTACAATAAAGTTATTTCGAGATCAAAAATCAGACCGAACAGCAATAGAAACAGTCTCTTATTGTAAAGTAATAGAAGGTGAACAAATGAATCAATGGTTCAAGGTAAATTTTTAAATTGTTATAAGTGTTGATCACTTATTATATCTTTCTAGAATTAATTTTATAACTTTTTTACAGTTTTCACATGAATTTAAGAACTATGGCAAAGGATTAAGAAAAATAATATTTAGTCATGGAGGGCAAGATAGACATGTCATGGATGGTTTTTGTGGTACAAAAATGGCTGGAGCATGTGTGAAACTTGAAATACGTACTTAATTTAAAAATATTTACACAATGCAGCATATTTGAAAAGATATGTTTTTAAATTTTACAAGATCGATTTACTTTTAATAGATAATTTTTAGTAAATTATTTTTTGCTTATTTACAAAACTAAAATTCCATTTTTCTAAGTACAAAAACAAACATATAATCATAATAAATATGGCTATATATATATTTTACACTTTTACAAATGAAGTTTTGTAAAATTTACATAAAAATATTTAATCATGTAGGGTACTACCAATGTGCAGTGAAATAAAGTCTATTTTTTCTATTGTACATTTCTTTATTATGAAATACATCATGAGATAACATAATAATCTACAGATGTTCTCTAAATTTTTTAAACTTAAGAACAAAGTTTAATTTTGAAACCTTGATAATTCTAATTAATGATCATTCATTTTGTTCCCTCTGCTCTTGCGACTTCCACTAAGTGCATCAAAAACGCATAGTCTTTAATCACAGTCAATCAAAATTATACCATATAAAAAATAAGATGACTCATTTTGCATTAACTACCCTACACACTGTGGGATGGATAATGAAGCTATGATTTGTCAATTAATATATACTCTATACAAATCTTGTTTATGTAATTTTGACATCCTCTCTTATAAAACTGCTTGTTTTATAAAATAAGATTTATTGTTAAATAAAAATTAGTAAACAGCGCAATTTATTGCTATTTCCGCGTCGAAATAGTAACAAAAGTTTAAAATTTTTTCTAAAGAACAGAATTTCATTCACTATTTTAATGTATTTGTTAAATAAACACTCATACGGTGAATTAAGATTTCAGTTATTTCATAATGTTATACTTGTCAAGAAATTCGTACTTTATCAATCTACCCTGTCACATTTCTTCACAAACTACAACCATATTCTAAATTCTAATTTTACGATACGAATTTTTAACAATACAATACATAATGTCACATAAATTACTGTAGTTTTTTAAGATATTCTATTATTTATTTAAAATTAGACTATAAAGATAGTATTTCGTGAAACTTTATTATTAATGTTTCTTTTACCGAATCAATTTAAAATCACAAATCAATATATATTTAATTTTTCTTTTTTTTTATTAAAAATAAATTTATCATGTGCACTACTTTTAATCCATTAAAGTGCAGAAAAATAATTTTTCGTTCAATATAAAGTATGCACTTTTAAAACAATATGATCGTCTTTTAAAATTGAATAACTTTATATAAATGTATAAATTACACAATTAATGTAAGTCTATCGATATTATTTTGGGTATAATAATGTATCGTTTATCAAAGTATTAAAAGTACGTGAATAAATTATTCTTAAAAATATTGCAACTGGCCAAAATCTATTTGATTATTAAATTGTTATCTCTGTAAGTGTGAGTAAAAAATAAAATTAAACAGAATTCATACATAATTTATATCATTTTAATGGCTATTGAAGTTTGCCAAAAACAAAATTCAGAAATTTTTGTCCATTAATACTGCTATACATATATTATACATAGATTTCTTTAATTCTTTAAAATCTTTCAGTGTATATTTTTCTTGTCAATGATCAACGCTTTAAAAATAGGCGAGGTTTACCATAAAAATGTCATTCGTTTTAAATAAAATTAAATTAATAATTACAAATGCTTACTTAAATACAATATGTAACACATAGTTTAAAAACTAAAATTGGCAAGACTGATATTATGTTTTTATAAAAGCCTTTCGAGATAAAAATAAATCATGGCACATAATTTTAAATAATAAAATATGCCTCTTACAATTATAAATCTATTTTGTGCATTACTTTACATATATAAAAATATATTTCGAGTCAATCTTTGTAACTTATAAATAATGCACTTTTTCTCATCTAGTGAGAAATAATCTATTACTCTTGATCTATTTAACCAAATCTATGAGGGATTTACATCCTGCATTGTGCTCAAAGGATTAGCATGCATCATCTAAAATACACTTCAAAATCGTTGCGTTTTTTTTTTCACTAAAAATTTGTAATCTCTAATATCATGATTTCCAAATAAATTCTGGATCTGAACTTAATAACTTCAATGACGATATCTATCTCATTTAATTAAATTATATATTGGAATCTCCAACAAAATCATGGAAGCTCGCGGTATTTCATGGGTATTTTTAGTCAATTTTCACAAATATAGCTTTATATAAAAAGAAAAAAAGTAGAATAAAAACATTCCGTTTATAAAATTTGATATTCTAAAAAATTCTCTAAATTTAATTGACCGATAAATATCGTCTTCCATTCGAAATATGTAACATCTTTACAATATTGCTACGGAACATGAGTATAAAGTTCGAGCACATAAACTAACATTATCTTTTATGCGCAAAGTATCGTCTACGATCTTTCTAAATTTACAAATAATTAGCGCCTATGTTCATTGTACATACACCGGTGAGATAAGTTACTTGTGAAAATAATAATTCTATTTTTTTAACTCAATTAATTGAAATTTGAAAAATCTGTTTTGAGAGTAATCGATGGTGCAGGTACTTTAATTTGAGGTTTCGACATTTCCGATATTTTTATTTGCCTTTGAGCTTGCTGTTGATGAGTTAGTCGCACTGCATTTTCTAATTTAGTTTTCAATTCTGTTGACTGAGACATTAAAGTTTTGAATTCCTGCAATTTAAATAAACATGTTACCTTCACTGAAATCTAATTGTAAATTAAATTAATAAACTATTCTTTAATTACCTGAGGATATTTTGGTCCAATTTTATTTAACCATTGGAAGCTATGTTGATGAAGACTGATTTGATATTTTGTGCCTTGTTGAAGTTGATCACCCTCGAGTAGGTAATTTATTAAGATCGGAACTAATAATGTTAACATTTGAATACCTAAAAAGAAAACACCCATTAATGCCTTTTCACTTAGATATTTTTAAACAATAAAATATATATTCGACAATATTTATCATGGTAAAGATAATGAGTGAATGAAACTTTTGCAAAAAATTGGCAGTGGTAAGCTAATATTAAATCGATACATTTATTTATGAATTGCATTGCATACGAAAAATTGCTATATTGCAAACAAATATTATAGATAGGAAACAACATTTAAAGACAGAAATGTAAATAAAAAAAGTTTTGTTTTGCTTTAATTAGAACAGTCTTGCTGACTTATTGCTTCTAATTATATAAAAGCTTTATTTTACAATGCATTGGCAGAAATAAAAATTAATTGTAACTTTTCGTGCGTTAAAATATTTAAAAAATTATACTATTTATATACGTATTGAACATTAACGTGCATTTTTTAACAATCATTAAGCTCACAATTGAAATATAAAATATTTTATAACTGACGTTTCAGTATCATTTACCTTGCATTAAATCACCTGATGGCATGAAACAGTTTTTAAATGAATCATGATTAACGAGAGTTTATAGATTAGAAGATTGTTTCAGACTGTACTTACGTCTTGTGGGTTCAGCTAATGCAATGAGACTTTCCATCGTCGTGATACATTCCAATGTATATTGCAACTCTACATCATTTGTTACTTGTTTACTTTGTTCGCTGTATAAGAACTCGACTATTCGTGGTGCAATCGCATGGATGTATGGTGTGCTCACGGTGCGATCAGGATGAAGGAATATTGTTCTTAATGTTTGCACGCACTTGAGTCTTATCTAAAAATGTAAAAAAATATCTCCGTAAATATTAATGATTTAAAAGTTTTCTTTTATTTACGAAGGGCTTCGTTGTACTTACATATATATTATCGGACTGAATAGTATGACGGAAGTGGTTAATGCAAGGGAATTGTAAGTTTGGTGCACTAACTACCTCGGGCAAAGCATGAAGAACAAAGACTGCAATTCCTAACATCATTGCTACTTCATCCATTTTTGTTTCATCGTTTCCTATACATATAAAATACATTGATTTTAGATATTACAAATGAAATTTGTTTAATTTATTGTTGCTGTATGCATACCAGTCTTAGCAAGATCGATAATTTTTGCTAAAGCGCTCTGCAAAAGTTTCGTCCACTGATCTTGACTTCGTGGATCTCTGGAAAATTTATTCGTGGCAAAACTCTTTAAACAGTGCAGTGCAGCATGTATTGGAGTTTCACTACCAGTTTTAATGATATTATTTTCTGATCTCACAGCAGTTTCTCTTATGACGCCGGTTGTTAAATAAAGTAGCGTTGGTACTATCGCAGTTGATCCTGTAATTTATTATTCATTTTATTTCAAATTTACTTTAATTAGCTTTTTGATAAATTCGTGCGTTCTTTAATACTTGTATTAACTGACCTGCGGGAGAGCAAAGATTTGGCAAAGTTTCCATCACTGACAAGGCTGCTGCAATAAGTTTTCCACTTTCCTCTGTGGGAAGGTAGCCACGTTGACTTAAAATTGCCGTGGCACCATCTGGATTTGGATTTAGTGGCGGTATTTGACGAACTAATAGACATAAGCAAACCTCGAGAACAGCAAATACTAAGGATTTTCCTGGTGTCAACTCAGCTGAATCTTCTCCTTCGCCTAATAGATCAACTTCTGGTAGATCTTTTGTTTCGTTGTCTTCTTCTGTGAGCTCTACAGAAAATTTGAGATTTTTAATTAAATATATTATTATTATTTAATAAAAAATTAGTGTACGTTAGTTGAGGATATTTTTTTATTACCTTTAAGTTTCGCCTTTTTTCTTTCAGCCAAGTCTTCTTGACTTCCTTTTATTATTTGTTTTAAAACTTCCATAACCATAATTTGAATAGAGAAATTTTCTTTCGTTAATAACAATCTGTGAAGAACATTGCAAAGCTCAATTGGAAGCGATCGATTAAGTAGCAGTACTTTTCGAGCCCAACCAGAATCTAGTAGAGTGTACAATGCACTTAGACATGTCTCTATATTTTGCGTAGATTCAGAAGAACGAGGACTACATAAAGCCTCCATACAAATGCCTATTCAATAAACAAAATATTTTAATTATTTTTACATAGAAACAAAATAATCGTAAGAACCAATTTTTATTACCAAATAGTAAATGGAAACGTTCTTTATTAGAATCAGTCTTGGTGGTGTGGTTATTATTAGTTCCATCCGCGTTTTTGGTATTCATATCTGCAGTCTCATTCAACTCAAAACCTCTAACGTTAAGCCAAAGAGTAGCGGCATACAAAATTGGTGCCCATGAATTTAAATAGTAAGGACGCGCCGATTCCATTGTATCCGTAGTATAAAAGGCGCCACCGTCGTGTGGCAATTGACTTGAAAATTCTAGAAGCGAATATTGAAAAACATAAATTAAAAAAAAAATGAAAGATTAAATAAATTATAATGATGTGATACTCACCTGGAGGAAGAGAAAGCAGAGCATGATCTCGTAGAGCAGCAAGCCAGTGTTGACTTAAGCTTGGAAGTTCCGGCTGCACTAAGCTTAATAAACTTTCACTTTGAAATTCGAACTCTCCAAAGCCCTCTTCATCTTCTTCATTGTTTTGTTTGTTACGATTAGTGGATTCTCTGTTATCTAAAGCTGATCCATCATTTATCATAGCCACAATGTATACCTAAGAAATTTACAATTATTACAACAAAATTCTAAAAATTAATTGAAGCGTAACATAATGTTGCAGACATACTTCCGCCCACGCTTTTAATATAGCTAATCTCTCGAGGGTGGACAAACTTTCGTTATAAAGTTGTGGACGGGTACCGCCTTCTCTTAATTTTTCCAAGGACGAAACGAGTAATTGATGGACTCTTCGCAAATCGTTAAGGTCCCTTGCAACACCACTACCAATCCAAGTGCTGCAAGCTTCGCAAGCGGCTGCAGTAACATGTGGCGACGTTTCTGCTGAAAATGCGGGTCTCAGTGCAGCTCCAACCTGCAGTTTAAATTATCCAATTATTACTACTTTCAATATGTTATTAAATTTATTTTGTACTCTAAATCAAAGGAAAGTAACCTGAGCTTGGAACTGTTCCAACAGTAAATGTCCAGGAAATTCGGGTTCTGGCACTTTGGCAAATTTGTCGATAATTTCCTGTAAAGTTTTTAATCCCTCAAGACGTAGGGGATCGCAGTCGCTCGTCGCCGCCATAAATGCCATGCGTACCAAATCCGACAGGTGTAACACCAGAAAATCTCCTTTGCCCTTAGTATTTTGCATTTCTTTCGCCATTGATAAATCAAAATGAGCCTGCTTATCATTCGCGCATGCAGTGATGATACGACGGACGCACTGGGCTGCGAATACTCTTGTCGGCCAACGAGGTGAAACAGTTTGACGCTGTTTCGAAGACTCTTCGGCATGAAATTCTGCTTGATCGTCGTCTCCTTCAGTATCCACATTTTCATTGTCAACAGTCGCCTCCTCTGTATTTACGTTCACTGCATCGTCTAGTGTGCTTGATTCTGAAGTAAAAGAATATGTTTGTTACTATGTGCTTTGAATAAGGGACATTCTTCACAAAATATGTGTAGCTAAGAAATCGCACTTACCCGTGGCGACCGTTAATACGTCTTTGCATAATGAAAGCCAAGGTGACAGATTACTGGCGGCTAAAATCTGGAGCATGCTCGTCAACGTGTCGTGAATTTCTTTAATGAGTTGACTATCGGTCTCTGTATCGAGCATACTAAACAAGACCCCCGGGAGGCCGGTTTCCGTTATCACAAGTCCTTCGACGACGTTTGTGTCCCTGCTCTCGTTGGCCAGGGTCATAGCGTGCTCGCAGACTTCTTTCGCTTCGCGTTGAGCCAACTGTCGGAGACACGAAATAGCCGCTTTTCGCAAAAGCAAATGATTACTCGAGAGAGTGCGCTGTAACAATAGTTACATTTAATTGTTAATATTTTATCAAAATTCTAATAAAACCGTGTTTTAAAAATTGGTACAATCTTCTAAACTTACGCATAATGTAGGAACTAGAGAGGACAGATTAACATGGCGCGGAGCAAACAGATGCAATTGCTGGAGACAACCTGTAGCCTCAGCTTGGACGAGAGAATCTTGATGATCTTGCATTATGGCACAAGCGCATAAGAACGACGATCGTGCCATGCAGATCGATGATGTATTTCCTGTAAATAATTTAATTCCAATGAAGTGGCGGTTTGTAATAAATTCAAAAGTATATTTTATAAAATAGTCAAAGTTAAAATACCTTGAAGTTCTGGACCGATTGTAGTGATCAAAGCTGATAAAACTTTGCCAATGCATTGATGGACGTCAATATAAGAATGTGGCACATTTAATAAAAGTGTTAATGCTAAAGAAAGAGTAGGTTCAACATAGCCTCGAAACATGGGACCACCGGAATCAGCTATTAAAGCCAAAGCGTGAAGTGCCCATACCTGTCAACACAATTCCATCAAGTTAATAAAAGATTAAATTTTTTTTTCAACGTTGGAAGCAGGAGTGACTTACTTGTACTACAGGAGAGGAGTTGTCTTGTGCCAAGGCAAGCAAGATGCTGACGCTAGTGTTGAGATGTTGACTAGAGCCCATGCCACCAACATACTTGTGAAGGCAACCAAGGGCTAGAGAATGGCCGGTTCGACTGACGACGTCGCGCGCTGACTTCAACCGATCGAAGCTTGTCTGCGCCATTTCCGCGGTGAATTTTGCATCGGACACAACTTGAGCCATGCGGCCGACTGCTTCGCCCGCTGCCCAACGTAAAATTGCATTGCTGCTTACCAACGAACTCTGAAAAACAGACGCAATTCAAGTTTGTGTTATGAGTTTTAGAATTTTGTTTTACAGGAAAAGAGGACTCACGATTATCAAATTAGTGGCTGACTTCTTCACATCTTCCTGGCCAAAGCTAGTTTTTGCCTCGTTAAGCCCCTTTAATCCACTGAGGACAGCGGTGAAAACGTTCATCTGAATAGCCTCCTGCCTGCCCGATTTCGCGTGCTTGATACACTCGCCAAAGTGATCGAGCATTTGCAGACGATGTTTGTTCGCCACCCGAGGGAATATCTGGCCGAACAGCGAGACCGACATATCGATCACCGCAACTCCTAAGGGCAATGGTCCCGGCAATGATTCATCCTGAAAAATTATTTAAACCATAGATTCATTTCGCTATTAATGCGTCACAGATGATATGAGTAAAAGCTTGCAATTTTTAGCACTAACCAGTGGGACGGGGCGATAAAGGCAACAAGAATTGTGTTCTAGTGCTCCAGAGCCAGCTGCACTGTTTGGCTGTAACTAAAATTGATGGCGTTTGATTATTCGTGCATTTAAGAAAAAAGCAGAAGTTATTAATTCATTATGCAATGAAAAATAAAATATAAAATAATGAGTATTGTGATTATACATTCTTAAATAATTTCAGGTAACGAAACAATATTCAAGCAAAGTGATTAAAATTTATGAACATTGATTCGTTTGCTGCGTAAATACAACAAAAAGAAGCAAATCAAAATTCTAGGATAAATAATTTACATTGTCAAATATATAAAGCTATTTAATAAAAGAAACAAAGTACTGGTTATCTCGATGAAATAAAATAGTAAAGTCAATAAAGGCAAGTGTTTCATAGTTTTACTTGAGATACTACAGCTTTTTTGCAAACCACATTACTCACATGTTCCAAATCCGCTCTTCTGTTAGGTTCCATCTAAATATGAATGAGAAGTTGTAATTTTATAAAATGTGTCACCCTTACATTTCTACATCTTTTATTGTATGTGCAATTTTACGAGGCACAAAAATAATACTATAGAATTAATTTTAATATTTTTTATTACTCACCTGGTCTTCTATCGTTCTATGATCAGTTTCCTGTAGCCATGTACCGAGAATAACTGAGTCATTGGCATGACATACAGTGCGAAGTAAGGATGTAGTTGTATTACCAGGGTTCTCAGCAAGTGTAAATTCTGATACCAGCATTCTAAGAAGATGCGTGTAAGAGCCTAAGAAACAAAAATAAATTATATTAAAGACATTTTTTCGTACTATTTTCTAGGTATACAAATAAATCTCAAAATACCTTCGAACGTTTGCGGCGGTAGCAATAGTAAAGTCTCATAAAGCCGAAGTCGAACCATTGCGGCTGGAGCTTTTAGTTGCTGACCATAGCATTTCAATACAGTGGACAAGCTGAAATTGAATAAAAAGTGTTATTAGACTCTGATCGAAAAGAAATGCGTTTAAAAACGTAGATTGATGACATACTTTGTTAACATCGCCAAGGCAGATTCGATAGGCGTGAGGAGTCGTCGGGTGATGTCGTCGTTCATCAATTCAGGACAGTGGAGCAAGAAACTATGCATAGCGGATAGAGCACCGGCTCGACCTTCTAATGTTACTTGCCATGTAAATGCATCTCCACGAGCTTTTTCACTCTCAAGTTCCTTAGTCGATCGGGGGAAAGAGTTCCTCCACAATAAAAGCATCCTTGGCAAGAGACCTTTTACTACAGCAGTACCTGAAAAACGATCAATTTCCATTATAGAACAAAAGTCTTAATTTTTTTCTCAATGTTTTATCACATAAATTTTTAAAAGTCATTTACCTAACGTCATAATAGCTCCTATAAGAAGCCATCCTGCGTGAGTTCTATTCAATGATAGACGACTATTTTGACTGGCACTTCTTAACAATTCTTCCGCGGTGTTGAATATGATCTGAATTATTAATTATAACATTGAGGTTGGCTATATAATTATAGAAACTAACAGTCTAATTTATTAGGTTACTCACTTTTCCTTTTGTATGTGGAACACCCAGTGGTGACAATCGCACGCTTCCTAATACGGCAGCTAGCGCACCGCTGTATCCTGTGATTGCCTCGGGCGAAGTTCTCATATTTTCTATGCTCTCTACACATCTGTCTATCAAAGGCGTAATCTGACTCGGTACTGCTACACAAATGCATCTTAGGCACCAAGCTGCTGCGAGTCGTGCAGCTTGACAGGGATGTATTAAAACAGCCATTGTGGTTTCAATTAAATCTGTCAATTTGCAATTGAAATATCGTTAATAAATTATTTGTTTTGTATAAATTTTTGTCAATTACAATTAAAAGACTAAAGACTTACTTAAAGACTGATCGTTCAGTAAATTGGACGCAGTAGTTCCTAAACCAAGAATCAAGTTTCCCATTTCTTGCAATGCACAGACTAATAAATGCTGACTAAATAATGTTTCTTGATTGCAATCTTTCGCGTTTTCCGGACTGAAATCTAAATAAAACAGATAAAATTTAATACGTTGATACTAAAATTGTTTTTTTGTTAAAAAAAAAAAAAATAATAATAATAATAAACTAACCAATGGAATTCATTTGCTTTAAAATAACGTGAGCTATTTCTTTGCAAGCTGCAGCCTGAGCACCTTCACCGAGTAATTTTCCAATGGTTCCTCTCAGGATGAAATTTATACATTTTCTTGAATAGACGGCATCAACGTGAGAACTAGCAGCCTTTGGGTTTGCAACAAGATCTAATACGTGCGATACTAATGTCCCGATGTTACGTTCTAACCAAGTGCTCCCCAGCATTTGCACAAAAACGACATAAGCCTTAAACATATACATCAATATAAAAATATAGTTGTAAAATTTACGAAAATTTGTAAAAATTTCCAAAGTAAATACTAACATGTGTAACTCCGACTCTGACTTCTCTGTTAACTCCTGAACTACCTTTGATCATTTCTCCTGTTCCTTTCAAAAATCCTACACCACCTCTTAAAAATCCAGACATCAGTATGTTCAAGACTTCTTCTAAGGATATTTGTTTGAAATTTTTATTTTGAATAGCTGTAATTAGATACAATTATTTGGTATTTATGTACACGAGATCTATATATCTGTATATATATATTGTAATAAACGATGCTTGCATTTAACACTTTAATTTTGCTTACCAGTAGGATTTTGACCTTTCGGTGTCGGCAATTGCGTCATTGCTACAAGTGTTCCCAATAATTTCGCAACTGAACATCTCACTTCGTAATTTGAACCTTCGAATGCTCGAAAACACAAAGTTGCGACACTTTCAATTTCCGTTGTATACAAAAATGGTGCATGATGCAGCATTTCCAAGAGGCACTAAAAATTGTTTTGTTAAGTGTGCAAATCATATGATTGTATTCAAATTAGTTAAAATTGCAATATGAAATATTTACTTTAGCAGCAGCACACCTCACAGCCATAACTCTATCAGTCAAACAATGTCTGCAAACTTTGTATATTTCTTTGTGAACATTAGTAACAGCAGATCCCATACCCGCGCAAACCTAAAAATAAAGTAAGGTCAAAATTAACATTAATCTTACTTTTTTTGCCAGCATCTTTTAACTGAGAAAATAAACTTAATGTTTGTTTACCTTTTCTAAGGTATGCATGATTTCAATTCGCGTTTGAGATTCAGCAGAACGTAGAGACTTGATCAAAATTTGCACTGTTTCTTCATAGGAGCGACCCATCATTCTCCCTAATTTTTCATACATGCAACCAACACAACATATAGCCGCTCTGAAAGAATTATAAAAGATAAAATAATTTAATTGTAATGAAAATTTTATATTTTTAGAAAAGTGTTTGAAGTGATTTGAGTATTTTTAGGAAGTATTTGATTTAAATTTAGAAATTCTACTATGGGAACTTAAAATTAGCTTTTAAATCTTTTCTAAAAATAAATCGAAGTATTTTCAAGAGAAGAAATATTTTCACTATGAAAGCACAGTTTTACTCTGTAAAACAGCAATATCAATTGAATGTATATAATCTAGTATCAACTTAATTAGAGAAGTACACAAATGAGTAATAGTACTAACAGCTTGGTAGGTAGGAAACTAGGTGAGTCATCTTTATTCTTCAAAATATCATTGCACTTGTTGACCGTGTCGAAGAGTAAAAATGTATCACCAACACTAAATAAAGTGGCCAGGCATCTAGCTATTAAACGGCGTGTGGGTGGTCCAGGAGCACCTTGCATGTGTCTTGTCAACTGTTCAACTAGCTTTTGTTGGCATCCTTTTATATCATTCTAAAATCAAAAATAAATTCATAAAATAAATAGTTTCTAAAAAAAATAGTACCAAATTAGTGCAAAAGTATCACAATTTCTGTTAAGAAATTTGTACAGATCTGTTTTTATTTTCATTTAATATGGTAAAAAAAATTGAATTACAAATTTACCTTTTGAGCAGCTATTAAAACTTTGTCTAGAAATCTTAGCCATTCGAAGACAAAAACTGGACGTTTTGCTTCAGGAATTTGATTGAGTGCATCCTCATTGAGGGTCAAACTATGACTCAACTCCATCATTGTTACTGCGTACTTTGCCACTTTCAATTCTGTTAAAATTAAAAGAAACACATAGATTACCTAAATGATATACATAGCTAAAGAAATATACTAAGTCATAAGTTAACTGCTTTCATCATATAAAAGAAATCCAAGAAATATTTATAACCATTTAAAGGCATTAGTGAAATTGAAATACTTAAGTCAACCGTTTCTAAGAATGTTCTAGCATTTAATTAAAAAAAAAAAAAAAACAGATATTTAAAAAATATCAAGTAACCCAATTGATAAAAATATTTAAATACAGTTGAATTATAGAAGTACAGTTATAATCATGACACACAAAAAGGTCACCGGTAATTTCTTTATTTTACGTGCTGTATACTCATAATTAAATTAAAAAATCTTTGTACTTTATGAATTTTTTAACCTAAGACTACAATTTAATTATGAAAGAAAAAGTATTCTTAAAAAAGAATACTCGAATGTAATTGAAAAAGATTATGAATAAAAATGTTTCAGCAATATTTTCTAATTCTTCAAAAATCTCATGCTCTTACTCAAATCTTATTCAACTGGTATATCATAAGTTTACAAGCTTCTTAAGCATTATGCAAGCGAAGAAAGCACGCGTTATAATTTTCAGGTTTTGAAGCCTTAGTCTGTACGTTAAGCTCTTGTATATTATAAATACTTGTCGGAGTTAGCAAACTGGAGTAGACAAGTAGAAAATCTAGAACTTCCGAAAGAATTTGAGAGAATCACTCTGACAGACCAATTAAACCCACGACGAAGAACGAGCGGCTAGCTTTAAAAACTCCAGTGCAATAACAATTATCTCTCACCGCATTAGCAGCCTCATCAAAGTACTCGGCTCAAAGCACTCTCTACGCACATCTAAAAATAAAACGAGCAGCACTCAAATTTCCACGCACACTATTCAGACGCCCGTGGACCAGCTACCCGCACATTTTTGCGAACTCAATGCAAACGGCAGTAAAAACTCGCGGATCTTATCAGCGCTGTACGACCCACTGCACCCACCAGGCTAATTGAACGCGACGATAAACACCAGCAGCCCGTCCCAATGAAAATTCTCGAGTGCGGAAAAGAGGAAATAGGTCAACACGCGACGTCTGGACGTATAATATTCGCGCTGGTCCGGGGGGTATGAGCGAAACACATCGAGTACGTACACACACGTACGCACTGCACTTACGAAAATCCTGAGGGTCGTTCTCTCCGCTCCAGCTGACGGTGGGAATGCTGTTGCCTCGGGGGACGCTGCGGGGGTGCTCCTCAGCCGTCGCGCGCAGCCTCCGTCGTCCTCGTCATCCTGGGCTCAGCGGACAAGACTGGGGGTGTTCGCGACGCGGGAGTCGCGGCACTGCTGCTGCTTCTGGGTCGATTCGACCGAGGCGTGCGGCCGCATTAATTTTTCCGCTCCTCGGCTTCTGTGACGCGTGCGCGACTACGCGCGCGCGGACGACGGTGTGCCCTGCGAGCGAGCCGATATACTAGGTGCTGTCGGGGGCGCGCGCGCGCAGGTTAGGCGCCGAGGATGCGCCCAGAATTCGGCCCAAATATGTCACTCGGCTGCAGTGCCACTACTGCGCTCGACCTGACGGGGCATTGCGTGCACGGATACTATCGCGGGGCCTGTAATACACACACACACACGGGACGAGCGCAGATCGCGATGATACCGGTTTGCGGTGCTGGAGGTTCGTTACGTGGGCGGCAGATGGAGTCGCGGCGGCGTTTGGGGGGCGCGAATTTTGAATTCACCGCCGGATCTTTTGTGCCGAAGAATGCGGACGTTCTTTGTGCAGATCGATAAAGCGCTACCACTAAATCAAAAGATAAAGAGGAAATAAAGAAGAAAAAGAAAATCCGAGACGAATTTTTAGCAAAGCGGTAATTTTTTACATTATGAAAAGGTGAAAGACAGATTCTATATTAGTTGTACACGCTAAATCAGCTGAAGTAACAATTAATTCTATTCGAGTCAAATTTTCGCTCTAATTTTATAGTGAAATTAACTTTATTGATGGAGTGATTTTTTGACTCTTTGAGTAAAGCCAACGGTAGGGTCAAATTTGACTTCAATAGAGTCAAATTTAACTCGACGAGTTAATGAAGTTTCACTATAAACTGAGAATAACATTTAACTCCAACCGTTTTAACGTATACAATAAAAAAGCGCTGTCAATTGATTCGTACTTTAAACTTCTTTATTTTATTATATTACTAATTATTATATATTTTACTATTTTATTAATATTTGGTTCACATAATTATTTAAATAATTTACATATATGCTTTTATTTATATTTTTTAAATCTTATGTATTTTTTGAATTTAAATCATTAATACCCAGACAATCATTGAACGTAAACAAATACATAGAAAACACATTTTTTCATTTTTTAATTATTTCCTCAGGAAAGAGTGATCAAAATTGATTGAATTTTACATATAATCAAGATATTGGTATTCTTTATCAACATCATTTGTTTAGCCATTTGACAAATTAGCTTCTAAGAAATACATTTTCTTTAAATTTTTATATTCTTATGATAAACATGAAAACGGTCATAGTTAAAATAACTTGTTTTTAAAGGTAGGTACTTTTATGCTCTTTCAACTACTTTTTATTACATGTATGTATCTAAATCTTATTATTACAAAAAATCAAACATAAATATTTTGAAATCGAAAAGTCATAATTAAAAGAAACCAATTAGCGAATTAATACGATTATTATTTTCTCACTTCGGAATTAAAAGAAAAACAAAAATAATGAGCTATGGGAGTTTAGTTCCTAAGATATCGCACACATATTTTCTAAAACACGTTTTTCGTGTTCAGAATTCCATTAAACATGTTTCCACTAAGTTTCAACAAAACTTAAAATATCACTATCAAAATGTTTCGCTACGAGGAAGCAATAACGATACTTTTTTCTTAAACATTAATTTTATACTTTGTTTAAAGACTATAGCACTCTTTTTCTACTTTATTAAGTATTTATGTGAAAGAAATCCTTTAGAAGCTGAAAAATACTTTTTATCTTCCATAAAGTAAAAAATGTATACGTTTTTAAGCTTACCGAAAAAGTAAAACCAATAAAACATTATTTATGAAGGGTAGATTTTTATAATACTGTACAACTGATAAAACAAGTGTTTTGCTCTTTTATAAAGAAAAAAGATTGTCGTTTTACTCAAATTTTGTCTCGATTTTACCGTTTAGTCTTTAAAGTGCAGTGATGCTCAATATTTTTAACCTCGATGTCTGGTATCGATATAATGAATCTATAATGAAATATAAATATATAATTATTTAGAATCAATTAAATATATACGTAATGAGTATACTTATCGAAACTGATCAGTATCTATTTACAAAAATGCATATTTATTTTATTTATACTTTTATAGAACGAAATTAAGAAACAATTTATTTGAAGAATTTTATTCACGATGTTCTTTTTTGCTTGCTATCAATCGCTAATAAATGCATCGATTACTTTTTTCGTCATTCTCATACGCACAAATATTATCAAGGCTAATTTTTTTGTATATTCTATTCGTATAATAGATAACTTGTATTGTTTGTATCGACATTGTAATTTGTCAAGAGTCAACGTTAGTTTTTGTTAACTTTAAAAAAAAAACTTTTTTTTAAACTTAAAGAACAGCACACATACGCTATATTTTTAATTTGTAAGAGAAGAAAAATTTCGTAAAATTAATTTTCCGATTAAAAATTAAAATGCAGTTTTTGCTTTCTCGCTGATTCAAACAGTTGCGCTGCTCCACGTCAAAGGTTGCGGCAAAGTAAACTAAATCTTGTAAAAGAATACGTAAATTATATTTACGTTGTGACGGTCGAAAATCGAATGTGAGTTCATTTTTTGAACAGATAAAATATCACCTTAAGCATAAAATTGTTATAAATTATTTTTATTGCGACGATGTACCCGACGAACACTCTGCTACTGAGTTCGGCAAACAGATGGATCCAGGAACCTTACCAGGATTTTTATTTCTATTAACGCATAGTTGATTAGAAAATAATGATAAACCAATAATAAAAATGTGGATTTTTTATTATTAGTGAAGAATGAATGAATGAAATTTTTTATCTTGGTCTTATATCTTAAACATTACGTTGCAATAAGTTCAGACGCATCGGAAGTGTCTATTTATTTTCGAGAGGCTGTTACGTGTGCATAGCATAGAATAAGATAATAAGACAATTTTTTTTCTAAATATAATTAAGTATGCAAAATAATGTTCATTTATATTGCAATGAATGCGGTGGTGTCTATGAATTCATATTGAAAATGATTTTCAGCTTGCAGATGTTGCAAGAAACATTTTTAAAATCACTTTCTTGTTAGATGTTTTCAATCTGAAATTAGCAACATGAAAGTTGATTATAGCTGCGATTGAGTTGATTTTAAATATACTTCAAATCTACATTGTACATTAAGAATCTAAAAAAGTCATTTATTCACTCGTAGAAGTAAGCAAATTGTATTATGATTAATGCGGAAAGCAAGTATTTTTCTATATTTTCCGAATGACGTCTTTCATTAAGTTTTTCTTTAATGAAAATTTAGGGAAAAAATTTTGAAAAAATATTCATGATTTTGATAAAAACCGTCAAAATCAATTAGAATGGCAAATTTAATGTAATATTCTTTATAACGGTGATAAAATTTTTTTTGGGATTTTCGTATGCATAATTTAAAAAAAAAAACGTTCAATCTGTGACGCGTGCAATAGGTGCTGATACCTCACCTCATCTCTCTTTAAAATCTGAAAATGTGAAATTCACCTTGGAGAATATGAACAGTGACAAATTTTATGTGAATAAAATCGTTCACACATTTAGCATGTATTAAATGTCACTATTCACACTACCCAGTGAATTTCACCTTTTTAGATTTACACGACGCAGATGCATGAATCTATTTCACTTATTAATAAGTAAAACAGATTTAAAAAGCTATTTATTCTTTTTTTTTTAATCACAAAGGATCAGCACCGGGTAGTCACTGGTTCTTTCGGCAATTTTTTCACGGGATTTTTGTTGATTAAATACCTATTTTAAATAAGTGCGTAAGTTTTATACTAAAAATCGTCACAGGACGAGTATATCCCACTGTTCCTACACGGAACATACTCTAAATACAAATAAGTGAAGTTCACATCCAATAAGTGAATATATACTCTCTAAAGTTGAATTAGTGAAAATTACACTAATCTTTTTAGTGATCAGATTTTCCACTAATCAATTAGTAAAATCCACTATTAATTAGTACAATTTTACTAATTGAAATATTAAAAAAGTGTTCTACTATTTAATTAGTAAAAAACACTTTTAAATTAGTGGAAAATAAATATAAAATAAAAAAAAATTATTTTGTGATTTTCACTAATTGAAATAGTGAAATCCCCAATTAAAAAATAATAGATTTCACTAATGACTTACTATTTTAATTAGAACATTTTATTGACTATTTCAAATAGTAGATTTCCACTAATTCATAGTGTAGCAATTTTCACTTTTCAAATTAGTGCATAGTCACTAAGAATTAGTGGTTTTTAACTAATTCAACTTTAGAGAGTACACTTTACAAAGTGATAAGTCGTTCACACATCGAATAAGCAAACGACTTATCACGTAGAATAAGTGTATGTTCGCTTACTCCATGTGAATTTCACTTATTCATTTTTAGAGAGTAGAATAAGTTTTACTATAACATTTCTCTCCGTGTGTAAGGAGGCTGACCCACTGACATAATCGGGAGACAGTGCAGATCCTGCGAGTCCGCCGGCGCGCCCGTTCATCGCGTAATACGCCGACCACGTAATGAGTAAATGGATTTTCCTCTCGATATGTACGCGCACACGCGTCCGCCGTAATCGCGGGACACTTACGTGTGCCCGCGCGTGCGCGCCAACTATTATGCGTTCCGCGCGAATTACCTCTTTTCACTCTAGCATCGTCTCGAGCTCTGCTGGTCGATTTTTTACGTCGCCGTTACATGTCGAGTGAATTGAAAATTGAAAAATGACTGTAGGCAATATTAACAGTGGTAATTTCGAAAAGGGGTACAGGTATCCATTTTTTTTTTACATTTTTTTGTTTGTGAGCGAATAAAGGCAATATGTATATTTTATCTAAATAACAAACTTTTCGAAATGGAGATGTAACGACTTTCGTACTCTTTAAAGGATAATTTAGCAGATTTTAAAATTTTCGCGTGTTACTTTGTATTTATTTAAAAAAAATAGTAAAAGCAGCCTAATTACGTCTCTGTTGCAATTAAACTAAAAATTGAATATATTTTGAAAATGTGACTTATATATGCTCTTTTTCACAAATTCACGACAGATATAGTGGTGTTCTATTAGTTTGAAGAATTGAAATATAAAATTTCTTTTAATAAGTTACTTGTAAAATGGATTTAAACTGTTACATACTTATATACTTTTTTTATGTAAGTTTGTGCTCTATTGTGCGTAAGAAAGTTTTTTGTTTGGAGTACAGTCTTGTCCGTTTATTGTTAAATAAATAAATTGTATATGATAGATATATATTATCTACCTATAATAACGTAATAGAAATTTTTAATGAAATGAAAAAACTTTAATGACGAAATAAAAAGGTGTAAATTATTTTTGTGTACGAACTAACTACCTTTTCAGTAAAAAAGATCTCTCAATTTAATTTTCAAACGATGCAGTGCAATTTCGCTCGTGCTTTCCCGAATTTCGACAGCAGCAATTATTTGCTGCGTACTTACATAGATTGAACGGCTCTTTATTTCGGGCCTGAAAACGTTTAGTCGAGTTACTGAAAATCTTGCTAAAATTATTTTGTTAATAATTATTCACTGCATTCGTAAGTATGGTTCCGCATTCTTATCCATTTGTGCGCGTCCCCACTCCCTGCATTCGCGCAGGTCACACTACGTAGGCATTGCAGCCAGCGGCGCAGGAAAACCGTCGTACGAGGGAAAAACCTGCAGCAGGGATTCGATCGAGAAGTCAGAACCAATAATTATTAATAATACTTGGCTGTGAATAATAATTGGCTAATTATCATCGCCTAAGTCGTCGCTGTGAAAATGCCCTCGCTGCTGCAGTAGAGCGGTCACCTATCCGAGAAAGTAACGCACTGAGGGTTGCTTAACTTTGATATTCGCTCTGCGATGTTGTTAGTATTGTAATATTAAAAAATGCCCGTTTATGCATTTTTGTTTTGTTTATTTCTCAACCTTCGATTTGTAAGTTTGACTTTTATAATTATTAGTTTCCTGATTGTTTTTTAAATCAGAAATAAATTTGATTTAAATTTGTAAAATAGCATTCAGTGGGAAACAATTGAAACTAAAGTTTATACACGGAGAGAAATGTTATAGTAAAAATTACTATGTTTCGTAGGAACAGTGGGCTTTACTCAGCTTATGAAAATTTTTACTATAAAAAACACTAAACATTCCTATGTACATAGCAAAAATTGCTATTTATATGGTAGAAATTGCTGTGTACGTAGGAATTTTTAGTATTTTTTATAGTAAAAAAATTCATAACATAGTAATTTTTATTATAACATTTCTCTCCGAGTAGAAACCACCTTCAAATTAGGTAGGAAAAGATTCGTAAAATTTTATTTGAAAAATTAAGCATCAGTGCATAAATTATGATTGATATAAAAATAAACGTATGTTTTAATTTGAATTGAATCGGGTTTATTTGAATTTATGACTGTTTATACTTTTTACTTTTGTTATTATTCAAGTTTTATTGGCTTTGAATAATACTTTTAATTCTTTTGAAAAAAATTACAGACTTTTACTGCTAATTACATAAATGTTTTTCTTGTTATCGCTTTTAGTTTATGCTTGGTGTAGAAAAGTAGTCTTAGTATTTGTCTTAACATTGCTTTCTTTATAGATTTCGCTTAAGCTCTCAATTTATTGATTTAAGAAAAACTATTATTCTAGATTCAAAGAATAATGCATAAGTATTCACTGTAAAAAAAACTATATTAGAAATAAATTTTGTAGTACTTTGATATTTTTAGATTCTTAACCCAATATTATATTTTTTTTAATCTGCTAATTGAAGGACAGTTTTATAAATATCGTGCCGATCGATTGCCCTTCTTTATTACACATTCTACCATTCAGTATACAAAAAAAAATCTATATTTTTATACGAGAGCTGCAATTTCAATGAAAGAGCTTGCTGTTTTTCTTTTATTCTTCAAATATTGCTTTTTTTCTCGATAGAAAAAGTTTATAAAATGATTATTCTGCGCATTTACGTTTTCGCAAAAAAATTTTTTTTTGTACACAAGGTACTTAAAGTTCGCGTTTGATAATGCGACTTAAAAAAATATAAATGTAAAAATGTGAAAAGTGTAAGAATAAGAAATAACTGTAAGAAATCATTAGAAAAAGTTAGTTAATTGTTAAAAAATGCGTTATGGTGACAGGTACTGTGACAAAAAATTGATGAGTAAAAACATAAAGAGATATAGCGCCTATATAGTACACAAAAACAAGTCCGTGGTTTATAATTAAAGTTGGGTAACACTTTTAAACGTTCGAACATAATTCAATAGGTTTTATTTTAATTGTTTTTCCAGTTTAATATCATACATAAGAAATTAAAATTTTGTCATACTTATAATTTTTCTCAATAATTTTACGAACGTATAAATGATGATATTGAAATTATTATTCTGAATATGATCCTTATTTATGAAAACATTCATTGGCAATTTTGTGTAAAAAACCTTTTGTATTTACTAAAATAAAAAAATTATCAAAATTATCATTTGCAGCTAAGAACATAATAATTAACTGGTATAATCAAATTAAATATAAGATTTTTAACTTCAATGTTTGTTTCCTACATAAATCGAACGGCTGACATTTCGCGATCAATTTTACGGAATGTGTGTGGCAAGAAAACAGAAGACCTGCAAAGGTAATTGACAGGGGGGACAAGTGAGTATGAGAAAAAAAATCACAAACAGGTCAGCAGTGCGCAAAATATCGGAAGGCTACTTATTTTTATTATTAAAAAAAATTAATACCCTTGGAGATGTCAATCAAAGTGAGCAGGTCATTTTCCGGTATGAGATGATATTTGCACATTTAGTGAAATGTATGCGACCTATATTTTTATACTGTGCATGATAATTGGGTCATTTTGGACTTTTTTTATTGTCTAACATCCCCTTGAGTGGATATGTGTTCTTCTTCGTTAATTAAGCCTGTAAAGCGATAACTGATTATAATCGTTGTTCACCCTTTTTCAGAAATCATTAATTGAGGAATACCTACTTTGGGTTGAATCGCAGTTGATCAATTCCTTGTATTAAGTAACACAGTTTTAGGATAATGAGAAAATGATGTTAATTTGTCTTAATGTCAATTTGTCTAAATGAATGCAAAAATTATTTAAAATATTATAACTTTATAATAGCTAAAATCATTAACTTCTAATTAGTATTTTTCACTAGTAATGAGGGACCAATAAACTCAAATGGGGTCTAATGAGTTGACATTAAAGGTTTACATCATTACATCACATCTTTCCCTAAAATATTGTATTCATTAAATATCTTTTATATAAATCCAATTAAGGGGGCCAGCCTCGGTTAAATTGAAAAAAATGCATTTTCCAGTATAATAGCTATAAAAATTTTATTCGTTGCTTTTCATTACTGGAACCTTTTGCACTTCAAGTACTTGCACCTCAGATGTAACGAATGGCTTTTCTGACAAAAAAAAGAACTAAAATTATTGCAGATATTAACGTGCAAAATATTAGGCAATTACTAATATTTTGCACGTAAATGTCTGCAATAATTTCAAGGCATATAAGTAGTAACAGACGAGTATAGTAAGACGCCCAAATGATTATTGATGCTATTTAGAAGTATATCTCAGAAAATATTTAAATGATTTTGTGACTTAGTTTTTAAATAAAAATTAAATAATATACAGGGCGAAAAATTTGAAAACGGGGATAGACTTATTATAATTAATGGCGCTAACATTAATAGCAAAATAAGTGTCTTTAAAAAAAAACTTTTTTTTTTTAAATTATTAACAATGATTTAATGATTATACGTTTAAATTTATACATATATATGACATGCATTTAATAATTATACATTTAAAGCTAAAAGTACAAATAAAACATTTAACTCGATCAATTCAACGCATTAATTGACGTAATGAGTCAACAGTCCAGTCTCTCCAACTTCAGGTACAGTTGGTACGGACTTCCTTAGATCCTCAACCCTACAAACGTAGGACAATCCCCGCGACATATTCTTAGCTCTCCAGGTCAACCAAGAGAATCCATTCTGCTCACCGACATCCTGGCACAGGTACATATCATCAGACAATTGCCGCGCGTATACATTATTCAACCCCACGAAGGCAGCAGCTCTCCTACTGACAGGATCCTGCACAACCTTCCAAAAGAACTTAGGCACCGGAAATTTCTTCATCGTCTTGTTAGCGAAGAGGTACACATCCTGCAGCTCGCTATTCTCGTCGGGCAAGGCGAGCACACCATGTCCACCAGTGTACACCACCAGATCCTTCCGCTGCCTGATCGCGAACGACCGGATGTTATTCTCCAGGATGTTCCAATTTCCTCCGTTGAAGGATCTCCACTGCGGGAGGCTGTTCAGATGCCACAAGCTGCTGGACATCTGAGTGCCGTAAATGAAATCCGCATGAGCCGCCAAGTGTCCCCTGTTCAGGAACTCCCTGGGACTTACGAATCTGTCGGCCGACGACTTCCCCAGAAGCAACTCGAAGGTCCGCTGCTGTTTGGTCCTCTTGTAGAGGTCGTTCATCGCGTAGCTGCCGAAGTAGCCTTTGTACTTCCACGTGTGTCGGGGAAAACCGACTTGGTGGTTGCCGATCTCCTTGGGGATCGTTTCTTTAACGTAGAGAGTGTGGTGGCTCGCGTCGTCCCTGCAGATCTCGATCGTCGGCAGGAAGGTCCTCTTCACTTGGAAGCCGATTTCGTATTTCTCGTAGCCGTTCAGGCAGCTGCTGTTTAGCTTACGCACGGAATCGCTGGGAAATCGCTTGCAGACGAAGGAGCTGATGGGTAGCGACGTCCCGTTCAAGCGGAAGTGCTTGTTGCCGATGCATTCGACCTCCACGGTTTGCTCGGTCGTCAAATTCTGGAAAGAGTTGTTGCGGCCTGGACAGGCGAGGAGGATTTTTGAGTCCGCCGGAATGGAGATCAGTTGGGGCGCGCTAGGAATGAGGAAGCTGGGTTCCTCGGTGTCCGTTAGAAGGAGCGGCTGAGGCTCCCGCAAATCGCCTTTGCGATAGTAGATTGAAACTTCGCATCTTGAGGCTTCAAAGTGAACGATAATTTTTTATTTTACGAATTATTTGTTTGTCTTTAATGCATTATTTATAAAGTAAAATGTGAAGATTCGCTTAGAAAATGTGAAAAGGGACATTTTCTTTCACAAAATTTAGCCACACATTTTAAATCAATGCACTACTTTTGAAATAAAATATACCTATTAGTATATTTTTATTTTGCATGTAAATTTCTCATTTTCAGATTTAGAGGTGTCGAGTAATTTTCTGTGCGATCTATTCTAATAAAGGCTTTATGCTTTCAAATGTGACGTACTAATTATCAAAGATTATATACAATTAAAAATGTGAAGGAAGTGATTTAAAAAAAAAATACCACCGCGCATAATTGAGTCACAATAGAAGTTTTTCAGAAATAAAAATTCAAAAACTCGATAATTTCATTTAAGTGGTTCCGAGTTCAAAGCCTCGAGTCTTTCAATTACAAATGATACAAAATAATTTAAATTCAATAAATGACTCTTGTCTCACTAAAATTTTTGTTGAATAAATCGACGAACGTTTTTTTTTTTATGAAACTTATCACGTCCTTGTAAATTTAAAAAAAAATAGTATCTGCTACACGAAGGGTAAAAAAGAATGCCACTGATCACATGCTTGTCAAAATTTACGTGCATTTTTATTTTATCTCCCGTTTTGCGTAATACACTATTTATACTTGTTAATTAAAATGCAAATCTCTGGATGTAACGCAACGAGTAAAAGCAAAAAGTAAAATAAAATAAAAACAATCAATCTCAATGAAATTTAAAATCAATAACTCAATCTCTCTCCTTTTTACGTCGAAAAGAAGATTCTGAACGTCTTCCGGCCCTGTCACCGATCAATTAACGATCAAACAAATTTATTCACCTTTCACGATTCCAGTGCCAATCGCCAAGCTTCCTATTAGTAACAGCAAGGATGCGACGAGCTCCATTATATCGTCGACTGTTCACTCTGCGCGTCCTCACCGAAATTATAAATTCTCTTCTGCTGGCGTAGAAACCCTGGCGCCTCTTTATCGCCGCTCGTTAAAGCCTCGTTTTCTATGTCAGGGACCCAGATCCAACGACGGTGAAGGAAAATGGGACCTCCCGCTCCTTGATTCCCGGTGCAGCAATATATTTTCCTTTCCCCAGCGCGACTTCGACTGGTGCATCGCTGCTGGCTCCGTCGATCCACGAGAAGCAACGCGAGAAACTGGTATCCGAGAATTAGTTCAATTATTCCGGAGATAAGCATCGTCGGGCGAGAGTGATTCACGGCGGAAGCATCAGGCGACTTATTTGCCGAGAGTTTCTTCGCAGAAAATTCGTTTGCCGATGTTTGTTGAAGTTTCTTTATGAAATTGTGCGGCTGATTGGATGAGGTATAGAGTTTGATCGTTCAAGTAGGAGTGTGTGCGGCTTAATCCATTGAAAATTTACCGATCTGTTGTTATTCACGATGATGTGAATGAAGATGGATACGCGCATGAGAATTTTCGATGTGGTTTATTTAGTTTCTTCGTAGTACACGGAGAGAAAAGTTTAGTAAAAGTTACTATACTATTTACTAATGGAGGGACAGACTCGATTAATAAAAAATTTGACTAAAAAGTATGGTAAAATTTGCTAGACTTGCAGTAAATTTTGCTACGAGTCTAGCACATTGTACTATACTTTCCAGTAAAACTTTTTATTAATCGAGTTTATATGATGATTTTATATGATGATTAATCGATTTTATATGATGATTATATTTTCCTGTCGATTGAATTCGTTAAATTTATTGCGCAATGTTTTAAATCGGTATACATTTAGAGACAAATTTAGATATTTCAAGTAAATATTTACCTCAATAGTGCTTGTTAAATATTTCTTTGAGTCAAGTAATTATTTTTTTTTTCGAAACTACTAAATTTATGTAGAAATAAGTGGATTAATTTATCTTTAAAGAAATATTTATTTGACTCAAAGAAATATTCAACAAGTACTATTGAAGTAAATATTTACTGAAAATAATCAATTTAATGAAGAGTGCATATTGCAGGATGTAATCTACTAAAATTTAGTAGAAGTGTTGAAATCTTTACTAGAATTCTAGTAAAATTTATAATAAAGAATAGTAATTTTTTACTATATACAGTACTACATACTCCACTCCCAGACTGGACAATAATTTTTCCAAAATATTTCTTTGAGTGTATCGATATCAATACAAAAAGTTAACGACAGAATGTGTGATTCTACTTTTATTTTCGTAAATTTGGTCATTATAAAATGTTGAACTCGATAAATATTTGCAAGTCACTGACACCGATCCTCAATTTATTATCGCCGAAATATAAAAAAAAATTAAATAAAATTTAAAAAAGTAAAAAAACTTATATATACATTATTATGGCAGTGTCTGAATAAAAAGTGGAAATGATATACGAAAAAGAAATATTTTTTTTTTTACAGATAAGAAGTATTAAATTAAAAGTCACTAACCAGAAGAAACTACAATCTGCGGGTGCTGGAAGTGACTCACAAAAACTGGAGAGTGGTTTTCAATTCAAAGCAATAAACACGTGTCCCGGAATGTTGACGTACGGAGTTTGGTAACAAAAAACCAACTTTTAAAGAAAATATAATTGACACATGCATTTGTAATAAAAATTTTAATTATTCTTTAATCGATTAGTTAAATTTAATTTATATTGGTTTGAAAATTACGTGTAAAGCAAAGAAATTTGATACAAAATAATTGCGTCAAATTTTATTTGTGCTTATTAATAAATAAAATTGTTTTCAAATTGTTATTTTTTTATGTGGCGTTTTTGCGAATGTACATTTTAATGTAATTTAAGTTTTCGAAAATGCACAATTTTTTTTTTATACTTATAACACCGAGCCTTATATTGAATAAAATTAACAAAGCACATGATTCTTTTCACTGTATCGTTGACCAAATTGTATTCGTGTACAATATTTATGATTTGTTCTTACAATACATAGAGAAAAATATGTATCTAATCCAACCTTCCCTAGAAACTGAAGTGCTAAAAAAAGTACATTTAGTTTTTAATTATTTATTCAAACGTCAACGGATTTTTATTATCTTTTAGAATAATTTTTATTCGTACACCTTTTGCAAACCATACATTCTGATCGTTAATTAAGTGACTTCGCGTATCGCATTATTGACATTAAAGACATTTGCATTTGTTTCTACAGAAACATCGAAACAGTTTTCTTCTAAAACGTCGCAAGTTCAATAATCATTGATAAAAAATTCATTACTACGAGCACTGATGATCACGCCACGGCACACTCCCCACTCCTTTCGTTTCTCCTCAGACTCTCTCAGCTCACAATGCCCATTAAACATCCCGCCAACGGGTCATCCGCGAAGTCCTCGCCTCTTCCCCGAATTCCGTTGCCGTGGGTACCGACCCACGTAAAAAAATTTAAGTTAGGATAAAGTTTACCCAAAGTTCATGTTTCGCGGTCGTTGATATGAATATGGACAATGAGACTAAATGATAAATAATTTTGCAATGCTTTATACAAACTTCAGATGAAATTTTTCTTAAATTTAAAAAACGTTTAAAAACAAACAAATGTAAAACATTATTTTCTATAACTTCAGCGGTAATTTATCCAAAACTTCTACAAAATATATAAGAAGCAAGTCTATCTCCCTTTCTTTTTATACTTTTAAACTTTTCATTTATTTATTTGTTCTTTTTTGTTTTTTTTTTCTTTAAGTTATTAAGTTTTTAGTTTTATATGGAGCCAGGCCAGCGCGCAGGAAATCACTTTCCTCTGCTGGTACTATATGTAACTGTTAATTTAATAAATTATTATAATTGTTTATTGTACAACTGGTTTTAATAAATAATAAAGTTCGGTAAAGTCTCATTGCCCATGTTCATATCAACGACCGCCAAACATGAACTTTGGATAAACTGCATCCCAACTTAAATTTTTTACGTGGGGAAGTATCACGGCCACTCGACTTGCCCAAAAGTCCGCAGCCTCGCCGTTCCCCGGTGGGAAAAAGCTGACCGTCGCCCAGGGTGGGGATTCCCCGATACCCGCGCATGGAAAAAGGAGCCAGCGGGGGAGGTGCCGGCGCGAGGCTCCGACCGGCCGGCGAGGAGGAAAGGGTCGGGCTCGCGAGAAGCGCCGATAAGTATAAAGAGAGAACGTACGGCTCTCGGCGAGACTACTATACTTTCGGACTCGCGATCGGCCGCTCGGTTGTCACACCGGTGCGCTTTTGTTCGTCGCGGCCGTTCCGCCGATTTCTTTTCTTTTTTTTTTTTATTTAATTTTTTTTTATTTAACGCGCGCGAGCGTCGTAAGCAAGTGGCCGATCGACCGGTTGCCCGGAAGACTGGCACCGCGGTCGAGCGTAACGCGGAGTTTGCCGGCGAGTGCAGTGCGCGACAGACGCGCGCCCGAGAGAGGCTCCAGGCGATCGGCGTTGCGACCGATTTTTTTGGGTGCGAGGCTTCAGGGGATCCGAAGGAGAGACGCCGAGAGGGTAGAAGAGAACAGGTTGGTTTTTTTTTCTTGTGGATATATATAGGTTGATTGAGAATTTTAACAAATTATCGGTAGCTTATTATAATGCGTTTCAATGAGAATTGCAATGCGAAGTTGAAATACAACGATAGAAATGACGTGGAAGATGCTGAACTGGAAATTGTAACAGTCGATGTTAATGACAGATACAATCATTTCTTGTAAGATTTACTGCAGTTTTTTTCTTCAAAATGCAGTGTAAATCTATAATAAATTGTACTACAGCTTAAAAATAATAAATTTAAGTAAAAATTTACTGGAATTATTAAAAAAAAAAAAACTAAAATATGATTATTCTAATTTTTAGTAGACTTGTTTCTTTCATGTATATCGTTCTGGTTCTTTATATAAAATTTATGAAACAGTACTAATTTTACATTTTTAAAAAAAGTTTAGTCATTTTTACTAAATGATTAATACTCGCACTAGAAATCTGGTTGGTTCAGAACAGTATAAATGAAATCAGTGGAAAATTAAATCGAAAGACGCTCAAGACGAAAAGATGTAAAGAGCTATTTCGGGGTCTTACAATTAAATAGACTAGAATTTTTTAATTTAAATAAAATAAAACAATTATTTCATTTTAAAATGCGTATAAGGGAAGTTCAGTCAACGTATGGTGGGATGCACTAAATACGGATTAGGGAAATTTACAAATCCATTTAACGGTTTTGTCTTAATTCTGTTTGTAATTGAAACATCATTTAACAATCATCATTATGCAGGATAAAGTGTTATTTTTTTACTTTTGCTTACCTTTGGCTGTGTAATTTTTGAAACTTTTAAGTTTAAAAAGATTAGTATAATAATGCACTAATTTTTTTAGTACGAAATACGTTAACTTAGCACAAATAAATGTATTAAATACTTTAAAATAGAAACTTGATAATAAATGGACATTTTGCTACCATAATTATTTTATCATAAAGTGGTTAATAATTTACGTTTTTATTGCTAATATATTCGGAGATCCAACACGCTGTTTTTTTCATAAACTTAACATATTTAAAATTGGAAGTCAATTTAGCACGCTTGTTTAAAGTTTTAACATAATTAGAAAATTTAAAAACTTAATGAGTTTTCATTGAATATCGTTATTCTATTTAAACAAACATAAACTTTTTCTGTTGTTCAAATTGAAATATCAACATGACATGACACTGCTTTTTTAAGACAGGAAAATAAAAAAATATTTTCGACAGTATAAATTGGTGTAGTTAGTTTGTAATATTCACGAGTATATTAACCTTATCACAAAATCCGTTAAAATCAATTCGTAAATAATTAATAAATTTCGACTACTTTTCTATGCGCTACTTTTCACGCACCTAATATGCAGGTTAAAATAACGTTGTAACATTTTAAAGTCTCTTAAATTTTCAAACGATGCATCATTTTGAATTTTAAAGCCTGTAAAGTTGCAAATGCCTTATCCTTTTGCATTTCGCCGCTATTCAACCGGAAGCTTGCGCTCACCAACAAATCGAGCTGCTTTATAAAATAAAATTTTCATTTTTATTTCTTTTTAAAGGAAGCGTCATTAAAAAGTAAACGCGGCGGAATATTTAGCGAATCGTCGACCGCGATTTCAATTCTCTCTCGGATCGCTGCCTCCGCGGACGCTCGCGAGCGAAGGTGAATTTAGGCGTCAGATTGCGTTTGATGATGAGGTCGCGCCGGGAATACAGAAACCATCGCCGATGTCATTGCCGTCGAGGCCTCGCGCGCGGAAAATCCTCTTTCTTTTTCATCCTCGCGCCGTCAAATGGAAATTTCACCGCCTCCGCATCATACTGCGCCGAGACATTCAATCTGCGTGTATATATACACGCGAAAAACTCCAGAAGGAAAAGCTCGGAGAATCGATCAATGACTTGGTTCGACGCTGCTTTACATCACTTTTACCTTACTATGCTAATTGGCTGTTTAGAATTTTTACGATTCTCCGGTATTTCTGCGCGAGGAATTCGGCTTGACCGCCTGTTTCATTGAGCTTCCTCATTCATTAATTATAATGCACCATTCGCATATTGACAGCATTTATTACGGCATTTCAATCTTTGGCACATTTAATTTATCACTGTTTCGGAGCCTTTTTGCTCTCCTCGTCCACCGTAAAAAGCGGCAGTGAAATAATAGGTCGAACGACACAGTTCTGAGCACGATAAATTTTTTTTTTTTATCTCAAATTACTTCTTTTTTTGTTGTTGTAATTTTAATGTAGCAACATTTTACGATTACGGAGTGTTGGTCATTAATAACTGCTGTAAAATTTCCAACACTCTAGATTATGTAAAGGAGAATTATAATATTAGATAAATTTTTGAAAAAATTTTTATTTAATACGCAGCCAATTGGAATTTGCATCTGTAAGTACCGCAGGGGAATGCGATTGATTGCACGTATCTATTGCCTCGTCGAAAGCCGCGATGAAGTGTTTTTATTGAGTCTGAAATAATTTTATAAGCCGAAAATAAAAGAAATGTCATAGAGATTGAAAGTTTCAGTGCGTAGTATATACATCTACAAATTACCGACTGTGCCATTAGTAGCTCCAGCCAATCATGCGGCCGATACGTAAATAAAACGTTTTTGCGTCCTGATCATGCAATCTTGGCTGATTTCTAAGCTCGCGGTGCTCGCATCCGCGTACGACTGATCTACATAGAATTATTTCTCACTTTCGTGTCTACATTGAAAAAAAAAATTAATAAGAAATTTTTTTTTAATTTAAAAAACAGCAGATCATTATAATTAAAGGAGTAAAGTACGACTGGTGTAACTGCATTTTATACGTTCGGAGTACTTTTTTATTTTGATGAAATGAATAAATAATTCACGAGAGAATTGTAGAATACTTTGGAAAGGAAGGACAAACGATGGATTCATTAATTTTGCTTTTTTTTTATATACAAAGTGCTTTTCGAAACAACTTCAAAATTTAAAAAAAAAAACGTCATTACATATACAGTGGAGGACCTGTTCTCGACTGCCTTGAATTATTAAGGATAAGATAGAGTAAACATAAAAAGATACAAAGAAAAATGTAACATTACTGTTTAATGAAAAATTTTTAAATTTTAAAAACGACTTAACTGAAGTATATACAATGAAAAAATATACTTGTAGTAAATTGTACAATGTACCATCGCAATTTTGTCTCAAACTGCATTCTTACAATTCTCTTCGCGCATGTTACATTGAGACACTAATTTGGTAATTTTCAATAAATTTTTACTTCAGTATAGTACCTATCTGTTAAATATTTCTTTGAAATTAATGAATTTATTGGTTTTTAAATGAATTTTGCAATTTCAACATAATAATTAGTTGATTCGAACCAATAATGTTTTGCAAGTACCTTTTGAAGTAAATTATCAAATTATTTTTCAGTGTAGTACTTAAAAATGGAGTGCGAATAGATAAAATTAGAAGTATGTTGAATGCTGACGTGTACACCATTAAGTAGTTCTAAATTAGAGTACACTGACACTGAGAAAAAATTGGCAATTTTCATTGAATACTTACGTCAGTAGAACCTGTTAAAGATTTCTTTGTTTTTAAATAAATTTAGCAATTTTAAAAAAATAATTAGCTGATTACACGGAGAGAAATGTTATAGTAAAAATTACTATATTCTGTAGGGACAAGGGGGATATACTCGACCTATGACGATTTTTACTATAAAACATACTAAAAATTCCTATGTACATAGCAAAAATTGCTATTTATATACACTGAGAGAAAAATTTATTAAATTTAAGCAAATATTAGAAACAAATAAATTCATTCAGTTTTTTATTGAAATCATTCAAAGAAATATTTAATAAGTACTATTAAAGTAAATCATTTCCCTGAAAATAAATTTTTTTTTTCAGTGTAGTAGGAATTGCTATGTACATAGGAATTTTTAGTAAGTTTAACAGTAAAAATCGTCATAGGTCGAGTATATCCCCACTGTTCCTACGGAACATAGTAATTTTTATTATAACATTTCTCTTCGTGTTTAAGAAATAATATTTAGCGGGTACCTATCGAAGTAAATATTTACTGAAAATTAGCAAATTGGTCTCTGAGTGTGCAATGAAGGTGTCGTGATGCCTCGCAGGTTTCGATTCCTCGTGAACATTGTCAATAGGCGTGCATACATCGGCCGGCTGTTGAAACCGCGGGAGCGCATAATCCTCGGTCCCTGTCGCTAAATGCATCTCTCGCGGCGCGCACACTATTTATTCCGCTTTTCCCGGCGCGTACGCCCGCTAGGAGAAAGAGAAATGGGGGACCGGTTTTCTCAAGTGTATCGCCCGACGATGGTACCTCCGTGCTCTGGTCGCTCGCATAACAGCCCCCGGAGCTTTGGCAATACTTGCATAACGGCGCAGGCCGTGTAATTACTTATGTAATTTTTTCAAGAAGCCGCATCTCGCTGGAGCGCATTGGCCCCGCCGACGCTAAATTTTTTTTTGGAGGCTTCATTTTTGTAGGCTTATTTACGATAGATCACGTTTGTTTTGGGAATTTAATTTCGGGCGTTATAGTAGAGGCTTGATTACGTGACTTCATTTTTTCTCGACGAAGCGCATTGAGAACTTTTATGATGACAATTTGAATTAATTTAATTGCCACCGTTTATTACGCGTGATTTTTTTTATATTGTCGCAGCGGAAACTTTTATTTTTACGATTTAACTGCACGATGAATAAAGACACTGATTTATGCACTGAGAGAAAATACTTAATAAAAGTTACTATTGGAGTTAAGAAAAATAGTAATTTTTAGTACGGAAATTGTGAAAATTACTATTACAATTACAATTTTAATAATGAAAATTACTATTTTGTATGTTACAAATTGCTACTTTTCATATTAAAATTTCTCGGTTGTCAAGACAGTCACTCCTTTCCTAATTACGAGATCAATTTTTATTAAGTTTTTTCTCTCAGTGTGTTTTTATAATTTTCAGAGAAACTGCTGACTAATACGCGTATAAATCTTTCTCGTGGGACAATATTGTCGTAATTCCATGATTCGCCACGTGCGTGAGTGTAAATGCTCACATTTAATTTCAGATTTTTTTCTTCAATTACCATTGCTTTATCGGGCGGTAAATATTGATGAGATTTTTCCGTTAATCGAAATCAACAAAATGATCAAATGAAACGAAAGTTGTAAAAGAGTTCGAGAAGAAAACGTTTGTTAATTGCATTCATTCAGATTATAGTGGAAATATTATTAATCTTTATAAGAAAAGAGCAAAACATTTTTTGTTTTCAAATATCATTTAATTGAATTACTTTAAAGTTTATTTTATTTCTTTCAAGTAAATTCTTAAAAAACAAGAAAAAGATTAAGCTTGAATGGAATAATCCCACTCGAAGTATTTTCGAAATTTTAGAAGCAATTCATACTATTGTCTTAAAACATTAAAATATATACCTAAATAAGCAACGAAAAAAACATAGAAGTATAGAAATTACCTAAAATCAGAGCCAATAGACAAAATTTCTTAAATATTAACGAACTCATGATAAACGACTTTGGGATTGAATCCACCACATCCTTTAGAGCAGTTACGGGAATCACAAGATATATATATACACCTAAACATTTTTGAATAACTAATTTGATTCTTAATTTTCTGAAACGTTTTTACGTAAAAGTTTGGAAAGTAAAAAACGTCATATATCGGAAAGCAAAAACCAAAGGGAAGTAAAGCGGAGTTTATTATTGGATCGATGGCAATTTCGATAAGCGACAATTGCATTTTTTACACTCTGAGGTATCTCAACCTGGACTTTGTTGTATTTTTCCATCGCATTTCTCCAGCGCTCCGAATATGCTTTATATTTATTCGAATCTAAGATCAATGAATGTTTCCTTTTTTTTGCAATATATTACGGAAGCCTCTTTCAAATATGTGATTGGAGCAAAAGATTTTATGTATATATAAGACGCAATTGTTTACGGTTTTTAAAGGTCGAGTTTTATACCTTTCTCGTGAGTCACACGAATTTTTACGCATTTTTTTTGGAGACTTTTTTTAAAATTTTAATGGTTCTGCTAATAAAGTTGTTCCTTTGTTTTTTTTAGTTATAGGTTTTGTGTCATGCTATTTAGACATCAATTTTTTACTTATACTAATCCATTGCATCAGAAGTCTACTGCATGCGTAAACGGCTATTTTGTTTTTACGTTGACATTTGCGCAATTAAATCGTCCACTTATTTATCTGCGTAAATCCCGTGTCAAGGTTAAATTGGCCTCTAATGCTAGATTTTTACTTGTTCCCCGTTATAATTAGATTATGCAAAAATCTTGAGAAAAATGTTTATTTGGTGTGCATATATTCGCGAAGAAAAATCGTTAGCCAATTTTACTGAAAGATTTGCAGTGAAAAAATTCTCTTTAAATATTTAAGCAAAATTCACTTGACACTTTATCTTATATCTGCTTTGCTTAATCAAGGAAGTAAATGTTGCTTAAAAAATTCAGTACAATTCACTCACTGCTTGGGTAAACTTAACTTTTTAAACAAAGTTTATTTAACTATTCCAGGACATTTTTGTTAATCATTTTTCTCCGAGTAGGAAGTAGTTCCATGGGCTTTGTTAATAAACGTTACATTAAAGGAAGTAAAAATCAATCAACAAATTAATTTATTACCAAATTTTTATTTATATTTTACCTGGCGTAACGAACTTATTAAATTAAATTATTCAGTAAGTTTCATCAATCAATACATGTTCAGCTTATCAAAAGTCTCAATGAACTAACATTCCTCAAAATACTCCTCAATAATTTTTATATACTGATCGTGTGGATAATCGTGTGGATAAAATGAATGACATAAGTCCAGTGAAACTACAATTACTTAACATCCGCGATTGCGTGATTTTTAAGATGTTTCATTAATGGGTAGTTCTCAAACTGGCTGTAATAAATAGTTTAGAATGCCCAAAAAGAGGTTTTTTTGATGGGAGAAAATTAAGCATTATTCACCTGCATACTAGCGTAAATGTGATGAAATTATTACGGTGTTGGGAATCGTTCGACTTTCTCCCAGCGATAAGACGAGATATTCCCTAGAACCTGGTAATTAATGTGTTAAAAATATCCAAAAAATCGATTTAACCCAAGCAGAAAAATAGACCATTTCCATAAGATCACTAATAAAACGATATTCTTTGTCCAAAAATATTAGCATAATTTTAAATAATTATTTTTTAACGTTTATTCTTCGAACAATCCAACGAAATTATAAACAATATAATGGTGATGAATATTTTTCGTAGGAAAGTTTACTGTACGGTAGCCTTGTCATGCCACATTCTAATAATAAAAAAAATACTACAAAATTAAAGCCATATATCAGCAGTAAAAGTTACAAGTAGAAAATAAATCATCGTATTTTCTCTCGGTGTTTCTTACCGGATTTAAAAAATTATTCGCAGGCTCCGTCGCAGAAACTTTCACCTGTATCAATGTGCAAAGAATTTGATGTAATAGATTTTGAAGTGAATCTCTAAAAAATTGTTTTTACTTCACCTGCATCATTGTACAAAGAATTTGATGTAATAGATTTTGAAGTGAATCGCTAAAAAATTGTTTTTGATCACCTGCATCATTGTACAAAGAATTTTAAGTAATAGATTTTGAAGTGAATCGCTAAAAAATTGTTTTTCCGAGATACATTAAAAAAGTATTCTTGGCGAGTAGAGGGGAAGGTCGATCGCGCGAACCCATCAATAACCCATCAATGACTCGTGCAATTCCCTAAGTGTCATTTTTCTGTCTTTGGTACTCCTTTCACTCGATTTTACAACGAAGCTGTGAAACCAATCACGCCCTTTCCTTTTTTGCAGAGGTACATTCACAATCGCAGCCCCCGGTAGGACAGAGCGAATTTGTAGCCATGAAGTCCCTCATTGAGCTTCAGCAGTACAGAAGTGAGTATACCTTGCATTGATGGACTTGTCAAAACGACACAATATATATATATACCTGAGAGAAAAATTTGTTAATTTTGAGCAAACATTTATTTCAATAGTACTTATTAAATATTTTATTAAATAATTTTTTTGACACTACTAAATTTAATTAGAAACAAATAAATTCATTTAGTTATAATGAAATCATTTCTTGCTTCAAAAACATATTTAATAAGTACTATTGAAGTAAATCATTTCCTTAAAATTAAAAAATTTTTTTCAGTGTATAGGGATACAATGGCGAAAGCTAAGTGTCCCTAAGTTTTGCACCCGGGAAATCATAATAATATATATATACATATACAAACACACTTATGTACACAAGGAAAAGGAAAAAAAACGGTATGTGTGTTTTGGTTTGTGTATTTTTAAAATCGAGGCTTTGATATAAATGGTCGAGGTTAATCGAATTTAAATGCGTAATATGAAGGGATAAAAAGAGCAGGTGAGATATTACGACATGGAGTCATTACCTCACTTGAGGAGACAAGCATTGAGGTGTCAATTATCGAGCGCTTCGTATTATTGTTCCAGTATAAGATTTGTATATCAATTTTTTTTTACCTGCGATGCCTATTGATGACTATCGATTTACTGCGATACGCGAATTAAGTTCATTACATATATGTATACTTTTCGCTATTTTTCGGAGCGTAATAAGTATAAAATGACTATATTATTGTTATTTTTCCATTTTTTTCGGAACTGACGGTTTAGCTTGTCATCGTCATTAATTTATCACTAAAAATCTGTATGATCATCCGGTATACCACTTATATTTGTAAAAAAAAATAAATAAATGAGTAGATATAAAAATAAAATAAAAAATAGTAGTTAGAGTACAAAATCTATATGGAAAGGTATTTTAAAACCAAATAAACATAACACTTAATAATATGTACTTATTTCAATACGTTATTTAAGAAAATAAGACAAAAAAAAAGTTTTGTAACAAATTTTATACGAAAAAACACGAACCTCACATTATTACGGATCGATAACACTAAGGAGGTGGTTATCAAGATTCTTTGATTAAATTTTCGCCGGAAAAAAGAAACATTGAGATCATTCCTATTCAGCGGCTTTATAGTTAATGAACTTTTTGTCCCGTACTGATTCGTCAACAAAATATGGAAATAACTGTAATTTATGCAAGTTCGATGTCAAGGATCAGGTGAGGCTTATGCGCGGAAATTCAAAGAGAAATGCATATTTAGAGTGTTTAGATGTAAAATTTAGCGATTATATTTCACGCAAGAAAAGATTTACTTGCATCAAAATGGTCGGAGGCTCATGTAAGAGATCGCGACGGGACAAAATTCATATTTGAATGTTGAGCAGACTCTTACGTAGATCAGATTATCATGCCTTAAGAGTCCGTCCGAGCTAGTTCAGGTGCACATACTGCACGAACTGAAAATACACGTTTCTCGTTAAACTAAATTAACTGCAGGTACTTACTGAAATTACTTAAATAATTTATATTATTTAATTATAAAAAATTGTGATCGATCTGTATAGTCTTTTCTTTCAATCGAGTCCATGCGTGAACATATTTTTTTATAAATTTCTTTAATTAATTATATGTTTGACAGGTTATTGAAAATTAAAATTGTAGTTTAATAAAAAACAATTGGAAGTTATAGTTATAAAGAAATCGTACATTGAAATTACGATGTGACCTCGCGTTCATCTTTGTTAATAAACGTTAAATTAAAAATAGAAAAAAAGTACTGCGTATATTGTTTTTTAATATTCTATCTCATCTATTCCGATCAAATGCAATTTTTAGAAGCGAGGATTCAGTCATAAATTAATAAATATACAAACCATTCATCGTATCTTGAAATATCTACCAAAATCTGAACAAAATTATAATGAAGAAATTGTTCAGCACAACTCAATTGCGTATTATCAGTTTATCACAATTAGTTTAATAAAATTCTCTTGAATTATTCAGAAGTATTAACACTTCTTGACTTTTCAATAGGAAACACGTAACTATCAAAACACGTCGAACAGCCTTCTTAATCCTGAACTCATATTTTTATTAAATTTCTTTTGTAAAAATAAAAAAAAATTAATTAATAAATAAAGCTTGTTATACTCCCTACCTATATAAATAAATAAATAAATAAGTAAATAAATACAACATTATTAGTTTCTTTTGATTACTAATTTTTTGAGATTACGCAGGCATTATTGATAAATGTGAGTGACGCCGTTCGTGTAGGTAGTTGCGCTTAAAAGTTCAGCGACCTTTCATCGGTAGTTGTGCGCGCCACACGATACAACAGTTTGCCATCGACATGTAACCGTTTTAAGAGAGAGAGAGAAAAATTACGCTCCCGAAGCATGACTCGACGGACATACTTGACTTAGTGCACGAATTACTTGCATTTGTGTTATGCAATTCATTACAGCCGTTATAAAGTTGAATAATTGATGAAATAGAAATGCCGAGGTATATGAGCGCCGCAACCGCCAACTGAAAAAAAAACGTCTCGTTTAACGACGCGTACGTAATGAGATGAGTGTTCGTTTTTTTTTTCATTTTAAACGAAAGATTATTGCAGAGTGCAATTTTTTAACGATTGAGCTGATTGTTTTATTTTGCTTCGCATCGTGGGGTAGACGATTATGGCTGTTAATGAGAAGTTAAAAAAAATGTTGAAAAATTAAGAAAAATTTTTTGTGTGTCTTTTTCTTCCGTCATAGTACTGTACACTTAACTGGGTTTAAGGATTGCGCAATCCTCTCAAGATAATGTAAATTCTACTACGCACAATTACATAATTTATAAAAGTTTTATGATTATCGGTCTGAATAATTTTTGCATTAGCACATTTCAATCTTTTATTTAACTTATTAAGCAAGTAAAAAGTTAATTTCCATTACTGGACGTCTAACAGTGCGTTCATAGTGACGTAAATACCGCGGTTGATGCTGCATTGTAAAAATAAACATGTTTTTTTCAAATCACCAAGATACCTACATCAACTAAGTCATTTCTAAATTTTAAGTGACACCGCGATGTTTAGCTAAATTGATAATAAATGCTTTTTTTGATCTAGCGGACACGGTCCTATCACTTTTAAAAGGCTAGATGCCATAGCATCGAAAATAAAATTTCTAAAATTTTAGGTGACGCCGCGATGTTTAGCTAAATTAATAATAAATGCTTTTTTTGATCCAGTGGACACGATCCTATCACTTTTAAATGACTAAATGAAAATAAAATTTCTAGGTACATTTTAAATTTTTCTCCACGGTGTTCATGGACTTAAGGAGGGAACTTTATGGAGCGCTTGTTAACACCGTGATAAAAATCAGCTGACAGCGTGGCACTATTTCGTAATGATATTGTAAATTATAAACGCAGCGTGTTTTATTTTGTATGCAAATTCAATGTGCGAATTATAATTTTATAGGATGATAAAAAAAAATGAATAAATCGGGCATGAATTCTTTTTTGTTCAGGTACATTTGCGACTTCTTTTTTATAGCGAAAATGTAGTCTTAATCTGAGTTTTATTACTTTTAGGAAGCGCGCGCGTATGTGCAATCTTTGCGAAGATAATTTTCTTTTGCAAAACCATTTCTCAGCTTGCGTTTTTCAAGTCAATTTGAAGAATTCCCGAGAAGAGTGCGCAATTTCTAAAACTGATTAGACTTTACGTATGATACAACGTTACGATTCTCAAAAATTTCCTCAAGATGCACTTTCTTAAATTGAAAATATTTTCTATCCTTATTTTCGAAAACATTAATTCGTAAGATTTTAATACAATTGAAATTATTTAAACAAATTTGTTGCGAGCGGTGTCTTGTAAAAATCAAAATTAAAAGTGCGCATATATATTTTCGAAAAAAGTACTATTTACCATTGAGACGATTTATAAGTGATTAATATTTATAAGACTCTGTGATTTCCAGAAAAAAAGAATAATTTAACTTCCGTTTTACAAACATTATTCTACTTTTATTTGCAAGATGTTTGATGTTTTTATTTCAAGAAAAAAAAGATAAAATTGCTCTTGAGATATCATATTTTTAGTGTAAAAAACTTCATGTAATTTTATTGTCAATTAAGTACATATTAAAAAAATGTGTACGCGTTTATGCAAGTGATTTCGTGCGCTTTTAGTAGCAGAATTCGATTTCTTGTGATAAATAATCAGTTAGACTTCGATAGAAAATATCACTTGATCCAAAGCCAGTATTTTAATATAAAGCTGTGCGCATTTAATGTAATCCAAAGGCGTAGGTGTTAGATATAAAGAATTGGTGCATTAACCATTAAGCGATCCATGGGATTTTCGTTGTTAAACATGACTAACTACTAAGAAATATTTCTTGAATGTTAATGCATCTTTCTTTATTTCAAATACCAATAAAATCATTTTTCAAAGCCGCGAAGACTTTGGGTTAATTAAAGAATCTTTTTTATCAGTTTACTCATTCTCGCATATAAGGATTTGTAGAAAGGATGACGAAAAATTATCGAAAAACTGTGATTTTTAAGGTCGGAATAATTAATCTAATCAAAATTCAGCCACTCCATTGCTATGTAAGAATTTAGTTACCATGAAAAATTGATAATTTATGCGCACTTTTTGAGAAACGCAAAAATCAGTATTGTAATCAATAAAAAACTTATTAAGTTTAGCACTTTATAATTAATGAAAATGATAAAAATTTGAAGTACAATTAATGTTCCACTTAGCATGATTAATACTGACATAATTTCCTAAAAAAATTGAAAAAATAAATTTGACGGTGTGAAGGTAAAAAAACATTATCTAGTGGCATTGGTATCTGAAATAAATACGAATCACGCTCACTAATTTGATACAATGTACACTTGAATCGACTTTCTTGTTTTCGTCTGGATTATTTTGCACTCGCAGTCGAGGTGAACAAGTAGCTCCTTTTTCTGATAACACCTCCAGTGTTTCAGTTGCTTTTTAATCGCTTCGATTTTCGTCGAATTTATTGCAGTATGTGCAATTTAAGTTTATTAATCATTAACGTGTTCGATCTAAAAGTTAAAATTTTTTGTTCAAAAAACACCTCCTACAGTAAACATGGATGACAAATAGTGCGTTATTATTTAAAATTCATTGATTTGTAAAAAAATAATCTCCTTATATAAATGTACAAATGATTATTGCAAAAATAGGAAATTTTTTGCTAAAACAAAGCAATGCTCATAACTTTCATAATATTTACACGAACTTATGAAGTGCAAAAAATTATTTTTCCAAGTATATATTTTCGAATTCCCCATCACACTCAGCGACATGTGGTCGTCCTTCAGCTAAAAAGTTAGATACTGGTGGCATTTATTAATTGTTCATAACTGTTTTTGATCCTGCAGATGACACGTATCTTTGTTCATTTACCTCAGACTTCATACTTGCACTTTTTTCACTTTTTTCAATAAGCTGTTTTTAAAATTAAATATGAAATTATCCACTTAGTACCTTTAAAAGGATAGGAAGATATGTTTATTTAGCTGAAAATTGTATATTTAAAGCGAATAAAAAATTCATTTAATTAAAATACAAAATTTTGATCTGATGAAAGTTTATTGTACGGTTTTTAAAATTTGCAATATTTTCTTTCGTATTTTAACCAGCATTCATATTGGAAACTTGGACTGCTATAAATTCTCTTCGATTTCTGTAAGAACTATATTAAATTAACATTTTTTAAGGATAACAACAATATAGTGCATTTCGAGACATTTGCGGGAAAGAGATTTTAAACTCGCTTTAGAAAAATCACTTTTCTACGCGCCGTGCGAAAAGTTACGACTTTGCGCGCGCTTGCGTAAAATCACATTTGGCACGTTGTGAAGGAAAAAAACAGCTTTCAGCTATCTAAAACAACTTAAGTCTGTTTTGGTAGTTGATTAACCATGAATACGACCTTTCCAAATTTAAAAAAAAGTAGGTCATCTTTTTTAGCGCTTGTATAATTCATCTTCGATCGACCTTACACTCACAAAAATAGATTCTTAGTGTTAGTAGTCCAACCCACTTAAACATTATCTACTTAATTTTAAAACGAATTTCAGAAATTGAAGAATATGTCTGCTTTAATATAATTCTCAGTAAGTTTACTAGAAGAATAGAATCCATTTGACTTTTATCATAAATATGTTAATTGCTAGTAATTTTCTGCTTAGAGACTTTTTCTTTTATTCGATTCTTTTCAGTTCTTACGATATTAAATGACAACTAATGGTTAATGAATCAATCTAGAATTTATCATGCAGCCCATTTATTTCAAGACAACAATCTACTTATTCAAAGATGAATTCGTTAGGTTTAGTAAATTAATCGTAAACGATGGTCTGCTTATCGACGGCATAAATACATTTAACTCTATAATAAGTAGATTTTCCAGTGCTATTTAGTAGATTCTTTTACCAGTTAGATTAAATTTTTTTGAGTGTACACTCACGAATTCAGGTAGCTCGAATTCAATATTATTAGTATCCTAGCGAGGAATGTCCAGCGTAAACATATAAGATACAAAAAAAAAACATGCTAACAGGAAAAAAATAAAGGAATTCCCATCGCAAGATCTGCAAAACGTAATTGCAGGTACAGTAAGCAGAGTGCGTGTCGCTTGCTCATTATGCAAGTGGCTTAGAGCCGAGAGAGTGTATGCACACCTGTGCGTGCGAAGGAGAAAAGATTTTCTTCGCGCTTGACCCTACATATCCCCGGGAAATTCCGAGTGTACGCTTT
Organism: Sycophila sp. Sp_5; assembly: GCA_018906775.1. Lineage (NCBI taxonomy): Eukaryota > Metazoa > Arthropoda > Insecta > Hymenoptera > Eurytomidae > Sycophila > Sycophila sp. Sp_5. The sequence goes on along the minus strand of JACCID010000014.1, from coordinate 165,532 downwards.
TTATTAGTAATTACCGATGGGGCTGTAGAGTGACGATTAAAGCGACTGCATAACGCGTGTTCCTCGCAATATTTTTATTTATAAATTTTATCGTTTCGCGGTAAAATTTCAACGAAAAAGAAATACGATGCAATCGCATGGCGTCTAATCTCCAACTTTTATTATTCACGGTACAAATGACGCGAAAAGACGAAGTCATTTGTGCCTGAATTTGTAGGTAAATTGCCGCCAGTGACTTCGTGAAGTTTTAGTGAATAATTTTTTTTTTATCTCGATGCTTGTGTATTCCATAATACCTTTATGGAATTACGACTCCTTTTACATAATAAAATGTTTCGTTTCATATTACACGTTAAAACTTTGCATTTCGTTTGTTTCAGAGTGCATTTTATCGGGGATCCTTTGCTGTATACTCAGTTTGACCATTTACATAATCGATCCTGTCAAGACGATCATATCAATGGTAAGTAAGAATATTATAATTTTTAACATACTTATACACCTGCAGGAGCAGTTTAAAGTATAATTATTAGTTGTTAATTACATATTAATTTATTTTTTCATTAAAATTGTAAATTGAAAAATAAATAAGACAAACTATATTTATAGGCAAAAATGAACTTAATTTTATAATTTTAATATAACTAATTTTATCTTGTATATTACGTCATTATGAAATAATTGTTGTTTGCTTTTTAGAACGCTCGAATGGAACCGAATTCGATGATTTTTAATATCTGGAAGAAACCGCCAATCGACGTCTTTTTGAATATATATCTGTTTAACATAACTAATGCCGAAGCTTTTCTGAATGGCGAAGATAAAAAACTCAAGGTCAATGAAATTGGTCCCTACGTTTATCAGTAAGTTTTTTCTGCGTCATCTCTATTTGTCAATAGCATATTTTCTCGTTGAGGTATAAACTTTGATTATTTTGAGTTATTGCGCTTGAGATATCATTCTCATCAGATTTTGAAAAGACTTACTTTTCAAAAAAATTAAGGTAAACTTGTTTATCTTAAGAAGAAATGATACAGTTACGAGATATTTTTTTTTGCATGGGTTTCTATTATACTCGAAAGTGATTTTTTTAAAGATAATTTTTGCATATTTTTTTTACTTTATAAACTTATTGAAAATATAAAAAAAAATTACGTTTAGAAAATTGTTTCATCGATACAAAGCTTTCTCTGCGAGAAAGCAAATAGTTTCCTAAAACAAAATGTTGCGCGAGCATTCAAAATCCAATGTAATCTTGTCGTCATGTTTTTTCAGAGAATTTTTGGAAAACCATAATGTCACGTGGAACGAGAACGGCACTATGTCGTACATTCCTAGGCGAACGGTGGCTTTCAGGCGAGATCAGTCGGTTGGCGATCCGGAGACGGAATTCGTTAGAGTCCCAAATATTGCTTTGCTGGTGAGTAATGACTCTTTCATTAGCATAAATTGAAATCGGTCGATATTCATGGTAGAAATGGAAATATTTGTAAGTGGCGACGATTTTCATCTCTTTTTATGCCAGATAATTTATTGATACATTGAATTTTTTTTGCGGCTCTCTGTGACTTATTGGAAGAATCATGCGCTGTTTTTGTGGCGCGCACCTTTTCAAACCGCGGATAAGCATTTTTTTTGCGGAGAAAAAGTCAAGGAATTTGTAATAAAAAGAAGAGTCGGGCACACGGTAAAATTATTGGGAAAAATGAAATATTGGCAAGCGTGGCTGATAAAAGTTTAATGAATCATTTTCTAAAGCAGTTTCCGTTATGTAACAACTTTTTTTTACAATTTTAAAAAAGCTATATTTAAAGCAAAATTAACTATTATAATGAACTCGGGTATTACAAAAAAAAAATGCGCAAAAAGTTGAAGCTAAAAAAAGATATCAATACAGAATTATTTTGTCAAACGCGATATCAAGGAAAAATGTCAAGCACACTGAAATAAAATCCACTATGATAATTTTATGTATGTCTTAAAAAGCCTGAAAAAAATAATCATTTCGCTTTCTTTATATGTTATTTCACACCTAATATTGCATTTATTTCAGTTGCGAAAACTTTTAAATAATTAATTTTAATCCAATGGAGAACAGATCATTGTGAGAAGAAGCCTTGAACGTCACATTTAATTTTTAATAATATTTTATTATAATGAATATCAATTTTGAATGAAGAAATAAACAAAGTAATTAACAGTGATTCATTTCTTCTTTTCATTTCACTGCTCGTTTTGCTGGTCGTTTGATGAAAAAAATAAGATTTATTAGAACTTCCCATTATATGAGCCTGCAGGTAAAGAATGTAATTTTTTTTTTCATATATTTATCGTAAATTTGGTTGAACCACGAAAATACCTTCTTGACGAAAAAGTTCCATAAAAATTAAGAGTCTCATGGGTTTTTCTCATATTATTAGCCGCAAAAATGCCATTTTAGTCTCAACTGTTTTCTAATTATGGACAATTATACTCGCAGTTGTAATTCTTTCATTACACAGAGAAAAAGGCTATAATAAAAATTACTATGTTCTATAGGAACAGTGGGATATACTCAACTTATGAAAATCTTTACTATAAAAAATACTAAAAATTCATAGGAATTTACATAGACACATAGCAATGAAATAGCAATGAAAAAGTTTATATAGTAGAAATTTCTACTATATAAATAGAATTTTTTGCTATGTGCATAGGAATTTTTAGTATGTTTTATGGTAAAAATCGTCATAAATCGAGTATGTCCTATTATTCCTACAGAATATGGTAATTTTTACTATAACATTTCTCTCCGTGTACTCTCCTTATCTCTCGATATCACATGCAATTTTTGCTGCTTTAACACATGGTTTTATTGCGCTTTTTAATTTAATATTTTTCATTTACTGTTGAAGGGCAACGTATCTCTGTACTTTATTTTATAGCCGATAAATAAGGGGTATACGCGAAAATAAATGGGAAAGGAATTAAGGAACAAGAACGAAGGAAAGTACCATAGAATTAAAAATAACTTTTCACTTTTTACAGGGAATCTCGTCCGCCTTGCACAATGCTGGTTTCTTCGTCAACTATCCTTTCATCCAATTGGCAAGTTTCCTGAGCAGCAACCCTATTCTCAACTTGAGCGTGCACGACCTTCTGTGGGGGTACGAAGATTCATTGGTAGCTTTGGCGGGCAATGTCCTTCCGAAGTACATCAATTTCCAGAAATTAGGCCTCCTCGACAGGGTAAGTCTTGTATTTTTTTCTGAAGGTAAAAATATTTAGTTAATGTTCGTATATTTTTTGAGTGAACATTGTTTTTGATCTAATAGAAAATTCATGATACAAAATATATACTGAAGAGATCTAATTAGAATATCATTAGATCATTATTTACTGAAAATTAATTCTTAAGAAAAATGCAGTTCTTAAATAAAGTGTATTTTTATTAAAGACAACAATATACATTATATTTCATTAAATCAAAATAATCCACTATATTTTAAAAGGTTGTCTAATAATTTTAAATTCGTTCATACAATGGAAATTATTTTTTTTATTGGAAATTATTATTTTTAAATAAATTAATTAATAATTTAAAGTTACACGTTTAAAAATAATCAAGAGAAGTACAAGTTTAAAAAAAAATTAATTTATTATATAAGCATTTATTGTATAAAAATTCAACTGACAATAAGAGGATAAATAATAAAAGGTAATCGTGACATTTTCATTGTGTTAATAAAGAAAAAAAATCAAGGCACGCAATGATATTTCGATCGATTTGCATTCCCGTAAAGTACATCGCTCTCAGTTTCAAGGAAAACTTCCGACTCGTCGATCTAGATGCCGTGCTTTTTGCAATTTGATATCGACGCGTTCGCGCGATCCTTTCACTGCTTACTTATCTCCGATGCAACGCGAAATTGTATAAAAAAACTCAATGATTTACCTGCGATAAAAAAGAATTGATTTTTTGCAGATCCGTTTTGTCTTATCAGGATTTCCATCATTTCACAATAAAAGCGCGTTCCGAGAAATTCTACCGAGCGTTCAATTAAGAAGCTCGTGCAACTTTCGCAGTTTGTGACATAATGATTTTTGCAATGTCGAAGTTTCGTTTGTTCTTGGAATTTTCCGCGGTTCTTGAATTGAAATTCAGTGGGAATTATTGAAGTGTACAAAGTTTAATTTTTTGTAGTGATTTCTACATTTAAACGTTTTTTAATTTAGAAATCACTACATTTAAATGCTCAAATATTAATAATTTGCGATCAAGAATAATGAATAACGATGCATTTTATAGTAAGTAATGTGTGCGCTAAAGTATGCGGAAGTGGTGGCCTAGTACGAATAAAATTATCAAAAAGTCTTTAAGTTAATTATAATATTATATAATGTATTACACTTCAAGATTAAAGAATTAATATTTGAAAGTTTCTTTTTTACAATTAATATTGTTCTATTTATTTAAAATAAAAACATTCAGTTGTTGCAAGTTGAGTGCAAATGAAAAATATTTTTTATATCTATGTTTAAAAAATATTCATGAATACAATATCAATCAGCCCTTTTCAAAAATAGAAATAAAGCAAAAAATTGTTAGTCCGTTTCTTATTGTTAATTGCTCGTAGCTTCTGTTCAGCGCAAAATAACTTGTATTTATCATTACAAGAAGGAAGGAAAATCACTCATTAATAATGTGATTCAATGTTTATATATCATATTGCAATCATCGTGAAAAATTAAAATTTTATGTACAACTAAAAATCAAACCCCATAGTGATAATGTTTTACATCAACATGAAATTTGTAGTTACATAAATGACCAATTAAGTCTCCTCGACTCAAGACTTCGTGGTACTTCCTATTTGAAGAATAGCAAGCAAATTAATAAAAAAATAATAATGAAGTAATGCAAAGTATTTCTCCGAAAGCTTGTAGCCGTAGAGAAATCCTCTAGTACATTTTACAAATAATTTTATCACTTCTAACTAACAATCTGACAAATTTAGTAAAATACTGAGGGATTATTCTAATTTTTTATATGGAACATACAAATTCGTTTAAGTAATCTGTGATCGAACTTTTATTTTCTTATTTATAATTATTATACCAACATCATTTATTCTTACACATAGAATTTAAATTGAATCGTGTGAAATAAAGTAAAACAAAATAAAATTATTAGACGACGCAAAAAGACCTTATATATTCATTAATGTTATTGAATATTTTTTAATTTTATATGAAAGTCAAATTAAGCAGTCGATGACAAATTTACAACGTTACTTTATAAATTTTACTATAGGGGAATTGCATTATCTTTTAGCGTGAGAAAAAAAACGTTGTTGTATGTCCGCAAGATAAATCATCGGCCTATCAGTGGAGTCCAACTATTCGATTTGCATAATATTGCCGTCGTTGTTTACGATGACACTTGCCATCGAGCTATTAAATTAATTCGGCAACCTTTTTCCTGAAAAGCGGATATTTAATAAACACGTGGTCTCAATTTGCCGTTTTCCTATAAACTTGTAATTCTCCAATAAAATATGTACAAAGCGATAGAAGACCTCCATGAAATTAATTAGTTTGTTTATGTTTACAACGTTTTTCTTCGTTCATTTCCGATGTTTGGCCAATAAAGTTAGAAGCGCATAGAATTATTTCGTCACAGCGACGCTTTTGAATGAAGTGTCGTTGTGTATATGCAAATTAAAAGAAACTTTCTAAATATAAATGTGTACGTAAATCCTCGTTTCATTGATAAATTTCCATTTATAAAATTACGTCTATTTAAATATTAGTGTAACCTCCAGCAGGGCGAATATTTGATGTTGAAATGTCATTTTAGATGTACGACGAAGGTGAGAATCTCGTAAACATGAATGTGAAGCAGAAAGAGGACATGGTCGAGGAATTGGGCAGATATTTGAGCATAGAGATGTACAATGGCAGCCCGGGACTCCCGAATTGGGGTTACGTGAAGGAAGAAGGAAACGAAACCAGGCCTGAGTATGTATAAATTTAAATTTTACCATACTGTGTACTTATTTCCAAATTAAAAATAAACGTTAGCTGAAAAATTCTATGACGTTAAAAATGAATTGAATAAAAAAATCAGTTTAGCCCAAGATTTGTTTGAGCTTTACAAAGCGACACAAGTCCGTGCAGAAAATTTTACGTAATAGTAGATTTTACATGGATACAAATTTTATATACAAGTTTTAGTTAAAAAGCCAGGCTAATGTTTAAAAAATTTATAAAAAGGAAATTTTTCCTTCGTTACATCATGAAGAAGGTATATAAAATGAGTTAATAGTACCTTTTGGTCGTAAATACATTCAAGAATCGTACAACATAAATAAATCTTTATAAAGAAATTAAAAATCGAGTTTACGATCCATAATTTGAAATAAAATTATTAACTCTTATCGACCTATTCATAATAATTGGACAACTGTTTCCTTGTCCAATGGTTTAAGCATGAAACAGGTTGCTTAATATTACCGTATAAAACAGGTAAATGCACGATTAAATCACAAAAAATCTTCGCAATAAAATTCTCGAAACCGGACGTCGTGGATTCTATATTACGTCCCTTTCATGTCCTTATACCCTTCACATTTCAACATCTTCTCTTAAAAAAGTGATGACCGGATGTTGTGAAGCGTCGAAAACGTGAACTTTTTTGGTTCGTACGTATATTTCGGAATGGCGCTGAAATTCTAAATTTCTAATCTCAAAAATGAACCCGGAATAAACACAGTAAAGTAAGCAACTTGAGCGCGCTCAATTTAATTAATCAATTTAAGTAATTCCTGAATGTAATCGGTCGAAATATTTAGGAACGCATTTTTTTTTGACGCCAAAGTTCAATTCTTAAAGATTTGAGTTTTCCATTAATCAATTTAATGAAATAAGTATTGTATTAAACCTTTTTAACTGAACTTTTTATTAACTAAATTTGTTGAAAAATTAAATATCGCTACGATATTATTTTAACTAAAAATCAGAATGTATTATTTAGAAGAACTGGGTAGAAAACAAACAGCGTAGCGAGAATATTGAACTAGATTTGACTAGTATATGTAAAATTACACGAAAAAAAAAGTAAAAAAAAAATTTTTTTCTTTTTACTTTTCCTAGGAATACTAAGTGCAACAGAATAAGAGGCGCGACGGAGGGTACATTTTTACCGCAAAACTTGGATCGCAAAGCTGTATTTCGAGTGTTCCGCAAGGCCTTTTGTCGACCTTTGCCGATTTCTTTCGTTAAAGAAGTCGACTGGAATGGAATCCGCAGCTATAAGTACACATTGCAAGATGGCTTCGCTGATCCACCCGAGATCAATCCCGAGAACAGTTGTTATTGTCTCTCAAAACCATGCCTCAAGCGTGGACTTACGGACCTAACGCCTTGCTATTACAGTGAGTAAAAATTATTTTATTAAAATTCATTATAATCTTTATTATTATTTAAAATTGATACATATGTGCAAGTACGTTATCGCGAATATATTATTATTATTATTGTAAACTACGTCGAACCTATATATCAATTTTTTTTCTTCTTCAACAAACATTTATTTTTTATCTTATAATTCGATTAATTCAGATGTATAAGCGATTAGTAATAATTATAAGATTCCTGCTGACGATAATAAGTTTTTTACATAATACTAATGCAGTTATAGCAAAAAATGAAGCAAAAAGTCTGGTACCGAAATGAACAGCAGTAAGAACCTTTAGAAGTAACTGCATGATTTCACAAATTTACTTCTGAAAAAAAATGAAAAAATACTGATTTTAATAGAATAGTTAGAACTACTGGAAGTAATTAGTAAATAGATATTAGTGTAAAAGGTAGATCAGTTTTATTAAAACGATATACTTATCAATATCTACACAAAATATTAAAAAATTAATAATAATGGAAAAAAAACTTATATATACAATTAAATTGGATATTTTCTAAATTTTGCGAAAACAGCTCAATTAGTCTTTGCTTGTAGCTTTCTAAGTATCGCGTGCACCGTTATTACCGGCAAATTGCATCGACTGTCTTTGTCACCTTGCATCACGTATCAATTTAATAAATCAAATTTTGTTCGTGCAATGAATGACCCAAAAACGGCGTTTCCTGGAATACTGTTTTACGCAAAAATCCGGCAGATCGAATTAATTTAATTAAGATAATTTAAAGTGAGGTATCGAAACGAAGCTTCACACAAAGTTTATTCTTTTGTTGACTATTTAATTAAATCGTCAAAATTTAAGTTTCTTAACAGTTGCGAATTTGTATTTGTGCTGAGGGAATCTTTTCTCTCGTTGCGAACTTGTGCTTTCAACTAACTATTCCTTTTAAGTTACTTTTGACACTGTATACGATTGTTCTTTACATTTTATAATTTCAAAAACATTTACAATTAATTAAAAAGAGTAATTTTATTAACTAACAAAATTTAATAACGCTTATCGCAGTAAAAGTTTTTTTACATAAAATAATAATTGAAGTAATTAATAATTTTTACCCAAGGAGAATCCGTTTAAATTTTTTTTTAAAAATTACAAAATGAAATTTCCTGATTTTCCTGTTACCTTCGCTTCGATCTTTGTCTCGATAAATAATTCAGAAGATAGCTCCGGACCAGACTTTCCAGTGCTCATAAGGTAAATTTTGTCGGTGGTGTCTTTTTCCATGTTTTTTCTCTACCCTCATCGAGGAAGGTAAACTGGCTCTTTTATCATCGCGGATCCTCCAATTTACATTATAAGTATGAGAACATAATTTCCAGCCGGTCAAGCGACTCTCGAGCTATGCGTCCATTTTAGGGGAGGTTTTTTTCGTAAGAAGGAATTGTCTCGATTTTTCCACTGCACTGATTCACTTGCATTTCATATACATTCACTGCATGTCCATATAACATTTTATATTTTATTTAAGTCCTGAAAAAAAATACTAAAAGATTAGTAAATGATTGATTATATACTTAAAAAATGTTTCACTCTTTCCAAAACCCATATTCGAAGTTTTTTGACTCTTTTATATTGCAAAGAATCGACCAAGTTATTTACTAAGAATCTCCAGAAATAAATAATACTTATATTTCTTATAAATAATTATGTATACGAAATTGTCGCTCCCGCTAGAAGTCCTCTATATTGTTTAAATCGTAACGGATCATCATGTGAAGAATAAAAAAGAATTATATGCTAATTTTATTAAAAACTATTCGTTCAATTGATAAAATCACACTTTCAAATAAAAAGCTTGAGTCATCAGACTTGATTTGAGATAAGTTAGAATTATTAACGCACGCTCAGTTTATTTATAAAAAAGTCATTTGCAGCTAACTGTTTTTGTTGTTAGGTCATACTACGCAAGCATGCACTCACTCTCGAAAACCGGCTGTTGCCTTATTCTGTCGACACTGACAGCTTTTTTTCGGAAATCCTATGTCAAAACGAAAATAATGATTAACACTTAAATTAAGAATTAACGTTGTTTATATACTTGAATTAGTTAGGAGTTTTTTTTACTTTCCGTTAGAGGAAATTTTGTTTTTCTATTTATCTTGTTGTATTGATCGATATATTATTACTTTCGCAGATATTCCAGCGGCTGTATCTTTACCTCACTTTTACAAAGCTGATCCATCTCTGCTGGATAGGATTGATGGTCTCCACCCAGATGCAGACAAGCACGATACAGAAGGTATCATCGAGCCGGTAAGTCCGTTTTATAAGTCTGAAAGTGCATGTTTTTTTAATCAAGTTTAATTCAGCCGGAAATTTTTGAGCCTATTGCTCAGAATATGTCAAATTAAAATAAAGCTTAACATGTTCTGGGCGACAGCTTCAAAATTTATCAGCAGAGAATATTTTTATATTCATACAGTATACCTTTAAATTTTTATTTATTTTATTTTTGTTTTAACAAATAATTTGTAAACTGATTAATTTATTTACAAATTAAGTGAAATTTAATTACAAGGCGATGTGTGTAAAGATTATTACAAAATATATTTTTTTAATATGTTGAGCAACAAGTATATACAGTTTAATGCGCATTTAAAATAAAATCGTGTTAATGACTATTTTTACTGTACTTTTTTTCATGATTTCTCCGACTTGTCCTTGTTTCAGGAATGATTAACTATATTCTTTTTCGCTTATAAAAAATCACTCAGATTTAAATTAAAGTCTCTTATCAACTCGCGCGTTAAATGTTCTGTTACATCGCGAGAATAATAAAATTTATAAGCTCTCAAGATGGACTTGATGGTTTAATAAAATTCGTAGATAATAAAAAAAAAACAACAATTTTTTCAGACCCTAGGAATTCCATTGTATGTGCACTCCAGGGTACAGACGAATCTCATAGTGCATGAGACTCGTTACAATTCGAAAATCGCGGTCTTCAACAATCTCGTTATACCCATCATGTGGACTGACGTTGTGAGTATTCTCTAAATATATCTTTTTTTAACATTTAGTACAAGAAGTACTTAGTTATTTTGAAAGAATACATGTAGCGTTCTTTCTTAATTAAATGAGCATTCATTGACAGTTTTTTTGTTTACGTATAATTTTATTACCTTCAGGACTGGTACAATCTCCAGAATGACATGTATTACGATTTTTTTTGCATAAAATGGCTATGAATATAACATAAAAGTTTTTCATAGGTTGAGTATATCCCATGGTTCCTACGAAAAATAGTAAATTTTAGTATAACATTTCTCTCCGTGTAACTCATCTCGTATTGCCTATACTCATCAGTATAGATTCATGAATTAATGATAGTGATTATTAATTAATCGTTAGATCGAAGCTAATCCGCACAATAAATTCTAACTTCAATAACATAATTCATAAGATAATTCGCAACGTAAAATCCGCAGCAAATGACTGGACTCCCGGACCACCTCATGCTGATGATAAAGCTGACCACGAATATCTTCCCTGTGGTGCAGACAGTTTTGATGATCTTGTTGGCCATCGGCGGAGTTGCGTTGATCTGCTGGTCCCTTGCGCGCGCCATAGTCTTCGTGCAGCAGGCTCCGATCGCAGGCGAGCTGCAGAGGCGTGACAGCGCCGACCTCAGAATTCCTCTCGGCAACGGCCAGTACACGGCCATACGTATCCTGCCCAAGGTCAGGAAGATCACTTCCAAGACCGACCTCTTCGTCTGAGATCGACTACTGCTGCGAGTGCGCGACGAGACTTTTTTTGTACGTTGTGGCAGTTCTCGAATTACTACCATTGTTTTGTTATTATTTTCTTTATCAGTGAACTAAGGGGATGAAATTACTTTTTCGCCTTAATCATTTGTAAAGTCCACTTTACTGACCTACGTTGAGAGAATAAAATCATACTTTATTCGACGGTCTACAGTAGATTCCCTATTGAAAGGGTCTTATAAAACTCCATAAAATGGTGCAAAAACCGCATAAAATCTGATAAACAATTTATCGGATCTTATAAAATTTGTACATTTTTATAGTATTTTATGATAGTTTCCACGGGGTTAGCTTCCTTAGACACATTTTAACTTTGTAAACATAATTTACCTTTCGTAGCTACGTTTTACTTGATTTGCTGACAAATAAAGTGGACTTGAAATTTTTGGGGTGAACAAATTTTATATGCATCAAGGGAGCATAATAGCTATTTTTTTTTTTTTACTTAATGGGGGAGAATAATTATATTTTCTCCCGGCGCCTGTTTGAGGATGTTTTACTTCTATGTCCTACCTTGGCAAAAGGAAGGTTTTACATTTTTATCTCTCTCTCTCTCTCCCTCTCTCTCTCTTGTAGAGGTATATATATGCAAGGAGAGAAATGCTTTAATACTTTTTACTGTAAATTTAGTCAATTGATCACCGTCTATAGATCTAAGGAATTTTATTAAACTGTTTAGTAATTTTGTATTAGATATATTAAGCAACATTTTATGGATATTCAGAAATATTTCGTGGTCGATGTATGAATTTATTGAACTTTTTGTAAAAATTATCAAATCATTTCTCTCGGTGTAGCAAACTATTTCCAGGGATAACATTGTGGCTCTTACGAATAAAAGCATGAGAAATCCCGCTATAAAGTAATAATTGTTAATGTAAGAAGCCAACATTTGCGCAAACATTAGTGCACAGTTTTGATTTTTGCCATATATTAGGACTTAACGACGTGGAACTGTGCCGATTTTTTTCTTTTTTATACTTGAATATTTTTATACGTCGTCCTTAGAATTTTAGATGCCGATTTATTTTAAGAATGTAAATTATTTTAAGAATATAGGTTAGCTTTGTCTCCATGCCATTATTTTGTAATGTTAGGTAATGTTTCGTCTGTTGATTAAAAAAATACACGGTGTTCAAAAAATGTTTCCGGAAAGTTATGTCACTGTATAGAGCGGCAAATTTAAGAATATTTATCTTCTATCATTTTGCAATATGATGGATAATTACCGAGTTATTGTGCATTGAAAATTACAACAATTATCCAATCAGTGGCTTAATCGAGGTCCGGTGGGCGGAGCCTATCGTCACGTGGCTACTGATTGGATAATTATTAAAAATTTTAATTAAAAACATCTCGATAATTACTGATTATATCGCAAAATACCAAAAAGAAAAGCTTGTTCAAATTTATCTCTCTATCCGGTGATATAACTTTCCGGAAACATTTTTTTGATCACCGTGTATAAATAATAATTATTGAATTAATTAATTAATTGAAAACATAGGGTCGTATGTAGAAAATCCTCATGGTCTTATTACTTTTCCTTAATACTTATAATCACATAAGATTTCATTTAAAAGGATTAAATTACTGAGAATATAGAATGTTAGAATATTAAATAATAACTTCGCCAATCTATCATTACTTACAACGGTGATTAATTGTTGGTGATGCTGTTAAGAACAAGAAACTCCTCATTACTCGTTAATATTAAGAAAATTAGTTTAATTTTTAGTAAATGCTGTAAAATATTTTTGTAATAACAAGGAAGGAAAGATATTGAATATCTATAAGCAAAAACTATCAGTGCAGAAGTGAATTCGAAAATGATAGTTACGTACATGTACATTATCAAGGAAACTTTTGTTACTTAAATACTTAATAATTACAAATTAAGGATTTTTTTCTTTAAAAAAAATCATTGTACACGTGATAAAATCTGGCAGGGAGAAAATGTAACGTAAAAGTGTAAGTTTTGTAAATAATGAACTAGTCTGAAGACGAAAAAGCTGAACATTAAATTAAAATAATTTAACAAATTTAAAAAATTTAACAAATAAAACACTTAATGCAAACAGCAATAAATCATAAAGATTTATATTTTACACTTTTATGCCTATGCGCATTTTTCTACCTGATAATTATAAAATAGTCGTTTTTATAAAATTAATTTGAAATTGTTAAATTAAAATTCAATATTCATGTTTAGGAATCGCTAATTTAATCTGTTTTTTTTTATTCAGTTCACTTCTTTTAACAAATATGCAAAATAGAAAAAAATAACACTTAGCAATTACCATAAGACTGATACTAAAAATATTTTAAAAGTGTAAGTGATGCAAAATTTCTATAGAAATTTATTGTTGTCGCAAAATATCACTTATTAATTAATTGTTCATAATGTACCACATATAAATTAAGGGGGTGAAATTTTAAAATTACTACATTGTGACCGATAGCTATAAGATAGCCATACATTCTATTATTTTATAAATTAGTTATGAAAAATGTTTACACATATTTTTTATAAAAATTGCATTCACTTAGCATAGAGGTGAGAAGGTTATCGTTCGGGTAATGTTTACTTATTTAATTAACAATTTATAAAATCGATTGTGCGCAATAATGCAATAAAGTATACCTGAATTGAATGTCATTGTTTAATAATTTATTTCCTAATTGTAAAGATAATTAATTTCTATTTTATATACTGAAATTGGAAATTAAAAATTTAATAAACTAGAGAATTATATCGAAAAAACTTAATTTAAAATTATACGAAAATATAGCGTAATAATTAACATATAAAAATTCTGTTTTGTCTATTATTTCTCTTCTTTAAAGAAAAAAATTGCTCATTTTCACTCTTCAGAATTTTAATGTAAATTTCTACGAAATTCAAAATTTTTGCTTAATTTAATTATGACCTGCTTTATCGATCGAACAAAACGAGTATAATTTGTCCCGCAGTCGGTATACAAAAACAAATGAAATTCGATGCGATAGTCAATTATAGATAATACATTCCTTTCGTTTACTACTTTACCTACACATAGTAATTGCGTATTTTTCAAATATAAAATATTAACTATATATATAAAAATATATACGCAGATACTAATTACATTTTCGTTAAATGAGGCAATTTAAATTGGTGCATTTAAATTGCACCGATTTTCACTGTACTTAAATGTATACTCAACAATTAAAGTTGAATGAAACGTTGAAGTAATTGAAAAACTCATAAGTAGAGCAATAATGGAATTGTCGATTCGTCTAAGTAGATCCACGAAAGAAAAACACATTTACGTCAAATAAAAGTCGATCGATTAATAGGTACATAAGCCTCCATATTTCAAACCCCAAGCAATTAAAGTGAAAATTCCCTGACAAAGTGTACAGACGACAAATAAAGTAATTAACACATGGATTGCGCAGCAATCAATACGCGCACTACACGACCTATTAAAAAAATTGGATTTCAATCGTTCGAAAAAGAAAAGCAATCCGAAAATCCAATCAAACAGAAAGCGCCACTTCACTTATAATATTCGCCTACGTGTGTATATAAGTGTGTTTGTGCGAGTATATTTAGGGTGAACTGGGGAAGGCGCCACAGCTAAGGAAAACATTAAAATAAAAAGCACACTAATATATTATCCATAGTTATATGAAATACATAAATTTTACTAGACTGTTTTATTTTGTGTATAATTAAAAAATATTAAAATTCCTGTCATAATTAAAAAATTTAGTAATTTCCTTTTTTGCAGTACACCAATGTAAACCTGAGGTCACTAACTATTATAAATATCTGATATTATATAAATTGATAAAAAAAGCTGCACTGTGGAGTGACAATCAAAGATATAGAAAAGTATATAGATCAAACCTCATGATTTAAATAAAGGTCTGAAAAGGAACTAAATATTAAAGCAAAAATTCGCTAATACTATGGCAATGTAATCAAAGGCTCGTAATACATATATTCAGAATGAACAGCAGAGAAATACGTTGTGAATAGAATAGAATAGTCGTTTATTGTAAATTACAGTATTTATACAAATAGCATAAAACATAACAATATAAATTGTAGCATAAAAAGCAGTTTTAAGTTAAAAATAAGTGTAGTCATTGCTATTTCGCAAAACAACGCAGCGTAATTAATACTAAAAACTAAGTCATAATACTAAAAGTAATGTCAAAGTAAGTAAATTTAAAATGAATAGATAAAAACATACTATTCACGTCAAGTAAACAATAAAATACAATAAATATATAAAAACGCACTCATACTCACACAATAATTGACATTCGGTTCTATAAGTATACGTACATGGGGCATCAAACGTTTCCAAACAAACGTGATATAGCTCTGCACGCTAAATTAGCTGGAGTGAAATAGAGTGAACATTAAATCTATTAGATTCAAAATTTCATTCCAATTTCTAGTGAAGTTAACTCCCTTGATGGAGTGAATTAGAGGGATTTTTTGACTTTTAAGACTTAATTTGTAATATGCCCTCTACCTCAGAGTGAAATTTACTCCACGTTAGAATGAATTTAAATCTATTCATGTAAATCTATTTACTCTGTTCATGTAGAGTCAAATTTGACCCCAATAAAGTCAAATTTAACTCGACAAGTGGTTTCACTAGAAACTAAGAGTGAAATTTGACTTTATATTTGACAACCGTTTTAATGTTCTTTACTCTACCATAGAGTGAATTTTAATCTATTTTTAGAGTCAATTTTAATCTACTTTTAGAGTGAATTGTAATCTATCTTTAGAGTAAATTTTAATCTATTTTAGAGTGAATTTTAATCTACTTTTAGAGTGAATTGTAATCTATTTTTAGAGTGAATTGTAATCTATTTTTAGAGAGAATTTAAATCACTCTATTCACGTAGACTCAAATTTGACTCCAACAGAATCGAATTTAACTCGACGAGTGGTTTCACTATAGAAACTGGGAGTGAAATTGCACTCCATCCGTTTTAGCATGTGTGGCATCTTCCCCAAGGGGGCATGTTGTCCAGGTTTGCCTTATATGGTAGGGCGGCGAATCCGAATCAAATCTATAAAGTCACGAAATCTACGAAATCCAGTGCTTACGAAACTACCCCCTTCCCCTGAATACTTCATAAGATCCGCAGTGGCCGGGGGCTAGACTCGGCGGCACGACGCATTAAGGCGGCCGGCGAATCAATTTATTATTTAAGCGCGACCGGGGAGGGGAAAAAATGGCTCGCGCTAATCCACCGGGACAATCTAGGATGATTAAAGTCCGCGATCTAACGTAAACACCTGTCGTCGCGGGGGAAAGATGTGCGCGTCCCAATGACTTGCGCAAACTCGCTCTTCCTTCCGCTTTCTTTCCTTTTCATTAAAAATTTTTTTCGCTCGCAAACTGTCGACTCTCGCTCTCGTGCACTTTGATCTACGAAAGTAGTTGGTACCTAGTGTGTATATACAAGAGGTGCGCGCCTCGCGGGAAAATTTATATACCGACCCGTTGGTCTGCCGAGTCGTTATCTTTTTTTCATTTTGCAAAATTTATGGAGGGAGGAAGAGAGCTTGATGCGATCGATATTAAAGTGCCTTACGTCGGTGCGCTTCCTATCGTATCTTATAATTTTTATGATTTCTTAATGAAAATTATATATACATATATATAAGGCGATCCGTGATGTGGGGGAGTTTTAGTCCGTGTCTATTTGTTGATAATTGAAAATGTCTAGAGCTTTGCATTATTTTTGTTGAAGGTTCTTAGGATGCTTCCTCTTCTTGAACATCATTTTTTGTTATTATTATTAACAGCATCGACTTTTTTTTCTTACTTTTTCTTGTAGGAGTTTTACTGTGTTTTAGCTGGCGTATGTTGTTGGAGAAAATGTTTCCGTGAAGGACGTGCTCTATTAGATTGAAACGAAGTTACAAAAAGATATGTGTAATTAAATGGCGATTATTTTTATGAAGCAATTAATTTTATATTATAAATTATGAATTATTATTATTTATAATCGTTACTTTTTAAGGATATAAATGAGCTCTTTATAAAATTTGTTTACAATAATTAAGTGGACGTAACAAGTAAGATTCGAGAAATATAAAAATTTAAGGTAATAGCTGATAATAATCAAATTAATAATTAGTTAATTAGTAATTATTAGTCAGCACTTAAGAAATCTAATTGGACCTTCCTTTAAATTCTATTGCTATGGCTATTGATTGTATAGAGTAATAAAAAATATTTTTTTACAAGTATTTTGTTTCTGATTGCTGCAATTTTTTTTAGATTTTACGTAAACTTAATTAACAGCTTTTTTATACATTTGCATCTGAAATTATCTGAGGCAATACCATAAAACACTATTTGCTTCCCGCATAAAAAAATTTAGTTTACCCAAAGTTCATGTTTGACGGTCGTTCACATGAACATTGGCAATGAGACTTTACCGAACTTGCTTTTTAAATTTTATAGAAGTTTATATATCAAAGAATAGCAAATAATTCTTTACATTTATTTGTTTTTAACGTTCGTCATGCGAACGTCCTTTTAAATTTAAGAAAAACTTCGTCTGAAGTTTGTATAAAGTATTGCAAAATTATTTATTATTTAGTCTCATTACCCATGTCCATGTGCCCAACGACTGCCAAACATGAACTTCGGATAATCTTTATCCTGATTTAAATTTTTTTTACGTACACTGTTAAAAAAAGCATTAAATTTAATGCACTTTTCAAGCATATGTGCACTTGAAATTTAATGTAGTTGGTACATGAATGTCAAATTAAGGTGCATGTGTCAAAAATACAATGCATTTTCTTCAAAAAATTACAACTTTAACATTATAATTTTGTTAATAGTACATTAAAAATTAGAAACACACACATGACTATCACTTTAATGCATGTATTCCTCATATTTAATGTATGCGTACATTAAATTAAAAGTACATTCACAAACATTTCGTAAATTTTAATGCAGTCACATTAAATTTCAAGTATAAATGCAAAAAATTTAATGTTGAAATTAATAAAATACATTTTCTGCATTTATACTTAAAATTTAATGTGACTACATTGAAATTGTTATGAATGTACTCAAATTTAATGTACTTCCATATTAAAATTCATGCAAACATTTATTATTTGTAGTCAATACCTGAATTTTAATATATGCGTACATGAATAGGATAGGTAGATGAACATATGCGACGTCCTGCCATGTAACGTTATATGTTGTGATAGCTCAGAGGATAACATGCCAAAATTGTAATTTTTTGGATCGGGTTCAAATCCCTTATAGAACTTTTTTTTACATTTTTTTTTGTTAATAAATTAAGTCTTATTTATTTTATATGTGAATATTGACTATTTAATAATTTTAGTTTACTTAATTTAATTAACAAGAATACATTCACAACAATTTCAGTGTATTTTAATGTAATCGCATTAAATTTCAAGGATAAATCCTGAAAATCTAACGCCAACATGAATAAAATAATAAATGTTGTACAATAATTATTGTTTAATAATAATAGTTTTTTTCTCATATAATGCTCAAACTCAATTTTGCAAATTTCTCTTAAGTGCGAAATAAATGTAATATACAAACAAGGACTCGTGGTCAAGTGGACTAGGTGTTGGACTCTGAATCGGAAGGTCGCAGGTTCGAATCTCATCGAAAGAAAAGTTTTTTCATTTAAGGGGATGCCGATCTTAATATATAATATTGTACATTGTATCATCAATTTAAAATATATTATAATATAATTAAGATATAATTAAACTATAATTAAAATATAATTTAAATCTATATAAAATAAAATTTGAAGTATAAAAATTGTTCATTGAATGTATATGGTCTTTAGGAGTTAAACTTGTACACGGAAAGATTCAAATTCAAATCCGATAATTTTTTTTTTTTTAAATTCAATCAAAGCATTTGAATTTTAATGTTATAAGTGCATTAAATTCAATGTACATTTACATTAATTTCCAAGCATATCTATTTAACAGTGTAACTTGAAAATTAATGTACAAGTAAATGAAATTTAATATTCCAAAAAGAAATGTAGGCTATAAACAATAGTATTTGATTAAAAAAGATTTTATTGTACACACTCAAACTTATCAAAGTCCATTCAATCGAAATTTATAGTAATCTTCCTTGGATTGCCACGTCTGTCTCCATACTATATACGAAATTTATTGTAAATTGTGAATTAATAAATATGCGATTAAAATTTTCAAATCTGATGTGTGCGCCTTCATCCCATTCGCCCCTTCGCACTAATTTACCCCAACGCAGCATATACAGAAAAGAAAAAGCAAAAGTGTCGCGGACACACGACCCTCGGCGCGGAAAAATCAACAGATTGAATCGTCGCCGTCACGACTCGCGCGGCTCGTCACAATCTGTCAGACTCGCCGGCCATTAGGAAAATGAATAAAGCCCCGATAAGTGATAAGCGCGTCGAGAGGGGGTGGGAGGGGGTTGCCCCGGCAAGTGCTCGATCCTCCCGCGCGCATTAACGACACCGGGGCACATCCAATCGCGCCGGGGGCGGCGCGTAAAGATTTTCACGCGATAGGCGTGCGGCGCATTTCTAAATTAGAATGTAATTTCGCGTTTTCCCGATCGGCGGCCCCGTTTTATTATTCATGAACGAGGTTCCGCGGTGCAGCGGCGCGTCGGTGGGGATTCGAGGCGCGGGTGGGGAAAATCTAATGGAGGCCGCGCTGTTTGCACTGCCGGCGCTCGTTATGCTCGCTATATTGCTGTACTATACGTAATATACGTTATCGTGTATTTTTAGTGTGGAGCGCCGGAAGCGTTCGAGGGGGTGGGGGTGTTTAATATTTTATTGATGTCGCTATTACATCGCGGAGTGTGCATTCGCTCGGGAATGATAATTCTTATGTGTGTGTGCTCGACCTAATTATAATGCGGGAGCGCCCGCGGTGTATTTTTTTAAAATTCACTGATCGTTGGTGAAAGGAGGAGAGGGTAATGAGAGAATTGATACGCGAGCTAATCGCGTTATGTATATATATGAGCGCCTTGTGAGTACAGAGCTTTTTCTTTCTTTTTTCCTGGGGTTGTTCGGTATAGAGAATTTAATATTGACGTTGACGAGACAATTGAAATGCGTATTTTGATTTTTTTTTTGTTTTCACCCTTCAATGCCGGACACTTTGTTCTTATATATAATTTATTTGTTTTCTTAGTAGTGCTAGAAATAAAGAAAAAATACTAAAACATTTATTTTTGTTAATAAACAATGTTGTTTTACATGTACTACATAAAACGACAAATAATAATCGAATAATACTATTTATAATTACAAGAAGACATTCTAAAAAAAATTTACAAAATGAAAATATATTAACAAGGAAATATAAATTTAAATTATTGTGCCATAACTGATACGCGCAGCATTAAAGGATTAAAAATGTGATTGGGGGAGAGCTTTTGATTCAATTTTCATAAAATTGATTTACTTTTTCAGGAAGAAATAAGGATAAAATACTAAAATGTGAGGAGATCGATAAATTTTTAATGTACTTGATAACAATTAGGAAACTTGAGTTGATTTCTTCCAAATGATAACAAGTATACTTATTGACAGTAAACTATCAACTGTTTTATTATCATGAGCTGAACAGTATATTTTTTTGTTTATTTTATTTGAATATTTAAAATTTAGGGAGACATGAAAAATGAAATAGTTGTATGTTATAAAAGAGAAAAGTTTATATTGTTTCAGCTAATTTCGATGTTCTTTCCTTCTCGCACTTTTCTCAAAAAGATATGGCTTTTTTAGTAACTTTAAGCAAATACTATGCACACTGATATGTTTTTCTTGTAAAATTTTCTTGATCAGCAATTTTGAGACTAAATGATCAAATAACATTTGACGTATTACATGACAGAGTAAATTTATTTCAATTTAAATTTTGTATGATTATTTAATTTATAAAAAAAGTATTCTACTAATTTTGTTTAGGTTTTGTTTATTCTTGAAAAAAAATGTATTCTTAGTTATCTGTTGATTTACTAATGCTAATAAATAGCTTTTTACGTTTTTCATTCAATGTGTAATATTATGGAATTTCTTCATAGAAATGAACAGTTTTTAATTAAATTACACAAACAGTTTCAATTATTTTACCCATTAAAAAAAAAAAAAAAACGAGCGCGTCAAAGCGCCACTTACCTGTACAGTGCTATTACTTTTAAAATCTCGTTTGGCACGGTTCGCGTAAAGTAGGTGGGAGTCAAATGAGTTATCGGAACTGCCATTAATTTTATCAATATTTCAAGGACGAGGCCCGAGGAAGTTTTACACAAGCAATACATTTTAATCTACGTCGTGCGTATAGAACTCTGAATTATTAAACCGCGTATAGCGAAGTATAATATCCTCAAAGGTTCAACCCCGTCCTACTTGCCGCAACGAAAGTTTCGAGAGTTCAACGACGGGAGGGGAAATTTGCAAAAGGCTTTCTCGTTAAGGAGTAACATACGCCTTAAATCCTGTAAGCAAATGAATTTAATTAATTTTCGCGTCAAATAGTTTTTATTATAGTTTTAAGAGGTCAAAAAAGTTTTACTCGGAGAGAAATGTTATAGTAAAAATTACTATATTCCGCAGGAACAATGGGACATACTCGAGCTATGACCATTTTTGCTATAAAACATACTAAAAATTCCTATGTACATAGCAAAAATTGCTATTTATATAGTAGAATTTTTAGTATTTTTTATAGTAAAAATCGTCAGAGGTCGAGTATGTTCCATTGTTCCTGCGGAATATAGTAATTTTTACTATAACATTTCTCTCCGTGTATAAGATATACATTTATGCACGGAGAGAAAAATCTTAATAAAAATTGTTATTGTGATTAGGAAATGAGTGACAGTCTTGATGAGCAAGAAATTTTAAGTAGCAATTATGATACAAATTAAATGAAAAGTAGCAATTTGTTTGTGATACTCCTTTCTTAACCACAATAGCAATTTTTATTAAGTTTTTTCTCTCAGTGTGCGGTTGAACTTTCTGAGTTGCCGTAAATTTATTTTCATTAGAGGTCGTTAATCTGACAATAGTATAGACGATCGTCTTTTTCGAGATAATAATCTACGGAATATAGTAATTTTTAATATAACATTTCCCTCCGTATACCTGCTTCGGACATATGTAGACTGACCTTTGCCACTATTTTGAGCAAAATAATGTGGTACCTATGTGTATACATTTATATTGTGATGAATTCATTAAATTGAACGTAATGAAGTAGTCACTGAATTTTAAGGCAGCGACATATTTCACTGTTTTGTAGTCAAAAGTTTTCCATTGCTTTGAAATTCCGAAACTGAACTGGAATTGGATCTTGAAAATTGGATTAAATTTATATAGAACAAAACGTATTTTAACAATCGGTGTCTATATAGCGAGTTCATTTGAAGCAGTTTAAAGCAAAATTTCAGTTTACGATTTCCTTCGGATAATAACAGTAGGCAATATCGTTACTAGAATCTAGAAGTACGAATTACCAAAAGAATCGCGTGAAAACTGTAAAATAATTGAATTAATAAAATATCAGGCAGTTGAGGCAGTACCAATCACATACACATAGCCGTTGAAAATAAAGGAAAAGATTTTGAGCCAAAAAATAATCGTTAGACCTCTTCAAAATCAATAAAATGATTCCACACGAAAAAATGCAGTAAATTTTGCTTACAGCTTTCAAGGTGTAAGGTACGTTACTCCCTAATTGGTAAGGGGCGGTGGTTTAGCGTCGCGCGTCGCTTGCGAGATTCAATTTTCAAGATTATCGATCGACTAAGCAGTCACGGCGCATTTGGCGAGCCTCAAATCGTCCTCGACGAGGAAAGCAGTAACGCTGAAAAAAAAAGGAGAAAGAAAAATTTTGTTCGGGGACTCGAAAGTGCCGGCCATCAGTGGTGTGTTGACTTTAGGCGGCCGCTGTCGTGCGCTCGGGGTATATAGCGTCGCGGCGTCGGCTCACGCGAACTCGCGCTTTCAACCCGTCAAAACTTCGCCTAATGGCAAATAAACAGTTGTTTTCGAAGTGAGATCCCAAAATGGCGGCGCTTGAACAAATATTGGGTCGAGGGACGACGCGGATACCTACACCCGGGACTACCGCTCGTTATTATTACTTTCTGAGCAAACGAATTCCTTAATTGTCCAACGAAGTAGTATCGTTTACGGAGGTTCTTTTTCTTTTGTTTTTCTTATTTTTGTTTTATTCAATTGCTCGTGATGAGAGTCGGAAATCGCGCGGGTGAGGCTTAAGCTCAAACTCTTTGTTGAAATATACTTTTTAATAGGAGGATGTACTTTGATTAAGAATTCATAGAATGTACTTGTTTGTTGTTAATTAAAAAGTTTTTATTGAAAAATAATTTCTGGTACAAAAGCGCATGGATTAGGCGTGTATGCAGGAAATTAATCAATCGAGGTGTAATGGGTTTATTTAAAAATAAAAGAAGAATATGATTAATTCGGTATATTATATATTGTATATTGATGTTTTGTTGATGAACTTAAAATCTTGAAATTGAATGTAAAATTTATAAAAAAAATTGCTAATAACAGATGTGAATAGTCATTGCACGATATGAATATTTTACGTTTACCGATTTAGAGAGGGAACGATAGAGAAAATTTAATCAGAGTATGAATATTTTAATAATAGGCCTATTACTTAGCCTTCGTAAATAAATAATGTTAAATGTAACCAATTAGAAACGAATGCGTTCTATTTTAAGTAGAAATTTATTTATTTATAACATTATAAAGACTAACTATAGTTCTGTACAATAAAAAAATTAGT
Organism: Sycophila sp. Sp_5; assembly: GCA_018906775.1. Taxonomy (NCBI): domain Eukaryota; kingdom Metazoa; phylum Arthropoda; class Insecta; order Hymenoptera; family Eurytomidae; genus Sycophila; species Sycophila sp. Sp_5. The sequence continues at coordinate 141,425 of JACCID010000014.1, read as the reverse complement.
TGTCAACTGAATTAGCAGAAGACAATCTCAAAAAGCTTAAGGAAGTAAATAGTGATTACGTAGGTGCAAGTAGACATAATTTTGAAGAAAATTTCATCTGGTACTAGGTTTTGTACACCTATGTCAAGAACTGCCGAAAAATGTTTTTTTTTTTTAATTGGATTCTCAAAATTCGTATAGTATCGAAGAGAGATGTAACCATTAATCGATTTAATCCAAAATCTGATTTTTGATAAATGTAAATCAAAATTATGGCCCTTTTCAGAAATCTAAAATTTAGTAATTTTCGTTAAGACCATAAATAATATATACTCTATTTAAAAATACTATTGAACCATTATTAATTACATTAATTAGTCCGTTCTGACAAAAAATATTTTAAACATAATAGGAAATAGAAAAAAAATCTGATAATTTTTTTCTATTTCCTGATATGTTTAATGTATGTTTTGTCGGAACACACTGATTAATGTAATTAATAGTGGTTCAATAGTATTTTTAATAGAAAAAAATCTGATAATATTTTTTTTTCTACTGTAAATATACCTTCTTAAGTAACTTACATCCAAAATAAATAGACGTTTAAAATCGTCACCTGCTTCTAAACATTAAAACTACTCGAATACAAAAAATTCGAGCTACAAGCTAAAAACTGTTCGCCTGTCATAAAAAAAAAGAAAAAAATCCTCGAAATTACAAGAGGCTCGCATAAATTAGCGAGCCGGCGAAAAACGATCGAACTTTTATCAAAATCCTAATGATGCACCCATGAACCTTATTAAACCGTCTGGACGTAAGCAGGCCGCGCTCGAGGTGAGCATACGCGCGTCCATCTCTCCGCCCGCTTCGCATTACACACGCGGCGGTCCCCTCGAACCCCGCGGCCGGCGGATTAATTAGAGCCATAAAAAGGCAGCTTTAATATGAGATTATCTTCGCGGAGGCGCGTGCGGGCGCCCTTCTTTCTCTCTCGCTCCTTTATCTCCTTCCCTCCTCCCGTCGTCCGTCTTTCCTCCTCCATCCTTCCTCCTTTTTTTTCCACGTCGCATCTTGGCTCCAGCTTGCAACAGTTGGGTTGCGGAGGCCACCGCGCCTCGGGTTCCGGGGGCCTCCCTCTTTATACATACAAAATATATTTCATTAAAGTCTCGGTAGTTTTTCAGATTGCTCGCTCTTTCTCGTGTTACAGCTTTATTAGCCCGGGCTTAATGCGCCGCTCCTCCTGGCGAGCGGGCGAGCCCTTTATATATATATAATATACATATATATATACACACATATATATATATATGTAACTTGGCAAAAGGTCCTTCGACAGTGTGGTTGTAAGCATGCGCAATTTTTGTAGCCTTTTGCGAATTGATTATTGCTGCCGTCGAAGACTGTTTAATTCGATTATGATTGCTGGGTGAGTGAGCGGAGGGCGATTACGGGGCTGCGGAGTTGAAAAAAATTATTGATTTTCGAAAATCAATATTATATTTAGGCTGTGGTGGAGAGCTCGGGCGCAAGCAGAAACTTTTACTTAGATTGGTCGAGGCTTGCGACCATTTAATTAATCTGCCTTATTTATTTATTTATTTTTTGCAATACGTACACTGATAGAAAAGATCCTTTGATCCAAAGCCAGTGTCTTTAATATAAAGCCGTGCGCATTTAATATAGTCCAAAGGCGTAGGTATTAGATGTAAAGAAACGGTGCATTAACTATTAAGCCATCCACAGGATTTTTGTCAGTAAACATGATCGCGCATTAACTATTAAGAAATATTTCTTGAATGATAATGCACACTTCTTTATTTCAAATACCATGACAAAATTATTTTTTAAAGCCGCGAGGTACTTTGGGTTAAGGAATCTTTTCTATCAGTGTATTGACAAGGTGATGACGCCTCATATTACTTTAGAAGTATACTTTGAAGCACCTGGTGATTCTGGGCTTCTGGTTTATTAATTATTTCGAATTTGTTGAATTTTATTTTAAATTTTATTTTAGTGTGGGACCTTTTCGTCCATCTAGAATGATTGAAATAAAATAATGAAACTGATTAAATTTCGTTGATTGTTCATTAATTAAGTTTGTAATGATATTCCGATCGATTAATTACGATAACTATTACTGCAATTTGTTTATCACTCTCTTTTGTATTATTATAACGTTGTAAAGAGTTTGTTTTTTAATTATAGATTAGCGGATGTAGAAGTAAAGTTACTCATAATTATCAAAAGTTTTGAACACTGTGAGGCTCAAACGTATTTACATTAAGGCAGTAAAATTATTTAACAATGGAATAAACGATCTCGAGGGATTAAATGAAAAATAAATTAAATAAATTAATCTACATTAACGTATATGTAGTTAAAATCAGGCTATGATTTCGTAAATCTTTAGATTTGCAGTTTTTCGGATGGTAATCAAGGCATTAAAATTATATTAAAATGTTCTTAAAGTGACCATAATATTGGACAAAACAAAATTTGAAACATTCGGCACAAACTAAAATGACAAAAAGTCTACACTATTATTGTATAAAGCAATTACTTCCTTATTGCACGATTGAAAGTAAAAGCAGTATGTTACATAATAATTCCAGTGATCATTTTTTCGTACCCTATCTTCGAGACTTACAAAGAAATTGATCAGCTGTAGGAGGAAACCAATTTCTCCCGTCATTTTTCATTCAAATTTCAGAGTAAACCGAGTCAGCTTGTAACGTATACTTGAAAAGTCCACCGCATAGGTTCGCGACTATTTATTTCTAAAAACGCGCAACATGCCTTTTATACTCATTTCGCCACGCTCCCCCTTTAAATATTCAACGCACCGCCATCATCTAATTACTGTGTTCAGCAACTGCAACGGCCGCTCGCGCATTCTTATCGGAAAAATAGAGAAAAAAACGCACGAGAGAAAAGAACGCACCGCGACAAACGACAACATCCCCCCTCGCGTACCAATAATCGTTTAACTGCATCAAACTGAAAAAATAAAATGGAAAACAATACGCGAAGGGGGTGACATTATATTACCCCCTTCGGTCGCGGCGTGCACGCCTACGCAGTCGTTCGGCGGCGCACCAAAGTGTCCTCTTTGTAATTTTCTTATCGCATTGGCGGCGACCGTATGAATTAAAAGCGAAGATCGAAGGCGGCGGCGCAACCCTTTCGGAAAATAGCCGCACACGCGAGGCTCTCCCGAAGGCTAATAGACGACAAACGACGCCGCGACTTTATAATGCGAGCGGCGCGGCTCTGCAATTTTAAACGCGGAAAAGCGGCGGCCATGATGGGCTCTTTGTCTTCCGCGAACGTTATGAAAAATGCACGAGCTGCATGTTTTGTCGCTGCTATAATAAATTCAACTCTTGGCGTCCCGTGTGCAGCATCGAATAAACTTCTGGTCGGATTAACAGAAAAGTCATGAAATTGTGTAGAAATTTATAGGAACGGTGGATTCTTCGCCTCTTCGCGTTTTATAAGTCGGATTAGCAGAAATTTTATCGTGAAGAAATTTCATGATGAATTCAAAATTTAAAGTGGAGGCATTTCACGATGAATTCAAAATTCACAGTGAAGGAATGATGGAATTTTCGTCCCTGTGCGTCCCGTGCGCAGTATCGAATAAACTTCTGGTCGGATTAACAGAAAATTCATGAAATTCTGTAGAAATTTAGGAATGGAAGCTTCGCTTTTTCGCTTTTTATAAGACGGATTAACAGAAAATTCATGAAATTGTGAACAAATTTGGGAATGGTGGAATCTTGTAGAATCAATCGTAGATTCATAGTATTTAATGGCACTTGATCTATCATTGTAATTTTTTAGAAAATTAATTTTTTTCAACAAGTTTATTTTTACTTATGAAATTTGCAAAGATTTCTATAAGGGATAAACTACTTCATGTTGAAGGTAAAAAGTCTATTTTCATTGAATCTTAAAATTTAGGTTTTCCATACTATGAGAATCAAATTGAAGTGTAGCAATTTTTTTCTATTAGGTCGGACAACTCGTTAGATTTTTATAATATTTTTTTTAACATTCTATATTTATTTATCAGAAAAGGTTCTGTTTTACGACTGCAGCTTGTTACTAAAATTTACTGCGTCAGAGGAGACTTTAATACATTTCTCTAGAATTGACTTTTTTTCAATAATCAAATAATTAAAGTAGAACTCCTTCAAACGATCACTGCGTATAACTGTGTGAACAGGTGACTCCTGCAGTTTTTTCTCCCACACTTCATACTTAGTGCATAGGAAGCACAATACAAGAGGGAAACCTACTTTTATCGTCTTCGTGGGGAAAAGATGAGGCGCGTTTAGATTTTTCTTTGTTAGCGGCGAACACCGCGGCCAAAGTACTTTGAATATGAAAAAAAGGGAAGAAAGAGAGAGGCATGTATGGTAATGCTGAGGTCGGGAAAATTTCTCGTTGTTAACGTGCTTTCTTGCTCCCCTCCCGCGAGCGACGTGCCGGAAAATCACTCGAATCGAGAAAAAATTGATTTCAATTGTTGCACACCGTCGGGCTGCGAGTCATTGTCATGGTAATTTTACGGGTTTGCTGTACAAATTTGTTCCCTCGCACTTCCAAGGTTTCGGTTTTCTCAGTCTATGCGTGCACTTCTTTTTAGAAAACTATTTTGTACGTTATTTTTATCGTTATCATTATCAGTCCCGTCCGTTGCCGCGTAATGGAATTTTTATTCTGCTTTTCAATTCTACGAAGTTATTTTCGTCGAAGGCGTCAATTCTTTGTCTGCTTTAAAAATAGAGCATAATATTCTATGGAAAATTTGTTATGTAATTCGAAAGTGAATTAAATAAGTGATTGATTTTTTGTTCATTGTGTGTGATGATATTTATATATAAATTGTATTTTATTACTCTGAAGTATAAATACTATTACAAGTGTCAAATAATGATTGTACAAATCTGTGTAATAAGCACTTCTGAATTATATTTTTTAACTTTTTAATATTAAGTTTCTTTTGCCAGCCTACGGTGCGCACATTCTGTGCATGGATTATTTTCTAAGTTATCTGGTCTTAGTATAAACAAATAAATTAATAAAATAATAACGGCCACAATCTCAATCAATAACGAACGATTCTACGCCATGTAAATCTGAAAATGTGAAATTCACTGTGAAAATGTGAATAGTAACATTTAATAAGTGAAAAGCCGTTCATATGCTCAATATTTGAACGATTTTTCACATAAAACATGTCACTATTCACATTTTTACAGTGAATTTCACATTTTCAAATTTTGGATTGCGTAATCCGCTGCAAGCACTGTCCCAGTTAAAAAAAAATTTGATTCAATCTTTTTTTTATTTACCCTCGAGCTAATTCAGAAGAAAACCCAGATAATATTACTCGAAACTTTTCCAACACATAATCGCCCAGCACATCGCAACCACTATCATCGTCGAACCACCTGCTCGCCTAATTTGGTGTTGACACTGTCGAAGGAGGAAGAAAGAGCGGATTCGAAGGGAATCAGACCTTCGAAATAACGAAATTCCCCCGCACAAGCTTATCGAATTAAAATTCGGAAAATGAGTTACGGTGAGAACGCCGCTGGGCGCAGCATCTCGCGAGCAGCGTCGGAACTCGAGGACCGAGGAGAGAAAAAAAGGGAGGGATACTCTTCTGAAAAGTCAGCGAGACAATGGTGCTGGTAGAACTTGTGAAGGCGAAAATTTCGGAGGCGATTATGCATAGCCGCGAGGAGGACAATGCGCGAAGAGGCCCGGGGGCCTCATTGTGACGGAGCGACAGGTTGACAGGTTTCGAGGGGGCTCATGCGCCCCTCCGCTTTTCTACGCGGGTAGGGGAAATCTTAGAGCATCGGGGATCCAGCGGCTGCCATTCATCATTTCGGCTGTGTTGTGACTGACTCCGTAAAACGTGAAAATAGCCGGGGGTCCATTGTCTTTGGCATTGTTCGCGGGCTCATTGTGGACGGGGTATGATAATTAAAGGTGAGCTGTTTATCGCTGCTGGATTCCGGGTCATCGCTTTTGCGGACTCAGGTGGTCGTTCGTAGGAAAGCGTCAGGTTATTAGTGTCAGTATTATGGAGGGGTTTGTAAATAGTTTTCGAGTAGTGATACTTTTTTTTACTCTCGAGCTCGATTTTCATGCTAATTTTGAAGACCCTGAAAGTCTTTCTTTTTGGGGATTCATGCGAGCTTAGTAAGTCAAGGTTATTGAGTGCTGTCGTATATGACTGTACCCTTTATTCTTGTTTTCAACGTGTGTTTGAAAAAATGTAAATTAATAGCGTATAATACGGAATTATAGTATAATAGAAAAGATAATTTTTTGAATAGTATACTAGGTTTATATTTCATTTATGTGGTAATTATTTAAATATTTTTTTATAATAAAATGTTATAGTAGATAATTTATTTCAAGATATGCTATTAGATTGTAATAGATCGAAGAATTATTGGCTTCACATATATAGACGTAGCATGATAAATTTACCCTTCACTTTTTAACACTTATAATATACGTGAATGATCCTTGTAATATAAAAGTCTAAAAACTCGTACATGGAGAAAAATCCTCTAATTTTATAAGTTACCACTTTAATTTACTTACAGACTGTCAAACTGACACATTTTACACTGTGCTATAACAATTTTTCCTACGGAATTTTCTTATGAATTTTTTTAAGAAACTGAAATATTTATAAGTAGGCTAATGCGATCAAACAAAATTCAGATTTCATTAAAAACGTCTCATAAACAGCTGAAAAAATCAACAAATAGTTCATCTTTTATTATCAACTGTAATATGCACACAATTAAAAAAAAAGATGTATAGATACTTGATGATTATTAGAAGATTATATATTGCATTAAAATTTGTACGATTTCACGATTATCCTGATGTACAGTGACATTACGATCGTACAATCTGCTGTAATCTACCGTTGTACCTTTGTGAATACAAGAACAAAAATTGATGAAAAAAGAAAAATACATGCCAATTATTTTTTAATATTCTATCAGACAATTCTCAATGACTATCATTTACTTTCGGCAAAAAAAAATGAACGCAACAACTACACATTTTCCTCGTCTATTTCCTCAACCTGCAAAGGAAACATAATACCCCCTCTTCTCCCCCGTTCCAAAAAAAAAACGCAACAGAAAAATCCCACAAAATCATCCCTCATTAAACGCAGCAAAAAAGAGAAGGAAAATAATTCAACGAGACACTTAGTCGATCGTAACGCTCGTCCGGCAGAAAACAATCTCCCGCAGCCGTAACCGATCGCTCGTAAATCCCATCTCCAGAAGCGCGGAGAAACCGACGGATTGACTATCATCTCCCAGCGGGTATTCCGCGAAAGGGGAGGGCACGCGAGCGAGCGCAGCGGCACGCGCCAAAGACGCGCGAAAGCGATAAAAGTCGCGCTCGGGAAATCGCCGGCGCGTAATTGAAGGCAATAAAGGGGATGAGGGGCAGCTCTCCGCGAGGATGACGAGGGGGAGGGGGAGAGGCAGGTGCCGCCGCGTCGGGGGAACGGAATCCTTATGGGACGACACGTCGCAGGCCAGCGGTTGTGCGCGCAGCTTGCCAGGAGCCGAATCTGTCGGGGATCGTATGGATGCCCAGAACCTGCTATTATCGGCGCTAAGGAGAGGCCGCGCGCTCTTAGCCTAATTGATGACGAAATTGCCGTGACATTTGTGGACTGACCGTAGGGAGCAATTTTCGAGTGTGCTTCGCCTAAAGGTTATATATAGATAATTAATTGGTCTCGTTCGAGGAGCTGTTGATTTATTGCGAACGAATTCTTTTTCTTTTTTTTTTTCACGTGCTTTCTTTTTGTGCTGTCGGTAGGTTGTTATACGCCGAATGTGAGATTAGAGGGATAAAAAGTGAATGCACTGATTTTTTTATCGTTTTATATACATGGATTTTTTTATCTATATAATAGTTTATCAAAGTAATAGTTATAGTTTATCCAAAGTTAGATTAGATAATAGTTTATCCAAAGTTCATGTTTGACGGTCGTTGATACGAACATGGGCAATGAGAATTTACTGAACTTGCTTCTTATATTTTATAGAAGTTTGTATAAATGCGTGATATAAACGGATAAATTACTGCTGAAGTTACAGAAAATGATTCTTTACATTTATTTGTTTTTAACTGTTCGTCTTTTAAATTTAAGAAAAACTTCATCTGAAGTTTGTATAAAGTATTGCAAAACTATTTATTATTTAGTCTCATTGCCCATGTTCGTATCAACGAGCGCCAAACATGAACTTTGGGTAAACTTTATTCTAACTTAAATTTTTTTATGCAGGTAAAAATTAGTCTTATTGCCAGAATATTAAGTATTTGTTGATTTTTTATCAACTGTTAGTGAATTTTTTTTACTCGCATAAATAATTTATTAAAGAAGGTGCAATTAGATTATAATAGATCTAAGAATTATTGACTACATATAGGCGTTGCATTACCCTTCACTTTTTACTCCTTATAATATATGCGAATCACCCTTATAATGTGAAATTCTGAAGACTCGTACAAGCAGGAGAAAAATCCTCTAATTTGATAAATTACCATTTTAAATTGTTATCGTTAAGTTGTTATGCGCTGGATATGAGATTAGAGTGATAAAAAAAAGTGCACTGATTTCTTTTATCGTTTTATTCGTGGGCCGGAGGATTGTTTATAAATTAGTCTTGTATAACGAGAAGATATAATGTTTTTTTTTCTTGAGGTGTATATATAATACCTGTTGGCAAAAATCGATTTCTCATTCTTCTTGCATTTGCATGATTCAGAGTGCTTAATTGGAGGGGCACCATTTGATTAATAATTTCAATTATGATATCAATTTTCTTTTTTTTTATTTAAATCGTTAATTTTGTTAATGTTTTTTTTTGTTAGCGTCCATTAATAAATAAAATTGAAGCTTAGTCATGTGGGTGTTCATATATATACTAACGGCCCAAGTGAACGTTCGAGTACTCTATACCTGCTACCCTCATAGTCATTTTATGATATGCAGCTGCTTCATGTAGTCTCTTATAAGCTCCAAGCTGTTCCGTGTCAGTTGCCGCAAGACATATTGCAAATCTTTATACGTCAGAACCGCTTCACTCTTTTGTCGCTGGGCGTGATATTCATCATTAAAATTTTTCTTGCAAGTAAAATTACCATGTCGATAAATTCTTTTAAGAAAGGATTTTGTGTGTGAAATTAGGATTATATTTTGTGGTTTATACATAGACTAGAATAAATTACAAGAAAAAATATCAATAATTTGCAGATGCTATAATCTGAGTGTTATTACTTTCTTATCTATGATTCGAATCACGCAACAAATACGGAAGCTCAAAAATAATTTATTAGAGAGGTGACAATATTTCTTTCAACTTAAATGCATTTATCAGTTAAATATAAATTATTTATTATTAAATTTAAATTTTAAAAATTCAGGCGAACAGAAAGTATTCATTAATAATTTAAACTATGTAAGATCAATTATAGATCTTATTTATCAATTTATAAATTATTTGTTTAGAATAATAATTAATACACAAAAAAATTATTAATTTACTTGTAAACGTGTAAATACGCCTTATAAAAATCAGTTTGCATTTTTATCCTAGCTCAATTAAGAATTCGTTCAATTATAAACATTATTTTTGCGTTTAGAATTTTATACAAATATTATGTTTTATTTTATCTGCTCCATTAAACTATACACAAATATTTAACAAAAAAGGTGCAATTTAAACGCATTCTTTGTGTTAACGAAATCACAATGAAGAGCCTACATTAAACACAATCTCCGTGTAATTATTTTTCGAGTAACACAAAACACAACAGTTTTAAGCGTGTGCAAATCATAAAAAAAAATCAGGAAACCAATCGAAATCTGAGCAAGAATCCAATCTTCCGTGTCTAAAATTTCTCACCCGGCATAATCGAACTGCCGTATAAACGAGGGACCCTCGATATAATTCCCGCGCTGTTTAGCAGCGGCTCTCTCTCTCTCTCTCTCTCTCTCTCTCTCTCTCTTTCTCTCTGTGCTTTATAAATATTCAAATAATCTAAAATTCCAGCTCGTCGACTTGTCCGATCGGCACGCATACACATCCGAGGTCGCGCAGGTGCTAAAAAGCATCTCCGCGTATAAGTCAAAGTCCGGCCGATAAAAGCCGTAGGAGACCGCGACATCTGTACACTGGGCGCCGATAAGGCGCCTTTCCTCGCGTGCGTCTCAACTTCTCGTTCGAATCCCCAAAGAGAGAAAGAGATACACATATACATATCCTATATACAAATGTTTACATACACGCGTGCATACACTTATATATAATACGCGATATGTGCATATACATATACAGAAAGAGTGAGAGGAAGCCATAAATCGTTTAGTGTAATCTCGCGCAGAAATAAAAACGCGCATCCCCGACTTACATAATGAGGCCGTGGCGTTTGAAAACGTATCCGCACGGGAAAGTGAAATATAAGGCGAGAAAAACGATGAACAAAAAAAAAAAGAAAAACGAAATTTCAATGAAATAAAGTAACCGAAATTAAATAAAATCGAAATCATATTAATCTTGGCTTCTTGTGGCGCACGAGGCGGTTCAAAGTCCCCGCGGTAAAAAGTCCAAAGGGACTGTATATACACATATATGTGTGTGTGTGTGTGTATTCACGGAGTCAGCCCCCCCTTTCTAGAGTTTGAGGAAGAGAAAAACGAGCAAATTTAAGGTACAGGTGTATATATATACATAGATGTATATATTATATATATATATATATACAGATGTAAGTGTATATATACACGAGAGGAGCATGCGGCATCTCTCGATCCATATAACATAAAATGAGTAGCGGCCTCCTCCTCTCGTTATATACGGTTCGCAGCGGACATCGCACGCACACAGCTGCCCGCCTCTTATCTCCCGTATATCGGCTGTATATACATATTTAATGCCTGGGCCACGGATTGGAGCTCCGAAGGATCCTCGGCTAATTTATGCGATCCGCGCGAGTCGCGTGTCCTGCGCCTCGTCAAACCGGCGGACTGCGTCCGATCCTTTAAGGCGATTGCGTATAATTTTTTTTTGTCAATTTTAAACCCTCGGCAACGCGGGTTGCGCAATGCGCGATGCAAATTAAAACGTTATCGGGGCCCGGGGATAATAATGATTACTTTTCGGAATGCGAGGAGCGACGCGCGGCGGCCGGCTTATTACGCCGCAGATTTAGGGAGGACCCGAAATTGCGCGACCGGCATTATTTTGGCGATCGCCGCGTGCGACGTGTAATTTATTCTTCGGGTCGGGATTTTTCGCCGTCTCTCCTTTTCTTTTCGAAGGGGGGAGATTCCCAGCAGATAGGTTCATTTATTCTCGTTAATTACAGGCGCGCGACTGATTGCTCGACTTTTTCTTTTCGTTTTCAATTTTTTTTTTTATATATTTATTTATATTCTTGATGAGACATTGAGTTATCAGAGGAGCTCGCTCTATATCGTCGGGATTCGTTTTCGTTTTAATAAATTTATAATATCTACATCTTTTATTAAGATGTGCGTGTATATAGGCGGAAAACGAGTTTAACGAACGAATCAATCATCAATAACTTTTTTGCGTGTGCGGTTAATACACTGCACTCGACGAGTGGCAACTTCAGCGGCAAAATTGAACTTCTTTCCTGCTCGTTTGATGGGACGCTTCGAAGTATCGGCGGGGTAAAAGGCAGAAAAACTTGTAATGCGAATGCGAAGTTAACTGATATCCAATAAAAATTGACATATCTCGAGGCGGCGAGCGCGCGAGTCCCTTTTGTACATGCTGCATCTGCGGAATGCGCTAAATTGTGGCCGAAACGATGCAATTCCCGCAGCGCGATCGTCAGAGTTAATGGGCACTTGTCAACTATTCGCAACACGCGCGTCCCTCGTGGGCATGCTTATATTTAAAAGTGCATACTCAATAATGCGTTTTTCGGCTGCCGTGCGGTAGCTCTCTCGAGGCGCTCGAAATTTTTATTTTTAACTACGCCTCACAGATGATCGAGATGCTGCTTTTTGTTCGGCGATTTTCAAGGGGAAGCCGATGTATTTTTTTTTTATTTGATTTTTTAAATTGTGGGGCTTGCCTTTCGCACTTTCTGTCAAAATCTTGTAAAGTGGTGTATGAGAGGTGTGCGTTTTGCGTTAAGTGAAAACGCTTCTGTCAGTGAAAACTGAACGCGTTTAATGAGAAATTTAATTTCGAATTTTGGTGTCCGGCTGCTGTTGACGATGTTTTTGAGAATCGTTTATATTAGTACATCGAAATTTTTATTTTGTAAAAATTCATCACGGTATTAGTATAAAAACGATATTATCGCGTTAATTTGTAGCTATCTAGTAATATTTTCGTTGCAATAGTTTTAATTGCATTAATTTATAGGAAGTAAATTAGAAATTAGTAAAATTTCCATTTACCAAAACCAAACTAAAATTAATATGAAATACTCCTAAGATTAAAATTGAAATTTTAAAAGTGAATTATATACTATTTATTACTTACAAGTGTTAAAAATATGGCTTTTCATTTAGTAATAATGATAATGATGATATATACTTCTCCTTCACATCATCACATTTAATCGATGCTTTGCTTAAATATAAACCTAATAACCTGTCAAAATGAAAATCAAAACATGATGCGCAGTAGCGCTTTGAGGCCATACAAAAAACTTCAAAATCAGATAAATTAAACCTTGTTATGATATAATAACTCCTGAGATATAATATTTAAAAAAAATTCTTTATCTGTAGTGTGATTAAGAATAGGAAGTGTAAAAATAATTACATTAGCATTTTGTTGTTCTATATAAGAATGCATTCACCACGCAATCGATAAATAATTATTTTTCATAAATAATTTAAGTTTTAAAAGACTATTACACGTCATCTACCGCAGTAAATATAATGGCTTTGCAACAATGTCTAGCGTGAAACTAAACTTTGCGGCAGTAAATACTTAATCAGTACCTTCAATGGCATCGTCGTATAGTTACACCGCACTAATGAATGAGTACTTGTGCATTTCTAATGTGAAAAAACTCGGTTTAAATTCAAAAAGATGATTGCCGCTGTCCCCGCGCTTTTGCTCGTTAAACCGTCGCCTACATAGACGCGCGCGCGCAGGGGAGCGTTCTCCCGGCCGCTCGGGGGATTTTCGAGGCGGCAAGGAGTTTTAAGAAACGGAAATGTCGATAAATCGAAGCAGCCTTCTGCCCCGCAGTTCCCCGGGCTTTTCGCATTTTTTTTTCCGAAACGCCCCACAATTTCCTCGTCAATGTGTGTAAGGTCGCCACAGCGTCGTCGGACTCGTTCATAATTGACGCGTCATTCGTTTGAGGCCCTCCACCCGCGCCTTTTTCCTTCGAGCCGCGAGCTCAACTTTATATTGTATGCCTATGCGGACACCGCGACGCAGTTGCGCTGCGGTGACTGTGGTCAGTGACGCAACTGCCCTTTTTTGTTACTTTTTTTTACAGGAGGGAGAATGTTTTTGGCTTTTTTCGAATCGCACGTACTTTAGGTTACTCTTCCTCGAAACACGGTTTTGGGGTTGCAATTACGTGCACCAGGGTCTGCGGGCGGGATTTTGCTTAGCGGTGTAGAAGCAATTGCTTTTTACGAGCGATTTTTTATTATGAACTTTTTTAGAGGCTCGTTTACAGGCGCAGTTAGTATAGAAAGCTATAAAAAAACAATCTTAAAAAGTGCAATAATTGAATTTTAAAAGAAAAAAATTTAAAAACTGTAGAAGCAGAGTTTTAAAATATAAAAAGCTTAAAACGTATAACAGTTGAGTATTAAAAGAATAAAGCTCAAGACATATAATGAGATTTGTATCAAATCGTTGTGACTTTTGAATTAAGTTTAAGTTTATAAGAGACAAAAATATTTAAAATAAAAAAGCTTAATAAGTATAATAGTTCAGTTTTCAAAGAATAAAGCTCAAGACATATGAGTTTGGTATCAAATAGTTGTGACTTTTGAATTAAGTAGTTTATAAGAATTTTTTAAAATAAAAATTTTTCTGTTTCGACAAGGCTGATTGTTCTAGCGGAAGGAAAGCCAATCTCAATTGAAAAAAAATGGACTAATTGTGGGTGAACAAACTATTTAGCACCATAACTTACGTATTTTTAATTTTTCATTAAAATCTTTTTTATGATTTCTTTATTATTCTTTTTCATCAAAGTTGGGCTCTTTCGAGTCTACACAATAGTTATCGAACAAAATTTAGGAATTTCTATACACTGAAAGATCAATTTGGTAATTTTCAGGAAATAATTTCGTCAATGGTACTAGTTAAATATTTGTTTGAATCTATATTTATTTGATTGTATATAAATTTAGCAGTTTCAACAAAATAATTACTTGATTCAAAGAAATGTTTAACAAGTACTATTGAAGTAAATATTTATTGAAAATTATCAAATTGTATCTCAGTATTGAGGAGTATTGATCTCAAAATTGTATAAGAACCTTCAAAATACTGTACAGGATCCGCGGTAAGTTTTTATATAAGAAACTACCTAGAAAATCATTGAAATTCATAATAAATTGTGATGCTCTTGTCATCAAGTATCGATAATACCGAAGCTTCTATCCATGGATGCAGGTCACAAATAAAAGAACTAATGTCAAATCATTAGATTGATTCAAATAAGCAATTGATAGTGAAGACAGTGATACAATTTCATTATTAATTTGGACATATGGATTACGTATGCATACACATATATATTATGACGTGGAGTATGTTATTAGGACTACGATGTACGTGGATTTGACTTGTAGACTTAATGTAGCTCTTTAAGAATTAAATAAAAAAATGAAAAATGGTGTACCCATCATCGAAGGTAAAATGACAAGTACATGTTACACATTCTTCGGTTATATAGTGTTAAGTTACACGTACAATACGAACTCGAGCATTTCAATATTTGACGTCCCTAACTGCGTGATCTATACTGTTTTTTTTTCAGACCTCTCCTGTGTTTTTCATGTTCCATGATTAATTTATTTCTCGTCGAAGCACTGGACTTGGATTTTTCAGAACCATAATAATAACACGTAGCAGGCATATAACTGTTTTTTTTTTTTTCAAAGAAGTAAGAAATTCTCTTTGTCCTGTTCAAGGCATTTTAATTTTCTAAAATCATCGCTGCCTGATTAATTGACTAAATCATTTCAAAACTCAAAATCACTTTGAATCACCACTTGAGAGTCAATCGCTTTAAAATCAAAATGAAATCAAGTCTACCCATAAAATATTCACACGCGAATACTAAGAAATTAAAAAATGTAAGAAAGGGGTTTTAGACCGGTAATCGAAGCGACCCGAACCCTCGCCTCTTAACGCGCGGCCTATTATTAATTTAAACGCGAAAAGTCCGCGCCGAGGAGGTCGATTCTCCTCGGCTCTTTCCTCGGGGTGGCGCACTTTTTACTCCCCCTCGCTACGGATCCACTTGGCACGAAATTAGCTTTGATTACAATCCCCGCGTCCTCGCTCTTTTAATTTTCATCGCGGGGGGTCGCTCGGCGCAATAGCCCGTTGCTGTATACCCTCCCCTCATACCACCCCACGCGCTCGCGGCTCTTTGAAATATTTAAAAGCGGATAATTCGAGAGCTGCCCCAATCACGGCCGATACTCGTGGTCAGGTTGTGGTTTCGATTTTACATCCCGATTCCTACTTTTCCGTTGACTCTGTGCGCACGTCGAGGCGAAAAGGTTAGCCTAATGATACGCGAATTAAAAGTGTAATTTTAAATTAAAAACTTTCTTTCATCGTACGGCGAAATTCAATGATTAGACGAAATTAAGTCGATCGAAACTTTTGTCGAGGAAAAAAGTACGAACGATATATATCACATGCACTCTCATTATACCCATATGACCATCTAAAAAAAAATTAATAAATAAAAAATAAGACACTCCGTGTAGAGCAGCCTACCTAAAAATTTACTGAAGAGAAAAGTTAGATACATTGTCAAGAAGCTTTGTAAAATTTAAAAACAAAAACTGCAGTTCGCGTTGTACGCGGCGGAGGGATGAGGGGTGGAAAAAAAAATGGTGTATATACAGAGGGGTGGCGGCGCGTTAGCGCGTCCGGTCATCCTTTATGCATTGAGCGTATAAGATATGCAATAATGAGGACTTGTCGATTTCACGTTAGGCGATCTAGAAAATTACAAGGCGCGCACGGTCTGATATTGTTCAGGCCTCGTTGAGACTTTTGCCACGGCCTCGATATATTTATATCATTTTATTGCGTGTAATTTTCTCGTTCGCGCGGCGGCGAATCACTTGCGAATTCATGCTGCACGGGGATCAAAAGTCTTGTTAGCCTGGCGTTTCGCCTGGCGAGCGTCGGATTATTGCTTTCTCACGGAGAAAGCCTCGCGTCGAGTATATTTTTGTGGGATTCAGCGTATAATCCTTCACATTTTCTTTTTTTTTTTGCGGTGCCATTAAAATAATTACTCGGCTGGTCGGCCTTTTTTTTATAAGTTATCGCTGGTACAGTTACTTTGGCCAACAGTACAAAAATTACAATAATATGTGTATTGGCGTAACATTTTTTGTTTATGTGGTTATTTTTGGGTGAAATCTTAAAAAGTATTTCGCGTTGAAATAAAAAAAGAACTAATTTAGACTTAATTTTTGAAGTAAGCGAATAATATTTCATAACTTAATTCTTTACTATCTAAATACGGTAAATATCCTTGAGTAAAAGTATATAAGCTTTTTTCAAGAAATGTAAATTTTCATTAAGTAAAGTATAATTATATCTTTTTTTCGTATAAGAATATAGCAAAAATCCCGATCGTAGAGGGCTCTAATTTCTGTATGACGAAAATCAATCGAATCGATGCTTTACTTTTATTTGAAATAATTTCGAAAAAAATTAACTAATTGTAGATAACTTAAAGAAAATTAAGTTTCATTAATTTCTGGATTAATAAAAGCACAATTAAACTTCTTTGGTAATTAATCTCTTCATTAAAATACTTGACAACATCCTGCCATCGTGAGTTATTCAAGAATTGTATTTTATTTTCTTTTCATTAAGCGGAAGATCCAAAACTGAAAAATTTATATTTATTATATTGATTACAAAAACATATAATTGATTACAATTTAATTACCGGGGAAGGCTAGTTTAAGATCTGATTAGTATAATCACTTAAAAGTACAAAACCATTAATCTTCTAAATTTACCTCCAACGTTTTTACACGAATATTCGATAATTCCATCGAAGTACATATCCTCGTAAAGCGTTATTAACCACGCGCCACTCGAAGGAAAATTCTAATCCCAGCGAGTGCAAAAATTCCAGAAATTTCGCGATCAAGCTTCGAAAGGAAAGATGCAGCATAGGAATTTAATCATCAAGAATTTCGTACACCTCAGGAAAACCTTCCTCATAATCCTCCCTAAAAAATAAAAATAAAATAAAATAAAGAAGTGCTGCTTAAGCGCAGCACAATACACTCGCTCGTTGAGATCGAATCGGCGGGGGTAGGCTGTACAGATAACAACACCGAAAGAGGTTCGCGCGCGCCTCGAAGCGAGAAAATAAGCCGTATAAACGCTCGTCTCGAATCGCGCGCACCTCCGTGGCCTCCTCTCGCCTATACCCGGATAATATTCGGAATCGTTGCGCCGCGCGGTAATGAGCGGCAATAATACTTTCTACGTATCGGCGGGCTCGCGGGAGCGCGTCGAAAAATCGACCGGATCCCAGGCTTTCCGCGTCTCTGGTTTTACGAGCGTTAATTATCGGCGCGCGGGGCACCTTCTCTCGAGGGCGGCGATGAGGACGAGGAAAAAGAGAGAAGGGGGAAAAATAAAAGAAACTGCTTTTCTCTCTTTCCGCTCGTCTTGGCGCGGGGTACTTACGTTCCATGCGCGTGTAACGCGGCCTCGTAAAGCCCGCGGAGCGCGAGCATTTGTCAGACGCATTGTGCGGTCAGATTTATGGCTCTTAACGGGGCATCCGAGCGCGCGCGGCTTCGATCGATTATGGATATACTTGCCGATGCCTTTCGCGGCGAGGCTAATCGCGCGCTCGCGCGGGAGCTCCGCGGCGGAGGGAACGCGGCTCTCATGGAATACTCGTGGAGCCTGGGTGTCCGGTGGGATTCTTATGGGCGCGACCGTGGAAATTTCTTACTCAAGTAGTTTACGCGGTACGTACAGGGGGAGAAATGTTATAGTAAAAATTAATATGTTCCGTAGGAACAGCGGGGTATACTCGACCTGTGACGATTTTTACTATAAAACATACTAAAAACATAGCAAAAATTACTATTTATATAGTAGAAATTGCTATGACGATTTATACTATAAAACATACTAAAAATTCCTATGTATATAGCAAAAATTGCTATTTATATAGTAGAAATTGCTATGTACATAGGAATGTTTATAGTAAAAATTTTCATAAGTTGAGTATGTCCCACTGTTTCTACGGAATATAGTAATTTTTACTATAAAATTTCCTCTCCGTGTAGTTTTATCTTCGCGGCTTAGCCGTGCGAGGGGTGGATTGTTGCGAGCTTGCGGTCTATATACCTTAAGTTATTGTTAAATTGCAATTTTTTTTTAAGCTTAAACAAATGTAGCTCTGAAGTTTTTAAGCAATATTTACTTATTTAATTAAGCAAAGCAGTAATAAGTAAATTTTTCTTAAATATTTAAGCAAATTCTACTTAAATGTCATATCACTTAATTATAAATATTTTGCTTTAATATTTAAGTATATTTTACTTAAATAAAAATCAATATTTTTTACTCGAATCATTTAAGTAAATTTTACTAACAATTTTTTTCCATGTAGTACATCGCAGTTACATTATAATATGGAAAATAAATCATCGGAAAATAATGTTTCACTGACTATTTACAAAATTAAAAAGTATATATCAGAATAATAAAATTTAACACAGAGATAAGTATATAAAGATCGAGTAGATCGGCTTCAAATGAAATATATAATTTTTAATTTAATTTCACACATCAATGTAAACAGTCTTTCTTGATTTTCTCAATTTCGCAAGGACGCATTATTCTTTACGCGTAAAAGCCTTTATCTGCGGGACGGCAGTGCACCCATCGCTAATAGACCCATGCAAACAACTTAATCGAAGCTGAAGAAATGCGAAATAAATGTACTGGCGCATACGCGAAGCACTGCGTAGCCATATCGCTCGTCCCATAAATAACGATTACGCAGTACCGCGTGCAATAATATAAAAATAAACGACTCCCCGCCGACAGCGGTAAATCGACATCGGTTTTATGGCGAAAGCTGCAGCGCGCGTTAAAACTTTATTAAACAAAATGAGGATTTAAAAAATTACACGTGTGCGCCGTAAAGCGGGCGTCGATGCTCTCGCCGCGCGCGCGCCCATTAAATCAAACTGCGCGAAAATCGGCCGAAAAAAAAACCGGCGAATCGGCAGCGACACGCGCCGAAAATTCGCACGTAATCATCATCAAGCGGTTCTTATTAAATCCACGTCTCTCTCGTTCTCTTCGAGCGCGACTCGGTCATCAAGCGCGAACGAGGCCCGCAAGTGTGTAGTTATAAATGTATATGTGCCCTTACTACCGCGACGGACGGAAAACCGGTTCGGAAGCTGTCGATATTAAAGGGTGATCTTGATCCAGAACGTCAGGATCGTCTTCCGGGTCGTCGCGGCGACCTCTTTCGGGCTCATCCCGTTCTCCACTTTTTTTTCTGTGAGAGAGCCTCTCGGAGACAATTATTATTTCGCGCGATCGTCCCGCTTTTCGAGGACTCAGAATTTAAGGAAATTAAACGATCGCGTGACCAGTGCGCCCCGTCGACCAATTTTTCGGAGGTTTATCGAGCGATCCAATCGATTTCGGATTTTGAGTAGGGAATTCTTCTTTTTTTTTTGCTTTTTTAAAAGCGCGATGCGCAGTTACTTTCGGAGGAGGTATAATTTTATTGCAAGCGAGAAAATTTTGTCTTATTTCCGAGACGATGCGCAGCATTTGATTATGCGAGAGCGAGAGAGTGGAAAATGTGAGGTTCTTATATTGTTCTTCGATAAAAATAAGTGTTGGTATATACTTTCCGCACTTGCGACAACATTGAATTATCAAGCGATCTAAGGAATTATTAATTTAATATATTCTTTGTGAAATATCATTGATCTCGATCGATGCAATGGATAAGAGGGCGGGCCGACGATGATTTAAATGTAATTTTCTTTTATATATATATCGAAGGAATTAAGAAGAAAAGAAAGCGACGAATGAAAATGTATACTGTACAACTCAATTTCGCGTTCGAAAAATTTATAAAAATCGCCCGAACGAAGCACAAACGAGGTTTTTATCGGGTCGATTAAAGTTTTTTTTTGTTATTACAAAAAGAGTGCAAGAATTTACGTAATTGAGGAGCAACGCCGGCCGTTAACGGGGAGCAAGGTGTGCGTGCTTTAAAAAACGTATTAAATACATTCGAAAGCTTAAAAATCGTTTGTGTGTCAATAAAACAGGAACAATTAATAAAATGCAGGTGATGCACACTAATTAATAAAATGTTCCCGATGTTGTGCCGATATTTCAATCGAGCATACCCGCGCGCGTTCGTGTAGCGTTTTTATCGCGCGAATTATTTATTGTCGCACACAGTCATTTAATTCACCCGAACAGAAGATTGCTCGAATTGTGCAATTTATTTTAGCGACGATAAAAATTTATCGTTTAAATTAATGGTTAATCTAAGAATTCAATTCTTCTTTTTTCGCAAATAATGATCAAATTTTCGCAAAAACGTTTTTTTTTTTCAAACTTCATGTGATGTAGTGTCTAATTATCTTCCGGATAGAGGTTAATTAGCAATAATCGATGATAATCTATTGAACCTGAAAACCACTGTTAATACAAATTAATACAAATTACTTTATAAAGATATGGTTTGCAACTTTCTGTGCGAGTCAAGTGGATGTTAATTACCAAAAATTAAAACATGTAATTATGTAAATAAATTATCATTGAAATAAAATCATTGTAATTACTTTATAAATAATTTTATAAAAAATGAATACTGTATTGAAAATGCGTTCTTTAAAACACTATTTTTCAAAAACTAGATAATTAATCTGTTTTAGCTTGCACAGATATAAATTTATTATTGAATAAATTAATTTAATTGAAAATTTTTATGAAGAAATCTTTATTTACTTAATAACTAACTGAAAGCGATTTGTATACACGTTAAAATGGTTGGAGTTAAATTTCCCTTTTATAGAAACCAACTAATATAGAGTGAAATTTGATTTTATATGAATAGAGTGATTTAATTTCACTCTAAAGTAGAGTAAAATCCTTTCTAAGGTAAAGTACTGTTACTCTGCTTATATACGAATAAAAAGATCACTCTATTCCCCTCCATCAAGGGAGTTAAATTGACTTTAAAATTAGAGAAAAAAATTTCACTCCAATGGAGTTAATTTTCACTCCACTTGACTGTAGCAGATCTAGCATGTAAATAATGATTCTCTTTTTACTAATTTTTAGTAAAATTAAACTAATCAAGAGGCGCGGTAGCGCCTTGAGGCAAGTCTGAGTTTTCGAACGACGAGCGCTCGAGGTCGCACCGCTACCTCTATATACGTTGATATTGGCCTTTTTCCCTGTACATCACTTTTGTTTTTACATTTATACATGGTTTATTTGGTCATATATGTTATATGACGCTTTTTATTGTAATATCTATCCCTAATCTTTGATGCACAAAAAGTTTTGTGCAAAAAGATACATTATTTAATTTAATATTCATATGTCGTTTTTGGTTACTAACTACAATAATTACACCGCTTAATATATCAATTTAGCTATACAGTTTACTCTCAAAATTAAGTGTTCTATTAATGGCACTTTAATCGAGATCTCAGTTTACGCTAAAAATCAAAAGTGTATCTACACAAACGGCAAAAGTCGAGAAAGCACGGCAACAGCAGATAAAAAAATTCGATCACCCTTAATCAAAAGAAATCTGACACGCCTATTTGCCCCGGATCCCTGCGTAAAACCTCGTCTCTCGCAGATGTACATAGAGAGTCCGAAAGGGAGCGTCGAGCGCCGGGCTTGAAATCATCCGATCCCCACTCGAAATCGGGTCGGGCGCACTGCTTATCTTGCCGCGGATCGAAATCGGCGAATTGCAAATTGACCAATTATCGGGCGCGCGCACGCGAGTTCGGTCGATATCGCGCGCCTTTTCAATCTCGCGCACCTGACGCCTTATAAAGGCCAATTAAATTGATTCGCGCGAGGCCGGCGCACTATCGGGAAAGGGTTTAATTAAAGAAAATTTTCGGCCGGTGCATGCGCCGAAATTTTGTTTGCTGAGGCGCCGCCTGCGTACGCCTCTTAATAAGCCCGGATTCTCGCGGTAGTTAACTATATTTTGTTACATTTGCTCGCGCATGCACTTCGGAGATGAAGACCTTTTTTTTTTCTCTCAAAAAATTTTTTTTTTTTTTAGATGCGTGATAAAGGTGAGCGCGTTAAGGCGATCCGAGTGACGGTCAGTTTAACGCTCGTGATCGGTAATTGAAATCGATAATGTCGATGTTCGATTAAATGCTCTTGAAAGATTACGTGTTCTTTTTTGTTTTTTAAGTGTTCGTCAGATTGACTTCGACTTCTACTTCATTTTTTATTTTAAATAAGATGTTCGGCTTGATGATGGGAGTGATGTACAGGGAATGAGGAGGAGAAATTATTAAAACGATTTATGTATAAGAAAAACAATTTATTCCATCAATATTCTTTTATAGCAATAAAATATAATTTTTGGTTCTTCGTTCATTCAACACAAAACTTTTCGACTGTTCGCTTATTTTTCTCTTTATTCTTGTCGCAATCGACGTTTGCCCGCCTCACGCTTTGAATA
This sequence comes from Sycophila sp. Sp_5, assembly GCA_018906775.1. Classification (NCBI taxonomy): domain Eukaryota; kingdom Metazoa; phylum Arthropoda; class Insecta; order Hymenoptera; family Eurytomidae; genus Sycophila; species Sycophila sp. Sp_5. Next base: position 118,412 of record JACCID010000014.1, on the reverse strand, counting down.
AAACTTTACACATTATATATATATATAACTAACTTCTACTTGAACGAAGGAGAAGAGGAAAAAAATGTGAGAGAAGCGGGCGACGCAGCGCCACGAAAAAAATTTTTTTTCCCCGTGTCTTTCATCGTTCGACGCCACCCGACGGACGGACAATTCTTATTTACAAGCGCGACATCGTCGAATGGCGGGCGTTATCTAAAAAAAAAGCACATCGCTCACATAAAAACTAAACTCGCAATTCGCTTAACATGCTATACAATTTTTATTAATTACACTGCTTGATCTTTCGTCATGAAAAAAAATTATAGTTCCTTAGTAAACTATGCGGGAGGGTTAATGAAAACGCTAAAATCATCACTGGGGTGTGTGGGTTAGTATTATTATTATTTTTATTATTATTTTTATATTGTTTACGAAGTATATGTAACGAGCCTCGAATTATTTTTCGATTCCGGCGGGAGAGAACGACGCGTAGCTGTCCGACGGACGACGTCAGCTACCCGCTTAAACTCATCGGAACGTTAAAGCGAATATATAAAACTGGTGGCAGCGGAAGATTACAGGTGGCTAAATAATTCAACAACCTTCCTCGTCCACCTTCAAACCCGAGCTACCATAGGAGTTATCGTAGACCATGAGGACGATTGCGAATATGTAGACGAGTTTGAAACGAGTAAGGAACGTCACAGTGAATCTGACTACCTTAACATCAACATAAAAACTCGATTAACTAAAAGAACAAGGATTGGACCCTGGATGGGAAGCCTGCCACTTCCAGCTAAAGCAAATGAAAGCTTTCACCTGTAAGAAGTGTGGACAGCTTCAATCCCAACCACCTCTCTGGCCTAAGGCTAATTTTCGATTTACACGAGCCAGGACCGTCCGCTTAAAACTAGAAGACCTGCCGCTTCATCATCGAGCCATAAGACCAAAAAAATTTTTTCTTCTCCTCTTCTCTTCCAGATAACGAGTAAGCTACCACCAGTAACCAGTATGGAATGGGTTATGTAAGAATGTGTGTGTGTGTAATGTAGTATGCAAACCAATATTGTAATTTTTTTTCGCGTGAAAAATTATATTGTATGACAAAGCATTCCTTTAATTAGCAGCAAGATCATCGAGGGCGATGACCATTGTATGTAGGGAGGTATAACGCCTCGAATTATTTTTCGATTTTAAACAAGTAAACGCACGCGCTGGTCGTCCAATCACTTAGTTGAATTTTAGCTAATAGATCCACGCCTCGTCCACAAATTATTTGCACATGTGTAACCAGCGAAAATACGTCATTTTAATTAGTTCTTGCATTTGCCTGAAAATCTTACAAAAAAAGTTATCTATTCGGATGTCTTGGTGGAATAGATGTTTATACAAATGCGACACTTCCCGCTCCACCTTTTACCAGCTACCCGCTTAAACCCATCGGAACGTTACATATACGTGCATCATTCGCTATTAGTGTACAGATCCTTAATCGACTTTTTGGCTCTCGTCTGTTTCATCCTCAACTTAAACGGCAAATCCTTAACTTGACTAAGACGAATTCATAAGTTACTTAAAGTTACAGCTTATCGGACTAATTTTTTTTTTAATAAGTACGTTTTTCGTAATGTTATATGGTACAGTCGGTATACATCGTTGCGCACGATTTGACTCTTCGCGATTCATCTCACTTCAAACAATTTTTTTCCTTAAACCAATTCCTCTTTTTCATTGATTAAAGTTAATGAGTTAAATGCGAAGATTAGACAAACTCTCAATGAACCGAACGTCGTTGAATCGGTGCGACGCGCGGTCGAGCCCTTCGTGGTATGCCTTAAACTATATCTTTGGTCCTCTAGCCGTTATGAAACTTTTTGCCCGAAATCTTCGCGGTTAAAGTCCATTCGTTTCCACTTTCTTTTTTTTAATTTTTTTTTTATAATTTTTTCTTTCTAGCAGTAATATTTTTTGGGATGCTTCGTTAATTTCGCTAAATTCGTGCTTAACGTGAACGGGTCACTCTTCAGCTGCTCGTTCGCCATAATTTTTTTTTTGTATTTAAATAAATTTTTTATAACTATATAGAAAACACACTCGTGAGATATCAACTGCCACTTTTAACAAGGTGCAGAATTTAATTTTTACTTAGTTTTTTGTTATAAAAAAAATAGATTTTTCAAATATACATTTGTTTTTCAAGTCTGTATTAAAAAAACACGAATATCTTACGAATGTGCTTTAAAAAAAAGAAAAAATTTTTTTTCCAGGCTCACCGGAGCAGCTGAAAAATCATCCGAGCCACTTGGTTACACTAAGTGCACTGCACTCGTGAGACAAATTATACCTGCGAGCTAATAAATTATCGCGCGTGCGTATTAGACCACAGGGGGAAAAATGTACAATATATATAGCGAACAGAGCGTCGCTTCGCTGCCCCGAGTGTCTAAACGCACGATCATTCCAAATTGCGGACGGCTTTGGCTTCGACGGACTATGACACGTGGTTTGCTGATTTAAAAACTAAAATTGCTATTTACAAGCTTCCGCATCGCGGGTGTGTATTGCTGCTCCAGATTTCGCTGCGCCTGCATCGCGTCCGTTCAATCAAGCGTCGCTTTCGTATACAGAAAAGAAACTTCGAAAAATTCGTCTCGGAACAAATAATTTAATTATTTGTTTTGTTAGTCAGAAATCGATCGTCACCGGGGTGCATGTAAAACTTTTTCCAAGTGAAACTTGTACTCGTCAATTAATTCTCATTGTATACATTTTAACGAATTTTATTGTACATTGCATTGAAGATTCCTAATTTTGATATCGCGTGTGTCAACGCATCAAAGTTCAACAGTCACTCGAATTAAACGGTGTTGAAATGCAATAATATTAAAAATAGAAAAAATATTTGTATACATTGACAACCTACCATTGCAGACATCCGTAACAAACGAATTTCGCTATCTTGACTAATCAGTATTAAGGCACTTTAAGGCCAGCGTTCCTCAGCCTAGGAGGACGCAGAGGTGCGCTTCCGTAAGTAAACGAAAAAATAAAAGAGAGAACCGCACGAGAGGCGATCTTCGCTTACAGCAGGAAACAACGTCTCCCTGACGAATTCCGATCGGCAGTGTCCTATATACATACACACACACATATATACATACATGCATATAAAAATGTATATACACGTACACATGTACGTATTTATTCATTTATATGTATATCCATGTACACACACATTTATACATATACGTGTATATATATGTAGACGCGCTTGCAGAGGGATATTATGCGCGAGCGAGCGGGCGATCGGTATCTCCTCAACAGGTGTTAGGCAGGCGGAGCAGTTTCTCTCTTTCTGTGCCGGCGCCGGCGCGTGCCTCTTTGGAAATTCACGGGGCGGTCGGGAAAGTCAGCTCCTTCCGAGAAAAAACCGGTCCAATTTAAAAACTTTGCTCCCTCCCCCTTCTCGTCTCTTGCCACCTGGTGGCATAGGGGTACGTTTTACGCGCCAAGTTCCCCGATCGCGTGTATATATATAAGTAGGTCGTTAACCGGGCGTCGGGGATCGGTAACGATCGGTACGCGTGTAAATATTACTTGCGCCGTATGACCTTTTTTTTCTTCGCTTTTCTCGAAAGTCAAATAGAGTCACACTCATCCGCGGGAGCCCTCTCGGGTCAACTATTTACAGGATAGCGATCGGCGTGCTCCTCAGCTGCTGCCGGCGGGGCTGTGGTAGGGTTCAGGCGTTGTCTCCTGGCGCTGGGCGGCGCCTGTCGGTGGCACCTTGAGCGAACGGTAGTCCAGGGCAGGGGCCGTCGGGTGCTGGCTCTCGCGGTGCCTGCGCAGGTCCACTTTGCGCTGGAACGCCTTGTCGCAGAGGCCGCACTGGAAGGGCTTGTAGCCCGTGTGCTTACGCATGTGCGTTATCAGGTTGCTGCTCTGGGAAAACGCCTTGCCGCACACCACGCACTTGTGTGGCTTTTCACCTGTAATCAGAAATCCAGAGGTGCCTCGTTATTTTCGAGTTGCTTGCGCGCCTTTCGCTTTTTTTTTTATTTGTTTATTAACTACCGGGAGAGAAAAAACTTAATAAAAGTTGCTATTGTGGTTGAGGAAGGAGGGACTGTCTTTACTAGCGGGAATTTTTTGCATGGAAAATTTAGTAATTTTTAGTACCTAAAATTAAAAAAAAAAATAAAAAATTACTATTTTAATTTTTCGTAATACAATGTTTCACTTGTTAAGACTGTCACTCATTTTCTAACCACAATAGCAATTTATATTTAGTTTATACGCTCGGTGTATAAACAAACTTCAAATGATTTTCATAAGCATCGTTTGCTTAACGTAAAACACTAAGATTTTTTAAATTTGTCAATTTTAGAGTTATTAACTATAAACAAACTTTGAACGATTAATTCTCGTATGCACCGTTTGTTTTTAAGGAAGAAAAGCTTCAAAAAGAGCTTTTTTTTAAATTTGCCTATTTTAAGTACACTGGAGTATAAAGTAAAGTCTTTAAAAATCTGATATATTTAGAGTACATCATATTAGTGGAATATTGCATAAACATTTATTCTATAAAAATCATAAATTTAAAACGATCTTTTTGAGATGTATTTTTCTTTGTTATAAAAATCGATATTTAATTAACAACGAAATTACTGCAAGTGCACGTTGACATGGTCTACTTGTTAAGTGTTTCTTATTTCGATTATTGAATTGTAATCTCGATCCAACTATCGGGTTATTTCGAAGCGTCGGATATATAAGGTCGATTAAATTCGGAGATACGACTCGCGTAATTATGTCGAACCTCTCGAAATCCTGCCACGTTTTGTGTGAGGGCGGTATAATTAACAGCCCTAATAGAGCCCGAAAAAAAAATAAATAACACGTTTATCCAAATCGTAACACCCAATCACGTGGCTGTCAAGTTTTGTGTGTACACACGTGGATATAGAGAGGCGAGTCGTGCCTCCCCTATATCATTCGGTACAAATAGTCTTATCTAATATACGTGACTTCCTTATTTGTCGATTTCGAGATCAAGCGGCCCTCGTCGTGTGTAATTTTGTTTCTCCTATAACCCCCGTAGCGACACCCACATTTTCGTCCCACGTAGGATTCACGGAGTGACATCGGACAAAGGCATACAAAGGCTATACCCGCGTCCTCGATACCTCAACCACATTTATTTTATACCTTTATTTATATGCATATTTTATAATTTTTTTTATATTAAATTATTCACTGTAATAAATTGTTTCTCATTTCGTCGCCTCTCACACAGAAAAACACAATTCAAAAAAGATTTATTTTAATTTTCTATTTTTCGAGCGAGTTCTTCCAAAAATTCCTATTATTTAAATGACATCTGAAGTTTATCAAAATTTTGGAAGAGCTTTTGTGCTTAAAAAAATATCTTTTTTTTTAATGTCTTTTATTCTTCATTCTAGAGCTTACGATTTTATTTCAATTTATGATCATCTTTTATATCAAAGAACTCGACGCAAGAATATTTGTTTATTTATTTATTTAAGGAATAAAATAGTCCGCCCGTAATTATTCAATTTGTTAATAAAATTATTTTAAACATACATAACGGCCGTTGTATTTTTAAGAAGTGGCGCAGAAAAAAAGATAATTTGTGGAAGGCGTAGGAAATGACTCAAGGTTAACCAATTGCAGCTGTTTCAACCGATAACAATTTATTGTCTCGCCCTGTCGCTTCCTACTGGCCAAGTGAGTAACCGTATGCGGTCATTTATTTTCAAGGAATCGTACGGTCGGGAAGACAAAAGATCCCGCGTCAATGATGCAGCGAGCAGTGCGACGCTTTATTTTTTTACGTGTGTGCTGTTATTTATCCTCCCGCTTGCAAATATCGCAAATCGAGCGGCCATCTGCGCAATTAATTATTTATCGAGAGCAATTAGCTTTTATGTAAATTCGCAATCAACATTACGCACGTTTACGGAGTGAAGACGCAGAGAAGTATTAAAATATCGTAAAAAAAAAATAAAGCCTCTTAAACAGAATTTATACTGCCGTTAAAGTTACTTCAAGTATAAATAAATTATCGTTTTTTTTTGCAAATTTTTAAAATTCGATACCTGAGAAACAAAAGAAAGAATTTGCGGATAAATCTAGTCATTAAAAGAAATGCTAGAAGAGGAATAAATAAGAATAAATATATAATATTTTTTGCAAAATTTCAAATTCTGAGAAACCGATACTTGAGTAACGATGGGGCAAATTTACGGAAAATCTGACAGAACAAAAATAGGAAAGTAAAATTGATCGGTGTATTTATTTAATCGGATTACTTGCAAATTTTCAGATTTTGAAAATCCGATATTTGAGAAACAAAGGACGAATATGCAGAAAAAAAAGTGAAAAGAAAAAGATTATATAGTTTTCACTTCTGCCGTACCGTCGAAGGGATGACCGATGGAAAATGGTCCACGGATATTAATGGGATGAGACAAAGGGCACGGGGGACGTCGGCAGGTGCGGGCTACCCGTGCACCGGTGGCCCCCGTTCCTTCTTACTCTCACGTGCATATCGATCCATCTCGTACCTCATTATTGGGCGGCCCTTTCCGCCGACACTTTTTTTAGCTTTCCCCGAGGACTCGAAGCGATAAACATTCATTTATTCAAGCGTAGGCTTCTTCTTTCCTCTCCGTGAGTTTCTTATATAAGAATACGTCTATGTATATGTATACCTTTCATCGGGACATAACAATTTCATCGGTGAATCACTTATTTATCTAACTTACCCTTTAATGCACGCGTAGAGCGTAAAAAAAAAAAAAAAATAGCGAATCGGGTATCGCGGTGAATCCGGAGTAAGTATAATAATAACAGACGTTATCCTAGAATTAATCCCCCTTGTCTTTCTTCCTTACATCGGAGCGCTTGGCTTATATCGAACGGATTCGTGAAATCTTGATGCGCCGCGCTCTCGATCTATTTATAAGGCACGTAAGAAAAAAAAGGGGTTGCGATGCCGCGGTGCCGAACTCGCAATTCCATTCCGCATCGCATTAATACAGGCGAGAAAGAGGGTATGGGAGAGCTGGACTCTGAGGAAAGGGTTTCCGGGAAAAGTTTCCGATAGGCGCTCGAGCGGGCAAAAGAAAAAAAAAACAATATACCGAAGGGTTGAGGAGGGATGTACATGTGGAATGGTGGGAGGAAAAATCAATTTTCGATTATGCATAAACTTATAGTCGTTGCGTTTTGTGTGCGTATACACGCCGCCTGTAATTCCAATGCTCACGGTTCATTATTTACAGAAAGAAAAGGGACGCCGACCTCAGGGAGTATAGAAGGGGTTAAGCTAAGATGTTCGGCGAGACGGCAAAAAAAAATTGCGCTCTATGGGCGATCTTTTATTTAGTAAATACTTTCACTGCTGAGTTTAGTTTATTGCGGCGATAGATTAATGACTGGCATGTCGGAACACTTGTGCGAAAGGGGGTATTACTAACTTTTTTTTTGCATTATTTTTTATTTATTTACTTATTCATTTGTGGATTGATTAATTAATCTATTTATTTATTTATTCCTTAATTTTTTTGTAATATTTTCAGCAAGGGTGTACTTAAAAGCAAAATTAAAAACTGAAGCATCGAGTATTGTGAAATATTGTGTTTTTTCGAGTAAATCTTATTTTCAGTGTAGTACTTTTTTATTTATAGCGAATAAACGAAGAATTATTATGTTAAAGTTAATAATAATAAGTAGTTTTGACAAAGATCGAAGAAGTTTGAAGACGAAAACTATTTATTATAATAAAGTGATAAAAATTAAAAGGTAAAGTGACGTCGTCATCTGCTAATTGAGTAACAATGACGAATCGTTTTTTTCTATGCGCAAAAAGTGAAAAATTTGTATTTATTACGCAATCGATACGTTTGAAAGAAAATTCAAATTTTGCTTCATTTCAGCCTCTCTTGTTTTATCACGAAAGCGGCACATGCGGGCGCGTCACAGTACCGCTATCTCTTATTAAAAGCATAAATCGCGCCAACTCGCTGAATATTCAGAGCTTTGCAAAGCAAAAATAATTTCTCAACGTTACACAAACAAAAGTAAAATGAATCTCGAATCTGCGCGTGCAAAATCAGACGCACTTCTACTAATATTAATTAATCACGATCCCCGCCGAAAGCTCTGGAAGACAAAATTAATTCGGACGTCATATCGACGGACCTCAAATTCTTAACTTCCTCATCAAGTGCGACGAATAGTTACACACAGAAAAAAAAAAAATTCGTAGATACAACTTAATTTCTAATTTCTCTTATACAGAATCTCTGAAGTTTTTAGGTAAATTGACTTAAAATATGTAGCAAGATCGATTTTTTATTTTCATTTAATATTTAGTTACAAATCAGCACGATAATTTTGTCAACTTTATTAGTTCGATTTGGAACATTTTTTTACAGTGCAGGAAGGGATTCTCAATTGAGTATAAAACAATCGAATTTAATGCGTTTCCGTATTCGAATATAAAAATCTCATTTGGACAGTCTGCGCGGTATGTATTAAACGTACGTTATATATAATACATATAGGTAACATATGTTTAATACATATACATATACAGATATAAGTCATTAGGAGAATAATTCGAGCGTACCGTAATTGAGCCTTTTTATCGCTACCGGTCGACCAATGCCCTTCGCTCGGGTTGCGTAAGCAGCGCCGATTGTCGCGCTCTATCCTTGTACCGAAAGTGATGCACGCGCGCGAGCCTCATTAGGAACTGGTTCACCCTGGCGCGCTGCGAATTTTTTTTTATCGGAGACTGATAACGGTTATTGCTACTTTCACACTGCTTGAATCGCTTCGAAACCACTGGGTGCGAGTGCGTTCGTAACTCGGAGAATTTTTCTGTTTGTTAACTCTTAATTATAATTCAATTATAGATGGTATATAGTTTTAAAGAATATTCTAAAATTACTAGTAAATTTTACTTTATTTGGTACGTTAAATATTAGAGTACTATATATTTCATAATTTTTAATGAAATTTTACTGGAATGATATATTATTTTTTCAATAGTTCAAGTTTATCTAAATGAATCACATCATACCTTTCTAGAACTTGTTAAAATAATAAAAAACAAATGGATAAAAATATTCCTTTATTTATTTAATTTTTAAACAAGAGAATTATTCTGAAATTAGTAAAAATTGCTCTATACTTGATACACAGTATATAGTAGGCTACTTTCTACTAAATTTACTATAATTTCACTAAATTTTTCACTAACGCAAGCATGAATAAATCTAAGTGAATCCATAATCATTTTGTCGAAGTTTTTTAATTTTTTATTTCTTTTTATTATTTTAAATTCAATAGAAGAGTATAAAAGAGCGACAGATTGAGCTAAAAAAAGCGGACAATTTCCTTAAACCGTATTAAAAAATTACGTCGGCAAGCGAGCATAAAGACTGGATAACGATCGGGTGTAGACTCGCGCCCCTTAATGACGACCGCGCGGGGGTGTCGACTCGTGCATTCCCCACCGCTCTGAGCTGCTCCCCTCGGGCGTTTTTTTTTTACGAATTTAATTAGCGAGCGCGCGAGCGGGACACGTGGCCGCCCGGAAGTCCACCTTTTTCCCATCCTTCCGCTTTCTCACGCGGGGGATAGCGCGCGCACTTTTTTCTCGATGCACACAGTGGGTGACGATAATACGATGCCACTGGGATTCTTCAATATTTGGACGATCGCTTCTGTTTTTCCTTTTTTTTTCGCGGAGAGTTGCCAGTGATTGATGAGATTTTTTTTTTATATACCGTATATATTCGTGGGAATTTCGTGTACATTTTTATAAAAGCGATGCTATTCAAGCACAGATACATTTTATCATTCGATACATTTTATTCGACTCTAAAAAATAAAACGCAAGTTTAAAAAGAAACGATAATACTAGGAAAAAAAAGGCCAGCTATAAAGTCTTGTCAGAAACGTCGATTTGCATTGGTATACACCCACTCAGCGCCCATCGCATCGCGTGAATAAAAAGGTGCCTATACGCAATAACTACCGTGAAGCCGATCAAAGGGGACCTCTTCATCAGCCCTTAAAGCGTCTTTAAGAAAACGACAGCCCTCCGGAGTTTTCAGACCACAAGCGGAATTTTTTACTCGCCACCAACGTCCTTACAAACCGCTCTATTTTCATGTCAATCTCCTAAGTACCGGGAGGGTGCCCGTTGCGTTCTTTCTTCTTTTTCTTACCGTCATTGTCTATAAGTACGGCGGACGGCGAGCGAAATTCACCGGCAGTCCGACAATCATTTTGCCGCGCGTGCATTCGTTTACTCGTAAATGCGCTCGCTTGATAGCAATTTTCCGCGGAACGCGCGTAGGGACGCCGGCGCGCGAAAACCACCCACGCGGTGCGCTCATTTGTCATTCTTCGACGGACGCACACACTCGCGCGCGCATTCTCCCGCTGATCGCCGTGACGAATCTTGCTTATTCCGCGTTTTCTTTTCTTTTCTTTTTTTTTTTTTTTTCGAGGCGATCCGTATACAAACAGAGAGCAACTTTTGCGCTTGCATTGAGCAATAAGTTAGCGGTCACTGGATTATACTACTGGATTATGGAAAAATTTGTCTGCAGGGAAAGTGTTTATGGCAGGCAGTAATTATGGCTTTTAGGGGATGCATTGTTTTTGGAAACTGCTCAAGGTAATGTCAGTATTGCGAGAAGTTGGCAAAATAGTTTCACGTACTATACAACTTTAATCTCTAAAGAGGGTAAAATATGAAATGGTAAAATTGTTAAAATTTTGTTTTCTTTAAGGCAGAATAAAGGACAGATTTTATCAATTATAAAATTCCAGCTTGTATTGTGTTGATAAAAATAAAATTTACAATCTATGTACAAGTACTTGCCTGTACATTCTGCATGATTTAGTTACATAATTTTTTCTCGTTTCAAAATAAATTAAAAATGTATAGCCTCTACACAATGAAAAAAAAAACAACAAAACGGGTAGTAAATTCCAGGGAATTAACACCTACCAATTTTGACTATAGAATCAAACGATTTTCCACTGCACTCCACATTGCAATAAGGATTAAGCATCCTGTCGATCAAAAAAAAAAAAAAAAAAAAAGAAGAAGGAGATACAATTAGCCAGGAAGAAAAGAGAATGAAGGCGAAGTGGGTGAAAGGAGTCGATACTCGAGTAGCACGTCCGTAGAAAGCGCACAATTCACGGTAGCCTGATTCGAGCATAAATCTTTGAATTACGAGCGGAGCCGCGCTTGGCGTAATGGCCGCTCGTAAAATATAAAAAGGCGCGCACCTCCGAACAAATGAGTTTTATCTGATCTTTTACCTCGTAACGTTGCACCTACGGGGTGGTCAAGCCTCGGGGAAAGCAATCCATATACCGCGCGCGCGGCCGTAATTATTTCTTTACCTTTTTATATTGCACCTATGCGTTCGCCTCGTTTCTTTCGCGCGAGAGAGACTCCCATCCGCGACGATCAATTATTATGGCGACCAGAAGTGCGCGACGCGCTTCATTTTGGATAATAAAAATAATTTTTTTTTCTATCGCGAATGCAGTGTAACCCACATAATTAATTAACTGTTTCTTTGCGACGGTCGAGATCTATAAAGTTTTATTATAGACGAACTGAGAATAGCTCGGCGCCGGATACATTGTATGGAAAACGGTATATAAAAATGATGGATAGATATGAAGTAACATATAGGTATGATCGGATTCTCGGTATGACGTATGCCACCGAAAGTACCGTGTCCTCATCAATAATTAGTTCAGTCTATACACGCGTAATTGCGAAAATATGAGAATTATATATATAGTGTGAATGCATGTATATGCATGTATATATAAATGTACGTGAACAAAATTGAGAGAAAAGAGCGGCAGGCCGTCGACTTTCGTTGGATCAACGCTCGATTAAAGGACAAACGCTGCGTACGTCCTTCATGAATTATTAAGGGTAACAAATTACCGATGGCTGAGCTTTTGAACTTTCCGTAATATGTATATCTATTCCTATATATTCGCCGCCATCGGTCGCTTCTCAAAATTAGGGACGCAATTAGCTCGATGTAAAACTTAATTCGGTTGTTCGACCCCAACTGAATTATTAATTGCTCGCCTAGAATTTTTTTTCTGACTAACGGTGAAATTATTCCGCGAACTAATTTTATGTACATGTATATATACATATACCGACGACAGTTACGTATTACATTCAAATAAGTGTTTTAGGAGACTATGGTAGTAATATGAGATACGCGAAAAACATTAGTATGTGCACGGAGAGAAAAAACTTAACAAAAATTGTTATTGTGAATAGAACAGAAATGAGTGACAGTCCTGATCAGCGAGAAATTTTAGTATGAAAAGTAGCAATTTGTGATACTCAAGTGATAGCAATTTTTATTATTAAAATAGTAATTTTTATAATGCTTGTACTAAAAATTACTATTTTTCCTACAAAAAATTCTCGCCTGTTAAGACTGTCACTCCTTTCTCAACTACAATAGTAATTTTTATTAAGTCTAATCTAATTTTCCCCTATTCGAAATAAGAAACACTTACAATGCGAACTGACCATGGGAAAGACAAAAAAAAAGTACAAATATAAACATTACGGAAAGGAAAAAAGGGTCACTGTTGACTCACCGGTGTGGATGTAGGTGTGCTTCTTCATGTCGGACTTCTGATGGAACCTCTTGCCGCAGTACTGGCAGGGGTACGGCCGGGTGTCCGAGTGTATGAGCAAGTGGGTGCTGAGCGTGCTCGATCTCTTGAAGGCCTTGCCGCACTGCTTGCACTGTAACAACGGAGTTGCGAAATTTGAAAAAATTATTTTTTTTTCCTATATTCCCTCGTTCTTTCTTTCTTGTTTTTTTTTTATATTACGACACATCCAACTGGCGGTGGCGTGAGCGCCACGCGGAAATCGCGCAATTATACGGCGGAGCGGAGCTCAGTGCTCGGCGCGGCATTATATGCGACGGGCGGGGCTACAAAAGCTGTGGAAGCGGCGATGTAACGGAGGAGTTTTCGCGGTCGGCGCCAGGCGTGCGAGACCGCGACGTCTCGCCGCGACAATGAGAGAATGGCGCGCGTGTCGAGGGTGAAAAGGAGAACGCAGCTGCGACTGCCAACGCGCCCGCGGGGACGTGCCTCCATTGCGATGACGATCGACACCTAACTGTTCGCTAATTTGCGATTTATTCTCTCGCTCTCTTTTTTTTTTTTTAATTTTTTGCTTGTGTAATTCACAGAATTTCTTTTTATTTTTATATTTTTACATTTAGTTTTTTGTTTTTCAAAAACCTTACTCTCTAAATCTGAAAATGTGAATAGCGACATTTAATAAGTGATGAGCCGTTTGCATGCTAAATGTGTGAACGATTTTTCACATAAAGTATGTCACTATTCACATTTTCAGATTTAGAGGGTAAGATTCCTAATTCTAGACTAATTTGCGATTTATTGTCTGCATTCTCTTTCTCTCTCGCTCTCTGTTTTAGTATTTTACTTATGTAAATAATTTCGTATTTTTTACCTTCTAAATTTCTTTGTTGTATATAAAGATTATTGTGTAAACTTATAAAGTTGGGTAGTAAAGCATAATGACAGTATTTAGTAATCATTTATAATTAGGAATGATAAATTATTTCTATGTAATTATTTATACCATTAATCATAGGCATGAAAATTATTTATTTACATAATGTTTACCTACGCGCTGAAGCTAAAGGAACCTTGAACTGGGTACAAACCTTTTTAAATAATACACTTATTTTCAGCTGAGGTTTATTATTAATACAGAAATATGCTTTATTGTAACAATTTAATCGCGAAATTACGCCTTTTCGTTATTTAAAGGAAATGTTTTAATCAATTTTTTTAACGATTTTCTTTAAAAAGAAAATCGTTAAAAAAGCAAATTTGTTGAAAAAAGATTGCTGAAAAGATATACGCTAAAAAATTGACTTAAAAAAAAGAACAACGCTATAATTGCAAAGCTACAATTAACTATTTCTAAACTAAAAAGAAAATTCTGAGAAAAAATCCCTTGACAAATACTCGTAAAGCTCGTCGAAGTAAGCGAGTGTCAAGAGCGTAAACGCCAGAAATCATCGTATATAGCGGCGCAGCCCTAGGGTGTCGGCCCCGGGAAAGTCACTCCCTACGGAGCGATGCATAATTTACTCGTCGCTGCAGTGCCGTTATCGCGGCCCGCTTCGCCAAACATTTGCGCGAGAGAGAGACGGAGAGGGCCTCCTGATCGGGCGACAGGTGTCATTTGCGCTCTCCCTTTACGAGCGACTAATACGCGCCTCGTAAAAATCTTCGATTTTCCAAACGAGCGCCCCGCGCTCAATACTTACTCGCGTGCCTGCGCGCGATTTTAACGTCGGTGACGATCCACTTTTTTCTCTCTCGCACTCTTCTCGTCTCATCTTCGCTCGCTGGCGTCGGAAAAATGTTGATGAGGATATATACGTCGCGGTAGATTTTAAGCGCGTCCGTTCAAAAAATAAAATTTGTATCGAGCTGCTATAAGACATCGACGCTTAAAAATTAGGGTGACAAAGGGTACGGCGGAGAGGGTGGGTGTCATAAACGCGTCGAGGTGGTAAAGCGTGATGCATGCGAAATTTAGCGCGCGCGCGCAGTTGCGACTGCCAAATCGCGCGCTCGAGATTTCCCAGACAGATAGGGGCCTGTGAGCTTTCCTCGGAAGCTCGCAGTTTCGTACGGCCTATCGCTATAATGATCTGCGGTGTCTCCCTCGGGACGCTCACTGACCCTTTTTTTTTCGACTTTTTTTGAGGAGTCCATCGATCGCCGCGTCCATTATACTTCCTTCGGTATGGTAAACGATTCTACTCGCGAAGCTTTGAGATGCTTCTAGGAAGGATTTTCGTGACTTTTTTAACGCAATTTACTTTACTGTTAATGGAAGTTTGATCAATGCCAATGGATTAATAATTAAACTGTCCGCGGTAACTATGGTTACAATGCAGGAAAATTTTTCACGAATTTTATTTAACTTGATTTACTTCACTGTTTATTGAAATTTGACCAATGATAATGGATAAACTATGCAACTGTCTAGTAAGTAACTCGTGGTTCTAATGTGCGGAGAGAGAAGTTGTAGTAAAAATGTGTATTATACTATTTTGTAAGGGACAGCTTATCAATAAAAAATTTCACTACAAAAAATACTATTTTTTTTACTAGTAAAATTTACTGTATCCCTACCGAAACATTTATAAACTATTGTCCCATTGCTATCTTCATTTTTTTTAATTTAACATATTCTGGGCAATAAATCCTATAGTCTATAGCAAATTTTACTACATACTTTCTACAACAAACTGTTTTATTTGTCAAGCAGCTACTCCTGTATTAAAAAGCAGTGCGATAATTTTTACTATTCATATTTTTACTAAAGGATCCTCAAAAAAAGTCGTAGAAAAAAAAAATAAAATAAGTATGACTAAGAATAAAAAAGAAGACTCACCTGGAAGGTGCGTTCGGTGGACGGAGGTGTGAGCGGCGAGTGGTGGCTCTGTCTGGGCGCCAGGGACGCCTCGCCGATGCTCCTGGCTGGCGAGACCAGGCCGGACGGCGACGGGGCTTGGGGTAGCGACGCGCAGCCGACGGAGATCGACGTCGTCTCGCGGGCCTCACGCTCGCACACCGATCCCGGCGACCAGATCTCGCTCTTGCGCCCTGCGCAGCTGCTCGCGCTGCTGCTGCTCACGCTCAGTCGCGACGACAGATCGCTCGGCTTCGTACTCAGGTTCAGCGGCGCGTCTTCCACTGCAACATCCAATTAACGAACCGTGCGATTTTTTTTTAATGCGAAGCACTCGCTTTAAGTGTACAGGTGTTTGCGATTTTTAATGAGTGCAAAAGTTGTAAGAGGCTTCTTTTTATTTGAATTTATTTCTTTTTTTTGGCGCTGATGATGAATGGAATTTTGATGTAATTAGATTAGAGATGGATGTTCGTGTCAATTTTATCAGTGAAAATTGCGCTGCGCTGTCGATAAATATTTAATGTATGGTAATGCAAAATTCGAGGGAAGAACATTTTTGTATCAAAATTGTGGCTTGAATTAATTTACTGTTTTTTTTTTTCAAAGTTATCTACTACGTTAGTAGTAGGGAAAGAAACTGTTTAATGTAAATTTTATAATGTACCATTACAACTTTATCGCCTATTGTTAAACTAATTAATTATACTAGATCTTATTGCCATGTTGCTAAGAATTAATTTATGAATTTTTCTATAAGAAATGTATTCTTAGTAATCTGCGAACTTTTCTAATAAAAATACGAATTTTTCTAAGAAATTTACGAATTTATCCAAGAAATCTGTGATTTCTTTTCTATAAAATATTATTTTCTTTAAAAATTCTTTTAAATGTGTGCGTCAAAATTACGTAAGCATAAGTAGGAGGAATTTTTAGAAATTATTTTACTACTCGCACACATTTACAAAAATTTTTAGTGCAAGTCGATTTTTAAGAAAAATTTTTAAATTTCTTAGAAAAATTCATAGTTTTCTTAGAAAATGACGCAGATTTCTTAGAAAAATCAATAGGTTTCTTAGGAAATGTTGTAGATTTCTTAGAAAAACTAATAAATTTCTTACAATTTTAACACTCGCAATCAGCAGTGAAATATAACAATCTTCGGAAGAATAAAGATATCTCAAGTAGAAAGACAAAGGATCATTGTAACGGAAGTCTTACCGAATCTGGCTTTCTCGGGGGTGCACCTCCTGGGTGGCGATGAACAGCCCGTGGCGGGGCTCGGTGGTCCCTGCACAAGGGGCAACGCGCAATCCAGCTTCGTCTGCTGCTGGGGGAACGTGGAGGGCGGCAGGAGGAGGCCCGCCGCGACCGCGTGGTGGGCCCACCAGGCGGCCGCAACGCTTCCGTAACCGCCGTACATCAGGTTGCAGCGCATATCTGCGAAAAAGCGGAGATTCCACTCTTTTTATGCCCTTTTGTAACGAGCAGCTCCCAAAATCCCACATCGCGCAGAGGAAGAAGCACCGGTGGTTTTGCGGGGCACCCCCTCCCCCCGGGGGCTCATTCTCCCTGGCCCAGAAAAATCACGGAACGCGCAGGGCCTTTTCTTCGTCGGAGCGACAGATTCGCGCACGCGATTCCCTTTGTCCCGGGCGAACGGCCTCGCGTGAACGCGCCGAGGTCCCGCAAAACCCCCGGCGGATTTTTTTATCCGGGGGAGGGCAGCATCGCCTTTTGCAACGCGGATGTTATAACCCGCTTTGCAAAATCCACGCCTCGCGTGATTTCGTACGAGTCTCGGTGCGTTTACGTATTCAAGTGCGCACACGCGATGTAAGTGAAATTGCGAGGTCTTTTTCGAGTATGTCTTGTAAAATCCTCGATTATTCTCGTTTTTTTTTAGCATGAAACCGATTGCGAAATGAATGCGTAAATTTTCGATCAATTGATATCCGAATTCGATTCTTTTATTACAATGAGAAACCAGCTTGGAGCGTGTAATACTTTCAAAATCCCACGGAACTGTTTGAACATCGCTTGATTATATCGCTTATAAAGGTCCCATATTAATATTGCAACGATCCAAAATGGTTTTACGCAATATGCAGTCTTTTGTAAATCTCTCTTTTTTAAAATAAATGATTTTAAACAGATGATCTCTGTGCAGCATATTTTTTTCAAAATTTCCCCGGATTCCAGAATATCCTGAAGGAAATCCGGAAAAATCATTTCTGTATAAGGGACTTGTACTATTCTACCGCTTTTTATTATTGTAGAATTTTATCTGGATTATTAATAAGTATAACCAAGAGAAAAGTTCTAGTAAGATTTTGAAAATCCAATACCTATGAGAAACAAAGGGAGAATCTTTGACAAATTCAGCAAATCAAAAATTTTACTTTTTACTTTTTACTTTTTATTTCTCGAGTCTGTTACTGCGTTACAAAAAAGAATAGTAATTTTTACAAGAACTTTTCTTTAAGCGTAGATAAAAAAATAAAAAAGTGTGCTTTTTTTCTTAATTATTAATAATCGGGAATATATAAAATCTTAAATAATAAATTCGGTAATAATACAAGACTCCTACTCAAAGACACTTCGCAGGACCTTCGGAATTTTTCTGCAGAATATGAAAGATTCGAAAATTCTGACTTATAAGTAATGCTCCCGATTAAACGATTGAAAAAAAAAACTGTCGTTGTACAATAAAAGTGATGGTATAAGATGTACTTAAATACGCACCTCGTGCGGGCAGAGTGGGGAGTCTTTGGAGGTCACCGGCGTACCCGGAGACGAGTCCGTAGGCGCCGAGCCGTTCGGGCTGGTGTCCCAGAACGGTGCCCGTTCCCGGCCCCGAGGGGCTCCACGGGCAGTGGGGGTGGACGGAGGGGCTGCTGGGCGGCGAGAGGGTTCGCTGGCGGCGAGAGCGCGCCCACCGGCAGGCCGACCATCGCCCCGTGACCGCCGCCGCACTCCAGTTCAGCCTTCATGTGCCAATTGCTCTGGTGGCTCACGGCCTCTGCAACAGCAAAACCGACACCGAAAACTGTAGAATTTTGTTTTTCACCCAACTTTATTTTTGTTCGCCTGAAAAGTTACTCTGATCTATTTAGGAGCTATATATAATTGGAATTCGTTATAAATATTTGTCAATTTTATCGTTCGTTATTGTGCGCTCGATTAAATATTCTTTTATCGCGCAGCGACGATAAAAAGCACTGTTTTCGTGGGTAGAAACGATGTGACCTATACACGTGCCATTTAAAAAATGCGCGCCAAGGTAATAATTATTATCACCGTATATGGATGAGAAAAATATTATCAAAAACTCCTCTGAGCAGATTTTTTCTTTTTTTAGGAATAGAAGACAAAAGACTTGGCATCTTATTTGCGTTAATAACGAACTGATAAAGGTGCGTGCGACACGTGGCGAGATTCTGACAAACACCATACCCGCACGGGCCAACCTTCGGTATATAATAGTAAATATAGGTATAGCAAATAAAGGAGACGACATATAGAACGAGCTTTCGGTTTCACGGAAATACAAATCCGAATATTGCCTTCTTCGATTACGAGTTAAATGAAGTATGAAGTTTTCACAATTGAAGCTTTACGTCAAAGTAACCACTTTTCTTTTACGTTATTCTCTGAACAGTGATACACGCACACATATTTAATCCTTCTTTAAGTATAATTTTATTCTTCTTATACAAATAATCGATGCGCGTGTAAGAGAAATTTTAAAGAAGATAAAAGAAAAGGGGGAGTGTATAGTCGAAAAAAATAACAAAAAAAAAATCAGTGAGTCGAATGACCGATCGGCGCGATGGAGAACGCACGTGCGTGGGGTGCGAGCGCACTCAGGTATACAATGTTGAGATTTTGTGACTTTAACAAAACGAATTTCGCAAACATTTGCTTGCTGGCGTTTTGGAATTTTGAATTTTCGATAGGACTGCGATTGAATGTATAATGCACGGAGTGATAAATTTTTAGTTTGCTTTTTTGCCTCGGACGCGCGTATATCTAGGATTTTTATTTATTTTTATTTAATCGATTTCATTCCGATTGAGAGATTTTCGTCCAAAACATTGAACGAACGCTCTGACGACTTTTTAACGCTCCGTTGAGCTATGTGCACTTTACTTTTTAATTTTTTAATTGTTGACTTATGAATACTTAACGTGCGACTTTTGTTTTAAATTGTGACAGTTCATAAACTGAGTCATAAAACGATCAGTTAAAACATCAGCATACAAAAAATTTGCTTTCAATTTTTGTATTTAGGTAATGATAATATAAGATAATTACTCAAGTGTGACTTGCCTAATTAAATGAATAAATATAATTAAATCTAAAATTGCAAAGTTAATTTAATACAAACAAAAAATCAAATGTAAATGAAATAGTGTATAAATATTTTCTGGATATTAAAAGAAATTGAATAGATCGATGCAAAAAGTGATTTATTATACCTTATAAAGTTATATAAAATACAAAATGTTTCTTCAAGTGTCTCTTTCTATACTTGAACAAATTTTCCGCGCAGCTATAAATAATACTTCGCGAAGATTTATTGAAGAAGTCGGACGATTTAACTTCTTCGGCCGACGTCAAAATGCGTACTGACGTCTGGCCACGGCAGTTCTCCAAATCTTCCGAAAAAAAGAAGAGCAGTCACGTATGCGCACACGCGGTCCCCACGCGGCAAATCTCAATTGTGTACTCGTGATGCGCCGATCGCGTACTTTACGTGTACTCCTCAATTTGGTAAGCAGCTGCGCCATATGCCGATCGATCGCGATGGTACAAATCAATATTTGTACAGACGGCGTTCTTCCGTTCACCGCGGGAATCGTGATTCCGGTGACGTGTCGAATTATCGGGACTATCCCACTGCTGGCGTAATATTTTCACTCCCCGGTGTATCTCTTTTTCGAATTTGGGTCAGAAGAATCTGTACCGATTTTCGCCGATCGCGGAGGCCGCATAAGAGTCCCCCGTTTTTAGCTTTGCCGCTGTAGGTCCATGTATCGTTTACATGTACAGAACTATCGATTTTTTTTTAAAGTGCGATTGATTTTGATCACGTGCAAATGATTTCGAATATGCAAGTGGGAATCGCATAGAGTCGACCGAAGAAGTAAGTAAGTATACTTCTGATTAAACACGCAACGTAGTTGGCGATGCAAATGATTCACGTGCGCTTTTCGTGAAATCGACGAAATAAAGATGCTTTTAATGTACGTACATGCCGTGCTTGAATTGACGTGATAAGCAAATGAATTTATTAGCAGGATGTACGATTTTTTTTTATGAAAGATTCAAAAACTCTGAAAGTCGTTAATCATTAAATTTTTTACGTTCTCGCTTTTCATTTTTGATGTTACCGAAATAATTTATATGAGTTGCTCAATTAGTAAGACCCAAATTCAATCGACACTATAGTATTAAAATAAAACATTCGTGCGGATATATTGTTATCATCAGAATTTCGACTTATTGCAGTTTGCAACTTTGTTTTCTCTTTTTGATAAGTAAATTAAATCGAATCGTATAAGGACGCGTTGCATATGTCCAGATAAGTAACGTAATATTTTATATACAAAATTAAGAAAAAAATAAATGTAACGTGGATTTGCTCTTTAAATAAGTGAAATTCGCATCAAATAAGTGGACATATACACTTTATAGTGTAATAAGTCATTCATAAAATGAATGAAGTGAATGACTTATCACGTAGAATTAGTGTATGTATAATCACTGATTCGACGTGAATTTCATTCATTCACTCATTCATGTTTAAAGAGTGAAAAAAGTAAAAATGACAAAACGCTTACCACACATGACGTTCCAAGACAGCCAGTTGAAAGATCCTCAAACTCTGGTGAATGTCATCGGCGCATTCTCGAAAGCTCGAATTCCAAAACAAGATCTCACCACAGTCCCAAATTTGACAAAAAAAAAAAAAAAGAAAAGACAAAAAGTAACACACCGTCGAACTTATATATCCGTACAAGTCCTCAACCAGACTTCCCGATCGTCTCCCGAACAAATTCGAATTCCAATGCAAAAAGAAAAACGAATCTCCAAAATCCTCGAATAACTTCTCAGCATCCAATCTCAAAATCCTCTCCAACGATAGGACGGGAAAAAATCTTAAAATCCGTACTTATACGGTAGAGCACGTGAGCGCGGCTCGGGTGCAACAGGAGGGTGCTCTGCGAGCTCGTCGGACAGTGCGAGGCGCGTGAGCGTCCGGTCTTGGCTCCTCGGGCCGACTGATCGCGTGCCGGCGCTCGGCTTACCTGCTCGCCTCGCTCGCGCACGCACACACGCGCGCACCGGTCCCCAAGGTGTAGCGCACGCAGGATAGGCGCCTGCTCATCGCGAGCGGCTCTTCCCTTTCCCCGTCGACGCGACGCGTGCATCCCTCGCGCGCCCTTCCGTCGCCCCGCCTACGCTCGGACAGCCTGGTGGGGAGCCCTGCGGAATGGTGTCAATCGCGCGGCTCTGGAGAACGCCGATCGCGAGGGATTCGCTCGATCGGTCGGGGTTTTGTGAATCTCGAACGGAGGGATTTTGATGCGAGGAAAATCTAATATAAGCTAGGGTTGATTTTCGTTTTTTTTTCTTGAGAAATTTAGGGGTTGTACTTTTTTAATAAGTTCGATTTAACTTTTAAATTTTGACGATATGTGGAAACGAATGGTCATAGTGATCACTAAGCTTTTGAATCTCGAACGGAGGGATTTTGATGCGAGGAAAATCTAAAATAAGCTAAGGCTTATTTTCGTATTTTTTTATTGAGAAATGTAGGGGTTGTACTTTTTCTTTTAATAAGTTTGATATATTTAAATTTTAACAATATGTGGAAACCAGTTATTACGATAGACGTTGAAAAAAATAGTACATTTTTATACGGGTGCGGAAGTGAATTATTTGCGTCGGGAGACGTTTTTAGGCCGAGCGAAGCGAGGCCGAAAAGTCTCCCGAGGCAAAGATTCACTTACGCACTAGTGTGAAACCGTATTTTTCTCCACGAGAGCCGCAAATCGCATGCAAACATGCGTATATTTGAGGCACTTATATACTTTTTTAAATTAAATGTAATTAGATTGCAATAAATTTGGATTAAATATTCTGTCATTTATATTAAAGACATTTTTTATCTATTTGTAAACGTAATTTATTATACTTAAGGTTTTAAAACTTGGAAAATCAATGCTGCGAATCTTTATTATATTTACTTTATTATATTTATTTTATTATTTTAAGGACTTACTGTTTACTCTGGTAATCATAATGAATTACATTACATTATGTGTAATTTATTGACAGTATTCCTTAATTATTTTTTAATTCTAATGTCGGGGCGTAGATGTATCAGTGTCTTTCTTCAGGGTTAAATAAAAAAGTATCATCAGCATATTATTATTTTTAAACATTAGTTATATATAGAAATAATTGTGTTTCAAACTCGGTCAGATTTTCCTTTCCTATAGTTAAATCGCGTATATCGGTTGTTCGTAAAATATTTTCGCAAACTGATAAAAAAAGTAACGCCTTACTAATATCTGTTTCCTTTTCCTTATCGCGATCGTTAGTTTTAAATATAGTAAACAAATATACGTATATTGTGTATTATATATACGTATATTTGTTTCCATCCTATCGCCAAGCTGCGGTTTGAACTTGAAAATATTTGTACGAATCGCTTTAAGAAATGCGTATTTCAATTAATCTCAGCTTAATAATTCTCAGAAAATTTGTCACATAAACGATAGTATTTGCCAGATGGATGTACCGGTGGATAAAAACCTCGTCAAATGTTTGTTTGCGCACTTTATTCGCGATATCGCGCAGCTGGAACGGAATTTTCGCTGATTTATTCCGAAAAATTATGCCGAAGAGATAGTGTGATTTAATTCATTGATCTGCGTCGTCAATGACGAAAATTTAATAGAACGAATTTTTGTCCGATGTTTCAATTAGTGTATATAAATACATTCGGGTACTCGACATGTCTTAGATTACTAGGGTGCATTATTTAAATTATTCTGATGGATTTGTAGTCGGTGCGTGATTTAATTTCTAACTTTTTTTTGCACTTGAAAATTATAATAAAATTTAGTGTTATTATAAATTTTATTGCTTACTTAGTACATTTAGTTTGAAAAAAAATACACAATTCAGTTGATTTTGTGAAAGAAAAATGCATTTAATTATTTACACATGATCGTTCTTTCGATTATCGCTCAACTAAGTAGAGATTCATTGATAAAGACAAATTCCTCGTGGAATTATAAAATGTCTTCAAAATCGTCTCAATTCTATGCATCATATTGTAGTTTACAAATCGCAAAAATAATACAAATTTTTATGTAACATACAATCTGCGTATAATTTCCTTTATATATATTTACCTTTATAGAGAAATTATTGAATTGGCTTACAAAAAATCAATATCTAAATCTAAATCATACAAAGAAAGTGTATAATATAATATATAATTGCAATAAACTAAATACGTCCTCCCCGTTCAATAAAAAAAAATAAATAAATAAGCTCGCCTCTTATCTCCCGCGTTGCAGCAAAAAGCAATATTGATGAGCGAAAATATTTATCCTTGCATTTTACTTTTTTTGCATTATCAAAGAAAATCATCTACATTCTCACTCCACCCTTCTAGCGAGCAGGAGTACCTTATAAAAAACCGCTCGATTTTAAAATAAAAAAAAAAAGGAAAGCGCCAGAGACAAAGAAAAAGGAAGAGGCGAGAAGGAAGGTAGACAAAGACGGGAACGATCGCGGGTGAGTGGGAGCCGCGCGGCATCGCCTCCCACGCTCGCGCGCCGAATCACGAGTGCGATTAGACAGCGGCGGGGCAGCGATTGGCCGTAGGCGTCGCGACGTCGGCGCGCCCGCGCCACGAGCCCATTGGCCCGCGCGTGGGAGACACCTCCCAGCGGCGCGCGCCGCTCGCTCCGCTCTATACTCCCCACGGCCGAGCGGAGCTCCTAGGCGAGAGACGCGCCCGCGAGGCCGCAATCTAGCGATGCAACGGAGATCCGAATGGTGCCCGCGAGCCATCTTTATACGCCGAAGGAAATGTGGCAATTTGGTCTCCGATGTTTTTGATTTCTGCACTTCAAACTACCATGTAAATCTGGAAATGTGAAATTCACTGTGAAAATTTGAATAGTAACATTTAATAAGTGAAAAGCCGTTCACGTGCTAAATATGTGAACGATTTTTCACATAAAATATGTCATTATTCACATTTTTACATACAGTGAATTTCACATTTTCAAGTTTAGAGAGTAATGTGGAATTGTACATTTATCGCGCTAAAATGGTTAGAACGAAATTTCACTCTTAGTGTACTCGTATAGGGAAGCCACTCGTGGAATTAAATTTGACGCCAATAGAGTCAAGTTTGACTCTGCGTGAATAGAGTGATTTAAATTCACTCTAAGGTAGAGTAGCATATTAAGTCTACTTAAAAGTCAAAAATTCATTGTACTTCACTCCACCAAGGGATGTAATTTAACTGTAAAATTAGAGTGAAATTTTTACTCCAATGTATAGTTAATTTTCACTCTATTTCACTATAGCTGATTTAAAGTGTTCTAAAAAATGTATTTATTTATTTGCTAGAGTGCATATGTACACAATTTTATACAGCAGTAAATAAATATGCACATAATTACTTTACAATAAAGTCACCCAGCAGAGGAAACAGTTTTCATGTGCGTTGCTCTGGTTTGATAGAAATAAAAAAACAGAAAAGAGAAAATAAGGGAATAAAAAAAAGTATAATAAATATAAGAGCCCAACGATCGATGGGAAGGTTTTGTTAAGCTCAGAAAGGAGATTAATCGATCGGTGTTCGAGCAATTTTATTGAACGCTTAATTAGCGACTCGCATTAAAAAAAAATTATTGGGATTAAGTAGGGATAGCGCGGATTGATTTGTTGAATTCGTGATTTATTGGTATAGGGGAGTAGATTTGTTCTACTTTATATTTCTAGAAGAATATTGACGTACACATACACACTCACACACACACACATATATATATAGTATTGAAAATTTTATGAAGCTCACTTCAAATGAGTTTAGATTAATAGTGTAGCTATATATATATATTTGCAATTTAACAATTTTAGTTTTAAATTTCATTATACTTTTCAGTTCAGAATTTTTTTTATTGCACATAGTTGAAATGAGCGACCTTCATATTTATCGATTTGAATGAAGATATTTTTTTCAGCATACGTTAGTGTTAACTATACTTTATTCATTAGTTATTTAGATCCCAATTTCTGATATGGTGAGACTTATAACGATAGAATTTACATTTCATCGATTTTTCGTGTCTGAAGATTTAAAAAAATCAAATGGTAAATCACCACTATTTCTACTTTAAATCTTATCAATTTTGAGATTCAAGATTTCGAGTTAAAAGTCCAACAATTCGCAATGCACTTTAATATACACGCCAATGGACTTAATGAACATTATTATTTAACATTAAAATTATTTTATTAAAATATAGGAATACATATGGATATATTTCGAGTTTGACAATCTTTTTAATAAAGAATTTGTAACGTATAGGTATACACGAATTACTAAAATATCTGCACATATACATTTTTACGAGCCAATTTTAAATAATCATAAAATTTGACGTTCTACCGTGTGCCTTGAAAAGCGCAGGATATGGATATTCAAATTACGGTCCGAATTAGACTAACAAGCGCGTCCACTTACCGGTTTGCATATATAGACTAGTGCTTGCAGTACACCTGGAGTTAATAGGCCAAGTCTCTTTCTCCATTTCACTTTGCCTGCGCATTTTCTAGGTTTTTTTTCAGCGTAGCTGTGTATAACGCTGTAAAGCACGCGATTTTTTTTACGAGCTATTGAAAATATTCGAATTTTATTGTTATTTCGTTTTACTTTTAAATAAAATTCGACCTTCAAAATGTACGTTTATCTTACCCATCTTATTTGTCAACGGACAATTTTCAGTCCAATTGGAAGTTACTATAGACGCAGCGTTAATTTACTTTACTTTGTTTTACTTCGAATATTTAAACTTCTATTTTATTTTGCTGAGAATATTTTCTGGATTTTGCTTTTGACATTCCGAGTGAAACTATGTTTTTTTTCTCTCTTGTCTATTAACAAATTAATCAATATCAAGTCAGCATACATACCTATACATTGTTCATTGTCGTGCAATCTATAAGACTATTAAGTAATTGTTAATGGTTTGTATTTGAAATAGAAAATTAATTTCTGAACTGTACTTATTAATTAAATTAACTGTACTTTTAATTAAATTTTACAGACAAAGAGGTATGATATAGGCGCTTAATGAAAAGGTACATTAAAAATTTACTAAAATGCAAATTTATAAACATTTACCGCGGTTAATTGTTGTTAAAAAGTGCTTCTTGTTATCTGCTATTTAAGTGACGTTTTGACATATTTGCCGTTACCTATCTGCCAACAATAAAACAGGTTTAAAAGCGTATTAAAAAAAAACAAAGAGCCAGCGTAAAATATATTTCTATTGTGCTTAATCCAGGAAAAAGCAGAAGTCACGTAAATCCATTGCACGGAGGATTAAAAAAATCTGCAAAACAAATTGATCAAGAATTTATACACTTTTAGAAACAAAATCATCGTTCGTCCATTGTTGGTCGAAGTCCCAATATTATCAGACAAAGTTAAAAGCAAGAGAATCACAATTTACAAGAAAATATTGACTTTCATGTGAATCATCAAGCCAACATACCTTAGAGTTACAAAAGCGTAAATATGTATTCTGCGAGAAAATTATAGTAACAACTAAAAAAACTGCACTTTTTTCCATAAATGATCTCGCCATTAAGTTTATTAATAGACAAATTATACATTTTTGAGCAAATAAATTTTACAACTAAAAAAAATTACGAGACTTACAGTTAAAATAACAATATTTATACAATTGAAATTGTAATGTACTTTTATGAGTTATTACTAGAAAAATATTGTGGTAACTTTTGCTCGTCAGCACATTGCTATTTTTACTGAAAATTTGGTATACTTTTTTCATTAACCTCTAACACCGTTTGCACTTATTTATATATCACGTTCACTGATTAAATCGCGATTTAATTAAACTTAATTAAACTTAAGTTTATAATTTGTTTTTATTTATTTAAAACATTATCGCTTTCACCGATTAAATAGTGGTATTTCACTATTATTCACTTTAAAATAGTGACCTTATCCTCGCTAACGGAAATGAAAAGCGGCATTCATAAAAAAAAGGAGAATCTCTTTGAAAAAGGAAATTCTTCTTTTTCGCTAAGGAGTTTCTTCTTTTTACGAAAAAGGAGAATTTCCTATAAGTTTTTGGGAGAATCTGCTTTTTTTTTATCAATTTTCTCTAAAATCATACAAAAATTTTCAATAAAATAAAAAAAGCAAAAACAAAAAAAGCAAAATCGCCACCGCAAAGCCGAGCGAAACGAGGTCTATACTAGACGATCTCTTCGCTGCTCGGTCGGACAATGCGCCAATTACAATGGGCGCAGCGACGACGTCGCGAGGAAAAGCCGCGGGATAACAGCTGGCGCACCTGCACAATGAGAGGGGTGGAGGGGGGATGGGCGCTTTTCTCGCGTGCGGCTCCTTCGCGCGGCTTTGTTCCATCCTCGGCTCGTTCGATTCCACGCAACTCTTTTTTTTTTCTTTTGCTCCTCCGCCGCGCAATATGCGCCACTTGTGTCAGCATTGTCGGGAGGGAACGCCGCGCGAATAATAGCGCATCGGCGCGAAAACTCGCGGGCACAATGGCGGCCGATCTCGCGGGGTTTAAATCTTTACCCCGCCGGGAGGAAAATTATAAGGGAGAATCGGCGCGCTTTGTATGTGTTATATTGTGGAGACAGATATAGGCTGGACGAGCCTTTTGAAAGAGGAGACTACCCCCGGCACCTGCGAGTTGCCCTCTTGTATTGTTGGTATTTACGCTCGTATTCGCACTCTTGTGTGCGTATGTGCATTTGTACATTCGTGTGTACGTACCCCCGACTCCTTTTTCTCTTAGACACTCTGCACTCTTGGTTTTCTGAGAAATGGCTGTGTGGGAATAAGCGCAGGGTCAGGGACGTGTGATAGCTCGGCTTTGATAGTTCAATCCTTTTAATGGACTGGAGTGAGTATTGTTGACCGCTTTGTTGGTCGAATGGCGCAGAATTAATGGTGGGGACTCGTTGTCGAAGTTAATTGATCTGCGGTTTCCGTTACGGAATTGTTTGAGTATATTTTATCGTCTGAAGTCTTTGATCTCGAGGGTTTTTGTCCGTGCATTTATAAATAAATGTGCGTACAAGTCGGAGGATTGTCCATCGGTGAATCATGAGCAGCTGAAAAGAAAACTCGACGTTCAAAGATATTGAGTCAATATTTGAAGAAAGATCGAGGCTTCTTTTAGATTAATATTTTGTTTTATAATTTTTTTTTAAGGACAATCAGAATCGAAAGCAAGAAAAATCTTCGCTCTCGTTTTTTGAAACAATAAAAGGGTTAAAAATAAAATTAAATTGAGTCAAGTGCTTTTTTTTTAATGATTAATTTATAATGTGTTTATATTTTTTCAAGTTTTTCTCTTTTCAGCAAGAAGGAAGTCTGCGTGTTTGATTTCTTTTTCGAATCAGTTTTAAATCAATAAAATTTAAAGGAAGTTTTGAGGCAACAAAAAATAAATAATAGGCTGTTATTTGAGCGTAACTCTAGATTCCTAGTATCTAAATGGAGGAAGGCCCGAGTTATCGGAAACCGGCCGTTTAACTTGGCCTAACAGTGGAACCATTACGGGCGTAATCAGGCGATTATTGAAAATTGGAGTCAATTTAGCCGGTTAACGAGTCACTGCAGCTTTATTTTTGTAGATAACAAAAGCTTGCATTTATCCCAAGGTTAAGAAATCATTCGACCGCAAAAGCAACAATATTATTGTCCGCAATGCATTTATTAATTTTATACGAATCGAATAAGCGACTTTTCGCCTTTCTGAAAAAGTTTAACGCAAACATTATCGGACTGTTATTTTTCTTAAAAAGTCCACATGTCGACCATTATTTAAAGACTTTTCAACAACAATTAGTCAGATAGCGTGGAAAACGTTCGGAGCCTCGATACGCGTTAGCCTTGTTTTTTTTTTTTTTTTTAATGCGCATGACTGATTTTTCGCGCATACGAGGAGAACAATTAGAATAGTTTCTTCTAAAATTTTCTATTGTTTCTTATTTATTATGAATCTGACGATTTTGGTATACTACACTGGGAAAAAAGAATTTTAAAAATTCTTTTTTTTTACAAAACTGACGGAAAATTTAGGAGTTACATTGCACAGAATATTTTAAATATTTCAATTTTACATTTTCCTTTTTAATTTTAAATTTTCCAACAGGGCGCTGCGTGAATGATAAAAATAAAAATTGCGATTTTCAGTAGATAGTTTCTCTCAGCCAGCTGCAGGCAGCGAAAAATAAATCTCCTTCCACAAGAATAATTTCACAACGCGGCTAATTGAGGATCGTACGAAAATCCGGAAGTCAAGCATCAACCCTCGAAATGCGTCATGCATATCACGGACAAAGAGGGAAATTTTTCATCGCGAAGTAGCACACATGCTGTACATAACGTAACCACTACATTTAAATTGTTGAATCCCCAAAACGATATACACCGTGAAAGGGGGCGAACTTTTTATTTTCGTAACCGCCGTCATTGTGCGCCTGCAACATCCGCACTTAAACTGTATGTGCGCGAAGTGTAGCAGCGCCAGGCACGATCAGGAAGTGTGCAACTTGTTGCGTCGCGGAGGGCAGCGCGTGAATGGCCGGGGCCGACGAAAATGAATGTCCCCCCGGGGGACGCGCCGATCGGAGGAAGTGCGAAATCTCTCGGGGGCATTTGGAGAATATATATATATTATAGGGTGGGACCTGCCGGGCTAAGTGGATGAGTAAAGGAGCCTTGACCCACTCTAGGATTCGGGACACGCGATGCGGAGACTCCTGCTCCGTTCGTGTCTTCCCGTCTCATTTTTTTTTTCACTCAATTTTTTACACTCTGGGCAACTTTTCTCGCGCGCATTCGCGCGAAGCGTTCGAGTGCAGTATTTGACGGTGGAAAGGGAGAAAGAAAGTTTTTATTGTCCTCTGGAGGAGTTTTTGAGTCTTTGTGACGGGCGGCGGTGTCGTGCCCGGTGGTGAGGAAGAGTTGAATTGCTGGAGCGATTCTGCGTGTATGCTTATGTAATGTGAACATTTTTATGTACAGTGTAAGAATTTTTAATTTCATTTTTCTCACAGTGTGGCCAGTGAGGGATACGTGCGGTCTAGACGCGAAATTCGGGAGAAATGCAGGATGTAATTCTATTTTAAGGTATACATTGTATTGCATATACGATTGTTATTTTATTGTACACAGCTGTTTTTTTTCTTAATTGTCACAAGCTGCTAAAAAAATTCAAATTGATTGAGCACATTCAGCTGTTTTTTTTTTTCATAACTACAAATTATTAATTTGTAGGTATATTTCATTGGTAAAATATCCTCACGTATAAAATATACAAATATAGAAATGTAAAAAAAAATAATTATTCTAAAATGTCTAAAACGTGATGAAAGATTATTATTATTTGTGGTTTCCGATTCAAAGATAAATAGAAATCGCAACAATCACAAAACAACAGTTTACGAAAAATCATGTCAACTCTTCGCATTTCAAACTATTTAACTAGTTAATATTTCGTTATAAGAACGTCTTGAAAGTTTGCATGTAAAAAAATGAGAACATAATAATCACATCATGATTAAATAATATTTATATTTTATTTACAATTATATAAAATGACTTATGAAGCGTTAAATTTATAAGAATTCGTCACTAGCAATTAATTGATCATTTTAAAACGCAGGAAACAATAGTGCAATAATCATTTATCAACATTAACAATGAAAATGCACTAAAATAACCACTCGCTTAACTCACATAAAAATCGTAATAGGCGCCACTTTAAAATGAAAGAAAAAAAGAAGAAGTAATAAACATAAAAATGAAAGAAAATAACATAAAATGAAAGAAAAAAAAGAAGAAAAGGTGAGAAATTTAAATTGAACGGACCGCTCAAAAGGGTTTCGGCCGCTTCATCTCGAAATCAGTTGACGCAATCGCATCTCGTGCGAAGTTTTTATATTATATTGCGATCGCGTAACGAGAAGGGCGTGGGCCTCCGTTGCAACAGCGACGATTTATCAAGCATCCACGCAGGGTCGAATCAGCATCAGCTCGGGGCGCGCGTTTATAAGCACCGGACGCCCGCGGCTCGTCCCTCTTCCCCTTGCGTGCGCGATTGTCTCTCTGCCTTGACTTTTTTTTGATGCACGAAGATGCGTTTTTCTCACACGTTGAGGCAGCCAAAGAGTGCGTAAGAAGCTCCGGCGAGAAGTCCGTTACTGACGCGCTTTCTTTCCCGGAGGCTCCCATTGTGCTCCGGGATACTTTCCCCTATTAGCGGCTTTTATTGCTGGACAATTCGTCGCTTATCGCCTGCTCCTTCGTAGGCGCTCCATTTTTTTTTGCGGGATATTACAGCGGGATATTACATTTGCGGAGACCACCGGCACCTCTATTCTTTGCGGCGTTTTCGAGGACGGTTATGTGGGTCACTTTTTGGGAAGTTGGCTTCTTTGTGGATGTAATCAATTGGTTCGTCGATTGAATTTGCCTTTTGCACGCGTGACCTCCTTGTGTATGTATATGTATATATCGCACGAAAAAAGTAATTTTATTTATACAAAAATTTTTGGGAAGCGTTGCCTGCACAAATCTCAAGAAACTTTGTATTGTGAGCTATAAATGAAGATTTGAAATAGGTATAAAAAGTGCCATAATTTTGATAAATCACTTTTCGATCTTTAATTGATCTCATATTTTTTTTAAGAAAATCCATATATAACGAATTGCGATGCCATAATCAATTAACTTAAATTCGTTAATATTTAAACATTACAGTTCATTGTCCTGTTTGTGAGAACAAAAAATCTAGATTTAATAAAGTCGAAATAATTTATTGAACGGTACGGATCTTTAATTTTGATCTCATATTTTACGCGGATATAATAATTACCATACAATCGCGCTATTTAAACCCATTCAACTTATTTCATCCGCAGTAAACTGATTTATAGAGGACAAAACGTTCGATCGGCTTACGCAACCTCCACCAACAAAACTACCAAAAAAAAAAAAAAAAGGAAAAAGGAAATCCCGAAGGATCTGAAACCGAAGACGAAAGCCCGTCGTATCCCTCGAGCAGAGGCGAAGCGCGCGTCCCAGAAACCCTGGACTTGGCTTTGGCATTCACGCGCGCGGGGCCCAGGACCTCGGAGACGATAGGGTCCCCCGATAAGAATCTCGAAGAAATACCCCGGCCGTCGACCGCCACGCCGATGCTGCTTTAAACGCTCTCCCGCTCATATTCACGCGCTCAACCGTTTTCTCCCTTCCTTGCTCTTTTCGGGGCGCTATACGCTCTTCATGAAAAAAAAAAAGGCGAAAGAGAGAACGACGAAGGAAGGCACGAGGGGACGGAGATAGAGCCAAGAAAAAGAGAGAGAGAAGCGAGTGACGCCGTAATCCCGAGCGCAGGTGGCTCGGATGGTCAAAGCCCTCGCCGGAGCCGGGCTGGAAATTAAAAAATTACGCATTCAAACACCGAGCCCACCACCATCGCGCGGGCGAGCCGGCTGGCCGCCTGCACCCCCATACCTTGGCGTAAGAGCGTTAATAAACGCGCGTAAGTGGTTTATGCGTGTGAGCGTGTAGGACGCGCGGCTCGCGGGTGTCTGTGTCGGAGCGAGCGGACGCCCGCACCATTTAGGCAGCGCCGAGGCCGGGGATTGACTCTTCGTGGCGCGTGCCTCCTCGACTGGGTGTATAAACGGTGGAAGGGCCGGGAGCCCGAGGGGAGACGCGCGCGCGGGTGTACACACTGGAAATCGAGTGTTGATTTATTTCGCGTGCCGCGAGGAACCGGCTCCGGCTGGTATATCGACGCTGCCGCATCTCTTTCGTATGCAATTTCAATGTTATTGATAGTTTCGGCATCTTGATACTTTTTTTTTTCCTCTTCGATTTTCTTTACGACGGCGAATTTAAATTAGTCTGTGAAGGATTTCTGCTGGATGGCAGCCAGCTGAGAAATATTGAATGCGATTGTAAGAAAAATTGCGGAAGCCAGTTTTCGAGGGGTACATGTAGCGAAACAAATAATATGCAATAAAATATTGCAGCACATTTTACTGTAAAAGTTGTAATGTTTACAAAATTTCTGGTATTTTTTTAGTGCTTAAAAATGTTTAATGCTATATAAGAATTACATAATGTTTAGTTTTTTTAATAATGAAATATTACACGTGTTTGATTATAGAAGCCGTAAAACACTTCTAAGTGATTATTATTTTCTTTTTTTCTCAATTTCTACTACAGCTGTGAACTATTAAAAGAAAAATAATAGTTAAATATGTTTATTAATTGTAAAATTTATTATATTTGCAAAAAATATATTTTTAAGCAAAATTATATGCACAATTTCGCATGCAATACACAAAAGCAAGTTAAATCTTAATTTTTACATTTGAATCTCTTCATAGACTGAGCTATTAGAAAAATTACAGTGGTATTTTACATTATACAAAAGCTGTACATTTGTTTTTAATTTAAAGTAAATTGTGAAAAAAAAAAATACATTAAATTACAAAAATAATACTATTGGAATGTAGTCAATCTATACGAATAAATTAAAATAAACTGTCTTTTGCAATATTTAATATAGAGATTTTTTCTCATTGTTCTATTCGGTAAAGAAATCACCGTCATTTACATTTCAAAATATTCTAAGATAGCGACATGACAATTTCTTCTTAAAAATAAATAATTCATATAAAAAGGTAACTAATTATATATTACCTACAATTAAACACTATATTAAATACATTTTAACGAATTACGAACTTTTGCTTATAAAAACCCTAAAAGTCAGACTCAAACTTTACGTAAGTTAAATTAATTAATTTTACCACAAATTCACAGCCCCCCTACATGAACGATTAAAAGAGCTTTAAAATGAAGGCACAATCGTCGGTGAATCACACTCTCCTTACGCCGCGAGGCAATTCCGGCCAGCTTTCAGCTCGGCAATTTGCGTTTTTCAGCGCAATTTATGCGCCGCTCCTCCGTTTCCACCTCGATTTCCGAAAGCGTCCCCTCGCCGGGCGTTGCTCAACAGCGACACACATGCCATCGCCGACAACCCCACAGCGGTCACGCTCCGCTGGCATAAACTGCTGCTCTCTGCCCTCCTCCTCCTCCCCTTTCCCCCGTGCGAGTAAAAAAAAAAAAATAACACACCGAGCCACCCCTGCCCAGCGATGGGCTAATGTTGAAGAACAGCGCCGGGCGCATCCCCCGAGTGCACCAACTGCCGCTTGCGCGTTTTGCTTTCGGTCTTGATTGCGCTAACGACGCGCCGCCGCCTGGATTAAAAGTCCGGCCGTTGGGTCGCGCGCTTAATTTTCCCTCTCGCCACGCCCTGCTTTGTTTTTCACCTGGACGAGGTTTTCTTGGGGGATTTTCCGGGGGTATGCTTCGATTTCCAGTGGCACGTGGATAAATCATGCGTCGTGCCTCC
The DNA here is from genome assembly GCA_018906775.1 of Sycophila sp. Sp_5. Classification (NCBI taxonomy): domain Eukaryota; kingdom Metazoa; phylum Arthropoda; class Insecta; order Hymenoptera; family Eurytomidae; genus Sycophila; species Sycophila sp. Sp_5. The sequence goes on along the minus strand of JACCID010000014.1, from coordinate 83,078 downwards.
TCCGGCGAACGTCCGTGAGGGAAAGTTTATTATTTCCTTTGAGGGTGATCTTGTTTCCTCTCCACGTCGAATGACTTTTCAAGTAGGGTGAAATCTAGAATTTAGGTGGTATTCATTAATATTCGATGAATAAAATTTCGTATTATTGTGTAAGCACATCATCAAGCAGTTTTAACGTTTAACTTTTTTATTGTGAATGCGTAATACATGCATATATATATACACACATCTTGATTGGCGTCTATTTGAGGGTTGCGACTTCGTGCAAGTCAAGATGATCTATTGCAGTTTCGTCGTAAACACGTGTTAAATCTTCCGAATCATGGGTTTACAGCTGGGAAATCAATAATTTTACTTTGTTTGCTACACCCGTACGGAACTTCGCCGTAAGCGTAGGGGGTGTGATTCGTTATAGTGATGCACCCACAAGGGCTTTTAATTTCACGCTTTATTATCAATCAATTATTCTTCGCATCATAGAATTTAGTTTATTTTTTAAAAATAAAAATTTTAATTTAACAAAACTATCCTTTAAACATAAAATAAACATTTAACAAATTACAATAATTGGAGAACAGAATATTTCATGCAAAAATTAAAAAAATATATATACTACCGAAGAAAAAGTAACTTCTACTTTTCACACAGTAAATTTCACTGTGAAATTGGAAGTTAATTTAACTTTTCGAAATTTCAATCGAATCTACTTTACAGAACTGTCAAATCTTATTAGATACTTTAAGAAATGTTAATTTTGTTGATTTTGCAAAGCAGTTGTGAATTTTTCCTGTAGCCTAGTGGATTTTATTATTGCAAAATAATAAAGAAGAACTTTTTTTCAGTTGATATAATAAAACAAAATTAAGTTTATACGATCTAATTAGCCGCGTAAAAAATATAAAATCAAGTAAAGATCGAAAAGTGATTTATCAAAATTATGTCACTTTTTAGTATAATTTAAGGTGAAAAGTCTGTTACAATTAGTCAACATTTTAAATTTTATTATAAATGAAGATCAGGTTTGAACGATCAAACAAATTTATAATAGTAAATATTTTATGAATTTTTATTTTTTTTGTAATGCCTGCTATAAAGATTTTTCATCTTCAAATTGTACTAAAAAGCCGAGAATTTTGATAAATCACTTTTCGAATAAGAAATCGCAATCTTTTCTGAAAACTTAATCGCCGTCGAACTTACCGTTTCACCTCTCAATTACACTCAATTAGGCCCCCTCAAAGATTCAGAAATCCGTAAAAAGTCCCAATTAACAACTCAAAATAATTGAAGTAAATTTATCGGGATCATTGAAAAGGAAGTCGAAAAACTTGCAAAAAGTTTGACAGCTTGCGTCGACTTATCGAGTATGGGCAAGCGCACGGGGGAAAGTGAAGTCGAAGTGAAGAGAAGAGAAAAAGAAGGGCCGGAGGCACGCGCCGCGGCACGCGCCACCAGAGTTCCTCCTTCCTCGCTCCCATATCGCCCATCTCGTCCTCTCCCCCCTCGCGCCAACGAAGCACGCGAACAGCGCCCGTCGCCTCGTTTCCTTTCGTTCCAGCCGCGCGCGCTCCTCGCGAGGCACTTGGTCGGGCCGAGCTTTTAACGACTTTTCCAAGTGCTGCGCTCCGCGCCGCGCATTACGGGATGATGGGTCGGGGCTTTAGTTGGGCAGCCGATGAGAAGCCGATCGAGGACTCCCGGCTCGTTTCGAGCGCACGCTTTACACCTTCCAGGCTTTGCTTTTTTCTCGAGCCGAGCAATTTGTGGCCGCGGCTCGCGAAGGTAATGGGCCGAGGTCGATGATCTGCGAAAATCATTTTTTTTTCACGATGGGGAGGGGGGAAATAGTTTTGTTAAGTTGGTGCTCGAGTTTCCTTGCTGAGGCGCAATAATGTTATGGGAAAATTTGACGCTAAACGGTGGTGCGCGATTAGAGGCCTATACTGGGTAGTGGAACAAACAGTCTTTCGCCTATTAGCATAATAAACTTTTCTGTAATTGGGAAGATTGCTTTCCAGTTCAGACGAGAGTGCTTTCAGTAATCTTCAGTTTTTATCGCTCTTTTTTCTTGTTTTTTTTTTTTTGTAAAGAAACTTTCTCGTTATTTTGCGGATTTCCTACACTTGGGTTTATTATTGTTTTCATTTTTGTTTAAAATTTTTTAAAGAATAGATGTTTCTTACGTAAAGGCTGTAATTTCATTTTTAGATACTCTGACAGGAAAGTAGTGTAGTAAATTGATTATTGTCTTAAAGAATTTAAAAATGATTTTTAAAAAAGGTGATTATATAATTAAAAAAGAAACAATTACCTGATTGTAAACCAAGAGCCAGAATTAAAAACCCTGTTGATTGGATGTCAATCAACTTCTTACAAAATAAATTATAGTTTCTATATAAGTAATATAACAAAGAAATCATAATAATGGGGGATCATCATAATAATTTAATTTTCTATTTTTTTTTATTAAAAGGGCTTTTTTCCTTGATAAACATAAATAATGCGAAAAAATGCAACGTATTGTCTTTTTAAAATCGCGTGCCAAACCGATAGTTATTGTGTTATAAGAGATTTAAAAAATTAAATTTCAAACGTCTCAGAGTCTAAAAGTCCTACACAGTAGCTTTAACCTTTAGAGCACGGGGGTGGTCCATATACAGACCACCTGTCACTTGAGGTGTCTAAAATTAGTGATTCGATATTTTTAGACATTCATTTTGGTGAAAACAAAAAGTCATTATGAATGACTTCGAAAAATGCCTGTCCTCTTAAGTTTAAGAAAGCATTCAAAGCGTTATGTATGACTAAGTCACACCGAAAAAAGTAACTTTTTCTTTTTACACAGTAGATTTAACTATGAAATCGGAAGTCCACTTAACTTTCCGAATTTTCAGTAGAACCTACTTTACAGAAATGCCACATCTATTTTTCTGTTGCATCAATTTTATAGCACACAATAGAGTTTCAATTCGTGAAAATACGTCCATTATTAATGATAAAAATAACGAATAAATTACCCGCATAAAAAAATTTAAGTTAGGATAATCGAATTTGCATCTTATATTGTTTTATAGAAGTTTGAAATTATTTTTAAATTTAAAAGACGTTCACATGACAAATGTTAAAAAAAAATAATAAATGTAAAGAACTATTTTCAAAAACTACAGCGGTAATTTTTTATCCGTTTGTATCACGCATCTACAAACTTCGATAAAATATGTAAGTTACAAGTTCCGTAAAGTCTCATTGCCCACGTTCATCTCAACGACCGCCAAACATGAACTTCGCGTAAACATTATCCTAACTTAATTTTTTTTACGCGGGATAATAATCAGCACAATTCACTCGATACACTATCGATCATTAAATTACAAAATATCAATGTAAAAAAAATCCTCGATAATCCGTTGATTAAAAAGCAAAAAAATAATCGGCAAGTATAAGAAAGGGAAGAAAAGAAGCGAGCGAAGCTCTCAAAATTCTCGTTTAAGCCAGGCCGCTAAACTGCGAAATCTAGACCCGTATATCCCGGGCTTAGCGGTCATTCACTGCGGGGCCAAGGTGGTAAGTAGGGAGTCGCGCGCGGGCGGCGTGCACGCACCACGGGACGGTTGAGGAAGACTCGCCCAGAGAGAAGCCGCGGCAGCTGCCCCGACGATAGCTGCACGCGGACCTGCGCCTCCCCCCCCCCCTCCTCCCTCGCCATTTACTCTCTCAAATCGCTCGCGCACGACGTCAGCTCGCGCCGGCCTCCTGAATAATGCATGCGGGGTGCGCGGCGCGAAAGACAAAAGTTGGCCTCGCGAAGACGCTATTTCCTGCCGGCCGCGCTGGACTATGCCGCGACGCCGCGCGCGCCGATTGATTTACTGCCGCGCGGGAGGATCTTTCTCTCTCTCGGCGGGCCTTCTTTTTTTCTTTTTTTTTTATGGCACGCACGTACAAATTGGCCAAGCGAGAAGCCTGTCGGCGATTATGCATTTTTAGCAGTTCGCGCGGGTGCGCGGGGATGTAAAAGTCAAATTTCTCGAGATGGATCGACGGTAGATGCTTGCCACTGATTAAATTCTTTTTCTCGCTGCGGCTGCGTCCCCTTCTGGCGTGGAGAGTCGTAAAAACGAAAATTTTCATACTTCAATTTGGATTCGGCGGTGAAGTTTAGTGGCTGCTTGTGAATATTCATTGGCGTTTACGCGTCGACGGAGCTTTTCGATAGGATTGGTCTGATAAGCCGGTAAGTCTGGCTGAGAATTGCGAGGCGCTCTTTCAATTTTTGGATCATCGTTTGTTTAAAAAAAAGAGTGATGCCTTCGGGTGGCGTTGTAATAAATCATGTTTGAAGTATTAAAGTATATACGTGCGCATGATGAATATTCTTAGTTTATTAACTGACCCTTTTATAAGCTTGAAGATGAAGGTTTCGATTACTTCAATTTTTAAGTGAAAATGTCCTGCCGGAAAATTAATCATCATTTATATCGTTGTAACTAACTTTTTGCTGGCCTTTGGAACATTATCTATTATGATAACTTGGCATATTGCAGTTAAATTATGTTGAGGGCTTGACGTTATGAATTAAACAACAGAAGATGTAGATGCGTGCGCAGCTGTTTGCGAGAGTCAAAACGGGATAATAAAATATATAACCGCAGATTAAAAGTTTAATAGAATTTAAAACATATTTTAATCAACTAACGTCAAAATATGTTCGAAATATGTTTTACAATCTGCCCACTGAACAAAAGATTCAACATATTCTGCCTACAAGCTCCTTAATTTTACGGCAGGGTGGCTAGTGATTAGGTAATTAGTCAATACAAATTAGAGAAATGCTCTAGTTTGTTCTAAATTACTGCAATTTTTTATCCGAAAAATATGAATTACGTTTTTTTTTTTAATTCTTGTAATAGTGCCAATGTATGAACAGGATGTAATAAAATTTCAAGTGTGCATTTATTTATTTAACAATGATTCAACGAACGGAAAAGTGCTTAAGTCCACAAAATTGAAATAATAAAAATACTTAATGTAAATTTAAACAATTTACAATAAACTAAACTAAAAAATGAAAGTGAAAGAACTTATAAAAGTTTTTAACTGTACAGGTAAAAAATTTACCAGCGGATTTTGCTCCATGTAATTTGCTACAGAAGTTTTCAGCCTAATATTTGTAAAAGTCATATTAACACTTCACCGAAATTCCATTAGAAATCAAAAGAAACTATAAATTCTTCTTCAGCGTCAAGAAGCTACAATTATAAAGTAGCTAAATAATGGTTACACGTCTTCGAAAACAAAAATTTAAGGTGTTGGTATTCCAGACCACTCATAAACTACACTGAAAATAGAGCGTAGAACCCCGAGCCAATGGTAACATCATTAAAAATTGATTTCCAAACGTCAAAAATAAATGAGTTCGTAGCACAAGGACCACTCGAACCAATCGGAAAACCCAAAAACACTGCGCTCGAACGTCTGCCGGACAAACACCACCAGCCGTTCGCTTTTCATCCCGGAATAACTGGAAAAATATAATGAACCCGCCCCTTCGTCGAATCTTCCGCCCGTCTAATCCTGCACCGGCTCGACCACCACATACATAAACACGGATAGGGTAAACCGAGACAAGATGCCAGCGTGGGGCAAATGACACAAAATTATATCTCATTTCGTGTATAAACATATTTTTTTACTGTTCAGTCTCAATATGTATTACGAATTTTCGCTTTAATATTATATATACGCTAAAACGATTGTTGACCAATTTCATTCTTAGTTTATAGTGAAACTGCTCATGATGTTGAATCCCGCGTAAAAAAATTTAAGTTAAGAGAATCTTTACCCAAAGTTCGACGGTCGTTGATATGAACATAGATGATTATTATTAGGGATTAAGACCGTCACTTTTGCTCTACTAAGAGTCAAAAAAAGGTTCTATTATACTCCATTAAGAGAGTTAATTTCACTATAAAATTAGAATGAAAAATTGACTCGTGAAAAATTTAATTTTCACTCTATTTCAGTGCTGCTGATTTAACGTGTAAATAAAATAAACAAGTTTAGCTTAATTGTATTTTGTATCTAATAATACGCAAATTAGAACAATCCGGTAAAATTTATCTATTCCATAGTTGTATACTTTTTATTTTAAATTTTTTCCTTACTCTCTTAAGAGTTCCCAGTGAAAAATTCACCATATGTATATAAGTGAACGGTTTTTCACTTCTGACATAGTGAAAATTTCTCTTTTTTTTTAAAATAGTGATTATTCACTGCGTCTAAAGTGAAATTTATAATACAAAATGATAATGTTTCACTAAATGCAGTCTTCGGCTCCGCTCTCAGACCAGATAGTACTTTTTATTAGAACAACAGTAATTTTTCTAAAACATTTCTCCCAGTTTACTCTCATAAAAGTTCCCAGTGAAAATTTCACCATTTGTACACGTGAAGGGTTTTTCACTTCTGAAATAGTGAAAATTTCACCTTTTAAATAGTGACTATTCACTGAATATAAAGTGAACCTTCATTTTCACGATTTAAAATTTGTATTATTTTAGAAGCGAAAAACCATGAAAATAGTGAAATTTTCAGTGACTTGTGGCGACTTCCCCCGGTTTACCCTCTCGCGCGAAAGTCCGAAGAGTGCGTTAGCCCCGCCAGTAGCGAGGGGGCGCGAGCCAGCCACACTTCTCGGGCGGCGAATCGGACTTTAATTCACGGCTCGCTCCGCTGGAGAGGTTTTTTCGGCCTGGGCGTGTGTATACAGCAGGCACGAGGGCGGCGAGGTGCCGTTGGCCGATTCGAGGCATGCGGCCCCAACACCTGGCGCGTGCCGGCGCGCGCGCGCGGTGTTTCTTTTTTTCCCTCCGAGCGGGGCCCACGCGTCATCCCCCGACTGCGGGCTGATTAAATGAAGCACCGTCGGCCGCGCCGCCAAGCGTGAAACTGTTGCTTGCTCGGCGCCCGTGAGGTGCGTGCGCGGGCCCCGAAACCTTATAGACAAAGAGGAGTCAATTGGGTGTGTGGTGGGGTTGGGGCGACGACAGGACTGCGAGTGTTTTTCGTCTTTTCTTTTATCTTTTTTTTTGTCGTTGGGTTTGGCATGTAGAGATCAGTCGCGTTGGCGAGGTGCCATGTAAATCCGAAAATGTTAAATTCACTTGGAAAATGTAAAATTCACTTGAAAAATGTGAAATTTTATTTATTAATTCATTTATTTATTTATCAGAGTAAACAGTACATTACATTACAAAGTAATACAAATCACAGAGTAATCCGACAGAGGAAAACGAGTTTTCTGTTCGATGGTCAGAAGATTCGTTGGTCTGGGATTCACTTGGAAAATATGAATAGTGACATTTAATAAGTGAAGACCCGCTCACATGCTAAATATGTGAACGATTTTTCACATAAAATATTTCGCTATTCACATTTTCCAAGTGAATTTCACATTTTCAGAAATCAGTATAAGAGGTCGGTGGTGAACGCTATAGAATTTACGGTGTGCGGTGTTCTTGATGTGCTCTGCTACCGGTTTTTATTAAATTAGCTGATTAAGCTATTGGGAAAATATAATCATTTATTAAGCATTTGTGAAATGCAATTTGAATAAGCGAAAATTCAATTTTTAAGTAGTAAATAATTATTTTTTCAATTTGGATTAAATTCTCTGCTGGAAAATTTAGGAGCTATTGACCAAAATACGATAAATTCTGGTCAATAACTTCTAAATTTTTCGGCAAAGTTCCTTTTTCACGTTACAATTAGCCTTTAAACTTTAAACTAATCATTCAGAAAATTTGAAGAAGAGACTGGTATCAGTATCGAAATCTTGACGAAATGTTAAAAATAGAAATTTAAATAATTAAGCAAAGCAAGTGCCTTTTTATCAAATCTGCAAAATTGATTATAGAAGACATTTAAACATTTACTAAAAACAGATCAGACTGCATTGTACGCTTCAGACTTTTAATCCGGCACACCTTTTATTAAATTATTGCCCATTAAATTTTTTCAGCTTTCCCGAACTGACGAATAAAAAATAAAAAGTCATTTTCATAACTCGCGCTCAACAACGCATACAAAAAGCGAGTGCATCTCATAAACCGCCCCTCGAAAAATTAATAACACGACGCAAATTCAAAATTACGATTAACAATCATCCCAAGCTACTTACAAGATAATCGCGATGCCGATCGATAAGTCATACAAGGTCGACAGTCCAAGTAAAGAAAAAAACACTCGATCGTACCTCAACGAAAACAAGGTCGCTCCTCCTCGCGAAAGAAAAAGCCTGGTCTCCGGAGAAAGAAGACCGAAGAAGCTTGGAAAAAAGGGAAAGACACATTGCTCGTCGCAGCCGCTCGTCCTTCGCTCCTCTCCCGTCATAATAGCGTCTCTCGCGTGACGGTCGTGCGCGCGAGTCGCGTGCGCGATCGCAATCGCGGTGCCTCGATCTCGGCGCGCCTATACGCGCGCAGCTCGAACGGCCGCTGCACATTATTATACAGCGACGGGACGAAAGGAGAGCCGCTCTCACCTGACGCGCATTAATTCGGCCGAGGGAAAAACGCGGACGGGGGGATCGGTAATTGTGCTCGCTCGCCGTTTAATGAAGAATTGACATCGCGAAATATTCAGGCCGCACGCGCGCACAGCTTGCAGATTGCAATGGCGAAATTGCGCGCGCTTTCGAGAGTGAATGTGTGTGCACTGCGAGAGAGAGAGAGAGAGAGAGAGGGAAAGGAGAGATGCATGCGCGTCGATTGTCGCGCATTAATCTTGCGAGTGCGCATCTGGTGTCGCGCGCGCGTCTTTTTTTGCGGGAGTGAGCGCGACGTTTGTGGGCTCCGAAAGAAGGTCGGCGCTTTTTGTCGGACGAGGCGAGAGAAGAGGACGCGACGAGGGGGTACGCCCGAGCGGGAGACATTCGGCGCACGAGACTATTCGGAGATTTTTATGGATGAGCGGTAGATCGGGAGGCGTGCGATCGCGAGGAGGCTCTTTTTGCGCGCGGCGCGTTGGCCAGTTTATTGGGAGATCGATGGACGCGATATTGGACGGACTTGGTTTTTACGAGCGCTTTTGATAATAATTTAAGTGGTATAAATTGGATATAAAAACCACATTAAAATTTTAACTTCTGGATGTTGCTCTTTTTTTTGCTTCCGTTTAGGAGGTACTTACCGGTTTTTATGCTGCTTGTAGCGTAAGCTTTTTTTTACAGTGATCGAATTTCGATATTAACTTTAATGAGTGGCTATCGAGCTTCTGTTTATTACAGTCGATGGTCCAAATTTTATTTCGAGTGTCGATCTATTGGTTCCTGAATTTTTTTTTTTTTAAATTTTGTAATTTATTCTTTCATTAGAAATAACGAACTCGACACGTTTGAGGATTTTATACCTAATAAAATCTAGAGAAAATTGAATTAAAATAAATTGCAGACATCTTAATCTATCTAAAATTAGATTAATACGTTTTTTATGATCTTTATTTTATTGTCGTTTTTGAGTAATTAATTTATATTACTCAGAGTTTTCCATATTTACGAGCTTATTAACTGTCGAAACTTAACAAAACAGGCATTTTTAAAAATTATATAAATAAAGTAAGAGACAAAGTCAGAGTTAATCAAACAGACTGCTTTTGCTCTACACCCTAAGTAAGATGCCAATATGTAAATTTGATAATATTAAAATATTTTAGTGCGACCATTAAAGTGAAGTCGATAAATTTTTTGCAGCCTTTACAAGCTCAGCCAATTGGACAGTATAATGACAGAAAAAATCCGCGCATTTAACATCGTTAAAGTATAAAAATTGTTATTTTTTTTTCTCGCGAGGCGCTTAAAAAACTGCATACTTCATTACTAAAGTTAACGAGGAAGTATTTAGGCGCAACTTCTTCTTTGGTAATATATAAACACATACGTAAGTTATTAATTAATATCGTGCGGCTCGGGCGATGCCTCAACGTCCGCGGGTATATAATAAATTATAAAAGGCACGTGGGATGCGCCGCGCGTTAATCACTCGTAATGAGCGAACCCCATCGTTGGCGCAGAACGAGGTATAAAGAAATTCCAATTAAAGTATTTGAAATGCAACGGAAAGGGAATAATGGGTATAATTGCAGGCGTGCGTACCGCGCCCTTTACTACTTACATACTCAAGCGTGCAATGCGCTTACCGTAACTACTTTCAGTAGTACGAATCATGCGCCGCCGTCACAGTATCTCGTAGATCCGCGCGGCTCGACTGTTACTACTTGCTGTCGCTGAATAATTGAGCGCGTATTTAAAAATGAATTAAAGCGCCTACTGGAGGGAGGGGCGTTACCATTCACTGTGTGCATATTCTTGTGGGAAGTGTGTAATAAGTGAGAAATTAAAACAACGCGTGAGTTGTGTGCGTAACATAATATTGAATTAGATTAAATTAAATTAAAAAATAAAGTAGCTATCTATACGTCTACTCTATAGAAACCCTGCTGCTATTGGTCAGTATAAAACTATTTGTACGCTAGTAAATTTTTCAAGGTACCTACCATTATCAGTTTATCACATACTGATCAAATCGACAGTTATACGAGAAATTTTTTAATTTTCACATTTCTTAGAAAAATCTGTAGGTTTCTTAAAAAAATTCATAGATTTCTGACTAAAATGCATAGGTTACTTAGCAAATTTCACCCGTTTCTTAGAAAAATTCATAGGTTTTTAGAAAAAGATTGTAGATTTTTTAGAACAAGTTATAGATTTCTTATAAATATCCATATATTTCTTAGAAATAATCATAAATTTCTTAGAAATAATCATAGATTTCTTAGAAAAATTACTGGATTTCTTAAAAAATACTTTTACACTGAAGCTCCTCAATTCTATCATCATCAAAAATTCCATCGACCTTCCATTGAGTGCCCCCCGATCAAGTCGTCCGTGCCTTCAGCACAGCCTGAAGCACCGACAGTCCGCGCGACAATCACGACCGCGAAGCGGTACAACTCGGAAAGGGCCCGCGAACCGCGAGAGGAAGGGTGGGGAGAAACGGCCGCGGCACGCGAGCGACGCGCGTATGTCGGCCGGGTGCCCGGGTGCGCTCAGCGGAACCGGCAGGGCTCTCTCCTCGCGCGCGCACCGCGGGGCCCGCTGCCATCACCGTTGGGTGGGCCCGGCCGCTCGTGTGCCGGCCGCGTGCCGCGCGCGCGCGTCCGTTCGTACTTCACGCCCCGCTACGCGAGGGAACGGACCCTTCGCTTACCCGCAAACCCTCTGCACGTTGCAAATGCCGTTTCTCCAGGCGGTACTCTCGAGGATTCTTCCCTGGCATTTCGTGCATTTCTTTCTTTACGGGTCGCGTGTGCGGGTGTAAGCTGATGGATGGTGTAGCTTTTAAATAGTAGGATGTGACAGTTGTGAAAGGGGTGGTTTTATTTTTTTTTTTTATTTATTTAGTAATTTGAAATATTTTACAGTATAAATACTTTATACTATAAATATTTTATACTATATAAATACTTTATGCTATATAAATACTTTATACTATATAAATACTTTATACTATACAAGTATTTTATACTATAAATATTTTACACTATAAATACTTTAGAAAAGTCTAGTAAAAACTACTACATTATTTTGTAATTTATGTCGAGCAGGAACATACTCGAAAAATAAAAAATTTGACTACACTTTCTAGTAAAATTTTTTATTTGTCGAGTCTGTTCCTGCATTACAAAATAGCGTAGTAAACATTACCTGACTTTTCTCTCCGTGTATAAGAAAAAAAAACTATAAAATCGCTGCCAATATAGATTGACAGTTCGTTTTTACAAAAAAAAATTTGATTCTTTTTTTCGTTTCTAACTACTGTTGACACTGTAAAATCTAATTGCAATGTCGCTGATTGTCAATGCCAATAAAAACCGTTAGTAATAGACTCTACAAGTACATAATTAGTGCAGTAAACCAATTGACCAATAATTACGCTTTTTAGCTTTTCTACATCCCACTTAACTCTTATCCACCATTTTTTCCAAAAAAGAAGCTTCCCTAAAGATCCAAAACAACAACAATGCACCGCCGACCTACTCGACTAACCCACATAACATAACAATACCAGTTTAACGCAGATTAGTTATTTAACGTAGTCTAGCCAACCCCCAAGTACGCCTAATTAGTCAGTCATCTGCCACTGTGAAAAAAGAAAAAAAAAACGCCCAACGTACTTGCACTCGCGGTTCATCGACTATAAACAAAGAATACAAAAAAAAAATAGGCAAAGCAACCCCGCCCCTCCTTACCGAACAAAAAAAAAACTGTACCAGCGCATATACAACTACACAATAGCGCCGCGTAACACCCGGGCGACTCTTCCGAAAGTCACCTCGTCGCGGGCGCACCTACACGCACGAGCCCCTCCGGTGCGTCCCGATAAAGGCAGAGAAGCGCGGCATAAGGCGTACCAGTGGCTCTCGCATACGCACCGCTCCTCGTCGAAAAGAGAAACGAAAAAGCGGAGAAGCGGCGGGCCGAAAGAAAGAGGGTAAGAGAGGCCGTCTCATCGTGTCATCTGGCAAGCAGAGGTGCGCGCGCGCACTCACACACGCGCGAAACCGGATGAGCCGGCCGCTTTGCTCGCGCACACACAAAACCGCGGCCATCTCCGTGTACCAGTGTTAAAACGCGGGGGCAAGTACGTAACGGTCGGCGAATCTCCCGCGCTTTTGTGCGGGCGTTTCCGGGATTGCACGAGGCTCCAACTACATTTACATATATATATATAGTCTACATTTATCGTGCGTATATACACACAGATACTCTCTAAATCTAAAACAGTCAAATTTCACTGAAAAATAGTGCATATGCACTTCTTTTGAAAGTCAAATTTATGTCACTGATTAATAGTGAGTATAGACTACAATTTAGAGTGAAATGAATAACTATTAAGTAGTTAGCAGTTTACTGTATAAAGCAGTAAAATCTCACTATCACTAAAATTAACATGAAATCGCCACTGTTACAAGCACTGGTTTTTTTTACTTAAAATAAATACTACAATAGTGTATAAATCTTATTTATAAATACTTTCTTTTACAACAATCACGTATTCTATTCTATTCAGTTTTACATTCTATACACTGAGAGAAAAAACTTTATAAAAATGGCTATTGCTGTTAGGAAAGGAGTAACAGTCTTATCAAGGGAACATTTTTGATATGAAAAATAGTAGTAATAATTGTAATTTCCCATACTAACATTTCTCATTTTTCAAGACTGTCATTCTTTTCCTAAACAAAATCGTAATTTTTATTAATCTTTTTTTCTTTGTGTGTATTTATGTGCACAGAGAGAAATGTTATGGTAAAAATTACTATATTCCGTAAGAACAATGGAACATACTCGACTTATGCCGATTTTTGCTATAAGACATATTAAAAATTCCTATGTACAAGCAAAAATTGCTATTTATATAGTAGAAATTGCTATTTACATAGGAATTTTTAGTATTTTTTATAGTAAAAATTTTCATAAGTAGAGTATATCCCATTGTTCCTACGGAACATAGTAATTTTTACTATAAATTTTCTCTCTGTGTGTATACAATAAACACACATTGTATTCTATTCAGTTCTACATCGTTATATCTATGTGTCTTCAATAAGCACATATTCTATTCTATTCTGTTCTGCATTCTACATCTATGTGCGTATATATATATTACATATGTATAAGAAGGTATGCACGTGCGCGTGTGTAGGCGCGGATGAAAGAACCGGAAAAACGGGACTTTATGCGGCGCGCACGCCCGCGGGTAATATGCACTTGTTGCGCCCCGCCGCCACAGACAATTTTGCGCTAATACGACCGGAGGTGGAGGGCACATGCAGCCCCCGAAAAAGTGGCCGAGGCGTGCGCGCGCGTTTCCAAGTGGCACGCGCGCACCAAAGGACGACACGCGACGGATGCATGTGAGTGAGTAGGACGCGATGAAACCTTAACGCCGTGGATTCTGCGCAGACAGGGATATTTGTTATAATAACTTATATAGGAAATTCTCCTTTTTCGTAAATTATTCCTTTTTAGGAGATTCTCCTTTTTCGTTTAGTTTTTCCTTGAAAAAATGTATGGTTTAATTTATGAAAAAGGAGATTTCCTATAAAATTTTTTGGAAAATCTTCTTTTTTTTCAATGTGTTTTTATCCTTATTGCGAGAATTCTGCCTTCTGGCTAGGAGTGAATATACAAATTATTAACGAAAATGGAGTATGAATCTGTTATTTATATTTAATTATTGTTTTTTTGTAATTTATTTATTATTTTATTTTATCTTTTATTTAACGAGAATTTATAATATGTTTTATGTCGTCATTTTAAATTTACTCATAGTGACTTACTATTTTTTATTTTGCCTATTTTGCCTGTGCTTACAATGACTGAATTTATGCTTAATTTGAAAGCTATTTTCTATCTAAAATTTATTTTGTTTTTATATTTGTAAATACTGTATTTAATATAATGAGCTTTTTTTTTCGTTTTTTTTGTGGGATATTTATCGGCGAGACTCTGCGGGCTGGATTGAAACCAGATACGCGCAGTATTTTGGAGTGTAAATGCGACGATTTTTCGGGCCTTTTCAGATGGATCGGCGGCTGTTTGAAAGGGAACTGCCGGGATAGGGATTTACCTGGACTTCGGGAGCTAAAAGTCAACGAATTTAATGTAAGGAGGTGGAATTACGGGAGGAGAGGACATATTTTTCTTCTTTTTTTTTTTGCGCAACGCCGGAAAGTTTATTAGTATGGATGTGCGACTGCAGCTGCTGCGTAAATTGCTTGTATTGTACATAAAACATTGGTGCACTCCGAATGAATTCGTTTTAATATTATTCGGTATATTCGTGCATTAATTTTTAATTAGCAGTAACACGTCGCATTAACAATTTCTGCACTCGCGTACGCTTCATATCTATTAGTGCATATTCTATTAATACTATACACATGTCAATTTATTCGGTTTGAATAATGTGCTTGATGTAGCATATAATGTAGAAGGAAAGCATATAAAAGAAAAAAGGTTGCGCGTTAAGTGAAATAATGTGGCTTTATATACGATAAATAATTTAAATGATGCATAAAAAGCTTGAAAAGCTCGCCAATCACGGTTTTAAAATCGAGAGGGAGATTTCGGTAAATACTCTTTTAAATAATTGGATTCATTAAAAATGAAACAAAAAAAAAAATAATAAAAAAGACGCAGTTGTACATTTTTTATTTCGTTCGCCGTGTGTATATCGTAGGAACATCTGAGCCTTACTAAAATATTGAAGAGACAAGTAGTTTCCTTTCAAAAGCCGCAAATATCTCAGAAGTTAAAATCGATCGCGTCTATAAATTATTCCCTCGTGTTAAGACTTCGCGTACATCGGTGCACATACAAATGTAATGTACTTGAACAGCCTTAACTGTTCGAGCATCCTTACAAAGAAAATTGAGTCTCCAAGCTCAAAAAATATTTAGTTTTGAAAATGCATGCACATATTAATAAATTTATATACTTTATAAATTAAAAATTTACTGTATACCCATATCTACTTCTATCACAATATATTCTACGAGCTTTTTTTTTTTATTAAATTATTGAAATTTCGATTCTCGACAGCTGAAAAATCAAAGGTCCGCGTACAAAACGCATCCCTCTTAAAAGCATCGCGTAAATTAGGCGCAAAGCGTGCGTAATTAATGCGATCGATAAAAGTCCTCCGGGGAAACAAACGCAGCAGCGCCAATTAATTGGAAATTTGTCGGTGCTCCTGAAAGCCCACCTTCCCGAAAAAGTCGCGTGTATTCGGCTCGCAAAAAACTTTAAACGTAAAAAAAAAAAAAGATGTACGAGCGTCACTCGGATCGGGCAGCTGTCCGGTGGCGCGCGTAGCGCCAAATTTACGGCGGCGACGTCGTAAATTCTCCGGGTTATCGTGATCGTAAGCTTTTCCTCGCCGAGCCGTTTATCTTCTCACAATTATCGATAGGCCGCTGACTGCTCAGGGCGCACACATCGCAACCGCGAGGGGCCATTCCGTGATATTTTCGAATTATTTCTTAGATGTGTTTATGAAGCTACACATGCTTATGTAGGTTTAATTGAAGATTTTTCGATGAGCTTATGATTTGTGCTGATTTCGGCGGGCGACTTTGTTGTGGCACTTTTTGAAACGAGTTTTGAAATTGAAGCCGTGCGCGGCTCTTCGAGCGCATTTAATTCACATGCGATGAAGTTTGATATCGGCTCAGATTATACCGTCCGCATCCGAAGGCTACACGAAGTTTGCGATAAATTCCGCTGCACCCGAGGGTGATGAAGTTCGCGATAAGACGTTGGAGGTGGGATGGAAGTCTTTACATCAAGTTGCGGGGATTTATGAACACAATAATCCGTGTGTAAGGAGCAGTACTTATTTAAATTTTTTTTCTATAAATAAACTGAACTGCTTAACAGATTTTTTTTTAAACACAAGACATGGACTTCAGAAAATTACTGAATATTTTCTTAAAGAAATGATGGTTATTAGTTCTGCATTAAAGTACATTATTTATTCTGTCTTTCTCGGTTGAATGTACGACAGTTCGACGCGTGGTAGTATATAAAATCTAAAAATAGAGAGATATGTAAAAGAAGGATATGATTTATTAATGAATAAAGTACGCAAATCACTTTTATGTTAAAAATTCTGTATTTTCTCACCAAACAATTGATGCATCTTTGGATTGTCTTTTTTTATGGAGCTTTGAACATTGTTTTTAATAATGAAAAATAATAATAAGTTTCACAGATACTTTTAAAAACATGTTGTAAGCAAAGTAAAAAGGATTGTACGAGTATAATTTGTTATATTTTTTTAATCGATCAAAGCCCATGTGATTAAACGAAAGGTGCGGCGGATTGAATTATTAATATATTCGGCATTATAAAACATTTTTTTTAAAACATAAAATATTTTCTTAATTTATCCAAATCGACGATTCTGAAGCGTGAATACTCTTCTGATATAAATTACTGCTTAATGTAATTATGATTTTAATTTTGATTACGCATCGGTATAATATAACATAAAGATACTTTTCAGACTGCTTCTACACAACAGGAGGATTTATATAGAAAAAAAATATTCTTTACACTGACCTTTTAATTACTATACACAATATTCAATATTTAATATTGCCATACAATATAAAAGGAAATTGTATAATGCGTAAGACGAGCTTTGCCTATCTATTATGCAATAATCCACTATTGTCATTATTAAATAATTCACGTTCCTTTTTTTTGTACGTCAGCTGTTATGAAAAAAAATAAATAAAAAATAATATATATACGTAATTTCCTTCCTTAGCAGCGCAATTCTTCATAATAATAAATGAGAATTCATCCTCTTTGGGAGTGCCACCGGTAAATACAGAGTCCGGATTAAGTAATCATTTTACCGAGAAAACATGATTGACCTCGTCTCGATCGTCAAGCGAACATACCCCCGCGCCACCCACTCCGTATGCGAGGAGGCGCATCGTACCCTCGATTTCGTCATCCCCTTGAAAACTCGCCGCGCTGCACTATTTGGACTCCTTCCTGCTTCGTAACACGCATTGTGTAACGCGCGCGCCGAAAAGCGCAGTTGCAGCCTCTATACACGTGCACACTGCACGTACGATCGCCGATCGGTGCGCCTATAATATAACAGCAGCGGCTCGGAAGTGAGGCGGAGGAGAGAAGA
Source organism: Sycophila sp. Sp_5 (assembly GCA_018906775.1). Taxonomy (NCBI): domain Eukaryota; kingdom Metazoa; phylum Arthropoda; class Insecta; order Hymenoptera; family Eurytomidae; genus Sycophila; species Sycophila sp. Sp_5. The sequence goes on along the minus strand of JACCID010000014.1, from coordinate 65,304 downwards.
ATTGCGGCGGGGTGAGGTAAGAGAGGTCGGCGGAGGCAGGGAATAATAATAAAAAAAATGAAGCGGGAGGAGGTACGAGCGAGAGAGGGCATATGAAAAGGAAAAAAAGGGAAGGGAAGAAAATGAGGATCGATGAAAGCGCGATATAGGCCGGCGCGTGCGGAATTATCGGGCGCGCGTGCCCGGGGTATATGCGCGTGCACACGCAGGCGGTCGCCGGTAAGTATAGCATGTATGGGCGAAATTATGGAAATCGACCGAATGTTACCGTTGGCGCAATACCCCGAGCTTAATATGCCGGTGCGTATGTGCGTTGATCTTGAGACGCGAGGAAGATGACGGGGGCAGAGGAGAGGGGGGAGGAGGATAAGTGCCAGGTAAAAAAATTGTATTTTTCGATTTGGGGGACGGGGAGGGGGAGTCATCATATTTTTGAAAATAAAATCCTGGCTGCACACTGTCACTTTTCATATGCCGATCCGGGTACCGTTCTGAAATTGAACTTGCGGCCTTTATCGGTGTCACTCGATCCTTCGGTTTTTAATGAATTATTTAAGTTAGATTGTATTCAAAAAATTATTTCAGATTTTTTAACATATGTATTGTGACTTGGGAAGAAAAATTAATAGATTTCAGGTTTTCAGAAAAAAATCATATTTAAATTGATAACAGCATGATGTATAATTCTGAGTTTAAATGTAGATTAGATTTTATATGAAGGTGTGAGGCAATTTTGTTAAGATTTCTTTTAAATGTTTAGTATAAAATATTTCCTTAGTAGATAAAAAGGTCATATATAAATTTGCTTAACTTCGTTAGAGGCATTCGTTGTTATATTCTATAATAAATAGTGTTAATCATTCCTCGATAATTTGGTCGATCATTTGTATCTATATATCCAAATTGAAATAATGAAAATTTGATACATTTTATAAAAATTATAATGCATTTAATTTACCACTACAAATTAGTGATTATACGTTTGAATTAATGCAATGCTGTATAGATAAGAATTACGATTCAGTAATTAAATTTTTCTAAACACTATTTTTTATTTTATTTTATTTAATAAAAGCAAGTTCCTCTTGAGATGTGAGAAATTGTCAAATTGTACCATGTAAAACTGAAAATGTGAAATTTGCTTGGAAAATATGAATAGTGACATTTAATAAGTGAAAAGCCGTTCACATATTACTGACTCAATACTGACTCAACAGACTATAAAATCAAACGTACGTCAATGCACCAAACAATCAATGCCCACTCAAAATTTACGGCGAACAAATTTTACATTTCCAATCAACAATTCAGTCACAAATTTTCTCAGCAATAAAACTCCCGACGGGCAGTAAGACCGAAGCAGCCAAAAAATCTCTGAAAAAAAGTTCTCGAAACGTAAATCGCCCCAATGTAAAGCAAGTTGAACCGGGGCGTAAAGAAACGCGGTTAGTACCGGGGCAAATCGCTCCGAGATCGCGCTAATAAACCAAGCCGGGGAATCTCGGGGTGCGATCCTTAAATAAGGCTACCGAAGGCAACCAACCGGATTTCCAATGCATCGTCGCAGTAATCCCTGGAATCCGGGGGTTCCACCTCGACCGTGCCGGGGGCCGCGAAAAAGGAAGAACTGGACGGTAGCCCGGCTTCGGAAACGGTGCGCGCGCCCGGAGGCCCCGCTACCATTTGCCATTTCGGATTGTGCCACGACCGACGAATGTACGAAGAGGAGAGACCGCGGAGAGAAGACAAATGAATGGAGCGAGGTATCGGACGCACTTTTAGCGCGGGGCAGCGCCCCGTTCTCTTTCGCTCTCTTTGGGCCAGGAAGGCGCAGTGGCACTTACCGAGAGGAACCTATCATAAGGCCGATGCGATTTCTTTTTTAATCCTCGACGCTTCTGAGGCGCGATTAAAACGCCCTGCACATCGGATTCTTGGGTATACTACTTTTCGGGTCGAGGAGATTGATGGGTTGCGTACAATGTACTTAATTCTGTCGGTGGCTCTGCAAGGAAAGCGAAAAAGAGCCTTGAGTGCTGGCCTGAGGTGAAAGGGTTAAATCAATTTAGAAAATGTTAAGCATTATAAGAGCGGAAAGCTGTTCACCTGTTGAATGAATGTACGGCTTTTCGAATTTTTAAAATTTTCAACTGTTTTTAATTAACATAATGTGTAAATAATGTTAATACATTGCGTTAAATAACATAATGTATTAACGTGCACCTATAATCAAAATTAGTTAATTTTAATCATTAATTATTAATTTAATAATTAATTGTATTTATTATACTTTTTATATCTCTTATTTCTTAGTATTAAATTTACTGTTTTAATTAATATATTTATTACAATTATGCCTTGCTTTTACATATGCTTTACCTTTTTCCTAAATCTAATTTATTTGTATACCACCATTTTGCCTGTTTATTTTGCAACTAAACAATAAATATAATTTCGCGAATGAAATTAATAAATTATTCTATTTCCTAGAGATTTAAAGAAATTATATCAATGACTATTTTGTTATACACCAAATCAGTTAATTCCTCAAAAACTCTTCATAAATTAATAAATAAATAAACTGATTTCTTTTGAATACGAAATCGAATAAAAAAATTCATCGTATCACTCATAACGCGAGATACTTTCATGCAAAACCTGCCACACGGTAAGTGCATTCCTCGTATTGAGATCGCAGGAGGCATGAGTGATTACGGGGTACAACCGTGGCATCCTAAATCGATGTGACCCAATTCGGTATGTGCGATATTTTTTTTTATAAATGTTCGCGCCTCGCGATCGCACCTCCCCGATCGAAAGCAAACGCCCTCGCGATTCTCTTCGCGAGCGCGAAAAAATTTATCGCTCCCCTATCATATACGCTGGCGGCTGCCATTTATTCCCGAAATTTTTATGCTTCCGTCAATTTCACATCCAGGGCGTCCCGCGTAAAAATAATTCTGACTAAAATAAGGCGATAAAAAGATTCATCTTTAATTATGTCTGGATTTAAGATTTCTTAGGATTTAAAAGGAATCTTTTTATCGTCTCATTTTAGTCTGAATTATTTTCCCGCGGGGACTTTTTCGGCGCTTTCCACCTTTTCTTTCTAGGCGTTTTCTTTCCTTTTCTTTCTGGACGTTTTTGCCGCTTTTTCTCTGTGAGCTTTTTGTTTTTCGCTCGACGTCTCCTCCTCATCTTTGCGAGTTGGGCTTGCGGAGCGCGCGTAATCGTATGCTAATTGATACAAAAATCCTGATGGATTCGCTCTCGGCTTTAAATTTCGGTCTTTCAATCACCTCCTTCTTTTTACTTCCACGCCGCGGCTGTTATTGATCGATGAATATTAATTTCACGGCGGATAAAAATCGCTCTTTAAACGCGGCGTAATTAAGTGCGGTGTCGCGCCTTTATGGGATGACAAAAAAATTAAATTTTTTATTGGTGCGCTATCCCGATTGTAGAATGATTTTTTTTACCGCCTTCGGTAATATTTGCCGGAGAGACGCCGATTGCAAATAAGGTGGTAATTGTTATTTTTTAGAGGCTTGTACTATTTTTAATTAAACAAATGTGGCTTGCGATTGACTAATGAATGTTGCTGTTTCTTTATTTCGTTCGATTGATTATAGTTATTCTTCCTTTCTCTTTGATGCAGTGGCACATATTTTTGACGCGTGCAGATGTTGCGAGTTGATGCTATACGTATATAAAAAGGAATCGATTTGTATCCAGAAGCATCGTCGACAGTTACACATTATTATATTTTTTTCACACACAATAGACGTAGACGTAAACTCTTGCAGCATGTGGTATCTGGTAAAATGGTTTTCTTTTTATTCCATTTTCGTTCTATCCTGATGCGCACTAATTTTGACACTTTTCATGTCAAGCGTATTTTTACAATTGAAAATATTAATTCTCAAATACTTTCATGAGACTTTTTTAAAAAAAATTTACCTAGAAATCTCCAATCAGTTAAATAATTGTTTACTTGCAATTTTTACTTTTGTCTTTTTTTGTATCAGTTTAATTCTAAAAATTAAAATAACAGAGTTTTTCCTCAGTGAAGATTAAACTGTAAAATCTGTAACATTGATATTTTCCAGATTTTTTAAATAACCAAATATATTTTAATGAAATTTTATTTAACAAACCCCTTGATATAGCGATGGGAAGAATTACTGATTTTTGTTTCAAACATTACAAAATAAATCTTTTTAAAAATTTTGAAGATGAACACATTAAATCACCTTTTTTAAAGCAAAAAAAAAAAAAAAAATAATAGATCCAGTTGACTTAAAAAATCGACTTAGCGACATGCGGTATATCAATAAACTACATCAGAGTATTAACATTCTATTTTTTTTTCTCAACAATTGCAAACTTATTTCAGGAGTATAATTTTACAAAGAAATCATAACTATTATTTATATTTTGACGTTTCTTAAGACGCGCCGAATTCGCTCTAGATGTTTTCAAAGCAGTGTGCGCGCCACCGCTAAAGCGTTATCGATTAACAACTTCTTTCTCGCCGCCCGCTTCGTCAGTTTTGTCTTTAAGCGCTGGTAAATTATATTGGCCGAAATTATGCAGTTTTAATCCTATCCGTAACACCCTGCAGACCGTGACTCGCGGCCGCTTGCCAACGTGTGAAAATTAACGAGCGGCGCGTGCACGCGACACGCCGTTGTCCGATGAAAAAAAAAAATTATTCGAAGACAAAAAAAAAAAACGAACTTCTCGAGGATCAGCCTCGTGCTCTCTCGCAAGGGCACGCAGCAGCCGCTCAAGCGCTCCCGATGTCATGTGCACGCGCGCGCGCGGCTTCCTCGGGAGACGCGAGAGGCTCGCAGGTGTACGCCGCAAAAGTGCGTCTGTCGCGTGTCTCTTGTGGGTTGAGTGTCTTGTAATTAGATAACGCTCGCCAATAATTACGCTCCCGATATCGTCTTCTCGCTCGCTCACGCGAAAGAAGGGGGCAGGCGGGAGGGTGGGGGGCACTTTGTCTCCGTCGATGACAAGCGTGGGTAACGAGGGGCGCTACAGCCAATTTTCGCGTCTCCGTGCATGTGCGCACGGCGCGAGGAACCGGATTTTTTTTTTTCGGGCGTAATGTCTTTTTCGGAGGTAGGGCCGCTCTTCGATTATACAGAAGCATACCGCGTGTTAAGAGGCACCGTGTTTCTTTAAAAGGGCTACCGATCGCGATTTTTATAGGGTCTATTTCGCTCGATTTTATTGCGTCGCAGTGATGTAACTTAATTTTGAAATTCGCGGGAATTAAATTATCGATCGAATATAGGCTTGCACCGAAGAAGAAAGAAATCTTAAGAAAATATATTTTTTTAAGATTTCTTTCGGAGAGATTATGTATAGAAAATTTACAAATAAATGAATCCTCTAGAGTGTTGCTTCCTCGTAAAGGAAGCATTGCGATAGTAAACTTTTAAGTTTTGTTGAAACTTCGTGGAAACATGTTTAATGGAAACAGGAAAAACGTGTTTTCAGAAAATTCTTGTATGGATTGGTGTATGTGTGAATGTATATAGTGATATCTTGGAAACTACACTCAGAATTTAACTTCTCATAGCTCATTATTTTTGTTTTTTTAAAAAACCTACGAATTTAAAAAATTCTGAAAAAAATATCAGTGTATCTGTAGTTTATGACGACATCACTATAAGCTTTTAAAAAAATAATTAAAAGAACAATACTTTGGTAAAATTACTAATTTTTCGTTGAGTGATATACATGCAGCTGACATTGCCGAAGAAAAAAAAAAGAAGAAGCGACGGCAATTTAATTAACTTTTTGCTCACTGACAAGTTGGGGTGGTTAAATTGCAGAAAGCTAACTGCATCGAAAAAATTGGAATTCGATCGCGTCGGCGATAATTAGCCCCTTTGAAACCCATTCATTTCGTTTGAATTCGATCTCTTCGCGATGCGCACGAGTAACACTATATCGGCATCGATGCTACAGGCCCGCGAAATTCATCCATTGAAGAATACAACTGAATGAAAAAAAAGGGGTTAACTTTCCGAATGGGTAAATTCGCTCGTTAAGGGTGCGAGGGGGCGTATACCGAGGCGTGACAGTCGAAACGTAGAATTCGAGTACTACCGAAGTCGTACAAAAGGGCATTCAAGAGTTTCGACTGAATGCAGCGGATGCAAAAGTGGCGAAAACGAAAAGGAAGTCAAAAGTGAAGATCGAAAGTTCGGTTGGATGAAGACAAGATGTTCAATTTTCATACGAAATTGTACCCTAATTTTTGCGGGAAAAGAGTACGAAGTCAATTGGCTTCATTTGTATAAGTTTCGTTTTAAGCTTTTCTTTATACTTTCACTGAAATTTTGGTGAATTAAATTTTTGTTTTACCAATTTTACGACATCTGGAACTTTAAGTGTTAAACTATTTGTTAAAAAAATTAAATCGATCGTTAAAAATTGCTACTATAGTTGAGCTTAATTATTTTTTATGTAAATTGTATAAAATGTCGAATATTGGTCTAAAATCCAGCCATCATCTTCGTATTTAAAACGAACATTTGTTTATCGTAAATAGTTATGCGATTTAGTAAGTTTTATCTGCACAAAAAAGTGTATATTAAAACAACGTTGAATTTTGATTATCTATACTTAATATCGTTTTATTAATTAACGTAAAATTACGAGGTTCAGTAAAAATTCTACAATTTATCAAAATATTTTTAGTCTTTTAAAAAATGATTGCAGGACATTGGACAAAACATTTAAAAAAGCCATTTCGAAAAGTGGATAAAAATCAGGTTTGATTTATGGCGTCATAATTAGATAATTTTTCATACAATTATTACTTTCTACTTTAGAGTACTAAAACAGTTTTTATTTAAACAAATGAATGAGATCATATATCCAATCATCAATAAACGACAGTAAAAAAAGCTTCCTTTTTGAAAAAGCAAAAAATCATTTGACTGATCAGTATAGACAAACATCTATTCTAACGATCTCAAATTCAAAATTTAATATTTCCTTTTGATCACTTATAAAATTTTTTGTTTGTTTTATCAGATTAATGAGATTTACGTAAAACACTTAATATTATAAAATATAAAATACTATACTTTTATAAAACTTGAATACTCATTTGCTGGAAAGTTTAGAAGTTTTTGCCCAGAATATGTTCAATTCTATTTTAATTTAACATATTCTGGTCGATACTCCTAAATTTTCCGACAGGGCAGTGCAAACACATTTGCTGTACTATAATATTTATACACTTCCCATTCAAACATTTTACCACCTCCACGGGCCGTTAAAAAAAGGTCAAAAGAAAGGGAGAACCTCCGCACATCCCATACAGGAGGCGAGGACGAGAATGCACAGCTGATCGGCGCGGCGTTGATCCATCAGGATTCATCCTTCATCGAAGGCCGCTAATTACGCTCAACTGGAAAAGCAGTTGCGCTTTAATGTATGCGCGCGTGGAGGGGGACGAGCCCCTTGCGTCCAGGGGCGAGGAGATTACGGGCGGGCTGGGCGTCGAAAAGAGATTTTCGATCAGGTGCCTTCGTCGAAAAACGAAAACGGGACCGGCACGCGCGCTCGCGCCTCTGAAGATGCCGACCGTCGGCGGGGGAAGCGGAGCTGCAAGGTGGAAGCGAGGGGGATTTAAAAGATGCAGATCTCTCGCGGGGACCTGCGGACTACCTTTTTAGAGTCGATTAGCTGGCCAAGCCGACGCTACGGCATTTCTCGTCGCGATTGTCATGGAATTAGCTTTGAATGGCCATTCGGGAGCTTTGGATCAAGGTGGGATGAGGATACTTTTCTTTTATTAGGGAATACTTATGACTTCGATGAATATATTATAGAAATGCAATGTGGATTATCCAGTGCGAAAAGTGACGAATAGTTAGAGAATGCAATTGGAGATAGTGAATAAAAGAAAATTTATAGAGGACCTATTATTCTTAAAATTTTGCAAAGGTTTTTTTCATTTTTCCTTTGAATGATTGTGAAGGTGCATTGCTATAAGTCAGTAGTAAGTGCATACACAAAGTACTTTACATTTTGTGATAGTTTATTTTGACCGTAAATTATCTGATAATTTTTTCTTGCATATAACATCTTTTCCTTGTTTATTCTTAGCTTTTTAAGATTTTTGATTATTGTACAAATAATAGAAATATTAAACTCGTGGAATTTTTTTATTTATTCATTTGAAAATAAGTAAATTCAAATTGACGTTTTTACATTTTTACAGAAATTGAAATAATGACAGCACATACAATTTAAAAAAGTTTATTCAAAAAACTTGAAAAAAAAAAAAACTAAAAAGAAGAGACTTATTTGGTAATTTTCAGTAAATATTTACTTCAATAGCACTCGTTAAATATGCTTCATTGAATAAACTAATTATTTTGTGAAACTGATAAATTCGAGTATTAATATTTTATTTTAACTTCTTTACTTTACCATTAATTTTTCTTTAATTCTAAACGTTTGTGTGATGTAAATTTGCATAAATTATTCGAATTTTATTCAGAGATTATTTCAAGTGAATTTAAAGCCCTTAATAAATAAAAATACAATTCGTACCTTGAAAGCAACAACCTAAGAACGAATTATGCAAGAAATAGTAACAAATAGTTAAATTGTTAAAACTAACGTTCTTAAATTAAGAAATTGAATTAAACTAAAAAAAAAGAATGAAAAAATAAATGTTAGTTAAATTAGAAATACACCCGCAATAAGTTTACCACGAGCTTTAAAAAATATTTAACGCGGACTATTGAAAGAAATATTTCATTGAATTCATTAAATTTCCTTATAGCGCATAAATCAAGCTCGGCGAAACGCGCGACCGTTTTGCATATCAATTTATATTGAATTCTGTACTCGAAGCATATATCAAAGAAACCGCACCCTCGGCTAAGGCCTGCCGGGCCCACTCGCTCTCGGAGATCTCAATCCGTTATATCAGCGATCTTCGTGACTTGGGGAGCGAACCTTACCTCCGTGCACTACACACATACACGCACCCTTTCGGATGCTCGCGCGTCCGAGGGCAGGTGGCAGGTGTCAAAAATCCATTGAGAGGTGTACTTTATGCCTCCTTAACCTCGGCAATTTTTGCCTCCAAACGGAATCTTCGACGCGAGTGATTTGAAGTGCGCGAGCCGCGGCCACTTTGTAGATTGAATATTACCGCTCGTTTCGACGCTCCTAATTAGCGTCCCGGGGGCCACACTCCGCGCGCCCCATTAAAGCGCGCTCCCTTCTAATGCGCGCGGTGCATCAAATTAAAAGAAAATTTCGATCGTCCGGAATAAAAAAAGAAAGAAGAAGAAGGATGCACTCCGTCTCGCGCATAAAATTTCGCTAATGCTCCGACACTATACATATATTCCTCGCCTCCCCCCAAATTAACTCATTAATACATCCAATAATTTTATCGGAGCGCGTGCCAGTTGCTACATCTCCGCAAGCGCTGCTCCCGCTTATCTCCCTTTTTTATCCAAAAAATATAAATCCCCCCAACCCCCGGCGAAAAAAAAGACTCGCTCGGAGGAGCATTGGAGGGAGAGGGACAAGGAGCGTCGGAGACGAGGCGGAAGAGGGCACAGGAGGCGCTCGTTAAGCCGAGGAATTTCGGGGAGAGTCTCTCCATTACGGAGGGAGGCCAGGATCAGCTGTTCTCCGGGATGCCGCACGCGCATCCTCCTTTATGAACACGTGACTCGACCGGTCCTTCTCCCTCTCGCTCCTGGCGGCTCTCGAATCTCCCGAGAGGACCGGCAGCACGCGCCCGACTCTCTTCTCCCTGCCTTTTTTTTCTCCTCTTCAAAGATGCGCGGCAGGACGACGCGCCTCGTTAAATCTTCGCCGCCGGATGACGGGCGCAGGTACGAAAGGTGGTCTTCGTGACTTCGTGCATAATTTGGAGGGAGGGGGAAGAACGGTTGCCGGGATTGAAGTTAATCTTCGCTGAGAGCAGGTATACACCACTACCTATGATTTATTCGGGGGTCGATCGGATTTGCTTCTTTTTTTTTTTACTCTCGGCGAGAGATGATTTTTCTCTATCGCTTGCGTATTTTATCGTCGATGCGATTTTTTTTATTGGAGGCGTGTAGTGCGGTCCTGAGGACCGGAACGGGAGGGTGCAGGAAGCGACGAGCAACGGCGCAGGGTTGAGTTATGACTTTTGCGCCCGGGCGGATATTGATGTCTGCGTCTAGACGGCGGTGTATATATATGCAGTCTTATTCGGCAAACCCACGCTGGAATGATTTTTCCTCTGCGTCTAGTCATTTTCGCCGAATAATTTTGAAGCTACTTGTATATATATTAAAATAAAGAGGCAAAACATGAGAACAACAGACGGCAATTATGAGAATTAGCGTAAGAATAAGGATATTTCATGCCCTTCTTTGGAGTTAAACTTTTATGCGATAATATTACAATTAAATAATATTATAATTAAAAAAATACTTATTAAGAAAAGAAATATATTGCACTACGTTGATATCACACTTTTCTTAAAATGGTCGTGTAAATTTACAATAAATTAATTAGAAAATTCTTTTTCCAATACGACATACTATGGATACAAATAATGGGCATAATAATAATACATCATATAACGGACACAAATAATTAATCTAGCACTTATCAAAATTTTCTCGTTAATAAAAATTATACAAAAAATAAATAACGGACAATTTAATCGCGACAAAAGCTCGTCGAAGCAAAAGCAGCGGTAATTGAAATATCGCAATTCTCCAATCGAGCAGTGCAGTGCACTTGGCGCGCTCGATTACTCGAACTTCCGCGCGTCATAAATACACAATCTTAGCAATTAAAAATGAAGCCGTAACTTGCATTATCTCGGTTTAATTATACCTCTGGTGCACTCTCACCGGTGAGCAGCAGGACTGCCCCGCCGAAAGTATATAGCCGAGGGCCTGTCGCCACCTCGCATCGCGACCAACCGCAGAATAAAAAGAAAATCACTGGAGAAGCGTATCCTCCTCCAGTTCGGCGCCCGGTTCGTATATACACACGAAAGCGCGGCCGTGGTCAGCCGGTTTTTCGGCGCGTCGATGCCTCTAATCGACGGCGATACGACTTTCGGCGGACGACTGGTTATTAGCGTCGTAATTCGATTAATGCAAATTTCAAGGTGCGCGGGCGCACGGATATTGGCATTTTTCTTCGGTAAAAATCGCGCATGCGCATTCGCTCGGAAGATAAGGTGCAATTTGGAGTTACGATAGCACGTTTGAATTCCATTTTAAAGCAGTTAAGCGCCGAAAGACTTCATTACGCGGAGGTTTTATAGGATGCGCGCATGCGCGAGGGCACCGAGATGTTACCCGGGAGTTTATATATCGAGGAAACGAGGCCTGCACGCGTCGGCACTTACGGCGATTTCTTAGCGCTTGCTAATAGGCGGGTAATGCGTGTACACGCGATAAGCCATGAGGCACCGAATCGCGATGTCGTCTGGAATTCCGATTTCGATTGTGTGCTTTTTATTTTATGAGAAGCATCGATTCGGGCACCTCCTTCTATGTTTTTTGGAGAAAATTATTAATAGGCTGATAATGATGACTATAACTTAATTTTTTTTCTTGTAAACTTATGTGTAGTATGTGAGAAGTATATTTATAAATATTTTCCTTTGTCAGTATACTTAGTAACATTTCATACACTACTGATAAAATTGTTTTCATTTATTTACCAATTGACCTTTAGTACTTCATTGAAATCACATTTGTGTAATAAAAATTCAATTTTTTTTTTATAAATATAAAGTTTAAAAGTCCTTTCATGTACGTAAATGTATACGTCGTTTAGTCTTCTATCGAATATCAATTAATATCAAATTGAGTAGAAAATATGATTTTTGCATAATTCGCAACTAAAAAAATGAATAATTCGTAAAAGCATCACTGAAATAATCAATTTTATAATTCACAAAAAAAACAGTGATTAGAAACGTCTCCATTAGTTTAAATCTAATATAAAAGATTAACGATGTCGTACTCTACTGATATTACATAACTATTTTTTAATACTGAGATAAGTACAGCGGAGAGAAATATTATAGTAAAAATTACTATATCCCGTAGGAACAATGGACATACTTGATAACTTGATCTATCACGATTTTTACTAAAATTCCCATGTACATAGCAAAAATTGCTATTTATATAGTAGAAATTGCTAAGTACATAGGAATTTTTAGTATTTTTTATAGTAAAAATTTTCATAAGTTGAGTATATCCCACTGTTCCTACGGACCATAGTAATTTTTACTATAACATTTTTCTCCGCGCAACCATCCAAGTTAAAGTGGTATTATAGAAAAGGAAATTATATATAATGACTATACCAGTGTAATTATCCTTTTAAATTTATGAAATTATTTATACATTATTATATTTATTATTATTATAAGTACATATACTGTGTATTTACATTACAACGACACGATAAAATAAAAAATTTACAAATATAGCACAGTTCATTTTTGCATGTTATAAAGATTTAACGAAAATTTTATGGTATACAATGTACAAACGGCGTCGCTCGCGATTTTAAGAGAAAATGCCCAATCGCCGGTCGATATATAGTAATTTGCTTTCTCAATGAGCGCCCCGCAAACGGCTCGGTGCGGCGCGCACCGAATCGTTCCTTTTGGCAAATTTACATGTTAATTAATATCATGGACTCATTACAGAGAAAGCCCCGGCGACAAGTTCAATTTGTGGGGTAATTTCGACGTGACTCGGCGAATTTTGCGTCTTGCTTATAACACTTAAATTTAAAATTATCCCATTTAAGCGCAGCCTCGATCCAATGCGTGTGCGCCCCGCGGAGTGCTCGCGCGACAAATATTTCGTTGCGATGTGCGTGGATCGATTCTTTTACGTACACGAAGCCCGGAGAAGGGGGCAGAGAAACGGTAGTCATCGGGCAAACAGAAACAAACCTCTCGGGTGTCCGGAGAGTGGCTTTTATGGGGCGGCGCTCGAGGAAAAAAGCAGGTGCATTATGGAGAGCCTTCCGATCCCCTCAACTCGGCGTTTAATCGTCACCCGATCGGCTTAACGGCAAATCCAACGCGCCGTGCGTCGCGATATAGTACGTATAGCATTGAGTGTCCGCTCAAGCTAGCATGTGCCGGCCCCATCTTTGATACGCGGAAACGGCCAAGTGGCTACTAGCGGAACACTTGATTCTTTAATGGTTGACCGTTTCATCTGAAGTGTGTGTAGGTACGATACTAAATTATTTTTCAGATGATAGTAGTAGTCGCTGCATACTTACGTTCACTGCAATTTCAGTGGTATATCATTTTGAATTTAATAGATTGTAGCACTTTGAGTAATTGAATTAAACTTGAACGTACAATAATCCGTTCAGTCTTTTGTACAAATTTGGAAAAATTTGTGTAGATTTTTATGCTCAAGTTATCAATTACAAAAATTATTATTTGTTAAAAAAAAAATGTATGCGATGTACTTCATTCATTTATGTATTTACGTGCGTAAAGTAGTGTTGCTCATGTTTGTATCTAGACTGAATAGCGCTGCTTCTTGCACTAGTGTAAATTTATTAACACTGAAATTGATTTCTCACCACCATTCAATAGTGTTGTAATAATGTCAAGAGATTGCGCGTAGAACAATTTCTGCAGCCGTTGTAATTATTTGCAGTCATTATTTATTTATTTATTCAATAGTCAACGGCATAAATAGTCCGTAACACAACTTTGGAAAAAATATTCCAGTAATACTTAAACTAATTATTATAAATACTAAAAATTACAAGTGAGCTATCGCAAAAATGTTTTAAACTGTCCAAATAGAGTAAATAAATGAATTTTTTTTTAAAATATTCAGAAAAATTTGCAACATATTTAAAAAAAAACTATTTATATACTAGAATAAATAGTGTAAATATAAAGCTTATTAAATTTACGCTTTTTAGTTATCAAAAATTGTAATTTTACCGTATAGCATAAACATGCGTGCATCGTACAGTAAACACTTAGCGTGCGAATTTTTCTTTCAAAAAGTAAAAATAACACGACAAAAAAGGCAATAGAAAAGGAACGTCTGAGAAATGCTGACAAACGATGTAATTCTCGCAATGTCCGCAATGCCGGGCAGCCATCGTCTGTCAACTTGCTACAATGAATCCCGAATCCAACAAGCATCGCAGCAGCCTCCGCCTTCTTCATACCCACTTTGTCGAAATTACCCCTTTACCGCCATACTTCCTCCTCGCCGACAATGCTCCAATAAATTCAAATTCCAGGAAGACAACTGACCCTGTCCCGACGTCAGCTGTGCCCTGCAAACTTTTCGAGCCGCAAGCCACTCGACAAAGGAAAAACTGGAAACTCGCGCGCGCTGCGGATTGTTCTGCCTTTTTTTTTTTTTTTTTTTTTTTAATCGTCTGGCGACACAAAAGGAGCCGTGGCGTGCACAAAACGCGGGGCACGTTAATCGCCGGTGAAATCGGGCGCGAGAAGGTGCAGCTTGCGCCGGGTACTCGCATTCGATTTTTAAGGACTAATTAATTTCAATGCGCTCGTGTATGATATATACATGCGCCTCCTTGTTTGAACGCGCGACAATTATCGGCTCGGACTCTTCTGTTCCGTCTTATCGATGGATTTTGCAGAGTACACCTGGTCTAGAGTTTCTTAACGTCTTTGTTGCCCTTTGATGAATCGTTTGGACGCGTTCGATTTTTTATTTTTTATTTCGTGATTCGAAAATTTTTAAATAACTTGTTAATCCGTATGGTTTAATTGATCAAGGAGCTTTCGTTTATATTGAAATTGCGGTAAAGTCTTATAAGCTTGCGGGGATTAATTATATTATATGGGTGTAAGGAGCTTCGAATTTTTTTTTTCAATCGTCGGACAGGCGAGATAGCGCGCGCTTAATTAAAAATATCAGCCACTTCATAATAATAATGTTCCGTAATTGAATGTTTCCGAAGGAGCAAATGTAGCGTTATTTATGCCCACTAAAAGATTATCTCAATTTTTCGGAAACCTCAGTTCGGTCTCGAAGTACGATTTTATGGCTCCTACCGACGATCTTACAACGCATCGAGACTTCGAGGGGGAAAAAAACACTCGATTCAGGCAGCTCGTAAAGGCACTTTTACGGGGAACGATCACCCATAGCGTTTAATAAAAATCGTTTCAATTTTCGAAAACGTCCGAATACACGGCCCTTACGCACTGAGCGCAGGTGTATAATCTAAACACAGGTCCTTGGTATTCCGATGAACTTGAAAAATTAATCGCACAGGTGACCGCACGTGCACCGTTCAAACGGACGAACCGAGACGTTTGGCTCGACATCCGAGTTAATAGAGAGAGAAGAAAAAGTATCGTAGCTCAGGTAATTAAAATTTCCGCGGGACGCACGTGCTCGACATTTTACGGCTTAGACACAGTAGGACTCGGTGTACAAAGCAGGTGCGTATGTAAGCTACAGAGAGGTGCAGGATGAGGGCTCGAATTCGGTTGGTGAAAATTGACAGTAAAAAGCGACTCGTGGCTGCTGACGTTAACAATATAAGATCCGGATGTGGTTTGTGGCGGTTATGTAGGTGAATTGTGACGAATTCTGAGGTCCTTCCTGGTAGCGGTTAATTTGTAAATTATTATATGTAAATTGTTAATTTGTAATCAAACGAACTTACTTGTATTTCGGCGTTTTAACTTTTTTTATTCAAAAGGATCGTCGAAATAGAACCTTTTTGCATTGAACTTTAAGATAGAACTTCTGGAAACTGAAATGTAAAACCTCGTTTTTAGTGAAAAATTTTTTATTAAGATTACAATCGTTATATTGAGTACTATAGAATGAATTGAAATTTATTTATTTCTATTTATTAAATTATTTATTTATTAGATTATTAAATAAAAGTGGTTCTATTTAATTCAAAAATACATTATCCACAAAATATCTTATTCGTATTTTTTATTTTTACGCTGATACATGTCAGTCAGCTGCAGGGATAGAACCAATCACATTAAAAATTATTGGTTTCACTTTCACTCTCATCATTTCTTTAAGTTTCGTTTTTTTAAACAAACCAAAATATTGTATATTTTACATAATTACCACTATTAATTCTTGTCTTCCAATCTCCTTTTCTCAAAGCTTCCTTTTTAATAACCACGCGGCAGTAAGGTTTTATCAACACAATAAATAAACACAAACGTAGATTCTTCCGATTAATACGAAATGACGGCGATGGTTTAATATACCCCTGGATCTTATCTAACTCGCACACTGTCATTCATCGCACAAATAAAAAAAATCCAGCCGCATCTAGAATACACAATCTCCTCAACAATATAAGTACTCACCGTAGATCCCTCATCTCTTACTAAACGAAAAGTCGACGAAACGAGGGAACAAGTGCAATTGACCCATCCCGCGTAAATTACAACTTCGCGCTTCTCGTAAAAACCAGCCGCATATGGTATATACGTGCAGAATCCTACAATAAGTATGCAGGTAATCACCACACACCCCCGACCTCCTCCGCGCTATAAAATTCGAAGAAACGAAGAAAAAGTGCAATTGACACATCCCGTGCAATATAACATCGCTTCCCGTAAAAAAAAACCATCTGCGAAGTTTCATCGTCGCCGCGGGACGACACGCTGACGTATCGGCCTCATTAAACTCGGGGTGGCGCATCGATCCTCGGCGCGAATGACTAATGAGGCCTCGCCTGTATATAAGTGTACGTACGTACGTAGTACGTACGCTCGGAAGCGGCGGCGGTCCGCGGACGAGGCTGTTTGCACGCCGTGGAAATTTATCCGCGCGGCGATCGTCACGCGAGGCACGCGGGATTCGGTTACGACGGATAATAGCGGCCGCGCGCGCGCCGACGTGATACGAATCGCAACGCCCTGCGAGCCACGTGTGTTTGCACTGCGCAGGACGGCCCCGTAAAAGGGGCCATGCGACATGTGCATCGGGGGCTCCGGCGTTACGCTGATCGAGCTTGTAGTAATTGCGCCTATCGAAAGAGGACTTTTGTTTTTTTTTTTGTTTTTTTTTTTAATCGTAGGGGAGCTTTTTTTGTGGCTGATTAATTCTTTCCCCAAAATCTTGTGATTTTTTTACATGTGAGTTGTGTGTGATAATTTTATATCGAAACGATCGAGTAAGAGGACTTGTGTTCACTTTTTGTTTTGAACGTAGAGGAGGATTTTTTGTTTTTTGGACGATTTTTTTACCATTATATATATAGACTGTCAAAAACGTGTGCTTCAACTTCAAAACAAAATAAATCACGTTAAATTGACGTTAATGTCAAAGTGTCAAGGAAGTTGTACTCCTTATGTGGTGATACATTTTAAAATACTAAAAGTCAAATGAATCAAAAGTTGATCCACAACCGGTTTTGACCAGATTGGCGATCTCATCAGATGGACACGTGTATCAATACTCTTGCATTGAAGAAATCTCATGATGGATGCTCGATGTATGGATTATGTAACAATAATTTTGTTTTTAATTTTAACAAGGGTGTAATCGAATCGCTGTTTGCTAATTTGTATTTTTTCTAATAAATATACATAATAAACACGCGGAACATTTTAAAATCTGCTAAATTATCATTTAAAGATAATAAAAATAGTTTTATCTCGATATCGAAAAATTTTTGACTAACGCTCTTTTTCAAAATCACCACAGATTTACTTCCTTGTCAATTCATAAAATGTTTGCTTCAGAAATTCGCACTTATAAGTTATATATAACTTCAAATACCAATCTACATTACTTTCTTACCCCATTTCCCTTTTTAAATAAACTCTCCCCACAAATCTCGACAACAATTTCAATTTAAACGTCCAATCTCGCTTACTCACCAAGCCTAACGGCACACCAAGAAGATCAAGCAGCGCATTTGCAACCCGCGCGCTTCCTTCCACCCGAAAATTCTATACCTGCGCGCTTTCGCCTCCTAATTTTCACGGAGCTGCGCCCAAAGTCCTAACAACCCCGTCGTCAAGCGACATTCACTGTCGGCCATCGAGACCAGCAATTATTGTAGGAAAAGTCGCGCACGAGCGGAAGCCCCGCTAAAATTCGTCCGGCTTTCTCGCGTCTCACTTTTCGGAATCGCGCGCCCGCCGCTGCACGGCAGCTGCCGCGACGATTTCGCCGGGCTCTTTAAAAGGACACCGCGACGCGCTCCTTTCACGCGGACCGGCGAAACGACACCGTCATTATATACATCCCGAGAGCCGAGCGCAATAATTCCGGGGGGCCCGAGCAGCGCGCTTCGGGCGCGAGCGCAGGGAAAAATCAGGTGTTTGCCATTACGGGGATATATCAATCCAGGCGAAAACGAAGTCGAGCGATTTTTGCTTTTTCGGACGTCGAACCTGCCGGCCTTTAAAGTGGGGAGGTTGATGAAGTTTCATTCAGCGATATGGTGATGATTTTTTTTTGAAGGGGAGATTGATCGACGAGTAATTTGGTTAATGGAAAGTGCGATTATGATTGGTGGTCGCAAATTCGTGTCGTGCGTTATTAATCATATGCTTGGTCAGATCGCTACTCTCTGCTTTGCGATTTTTTCAGGGGAGAAAAGTATACGTTAATGGCGTTTTTCATTTGCATGTTGCGAAATGTCATTATTTTATTTGCTTCCAATTCATTTGAAAGTTAATTTTGGGCTGTTTTAATAATATTGTCTGTCGGCATGCACTTACAAATATACACTTTATAAGTTGAATATTATTTATTTATTCAATTCGTAAAGTTTTTAGGGGCCGTAAGCTATTGCAGCATGATAGTAAATTAAAAGTAGGTAGTTTGATAAACAAATAAAAATTAAACGTAATAAAAAATATCAAATAAGGATATATACTAAATAAAAATAAAGTTAAAAAAAAAAAACGAATTAAGGGTAAATCAAAATGAGTATACTGATTTGGATAATCTTGAGAAAATTTTAATTTCATGTTAAGACTCAAACTGTGATTGTTCAAGAAAAAAAATATTCAAGGAAACATTTAGTGCAGAATCAAATCGCTGATATAATAAATAATTATATATAATTTCATTCGTGGTTAATTTAACTCATCCTCGCAGTTCATATATATCTGCGACAAAATAGTATTATACACGGTGTTCAAAAAATAACTGGCACGACTAGTATATTCGTGTCGAGAATCGTATTCCAAGCACTTTTTTTCATTTGGCATTTTTCGTAATTATGGCTAGTTATCAAATTATGGTAAATCAAAAACTCCGATAATTAGCCAATCAGCGCTCGAGCTGACGTTAGTAGGCGGGGTTTACTCAAGCAGCGTGGGCCGCGCGGGGAGAACCGTGCGGGATTCATCGTCAAATCGAACGCTGATTGGATAATAATCGTAGATTTAAATTAACAATAACTCCATAATTATACAAAATTTCGAAGAATGATAAATGGAAAAAATACTTAGAATGCGATTCTTTATGCGGATGTAATTGTCTTGCCAGTTATTTTTTAACGTATATTCTATTTTAGTTATTTTTTGAAGTTGTTTAATGTTCACCGAATAAAATAAATAAATAATTTTTCTAGCATGATTTAAAACACTAGTATAATCAATTTGTATTGATTTCTGTTTTATATTTGTCATCGACAAAAAACTTCTTAATAGTTTATTCAATTAAACTGTTTAAGAATTCCTTCAAAATTAAGTTAAACAAAAAAAATTAAAAAAAATTTCGTTAATTAAGACACGTCGATATACTTTGGCTAAGTCAAATTAAAAGGCAGAGGAGCTTTTGATTCTTCGATGCACCTTGTAACTTTATCCAAAATCAAATCGGTCCAATCACTGCGGCGCACAACTCGTCTTCGCGATAATCATCTAGTAGCATCACTTCGTTCCTTAATAAAATGATCAAAAAATTACAAAGCAATTCCACACACTCTACAACATACATACCACTCACACCCATACATTCATACACACATGCATACACTCACATCCATACATTCATACACACGTACATACACTCACACCCATACATTCATAAACACATATATACACACAAGCGCGCGCACACTGACGCATATACATGCACGCACGTACAGACACACACACACACTACCCCCGAAAAACTCGATAAAAACATTAATTATACCTTAATGACTAACGACAGGCGGTGGGCAATTACCAGTGTTTGCAATGGTGCGCCGCGAGCACCAAGTTGCTCTTGCGGTCCGCGCGATAATAAAAAAGAGCGAAAGGATCCGCTGGGCGCGTTCCTCGCGCATACCCAAGGTCAGTAATCGAGGAGTAGCGTACCCGTCGGCACATTTATCTCCTCGACGAATCTCAATATACCGAGGAATCGGGGTGAATCGCGAGGGTAAGACTCACT
Organism: Sycophila sp. Sp_5; assembly: GCA_018906775.1. Classification (NCBI taxonomy): domain Eukaryota; kingdom Metazoa; phylum Arthropoda; class Insecta; order Hymenoptera; family Eurytomidae; genus Sycophila; species Sycophila sp. Sp_5. Next base: position 44,863 of record JACCID010000014.1, on the reverse strand, counting down.
CGCTCTCTCGCTCTTAGGCTAAATAGGCGCGCCTCGACCGACGAAGCCGAAAGTGGAGAAGGGGAGAAGGGGGCACCTGTGCAGCGGCAGGTGACTATCAGCCCTCAATGCCAGACCGAAGCGCATTTCTTCCTCCTCCTTCTCTTTTTCTCGACTTCTTCTGCCTGCTCTTCCTTCCCCGTCACTGCACTTCGTTTTTCTCCCTCGGCAAAAAAAAAAAAATTACAAAGTGTCTCCGCCTGCGCGGGGGATTCCCCCTTTTTCTTCTCTTCTCGCGGGCCGGATAAAAAGTGCGCATTGTTTCGAATGCGCGCGAGGCCGGACAGATGTAATGCGCGAGTGAAGGGGAGCTTTCATACGATTTTATCGAACTTCGATTGTTTTTGGATCCTGCTTTTTTTCGGCCCGCGGATCCCAGTTACGCGCGACCAGCTCGCTCTGTAAGGCGATTGTATGGTAATGGCGCGGGGGTTGTTGCACCCGCGGTGCCGTTGACTTCGCCGCAAGCTGCGCTGGGGGAGCCGGGCACCGTAAAACGCGCGGGGGAATTTGTTTTACACGAGGCGGAGGAGAGAGGAAATAATGCGAAGTTCGAATTGACTCGTCGTTTGTAATCCGCAGTGGGATCTGGGCGTGCTTGTTACATATTTTTACTGGAACGTTACTTAACCAGGCGTTTCGCGCTTTCTAATTCTCATTTGACGAATCCGGGCGTTGCGGGATGCTTATTTATTTATTTAAGTAAATTCAAAGGACTTAGCAGTCCTTAAATACAAAATTTAAATTATTACAAATTTATCATACAAAATATATAAAGTAATGTGCATATGATTATAGAGTGAATATATTCGAGATTACAAATTTATGATGTATATACAATTTAGGAGTATATTTATTCATGATTACAAAATAACTAATATTTTATTAAATTTTAAAAAAAATTTTCTCTCAATGTATTTTCAAAATTTTAAATATAAAAGTACAGTAAAGTTCAGTACTTTATATATTATTATCAAATAATACTTTACATAATCCAGTGAAGTTTTCACTGAATGTCATCCGTCACTGTGTCAAAATTCGTAGTAATAGAAACATTAATTCTCTTTTGATTCAACGAAAATCTCATGAATTTAAAATACTTAATTGCAGAATTATATGTTTGCTTTAAATTAACAAATTTTTCTCTCAGTGTACAGCTCAGCATCAAAATCTGAGATATCGTTATCACCGTGCACATTCGATCGTTTCACTCAAACTCCGGCAATCGTCCAGGTCCAAATCCGCCCCAATCCACGTACCTCCGTTTTCTCCGCGCAATGCATCTCTTCAAAGCAACTATCCTAAACTCGCATAATTTGTAATCCCATGCCATTTTTAAAGAGCCGCTGGTGCATGTATCCGACGCTTGAGGCGCGGCAGCCGGCGCGGCGCAGACCAAGTGGCAAATTGGCGGCCGCTCAAGCGGAGGATTGGCGAATCCTTTTCTTGGCGCGTGCCGAGCGCGTGTGCATATGCGCTCCGCAGCCGCGAAGGGATCAGGTGTTGCCCGCCGTTTTGTCTCTCGATTGAGTTACACCGCCGCCCTCCTCCTCTCCTCCTGGTGCAGATGAATAAAAAAAAAAGCCAAAGGTCCGCGGAGAGATGAGCGTCTTCGGCAAATATTATTTTCTACACGCCGTGCGCAAAGATACGACTTTGCGCGCGTTTGCGTAAAATCGCATGTTGCACACTTTGTGAAGAAAAAAATGGTTCGATAAGATTGTGAATTTCGCTTCGCTCGTGCGCAAGCTTCACGCGAGGTTTACAATCACTTTTCCGCGCATGTATCGAAATGTACTATTTCCACGCTGGTGCCGCAGTCTGTATGCCCCGCAGAAATTAGCAATATGTATTCCTTTTATCTGCAAATAAAATTGTCGTCAGCAGTGCGTGCAAATGTTAATAGATTAATAATTAAATGTGAGGGTTGTGGATTTTATTGCAAATGGCTTTGCTATAAATTGATTTTGATTAATTACTATACAAACTTCTACTTGAATTTTGTCAATTTTATTTATTTAATTATTATACGTACTAATAATTGCATATAAATGAAAAAGTTACAGAAATACACGAGTACATAAATAAGTGATACGACGAAAGAAAATTAATTTGATGTTTGCTAATCTGGCTCAATGTAAACTGCAATCAAAACTGTTGAAGTACTAAATTATACAAAGTTGCACTTCATAATTCGAATTCTGCAATAGTTGATTAACGATGACGTAACTTTATTTTTCCTTTATAAATTTTTGCTGAAAGAATGAATCGACATGTTTGAGATGAAATTTTTTCTTTTCTTGCACAAATATCACTGTTATCCTACAAATTTCTAATTCTTCTTCTTTAAATAAGTGCAAACTAATAAAATAAAAAAAAATTATTGCAAGATCAGACGTAAAGAAAGCAGTAAAAGTCTACAAATATTAAACTCCACGTGGACACGATGCAAAAGGAATAAATAACGCAGCTTTTATAAAAAACGTCTCACACATTTGAGCGCGAGCTGAAAGGAAACGATATTGTGTCACGATAGCGCGTACGTAAAACGAAAACTGAAAAACACGCGACAATAGGCGAAACTGTTATTTCCTTCTCGCTCGAGAAGCCAAGAAAAAAAATCAATAATAGCCACCAAGGCATATCACAAGCCAGTCACATCTTCGCCATTGTTGATCCAAGGCAAGAGCTGCGCCGCTTGCATACCTATTTTATCACTCGTTATCGGCGCGATGCGCTGGCGAGAGGGGAGGAGGTAGCGCCAGTCGCAACTGCTGGATTCATTATCGTCGTGAAAAGCAAGCTGTAATTTTTTTTTTGTTGGAGCACGCGGGCGATCGCACGCGAAGTTTTGCAAATATTGACGCGCGCAAGCGACTCGCTCGCGCAATTTACGAGTCGAGAGGCGATGATACGGGAATGGAGCGAGGCGATATCGGCTGGATCGCTTGCGGGTTTTTGCGCCGGTGCAAGCTGCGAGATCCTTGCCCTCGGCGTTAAAATCACCGGCATGTTGCGTGTGCAGGTCGAAGGATGAATTTTGGCTGGTGTATACTTTTTACTTGTTTAATAATTCGTCGGACTACAGTATCCTTCGATAAAAAATTGAAATAATAAACATACACGAAGAGAAATGTTATAGTAAAAATTAATATGTTCCGTAGGAACAATGGGACATACTCGACCTATGACGATTTTAAGTATAAAACATACTAAAAATTCCTATGTACATAACAAAAATTGCTATTTATATGGTAGAAATGGCTATGTACATAGGAATTTTTAGTATTTTTATAGTAAAAATGTTCATAAGTTGAGTATATCCCACTGTTCCTACAGAACATAGTAATTTTTACTATAACATTTCTCTCCGTGTACTTAAAAGTAAATTTAAACTATTTATTGTAACTAAACTAGAAAATACAAACGAAAGAATGTAACGAGGTTTTGAATTGACCAATAGAGTCAATAGAAGTTTCATTATTAGGTAAAGAGTTTCAGAACTTTTTCACACTATTAATGATGGAATAAAAACCAAAATTAAAATGAAAACTTTACTCAGCTATTGACGTATATATAATATATATAATAATTGCTGTTGTATTGATTAGATATGTTTTAATTACTTTGAAATAGTTTTAACTTGAATTTTGTATCTCTGTGTAATAACACAAGAATAAGATAAAAATTATTTGATTAATTTCAGTTGTTCGTTAGAATCAAATATAATAGATTTAATCATCAATTCTAACAAAGAAAAGCACATTTAAAAAAAACGTATTTTATTTTTCATTTTTAAAGCACTAGCGACAAGTAAACTCTTCCAAAACTTGATAAATTTCAGGTATGATTTATATAATATCGTATAGATGTATCAATTTTTGGTTAAATGTTTCAATTTATTGCTCGAAAAATGGAAAATTAAAACAAGCCTTGTTTGAAAAAGGTGCTTTTCTTCGTTAGAGGCTACGTAATACGGTATTTGGTATATACTTTGGATGGCAATTTAGTGTACTATTTTATTTAAGTATCAATATAGTTAAAAATTTGAAAGAGTCAATATTTTAATGACACCCTATTTAAGTATTTTTAATATTTAAATATATACAAAATGTATCTCTTATATCTGCACTAGAATAACACATCAATTATCTTCCCCTTGAATTAATTCACCTGATGTGTAGGACTTTACATCGCCGAGCTTCCGGTTTCTCCCGTTCGTGAATTAGTTCTTAGACTTCAGTGACGAACTTAGAATTAGATGCTAATTTTTCTATACGTTTGATTCTCATTTGAACAAATTATTTATAGTATTTTGCTACGAATAAAGAACGATAATCACAAGCACCAATGAGAATAAAATTACCATAGTAAAGACCCCTTATGCAAATATCACTACGTGTTTATAAATAGATTTTATAACGTACGCTTCTTCAGAATTACGAATGAAGCACATCAAAAATATTGGTTCTAATATATTCATCGGTGACAATGTAACTTTTACAAAATCGATAATTAATGAAAATGTACAGGCATTTTATATAACATCCATTATTAATTTTAGAGTACTTGTTTTCTAGATATACTCATTATCATGCGCGTCAAATTTAATGTCCTCATCTAGATTGTCATTATTGAAGAAATTATAATAATTGTTTGTAAAATAGATTTTAAATAAGTACCAATAAATATAATTGTAGGCAAGAGCTACGGCAACATTTTTTAGATTTGCAATCAACTTTTTAAGAAGTGTAATTAATTTTGTAAAATGCAATAAATTTGACTGCAAACTATTTTCAGCTTTCTAATTCAACAATGTCAGACTACCAAGGCATTAAAAATTGACTAATACTTTAGTTTTAGTTAAAGAATTTTCCCAGCGTATCGTCAAAACCCACACTTAGCTACTCTCTAAACTTAGTCTACTGAAATTTCCACCCAATTTTTTTAATTTCAAATCAGTGACACACTTTTGACCACGGAACAACAAATATTCACTGTATTTTCTAGTTATAAATATGCCACTGTCTTAAAATTCGATGACTATTTCATTGCATCGAATTCAGAGAGTATCAATACTTAACAAATAAATAAATAAATAAAATTAAAAATAAAGAAAGAAAGAAACAAACAAACAAATAAAATTAAAAAATAAATAAATAAATAAATAAAATTAAAAAATAAATAACTATTCACACTTATGAACGCCTGGAAAAAAGAGCAAAATTTCTCTCTGCCCAATGCCGAAAGAAAAGCACAAGTAGCGCGGCTCCAATTTCTCAGGATTAAAGACGAGCGGAGCCTGTTCACACCGCGCTCGCGAAAAGAAGAGCGCTCGCTTAAGGAAAGAGAAAGGAAAAAAAATAAATATAATCACGTTTGCATTGGGCACGCGAGTACAGGCCGCGCTGCTAATGATACGCTTCGAGGCGAAGTAAAGGGATGCGCTAATCGCGCGCGCGCGCCGCGGCGAGAAAACGGCTTTTCAAGGCTGCGCTCGCGCTTGCATCTGCCATCCCTGGCCACTTTTCCTTCTGCACTGCTCCCCGGAACGCAAGGCGAAGGTTGAAGCGCAAATTAACCGGGACGGCCGATTCGAGGATATCCGCACGGCGCACTTGTTCGCCGCGGGTATTGCGTTATAGTTTTACGCTCGTTCCCTCTTTGAGCTCATCAGTGCAGGAAACGCTGCTCGGAAAAATGTAAAACCGTTTTTTTCAGGAGGTATTTTCATCTGTCGAAATCTGAAGCTTAATAGTAATGAACTGTTGTAGAAAATGTGTTTAGTGATATATTTTATTTAATTACACGGAGAGAAAAGTCTGTCTCACCATCAGTAAAGAGTATATAGTAATTTTTACTAAACTTTTCTCTCCGTGTAAGAAGTACGTGATTGTTGAAACGTTAGAATTATCTCATTTGAATTACTGTTTAAAAGATTAGAGAGAAATGTTTTGGAGAAATTACTATCCAGTCTGGCAACGGAATCACAAACTTTTATTTCACTTTGCGACATTTTCTGGTTTTACTTTTCAAGTTTTTCAAAAATTACTATTACAATTTTCTATATGTATATAATAAATAAGTGGAAACTCGTCAATATTCATTAAGAAAAATAAATAATTAAATATTTTCCTAATATGCACAAGACCCTGATACGTTAATTTCGTAGTGTCAAGAAATGAATTTACTTTTTAAATAAACTATTCGATTTTTTTTATGTTTGCCAAGGATAAATTTCCCTTTACTAGTAAAAATATAAACGAAATAAATAATTCCCTTACTAATTATTTGACGTTTTTAGATTTAGAGCAGGAAACGTGAAAAGCAGTAAGATTATTGCAATGAAATTCTAAAGAATACTTTTTTAGGTCAGTAGTTCAAAATAAATTACTTCATTTGACATTCGAAAAATATTTGAACAAAATTTTGAGATAATCATAACAGTCAATTATTCCACCTGATAAGCTGCTCACTTGCTATAATAATTAATCAGCTCATGACGTTAAATAAGACTCGTTTACTTATTAATAAGAACATTCGAAAACTTTGTTGAAGAACACCAAACCGCGTGTTAACAAAACCCGCTAATTGTCCATTTACTAATTAAGACTCGTTAATATAACGAGATGAAACTATAAAATTAATTTTACGATACTAATTTGTCAAGCGCCCGTCGAACAAATTGGCCTCGCATTATTACTTGAACATTATTCCAGCGAGTGCATTAAAAAAAAATAAAAAATAAAGAAAGCAACTTAAGATGTTGAGGCAAATTTTTATTCGAATATACGGCTGTATCGATCGCGTTAAAAAGTAATCGTGAACGGCAAGTGCAACGTAATGCGACGACAGGCTTTAATGTTTGCAGTGCGACCCAAGCAGACGTATGTACACGTACATGTGTATGCATTACACATTTACACCGGGCGTCGTGCGCCGGTTTTTACGCTCGGTCGTATGTTACGCGCGGACAATTAAAGCACTTGCCAAGCAGCTTTTAATAGCCATTTTTGCGTACTTCTCTTTTTTTTAGTGGACAAAAGAGATAATGTACGGTTTCGTTGTACCCCTCATTTTGAAAACAAACGCGAATTCTTTGTTAACAGCTCAAGCGCCATTGTCGTTAAATTTTTATTAATATACATTTTTTAAATTTATCGTTTATTTTAATTGAACAATTTATTTAAATACACTGAAATGTAATTAATTTCGTTAAATCATTAATTGTAGGTTTTTTCTATAATTTGTAAATCGAGAAGCTTTAAGTTATTTTTTTGGAAATTAATTGTTTTCATTATTTTATATACATAATGAATTTTTTAAACAGTTACTCTTTTTTAATAATAGAAGCGAAAGATTTTTTAAATGTACGCGTTTAAATTGCAAATTACTAAATTCGTAAGATACATAAACTGTAAACGAAATATTTTTATTAAATACCCATGATCATTAGAGGGTTTTATTTTTTAACTATATTAGAAGTTTCTTTCTATGGTGAGAAGTAAAGTTATATTTTTATCAAACGCATGTATTTGAAGGTGAAAAATAATGCTGTTCCGATTAATTATTAATGTTTTATTAATGTTTCAACGTATTTTTAATGTATTATAGCATGTATTACATGTGAGTTATCTACTTGTTATAAAACACATGTATCGTAAAAAAATTACGTAACGACTTCCTAAAGAAGAGTAATTTCATGTTCACAGGGTAGTTTCTTTTATCGTATAAATTTATTTATTTATTTAATTTATTTATTTTTCGTTAGCAAAAAATTGTATAATCAACTAACAAATTTATATTAATTATAGTAAAACGAATAAGAAGCGATTTAAATTTTCTATTCAAATTCTCGTTTTTTTTTTAATTCATGACGTTTTACTGGACCAATATCTATTCAAGGATTTATACAAACAAATTAAATGAATTAAATTTTCAACATTTGAATTTTACAAAACAGTCCTCATGAAATAATATTACTCTTTTTTACAATTCACTATTTTTTCCAGTGTTCATTAAACCCGTGTAAAGAAAAAGCAAGCGCGCCGCGAAAATAAATGAACTTTCTAACTTCCAAAAGAAGTCAGCTACACGTTAAGAACTTTTTGCAACCGCGCGATCATATAAAAATCTGTCCCATTAACCGAACCGACATTATACCGAACGGTGCAGTGCATCGCTCCGAAAAAAGCCTCGACCAGGCTAATTATTAAATCAGCACTAAAACTCTAAGTACAGAAATGACATGATTCGTCTCGTAAAAAAAAAGACGAAGAAGAAAAAGAATTTATAAGGCAAAGAATCCCTGAAGCAAGAAACTAGTTAACATATCCATCCCAGGCGCGCACGTTAAATCTCGCTGGCGGGCGAAAAAGCCGATCGATCGGTCGGGCCAATAAAAGCCGCTGACATGCCGTCGTCGCTCGCGCGGTGCCCCTGCGGGTCCCCGTCGACTTTCATCTCCTTAAAACTCCGAAAGCCGCGGCTGGAAAAAGCCGGCGCGGTACCATTACACACAAAGCCGTCGTTAACGACCCGCGAGTCTTTGTCACGCGGGCGCTGCCTGTGCCCAAATGCGACGAGGCCGCGAAATCGGCGCGCGACACTTTTTGTCGCCCCAGCTGTCCCGGCCATGTAAGGCGGCCCTAGCCGTCGTCGCATCATTTTTTCCGGCCGGGCCCCCGGATCGGGGATCGATCGCCGATTAATTTGAGCGCCGATACGGCGAATCGGCTGCCGGTCCGGGTACCGTTGCGCCGGCGCGTGCGCATATGCGATTGACACGAATTCGCCGAGGAGCTCTCCGACGAGAAGCGTATAATAAGGAAAAAAGGAAAGGAGGAGGAGAGAATTTCGCTGCGACGGGGTTATATGTACGAATTTGCTCTTTGGATAGGTATGTTATTGACACGAACGCGCGCGAGGTATTATATATTTTTTTTTATTACCGAGCGCTCAGGAGATCGGCAAGTATCGTGTTAACGTGTCGGTGTATTGAACGTCGAGTTTGTGGTGCATAGCGCGATATTGCCGTCGACAGGTGTCGAAGCTCGGAATTGCGCTCGATTTAAATGTATTATATACATATATTTTTTGTGGGATTTTGTAAATTTTGATATTGTCTTTTTTTATGTTGGTTAGTTATGCTGAATATTTTTTATTTATCATTCAATTAAAAAAAAAACAAAGTTCAATGAATTTTTTTTAATATCAATGGCACATGAACACTAATATAATAATCTTGCGCAAATCTTAGTATACAATACACCTTTCCAATCAACAGAATTCAACAGAATCACGAAGTTTCATTATTCGTATCGTTATCTACTGATTTTAACTAAAGTATTCTACATACTTTTAAAAAATGTCTTCGTATTCTCAAAAATCGCGCTTTTAATTATCAGACATAAACTGCAAACTCGAGAAATCAACGGAGTTTTTGAAGTGGTCAAGTCTGCATTCACCTATCAATCACATCGTCGCCGTAACCATCCATTAATCAAACCTCCACGTCGCGCCGTTAATCAACAAATAACAAACCCGCCGTAAAATTTTGCCACCTCTTGAATAAACGACTCCCCGTGCCGATAAATCCAGCGCCTCGCGCCAGCGCGCAGAAACAATATCAATTATCCAAATCAAACGAGGCGCGCGGCTTATCGGACCAATCGCCAATAAATCCTCCGCGCATAAGGTTCTATCGGAGGCAGCGGCCCGGCCGGCGCGAAAAGAAAAGTCCAATAAGCGCAAATCGAAAATCCAAGGAGTTTTCTCAGTCCCAATAATTGGCGGCCGGGCCTTTTTCTCATAGGCCGAGCGTTATAAATTCACGCGCGTCGCGGGAACGTGAAATTCTAAGATTCTCACCGCGGGGCCCGAATAATGCGGGCTCGCGACGTCGCCGTTAGATACGCATCGCCATGGCGGAGCCGAAGACGCGCGTACACGTGCGCGCGTATTTTTTTTTTTTTATTTTATATTATACGCGTATAGGTGTACGTGAGCATATATATGTACGTGTGTACGATTTTATAGCGCGAGGCTGTATATACGGGAGTCTTGGTGGGTATACATGTCAACGGGGGATATGGGCGCCTCGCGGCAGCTGCGCGCGATCGCCGATGCATATTCATGCCGATCATCCGTGTCGCGCTATGCACGTGCGGCGACCGGAAGATTCTCGGGGAAGCGCCTGTCGAGTTTGGATATCGGCACGACAAGTGCCGATCGGTTGAAGTCGTTGAATTTCTCGTCGACCGTTGAGCGATTTAGCGTGGATTCTAGGTTCTGAACTTTCATGTAGACCCAGGATGGGAGTTTAGGAAAATAACAAGGGAATGGAATCTTCAACTGAAATTTTTTCCAACTTGAAGTTTCTTTTTTCTTTAAGAATTCTATACCTACGTATAAGAGACAAAATAACAGATGCACATATGCGTCATGTACCCTGAAAAATACAACCTGATTACTTCTTTCGCGCATTTAAAATTGTTTTACTGTACTTTTTTATATAATTGTTTAGCAATGCTTTTTTGATAATATAATTTGTAGTCAAAAAATCTCTTATTTTTGGTAGAAATATCTTCCATAAATTTTATCTGGAACGATCCAAGTGATTGATGATTGAAAGTCTATTTTTAGTTTATTAAACTAAATATTTATGTTAAAAAAATATAATAAAAATATAAAAAAATATAAAAAATATAATTTTTTTTATTACGCTTTTTTAGTTTGAAAAATCATGAATTTGGTATTGAGTAATTATAATTTCCGTCGTTTAGATGTCAACATTTTAAATTTTTTATAGCAGAAATTACGTGAAAAATAAAAAATAATAAAATATTTGCTATTATAAGTTTGTTTGATTGTTAAAAACTGATCATTATTTATAATAATATTTAAAATATTGACATCTTAAAATGATCTCCAAAACTTCGAATTCGAAAAAGCTTTTCCTTCTTATTATACTAAAAAGTGTCACAATTTTGATAAATCACTTATCGATCTTTAATTGATCTCATATTTTTTACGCGGAAATAGCAACATAAATGACATAAATTTGCCTCTATATATTGACTCTACACGAATTGAGTAATTTAAATTCACTCCAAAGAAGTAAAATTCACTCTAAGGTAGACCATATTACCTGTGGCTCTACTTAAGAGTCAAAAAATCACTCTACTTCATCTTGGGCTGTTAATTTCACTATAAAATTAGGGCAAAAATCTGACTTCAATAGAGTTAATTTTCGTTCTATCTCGCTCCAACTGATTTAGCGTGCAAATAAATTTGGTTGATAAAATTCGATCAGTGAAATCCACGCAAGCAGAAAACAGCCCCCTAAGACGCAAACGAGCCCCCGAAATCGCCGATGCTCGATAAACAGCTGACTCGGCCATCGGCCGCGAAGAAAGGGCCGCGCATCCGCATCCCGAATTATAACGAGAGGCCGGATTTCTCCTTACCAAGTTGCAACATTGTTTCTGCGGTCCGCGCGGCAGGAAAAACCTGCCCCGCGGCCGATTGTCTTATATATAGACCATTCGGTGCTTCCTCCTCCGAACGGCGCGCATAATGCTCATGCGGGCCTTTACCTCGTTATAGACACTCTCGCGGGCCAGGGCATGTGTCGGCGGGTTAGCGCGTGACCAACGCGCCACATGTGCGCGGAGCTCCTCTTCTAACATTTTCGCCGAATGCACGCGAGTTGCGCACGATTTGCGGCTTGCGCTTCGTTCTTCTTCCTTTTTTTTTTCACCCTCGGCGCGCGTGCCTCCGCGGTAACGCCTGTAACTGTACAGGCGGTTGTGCGAGAGCACAGTGGAAAGAGAGGCCCCGAGCACTGCTGTCGGTGATTTTTGAATTGATTCCCGGGGCCGGTCTTCTTCTGCGCTTTTGTCGGTGTGGCGCGTGCTCGCCTTTTGGGGTTCTCGGAACGGGGGGTAGTGACCTGGTTATCCCGATTTTGGCCACGGCGAGCTTTTGAAACGGCGGATGCGTTGCTTAGCGGGTTTTCAAATGATTTGTTGTAAGCGACGCAAGGAATTTTTATTTTTTAGAAAATTTTATTTTATTTAGCAGAGGAAAGCTTCCTGCGAGCTTGCCTGACTCTATTATATAAACTAAGTACTTAACAAGTAGTTATACGGAGAGAAATGTTATAATAAAAATAATTAATTATGATATCGCAATTCGTTATATTTAAGAAAATTGTACTTTAATAATTTTCACGTAAAGAAAGTAGATGCGATGCGCACACTAATTAAATATAATTGACTCTATACATGGACCTTAACAAAATATGAGATCAATTAAAGATCGAAAAGTGATTTATCAAAATTATGGTACTTTTTAGTATAATTTAAGAAGGAAAAGCTTTTACGAATAATAGAAGATTTGGAGATCATTTTAAGATGTCATTAAAATCGTCTAAACTGAACCCTCCAATGGACACTTAAAAAGAAATTAAAAAGACTCTTACAAATTGACACCGCCTAATGAACCTCTTAAAACATCAGTTACCTGCCTCCCAAAACCACCGGACCGCTACTCGTCAAAAGAAAGCAGCCCAAAAAGACCAACGCCGCACTCCAAGACCTCGAAAAAGTGTCATCCGCTCTTATACCTAACCGTCCACATCGCAACAGGCATCCGGGGCGGATTCCACGAATATAGCAGTTAAACCCACAGACAATGAACCGCACACCCCCGCGCCAGACCGCCCCGGCGAACAGGTATACACACACATATATAAAATGCATACACACACACACGCACATATACTACATACACACACATATATATGTACATATAATACATATACACACACATATGTGTATATTTGTATATACGTATTTGTATATATTCGAATGTATGCATGTATATAAACACACAGACCCGGCGGGCACGCGGAGGAGGAACTGCCCGGAGGGACGGGGTAGGAGGGGGGCAACGAGGCGCTGCATGCCCGCACCATCTGTTGCGACGCAACGTCTTCGCGGCTTCGCGGGGACACCATATGCGCCCGGAGCGAGGCGAGGCGGAGATCGAGCTGCCTGACAACGATTTCTTTTCTCTCCGGCGGAGCGAGCGCGTGCCCTCGGAGGGACGCGCCGGAGTACCCGCGAAATTTATACGCGCGGCGAGGTGTGGGTGCAGAGCGAACTTTCTTCCGCCGGAAAGGAGGGAAGGCGCGTGCCGAGGAAAGACTGCGACTGGGGGGAGGACGAGAGGGTTGATCTTTCGGGGATGGATCATGCATTGCAGGATTTTCTGGGGTAGCTTTTGGGGTGACTTTAATCTCTAAATCTGAAAATGTGAATAGTGACATATAATAAGTGAGAAGTCGTTCACGTGCTAAATATGTGAACGATTTTTCACATAAAATATGTCACTGTTCACATTTTCTGTGTGAAATTCACATTTTGTGATTTAAAGAGTAGGGAGTCGAGAGGGAGTGTTTTAATTTATTTATTTATTCATTTGTTTAAACAAACTGTTGACGGTTTCACTTATCTTTGCAATAGAATGCAGGAGAAAAAATGTTGGAATGCTGCAATTGATTTGAAATTTATATCAGAAATAGAATGAATAAACTACAAAAAATATATACTGAAAAGAAAATGTTTGATTTTAAGGAAATGATTTACTTCGATAGTACTTATTAAATATTTCTTTGAATCAAGTAACAATTTCATTAAAACTAAATGAATTTATTGGTTTTTTAATAAATTTAATTGTTTCAAAAAAATAATTTTTTTACTCAATAAAATATTTAATAAGTACTATTGAAATAAATGTTTGCTTAAAATTAATAAATTTTTCTTTCAGTGTAGAGATTATTAAAGTTGAACGATGTAAAGTGAGAATGTTCTGCGAAGTTTATGTATGTAAATTGTGGTGAAAAAAAGTAAAAGGGCACCATTATAAACTCTACAAAAATATGAAAGTAGAAATGAAAAAAGTAGATGTCAGAAATATTGTGATTACATTCTACAATGTTTAAAGAAAAATAAAAGAAAACTACGCTATAGGCATTATCGATTTTATGCACGCTGCAGCTAGGGAATGTAAAATCGCGACCCAAGGTATATTAGAAACTCGTGTATCGCATCTATTCTACATTATATCAGATCGTAATGCGGAGTTAATACACAAGTGAAAATTTAAAACAAATTTTTGTAAAGCAATTAAATACGTTCAAAAATATGCATTACTGGGTATAGTGAATTAAAAGGGATAACTTAAAAAAGATTATCAATCTTTAAAATGTTGTAAATATACATATTTTTTCATAATTTAGTTTATAGTTAAACACATCTTTTGCTATTTATATAAATTACTTTCATCCTCATATAGGAATAAAGTGTAAATAAATTTTCATACTATTTTACTTCATCAATTGCATCAAGGACTTTATAATTATATACACTGCAATTATAATAGAATTTTCACAAGTTGTCCACTGAAATAAGGATTTCCCGCTAATAAAAAAGAAATTGTTCTTGCATTTGATATTAGCGCACGTCGATTATCGCATAAAACAAAGGATCTATTTACATCCAAGTAAAACTAAAAAATATTTTAAAATTTATCTTAAGATACTCCATTGATCCCAAAAAGCTTGAAAGAAATACGAAACCATAAGTCTCAAATTTTCGAAAAGCAACACTTTTTATAAGCCAACCGGTGGTTCATTCACAAGTTCCTGCGGGCCACTTTTTTCAAAAACACCCATATACCAAACTACACTCAAAAAAAAAAAACACCCAAAAGCCAAAAAAAAAAAAAAGATAAAAATGAAACCGGCCGACATGATTGTCCACAGCTGACACGCAACAGAAGCCCGATCCCGGCCGATGCATCATCGAACCCCGGAGCCGACAGATCCGAGCGAAAGCTAAGGTAGATCGGAAATTAGCATATAACTCGGATAAAGGCCCCGAGGATCGCCGGGCCGCCTCCGCACGAAGATTCTCCGTAATTTCGATTGATCTTCCCTCCTTACGCGCGCGCCCCTTGCATCAAGATCCGGCGCTCCACGCATACGGGCCGGAGGACGCTTTTGTTCCTGTCGGACAATGACAGATGAAAATTATCTCGATCGCCGCACGCGCGCTGCACTTCTCCTCCCTCTCTGCCCCCTTCTCCCGGCCACGCTGCACCTCGCCCTCTCGTCCTGTCTCGCTCCCTCCTGCAGCCACGCGAGAGGCGCGTGCCGCGCGCGCACTCGAATAACAGTTGGTTTGCCACTTCACTCTATCTCTTTCTCTCTCCTTTTCTCTCTCCAGCCCCGTTAAATAGATCGGCCCGAAAAAACCTCGGCCCATCTGGCCCCCGGACTAATTTTCTCCAGGGCCCCCTCTTTCGCTCTTTTCCGGAATATTTTGTCGGAATGTGTGTATACGTACTCGTCGAGTGGCTTTTCCAGGTGGATTTTCCATTTTTTAGGGGTGTACATTTGGAAAATGTTTTGGCGAATAAATGTACGCTTTTTAAGGTACACGGAGAGAAATTTTAAAGTAAAAAAGTTACTGTATTCCGTAGGAACAATGGGAC
This sequence comes from Sycophila sp. Sp_5, assembly GCA_018906775.1. NCBI lineage: Eukaryota > Metazoa > Arthropoda > Insecta > Hymenoptera > Eurytomidae > Sycophila > Sycophila sp. Sp_5. Next base: position 29,263 of record JACCID010000014.1, on the reverse strand, counting down.
ATACTCGACCGATGACGAGTTTTACTATAAAACATACGAAAAATTCCTATGTACATAGCAAAAATTGCTATTTATACTCTGTAAACCTGCAAATGTGAATAGTGACATTTAATAAGTGAAAAGTCGTTCACATTCTAAATATGTGAACGATTTTACACAGTAAAAAATGTCACTATTCACATTTTCTATGTGAATTTCACATTTTCAGATTTAGAGAGTATAGTAGAAGTTGCTATGTACATATTAGGAACTTTTAGTATGTTTTATAGTAAAAATCATCATAGATCGAGTGTATCCCACTGTTCCCACGGAACATAGTAATTTGTACTATAACATTTCTCTCCGTCTGGTAATTTAGTATGCATAATGGGAAAATTCGTTAATTATATGAGGTGGGAGTAGAATTATAGTACACTGAAAGAAAAATTTGTTAGTTTTAAGCAAACTATTTATTTCAATAGTACTTTTGGCATTATTAAATTTATTTGGAAACCAATAAATTCATTTAGTTTTAATGAAATCATTATTTGATTCAAAGAAATATTTAATAAGTACTATTGAAGTAAATCATTTGCTTAAAATTGAAAAAAAAAATTGAGTGTAGAACAGAAAGGAACTGTATGCGATCGGTTGGCGATTCTTTTCAATCGGCTTCTGAGATGCTACCTCTCTAGTCTGGACTGACGAGATGATAGAAACTGCCAAATTTACGTTTTTTGTACAAATAATCCTGTTGACTTCAATTGATGTTGAATTTACCTTACAGGTATGACAAAAAGTGAATAAACAAAGATAATAAATTTTTTTATGTTATTTATACAATTTTTCTTTGTATTTAAATTATTTTTCTTGTATTCATATTGAAAATAGTTAAAAAAATTCTTTTTTTCTAATAACATATAGCCAACTGTTCACTCTAAGGACCATTTTATAATAAACTCGTAGTGATATACTTAAGAATCTTTTTGTAATATTCCAAAGTATCATAACAATAATTATTGAAAACTTGTAATATTTCCTCGTAGTAATATGACAAAATTTATTTGAAAGTATGTAAGGTGCAGAAATTAAAAATTAAACTTTTAAATACTTTCATAAAAAATTAAAAATTCTCGGTGTTCAATTGTTTAACAAAAGGTTTTTCCGATCGGCTGTTAATTTTTTTTCTTCATTTTTCACTGAAGGTCTTTTGCCGTGGCGCAGGGGTTACTGGGGTTCAGGTGAGACCTTTGGAGAATGAATCGGAAGTCTGCGGTCGGCGAAATGCTTAGGTGAGGAGGAGGGGTACTTATGTACTGCACGGGTGTACAGTTGTCCGGGCCCGCTAGCTTTTTCGGAGAAGCTGCTTTTTTAATGCCGAGCTGACCGAGGAAGTACCGTAAGGAGGGTAAGTTCAGGTGTTTCTTTCTTCGATGTAATTTTTCGCGAGAACGAAAGTATATCATTGGGGGAATCTTATATCGTGCATTACTGATCGAATTGAAAGCACATCTCTATACGATCTTCGCCTTTTTTTTCTCAAATTATTCTTGGTATATATCCATTCAAGAAATTGACATTGAAATTCCCTTCTGATCGTGTCTTTACGGTTCGTTCGAAGATAAGACAAAATCGAATTAATTACTCGTAAATTGAGCAGGTCCTATTCATACAAATATCTATAGATTTGTTATAAAGGAGAAGCGAGAAAAAATTTTCCCAAGCTATCATCCTTTTATATACGCTTTTTCCAGATAAAAAAGGGAACTCTCGCATTCAACTGTAACGCGCACTCAAAACTATGACTCAAAACACTATTTTGATTTACCCCGCTATCGTATATACAAAGGAATGAAAAAAAAAGAAGAAAATAAATAAATACAACGCTCACGATAACGAAATTCTCATACTTTTCCAATTTCCATGAAATTTTAATGTAATTCATCGACCGAACCTGAGGTGGAAACTTCGTGCAGTGCACGCACTTCTATACGCTGGCGATGCGTGTCCGATTACCATAAGAATACGCAGATAATTATAGAGTCTAATTTTTTGATTTCCAAAGAACTACAACGCGCACTCCCCACTTGATTTATGGGGGATGCGCAGCTACTCTGCGTATATCGCTGCACTATGCACGAGTGTATGCTGCCATCTGACGCGCGGCGTGTATATGCGGGGGCCTGTTAGATTGGTCAACGGCCACCTCGACTTGTAAAAAAGCGGCTACCGGTGGTAAAATAAAATTTTCGTCGGCGGTTCGCATCGGTCGATTAATTTTTATTTTATTCGAGCTTGGAAAGGTTTTCAATGTTTATTTTGCGCATATTAAGGGGAAGATTCGGCTGGTCTGCTTTTTATAGTAAGGATGTACTTTGGATTAACTTTCTATTAAGGAAATTTTGTGGAAACAATGCTTAACGTGCTTAAGTATTATTACATTATTTGAGCCAATTCGAATGTTTAAAAGAGGTATACCTGCTATACAAATTAAAAAAAGATCATTTTATTTTCATAAGTGGATAAATATACGTTTCTAATTAAATCAATGTCATTGTCAAAAAAGTGTATTGTACACTGAAATAAAAAAAATTGGTGATTTTAACGAAATATTTACTTCAATGGTACTTTTTAAATATTTTTTAAAGCTAAATAAATTAAGCAGTTTTGACAAAATAATTGTTTGATTCAAAGAAATATTTATGTAAGCAGTACCATTGAAGTAAATAATTGCTTAACTTGACTAAGTTTTTTTCTCAGTGTACATATTATAGTCTACTTTCAGTCAAATAAAATTGAGTTTAAACGTATGCATAAAAAATATAAATAATATTTTTCCGATAATTTATAATCATATTGCTTCAATGTATATACTCTCCATGAGCTGCATGAATATTTGCCTGTTTTTTAACATTAATAAAGAAAATCAAGGCATTTAAAATTTTACGGCTTTGTTAAAAATCCTACTCTTATCCACAAATCCTAAATCGATTTTCCAAAAGTGTAGATCACGCGCATTTAAACAAAAAGCCTCAGCGGATGAAAATTTTATTCTTTAAAAAAAAAATCTCACCAAATATTAAACGGAAATCTATAAACACTTGGATGGCAATGCTCGCAGGACGAGGAACCCCCGTGTAAATTCAGCGAAAACGAGCGGGCGTAAATTTCCTTTGTAGGTGCGTATAAATAAGCGCCGCGCGGGGACGAGGATGACGATGCGCCCCGAAGGGGGCGAGGCCCGGCGCGAAATCGAAACAGGAGAGAGACAAAGGCCGATCGGTTATTAAGTGGGCCGGAGCTCTCGCACGTGCTCACCTATAAACCGACGCCTCCAAATGCCCATTTGAAACTCGCGCAGCCTCCCTCTCCTCCCACGCGATGCGTCTGCATCTATCATTTTCTCTCTCTCTTTCTCTTGGTCGAGCGCGTCCGTCAGCGAGTGGATGTTGCTACACCCCCCTGGTTTCCGCTCGCTCGAAACGTCATGTGGTACATTAATCGAGCGTTAGGCCGTGAATTCGGGGATCGAGATTCTCTACGAGCTTCGGCGGATCTAATGCTCCATGGTGTGGGATGATGGTTCGATTCGTTGTTCGAGGAGGGTACAAAAAATGTTTTACTTTCTGTGTTACGCTTAGTGTGGGGTGGTATAAGTGAGGTTTAAATCTGTCCTCCTTTATTTTATTTTTTTTTCATTCTGCGGTGTTAATTTTTATAGGCTCGAATTGTTTAAATAACGTTGACAGCAGAGTGTTTTTACGCTTCGGAGTTTTTTGTTTTTACGGTAGGATGTTTCTATGAATGAATCTATTTTTTTGTTGCCAGGTTTGCTGTTCGAAAGTATGATTAGATATAAACATATGCTCATGCGAAAAGAATCGGTGTTTTAATTTATGACAATTTTAAAGTCTCTATATACTTATATAGTTTTATAGAAAAAGGTAAATACCAAATTGAATCTTAAAATATGGCAGAATAGTAATTGAAATATTTAAATTTTCAATAAATCCTGAAAAATCAAGCATCAAATTTAGCGAAAACGCATCAATCTTAAATCCTTCAAAAGTCAAGCAGTAAAAACAGCAAAAGCGCAAGACTATTAATTCTCTTAAAATCAAGCATTACTTGCTTAGATCACCTAAGATTAAGCACTAAATCCAGCGAAAGCGGAACGAGCATATCGCCTAAAAAATAAGCAGCTAATTCCTCTTAAATTCTCTTTCTTAAATTCTTAAAGCACAACGCTCTTAAATTTTCTAAAAATCAAGCATCAAATCCAGTGAAAGCACAACACTCTAAAATCCCTTAAAAGTCAAGCAGCAAATCCAGCTAAATCGCATCGCTCTTAAATAACTTCAAAGTCAAACAGCAAAACCAGCGAAATCGCAACGGTCTTAAATCGCTTAAAAATCAAACAGTTAATCCAGCACAAAGGCAACGCTTTTAAATTCCCATAAAGTTGAAGCGGTAACTCAATCAAAGGAGCGAAGGTCTCAAATCATCAAAAAATGAAACACAAAATCCAGCACTAAGACAACGCTCTTAAAATCCCATAAAGTTGAAGCAGTAACTCAATCAAAGGAGCGAAGCTCTCAAATCATCTAAAAATCAAGCAGCAAATCGACGAAAGCAGCGAAGCTCTTAAATCATCTAAAAATCAAGCAGCGAATCGATGAAAGGAGCGAAGCTCTTCAATCACCTAAAAATCAAGGCATCGAATCCATCGAAATCGCATCGTTCTTAAATTCCCCTAAAGTTGAAGCAGCAATTCAAAGGTGCGAAACTCTTAAATCACCTAAAAATCAAGCACCAAATCGAACACAAGCGCAACGCTCTTAAGTCCCCCTAAAATGTAGCAGCAAATCGATGATAGGAGCGAAGCTCTTACATCATCTAAAAATCAAGCAGCGAATCCAACGAAATCGCAAAGCTCTTAAATCCCCCTAAATTCCGAGCATCACCTAAGACAAACTAAGCATCCGCGCTCCGGCCGGACAATTATCCGCGAAACGTCCGCGCGGTTCGTCTCGAGTTTCGTCGACGGCTGCTGCGAAGGAGCTCCGCTCACCTGCCCGTACGCTCCTGCGGGCTTCTCTCGCTCGCGTGTGTCCCCGCAGCTCCGCGCGTGTGTCTCCGATTATCGATCGGCCGCCGCTTTCCCTCCGATTATCGGTCAATTTCAATCGGACCGCGGGCGTCCGCTTCCTTTTTGCCGCTCGCGGCCTACGGTGCCCAGTGCACACACAACAGGCGCACCCCGTAATTTATACGCCGTGCACGCCTACCTGGTAATTGCTCGAAAATCGATTTGATTCGAGGAAATCGAACGGAGGAACGGCTCCTCTCGCTTTGTTTCGGCGCGTCGACGGGAGAGTGTCTCACGGAGCTCCCGGCGATAAGGGACGCGCTCGCGGCGAGAGGTCGAAATTAGCCTGGTTTTAATTAGCGGAGGTGGCTCCGGGTGATTAACGACTCGGCGACGCACTTTGTGTTTCAATCGGTCCGCGGGCACGACGATTTTTCGATCGAGGTGGCGATTGATCAGTGGTGGCTACGCGCAATACCGGTTAATACCATAATCTAAATGTTTTGTTAATTTATTCCAGAGTTTTACTTTGTATAAAGTCTCATTGGCGGTCCATTATTTTAAAACGCTCGAGGGAAATTTTCACTGTTTTACGGCGAGCTGTTTTATTCGTTGGTGTATAGTGATAGTGCACTCAAAGTGATTTTCATGCTCACGATTTTTAGCAATTTATAATTTTCTTAATAATTTAATGTAGAATTACAAAAGTAAGTATGCAGATCTATAAGTATATTAGTTCCAGTTAGGATAATATCATTTATTTATTTCTATAAACTATTAAACTGTATCTGTAAAAAATAAAAACACGTATAGAATTATATAAAAAAGGTAAGGAAGTTTAATGTTTAATTTGATATTGACTTTATACACTGGCGACGATTAGTTATTAAGTATATTTTACTTATACATAATAACGATACATTTTATATTTAAAAATATAATGACTTGAATATTTTAAGCAATTACATTTGGAAAAATCGATCCTTAAAATAATGCATACAAATTGCTGACAGAATTAAAAACTGATTCCGCATTGATTAAAAAGTGATTGCAATGCCATTTATTTAAAAGTCTTTTGCACGTGTATAAAATGAATAACTGTCCTCATTTAGGTCACGTATAATACTTAATTATATAAACGAATTCAAGCTGTATTATTATATACTCTTGCGGTTTCTTTTCCGTCATTTCACTCTTAACTTTTTTTTTACAGATTGTTTATTAAAAACAAAAAAATTTAGTAGATTCAGGATTTCAAGACACGGATAAAACAGTCTAATTCGTCGAACTTTAACGAATTAAAAATTTTAAACGCAAAAAAAGACATTTTTCTAAAGAAATTCACGCATCCAAATTAGCCATCGCATCAAAAACCGATCATAATCTTAAAATTGTAAAAAAAAAGACATTACAAGAAAGTCATCGATTTCTCATTTACAAAATGGATACATATACTCATAATCCGCACGCAATCGATAAAGATTTTCAAATAGGTTAAAAAAAAATTGAAAAAAATGGAAAAAAGGACAGGATGAATCGGCGGGGGGATCGATATCGAGCCTGGAAATAAAAAGCGCACGCGAGCGCCTCGTCTCGCATCTGCGGTTTTTTTTGTCCTCGACGCTCGCAACCCTAATGAATCCTTGGGAGACACTTGACGGCAATTACGCTTATACCAGCGGCTTATCGGCCGGGAATAAAAAGGCCGTCACGAGGCTCCGTCGCGGCTGTTCAAACACACACTGCGCCGTCGCGTTATACATTATGTAGTCGAAACCAACTCGGATTCTTATCTGCATGAACGATGCGCTTATACGAATTCGGACTGCGCCGGTAGACCTCAACTGCGTGCGTGTGCTCTATTTACTTTTTTTGCAACTTTATTTTATCTCGTTTGATTAATTTTTTCCGCGGGAGGAGGGAATTGGGTGGACGGGGCGAGCGTTGAGCGAAGGTGTTATAATTTTCAAGGCGGCGAATTCAAATTTCGCGCGCAAGTCGGGCAGCGCCTGTGGTCGAATTTGGAACTAAACGATCATCTGTTGATCAGCTGATTTTTGTATCAACCGTGGGTAATAAGTGCTAAATATCAATGCGAAATTTTAATTTATATTGAAGTATTACACAATTGTGGTTATATTATTAGTAATTGTATTATATTATGCTAGTAATAATCGAATTAAATCACTGTATTGAATGCAGGTAATAATGCGACCTAAATTCACTGTTGCGAATTTAAAATTGTGATTGTAAAATCGCTAAGGCCAACCTAAAAATAATATTGTTTCATTTGGGTTTTTTTTACAGTGTGCACTTGATAAATTGGATTGCCGGTACACGCACGTGTTGATATGGCCGTGTTCTAACGTTGCTGATTGAAGAATTACTGTTTATTTTATTGTTATCTTTTTTTTTTCGTTAGTGTTTTAAATCGTTTGCGAAGATGAATTTGTTACCGAAATCTCACGAGGAATTCAGTAAAGCTGATTATTGGAATACTTTTTTCAAGAAGAGAGGGAAGAAGGCTTTCGAATGGTTTGTTTACCACTTTTCTAGATTTTGTCTGTACACCCTGATTTATGTAAATCATGTTTTAGGTATGGAGAATTTCCAGAACTTAGTAGTTACTTGCTTAAGTATGTGAAGCCAAAGGATGATATTCTCATAGTTGGTTGTGGTAATTCAACATTAGGAATGGATTTGTACGATGCCAATTACAAGTTAGTAATATAAACATTTTGTTTACCTGACTCTTAGATACTTTACTATTGCAGTGCAAACATAAATTCAAATTTCAATGTTGTTTTCAGAAATATTGTAAATATCGATGTCTCACCAGTAGCTATAAAACAAATGCAGGAAATCAATAGAGTCAAAAGACCAGATTTAATATTCGAACAAATGGATGCAACTAAAATGAGTTACGATGATGATAAATTCAGTGTTGTTCTAGATAAAGGAACATTGGATGCACTGATGCCTGACAGTGATGAAGCTACTCTGAACTTAATTTCTAAGTACCTTGATGTTTGTGTTCAAACATATATTTTGTTTTTACTATTGTACTTTTAAATTCTGAAAAATAATCTTTTTACAGGAAATGAAAAGAGTACTGAGGAATAGCGGAAGGTATATTTGCATCTCGCTACTGCAAGAACATATTTTGAAAACTCTGGTTCAAAAATTTTCATCTTCATTTGCATTTAGAGTGATACGTTGTCATGATGCCGAAATAAAAGCAAGAGAAAAAGAGGAAAGTACTATGCCTGTTTTTATGGTTATAGCTACTAAGTTCGTCAAACTACCACAGCCAGTAAATATTCTTCCAAAAGCTATTTTATATTTGTTTAAATTTTACTATTTATTTAAAAATACTAATATTTGATTTTAAAAGATTTTAGAGTTAGTATTAGTGGACAGTTCTCCAATAAGAGTTTCAAGTGCAGAGGAAATTGCAAGCAATGTTAAATCTGTGCAAGAATCTGCATCTTTATGTAATAGTTTATACAAAGGCAGTGTTGCAAATGACGGTGAAGTATCTCTTGATTTGTACAGACCAGGTGATAAAGATCCAAGATACACAATATATATCCTAGACCAACTTATGGTGAAAGATAGAAAATCATATGCTGCTTTTATAGTTCCTCAGGGCAGGTAATGGAACTAAATAAGAGTAAATTTTTTCTTTAAATTTTTCTGTAGTAACAACCTGTACTAATTATATTTAATACGAGAACTAAATGTAACTTACTTCATTAATTAGGGAAATGGATTGGCTCTTTAGCACAAAGGAAGGCAGACAACAATTGTTAAAATCTGCCCAACATGATAGACTAGCCATAGTAATTTTAAGAAGAGGTCAAACTTTTGAGAGTCTTGAAGCTGTAAAAAATGAGCTTGGAGATAGTATAAAAAATTTTGCTCCTTCAGCATTGTCAAAAGGACAAATTCCCTTTTTGTCCCTAGGATCAGACATTGGAACACGAAAATTATGTTATGAAGGAAAAAGTGAAATGAGTGGACCTTTTGTAATTGAAGAAATTGAAACCGAAAGTGGTTTATTTAGGAGATTAGTATTTTTAAACAATCAATTTGTTATTCAGAGCGAGGCTAAGCTAAAACAAGGTAGATTTCTACAAAACTACATTTTACTTCAATTACAACGTTTAAATAATTTAATTTATCATACTTAGTAACTTCGAGGAGAAAGAAATCAAAATTAGTGGTGGATACTAATTTTGTAGCATGCGATCATCACTTATACATGTCCCTCGGTTTAAAGACTGCCGTAGCTAACAACAATAATGCAGAGGCAGTTGTAATTGGTCTTGGTGGAGGGGGCCTGTGCACATTTATTCAGCAATTCATAAAAGAGGTAAAATACTTCAACATTAATTTCAAAACCTTTTTACAAAAATGATTAAAAATCACTTCATTGTCATAGGTAAAATTAACTGCGGTTGAAATTGACGAAGCGATTCTAAAAGTAGCCACAGAATATTTTGATCTAGTCCAGGATCAGAATCTCAGTGTCGTCATAACCGATGGATTAGACTTTTTAAAAAAGGCAGCAGCAGAAGGGAAACGCTTTGGCACGATACTTTTCGACGTCGACAGCAAAGATTCGAGTGTGGGCATGAGCTGCCCGCCAAAGCAATTCGTCGAGCCCGATTTTCTCAAAGTAGTTGAGAATTGTTTATCCGACGAAGGGTTTTTCATTTTAAATTTGGTCGCGCGAAACGAGCAGCTGCGCGACGCAGTCATCAATGATTTGAAGAACATTTATAAATTTGTATCCTCTTACAAAGTATGCGAGGATGTTAATGAGATTGTCTACTGTTGCAAGAGCGAGAGGAACTTTAACAGCTGGAAGAATACAATGCAAGAGTCTGCTAAAGAATTGAACGATCAAGTGCGGGAAAGAAAGAATCCTTCTGGAAATGAATTTTTCGATATAGTCTCATTGCTGAAAAATTTAAAAATTGAAAGTTAAAATTCGCCGGTGTACTTATATGAAATAACGTGTAAGGCATAAACATTTTTATCAGAAATTTGTGTAAATATATATATCAAATATATATATATAAAATAGAAATATTAAATATTAAATGAAATATTTTATATAAAAATAAAATAAAATTTTTTAACATCAATGAAACAATATTTGGAACGTTTTTATTAAACTTTGCTCAAGCTTTAAATTAATATAATTTTGGAATTAATAACATTTAAATTGCAAAATTAGATTGCCGCCAATTTTTGCGCCGCATGCGTGCGCACTGACACAAACACTGATCCGTTGGTGTCAAAGTAATTTTACCGTGCGGTTTGGCGTAGATTCTTAGTATCTCATATAAATTAATTTATTAATATTATTAAGTGCTTATAAAAATAATATTCAATGGATCCAGCCTTGCTTAGAGAACATGAAGCTTTCAAGAAAAGAGCAGCTACAACCCCCAGGTATTTATGGCTTTTTAAAGTAAACGTATGATATAACCTCAAAGAATTTTGGAGTTTTTTATTGTAATTTATTTAGAAACATAAGCCAACGTTTTATTTAGTTGTTTATTCTATTTCTTTTTATTAATGCGAAATGATGAAATAACAAAAAATGTACAAAGTTTATTAAAAACAAATTTTGAAGTAGTACTAACAAAAATATTAGCTTTACAGAAGTACTAGGGTTGATTAAAAGTAGAATTTTATAATCATGTAGCCAAGAATAGATATTTGATGTTAAAATATGTATTTATTAAATATTAATTTTAAATTAATTCTTCTTCAGTGTCGAGAAGAAGAAGAGGGAGCCGGAAAAAGAAATTATCCGAGATGAGCCAGCAAAAAAGAAACCAAAACCATCGTCGGTCTCATCCGGACCAAAATTGGATATTAATACTTACAAAACAATGCCTGGGAGTTCACAAGTCAGATTTGGTATCCTGACAAAAATTGTGCAACACATGAAAGCAAGACATCAAGAGGGAGAAGATCATCCGTTAACACTTGATGAGATACTTGATGAAACTAATCAACTGGATATAGGGTCCAGGGTAAGAGAAAGAATTAAGATCTTAATGAAAATTTATACTTAAATAATAATTACTTTTTAATTATTATTTTTATATTATTTATATTATTTATATTATTTTAAATATTTACAATTACAATTTTTAGAATAAACAATGGCTCTTGATGGAGTCCTTGCCACAAAATCCAAAGATAGAAGTAACTCCAGATGGAAAGTATAGTTTTAAGGCTATGTACAAAATCAAAGATAAAAAATCACTTCTTAGACTACTGAAACAACATGATTTGAAAGGTTTAGGTGGTATCATGTTAGAAGATATTCAAGAAAGTCTTCCGCATTCTGAAAAGCACCTTAAGGTAGATTTATTTTGAGAGTTTATGTTTCAACAAATTTTTTTACTTAATTTAAAAACCTAATATATTTTTCAGCATCTGCAACATGAATTGTTATACATCACCCGAGGACAAGACAAAAAGAAAATAGTGTTTTACAATGACAAGACAGCTCAATTTCCAGTCGATGAAGAATTTCAAAAACTTTGGCGTGCAGTCGCTGTAGATGCAATGGATGATGCAAAGATTGACGAATACCTTGAAAAGCAAGGAATCAGATCTATGCAGGATCACGGTCCAAAGAAAACTGCTCCACTGAAGAGGAAGAAACCAAACAACAAGAGGAAACAACTGAAAAAACCAAGGGACAACGAACACTTGGCTGACGTTCTCGAAACATATGACGACAATAAATGAACTCCTCATTTACGTTAACAAAAAATAAGTTAAATAAATTAAAATTAGGGTAATAGCAGGTTTCGTAAGACTATCATTTTAAAGAAATTTACTGAACAAGAAATATTCAATTTATCGATTTATAATTGCGAGTACAAAAAATAGAGACTATTTGACAAGGCTCAACGTTCTTCCTAATTTCACTGGAACTTATTGCTTTTGATTGTTACACTGATTCAATTTACAAGAGTATTATCACTATGTTAATCTTTTGGCAATGCAGAATCGCTCTTCCCTCTGGAATAAACCTTTGTTGATTTGCCACCAAGCATCCTGTCAAGAAGGGACTGTTTATTTCGTCGTCTGGCAGCAAGAACCTTCCCGGCATAACTCGTGAAAGGACTCTGCCACTTGTGCCACCTAAAAGTACGCCAACAATTAATAAAATACTTTATTAAGCCATCAAGAAGGCATTCGAGTGAAAATCAAAAAAGATGTTTCTTCTGAACTTCATTTCTTGAATAACAATTAAGGATTAAGCGTTGCAGTTTATTGAGAATCAATGTTTAATTAGGCTGCTTAAAAGCAATTTAATTTCACTCGTGTTTTCTTGCTGACACAATCATTAGGCAAAATTAACGAGAAAAAAATATGTTTAGTTAATGAAACACCTGTTCAGCAGCTGTGACTTCACTGAACCAGCACTCGAAGTCTTTGGCCAGAATTTCTCCCTCCTCGGTGCTGACTTGCCTCAGATGGATCATATCGGCTTTGTTGCCGACAAGAGCAAGCGGCAATGCAGCCTCTGGATCAGCCACAGCCAATGCTTCTTTCGCCTTTCGCACAAAGTTAAAGGAACTTCTATCCGTAATCGAGTATACGAGCAGCAGCCCGTCCGCCCATTGTAGTGTCTCTATCGATGGAAGCTCGTTTTCGCTCTATTTTTTTTAAATGTAAATAATAGATAGATAGTTAGACGATTGATTAATTGATATATGTATTTGTACAAGAAATTTAAATATTGTAAAAAAAATATACATACTACAATTTTGTAAATAATGCAAAATTATATATGGTATCAGAATTTTGGGTATCAGCATGTACACTGGTGGAGTGTGATTGCAATTGTATTAAAGAAAACTTCTCACTACGTTTTTTTAAGAAAACAAAAACAGAAATAAAGTAAAGATTTATTACTGAAAATTGCGTCATAATTGTTTGTTCACGGAAAAACTCCATTGAATTGCGAAATCTATTTTCTAAGCCTTCAAAAAAAAAAAAAGGAATTCGGTACACCTCGAAGTTCCAAACACGCCATTCATCAAAGTTCCCTGCTTGTCGATTATTTTTAACCGTGGAAAATTACCTTGGGGCAAGTATCTAAAATCTCGAAAAGTATCGGCTCCCCGTCCACCAGAACCTCGTGTTTGTACTTGTTTTCTGAAAAAAAAAGTAAATTGTAATAATCGAAGCTTTAGTTCGGGTGGATATCCCTTTCAAGCCAACCCTTGCCTTCTTTCAAAAATTCGAAAAAAAAAAAATATTCTTAATGCGCAATGAAAAAAGAACAGAAGTAGGAGTCTGGGAAAACGTGCGCAGGCTTAAGTGTGCGTTCGACGGCGGTGTGTCTAACGTCAAATCGGCTGTCTCCGATAAATTTAGATTACGAAGAGGGACGAGAGGCGCGACGGGAAAAAGAGACGGCGGAGGGGGAGTTTTGGCAATTTTTCAAAAAAGAAAAACGACGACGAGGCTCTCGTATTTTGACTTGGCTACCTTGATCGTCGGCCGTACTCTAGATAGCCCGGCTGTTAAGGGGAGAACCTTGAACAAATTTGCTGAGTGCCGCGGGCGCTTTAGCGCTTAATTTCGACCATATTTTTCGGCGGCTTTATTTGGAACATTTTTATCGGATGATGTGCGAGTGAGTGAGCATTTTTATACGTGCGTGAGTTTATGCGCCTGCTTATGCGTGTCTATGTGCGTTTATGTGTGTGTGTGCGTATGTACGCGTGTGTATATAGGTCTATGCGTGTGTTCGAGTAAACTGATTTTGGGCTCAAAATTTAATGAACTGTATTTTTTTAATTATTTGTTAAAAAGGTTTTAAAATGTATGCAGCTTACCAGATTGGTGATCGTATTCTCCTATATAACGTCTAGTTAAAAAACGTACTGTTAAGGCTGAAAAAGAAAAATAGCATTGCATTATATTAGTAAGCGAAAAATTAAAAATTGGAATATTGAAAATCATAATATCTTTTTGTATAGAAATATATTGTATATATTATATTCTGTAGTTATATGATGTGTTGTTTTTCTTTCGTTGTAGAGGAACCTCTGTAATTGTAAAAAAAGTTTTTTATCGAAAGAATCTTATCAGATTTTAACAAATAAAGGTTCATATATTTGTTACTACAAGAAACTAGTAGTAACAGACGAGTGTAATAAGACACCTAACTGGTTATTAATACTATTCAGACCTACACCTTTTCTAAATTTTTAATGATTTTATGAATTACTTTTTCAGGAAAAAATACATAACTATAACTTTTACTTTATATACTCTTTAAATCTGAAAATGTGAATAGTTACATTTTGAAAAGGTGAAAACACGTCCACTAATTAAGTGTGCTTAGTAATATATGCAATGTGTGAAATAAAATTTGACAAATTCAATATGTAAATATTCACATATAAAATATGTGAAACAAATTTGACTAATAGAATGTGTGAAATCAAATTTCACTAATTCAATATGTTAATATTCATATATTAAAAATAGTGAACTGATTTTTCATATATCTATAACGTAAATTATTTTCACACATACCAAATATGTGAAATTTCACATTTTCAGATTTAGAGAGTACCTCTTAACAAAAAAAAAAATTAAAAAAATAATGTATCCTACAAATTTTTGTGAAATTTGTACCTCTATACTCAAACCAACGAAAACTACCCTTCAAACAAGCGCAGCTTCATTATCCGCAGATCATCCGATGTTCGTTGACCCAAAAAACGCGTAGTCGGCCGGCAAGGCTCGATCCGTAATTTTCCGAAATAAATCCGTCGGCGAGAGTCGGCGATCGAGAAAGGAGGAAGTCCGAGAAAGAGCTGAAGCTGCGCGCTCGGCGGCATATAAAGAAAATTAAGGGCGGGGCAGAGTTTGCGAGGCGCGGGTCCCGCATCCTATTGACCCGGTTCGCGGTGTACCGCACCTATTTTTACCAGCGCGCCGTGGAACCTCGCGCATAAACATTGCGCGGTTAAGTGCACGCGAGAGTCGAGCTTTCGATATCGGTGCGCGGCGCCCGCCGGGCACTTCCGCCTCAATTGCGGTAAGCGTTTGACTATACGCACAATGCGCCGGCCGCGTGGATTTTCTCGCTGCGGAATTTCTTTTTAGGGTTTTTTTTTTGTCGATATTTATTTCTTTATTTTTATTTGTCGAATAAAGACTATGCTTCCTTTGTTATTTCAATTTATTTTATCAGAGTTAAATAAAAATGATAAGGATCGTTTGGTAATTCTATATATGCGATCCGATGAAATTTTACCATTTTCCGTGTGTTCTGGTGTCCTTAAATGCAAATTATTGTGCAATATTTTTTCATTATAAATACGGTGAAGCTCCTCGTGCAAGAATGATGTGAAAAAACGCGTAATCGCTGGAAATTTGCCAACGCTGTAACTTTTTACTGGAACATCACTTTAATTTTGAGCGGTCAGCGAAGTTTTGTAATTTTAATAAGGCAAACGTCGTAATTTTTGCGGAAAAATTCTCTTGAATTTTTAAGTTTTTTTTTTTATAAAAATAACAAAGCGGTAAAGGTAAAAATTCAGGTGAAAAGAGTAGTGATTTTTTTCAAATACAATTTTAGTGCTCGCTAATCGTCACGCAACCGCAAGTTTTTTCACGAAATTCTTCGAGGATTTTTTACCATATCATTTATTATTTTTATATAAAGGTATTCGAGTAATTATAAACAAATGGTAAAAATTTAACTTTTTTTTAAATTAAATATTTATTAAACGAGTGCAAACTATTAGTGGTTCTAAACTAAAGAAATTGACTTATTTAAATCTAAAATTTAGTTCGCTTTTTAGAGACAACCTCCTAAAAGTTGAACTTGTTCTTCCATGCATTAGTTATTCTTTTTGTCAGCAACACCTCGAGACCTCATGATTCAAAATCCGAAATATACTACAGACTAAATATTTGTTCAGTGCAGGCTAGTAAATGTTTTCCAAGTCTACCTTAGCCACGAGTGCGAAAGCTGTTTTCAAAATAATATTCGGAAATAAAAAAAAACATCCGCCTCCGCACTATTGCAGACATCGACGTACCACTAGCATGAATCGCGCTGCTGTGATCCCAGTAATAACTCTATAATTATCAATTTTTAGACCTTCGATTGAAACCATTCCAAAATTAATTTTCCCCTTAGTTTCGACGTTTAATCTTTCCCGCCCCATCGTCTTGTTCGAAAATACGCAAAAGAATTTACGACGACAGTTTTATTAGGGTACGTGACGATTTTTATGAGTATTAAATTTCGTAAGTAACGCGCTTTTTCTCGAAAGGAAAATGATTCTTTTTTTTTATATCGAATACATTAAATGCCCAACGGCGAATAATAAAAATACATTTTAATTCGAAAAGAGTTGTAAAAAAATTGAGTCCAACTAATATTAGCCTCGTTCGGTGCGTAGCAGAAAAAATTTTTTTAGAATCGTATATGAAATCAAAAAAGAAATGATGTAAATTATCCGAGATCTTGCGACTTTTAATGGTGCGAGCATCCTGCTCTTAAATCAATAAACAAATGTATAGCGCCATGTTGTGCGTTTCTCGGGTAGTAACACGTGTATTGTAAAATCCAAGGCCGCAGATGTGCGATCGGTACTGCGCCGATCCATTTTTCTATGAAAAACGGGACGCGCTGCTTGAGATAGAAAAGTGTTCTCTGAGGTTTAAGGGGCTGAAAATAGAGCCTTATCGCACCATGACGCCACGTTTTGGACAAAAATACATAATCTATGGGGTACGCATATTAGAATTGCGCGTGGGCAACGTTTTGACTTAATTATTCCCGATCGACAGTCTATTACTTGTCTCTAGTGGAAGTGTACTTTCTGTCTGGAATGCAGATCGGGAAAGGAGTATTATTTTTCTTATAATTATATTTTGTATTAGGTTTATTGGAAATCGCTTTTAATCAGAATAATAATTTCCATTGTTTTCTTTTTTTTTTGTTAAAATTTAAAAAAGAAAAGAAAACTTATTGAACATTTTTTTAATAGATGGACAATCAACGCATGTTTGTAGAGCATTGATTTTTTTTGTAGCGACGTTAATAAATTTAAAAAGAAAAAATAAAATTAAAAAAAAAAAAAATCGCAGGCTTCCGTGCGGCTTGGAAGAGTCAAAAGAAGGTGTTGTAAAAGTTGAAATTTGATTACCTAAGTATTTTATTAACGGAGACAAGTAACGCACTATAACTAATAATAATCATTTATTTCTCGTCCTCCATAATCCTGCAGTAATAAATTGATTAAATTATTTAGAGTTTATAGTTCCTTATGATATTAAAATGAAAAAAAAATCTACTAGTCATTACTACAGGCAATTCTAACAGTCATTATTTCCTTATCTACTTGTAGGGTGTAAAAAAACAATTACTACACATATTTTGTAATTTATACATATTTCCCTTATTTAAAATTCAGAGATTAATTAAGAATTTCAATTTAAATTTTCATTACCAAATTATTCAAGAAAAGAAGTTTTCTTTATTTAACTCTCGTGCGTATTGTACATAGTACAGCAGCAAAAAGAAAACAATTAAAACACATCGTCTTCCTCTATATAACTCGAGCGGCTGTACTCGATCCTTCTGCCAAATTGCCGCAACACCACGCTCGAACGGCCCATCGTCACCTTCGCTTCCCGGATCGACGATAAAATCGCGACTTTCATTGCTCGCGGCTCGGCTAATTTAAAATCTCTGCTATAGGAAGGCGGAATGCCGAAAAGTGTTGTACCCTCAGTGCGGGCGTCCTGCCAATGATACGCGCGGCGGAATGCGCGCGTTTCCGCGGGAAATTTCGAAAAGGCCGCGAAGCTCCGGGAGCTTCGGCCCATTGCCCGTAGGTATACGCGCTGAACGTGCCACGGGAGCCGAGCGACGCGTCGCCGCTTTTAAAAATAGCCAGGGGCGCGCGATCTATGCAGTTCTGTTTCTCCGGGCGTGCAGCTGTCGAGCGCACGAGTGATTAAGTCGCGGCAAAGGAGGGCTTATCGGAGGCCCGCGGGATTCTCGTCTTCTTTTTTAAAAGCTTTCTTGTTCGCTCGGATAAAAAAGCTTGTTTGCCGCGGATGGATTTTTTAAAATTTTTTTGAAGATTATTTGAGATGGTTAGATGTCTAAATTCGAGTGAGTCAAAATTCACTTGATTATTCTAAGTGCTTAATAGTATGCACTTCTGTGCTTTTTCAAAAGTTTTTCATGTAGAATATATAAAGTGATATACTTGAAGGAAGATTCACTGCTTTTCATTGAGTTAAAATAGTGATTTCATTATTTAAATAAAGTGTATATATTTTTTATTTTTGGTTTATTTATTTATTTTTTTTTACTTAACGCGATGAGAATAGTTTCGATCTATTGTAAGTGTTTATTTTTTAATTTATTTTTAAATTAAGATTGTAACATCACTCAAATGCTACTTATTAGTTTAATTTTATGAATAATTCATTTCTTATCAAATTGTATATTAATTTAACAACTATTTTTTTCCCTTCTATTAATACTATATTTTACGACATACTTGTTTTAAAATTTTACTTATTTATGCGATTTAAAAAAAATAGTCACTACCAAAGTAAGCGAAAATGTCACTTATTCTGTATCTTAAAATTGATAAAATTTCATTTATTCCTATGAGCTTTTTTCATTTCTTTAGATTTACGAGAAGAAAATTTGATATTGAAAACCAATTGGTTCTTTAACAAATGAGTTATGTCCAGTTACTATTGCAGGAATATTTTGGAAGTTTGTGGATCATTAACAAGCGCCGGCGCAAGAGGCCGAAGAGATACATCGAGAGAAAAATAAACGCGCGATGCGAGCAATCAACATTTCGGAGGAAGCCGTGAAAAATGACAGCTCGAAGATTTCGCGATTTTAAATAAATTTCAGCGTTTCCCTCCAAATGGACAAAAGCTCATCCTAAGAACATTGGAACATTTTTTTCTCAAATAATATACTCAACCACCCCTCCATCCCCCACCGTCTCGAAAATCCCTCCCCCTCGAAGAATAATAATAGCGTCGTTTCCGCGAAAGCTTTATTGCCCTAATATTTCGGAAAATTCTCAAAAACGATGGGATACGCCGTCAGTCTAAATTTGGCGCGACGTGACGAGCTTATTTTGATTATTGAACGATCGCGCCGACGAAGCTCGCGCCGGAGAAAGGAAGAAGCGGAGGCGAGTAATCGATGCCTTGCCGATCGGCGCGCGACGGAGAAGAAGAAAGAGAAAAGAAAAAGGAGAGGCTCCGACGGAATTATTTATCGCGCGAGTACCTCGAGCACGTGCCATTACCGAAAATACTCGCGCTGTTGGCTTAGCTCAGGGACAGGCGAACGCTCATTTTCCCACTTCCGTGAGGCTTTTATGTTCCACCGAGCGCTACGCTCGTGCTGCGACGTTATTGTTTTCTTCTGCATGCTAATTGAATTTGGAGAAATCTTCGTTGCATCTCATGCTTACGCTTTTCTATTATTCTTGTGTGTCTGATTAGTTATGGAAATTTTACTCGTTGAGAGTCAATTGAAAATTTAGATTTTCGTTGAATGGAATTGGAATCGTCGGCAGAACTCACAACTTCGCAGAAGTTTTAGAATAATTCAAAGTGTAAAATAGTAGTTATTTACACGTATGAATAATTTATAATAGAATGCATACATTATAAATGTATTAAAAATTATAGTTTTTAGTTTCTTAGGTAGGAAATTCTGTATTAGTTTAAATAGTTAAAATAAAAAAATTAAATGATTAAATAGAATTTTACATAAACTTTAGAAGTACCATTTCAAAAGACAATTATTTAAGTTTACGTTACTGTTTATCACTTTTAAGTGCGAATGGAAAGAGTAAACAGATCTTTATTTTTAACCGTTTATTTTTATTTTCACTTTAATTGATTCCAAAGTTTAATTGCTATTTTAACTTTCTATTTTTTTCAAAATTTCAAAAAAAAATTTTAAAAAATTCTTTTAAATATTTCTTGATTCTTGTGTTTGAAATTGAAGTTTGTATATACATATAACTTCGAGTAGTTTACGATGACTAAAGTTCACTGAGTGAACTGAAATCTAACTTTCTGTCGTTGCCAAGATATGTAGATGTTATTTCATTGTGATATTACACCTAATAAATCTGACGTCGGATTTTAAAGAGTAATGCGCTCGTAAATACCTGTTGATTTCAAAATGCATCTTCGAAGAAATGATTTAAGATTCTCTTAAAAATACAAAAAGATAATTCTAATTCGAATGTCGGTGTTCATTCTATCACTAATGGTTTAAAAGTCTCAGTGGAATTCTCGCCCATTGCGCTTTCGAAGTATTAATATACCCTAAGCGCTTTTAAAACATCTATTAGATCTTTTACGATCTCACTATAATTTAACTTGATACCTTTATTAAATTTTTAAATTGCACAATTTGGATTTTTATTAAGTTCCCATTTTCAATTGTTAGAACAAATTAGAAATTCGATACTAAATAAATAAATAATTAATAATAAAATCAAAATAAATTTCGAAATTTTGGACGGTGAAGTCTGGAAAAAGTAATAATTGAAAGGTAAATTTTCTATTTTGAGAAGAAAATATGCAACGTTTATATAATTTTATACTTTATAAAGAAAAAAAAAACAAATAAACTGATTTCATAAAATTAATTTTGTAAAAGATTGTATAGAGATAAAGGTTGACAATACTTACACTACAAAAAGTACTATTCAGACTTTATGTTATATTTTAATCTTGAACAAAGGTGTAAAGTGCGCTGTATTCATGAATCTTTAAGAGAAAGAGAAAATATTTTTATAAATTGTAAAACACAAGCTAAATTGTATTATTCTTAATATAGATAATTACCTTTTTAAATTTTACTTTCTCATTTTTACCTTTTTATCTCTAGGAGTGTAATCAAACGCCAAAAAAAATAATAATACCTAAATCTGTTTTAAAACAGCAACCACTATAAAAATTTAATTTTTTTTCTTTCACATTTCACTTTTTACTTTTATAAAAGTGCAGTCAAACGTCAAAAAGAATCATACCTAGTTATTTACTTTTTCACTGTTTACTCTTTATAATCCTATTGAAAGTTTATCAGGTTTTATTTATTGACCATTTATCAGGTTTTATGCAGCTTTTGCATCACAAAATGGTGTAATAGTTGCATAAAAAATAATAAATAATTTATCGGATTTTATAAAATTTGTACATTTTTATAGTATCTTATAAGATATAGTTTCTACGGGAAATCTTGCAGAAGTGTACTCAAACATCAAAAATAACTACACCTAAATCAGCCTTGATTATTAAGCACAATAAACAAAAAAGTAATTTAATAAAATGATAAAATTCAAGTAAAATAATAGTTAAATAATAGTAGTAATAATAGTAATAATAATAGTTAAATAATAGTTCAAATAATTCAAGAAAATCGCAAAATAACACATACCACTTTTGCCAACTGCAGATGCACCGATCACAGCCACTTTGACCTCGCACAGCGAGCTCTTCTTCCTGCGAATACCCCTGATGGCGTTGGATGTCATGATGGGGCAGTCGGTGGAGCACCGGCGCTCATCGACGAGTCCAGGGCGCGGGCTCGCGATCGGCGCGCCGGCGATCGGTCCGCTCTGAAAAGCAAACGAGGAAACATTTGGCGCTCGCTTCGAAATTGCCCGGCGGAGTCGTTCGCGCGCCTCGTCGGCTAAAAATTGCGACGACCGTTTAGCCTCCCTTTCGCCTTTTTCCTTTTTTCTCATGTTTTTTTCATCTCCTTTTATATTTCCGGATCAAAGCGCCGCGAGATTTTCCTTGGAGGCCGCGAGGCTCGCTCGGGCGCATTTCCCGGCGGGGCGAGAACGAGACGGAGACGAGAGAGGAGCCATTGACCCCGTTACTTAGTTTCGTTGATGGTATTTTGGCAATGAGAGGCGCGCTAAAAGCTTTTTCGCCGCGTGGCTGACCTGCGCGTCCATTGTAAAATTCAGGTTGACGAGTGGGCTGTATGAGCGACGTTGTTACCGATGATATTTATTGGATGTTCTTCGGCTGACACTTAAGAGATTTTTCCGTGGAATTGGTGGTTGTATTTTTTTTATTGCTAAAATTGTTCGTTTGTGCTACACGGACAGAAAAGTTCTTGCAAAAATTACTTTACGCTTTTGTAATGCATGGGACAGACTCGACAAATGAAAAATTTTACTAGAAAGTGTATTAAAATTTGCTAGACTTGCAGTAAACTTAATATAAATTTAGTAAATTTTAATATACTTTCTAATAAAATGTTTTATTTGTCGAATCTGTCCCATGCATTACAAAATCGTATTGTAATTTTTACAAGAACTTTTATCTCCGTGTATTAGGTATATAAGACAGTAGTCTGCCTATGTTACAAAAATTATTAAAAAACAATTATTTTAAATGCGTTCTTATAAAGCTTTTCTTCTGGTGTTATCAAGTTCATAATAATTAAGTAATATCTTAAATTGATAAGTAATGTTTAGAGCTATATTATTAATTCTGCACTTGTATCTAGCATATACGGAGATTTATAGGAGATAGTTGTCACTTCAGAAATTCTTTATTTTTCAAACAACAATTAAATTGATTAATTTTGTTGTTATTTTATTATTATTTACCGCAGGCAGCGCAGTTTGCTTTGGTTTAATCGAGCACTTATTTTATTTGTATGTGCATCTTAATTTTCCCGTTTACGCAATCACATCAAATGACACATAAATAAATAATTTTTTTTTAACCAGTACATTATATTTGATATCTAAATACTTTTTATCGGAAGGTTTTGCTTAAATAAAAATGAGATTTTGTTGCAAATTAGTTCATTTTTTGAGTGGAAATTATTTAGAAAATGAATTATGCAGACGAATCTTTTAACGATTTCTAAAATGTTTCCACTTACTATCATACTCATCATACATAAAGAATATAAATCATTGTTTCTTTAACTTTAATCAATTATACTATTAATTTTTTAAAACTCTACTCTCTAAAACCTTAAATTTATTTCAGAATCCGAGTTCAAAAAAACGATGACGCGATATTACAAATTGTTTTTAAAGAAGAATTTGATTTAGATAACTTTATGATTATTAAATGGCGAAAAGAAAAATCGAAACGATTTTATGCTTATTTAACATCCTAATTTGACTAATCAAAGAAATTTTGTTCGTTGAATCTCATCGGTTCTAGGTGTCGATTAAAAAGTTGAATGTCTTATTTGTTTCAAAATCTGTTGTAACTCCAATCACCTTAGTAACAAGTAAAGATCATT
The DNA here is from genome assembly GCA_018906775.1 of Sycophila sp. Sp_5. NCBI lineage: Eukaryota > Metazoa > Arthropoda > Insecta > Hymenoptera > Eurytomidae > Sycophila > Sycophila sp. Sp_5. Next base: position 5,831 of record JACCID010000014.1, on the reverse strand, counting down.
TAGATCGATTATCTATAAGAGTAAAAGTTTGTTCGATCGAGTATCGAAGATTTCCTTTAAAAACATTTTTCTCTCCTCGAGGTGCACCCACCTGAAATCACTAAAAAGCGTCGACTGACGACCAGCTCGGGTTATCTGTCGACCAGCATAGCCGCACACTGGACAGTAGTAAAGGCACTGCACCGAGACACTGTGAGCACCGGTGATCGATTCGCGGTGTCCCGCGATCAATCGGCATGAGACGCGACAATTGGCGGCCGGCAGGTGTGGTTTGACTTTCGGGGGCTGCGCGTGCCGTCACGTGGCCGAGGGATCGTCCCTGGAGACGCGACGCATGGTCCAACGCGCAACGTGGCTCGTGCCCGACTGATCCGGCGGAGCGCGCGCTTTTCCACCCGCGCGCTTTCGGCTCGAGGCGCTCGTCTCTCCCACGCGCGGCAGAGTTGCGATTTAAATTTTTTTTAAGCTCTCGGAGCTTATTCGATCGGAAGATCTTAGTTTCGGTACTACAAACGTTAACAGCTGAATTTTATTTGAACTATAATTTTTTTTTTAATAAAAATTGTATCCTAAGTTTAATAGGAAAACGTGACGTTAATTCATCAATTTTTACAAGTTAAGTTGTTTTGTTTTAATATTGTTGCGCAAACATTTGAAAATATGTTATATTAATATATTAATTATATTTAATGTGTAAAGTTTATTATTTACACATTTTAATGTAACTAATTAATAAATGAAGGCTTTGCGAAGTTTCTGAAACTCATTATCGAATAAAAACAAAGAACTAAAATTTAAATAACCTTAAATTCGAGACACCATTATAATGAATACAGTATTATCAAAATTAGTATTCGAAGTAAAAATTATGCTGTAGGCGCAAATAAAAAAATTAGTCAACCTACAAGTGAACTTTAGTCGTTGTTCAGAATAGTCATACAGTTATAATATTGCTTACCATTTCTAAATTCCTCTTCTTATTTATTGTATCCATATATATACATATAAATATTGGTATAATTAAATAAATTATTTTAGTAATCAACCTTTCATGAAATTTATATTGTTCCATAAAAGGACGAAATTTACTATAAAAATAGGGTTGGCGTAGGAAGGGACAAAGGTATGCCACTGTCATGATAGTGTGCTGCTTCATTTCAGTGACACTGCTGACATAACAGTGTCGTTAGACTGTGGCAATTCATCCCTGCTGAAAAGGTCAAAGAGGGGAGTATATCTAACACTATTCTAAAATATTACAACTTTACTTTAACATGTTCTGATTAAATTTACTTTAATAATACAAAAGGGATCGAGAGGGAGGAAATTCTGCAACAGTTACTGCACTGTTGTTCTTCTTTGCTAAACAGGGGCACAATTCTAATGTACACGATAAGGAAATTCTAATTCTAATTTAAAATTTATAGAACAATATAAAAATACTATCATCAACACTTAATTATTGATTTCATTCATTTTATGATTTTTAGAAATATTTAGAGAAAGGTTGATCACGTGTAGAATGAAAGTAACTCACAGTCGCGGATTCCCTCGTTGAAAACGACGGCAGCTAGGCCTCCATCGTCTTCTTCTGTACCTTGGAGACCTCAGAGATCCCTTCGAACCCCACCGAGTGTCGGATGGAATTTTAACCGAAGACTGAGGGCAAGGTACATAGAAACAACAATGAAAATTTGCATGAGAAACTAGATATGCTCATTGGAAATGATTTAGTGAAAATTCGCCAAATCACATCCAGAGAGTGTTTCAGATGCAAGAATTTCTTTGTGTTTCTATTTCGTTGTAACATCTAGATCCTCATCCGTCATCAATGCATTTGACTCCCGTAACACCTAAAGCAACACAAGTATATTACTAAAAATAATAAAAAATTTCAAGTTGAGTATTATGTTACTTGTCATGATTGTCATACCTTGTAGATCATAGAATATAGCTGCGAAGACTATGGATAGAGTAGCAGTTTGTGGGAGAGTGTCACTTTAAGAAGACTGGCAAAGCTGTGTACATGCTGCTGGGATCTGAATAGTCACTGGTAACATTGATATTGTTCTGAAAGAAACACCGTTAATTAATTTTACTGTATATTTAATGTATTGTATATTACTAGAATATTAGAAAATAATAAAATAAGTTAAGCGTCATTTAGATAATGTACATCTAAGAAGTATTAATAACACTATTACTACTGCACAAAAAATTATTGCACAAAATGTTTTTCAATCTATTAATATAGTAAAAGAAAAAATTAAAATGGATTTTAAATTTAAAATTCTAACAAAAATAAATAAGAAGACTTTAAATCTCAAAATTATTTGAAACATATAAAAGGTATGTAAAGACTTTAAGCTATAAATTTTGAAGCTACAGATTTCAATTTTAGAAAAGTTGTTTGTTCAATAATATTCAGCCGTGTTTGTTCAATAAAATTATTTAAAATTTACATTATTGTTTCAATTTATTTATAAAATAAATTTAAAAAAGAGCTACAGACAAATCGTCACTAATCTATAAATGATAGTTTTCCCTATCACCTACTTTATATAGACGTTGTCTTAAACTTGATGTCTGTAATTAAGTCTGACTCTCATTTAACATCTCCCAATATAGTAAGAAGTTGTCTTTAGCTTTTTCTTTTAACACTTCATCATCAATGCATTTGACTCCCGTAACACCTAAAGCAACACAAGTATATTACTAAAAATAATAAAAAATTTCAAGTTGAGTATTATGTTACTTGTCATGATTGTCATACCTTGTAGATCATAGAATATAGCTGCGAAGACTATGGATAGAGTAGCAGTTTGTGGGAGAGTGTCACTTTAAGAAGACTGGCAAAGCTGTGTACATGCTGCTGGGATCTGAATAGTCACTGGTAACATTGATATTGTTCTGAAAGAAACACCGTTTAATTAATTTTTCTGTATATATAATTTAATTGTATTGTATATTACTAGAATATTAGAAAAATAATAAAATAAGTTAAGCGTCATTTAGATAATGTACATCTAAGAAGTATTAATAACACTATTACTACTGCACAAAAAATTATTGCACAAAATGTTTTCAATCTATTAATAATAGTAAAAGAAAAAATTAAAAGGATTTTAAATTTAAAATTCTAACAAAAATAAATAAGAAGACTTTAAATCTCAAAATTATTTGAAACATATAAAAGGTATGTAAGACTTTAAGCTATAAATTTTGAAGCTACAGATTTCAATTTAGAAAAGTTGTTTGTTCAATAAAATTCAGCCGTGTTTGTTCAATAAAATTATTTAAAAATTTACATTATTGTTTCAAAGCTCAATCGTAACTAATAAATGATAGTTTTCCCTAATCACCTACTTATATAGTAGACGTTGTCTTAAACTTGATGTCTGTAATTAAGTTCTGACTCTCATTTAACATTCCCAATATAAGAAGTTGTCTTTAGCTTTTTCTTTAACACTTTCATCATCATGCAATTTGACTCCCGTAACACCTAAGCAACACAAGTATATTACTAAAAATAATAAAACTTTCAAGTTGAGTATTATGTTACTGTCATGATTGTCATACCTGTAGATCATAGAATATAGCTGCGAAGACTATGGATCGAGTAGCAGTTTGTGGGAGAGTGTCACTTTAAGAAGACTGGCAAAGCTGTGTACATGCTGCTGGATCTGAATAGTCACTGGTAACATTGATATTGTTCTGAAAGAAACACCGTTTAATTAATTTTTCTGTATATAATAATTTAATTGTATTGTATATTACTAGAATATTAGAAAAATAATAAAATAAGTTAAGCGTCATTTAGATAATGTACATCTAAGAAGTATTAATAACACTATTACTACTGCACAAAAAATTATTGCACAAAATGTTTTCAATCTATTAATAATAGTAAAAGAAAAAATTAAAAGGATTTTAAATTTAAAATTCTAACAAAAATAAATAAGAAGACTTTAAATCTCAAAATTATTTGAAACATATAAAAGGTATGTAAAGACTTTAAGCTATAAATTTTGAAGCTACAGATTTCAATTTTAGAAAAGTTGTTTGTTCAATAATATTCAGCCGTGTTTGTTCAATAAAATTATTTAAAATTTACATTATTGTTTCAATTTATTTATAAAAATAAATTTAAAAAAGAGCTACAGACAAATCGTCACTAATCTATAAATGATAGTTTTCCCTATCACCTACTTATATAGACGTTGTCTTAAACTTGATGTCTGTAATTAAGTCTGACTCTCATTTAACATCTCCCAATATAGTAAGAAGTTGTCTTTAGCTTTTTCTTTTAACACTTTCATCATCAATGCATTGACTCCCGTAACACCTAAAGCAACACAAGTATATTACTAAAATAATAAAAAATTTCAAGTTGAGTATTATGTTACTTGTCATGATTGTCATACCTTGTAGATCATAGAATATAGCTGCGAAGACTATGGATAGAGTAGCAGTTTGTGGGAGAGTGTCACTTTAAGAAGACTGGCAAAGCTGTGTACATGCTGCTGGGATCTGAATAGTCACTGGTAACATTGATATTGTTCTGAAAGAAACACCGTTTAATTAATTTTCTGTATATAATAATTTAATTGTATTGTATATTACTAGAATATTAGAAAAATAATAAAATAAGTTAAGCGTCATTTAGATAATGTACATCTAAGAAGTATTAATAACACTATACTACTGCACAAAAAATTATTGCACAAAATGTTTTCAATCTATTAATAATAGTAAAAGAAAAAATTAAAAGGATTTTAAATTTAAAATTCTAACAAAAATAAATAAGAAGACTTTAAATCTCAAAATTATTTGAAATATATAAAAGGTATGTAAAGACTTTAAGCTATAAATTTTGAAGCTACAGATTTCAATTTTAGAAAAGTTGTTTGTTCAATAAAATTATTTAAAATTTACATTATTGTTTCAATTTATTTATAAAAATAAATTTAAAAAAGAGCTACAGACAAATCGTCACTACTTCGATAAATGATAGTTTTCCCTATCACCTACTTTATATAGACGTTGTCTTAAACTTGATGTCTGTAATTAAGTCTGACTCTCATTTAACATCTCCCAATATAGTAAGAAGTTGTCTTTAGCTTTTTCTTTTAACACTTTCATCATCAATGCATTTGACTCCCGTAACACCTAAAGCAACACAAGTATATTACTAAAAATAATAAAAAATTTCAAGTTGAGTATTATGTTACTTGTCATGATTGTCATACCTTGTAGATCATAGAATATAGCTGCGAAGACTATGGATAGAGTAGCAGTTTGTGGGAGAGTGTCACTTTAAGAAGACTGGCAAAGCTGTGTACATGCTGCTGGGATCTGAATAGTCACTGGTAACATTGATATTGTTCTGAAAGAAACACCGTTTAATTAATTTTTCTGTATATAATAATTTAATTGTATTGTATATTACTAGAATATTAGAAAAATAATAAAATAAGTTAAGCGTCATTTAGATAATGTACATCTAAGAAGTATTAATAACACTATTACTACTGCACAAAAAATTATTGCACAAAATGTTTTCAATCTATTAATAATAGTAAAAGAAAAAATTAAAAGGATTTTAAATTTAAAATTCTAACAAAAATAAATAAGAAGACTTTAAATCTCAAAATTATTTGAAATATATAAAAGGTATGTAAAGACTTTAAGCTATAAATTTTGAAGCTACAGATTTCAATTTTAGAAAAGTTGTTTGTTCAATAAAATTATTTAAAATTTACATTATTGTTTCAATTTATTTATAAAAATAAATTTAAAAAAGAGCTACAGACAAATCGTCACTACTTCGA